>JAUNZO010005076.1:0-1415678 GCA_031894775.1 Chloris gayana
TATCACAATACTCTGTAATGTACCAAAATTTCCATGGTGCCAGTATCTTATATTGTCTTCATATAGTAATAAAAGAAGAAGAGAGGATTTGTTATCATTTTACTTGTATCTTCCTTAGGAATGGAAGGAGGGCGGCGATCAATTTCGAAAACAAAGAAAACATGAGAGGATAAGTACCGGAGGGTCGCTATGACTTCAGTTTGGAGATAGTACAAAAGTCGTGTATCTTAGCTTGGCATGCGGTTGAGACGTATCGTCAATGTTTGCGGAAGGAGACGACGGATATCCGACGTGAAAACGAACCTCCGTTACCTTGTTGCAGCCCGGATCAAGAGAAAAGTGGATGCATCGATAGATGGAATGGTTGATTTGGCAAATGACAATTAGAGGTGGAGGAAGGAGCCAGCCGCGCGTGACCACCAGGACAAAACATTGTACCATGGCCCATGGGTGGTCCTGCATTTGGCCACAAGCCAAGCTTTAGGTTTAGATGCACTCGACTCTGCACGTTTGCTTTGTTAATCAGTTATTGTCAACTAACACTAGCTAGTTAATGGGCATGTACCTTAGTAGCACCTCAGATCATTAGATTTGAATCCCTATGAAAAGCAAAGTTGCTAAGATTTAACGGCGTTGTGCTTTCAATGGTAGACGACGTTTCTGTCGATAGTGTGTGGTGTGGTGACTTTTGTCGAAGATTTTCCAGCCTAGTCTTTGAAAATGATCATATGGATATGATTTGCATACATGTATTTATATGGGTGAGTATACATGTGTTGTGAGTGTTAGAGTCGTTGTACCGTGCAATCGTAGAAAAAAAAAAGAGGCATCTAATTTTGGGAAGCAGAGCATTTGCATGCGTTTGAGTACGGAATTTTTCTTGATGATAAGGCTCACAGCTTACTGCTAAGGAAACATGGAAAGAAAGAAAGAAGCTTGATGTTGATCATGTCGTACGGTGTATCCATCTCCATCTGAAAAATTGAACAATCTATTGACTGGATTGGCCGTACCGTACGCGTGCTCTCCTGCAGCCACAGTGCTGAGAGCGATGTGTGAACACAGTCGCGTCGAGTCGCCTTGGATCCCATATCCTCGACGATAGTGGCTGCATAGCCATAGACCGCTGAAATCCTAGACCGCGGGGCAACGACATATACCTGTCATTGCCTCTTAATTTATGGTAGAAGTTGAAAAATACGGAACTTGATCCCAGAGCAGTGGACTAAGTACTTTTAGCCGTGGAAAACCGTCCGTGTAGTCCTAAAATCAGTTTTGCTACCAAGGACGCAGACTTAGAATTATTACCATAGAAACTTTGTGGTTATGGACAGGCTGTCCGTCTCCGGTTCAACTATTGTTCAACAACATTTTCACACTCACACCAGCGGCCAAAATCAGTTGATATATATATGGAACAGTCTTCAGAGAGGTTAGTTACCGAGATCTTTTTGCACTGCTGGATACGGTTTAAGTTTGATACGGACTTGGTAGCTAGAACTTGCCCTGTACGTAATCCGTCCCTTGGCATCATAATGGATATATGTGTGCCGGTTCATAGCAGGCTCTGATGGAATTATTGCACCAAAGCCCATTAATGATTTCTAAAATTCCTAAAAATCTCAAAGGTCCATGAGGGATGGTGGGAGTGCAATATTTAGTACCACATTGCTAGTGGAGGTGGAGGGAGACCAACTTATAAACTTGGATGCTCTTGCCTTCCTTGCAAGTGTGAGAAAGAGAGAAGGAAGACCACACGCGCTCGCTCGCCTCGCGTGGCGGGGCGTGGGCGAAGGGTGCGGCTTCCTTTTGCATTTTATTTTTGCTGCGAGTCTAATACGTTTTCTGTTTTGGAAACCGACTCGGTTTTAGGTTCGCCTAATAGCGGTCTCTCCTATATAAACGTACGAGCGCCGCCGCAGAAACGATATCTCGAACTCACCTAGGGTTTTAGCCTGTCTTGCTGCTGCGCCGCCAAGACTACTCCATCCCGATCGTCGGCGTGCACCGTCGAACGGGAGAGCAGGTCTCCGGAACCAGCGCCTTCAGCGATCCCGCACCGGGAGAAGGCGAATAAGGTTTTTGGGAAGCGCTCTGCGCGACTCGCTCGATCGCTTCCACCACGGCGCATCTTCCCCGTCGCGTGAGCCAAGCACGTCGCTGTTTTCGCCGTGACGCTGCTGAACGTCGTCGTCAACTCCTCTACTCCGTCGAGGCCGGAAACGTACGTACCTTCTACTTGCATTATGTCTTCCATACTAGCCTTTGCGTTCTATCTCTACATGATAGTTATGGATAGTATGGTAGATGTATTCATCTTCTCTTGCTTATTAGAGTATTGGCACTTTAGTTTTATGGCTGGATTTGTGGAGGCACCGAGGCCGGAATGTTTTATTGGCGTGCACTTCAAGAGATGGCAAGTGAAAGTCACTCCGTGGCTTAACGTCATGAAAGTGTTTGAGGCATCCAATGACAAACCCGAAGGTACTCTTTCTCCCGAAGAGGAGAATCGGTACAAGGAAGCCAATACTCTATTTGTGGGCGCTCGTGATTGGAAATCTTGCGGATCATCCGCAAGATGTGTACATCCATCACACCGATGCTAAAGAGTTGTGGGATGCTCTCTGCGCCGACTATGGTGGTTCCGATGTCGGCACTGAGTTGTATATCATGGAGCAGTACCATGACTATAAGATGGCCGAAGGCAAATCTGTCGTCGCACAGGATCATGAAATACGAGTATCCGGTCAAGGAACTCGACATGCTTAAGATCACCTTACCCGTCAAGTTTGTGGCTGGGGGCATCATTGCCAAATTGCCTCCTTCATGGAGGGATTTCGCCACTTCTCTCAAGCACAAGAGGATCGACATTTCTGTTTCAGATTTGATCGCGTCTCTTGATATTGAGGAGAAAGCTCGGGCTAAAGATGGGAGAGCTAAAGCTGTTGAAGGTCGACCAGTGCCAACATGGTGCACCAACCACAGTCGTCTCATGGCAATGGTGGCAAAGGCAAGGGCAAGAACAATAAGCCTAAGCAGACCACTACCTTCAAGAAGAAAAATAACAAGGAGAACGAGGGATGCTTCGTTTGCGGCTCCACTAAGCATTGGGCAAAGAAGTGTCCACAGCGCAAGGGGAGGAAGCCTCCTCAGCGAAGTCTGCGAACATGGTGACCAGTGTTGACACTACCGGGTACGGTAATTTACCGTCTGTATTTTCAGTATTTCAATCTACAAGTTGGTGGCTTGATACTGGTGCAAATGTTAATGTGTGTGCTGATGCTTCTCTGTTTTCTTTTACCAGGTCGCCCAGGATTCTTCCGTCCTGATGGGAGATGGGTCACATGCTTCTGTTCATGGTGTTGGCACGGTCGAGCTGAAGTTTACTTCGGGAAAGATTGTCCAATTGAAGAACGTACAGCATGTCCCTTCTATCAAGAAGAATCTCGTTAGTGGCTCCTTTTTATGTAGGGATGGTTTTAAGGTAGTGCTCGAGTCGAATAAATTTATCGTGTCTAAGAGTGGACAATTTATTGGTAAAGGCTATGTCTGCGGAGGCTTGTTCCGCTTTTCCCTTTCAGATTTTTGCAATAAATCAGTGAACTATATTTGTGATGGTGTTAATGAGAGTGATGCAAATGTTTGGCATTCACGTTTATGTCATCTGAATTTTGGTTCTATGTCTCGACTTTCCAGCTTGAATTTAATTCCGAATTTTTTCGTTGTCAAAGTTTCTAAGTGCCATACTTATGTGCAATCTAAGCAACCTCGAAAACCTCACAAGGCTGTCGAGGAGAGACACTTGGCACCACTAGAACTTATACATTCAGATCTTTGCGAAATGAATGGTATATTGACAGAAGGTGGAAAAAGATACTTCATGACTTTGATTGATGATGCGACTAGATATTGCTATGTGTATTTGTTAAAAACGAAAGATGAGGCTTTAAACTACTTTAAAATCTACAAGGCTGAAGTTGAAACTCAACTAGAGAAAAAGATCAAAAGAATTAGGTCCGATCGCGGTGGTGAATATTTCTCTAATGATTTTGACTTATTTTGTGCGGAACACGGTATTATTCATGAGAGGACGCCTCTCTATTCGCCCCAATCAAACGGGGTTGCCGAAAGAAAGAATCGCACTTTGATCGACTTGGTTAACTCCATGTTAGACACTGCGGGATTATCTAAGGCATGGTGGGGGAGACTTTATTGACATCATGTCATGTCCTAAATAGAGTTCCCATGAAGAATAAGGAGAAAACGCCATATGAGGAATGGATTGGGAGAAAACCATCGTTGTCTTACTTACGTACTTGGGGTTGTTTGGCCAAGGTTAATGTGCCAATAAACAAGAAACGTAAGTTGGGACCTAAAACTGTGGATTGTGTTTTTCTTGGATATGCTCGTAATAGCATTGCCTACAGATTTTTAGTAATGAAATCAGAGGTGCCTGATATTCATGTTAATACTTTAATGGAGTCTCGTGATGTTACTTTCTTTGAGAACATATTTCCTATGAAAGATTCATATAGCATGTCTAGATTATCTACTGATGTGATTGCTGAAACTACTCCCGAACCTGCTGTGCTTTCGATCATGCTGAACAAACACTTGAAACAATTAACGAGGAGATATATAGTGAAGCTCCTAGACGGAGCAAGAGACAAAGGATTGAAAAATCTTTTGGTGATGATTTCACTGTCTATCTTGTGGATGATACTCCCGTAACCATTGTTGAGGCATATGCATCACCCGATGCGAGATGATTGGAAAGAAGCTGTACGAGTGAGATGCACTCTATTCTTTCTAATGGAACATGGGAGGTAGTTGATCGACCATATGGGTGCAAACCCGTGGGTTGCAAGTGGGTGTTCAAGAAGAAGCTTAGGCCTGATGGTACTATAGACAAGTACAAGGCTCGGCTTGTGGTTAAGGGCTATACCTAGAAAGAAGGTGAAGATTTCTTTGACACTTACTCACTTGTTGCGAGATTGACCACCATACGTGTACTACTTGCTCTGGCTGCCTCTCATGGTCTTCTCGTTCATCGGATGGACGTTAAGACAGCTTTCCTTAATGGAGAGTTGGATGAGGAGATCTATATGGATCAACCGGATGGTTTTGTAGTAAAGGGTTAAGAAGACAAGGTGTGTAAGTTGGTGAAATCTTTATACGGCCTAAAGCAAGCAGCTAAGCAGTGGCATGAGAAATTCGACTCTACACTCATATAAGCGGGCTTTTCAGTCAATGAGGCTGATAGATGTGTGTACTACCGCCATGGTGGGGGTGAGGGAGTTATATTGTGCTTGTATGTGGATGACATACTAATCTTTGGAACAAATCTTGACGTGATTAATGAGGTCAAGTCTTTTCTGTTCCAAAGTTTTGATATGAAGGATTTGGGTGAGGCTGATGTTATTTTAAACATTAAGCTAATCAAAGGAGAGAATAGGATTACTTTAACGTAATCTCATTATGTGGAAAAGATGCTTGAGTCGCTTCGACTACAAGGACAACAAACCTTCTCCAACTCCTTATGATCCCAGCTTGATCCTTCGGAAGAATAAGAGAATTGGTAGAGACCAATTGAGATATTCTCGGATCATTGGATCACTTATGTACTTGGCTAGTGCTACTAGGCCCGACATCTCTTTTGCTGTGAGCAAATTGAGTCGGTTTACTTCTAATCCGGGAGATGATCATTGACGTGCGCTTGAGCGAGTAATGCACTACCTAGTAGGTACTGCGGGTTATGTAATTCATTATTCTGGATTTCCTGCAGTACTAGAGGGATATAGTGACTCCAATTGGATATCCGATGCTGATGAGTTGTATGCCACGAGTGGATATGTTTTCACTCTTGGTGGTGCTGCTGTTTCATGGAGATCATGTAAACAGACTATCTTAACGAGGTCTACCATGGAAGCAGAGCTTACCGCGCTAGATACAGCCACGGTTGAGACCGATTGACTACGTGAGCTCTTGATGGACTTACCTATTGTCGAGAAACCAGTGCCGACAATATCGATGAACCGTGACAATCAAACTGTGATAGTCAAAGTGAACAGTTCAAAGGACAATATAAAGTCATCAAGACATATTAAGAGACGTTTAAAGTCTCTCGAGAAAATGAGAAACTCCGGAGTAATATCGAGTGGATTACATATCAACCGATAGAAACCTGGCACATCGGTTTACTAAGGGGCTGTCACGTAATGTGATAGACAATGCATCAAAGGAGATGGGTATGAAACCCATTTGAGCTATTCCATAGTGGTAACCCAACCTATGTGATCGGAGATCCCGTGAAGTAGGACCCGGGAAGAACAAGCTATTGGTCAGCTAGAGAGTATCCTTTTAAACCTTCTCGAGTAATGATGCAATACTCTCAACACTGCATGGCAGGTTGGTGAATGCCTTAATGTATTATATTGGCTTTAATTAACGAAGATGCTATCCTGCAGAGCATTCTTGAAAGAATACACCTATATGAGCTCGATCGTTGTAAGGTCGCGATCAGTGAGACTTGGGTGATCTCTATTAAGCTCATGAAAGACCGCGGAGTACGACCTATATGCTCCACCCGCGGAGTAGCCTACTCGGAGGTCCAAGTACCAGCTGTGACTCTAAGTAAAGCTTGTTTGCACAAGACTTGCAATTCAAGGCATAGTCTATTGTTCAAGTCGTAAACGAGTGTAGCTTATTGTTCTAGGTGGAAGTTCAACTTAACGAGTCTCTACTGAAACACTGGTATATTAAACAGTAGTAGGATGAGGCAAAGTCTTGTTGGGACTTTGAGATCTGGTGGGGGATTGATGGAATTATTGGGCCAAAGCCCATTAATGATTTCTATAATTCCTAGAAAATCTTAAAGGCCCATGAGAGATGATGGGAGTGCAATATTTAGTACCACATTGCTAGTGAAGGTGGAGGGAGACCAACTTATAAACTTGGATGCTCTTGCCTTCCTTGCAAGTGTGAGAAAGAGAGAAGGAAGACCACACGCGCTCGCTCGCTCGCTCGCTCGCCTCACCGGGCCGGGCCGGGTGTGGCGTGGCGTGGCGTGGGCGAAGGCGCGGCCGCGCATCACCGGCGTGAATGGTCCGCCAAAATCCGGCCCCTTACATTGCAGGGGCGCGGCTTCCTTTTGCACTTTATTTTTGCTGCGAGTCTAATACGTTTTCTGTTTTGGAAACCGACTCGGTTTTAGGTTCGCCTAATCCTAGCGGTCTCTCCTATATAAACGTACGGGCGCCGCCGCAGAAACGATATCTCGAACTCACCTAGGGTTTTAGCCTCTCTTGCTGCTGCGCCGCCAAGACTACTCCACCCCGATCGTCGGCGTGCACCGTCGAACGGGAGAGCAGATCTCCGGAACCAGCGCCTTCAGCGATCCTGCACCGGGAGAAGGCGAATAAGGTTTTTGGGAAGCGCTCTGCGCGACTGCTCGATCGCTTCCACCACGGCGCGTCTTCCCCGCCGCGTGAGCCAAGCACGTCGCTGTTTTCGCCGTGACGCTGCTGAACGTCGTCGTCAACTCCTCTACTCCGTCAGGCCGAAACGTACGTACCTTCTACTTGCATTATGTCTTCCATACTAGCCTTTGTGTTCTATCTCTGCATGATAGTTATGGATAGTATGGTAGATGTGTTCATCTTCTCTTGCTTATTAGATATGTCTAGATCTTGCGTAGACTTGTCTAATTTATTTAGCAATCTATATATCATGTTCATGATTTATTTCTGAATTAAATTAAAACTGAAAATGCTTATATTTCCAACAGGCTCCATCTCCATCTGGACTGCAGGTTCTATGAACCATGTGTATGTAAATGCAGTTCCCTTCCATTGTTGCTAACGAAGTGGGGGACGTTTCCCCGTTCGGCTACAGAGCATGTGGGGGCCAAACTGAATTAAATACGCTGATGCAATGTTGGAGTAACCATTGTGTCATAATACGTGGCTTCGTGTCATCCACACCACCTCATCAACATTTTACGGGCCAAATATATGAATCACCAACCGATAGTAATAAATTACTATTACACAGACACAACACGGATGAGGAGTCCCGTCTGGGTGGGCAAAGCTAGATGAGATTGGTTGGCGTTCCAGGAGGTTCGAGCTTGGGTGTTGTTCTGTAATGCAAAAGGGCCGACTGCCCAGAGATGATATACCGTCTCATTTGCAACTTTGCCTCTTCCTCTGAACGAAGGGAATGTGACTACGTTATTAGTAATAGTATTAGTGTCAAGGCGCCGGCGACTATGTGTACTGAACCTTGTACTCTGAACCATCTTTTCTCTTGGTAATGCTACGGCTCAGCCCTCCTGCCTTTTCCCGTATGTAAATGAAAAGGATCGGTTGGTAGAGAGGTACAACGCGTACAGCCCCTTCCCGTTGGTGCGCATGTGCACCGGCATGAGTAAGGACGGACAGCATGGGATCCACAATTTCACTACTCGATCTTATCGACGACCGAACAAGTCGGCACGCATCGGCTTATGGAGCCATCTAGAAGCTTACCGGCGAGAGGTCCGTACGTCCCCGCTTCAGGGGTTGTGCCAGGTTTCCAGCAACAGCATAGTTTTACTTGTCGGAGCTCGATCTTGTAGGCACAGGAGAAGCGACTTGTGGTTACAGGAAGCAAACTCCATCGTCTCAACCATATACAGTCACAGTCGGTGTGGTCATGAACGGAAATCTTTTGCCGTGTCATTTGTCAAAAGGAAAGAAAAAAGGGCCGGGGGCCATGCATCTCGACCGGTAACTATTGCCGGTCATCAACGGCGGCTGTCCTCCGTCAAGCACGAGCTTATAGACACGACACCAAAAGTTATGGCACTGATGCTAGCTGCTGCGATGAGATGTGGTGACCCGGCAGCAGGGAAATCTGCGCGTGATTGCAACCGGGACGCGGAGACGGTAAAGCCGCGAAAGTTACGTGCCACCGGCCACCCGCTGCCCGGGCCTTGCGAGCGGGACACGCCGGGGCCAATCGTATAAAGCGGCCACGTGAACTGGCGGGACACGCGTCGCGAGCTCGTTGGCCCGCGCCCGCTATAAATCAGCCCCCACCGCCCGGCACCTTTTTTCCAACTCATCCACACAACACACAGACTTCCCTTCTTCGACTGCTGCTGCTGCTGAAGGAGCACTGCAAGCGAGCAGCAATGGCGACGCGCCGCGTCTCCTCGTGGCGCCTTCTCCTCGCCGTGCTCGTCCTGGGAGCGGTGGCTGCTGCCACCGCCTACGACGGAGCTGCCGCGGCGGGCGCTGGGCTTGGCCACGGCGCGCGGTTCGCGCGCAAACATGGACGTGTTGTTGCCGAGAAGCCCCAGCCGATGCCAGAACCCAAACCTGAGCCCATGCCGCATCCAGAGCCTGAGCCCAAGCCGATGCCAATGCCAATGCCGGAACCTAAACCCGAGCCAAAGCCTGAGCCCATGCCAAAACCGGAGCCTAAACCCGAGCCAAAGCCCATGCCTAAACCGGAGCCTAAACCCGAGCCAAAACCTGAGCCCATGCCAAAACCGGAGCCTAAACCCGAGCCAAAGCCTGAGCCCATGCCTAAACCGGAGCCTAAACCCGAGCCAAAACCTGAGCCCTTGCCAAAACCGGAGCCTAAACCCGAGCCAAAACCTGAGCCCATGCCAAAACCGGAACCTAAACCCGAGCCAAAACCTGAGCCACTACCTCACCCGGAGCCGCACCCGAAGCCCATGCCCAAACCTCACCCGAAGCCCATGCCTAAACCTCACCCCGAGCCCATGCCCAAACCCGAGCCGAAGCCTGAACCAAAGCCCGAGCCCATGCCGCACCCTGAACCCAAACCTGAGCCTCACCCCGAGCCCATGCCAAAACCTGAGCCAAAGCCTATGCCGCAACCCGGACCCAAGCCGGAGCCCAAACCAGAGCCTAAACCTGAACCAAAGCCCGAACCAGAGCCCAAGCCAGAACCCAAACCAGAGCCTAAACCTGAACCAAAGCCCGAGCCAGAACCAAAGCCAGAGCCCAAACCAGAACCGAAGCCTGAGCCCAAGCCTGAACCCGAGCACCCGCCCAAGAAGCCGCCGCACATGCCACCGGCAGCTGACGACAACTGAGGATGTGCGCGACCTTTTGTACGCCACGGCTGAGTAGTTAGCATCTCAATAAATCCGGCTGGACCGGAGTCACAGCATCCTCCTCGTTGTGCTGACGATGCGGCTAGCTTCTTGCTGTTCCTATTCTTTTTTTCCCCCTTGCAGTTGTGCGTGCTGTTCATACATTTGGCGCAGTAACGAGAGTCAGTTTGTTTCTTTTGCCAGTGAGATTCTTGTTTTCGTGTCCTCTTCTTTCGCCCATGTCTCATGTATGTATATTTTCCACCGTCATGTTCATATTCAACGACGGTTACCACTCGTAACATGTATGTGATTTGCAGAAAGAAGGGACTTTTTCATGTGTGCTATGTGGTCAGGCAGGCAGTATGGTATACGAACCCAAAAGGAAAGAATGGAAATTAATCACAAATTCTATTCAGCTAAATAAATCAAAGTCACATAGCGTGCTATGAATCTGCTACTACACGAATATAATATACTGTTATATGGAGGAAAAAATATACAACTAACAAGATTAGGAATAAAAAGATAGAAGTTGCAAAGATCAAATAGTTCATTATATATTTGAAGAAAGAAAAACATAACAAAAGCTGCCATGCAATACAAAAATGGAAAAAAAATTCTAACAAGCCACTCATCTATACTACGTGTCGTCCTTTGCTTTTGAAGTTTGCTTTGGTGTTACAAAGCCAGTCAAGTTAGTTGCTCCTTCCGTACCTTTTGCGTAACAAGGTCCAACTCTCTCGTGAGGGGCAACGATGTATATCTATGATCTATCGGCATCATTCGTGGCTTTTGTATCATCAGTGCCGCATACCGCCAATAGTCCTGGGCATTCGGGCCGCCCGGCACGGCCCGACACAGGCCCACAATGGCACAGCCTGAGGAAGCATGATGGGCTGTACGGGCTGTGAGGACCCAAATTTCACCAACGTGAAATTCGAGCCCTTTGTACCTCTTTGCCACTTCCAGGAGTGTGAGTACGTACATCCAACACAAGTTAGTACAGAAAATACCATAAATAAAGGAAATGACAAGGCAAGATAATAGAATCTCCAAATACATTATTATTATGCATAGGTCTCAATCTCAAGAGTACAAGAGCGTGGCACGCAGGCCATCGCGAAATCAAAGTAAGAAACTAGCGGAAGCGAAGCGGAAGCAACTCGATGATGATCGTCGATGAAGTCCATACCCACCAAGCAACTCGAGTGTAGGCGAGACCGTCACTCCTCTCCGTCGCCTCCCTCAGCTGGCGCGGTCGGCTCCTCAAAGAACGGCGTCTCGAAAAGCAAAGTGGAAAGCCGTAAGTACATAGAGTACTCAAGCAAACCGCAAACTACCTAGCAACAATGTATGCATGCTCGGATATTCCAAGGAAAGGCAAGGGCTAGCACCTAAAGCATTAACCATAAGTCTATGTGATTCACATTTTATTATTAGTCAAATTTTATAAGTGGCCTTGGCAGGAAACAACACAATCCCGCAAGGGTCAAGTTTTATGCCCAAGACACCTCCACCGGGCCACAGCTCAAGCCGGAAGTAAAACACCTATCGTAGGGGAGAAGTAGTAAATGCTAATCAAGTGGGTCGCTCGGAGGTAGTGCCCATACTTTGGGCTAGACTATACGTATAGATTTGTATATCTCTCGAGAGAGTCGAGCAATCTGTACCCACGTGAAGAGGTACTCAAACAAAAGACCACCGTCGTGGACCAAGCAAAGCAACACTCTCAAGATCACTCCACAAAGCATCGAATGGGTGGCGCCCGTCCCTCGTGTCCGGGATCCTCTAACCACAACATAGGAAAAGACGGTCCCGAAGGGTGTGACAAGGCGTACCACGGGCCGGTGGGATATCCTCTCGCTCGTGGGTTGAGACAAATGCTCCAACACCCGCTACCACTAATCTCTACACCACGACGGGCCACCCATTCCTCCGCTAAGTATCATGATCCAGCCCGCCCATACAAGTCACGTGGTATGCTAGTAGACCAAAGAGCAAGCAAGCACAAGAACCGGTCCTTAAGCCGTCGGGCGAGTCACCATTCCTCTCATCAACAACAACAGTCTCAACAACAAGTGTCACCACAACAGGGGCCCCATAAACCCAAGGCCCCTACACAATCTGTACCCGCAACAGTACTCTCCAAATAGAGACTCCCCGTAAGTCTTCTAGTACCTAACCACCTACACTCACCCCCGCAAAAGTCCTACAGGGTATCTAGTACGTAAACTCGACACCTAAGAAACACCTATAATTTATTTTATACAAAAATCATGTATAGTCATCATGAGGTTTAATTAAGCAACTAAGCAACATACTAAGCATGCGAGTAGTAGTAGAACAACCTATGTCAAACAGTGGCAGGGGATGGCATAGGTAAACTATAAGTGCAACTAACCATTAATCATGCATGGTTCAATTTAATGCAAATACTAAATAGGAGCAAGAGTGGTCAAGGATTGCGGCTTGCCCGGATAGGGCTGCTCCCATGCTTGGGTCGGGATACTCGTACGGCTGCTCCGGCGGAAACTCCTCAAACCGTGGCTCGGACGGGAACTCCTCGGCACCCTCCGACGGACGGATCGTGAAACGAGGGTCGGGCACGCAAAACGAGGCAATAAGAAAAAGTACGAAACGGACGACGGAAATTACGGTATTAGAACATGACCAAAAGCTACACTAACGCGTAGAGAACGTCGCTACGAGTCCAACGCAACCGACCGCGTATTTTTCTCGACGCTCCAGGAAAAAGATATGAATTTCCAAAGAAAAAGGAATTATGGAAATTCAAGAAAATCCAGGAAAAATAAAAGGAATATTCCCTGGAATATTCTGCGACACGCGGGCACCACGTCAGCACCACGTCGATGCCACGTCGGACCAAATCCTCTACAAGTCAGCACCACGTGGCATTGCTTCGCCACGTGGATGCCACGCAGCTGCCACGCAGGACGACACATCGGAGCCACGTTGGTAGAAAATCAGCCTACGTGGCGCCGGGTCAGCAAAAATACCTGCCACCTCACCCGCCTCGTCGGCGCCACATCAGCTCAACGAGAGAGGGCGGCGCCGCCCAAGCTCCGCCGGGGCCCCGCCGGAATCCCGCACTCCGGCGTTACAGCTCGCCGGCGGCCAAACTTCGCACACCAGGTTGAAGCTCATCCCACGGCGCACCTACCGGTGGCCGTCCCCCGACCAGCTCCGCCCGTACCGGTCGAGCGAGCTCGTCGGACTTGACGACGGCGGCGGACACGAGAGGGGAAAACCCTTGGCCACAAAAAGAACGCGAACCGAGACCACCAACGCGAAGCTCAAGCACGCGCGAAGACAACCGTACCGTTTCCCCCAAGAAGATGACCGGAACACGCCCGCGACGAAAGCCGCGGCGGCGGACATGGCCGGACTTACGGAACCTTCACAAAACACGGCCTTTTCCTCAAATTGACCGACGCGCTAGCCCCTACGACTCCTAGCGAAGCTTCCCAACCGCAGAGGAGCACGAGGGTGAGCTCCTCGCGCTTTGCTCGACCGCGGCCATGGCGACCCGGCGGCGGAATCCGACGAAGAAGGGGAAATCGACCGCGATTCGGGGAACCAAGGAGGGGGCAAGGCGTGCGGTCTTACCAGAAGCTCGTGACGGTGCTAGCTCGTAAGAAGAGGCTCCAACGGCGACGCGCGACGAAGCTTCGATGATGGCGGACGGCGGACGAATGTGGTGACCGCGAAGCTCCCCGTTCCGGTGCTACCAAAGATCCAAAGCATGGCAGGGAGCGCAAGGATACGGAGCGAACAACGCGGAGCGAAGAACGAGCTTGAGCAAGCCAAGCACTCACCAACGGTGATGAATGACGGCAAGCTAGCCGGCGGTGGGGGCGTCGATCAACTTGTCCGGGCGCTTCTTTGCTCGAACGGCGATGAGTTGGGCACCGCGCGACGCAGCGTCGTACGCCGAGCACGAAAAGCACGACGGCGGCCCTTGGTCCGCAACCTTGCTCAAGGCGACGGAGGAAACCGCGGCGGCGGGTGGCTAGGGTTCGCGCCCTAGGGCGGCGCGGAAGGGGAAGGGGAATGGGAAGAAGGGGGCGGCTGCGGAGGGGTTTTGTAGATGGGAAAAGGTGAAGGGAGTGGTTAGGGCGGCGGGGTTTGCTGGGCGGCAACATGAGCACGCGCCGCGTGGCCTTGGCGTTTGTGCCGTACGCGCGCGGTGAGGGGAGGGAAAAGGTGGAAGATGCACTCGTTGCATCCGGGTCGGGCTGGACTCGGGCCGAAGGGAGGAGAAGAAAGTTGGGCTGGCGAGGATTCGGCTCATGCCACGAATTTGAATGTTAAGTCCCTTGCGAATTTATTTAGTTTGTTTCTCAACCAAACTTACACCAAATTCGCCTCAAATTCGTTCAAATCATTCTCAGCACCGAATATTATTACATGTTAAATGTTACATGCCTTAGGGCTGTTACGGACTCCCCCTTACAAGAATCTCGTCCTCGAGATTTCACTCCTCATCCTCGAACAAGTGAGGGAAGTCCTTCCTCAAGTTATCCTCCATCTCCCAAGTGGCCTCTCGCTCGGTGTGGTTACTCCACAACACCTTGCAGAACTTGATCTTGCGGCTCCTTGTTTCCTTGAAAGCCACATCCAAGATCTTGACAGGATACTCCAAGTACTCAAGGCTGTCCTGCAGATCCAACACCTCCGGTGCAACCTGCTCCTCTCGGCACACGAAGACACTTCTTGAGCTGCGAAACATGGAACACATCATGCACTCCGGCAAGGTGTCCCGGCAACTCAAGCTGGTAGGCGAGATCTCCAATCCTCCTCACCACTCGGAAAGGTCCAACAAACCTTGGTGCCAACTTGCCACGCACGTGGAATCTGCGCGTCCCACGAAGTGGAGAGACCTTGAGATAGACATAGTCCTCAACAAAGAACTCCAAAGGTCTCCTCCTCTTATCTCGCATAGCTCTTCTCGCCTGCTCCGAGCAACTCTGATATGCTCTCTCACTTGCTCAACCTTTTCCTCAGCCTCTCTCACAAGATCCGGTCCATAGAAAGACCTCTCTCCAACCTCTCGCCCACATGAGAGGTGTCCCGCACTTCCTCCCATACAAGAGCTCATTGGGTGACATCTTGATACTTGCCCGGTAGAAGATAGGGAACATAAGGAAAAGAGAGTGAAGGGAGTTAAGAGATAAAGAGAAGAAGACATCTAGATACTTGCCTCGGTAGCCGTTGTTGTAAGAGAACTCAGCAAACGACAGACTCTCCTCCCAATTCTTGCTGTAGGTGAGCACACAAGCTCTCAACATATCCTCCAAGGTCTGATTCAGCCGCTCCGTCCGACCATCCGTCCGAGGGTGATAAGCTGTGCTAAAGTCCAAGCGAGTGCCCATAGCTGCATGCAAACTCCTCCAGAACTTAGCCACAAACCGAGAACCACGATCCGATACAATGGTGAGAGGTGCTCCATGTAGTCTCGTAATGTTATCAATGTAAAGGCGAGAGAGCTGCTCCACCGTGTACCTCGTGCCGACGGCTATGAAGTGAGCGGCCTTGGAGAAACGATCCACAATCACCCAAATGGAATCACGGCCCTTGGGCGTGCGAGGTAGTCCAACAATGAAATCCATGCTGATGTTCTCCCATTTCCACATAGGAATCTCAAGAGGCTTGAGCAAACCGGCCGGCTTCGATGTTCTCGCCTTGACCCTCCCGCAAATGTCACACATCCCCACAAACCGAGCAATGTCCCTCTTCATGCCTTCCCACCGTAACCGAGTGCGGAGATCCTCATACATCTTTGTGTTCCCCGGGTGGATCGAGTAGCGAGAACAAGTGAGCCTCTCGCAAGATCTCATCTCGAATCCCCGCACCTCCAGGAACCACAATCCGATCCTCGTACCAAAGTACACCATCACCATCCACTCTGAACCCGTGTGCCTTATCCTCCTTTATCTTCTCCTTGATTGACTCCACAAGACTGTCAACCTTCTGCTCTCTCTCGATCCGATCTCCAAGCAGACTCGTGATCCTCAACTCATAGAGATAGCCCTCAGGAATGAGCTCCACTCCATCCCTCATCATCTCCTCAAACACCTCCGATCGACTAGTCATGAGAGAAGTGCAATAGGCCTTGCGACTCAGCGCATCCGCAACAACATTTGCCTTGCCAGGATGGTAGCTGATGCTCAAATCATAATCCTTGATCAACTCAAGCCATCTCCTCTCGCCTCATGTTCAGCTCCGACTCGCGTGAAGATATACTTGAGGCTCTTGTGATCCGTGAAGATCTCACATCCGCCACCGATGAGATAGTGCCTCCAAATCTTCAAAGCATGAACCACTCGCTGCAAGCTCAAGATCATGAGTGGGGTAATGCTTCTCATGCGTCTTCAACCGCCTCGATGCATAAGCCACAACCTTCCTCGTTCTCGCATGAGCACACAACCAATCCCATGAGTGGAAGCATCACAAGACACCCGGAAGTCCCGACTAAGATCCGGCAAGGTGAGCACAGGTGCGGTGGTCAATCTAGTCTTGAGCTCCCGAAAGCTCCTCTCACGCTCTCGGGGTCCACTCAAAGGTGACCTTATCCTCGCAAGAGCTCCGTCATGGGACGAGCTATCCGAGAGAAATCCTCAACAAAGCGACGGTAGTACCCAGCCATCCCCAAGAATCTCCTCACATCCTTGACACACTCGCGGTGACTGCCAACTCACAACCGTCCGAACCTTTCCAGGATCCACACACACTCCTCGGCATTGATGACATGCCCTAGGAAAGCCACTTCCTCAAGCCGAACTTGCACTTGCTCGAACTTGGCATACAACCGATGCTCCTTCAACCTCTCCAAGACAACCCTCAAGTGATGTGCATGCTCTTCGGCGGACTTCGAGTACACAAGAATGTCATCAATGAAAACCACCACAAACTTATCCAACTCGCCATGAAGACCTTGTTCATCATGTTCATGAAGTAGGGAGGGGCATTAGTCAAGCCAAAGGAAGCAACAATGAACTCAAACTGCCCATACCTGTCCAGTAAATAGATAAGAAGTAAAATTCAAGGAGGGGCGATCTGGCATGATAGATAACAATAGAATTGACAAGGCGGTAACAAAGATCCATACCTACTCACGAAGGCAGTCTTAGGAATGTCACTCTCTCGGATTTTCATTTGATGATAGCCAGATCTCAAATCAATGGAAGAGAAGTACTTTGCACCCTTCAGCTGATCAAACAAATCATCAATCCTCGGCAAGGGGTACTTATTCTTGATGGTGACCTCGTTCAAGGAACGATAGTCAACACACATCCCGTCAGTACCATCCTTCTTCTTCACAAACGAACAGGGGATCCCCAAGGTGAGGCACTTGGGCGAATGAACCCATTCCTCAACAAATCATCAATCTCCTGCTTCAACAACACCAACTCATCGGAAGACATCCGATACGGCCTCTTAGCAATAGGGGCCGTGCCGGGAAGAAGATCAATCACAAACTCAACATCCCGATCCGGAGGATGCCCCGGCAAATCATCGGGAAAGACCTCGGGATACTCACAAACCACGGGTATCCGCTCAAGTGACAACCCCCGCAAGTGACAAAGTCTGTGCTGGCAACTTAGGAGCAACCGGTGTGAAACACACAGCCACTCCTCGGTGGTTCACCAAGGTCACAATCCGCTCATCACAATAAATCACCCCCTTGTTCTTTGTCAACCAATCCATCCCAAGAATCACCTCAATCCCGTAAGACGGCAAGAGAGCCAAATCAGCCAAGAACCGAACACCCTCAATCGGAATCCGAACTCGACGGCAACCCGTCACACACTTTGAAGCACCAAGTGGAGAAATAGCGAGCACAGGAAAATCGAGCAAGACGACAGGAATCTTAAGCTTCGCAACGAACGCAGAAGACACGAACGATCTAGTCGCACCGGTATCGAAAAGAACGGAAGCTAAACAGAGTTAACCAAAAACTCACCAAGGACGACGTCCGGTGCTTGCTGAGCATCCTCAACGAGTGAGGTGGTGAAGTCTCGCACGGGAAGCACTCTGCTGTGGCTGCTGCCTAGCTGCGGACTGCACAGGACGGGGAGCACTGCGGAACTGCTGCTGCTGCGGTGGCTGTGCTGCTGGCCCGGGTGTGGTGTAGGTAGTAGGAGCTCTCCGACCCATGTTGGGACACGCGTAGTACTTGTGTCCCGGCTGCCCACACCGAAAGCACCCGTTGGCGAAGGGCATCCCACCGCTCGGGGCCTCCAACCCGACTCGCTGTGGTGCTGGAGCACGCCGGTACTGCTGTCCCCGTGGTGCAAACCGCCTCTCGCCCAGAACTGCCAAACCGCCCTCGTGGTGGACGCGCGGACTCGCTGCTGCTGCCCACCAAACCTCGGCCTCTCGCTGACCTCCGGAACGGTCTAGCTGCCCTCCGGTCCTCTTGTGTGCCTCAACCCTCCCGACCTTCTCAATGCTATCCTCAACCTCAATAGCCTTATCCACTAGCTCCTTCAGGGTAGAGCACCCTCGCCACGTGGGGGCCAATCTCAGCCTTGAGACCCCTCTTGAAGTAGTAGATCTTGTCCTGCTCGCGTGGACACGTCACGAGGTGAGTAGCGTGACAGCTCGGTCCACCCGTGGTAGTACTCGGGCACACCCATAGCTCCCATCTTCAAGTTCCGGAACTCGTCCGCCTTCCCGTCCATCACTCCCTTGGGGATGTGCTCGAGCTCCGAACTCCCGCTCAAACTCATCCCAAGAGATACCGTCCGGGTCCTGGTGGTTGGCCACGTAAGTGTTCCACCACGCGCCGGCCGCACCTCCGAGCAAGTAAGTAGCAAGTGACACACACTCGGCGTCGGTACACTCCATCATCACTAGCTGCTTGGACACCGTCCCGAGCCAGCTGTCGGCGTCCGGAGGGTCGGTGCGGTGAGAGAACGTGTCCGGCTGAAGTCTGCGGAAGGCCTCCTTCCTCATGTCGACCGACCGCGGCCTGCGAAGTGCTGTGGCTGCTGCTATGGAACCTGCTCCCGGTGCTGCTGCTGCTGCTGCTGCAGTATCTGCATCGGACCTCCCGAGATGTGGGTCCGCACAGCCATCACCTCGGCAAGAGTCCGAGCGGGGGTGGTGGTGGTACCTCCTGCTGCTCGGCACCCTCCTGCTGCCCTGGTGCCTCCTGCTGCTCGGCACCCTCTCGCCTCTCCAGCTGCGGGATCCGGTGGTGCCTCTCCACCGCGACCACGCCCTCGGCCACGAGCACCGACAGCTCCTCCTCCACGGCCACGGCCTCTCGCACCGCGGCCTCGCGCAGCTGCTGCGGGTGCGGCACGACCTCTGCCACGTCCGCGACCACGCCCACGACCTCTTGGGGGCTGGTCGTCAACCTCCATCGCAGCCTGCTCGAACTGCACGTGTACACCCCTTCCTCTCGGCATCCGTTAACAAGGCACAAATCCAACAATTAGTACGGGTTATCCAACACTTGCTTCAAATCTTGAAAGAATCTTCATGAGTAACAGAATAGTATGCAAATCATCTATCTACGCAAACACAACAAAGGTATCATCCATTCAATCATATCTTCCTTTGAGAACTTTAAACGATGAGACAGATTTCAAAGTTCGATGAAAGGAGTTTAGCAGATTAGAGAGCTAGATAATGTCCTTATGGTTACGTCCGGTTTCTACGGATCTCGTTCCTACGAGTCAAGCATGGCTCGATACTAACTATGAGGACCCAAATTTCACCAACGTGAAATCCGAGCCCTTTGTACCTCTTTGCCACTCCCAGGAGTGTGGCACGTACATCCAACACAAGTTAGTATAGAAAATACTATAAATAAAGGAAATGACAAGGCAAGATAATAGAATCTCCAAGTACATTATTATTATGCATAGGTCTCAATCTCAAGAGTACAAGAGCGTGGCACGCAGGCCATCGCGAAATCAAAGTAAGAAACTAGCGGAGCGAAGCGGAAGCAACTCGATGATGATTGTCGATGAAGTCCATACCCACAAGCAACTCGAGTGTAGGCGAGACCGTCACTCCTCTCCGTCGCCTCCCTCAGCTGGCGCGGTCGGCTCCTCGAGCAACGACGTCTCGAAAAGCAAAGTGGAAAGCCATGAGTACATAGAGTACTCAAGCAAGCCGCAAACTAACTAGCAACAATGTATGCATGCTCGGATATTCCAAGGAAAGGCAAGGGCTAGCACCTAAAGCATTAACCTCAAGTCTATGTGATTCACATTTTATTATTAGTCAAATTTTATAAGTGGCCTTGCAGGAAACAACACAATCCCGCAAGGGTCAAGTTTTATGCCCAGCACACCTCCACCGGGCCACAGCTCGAAGCCGGAAGTAAAACACCTATCGGAGGGAGAAGTAGTAAATGCTAATCAAGTGGTTCGCTCGGAGGTAGTGCCCATACTTTGGGCTAGACTATACGTATAGATTTGTATATCTCTGCAGAGAGTAAGCAACTCGTACCCACGTGAAGAGGTACTCAAACAAAAGACCACCGTCATGGACCAAGCAAAGCAACACTCTCAAGATCACTCCACAAAGCATCGAATGGGTGGCGCCCGTCCCTCGTGTCCGGGATCCTCTAACCACAACATAGGAAAAGACGGTCCTGAAGGGTGTGACAAGGCGTACCACGGGCCAGGTGGGATATCCTCTGCTCGTGGGTTGAGACAAACGCTCCAACACCCACTACCACTAATCTCTACACCACGGCGGGTCACCCATTCCTCCGCTAAGTATCATGATCCAGCCCGCCCATACAAGTCACGTGGTATGCTAGTAGACCAAAGAGCAAGCAAGCACAAGAACCGGTCCTTAAGCTGCCGGGGCGAGTCACCATCCCTCTCCTCAACAACAACAGTCTCAACAACAAGTGTCACCACAACAGGGGCCCCATAAACCCAAGGCCCCTACACAACCGTACCCGCAACAGTACTCTCCAAATAGAGACTCCCTAGAAGTCTCCCAAGCACCTAACCACCTACACTCGCCCCCGCAAAAGTCCTACCGGGTATCTAGTACGTAAACTCGACACCAAAGAAACACCTACAATTTATTTAGGGCTATTGCATAACAACCATCATTTTACAGTCTAATTACGCTTTCACCATCGTTTTTCAGATTTTGCAATTTTACCATCACTTTTTGAATTTGAACAACCAAAGTACCATGGTTAAATGCTCTAACGGTGTTAACTTTCATGGTCAAAGATAAAAATATTCTTTTGCAATTTTACAACAGTTTTGATATGATTCTACCACAATTTTCATATGAGACATGAGAAAAATCTTGACAGATAATTCGTCAATGCTAGCCCGACTTGACTGTCCCCCGCCAATGCTCCTACTCGCGCGCAAGCACCCGCTGGTGTTGGACCCGCCCGCCGCCGCCTAGGGCTGGAGAGAGAGACTTGTGTATGGTCTTATGGGAGAAGAGTCATTTTTACTCCGCACCGGTTTTTTCTTTCTTTTTTAATTCGTTTATTTGGGCCCGGCTGACGGCGTTACAAATTGATGGTAAACGCTGTGTTCGGGTTGAAAAAGTGGTGGTTATTTTGCAAAATCTCAAAATTGATAGTCATTCTGCAATTAGGCTTCAGAATTGTGGTCAAAACGCCATTGTCCCAATTTATTTTACACAAAAATCATGTATAGTCATCATGGGGTTCAATTAAGCAACTAAGTAACATACTAAGCATGCGAGTAGTAGTAGAACAACCTATGGCAAACAGTGGCAAGGATGGCATAATATGGCATAGGTAAACTACAAGTGCAAGTAACCATTAATCATGTATGGTTCAATTTAATGCAAATACTAAATAGGAGCAAGAGTGGTCAAGGATTGCGGCTTGCCCGGATAGGGCTGCTCTCGGGCTGGGTCGGGGTACTCGTACAGCTGCTCGGCGGAAACTCCTCAAACCGTGGCTCGGACGGGAACTCCTCGGCACCGTCCGACGTACGTATCGTGAAACAGGGGTTAGACACGCAAAATGAGGCAATAGGAAAAAGTACGAAGCGGACGATGGAAATTACGGTATTAGAACATGACCAAAAGCTACACTAACGCGTAGAGAACGTCGCTACAAGTCCAATGCAACTGACCGCGTATTTTTCTCGACGCTCCAGGAAAAAGATATGAATTTCCAAAGAAAAAGGAATTATGGAAATTCAAGAAAATCCCGGAAAAAGAAAAGGAATATTCCCTGGAATATTCTGCGACACGCGGGCACCACGTTAGCACCACGTCGATGCCACGTCGGACCAAATCCTCTACAAGTCAGCACCACGTGGCATTGCTTCTGCCACGTGGATGCCACGCAGCTGCCACGCAGGACGACACATCGGAGCCACGTTGGTAGAAAATCAGCCTACGTGGCGCCAGGTCAGCAGAAATACCTGCCACCTCACCCGCCTCGTCGGCGCCACATCAGCTCAACGAGAGAGGGCGGCGCCGCCCAAGCTCCGCCGGGGCCCTGCCGGAATCCCGCACTCCCGGCGTTACAGCTCGCCGGCGGCCAAACTTCGCACACCAGGTTGAAGCTCATCCCACGGCGCACCTACCGGTGGCCGTCCCCCGACCAGCTCCGCCCGTACCGGTCGAGGCGAGCTCGTCGGACTTGACGACGGCGGCGGACACGAGGGGGAAAACCCTTGGCCACAAAAAGAACGCGAACCGAGACCACCAACGCGAAGCTCAAGCACGCGCGAAGACAACCGTACCGTTTCCCCCAAGAAGATGACCGGAACACGCCCTGCGACGAAAGCCGCCGCGGCGGACATGGCCGGACTTACGGAACCTTCACAAAACATGGCCTTTTCCTCAAATTGACCGACGCGCTAGCCCCTACGACTCCTAGTGAAGCTTCCCAACCGCGAGAGGAGCACGAGGGTGAGCTCCTCGCGCTTGGCTCGATCGCGGCCATGGCGACCCGGCGGCGGAATCCGACGAAGAAGGGGAAATCGACCGCGATTCGGGGAACCAAGGAGGGGGCAAGGCGTGCGGTCTTACCGGAAGCTCGTGGCGGTGCTAGCTCGTAAGAAGAGGCTCCAACGGCGGCGCGCGACGAAGCTTCGATGATGGCGGACGGCGGACGAATGTGGTGACCGCGAAGCTCCCCGTTCCGGTGCTACCAAAGATCCAAAGCATGGCAGTGAGCGCAAGGATACGGAGCGAACAACGCAGAGCAAAGAACGAGCTTGAGCAAGCCAAGCACTCACCAACGGTGATGAATGACGGCGAGCTAGCCGGCGGTGGGGGCGTCGATCAACTTGTCCGGGCGCTTCTTTGCTCGAACGGCGACGAGTTGGGCACCACGCGACGCAGCGTCGTACGCCGAGCACGAAAAGCACGACGGCGGCCCTTGGTCTGCAACCTTGCTCAAGGCGATGGAGGAAACCGCGGAGGCGGGTGGCTAGGGTTCGCGCCCTAGGGCGGCGCGGAAGGGGAAGGGGAAGAAGGGGGCGGCTGCGGAGGGGTTTTGTAGATGGGAAAAGGTGGAGGGAGTGGTTAGGGCAGCGGGGTTTGCTGGGCGGCAACACGAGCACGCGCCGCGTGGCCTCGGCGTTTGTGCCGTACGCGTGCGGGTGAGGGGAGGGAAAAGGTGGAAGATGCACTATTGCATCCGGGTCAGGCTGGACTCGGGCCGAAGGGAGGAGAAGAAAGTTGGGCTGGCGAGGATTCGGCCCATGCCACGAATTTGAATGTTAAGTCCCTTGCAAATTTATTTAGTTTGTTTCTCAACCAAACTTACACCAAATTCGCCTCAAATTCGTTCAAATCATTCTCAGCACCGAATATTATTACATGTTAAATGTTACAGGCCTTAGGGCTGTTACACGGGCCGGGCCAATGCAGCCCACGGACTCTGAGCTCAGCCCACAGCAAGGCACCCCACAACACGGCACGTAAAGTAATTTTACGTGCCGTGCTGGCCTGTATGACACGAAGGCCCAACAGCATGACGGCCCAAAACAACACGAAAAGCACGAAAATGGCAAGTTCAATAGAAATTGATCAAGTTCATTAGAATTTCAACCAAGTCAACAAAAATTTGGACAAAAAAAGGCAAACAAAAGAGATTATCAAAATCTGCTAACTTTATTGAGCTGATTGGTGTGGCTGCCTCATTAAAAACCTTGCTAGCCAAGGGAGAAATAGTACAACCCAACTCTAAATTGTTCAAGTTCAAGTTACAAGTTCAAAGTCCACGAGTTACAAAAATACATCTAGCAACCAACATTCACTTGTACTACTAACTTCTAAGCATCACTGCATCAGTCATCTTGTGCTTCTGCTCGTCCAGCTTCAACTTCACCTTCACTGTCCAAGAACAAGTTCTCAAAGGCATCAAGAAGCTCCTTGTCCTCCATCTTGTGCTGCTCCATTGCATCTCCAAGCTCCCAGTCCTTGATGCAGGTCAGCATCTCCACCATCTCAGGCGTCAATGATCTCCTCCGATCTTCGATGACCCTGCTAGTAAGACTGAAAGCAGATTCCAAGCTAATTGTTGAAGCTGGAACAGTCATTACATCCTTAGCCAAAATAGATAAAATATGAAAAGCCTGCTTATGTGCATGCCACCAAGAAAGAATGTCAAAGTCATCACCAAGTAGACCACAAGTATCACTCTCAAGGTAGGATTTCAACTCAGAAACATGGCAAGTTGGGATAGAAGTGTTTGTTACCGATGTAGATGTTTCAGGTTCATCACCACCAAAGATGTATCCCCATGCACTTTTTATCTTACCTGTGCCACTTATCTACTGTGTTGGGCGCTGCAAACGAACTGCACCATACTTTTCTTCATACTTGGCAAACATTTTGGTTAGTTCCATGCGCACAGATAAGTAAAAACTAGAGTAGTCAGTGCCATCAAAGCCAGACAACAAGGCAAGGACCTTGTTTAAACCTTTCATTTTGGCCCTAGGATCCAGCACAAAGGCAAAAGCATAAAGCATAGGAATTTGCTGCCAATATTTAAGAAACTTAGTCTTCATAGGAACCACAACTTCCCTAAGCAACCTGTCATTCTCATATGCAGAAAGATGTTTAGCAATTAACAGGACATGATGCAACATGAGAGGTGCAGTAGGGTAGCAAACACTTGAGATAGCAACAGTGGAATCATAGAACAGTTCAAGAAATTCTAGAATTTTTTCTGCAACATACCAATGATCATTTGTCAAAAGGGGTTGCCCACCATCTGCAACAGGATAGTGAGTGGAAATAAACACAGAAAATGTGTTTATGTGTGGAACCAAGTGTTGCAGCATCAGATAAGTAGAATTCCATCTCACATTCATGTCAAGGCCAAACTTACGAGGACGAACACTAGATGCAATGCAAAATTGTTTGAATGCAACAATACGAACATGAGAAGAATTTAACAACGAGATTGCAGTCCTGAAATCTTCTAAATATGTCTTTAAACGCTTCAAATCAGACTTGACAATCAAGTTTATTATGTGACATGCACATCTTTGATGTAAAAAGAAAAGAACCAACATAACCACTCAATTTAGGGGACAAATCATTCATGGCAGCAGTATTAGCAGAGGCATTATCCAAAGTAACTAAAAATACTTTTTCAGTCAAGCAAAAATCATCAAGAACACAAGCAATATGTTCAACAATGTTACTCCAGAATGAGAAACATCAATCAGCCGCAAACCGATAATCCTTTTCTGCAAATCCCAATCAGTATTCACAAAATGAAGCACCACACTATGGTAGTCTTCCTTAGCATTACCAGACCATATATCAGAAGTGATAGCAACAGAAGAAACACCAGACTGCAAGCAATCAATCAGCTTAGCACGCCTAGATGTGTAGTACTTGACCAGATCGCGGCCAGTAGTTCTCCTAGATACAGAGGTATATGCTGGATTATGAGCACGCTGAATGAACTCCTCAAAAGCATCAGATTCACCAAACCCTAGATTAAGATCAAGCCTAGCAATCAAACGAACAAGTTCAACACGAGCAGCATGCAAATCATAAACCCAACTACGAACATTGCCATCAACATTCTTACCAAGCAAGGACCGAGTTCTAGCTTTACGAGCAGCTTTCTTCATGCAAGATACTTGATGCCTAATAAGGTGGCCAGTACTGCCAGAAGAGGAGGCAACCAACTCCTTCTTGCACTGAGGACCACTACAAGAGATTTGACCTTCTGTGACGTTGTAGTTTCGTTGCAAAATGTCTAAAATACGTCGTAGTTTACAATCTGCGACGTAAGCGCGACGAAATTGAAATCGTCGCCTATAGTCCGTTATAAAAGACATTCTGCGACGTTTCAATCTGTTTTCGTCACAACTTTTTGCGACGATTCTTACTTCGTCGCAGATTAGTGACGATGTTGTTTCGTCGCTATTATACTTTAAAACGTCGTAAAACATATATATGGTAAGCTGATATGGGCTGGGCCCATTATACATTACGGGTTGGACCTATTTGATATCTTAGTTAAAGTCCATAACACAAATTTAGCCCAATTAGTATTACGACCCGAATCCATTGGATTATAAAAACTGAGCCCATTTCGTGATATGATCCAATCCATTAAATTATATGGGCCAGACCAATTTTATATCATGGACCAAGCCAAATAAAGATTCTAGGCCCATATATTAATATTAACCAATATTTTTTCTAATAAATAGTTTCAGAATTATAATGATAGATTTCAAATCCATAATTCCGTAGTTACATAATCAGCCATACACATAATTTCAAAGACCAGAATTCAGCCATACAGATACACAATTTTATAGTCAAGTCCAAAAGACAACCATACAATTCAGTCATCCAAAACACATCCTTACATTACATTTCATACTCCCAAATTAGACAAGTATGTCACAAGTCACCACATCAGATTCAAATGTACCAAAATAATTGGTTAGAGATCCACCCATCCAACCAACAAAAGTTAATACCTTAGTGGTCTCACATCGACCCACAACAAGAGAGGATGGTAGCTAAATGTGTCAAGAGTGACATACTACTTGTTGATACTAAGAAGACGTCGAAGAATGGCATCGGTTTCTTCAAGTTGCTTCTTTAATGCCCCAATCTCTTTGTCCCTGGTCACCTCTCGATTCAACTAATTTCTGTTCTAGAACAACAACTTGGTCTTGCAATGCTACAGCATTTTCAATACCTGCTTGAAGTTCCTGAACTTGAGCTTCAAGTTCTTGCACTCGGGCTGCATAGACAGACCTTGAGCTTTTGTTTGCAACAACTGGTTGTAGACCAGCACTTTTAAGAAACCTGGTTGATGCCAACACTTCAACTACTGCTTCTTGAGGAGTCTTTGGCACTTGACCTTCCTCCACAGGCTCATCCACAATAGCCTCCATTTGTGCCTATAGAGCAACAAGCATGTAACATTATTAACAGTGCATCATTCACATGTGTCATGAATGATAAAGTGAATATGGTGATCCAAATAAGCATTATTAATAGTGCCCAGGACTGAAAATAACAATTTTTAATTTGAAGGGAAAAACTACAGTTAACTAGAATTTACTTGTTGTTTGGAAATCATTACATGCAATGGGTTAACAAATGCTAATGTGTCCAAAGAAAAGAAATAAATACTGGTATGTTGAGTTACTTCAAAATGTTTAGGAACAATCATAAAAACTTGGTACACTGGTAGGAATTTCTAAGGTTATATAGCAAATGCAAATTATGATCCAAGATGAGCTTGGCAGGTTGTTTTGTTTTGTTGTACATAATCTCAATATCAGATAGGATTAACTGATGATGTACTTCAACCTTTCATAGTACAGCTTATGGATTCACTATGGGAAAAAAAGAATATATACTTACAATTGCTTGTTTGACAGGTTCACCGAACCCTGTCTTTCTACTACAATGAAAGTCTTTGAAAAGATCAATCGCATTTGGTGGCACATCTTTATATTTCTCTTGTTGCTTCTGAAATTAGATGCAAACATTATTTCAAAGTTAGTTTGGAACCTGAAAAAAATATAATGCTCCATGCAAGCAGAATAGATGAAAACGCACACATTGAACACACTACACATGAGAATTCTAGAAAAGGAGATACTTACCAATACAGCTAACTGTGCAATATAGCATCTAGAGCCTGTCCTATGTGGATACTGAACTTTCTCACGACTCCTTTTGTTTGCCAAGCACGTCTCCTGCAAAGAAATCCAGTAGAACAGAAAAAGATTTAAAATAGCAAAGTGAATACAACCGAGAAGGACTGCTATTCTATAACAGAAATGCTAAGATAGTATATTATCACAACAACCTCAATACCTTATGCTTCGGTGACGACCACATCGCCACTAATTCTCTCCATAGTTCATCACTAATGGTACTAACTGGCGTAGTCATAGGTACTTCATTTGCCAGTTTACCATCAAAGTACTTCTTTTTAAGCTTGTGCCTCAATTGTCTCTGTCCGGACTTTAACAGATCCGCAATTGCATTAACCACCGCCTTGTTCTCAGTATCAATGGCAAAATTACCCTAGATAAGAGTGTCAATATCAGACCTAATGTATTGACAGAACAATTAAGAACTGAAGTCAAATACAATACTAAGATAATAGCACTTACAGAAATTTTCCCAATGTATTCTTTAAGGTAGGCTTTATTTTTATCATTCTTGTACTCCTTCCAGTGCGTAAGAATTGGGATGTGATGACTTAATAAGGAAAAATTGGCTAAACAATGGTGACTGTCCATAACTGCTTGGAGGACCCAAGGAAAAAAAAGCTATGACAAGGATTCTATCCATTGTGTTAAGGCAGGGTCATCTGCATTTTTGTATCTCTACAGTTGGAGCTTCATGGAGGTGATAAAGGCTATCCTCCATGATTGAAAGCTTGGGATTGTGTTTCTGAATATTCTAGAGTTATAATGTTTCCATATTTCCCATGCCATTGCCAACACATATACCATATGTCAAGATTAAATTGATACCAGAACAAAAATGTTATGAAATTATCTACAGGCCCAAAAAAGAACACAAGTTGGTTTTGTAACAAAGTCAGTAACACTCGAATATTTACTCACTTCTCCAACACAAATATGTAGGTATATGCTGCCATAAAGTAGACACCAGTAGGAAAGTATTTCAGAGTCCAATGTGTGGGATATTTTAATTACAGTTAGAAATATGCCAAAAATCTTAAAACTAGAACCTTAAGCATACTCTGCTTGATAATTTAAGAATAGAGTACTAGACATTACTAACAGTTCTCAGGTATGGTTGATTCTTGATGCATACTAGTGAAAATCATGAACTTAAGGCAGATCTTCATTCCTTGGTTGTCATTACATATTTAGGTTCATTGCACTTTATAACAGATTTGATCATTGCAGATATGTCAAATTATCTTAGTGAAAGGAGCAACTTGCCTTCATTGCATAAATTGTTCTGGTCATCGGGATGGGTAACATCGTCTTGTGCATTTGTACTTGAATCTTGGACACCTTCATCACTTGCTTGAACTTGCTGCTGTTCCCTTATCCTTTGTCTGGTCAATCTAGTAGGTTCGTCTTGTTGTTCAATAGCCAACACCCTCTTCGATCCTGCTCTTCCACATTGCATAGTGTGCATTGGCAAATTGTTGTCAGGTAAAGTCTCTGAATTTTCCTCTGAAACCTGCAATGCCTCAGAGGCATAATTTAGGAAGAAATAATAAAAATGTTATTTAACTCTGAAACTAAGCAAAAAAAAAGATTAAAACACTTTAATCTTATTGTCGATACCTTATCGATTAAGTCACCTTTGTCCATGTCATGAGCAACTTGACGACCTTTAGACTTCCTCGTTTTATTAGATTGCCTCAGAAGTGAGACAAACTTCTTAATCCCAAGAGTTTGTGCCCTTTGATTGTTCCTCATAATGTTCTCTAGCCTCCGCCTTTCATAGTCATTCTGTGGATCCTCCACTATACATGCATAACACAAAAACTGAATAAGCAAGTATACAAAAGAATAAGATGGCATTATAACCATCCCGGGAAAGTATTTTGCTTGACATGAGAAATAAAACATGTAACTTTAACTAACCAATGACATATTAAGATGATGTAAATTGCAGTATACACTTGACAGGTTGGGGTTAGGGAAGTAAAATTATTCCCCTACTAATATTGTTTGTATTATTTAATCTTGCATTTGTTTTCAGAGTGCCTTTTTCAGTCCTACAAAGTGTGGTGTTAGTTTCTAAGCACCAGCCCTTTTTTCTTAATTTATTTTGTATTCAGAGTGCACCTGGTTATTTTTCTTAATTTATTTTGTATTCAGAGTGCACTTGGTTATCCAATATCCATTGCTACAATTTTATTTGGATATACAACACATTCAAGTTAGTTAAAAGGTCCCTTGTGTACTCGAACACAAATGCATTTTTCAATTCAGATATAAATTGAACCTCACAAATGCATTTTTCACGAAAGAGGAAAAACAAAAACGCATATTCAGTTCCAAGTTGTTGTGACAAGCATAGACTGAAGATTCAGTTAATTCACCTAAAATATTAAATGGGTGTATATTCTCTTAGTCATAATCTGAGATTAATAAATCAATATAGGTAGCACTTATTTTCAGCTGCTCAAGATCATCCAGACCTTAACTATATCGCTAGATCCAACCAGATTTCTTGAAAAACTATTTATTGGCATAGAAATCACACAATGGCTGACAGTAACGTATATCTTCCAATTAAATGTGCTAGCTTACACAAGGTAAGTTGACCAATTCAGTGACGTATATCTCTTGAATTCACATATCAAAATATGCACTCAACTCAACTGACCATGCTGGTTTAACAATAGGATGATACAAAAGGTATAAACAAACAAACAAGTGTGGCAAGGCCACACTGTATTTCTAGTAATGGAGTTAAGTAGCATCAATGGACCTGATTCGATAGAAATTAGAATGACATAAAAAGGAACCCACGGGCATTACCTGGTACCGGCTGACGCAGCTTCCGACCGGGAGGCATGGTGCATGAATCGGTAGCCGGCGTCCTCGTTTCACTGAAGCAGGGCAGCGGCCGGCGTCCACGGTTCACTGGAGCGGAGCGGCGGCCGGCCACTGCAACGGGGCGACGGCCGAGGAGTGCGGCGCGAGCGATTCAGGAGAGGGACAGCAGCGGATTGCGGCGCGAGGTAGAGGCCGGGGGAAGGAGAGGGAGTGCAGCGGCGAGGTAGGACGGGAGAGCCCGTGCAGGGCGGCGAGGGCGCAGGGAGGACTGCGCTTGCGATGGGGGAAGATCGTGCGAATGCGCCGCCTGCCAGCTAGGGTTTGGAGAATGACGGACATGTCATAATATAGTCAATGCAAAAGACAGTATTACCCTTGATCCAGCTACTGACCATACACCATTGTTTTGGATGAAATCGTAATTGCATTCAAAATTATTTTGGCCTGCCGCCCATCGGCCCGCGCCTGGCTCCATTTGCTCCAAATTTGCCGCTCTTGGCACCAAAAGTTGGCGCTCCGGGCATCAATTGGCTGAACTGAGATAAGAACAGGAGGAAGGGGAAGTCACTGCTAAAAGTTAGATGTGGCGGCCACTGCTGGCCAGGCCACGCATCGTCGCTCACCTCGTCTAGATGCAGGTTACCCCGGGCTGCTGCTTCCTGAGAACATGATGCCGGCGTGGGGGTTGGTGGTGGTGGTGCTGGGGTGGGGGGAGGGGCGGGGCGGAACAGATCGTTGGAGAACGCCGGCGCTGGTCGTGAGAGGAGAAGGGGCGCTGCTGGCGGCGGAGGCAGATGCACGAAGTCCTCGGACATTTGGTCGAGTTTATCTCTAAAAGAAATATGCGCAAAAAGTAATAAAAGAATTTAACTTCGTAAGCTATTCAAAAGTTCCGAATGTCCTAGTGGTAAGGGTTCTTGTTACAACAAATGAGGTCTGCAGTTGGATGGTTGAAAAACTACTTTTATTTATTTTTTTCTTAAAACTTTCACCATTTTTATAGATTTGACTTTGAAAGTCCTTTGTTGTGGATGGGTGAAAAAAACTAGGTTTTTATTATTTCTATTTTATAAAAAATGTCACATTAATATTTTATTGTTTCTAATTTCCCTTAAAAATATGTGTCGTTATTGAACAAGCAAATGATTAGTATTTGTTTATAGATATATTTTACTAAAAATAGCTTTTTAGATAAAAGCATTTTAGACACTATAAGTAATTTTTTAACATAAAAAATGTTTGTGACGAAAACTAAAAGTTACGACTATTTACTAGTGTCGTAACTTTACGACGTTCCTAGTTTCCCTCTAGTGACAACAAATTATTCGTCGCAATAGGTCATTGGGTTAGTTTACGACGATTTCTGTGTGACTTTTACGACACACCTGAAACGATCGTCGCTACAATGAATGAAACGTCGTAAAATAGGTCACTCTGCGACGTTTTCACAAAATGTCACCCTAAAGTCGTCGCAGAAGGTCATATTTCTTGTAGTGGACAACGAGCACCATACCTTTTCCTCTTACCATTTACGACGCGGAAGAGCTCGTCAAAGTAGTCCCACACGGCGGAGCTGTTCCCTCTCCCTTTCTTCCCGCTGGTAGTCGAACTCGCAGGCATCGCCGGACTGGAGCCGGTGCTCGTGCCCGTCCCTATGCCCGCGGCCTCGCCATCATCTAGATCCACCAGAGCAGCAACACTGCCAAATAGCTCTGCCCGGTCGTCGTCGTCCCCGTCCCCTTGCATCGCCAAGTCATAGTCGATGGAGGTGGGATCCAGCGACGATGTCGGCGTCCCCATCCCGGCGGATCCGCATCCGCCCCTCCGCCTCCTCCCGCCGGTCCCGAACATCGTCGACGACCCTAGCACCTCACCGGCCTATGAGCAAGCATGAGCAAGGCTACGAACAGAGCAGATGCGAGAGGAAGAAGAGAGCGGTGCGGCGCGGCGCTGAAGCGGAATGAAATGGGGATTAGGTTAGGGTTTCACAGGGAGGGCGGGGGCTTATATTATATACCAGGCGCGGGCCAACTAGCCGTCGGTGGGCTGTGCAAAGAGCCGTTAGTGGGCTGGGCAAAGAGCCATTGGAAATAAACGGGCCGCTTTGGGCCAACCTATAATTCGGCCGTGCTGCATGCTGTGTCACGTGTTGGGGGTCAGCCCATAGCACGGCCCTTCCCTCAGGCCGTGCCAGCACGGGCCCGAATTTATTCGTTCCGGGCCGGGCTAGTGTCGGGCCAAAACGTTCATGCTTCGGGCCAGCCCAAAAACACGGCCCGAATGCCCAGGTATAACCGCCAACAAATTCCATACCATCGTGCTTCGCCTGTTCTTGGGTGAGAGTACATCTCAGGGAAGGGAAGGCCTGGAGCTGTCTGCTCAACAAGTTGAATAATGGAGAGCTTGTTTCATTATTGTGGTCACAAGCACCTTATCACCGAGGGTATCACCGGCAGGGAGCGCGACAGATTGGCCATATGCGCACATGCTTTCTTCATGCTCTGCTTTGAAGTTTGTAATACGAATAACAGACATATCTACGCTTTATCTATTTAGAAGCACGTTTTTCAGTTTATGATTTTGCTCAGACACTAGTAGAATCAAGAGACCATCATATAAACATATGGATTTTTTTCCTCACGTAAGTCACTCAGGGGAGCAACAAGTTTTTATTCGTGTCACAGGCCGAACTGTGCGCCGCTAATGAAAGAAAGTGAATTCTTATCTGGGCTGTTTTCTGGCCCATTAGCATTTTGTTCCGTTATTTCCACGATTCATGTTAGAATCCCGCTATACACGACCAGCGTTTAATTCTACCATTTACGACTGTTTGGAAGCATGAATGTTTGCGCTATGGAAATCACGGCGTTAGGATTTAGTTAATCATGAGACACATGCAGCGGAGAGGAAGTTACGGTCGTAAACGGAAGAAGTAAGTTCCAGTCGCGTGCACAACATTTCCGTTCACGTTACTGGTGCTTTCAAGTGAAACAACAACTTTGTCTCCAAAAAAAAAAAGTGAATCAACAACTAATGGGTTTTCCCTAAAAACCTACTGTTTGTACTGTTATAATTAACCCCTCGAAAATAAAAACTGGTTAAACAGTAACAAAGAACCCCCGATGTTGTTTAATTAGCCCGTCTGAAAACTAAAAATAGCCTGACATCGTTCCATGACCATGTTGCTGGAGAAACGTTGCACAATAGTTGTTTCTTCATAGTATTTGCTAAAAAGTTATGCCCAAAAATAAATTTAGCGAAATTCGTCTATCTGTTCTTACATATGGAAACGCTTAACACAACAAACATGAAAAGGGGAACGATGGAAATATGAGGAAGATACAACTGTGGAACCAAGGTATATTGGATTTTTTTACATGTCTATAACAGACACATAGGAATTGTAGCAAAGTGCCCGTGCATTGCAACGGGCATAACTTCTCATACATATTCTATAAATAATTTTAATGAGGCTGATTTTCTATAAGCCGTTGTAATTTTTTTCATAATTCAAATATTTACCATTACAGTTTGGTGTTGTAGCTCAAAAGCACGTCGCCATGAAGGTCGGTCTCGCACACTACATATATGTGAGCTGCAGTAGATGAACTGTTTTTGAAGCTAAGTTAATTGTGATGCAAGACCACAAACTTCTTACACAAATTAATGGGCCAAGAGAAATGTGACTTTTAAACGAGTGCAGAACAAACCTAAGCCCAAGAAGGAGATTGGTGTAGGAAATATTCAGACCACGAGTTGAATAGACAGTGAAGTAATGGTTCCCCATTAGTGAATACTAGTAGAATTCGGCGTGCCTCGCGCGCCGCTTGTTAAAAGTAGTGATTATTGTGATGATGCCTTCATGGGTGCATTTCGGCTTCTAAACCAAAAGAAAGATCAACAAAGTGGCAAGAGAACATTTGCATGACAGCAAAGATGGGAAAATTCGTTGTAAGATCACTCCAAAAACATGACCAAAAAGTATGTAATAACAGCAAAAAGCTAATGCTAAACAACTAAACAATCTTGATAAGCATACTGCCATCTTATCAAGCATGTATAAGCTACAATTAATTCATATTATTCTAAAAACAGTTGTCCATGTCTGTCAAGTAAACCTTACAATTCCAAACTGAGATATAATACTACTGTATGTGGACATCTTTTTATTAATGGTTACAGATTACATGCAGAACACAATTTAACTTAAGAAAACAAAGCCCCCTACCTTAATGTAGCCTGGTGATGAGTACATGGGTGCTGCCCGATCTTTTGATGAGAGGGGATAACTTCGATTTAGACTGGAGAGACGTTCATAGCCCGACTACAGCCAACAAGGATGCACCTTAGCAACCGATACCAACTCCAGCGGTTAATCACGATCTTGCGGAGCACGATCAATCAAACCATGAGGGTAATTACTGTAAGCAATTGAAGAACAAGAAAGAACTAGGTAAACAAGTAACTCAACTAACAAAGGTGGGGTTCTGAATGAAGTAGAACGGATGGTCTAGCCGACGCACGCGTCTACAAGGTAGTAGCAATGGCTAAACTAACAAAACAAAACCCAGTCTGTATGTGGCGGCTATGGGAGTATAAGAGAGGGGGAGAGGACGACCAGGACGTGGTGGGGGTCATCCTCCAACGCTAGGACGTGCTCCTATTGGCCCCAACATGATACAAAGCCCAACGACGAAATAACGGTGACACAACACCGAGACAGATTCTGTCCGTCCAATTGTTTCGACGATTTCCGTCTACGCTGAATGAATTTTGGCCTCAAACCGGTGCCATTGGAAAGGTGGTCTTCTTAGCATTCCAACCATATGTGGAACGTCCAAAACCGAGTTCGTATGCGACCTGGACGTCCGTTTTAGTGCGGACTGGTCCTGGAGTCCGAATCGGACCCGAAACCGACTTTGATTGGGCCTCCCACTTGATTTGCAATACATGACCTGCCCTCCACGCCTTTGAGCACCTCTCTAGCCATATCCTCATCATCTCCATGGTCCCTCACAATAATTAAATCATTATTTAGTATTTTATTCTCAAAACTATATAAGGAAGGCATTAGAAACGAGCTCACCGATAAATTCCAAATTCGCGCTTGAGCTCTCATGATTAGACCATGAATATCTAATGAGGGTGTGTTGGTTGTATCTATTCGAGTGATGTCCTCATCACCTGGGCATGAAATCTTCATCTTCTAAATTTATGCTCCTGCATGATAAATAGCACTAATATTCAGATGGTCATCCAAAAATATATGTTTGAAGTCGCGAAGATCACAATTAATCCATGAAATTCCATGGTGATTCTGCAAGGGAACAATTTGGAAGTAAGTACTGTGGAAATCATATACAATACAGGAGACCTCATATGTAAAATGAGCAGCTTGATAGTAACAAAGTGAAGCATAGTAAATTAGGGATGAATATCTTTTCTTACAACTATATTACATCCATATAAGCTAGAAATGAGACGCTGAATAAGTTGGTAAATCAGAGAGGACAGAATAGAGAAAGTTCTCATCAATAGCTAAATCGCACATAACTGGAAATCCGTATAGGACAGTGTGAAACAAAAAATATATATTTACATGCTACATATCTGAATAATCAGGTCCATTGTGGAAAGGCAAAATTTAGTTCAAGATCAATGGTCAAGGATACTACGAAATATATTTTTATAAACAAATCATATATTGTAGGAACATTGGATAACACCCAAAAGCCGTATGATGAACCTAAAGGCCAGAAATTTAGCATTGTTTACTGCAGGCTCGAATAGTTTCAAGGCATATGGCTATATGGTAATAATGTATACGACAGTTGTGTCACTGAAGCAACCGTTATGAGACGAGTGGTGTATATCAACTCTATTATATTGCCAGTTACAGTTATATTTGTTAAATGATAATAAGTAACTCCGGCACATAAAAGAAGTTCATTTAGTATGACGGCACAGATAAACCCAAGTCTATTTATCTTCCCATCTAAGATTCCATCTGTTCTCATCATGGAGTCGATTAAGTATATGCCATTAAGAAAAATAGGCCTTACGTGTGTGCCATAAAAAAATTCGTAGCTACCTGTGTACCATGGCCTCAAATTTTGTTTACCTCCATACCATTCCGTCCTCATTCTGTTACAATTTAACTCTGACACGTGGGACCCACGAATTCAACTGACCGTTTTGCCCCTGAGGGATTTTCACTAGTTCCTGTTCGATCCAGTGTTCGCGTGTGGCCGTTCCCTCCGTTCGTGACCCGTGTGACCCGGTATCTGAAGCGGAACCCTAGCCCCGCCGCCAGAGCCCCGCTGCCGGAGTGCTGTCGCCGGATCCGGCGGCCGCGTGCCCAGGCCGCCGCGCGCCTAAATCTGTAAGCTATTCATCTAGTTTTTCAGCAAGGCAAGAAACAAGAAACTGCAAGCAGAATTTCTATCTTTCGCTTTTTCTTTTTTCTTCAGGAATCCTATGAGCTAGTACAAGCTACAGATTTGCAGATTGGTCACCAGTTCTTCTCGTGAAGCCAATGTTTGATGCAGGCGGTGTGGTAGTAATGCTTGCATACCATCTTGGCCACCTCCACACCGGAGGATGTGACGGCGAGCAGAAGCAGCATGTCGGCCTGCTGCCAACCAGAGCCAATGGCACCAGCTATGGGGAGCCTCAGCGACGGCGCGACAAGACTGGTGTGCGGAGGAGCCTCGGGAGATGGCGGTGATGCTCGGGTGTCGAGGGTCGAGTGCTGACGGCCAGCACGGTAGGCAAGCCGACATACAAGTGGCGGCGGCGCCAGATACTCGACGTGGTGAGGGCGGGGGGAATGGGCGAGTACGGTCCCGTAGAAGGAGGGCTGAGCACCGGCGGCCGGTGCCGGAAACGGACGGACGGTGATCCTTCTCGTTTTCCTCCTCTCCCTGACAAGGATGCCCCACCTATCAGGACAAAATTTAGGAGGCCTGGTAGGAGTTCTGCTAGAGCGCCGGTGTGTTTTGGGCCCCGGAAATTTACGCGTCGCCTCCGAAATCAGAGAATCAGGGCTCAGTTTCGGGCCTCTTGCTGGAGTTGCTCTTAACCCGTGCCCGGGCCTAGCGAGCCCGTCGCCGTCCCTGCGCCCGTGCCCAGGCAGCCCGTCGCCGTCCCTGCGCCCAGGCATGTGAAACCAGGTTCAGCATTTTGTGTATGCTTCAAGGTTAGTGCTATCTTGATGTTCAAGCTTTTTCCTACCTTTTTCATTCACTCTTAAGGGTATATTTCCTACCTTTGTTGACATCCGTCTAAGTGATTATTCCTAAAACCTACAAATTGCAGCTCGAGACAGATCCGAACATTCTACTGCAGAAAGCGGAGATGGCTCTGAAAAAGTACCGAATGAATGTTGTGGTGGCGAACGAGCTCTCGCCAACTATAAAGATGTTGTGGTGATGGTCACAAGCAGCGGGAGGACAACGGTGAGCAGGAGCAGCAAGGAGCAAGATGTGGAAGAACAGCTAATTCGATCACATTACACAGCCCAATTGATAGGACCATCAAGCATGTGAAACCAGTAATCGTAACATTGTTGTGTGTAACCTGGTTCATGAAGTGCTCATTGTGAAGCAGGGGATGGATGCCAGTTTTATGAATAGTTACGATGCCTTTAGGTATTCTAGTTTGGATATAAACGTTATAATGTAGCTACACAATTGGCACATCTGAGGCCATATATGGCGTGAACAATGAGCGAGAGAAAAAAATTGGCTAGACCTTTGCCAAAAAGAAATAATAAACTAAAAAAACAAGGTACCGTTGTTATCTTTGGTATTCTGCACAGCACCACTCTTTGCGATCCTTATGGAACATTTTATTTTTTCTTCTTGATCGGAACAGAGTATTTTTGTGATGGACTTCTCAACAGCTGCCAAATCGTATTTTTTTCCTTTTTAAAAAATTATGTCCAATTTTCCTTATTTTTTCCCACAATTTCCTAATTTTTCCTCATCTTTCTCAATATTTCCACATTTTTCTCAATTTTTCCACATTTTTTCAATTTTTTCCGAATTTTAAACATTTTCAAAATTATTCTTATTTTTATTATGATTTTCAAAATTATTATGCTTTTCCCCCACAATTCTGTTTATTATGATTTACAAATTTATTTTTATTTTATTTTGCATTTTTCGAATTTTAACCTATTATTGTACAAAAGGGCAAAACTATCTTTTTACGCCATCTAACACCTCCGTTAGCTCTCCATCCATCCATAATAGCACAGGGGTAATAAAAAATTTGAGTCATGGCATACAGGTGCGTGAGAAGTTTTTAATGGCACACACGTAAGACCCATTTTTTGTAATGGCATACACGTAAACGACTCTGAGCACTCCATTTAACCGTATTACATATGCTTTAATAAGACTGAACGGAACTAATTTAGAAAAAAAAACAAACTTGTTCATGCTCTTGTGGATTCCCTAGTTGACCCTCCTGGATGCCCACATGATAGTGTATGTTTCCAAAACGATCCTGAAACCTTCTTGGAAAAAAGAGGGAAACACAAGTTTATTACTGATTTTTCATACTTTTTAAATATCAACAACACCAACCCGAGCAACATACATTTGGAATAATATTATTCGAAACAGAAACATAAAATTGTCGGCAGCTGATTCATGTCAGTTTCATTGTATCTAAGTGCGCTAAGAGACGGTTTGACAAGGAAAAATGCCATAACTTTATTTATTGTTTCTTCTGTCAGCATTGATCTTCCTTAGTAATTCAGTTAAACTAAGCAGGTGATCCTCATATATCGCTTCGTAATATACTGCCACAAATTGAGGTACCTTAAACAAACATTGTGAATTCTAAGCTTAGGCTTCTGTCAATGGGAACATAACCAGGAGCATATCCAGGAGCTTAGTTTAACAAAAATTGTGTATTCACGAGCTTAGTTTAACAAACATTGTGTATCAAGGAGCATATCCAGGAGCTTAGTTTAATATCCAGGAGCTTAGGTACCTTAAACAAACATTGTGTATCCCTTTGAATTGGCAATTCGAAGCTTTATCAATGGGAACATATCCAGGACCCAACCCATATCATATTTAGGTTTCTGTCAATGGAAAAGAGTAATCCCATGTGTGTGCACGGTACTGTAATAAAAGAAAACAATTTGGAAACAGTAGTTCATCAATTGTTTAAGTAATGTACTGGAGCATGTTGATGAACTGAGTGGTATGGAAATCGAAGCAATATTATTGCTAATTTGGTATGTAGTTAGTAATCAGTGTAAATGGTCAATATATATGAAGAGGATGTGAATGCAAGGCCAGTCTATGACCGTAATGAATAGCTCAACATCTAAATGCAGCAAAATTTTATTCAGTAATGAATAAGTCAACATATTTTCAGATTGAGTATGTACCTTGTTTGAGCACTGCGATGTATTCCCAACCAAAACCACAGCTGCAAGGCCACCTCCTGATTAAGTGTTTAATTTGCATACAAACAGATCAAGAAAACAGTGTGGAAATAAAAAGAATCAACCAAAAACACGAGAATGGTATATCACTTGCCGTAAAGAATAGAGCAATTTTAAAATTCAGTTTCCCACTTTGGAGAGAAACTTTAACTGCTGAGTTATGTTAGTCCAAACCTATGCTAAACCAATATTAAACTGCAATACAATGGTTATTTATTGGAAACGAAAATGTAGATAATACTATGTTGTGACAGGTTTCAATGCACGGTTATTACACTTCTTATATCTGAAGAGGCAAGGCAGCATATTGTTTCATTTTATTTAGCCAACATGGTGAGAAACTACCTGAAGTATTTAAAGTCGTGATGAAGATTTTTTTTATATCTGAAGGCGTAACACAGATATAGACAGCTAATGACAAATTGTTTGATGCAGAACTGATCAGCCAAGAAGCAAGGAGCAACGTATTACACATACCAAGCAACTGTGATGCAGCTGTATCACTTATCCACATGCTCAAATTTGTCATCTGAAACTTCCGCCCACTACTACTCAACAGTCAACACACTTGACACGATAGACCTACATCATGCAAGGCAATAAATTTGATGAGCTTTTGCAAAACTAAAAATGGATTATTATAATATTAGTTTTATCTATACTGCAACAAATGAACCTCGTATTTGTCCATCCATCTAGTTTCATTATTTCATCGCCGCAGCCAATTCACCTTCCTCAACTCGCTCCGATGAAAAGAACAAATGGAGATGTAACAAATAAACTGGCTCATTGAAAAGGAGCGGATTTAGACGACTTAAAATCAAGGGCATATATATCTGCATCAGGAAAAAGGAACCCAAGTAAGTATTATACGACTTAAAATAAAAAATAAGCATAAGAAAGGCTTAACAAAATATGAGAATCCGTATGAAGTACCTGCAACTGCAAGCAATGGATGGAGAAACACATAAGTAATGAATGCAATCCTCCATCGGGAAAATGACCGTCTAAATGAGGAAGCAATAAACAATAAAAATTCAGATTACTACCAGTTAGAGGCCAATATAGTCAATTATATCTAGTACATGCAAGGATAATTTTTTTGACCTGTTGAGGCATTCTCTTGTGCACGGCAGGCAGATGAAACAAATTACGGGGGACCAAATTGGTAAATATGATTGAAATAGTCAGCTCTCATACCTCTCCATCCTCTAGTTATCACAAATAGTTCCACGGAATAGCAGACTTATTCCACTCTTCAGTACCATCCACTGTATATGTATAGCAAAGCAGAAAAGATTATTTTTCAATAAGATATAGTGATATAGGCATTTGTTAAAATTACTGGATCACGTAATAAGTATGTTGTGTACTAATGACAGAGCCTAAAGTAGGCGCATGGAGTGCTGTATTTCTAAAATCATGTCAAATGATGTGCCAAAAAAAAATATGGGTAAAACAAATGAGAAATACTTTAGTGAACATAGGGTGGGCACATGCCACTATGCCCACAAAAGTCATTCTCCAAACAAATATAAAGAAGGAAAGTGCAGTTTGTTCTGATATAATGAACATCATTATACAACCTAAATCACGGTACAGAACGCACACCATTAATTATGACAAAATGTAACTATTGCATCGATCTGTGCTACTCACCGTATAAATCCTAACCAAACCATTCAGAAGAATGGGTACGACAGAACTGATACCAAGAAAAGGAGAAAATGGTTGCTAAATTGGAAACCTGTGACAAATGATAACCATGAATCCTCCAAATCGCATAACCTCCTCTCCGTTGCCAGTGACATGAGAAATGAAGATCTGAAAGGAAATAAGAAGGCTAAAAAATTAGCAACTGTATCAAAGAAAGAGCGACGGAGATGCACAAACCGCCAGCTTCGTTAAAAGATTTACAGCCTTTCCTTAGACCAATTTGAAAGCAATAGGCAGCAGCATGTTGGACTAACTGGATAGGGTCAAAGAATATACCAAAAGAGTGAGAATACATGATGGTTCATGGTCCTCATGCCAAAGTTACGTTGAACGTGAATCTAATGAATGATAATAAAAAATTATCCCTAATTTAAGATCCGTAGTTGAGGTCTTGAGGAACACTTTTTTAAAAAAAAATTGACCCCACATATCATCGTTGAGGAATATATATATATAAAAAGTGATTCAGTAACCTTTACAACAATGTCTGATTTTGCTTCAGCAAATGAATCTCTCAGGTTCTGGGCGTGACCAGATCCCTCGAAAAGAAACACCCTTCAGATGTACCCAGCACTGCTATCCATAAGACAAATGGTTATTTATTTTGTTGTAAACCAAGAAAGTCGGTGAAATCTTTACAAAATTAGTTCCCTCAAGTAGATTAACAATAATGGTGTATTAGATTCTGTTGCTCAGTAAATGATCAACAGCACATATACTACATTTACTTAACATTTGTCCAACAAGCCAACAGCAGATGAAAGTTAGTTGCCATTGGAATCGAACCTGAGAGCCCCACCGAATTACTCCGATCAGCTTGACCCCTTTGAACGCCTCCTGAATGAGAGCGCCACAAAATTTGTATAAACAAATTGCAAAAGGATTCATTCATTAGCAGAAGAAGAAAAAAATTAAAGGGAAGAACGGTGATTACCTCCCGCCGTAGGGAAGAAGTACCCGGACGCGGGACTCACTAGGGATCCGAATCGGACGATGCAACAAATTCAAGATGATGTAGCTCGATGGGTCAGCCGAGTACTAGCCCATGAGTAGAGGTTCTAATTGGTGTATGAGCACCCAACATTATATTCAGACAAAGCATGTGATTAAATTTCCTTATTTAAGTTGTTTCTTTCTGTATATTGCGAATATTAGAACTTCTATTCCCGGGCCAGTACCCGCGTGCCCCAAGGCGGTACGTCATCTTTTTGTCGTACGGTCGTCGGATTTCGATGGCTGTTGAGTGCTTGCCTCCCTCCTTTTCCTCTTTGCCTCGCACGCGTCTCGCCTCTGTCTCCCTCTTCTTTATTTCCCGTCTGCGTGTCCACGTTTGGTTTCTGCGTGGCGGCTCCTCCTTTCCTCTTTGCCTCGCAAGCGTCTCGCCTCTGTCTCCCTCTTCTTTATTACCCGTCCAACCCCGTTCCTTCCTTCTTTTCTCCTGCTCTCATCTCTGCTTCCTTTCCTTCCTCTCTTTTCTTCATTCGTTGCTGGTTTTCTCCGTCGTCTCTTTTGTCCTTCTGTAGATTGGGTTTAGCCCTTCTCTCCATCCCCTGATTTTTGTTCCTATCTTTTCTTCTTCCTTTTCTCAATGCTCTAATTCATTTGCACCACTACAAATCGACATTGTAGCGGCGGCAGCAGAAATGGTGTAGCGGCGCCGGTTATTGTGGTCCGCTGTTAAAAACCGCGGTGATTTTTAGTGGCGGACCACTTTACGGGCTGCAGCTACAAATCTGTGTAGCGACGGCCTGTAAAACGGCCCGCCGCTACAACCCAGCCCACTCCAAACCCTACACCAGCAGTATAAAATGACCTCAGTTCGCCACCTCCCAGACCACGGCCGCCGCACCCCACCTCTCTCTCTCTCTCTCTCACGCGTGCGCAGTTCTGTGGAGGCGGTGGCAGACCCCGGTCTACACCGGCCCTGGCCTGGGCGGAGGAGGCCGTCGGCCCCGATCTTCCCGCGCTGGGGATGGCGCCTCCCCCTCCTCCCGCCGCCCCCTTCCGGCCTCGGTGCGACCGGGAGGAGGTGGTGGCCTCGCGAGGGCTGGCTGGACCCGGTGGCGGCAGCGGCTCACAAGGGCGGGCAGATCCAGCCGCGGCCCCCGACCTGGCGGTGACGGTGCTCCCCAGGGCCCGAATCCACCCACAGCCGACCACCCGGCGGCAGCTTTCGAGGGCGAGGGGCGGATCCGGCCGCTCCCCACCTGGCGGCGACGGCGGCTCCCTCGGGCCCGCATCCAGCCATGACCCCCACCCGGCGGCGGTGCTCCCGAGGCGGGCGAACCCGGTCGCGCTCCCCACCCGTTGGCGGCAGCGGCTCCGGGGTGCGGATCTGGTCGCGTCCCCATCCTGACGGCGAGCTCTTCGAGGGTGGCGTTGGCCAAGCGTGGGCCTAACAGGTTTTTTTTTGTTTCTTGTGGGAACTGTAACGGCGGGTGATGATGTTACCCGCCGTTACTATCTTCATGTTCAACGGCGGTTGGCCATGTTTGCGCCGCCACTGACGATTCTTTGTAGCTACGGAGCCATAGCGACGGGCTGCCATACCTGCCGCTATAGTGGGTTTTGACCCGCCGCTGCAGGCCGTTTTTCTAGTAGTGTTATGCTCCATGTTTCTTGTTACTGTTGTAGATCCTAGCTTCCTGTTTGTTCATTTGCGGATCTCTCTGGTTGGTGAGTACTATTTTTTGTTTTAGGCTGTTTGCTCCCTCTTTTTGTTTTGTGGATGTTATATTCTTTTCTGCTAATGTTTTCCCCCTTCCTGTAGGGTGTGTGCTCTGATCTCGTGAGCTTAAGGATTGGTGCGCCATGGACGGATACGGTTGAGGTATGCTTCTCTTCCTTTTTTTCCATGTTGTCGTTCATTTCCGTTGCATGCTTACCTCTGTCTCTCCGAATTCTGTCTCAGGGGTTCAGCTATTCTTGGCTGTGTTGACTGAGAATGGAGGGAACAGGGAAGAACGAAGTGGACTAGATAGATTAATTAGTAGTCTTCTCTATACATAAACAAAACTCTTGGGATTAACATTTGAGCATTTAACATGTACCAATGCCCATGTCTAGACATGCAGTGTACTTTTTTTTCTGTGGATCATTGGTTTGCCAACACCAGCCCGGGCAGTTGGTCGTGGTCGCTAGCCATAAGGCGCTTGGTCGCCTGCCTGGGTTTGAGCCGCGGCACCCAAAAATAAAATTTCCCATTCTGGGTTCGAGCCGATCGAGTTTTTTTTTGGATCACTGGTTCAGCTGCGCTTCCACTTTTACCAGTTCTCAACCTAATATGTGGCGTTTCAGGAAGAGAAACTAATATTGTATCTAATTTTCTCATTCCTATGTTTGGAGCAGCATCAAAAGAAAAAGGGTTTCACTGGGATCTTTTGACATAATCCGATAGAAAAGGCATGATGGAGCACTGAACTATTGAAGTAGTACAACCTTATTGGGAACACTTGGATTGGCTATGACTTGTAGTGACATAATAATCTTCTTTAAATTAACACGTGCTAGAAGCTCATTGAAAGAAATATGGTTATCACTGAAGCAAAGACTGAAGACAATACTTTTTTTCTCAAAAAGATTGAAGAGAATAAGGATCTTAGGTATCATGTAAAATGCTTGATGAGTCATCGGTTAAGTTGCCGAAAGTCGGTCCATAAACTTTTCTGCCAAAAGGAAGATCAGATTTATGGTATTGCTGGGTTAAATCTGTATTTTTTTGCAAATTGTTTTTATAATATCAATGCATATTATGTATTATGTTTTAATGAAGATACTTCATAATTTCAGAATATTGGATTTGCTCGCTTATTTACCAGAGTGTAATGATGAAAATTATGAACAGTAAGAAAAAATAGATCGAATATCTTTTTTATTGAACCATGCATGAGGATGGATACAAATATAAAGTATTGAAGCTACTATTTCATATTTCAAATTTGGTAGCAACATCTAGACTCTTTGTTTCTTAGGGTGAGCTAAATATCTCGTCGATCAACATTTAATGTTAAATAAAATGTTAATAGTAATTTTTTGGGTCATATTTCCTTTTATTTAATTACAAATTGTTGTGGTTGAATATTCACGCGTGTGTGCGGCATATGCCCAGTTGCTAGTACTCTGACAAAGCATGTGATAATATTTCCTTATTTTTTTCCTCTTGTCTATACTGTGAATATTTTCGAAGTAACTTGAAAATATAATAAAAAGATCAGTTATGGGCTTGATGTAAGCTAGTTTACTAATTAATGACCAGTTATATTGTAAAATCTGAATTCATACATAGGTTATTACATCAAAATAATGTCAACGATGTAAAAATATCATGAGAAAAAGAAAGATTGACACTAAACAACTAGGCTTCAGATATTTCTAGCCTGGTCACTAGTAATTTGTGATTTACAGACGCAGCCTAGCTTCATACATTGTTATTGAGATATACATGCGTCACATTTGAGGTCTAGTAACATGTGGCCGTGGGCTTCAATTCCGGTTCTCCACCCTGCCTATACGTATTGATGTCATATACTGATTGAGTAGTACAATTATGACATCAATTAGTGCATGATGAGTATCACACGAGACGGTTTACTCCTGCAATCTCTTCCGTCACCAATAGACAATTAGTGCATGAGTATATTCACAGAAGTTAACGACATATCTAGGCGAGATCTATTTTAACCTCTGAGTAAATATGAAGAAAACTATATACTACTTCCTTGAAAGCATTAGTCAATATTGCATTCTTTCGAGTTTTGACATATTATTGGCCAAAACGTTACAAATATTGACAGCATAGATTTTAGCTCGTAAAAAGAGGAACAGATGCAACATTATAGATATTTATATATAATATAAGCTCAAATCCATATAGGTTCAATAGTAGTGTAATCTACCATGCGCGCTCATTCTTATTGCCACGCTCTAAAAACTTGCAGGGCAAGTTGCCCAGTTGCCACTTCAGCTTAAACAGTGTCAAGATGCAGATCTAAATGTTTCTGATAAGGAAAGGTGGACACTACTACCACCAACTGAGAATAAACTAATATCTAGCCATGACTCATGTCGGCACACCTGAACGATTTTTTTATGCTCAATTTGTACCACTGGTGCTTGAATGCATCACCGACTACAATGGACAAGTTTACCTAGAAATGAAGTTGTAGGGAAAGACCTTTAAAATTTTAGGGAAAAGGTCGATGGGAAATCCACCATACTGTTTTCCAGGAAAACGGTGGGGAAATGAATCTTTCCCTAAGAAAGCTGAGTGGGAAATAGACTTCACGGATGCATGCACTTGGGCGAGCAAAATTGGAAAGTCAGAACCAAAGATCAGAGAACCATCCAGTAGTGGATGCGGCTTGCCTGCTCCTGAAGCATGCTCCCGTAGGTGCTCCCGTGACGTGGCATCATCTGATTGGACCTCTTTTCTGTTGGGTCCTTGACGTGAAAAGCCTGAGGTTTTCTCCTAACGTCTGTTTGCTATTTTTCCTTATCCCACCTCGGTGATAAAACAAACGGAAATTTCATATGCACTACATCCAGAGTAATTTCCAGCAGCGAGGACTGCTATTTAGGTCGGCATATGCAAGATGCAGTGCATGTAGCAAGCTTGATTTGAGCCCAGTGTCATCTCCTCTTAATAATTAGATGCTTCATGATTGCTCGTATCATCAGAATTAGATCGATACCCATTCACCACAAAATCGAGTTATTTTTCTGTGGAGGTCGAACTTTATCTCTCGTAAAATTGGGCTATGCGCATCTCACCCAAATTGGATCGCATTGCTTCAAGCATCTGCATTGGATCGAAATCCTCATTGTACTCATGTTGATCTTAGGCTGGGATCTCTGCCGGAGAAGAGACGAGGATGAGATAATGAATTGAAGACAGCAAGAAAACGAAGGTAGCTTTCTAGTTGACTCCCATGGCCATAGAAACGAAGGCCTGTTATCTTTCTTGGCAGATGGTAGTCTTGGACGAGGGATCGATGGGCGAAAGAGAACTATGCACAAACTCCGTTGACATGCGCATGGAACGGGCATTGTACCGTGGGGTCACCGTATAAAGTGGGATGAATAGAAAGAGGCCACGTGATGGGAGCAGCGACGGGAGTAGGAATTGGGAGCAGGCAAGCCGCGTCCAGTAGTAGTGGCACCTTGGCCAACCTTCATTATGGCTTCTCATGATACACTCACATATCATTCTGCTATACATCGATCAGAAATACCATCTGAACCATCACTTCGGAATTCAAAACAAGGGCTTTTGAATAACCTCGACCATGTGGGACCATGTCTTCCGCACATTGTCGTCAACAAAAGCATTTGACAAGAGCACTTGGATTTCTACTACATCATCTCATTGCGTGAAGATTGTGAAGAATATCTATGGCCAATGAAAAGCGGAGCTTACAGGTTAGGCCAAAGTTTCTATAAAGGGAGGGGCACAATTCCGGGAGTGGACTAATAGCACATTGTGTGCAGATTTGTGTGTAGATTTTCCAGGGTTGATGGAAGATTTCAGATGAACTACTCTCCAACTTTTCGATTGTTATCAAGAAAATACTTCAATGAGCACATGGGCGCATGCCCACAAAAATCACTCACTTTGGAAAATACTCTAAAACGTTTAGTCAAGGCTTTATGCTAAGAAAAAGGCCTATATATTTATCTGTGTGACGGGTCTCCTAAAGATTGTGACAATGTCCCGTGTAGTCGACGGCATAGAGTGGCTATAGATTTCGGATGTAGGCAAGTTCGTCAAAGATGAGCGCCTTCTGAAGATATTTTGCCGGAGACGAACCGAAGCCATGTTTCTCTTCCATTGGATGGCAATGGTCTTTATTAGTGCCATGTCACTTCCTTATGAAATCTCATATAATGATAAGTATTGTTTATCGCATGTAAATTTTCATCAACAAGATCATGGGGCAAAAAATCATGCATGATACTAGTCACGTACATGACGTTACCAAAAGTCAAGTACTCTATTGACAAGTTGGGTCGTCCAACGATAAATGGCAGTGTAACACCCAAAAATTCAAACTTAATTTTTTTGCATAAATTTCACTAAATTTTAAAACTTTTTGAACTATGTTTGAATATTTTTCTAAAATTAGTTATAGCGTTATCATTTTATGTAAGCGAAAGGAGTGTGTTATCATTTTATGTGAAAAAGAGCTACTTTCTAAATCCAATAAAATTTGATTTATGAAAATTGTTTATTTTTCAAAAACATGTGGTTTATTAAAATACTTTATTTAATAATAATTAACTTTTTTACAATATTTTACTCTGTAACAAGGAGTTTTTAGTCCAAAATATTTTCAACAAGTAAATTGAGTTTATCTTATTTTGATCAATTTGGTTTTTCCTAGTTTAAATCGAATAATTCATAGTATATAGAAGTTTGTTTCATGCATTCATTCTGCCATAGTTGAATTAAGGACTTCATTAGGTGTAAAAGGAATTTTGAAATACGTTTAGAATTCAAATGGGTTTTGGATTAAATTAGAAATAGGAAAGAAAAATATAAAAGGAATTAGAAGAAAAGGGGAAACGGTCCTATAGCTCTTGGGCCACATTCCCCGCGTCCCACCTCTCTTAATCTTTCCCGGCCTGCCAGCCCGTACGCAGCCGGCCCCAAGCCCGTGGAACCCTAGCTGCACCGCCAGCCGTAGCACCACCGTCGCTGACTTCGATTCGACCCACCCGATGTGCACGTCCCGGAGACCTAGGGTCGTGTGCCTATAAAACGAAACACGCCGCACCAGCCGCTTCCTTTTTCGCCGATTTCGTTGACCGGTTGTGTGATTTCCCACGAGCTAGCACTACCGCCGCCGTTGATTGCTGCTGCTCGAGGTCCACGGCCGCCACGGTGAGGCTATAAGGCCGATCTCAATGAAAGTTTCATGGAAACGAGTTACCTACGAGTGACACGTCATCTAAAGTGTTTGAAACTAGGATGAAACACCCCTCTCTTAATGCATAGTTTCATCTATTGTTGTTTTCTAGGTTGCATGCAAGACACAAACTGTCTAGGTAATCGTGTATGGAGAGTTTCATCCTCATAAAACTCATTTACCTCTCTCATTAATACACTGCCACATCATCAAAAATGCCTACATGACACTCTATTTATTGTCGATGAAACCCCCACCGAGACCGGCCTAATGAATCCAACCAACCCCACAAAGAGTTCCCCGACGATGAGCTGCACGCGTTCGTTCACGTAAAACACAAAGATGGTGGCTGGAGCGGATCCTCGACGCCGTTCAATCGCCGCCACACTTCGTCGCCGCCCGTCGTCATCTTGTGCTCTAGCACCCCTGCATCATGCTAGGTGTGGTCCCCACTCTCTTCTCCCTCTCCAGGACTAAACGTGGCGAGAAAACGAGTGTCCCCGCAGGAGATCGAGCTACGCCGGCCTGCGCCACCGCTCGCCTCGTCATCGACCAGGTCGAAATCATCCGAATCAACCCCAACCCTCCAATCCTCGACTCATGGCCCGGATTAGATCCGGATGAACCGGTATGGTCCCGGTCCATCATGGACCATTGACCGGCGGTCCCAAGCCGATCTACGGAGCCGTGCACATGGTCCATAGATTTCCCGATTTATTTTATTTCGATTAAATCCGATAATTTGGTACTTTTGCAAATAGACCCCTGTAGTTATATATATTTGTTACTAGGTCCTCTAATTTTACATAGACAACCCTAGGTTTTTCATAAATTATGTTTTAGTCTAGAACTTTTACATTTTAGTCCCTATCTTTTTGGAAATTTCATATGGGTCCCTGATATGGCTATTTTGAATATAGGACCCTATAGCTTTGTTTTAAATTCATTTGAACTCTAATGTTTTGCATTAGGCCCTAATATTTTATTGTACATTATATTTCAAGCCCCTGAAGTGTTTTGAAGTAATGTTTTTGACCATGGCCCTTTTACATAAACACCCCTAGCCTTTCATAAAATTACGTTTTAACCCCATGTTTACTCAAATAGCACTAGATCTTGTACTTTTGCAAAAATAACCCTAGTGTTTCATACAATAAGATTTTAGCCTTAGCCTTTTACACTTTAGTCCCTCAACATTTTCATGTTTACAAAATAGTCCTTACGTTGCTGTTTTTTCATTTTAAACCTTGCATCTTCAAATGATTATAACTTTTCGTTGGTAGCTCCGATTAAGACAATTCTTGCGCTCATGCCATTGTAGTGACATGTACTATTTATTAGTATTGTTTTCATAGTCATTAGATATTGTTTGATATATTGTTCCTTAGTTTTCTGGTATGCTCGTTTCTTGCATCTTTGTGTCGGTGTTACATTAAATAGAAGAACGTACATTTCAAAGGCCTTAAGAGCAAGAGTTGAAGACATGAGCACCAGCAAGGGGAATCAGGCAAGTGTCCTTGATGCACATTGCGCCTATTTCTTACTCTATCTAAATTTATTTACATGAATTGCATTTAATTTGAATCCCATGGTGTCATATCTTGTTCCTTTATTAGTCCCTTGTCGCCTTGGTTTTGGGTGTAGTGATATAGTATGGGTACGCCATTTCTTAGCGTGATGATAATAGGGCTTAATATAAAGTAAATGCTAAACTTGACTAATTGACTACTTGAGCATAATGATCATAAACCGGTAATGCTTTTTAGCAACATGGAACTTAGGTGATCCCAGCAGAAGGATGTCGATGATGGTGGGTGTATGCACGAGTACTGGTGTAGTACTATTGGTTGTGGTGATACCTATTTGGGATCATAAGGACTGGTTCTTGGAGCGGCAACCCAGGACTTCGCACAAAGCACAACGCTAATAATGGGTAGGCTCTGAAAAAGTATCAAGATCACTTCCCAGTTCTACGGACATCGAGGAAGGATGAAGGAAGGAGAGCTTCCAAATTCGGGCAAGGAAGGGGATCTTCAAGCCACGGCGTCGGAGGGGCTTCTGTTGTGAAGTTGTATTCTTCCGAAGCGGTGAAACCTTAGTGTGGACGTTCTGCAAGCTAGTAAGTTCTTTGAAAGACCTTGTGGTGATCTCTTGGCCTCGCACCTATGGAAGTGTGTTGGCGGAAAGGAGACTTTAGTCGCTGAATAGTGATGGAATCACCAACCTGTGGGTAAAGTTGTGCCACCTTTGCAGAGTGTAAAACTATCATAACAGCCGCGCTCACGGTCACAAGCGGCCCGGATCCTCACTCGAACTAGAGGGCATGAATGGGTGGTGTAACCCATAGGATGCTACGAGATGGGATAACCTACGGTGTGGTTTACTTCAAGTGGAGTAGCTTGTGGTTGGCTGCAAGTGGAGTAGCTTGTAGTGCTTGACAGGTGGGGTAACTCTGTTAGATCATTTCACATAGTAAATAGGTTGCTTTAACTTAATGAACTAGTGTACGCGCTTTTCTATTGCAAAACCATATGTTAGCCTTCCTTTCATTTAGCTTGCATGTGATTTATTTCCCACACTTGCTGAGTACGACATGTACTCATCCTTGCTATTTCCCTTTTTGCTACAATAAACTGCTGCTCATAAGATGGAGAAGGTTTGGACTACACCATCGATGAGAAAGTTCTAGGCGTGCGAGCCCCGACCGATTTCCTGTGGTATTATGGAGTCTTCCACTAGCGTATATTTTATTTAGTCTTTTGAGACAATATTGATGTAAGTAATCACTTTATTTAAGACATTGTTCTTTTATCACATTAATTTGTCATATGTGCGTGAAAACTTGTTTCTAGACACGCATACGGATGCATTCAGTTTTGGTTGCTATAATTGGGTGTGAAAGACAGCAATCTTGAAGGATGTGACAACACCCCATGACAGAGTGGCTCCTGAAGATATTTGGATTGAGACCGATGGAATTGAATGAAAAGTTTTTGACTGATTCCAATTCTCTTTGTGCGATTAATCATGAAACATATATAAATAAAGGGTGCACACGCCCCTATGCCCACAAAAATCACTCTCTAACATCATAGTGTCCTAGGTATTTATAAATACACACCTTTGAGCTGAAATTCAGATGTTTCGTTTAACTATAAGTAAGTTACATCTATATATGAAAAAAATTTAATCAATTTATTTGGAATAGCGATATATCTTGAAAGTATGGGACCTTAATGGCACCTGGAGCTAAGTTTATACAATTGTATTTTCATTTGAGAGTAAAGGGCCTAAATGACACCCAAAGCTAAGTTTGTAGAGTTATAAATGCAATTTGAGAGTATAGAGACCTAGATGACACGGTGATACAAGTTTCAGGACCAGCTATGCACTTTACTCTTGTATTATTGTAGTGGTTGTTATTGGCTAGCATCAAGTACAATGCCAATTGTAACTTATTGTACTTCAGAACACCTCTAATAGGCAGACTAAACATCTATACAACTTTATAAATTACCTAATACCCATATTACTTAAATGATGGTCCATCCATACCAAACATTCAAATGTATTAGAGAAGTGCGGTTATATGTACCATGTAAAATAAATAATGATTGACAATGTACATAATTAAAGATGTACCTAATGATATTAGTTCTATGAATAAAGTAGTTCAAATTAAAATGGATAGATTTTGACTAATTATAAAGTGACACTAATTTCAGGATAATCGAAGAAGTAGAGAAAGTAATTAGTAACTGTTTGATACTAGCCACGCAAATGCGCGTGCTGACCAACTAGTTAATACTCACCAAGCCATTGAGTTATGCCCCTAGTATAACATTGTATCCATATTTCAAATTACTTATATATCATGGTAGCTTCATCATAATGAGTCCAACATCATTATCTTTGAACTTCAACTTTTCATATAAATTATGTCGTTAAACTTTATGAATTTCTATAAATTCACTGTTGAAGATATAGTATTTAACTTGAGACAAAGTTGTAATTGCTGTTAATCTGAACCTTTAAAAATAAGTGGTGAATCATGTCGTCTTCGCACAACTCATCAGGGCATAGAAAGCTTCATGAAAGAATTTTATGCTATGTGTGTGCACATGGTTTTCACGTGGCTGTACTAATCTGGTCTGGTGTAAGATATGTTTAATTAATTTCAACTTTAGCAGTTACTAGTACATAATAGATTCAGAGATGTCTTCTCTAAGAGGAATATTCACGTGGGTTCAGTATCCACTTGGACTGTACCTACCCCTTTGTCACTACAAAATGAACGCATGTGGAATTCACGTGTCCTGTGACTAGTTCAAAATGAGTTTCAAGAAAAAAAGTATAAAATGAACTCATTTATTTCAATCATAATAAAAATGGCCACCAATGAAGTACATTCAGAGGGGTTAAATCCACAATATATACTGCCTTGATTCTTAAATTGTTGATACTGTTGACTTTTTGTGTTACGTTTCACTATTTATCTTATTAATTTTTTATGTAGTATGAAACATTTATTATCATTTATTTTATCATCAAAGATGGTCAAAACATGACTTAATTACATGCATGGAAATATATTTTGAATAAGACGAAAAATGAAACGCAAAACCAATGATATCAAATTATCAATCATTTAAAAATGGAGGAATTACATGTCTGGCACATAATGTGACTCCTGACTTCTCCTAGCTACGCCCTTCGTTTTTATTTCCAACCCTTATAAGCAAGGCCCAGGTCACACGCATAATGCCGCCTAACCACGCACGATCGTTTCTCCTACACTAGCCGCCAGGAGAAGCCGCCGCCGCCTCCACCGCCTTTGGCCCCCTCCCTTCCTCTCTCCAGCAATCTGCCGAGGGCTGAAGGGAGGGGGGTCCCATCTCTCAAAAAATTTAGTCTAGATCGAGTCCTAAATTAGGGTTGAGTTCTCCCCTTGCCAAGAATTTTGGTATTGGGGATTTGTTTCCTCCTCTTCTTCTCCGACGATGGCGAAAAGGAAGGGTGGATTTGGTCTCTCCATGACGGCTCGATGAAGGTGGCGACGACGACGTCAACAACTTCACGACGAAATGGAGAATAAGGTTTCCTGACGGCGACGTGGAGATGAGGATGATGTCGCCGCCATGGAATAAAATTCTCTGGGCTTTCTCCGTTTTGTCGTGATTAGATCCAATCATGATGGAGACCTAGTGAGAATGATGGGTCTACTCTCTCTTCTTCTTCGGTGGCATAAGCAAGAAGGAGGGAGACATGAGAAAGTAGATGATGCTCAATTCCGCCTACCCTAATGTTGGGTGTCATTCATTGGGCTATGACACTACTTCTGGTTGAGCCATCTATGGTGATCGAAGGTCACTTGCCTGTAAAAGCATTCATACGCACTGTCACACAGATTGGGAATTGAGTTTTGGAGCTACATGGTGAGTGCTATCGGTTGTAATCTCATTGATTGATAGAGTGCTTGTAACTTCAGTATGTACTCAACTACATATTAATATATTTCTTCTTTCAACTAAAAAAGAGATGTGTTATTGAAAGTAGCACCAAATATAACCATGTGGTTTTCAGTTTCCACGCAGGCAATGTTGAGAGTTTCTGTGAACTCTGTGTGGAAACGAATAACCAGGCTGAATAAAAAGAAAAAAAATAAAATAGGTTGGGGTTTCCCCTGTTAACTTCGGTAAAAAAATATTGAGAGTTTCTAACATATTAAATGGTGAAAGTATAAGAAGGTATTTTAGGACCGAGAACTAAACAGTGGGGTAGTAGCATATAAGCTCCATGGTGGTAACCTATGTTCATTTTTTTATCGTCAGTCGCCCCTAAAAAAGTTACACGGGATCGACCTCACCGCTCAATAGAACAGTTGGGGCCTTGGGGAGGGAACATTAGGCACATGGACGTTTGTTTTGGTGCGCTGATGCAGTGTTCCTCTCCCAACTTGCAAGATTTTTGCGTACAATTGTTGCTTGTCTCCATGAAAGGAAATGGATAACTTACTTTTCTGGGCATATGCATCACGAATAGCCTCACGTGCAACAATAGTATATAGTATACGCAGCAACGAACCAGCTTCGCCTACTCCATCCGTATAAATAGCGTCCCCTTCTCCAGTCACCAAACCAACTCATCACCCCCAGCAGCCCTTGGCAACCTTGTTCTCCCTTCTGATCCACTATATACTACTACACAGCCTGCAAACACCATGGCATCTGCCTGCACCAAGGCTGCCATCGTCGCCGTCTGCATGATGCTTTTGGTCCTGTCCTCTGAGGGACAGACAATCCCACTGGCGCCGCACTGTGCTCCCGAAGCTAATGCGTGCATCAATTGCAAGCGAATGTGCTTTATTGACTGCGGCAAGATGTTTGGCAAGTTCCCGACGTGGGAGCAGGTGAAAGGGTGCAGTGAAAAATTAGCCGTCACGAGGAAATGCGCCAGCCTGCCGTGAACCTACACCGTCGTCTATAGAAATGAATCGTCGACGTTTTGCCGGAGAAGCTCTTCTTTGTGTGCCCATGCTGTTTTGATTTTTGCTCTGTCCAATAACACGTAGTCGTAAATGAATTTTAAAGAGATAGGAGTAAATGAATTTCTGATATCCTTCCCTGATGAAGAGATGAGAAAACAACTGACTAGATTCAAGCATATTGGTTTTGAAACAGAACAGATAACTGCCAGAGTAAAAGCAACTGAACTGACTGCAGGAACGACCTCTAAACTGCAATCTATATGGGTGAAGGCTTATAACTGGCATCCTGAGGCAAGAACTGAACAATTAGTAAGAGAGATAGCCTTTATGGTGGGAGATCCTGAAGAGGTAGACATGGGAAGTCTGAACAAGAATGGGCCAGTAAGGATAAGGGTTGCTGTCAGGAACCCTGATCTGATCAAAGGTGACACTGAAGTTTTCTTTAATGGAGAAGGTAGAAAAATCACTTGGATTGTGGAGAACAATGAAAGCAGAGAGAATGCAAGACAAACAAGCTCTTACTCTAAATTTGATAGGCACAAAGACAAAGACCATGAAGAGGAAGAGGAGGAAGATAGACAGTTCAACGATAGAGATCATGACCCAAGCTTCGCTGCCATGGCTAGAGAAATGGAAACAGGTGGCAAAGGTAAAGGGGAAGGACAGTCAAGAAGGACCAAGGAGAATGTGATGGAGATAGAAGAGAGGGTATCACAAGAAGAGATTGAAAAACCCATAGTCAGAATTGAGGACAGCCAAGAAGATATGGAGGAGTCAGATCAGGAATCTGAGCTGAGTGAAAGGGAGCAAATGAAGAGGATTGATGAGATCTTTCAAAAGAAGGCTGAAAACATAGCACCAATGCTAAACATCCCAATAGCAATCTCAGGAGTGAAGCAACTTGAGGAGATAGCTATGGCTATTGATGGGAAAGAAGGGCTGGAAGTTGATACAGGATCTCAAGTGATAAATGAAGGACGAAACACACCGAAGTTGAGGGAGAGGAGAGTACCAACCCAAGCCACTAGAAGAGGAAATAGAGTTAAGGATGAAGGAATGCTAATAGCAACCAAAGCTGAGAAGGCGAAAGAAAGACAGAACACCGTGACAGGTAACAATAATAATGCCTACTCTTGTTTACAATCCATAGATCATGATGATTTAATTAATGTTGCAAACAATAGCATGATTAGTTTAGGCCCGAATAAGGAGAGTGCTGTGAATAACATCACGACTATGTTGGCCAAGGAGTTTGCTCAAGCAGCCATTCTTGAGACAAAAAGAAAGATAGAGTTGACAAAACAGGAATCTGATAAAGCCAAACAGATGACAATAGAGATTAGAGAAGATATAGAGAATGAAAGGGAGGAGAGACAAGTAAATCAGAAGGAGGTCAAGACAAAGGTGACAGAAGAAATAGAGATATGCTCATCTCCAGAAACTGAGAATAGAGATATGAGAAACAGACCAAGGAAGGTAATAAGGAAAAGAAGAGGGGTTACAAAGAAAGAAATAATCAAATGACAAGTCTTTTCTGGAATGCTAGGGGCCTGGGAAGCGAGAGGAAGGAGAAGCCAACTGAAAGAGTTAGTAATAAAAAACAAAGTGGAAATTGTGTGTATTCAGGAGACAATAAAGCAGGATTTTACAAGAAAAGAGCTAAGAGATCTTGGGGAGACTCATCTTTTGTCTGGAACTGGGTAGCAGCTAGAGGCCATTCTGGAGGCTTGCTAATAGGGGTCAGACAAGATCGTTTAACAGCGATTAATAAAGAGGTAGGACATTTTTATGCAAGTGTAACGGTGGAGAATAATAGAGACAATTTCAAATGGGAAATTATAAACGTGTATGGCCCAGTCCAAGATGAGAGGAAGCCAGCCTTTTTACAAGAGTTGTTCCAGAAACTTCAAGGATCTAATACACCAACAATAATCGGAGGGGATTTCAACATGATTAGATACAACTATGAAAAATCAACAGGCAATGGAAATAGAGCTATGATGGAAATGTTTAACAGTTTTATTGATGATTGTGGTCTGAGAGAGATAGAAAGAAATGGATGCAAATACACATGGACAAACAAACAGGAAAATCCAGTCAGATGTGTATTAGATAGAGTGCTAGTTACACCTAATTGGGATCTGAAGTACCCCTAGCAAGATTAAGAGGCTTAACTAGGCTGGGATCAGACCATAATCCTCTAATTCTAGAAATTGACAAGGAAAAAGAGGATAATCGTATCTTTAAGTTTGAGACAATGTGGTTAAAACAGACTGGCTTTAAGGAGATGGTAATCAGTAAATTGCCAAACAGGAAGAACAGAGAGATACAGGACTACTGGAAACTTCTGAAAATAGAGATAAGGAAAGCTTGCAGGGGTTGGGGGCAAACTTAGGAGCTGAAAAGAAAAGGAAGAAGACCCAACTAAGAGAGGAAATTCAACAACTAGACAGGAAAGCTGAAACAGGAATCATGGTAGAAGAGAATTGGGAAAAAAGATATAGACTAGAAGAACAACTGGAAAAATTATATGCAGATGAGGAGCTTTGTTGGCAGCAAAGAAGTGGAGAGCAATGGATTCTAAAGGGTGATGCTAATACAGGTTACTTTCACAACATTGCAAATGGTAGGAAAAGGAGGTGTAGAATAGATTCCTTAGAAGATGGAGATAGAACTATAACAGAGAAAAGAGAGTTACAGATTCATATAGATCAATATTACAAGAACCTGTTTGGCAGTGAAATTAGAAATGAAATAGAACTTCACCCAAATATTTGGCAGCATACAGGACATCTTAAGCCCGAGGAGATTGAGACGTTGGTAAACCCCTTTACAAGTGAAGAGATAGAGATAGCACTTAAAGAGATGAAAAATAACACAGCCCCTGGCCCTGATGGGTTATCAGTTGAGTTCTACAAAGCTTTCTGGCCAGAGATAAAAGAGTTAATACTAGAGATGTTTAATAAACTTCACGCAGGCCAACTGAATCTGAGTAGACTAAACTATGGACTAATCTCTCTGATTCCAAAAACAAAAGAAGCTAGCACAATAAAGCACTATAGACCTATATGCCTACTAGGTGTGGACTACAAACTTTTTACAAAAGTTTTAGCCAGGAGACTAACTGAAGTGGCTGAAAGCACTATCAGTAAAAACCAGACTGCGTTCATTCCTGGCAGAAATATACTAGATGGGATAGTAATCTTACATGAAACTCTACATGAGCTAAGGGTAAGAAAACAGAAAGGAGTGATTATGAAGTTGGACTTTGAAAAGGCCTATGATAAGGTGCAATGGAGTTTTTTGATAGAGGTGATGCAAAAAAAGGGTTTCCCAGCAATTTGGATAGAATGGATAATGCAAGCAGTCAAAAATGGAAAGGTAGGGATAAATCTGAATGGAAAACCTGGAAACTATTTCAGAACTTACAAAGGACTGAGGCAAGGGGACCCCTTATCGCCACTCCTTTTCAACTTGGTAGGAGATGCCTTAGATGCAATTCTTACTAAAGCAAAAGAAGGGGGACATATAAGAGGCCTGATTCCACATCTGGTAAATGGAGGTTTGACTCATCTGCAGTATGCAGACGATACTATAATTTTAATAGAGTTAGATGATGAAGTGATTGCGAATACCAAATTCATACTTTATTGCTTTGAGAGCATGTCAGGGCTTAAAATCAACTATCACAAGAGTGAAGTGATAGTGGTAGGAGCCCCAGAAGAGGAAAAGAAAAGAGTTGCAGATATGCTAAATTGTCAAGTAGGAAGCATGCCAATAAAATATCTTGGTGTCCCAATAAGTGATAGACAGATTCACATCGCTGAGCTGAGATTTATTAATGAAAAGGTGAAAAAACGTCTACCAGGATGGCAAAGCCAGTGGTTATCATCAGCCGGTAAATCAATCTTAATAGAGACAAGTCTGAGCTCAATTCCAAACTATGTGATGGGAGTATACTACCTACAAGAGGGAATACACCACAAGATGGACACTGACCGAGCCGACTTCTTTTGGCATGGGCCAGAAAATAAGAAGAAGTACCACATGATTAACTGGAGAACACTAGCTACACCTAAAGAGTTTGGAGGGATGGGTTTGACTGAAACCAGAACAAGGAATGAGTGCCTACTAGCGAAATGGATATTCAGAATAGAAAGTAATGAAAAAAGTCTAGTGTGTGACCTGTTAAGAGCAAAGTATGTGAAAGAAGGAAGTTTCTTTGAAAGTAGAGCAATGGGAACATCACAATTCTGGAGAGGACTGCATACTGTAAAAGAGCAGTTTAAGAGAGGACCAAAATATATAGTAGGCAATGGAAAGAAGATAAAATTCTGGATAGACGCTTGGGAGAGCGAAGTACCTCTGAAAGTAAAATTTCACAAGCTATTCAGGATATGCAGGAATCCAAATCAACTAGTACGTCAGGTGGCAGAAAACGACTTATTACAGATGGATTTCAGACGAAATTTAGGTGAAGAAGAAATGCAAGAATGGGAACAACTAATAGAGATAGTGGAAAGGATTGAATTGAAGGAGGAACCTGACACTGTGAGATGGGCATTGGAGAAAACTGGTAATTTTTCCACAGCATCACTGTACAAAGAGATATTAAACCCGGGAGTAAGAGATAGGAAAGCGATGCTAATTTGGGGAGCAAACACACCATTGAAAGTGAGGATTTTCCTTTGGCAGCTATACAAAAACAGGATCAAATCTGCGGACCAACTGCAAAAGAAAAAATGGAAAGGGAACACTAACTGTAAGATGTGTGGCAAAAGGGAAGAGGCATCACATATAATCTTTGAATGCCCGATAGCAGTGCTTCAATGGGCTATAATTAGAGATATAATGAACTGGAGGGAAATTCCGTGCAATCTAGAAGAGTTTTTTGAGATAATAGAGGTAAGCAGAAACAGCAGTAAGGAAAACCTGAAAATGTGCTTACTTGGGGCCGTAGCCTGGGCCTTATGGCTCTCAAGAAATGCCTTAGTTTTTGATAATAAAGTCCCAATTTCTGAACTCGAAATCACTTATAAAATAACATCTTTATTACAGAGCTGGAGTGTGCTTAGCAGAATAGACGAGAGACAAGAAATGGAAGGATGGGTGCTGCGAATCAAAACAAGGATGACACAACTCAGAAGGGAGGCGGGAGCGATGATGCCGGCAACAGGGATTGGCTAAATCTTCAGTTTACACTAGGTGTTAGCCCTTAGTAACCTTTGTTGTTTTTGTGGAGGAACTGTTGTTAGAAGTTCAGTAGGAGTTTCGGGCAGGTACTGTTGAGTTCCAGAAGAGTTTTTTCAGGAGAAACTCGCATCTTGTAAGCTGGTAACCCCAGTTATGCATGCTTATGCTTTCTCTATAAAGCAGGGCTTCGGCCTCTTTCTAAAAAAAAAATAACACGTAGTCGTACCTGTGTGAGTCTACAACTGTACGTGGGTTCCGTGGCATTTGTTTTAATTAATTCTTTCAAGTTGTCACACACGATTTGTATCAGCATGCCAGTAAACATTTTAAGGTTAATCCTTGTTGTGGCAATTAGTATTATATTATTTGTATCAGCATGTCCCTAAACATTATTTACCGCAAATCAGTGTAAAAATATTGTTGTTTACCACCAAAGTATGTTGACACCACCGAGCTCGTAGTCTGGCTTCGTTGCCTCCTCCTTTACATGTAGGCTCTCTAAGACTGCAAATATCATGTCCACAAGGATTGGAACTTATGTTTACCGCAAATAAGTGTAAAAACATTGTTTACCATCAAAGTATGTTGACACCGCCAAGCTCGTAGTCTGGCTTCGTTGCCTCCTCCCTCGGATAAGACCACAAATCATGTCCATAAGGATTGAAACTTATGTTTACCGCAAATTAGTGTAAAAACATTGTTTACGACCAAAGTATGTTGACACCGCCAAGCTCGTAGTCTGGCTTCGTTGCCTCCTCCCTCACGTGTAGGCTCTATGACCTTGGCACACGGCACAGTTTAAAAATCTGTGCCGGGATAGTTTGTGCCGTGTGTTAAATGGCTTGTGCGGCACACAACGTGTTTTCTGTAGTGTGAGACTGCAAATCTGAGACAAAGTTGTAATTTCTGTTAATCTGAACCTTTAAAAATAAGCGGTGAATCATGTCTCATCAGGGCATAGAAAGCTTCATGACAGAATTTTATGCTTTGTGTGCACGTGGTTTTCACGTGGCTGTACTAATCCGGTCTGGTGTAAGATATGTTTAATTAGTTTCAAATTTAGCAGTTACTAGTACATAATAGATTCAGAGATGTCTTCTCTAAGAGGAATATTCACGTGGTTCAGTATCCACTTGGACTGTACCTACCCCTTTGTTACTACAAAATGAGTTTCAATAGAAAAAAAGTATAAAAAAACTCATTTATTTCAATAATTATAAATGTGGCCAACAATGAAGTACATCCAAAGGAGTTAAATCCACAATGTATACTCCCTTTATTCTGAAATTGTTGATGTTATTGACTTTTTGTGTTATGTTTCACTATTTATCTTATTAAAAAAATTTAAGTAGTATGAAACATTTTATTATGATTTATTTTGTCATCAAAGAAGGTCGAAACATGAATTAGTTTTACAAATTTGAAAATATATTTTAAATAAGACAAAAAATGTAACGGTAAAAATCAATGGAACAATTTAAAAATGGAGGAAGTACATACCTGTCACATAGTGTGACTCCTGACTTCTCCTAGCTACGCCCTTCGTTTTTGTTTCCAACCCTTATACATTTGTCAAGTTTACACAAAATAAGTAAAATGAGATGTGTTATTCAAAGCAGCCCCAAATATAACCATGTGGTTTTCAGTTTCTACGCAGGCAATGTTGAGACTTTTTGTGAAAGAGCCTCTAGCTTAGTGGTTATAACATCTTAGTAGCATCTAGTATATCTGGGTTCAACTCTCCGTGGAAATGAATAACCAGGATGAAATAAAAAGAAAAATGAAAAATAGGTTGTGTTTCCCCTCAGGCCCGCCCTTGGGCCAGTGCGACCTGTGCGACGGCACAGGGCCCCCAGTTTTCAGGGGCCTCCAAAATACTACAACCCATGTACATATACTTCTAGTATGAGAGCCCGTTTAGCACAAAAATGATAATATGTATGTTATTCCATATCCATAATATCAGTTGCCTTTCCAACACCATGTAGGCATTCGAGCACGATTCTGTTATCGACCGACGTTTCGGTTGCCGCCGCCTGCCGGTTCATCTTCTGCGGCAACATTGAGTTTCTACTCCTCGCTGATCTGATCAAGGCTTCGGAACATCCAGGAGTGGGAGAACTGGGTAGAAGACTTGCAATCCGTAGCTGCTTTGCACATCACCATTAGTCTAGGTGAAGCCGTAAGTTCTCCTTTCTGTTTGCTTCAAACAATAGCCTTGCTGATGAATCCGTGAATGCAATTGAATAGTATTAGTGAGTTATCTTATTTCTTATTCATTATTAAATCTAGTATTGTTTTAATTTTGCTAGAAAGTCATCAACCAAGTCTTCTACGAATCGGGTTAGGAGATATGATTTTAATTGTCAAAAGCATAAAAAGAAACAAAGACTTGAGAAACTAAATGAATCTTTGAAAGGAGCTATGTATAGATTTATCATAAAAGAACCATAAGAATGATGTTGTTCAGTTCAGATATAAATTTGTACTTATATGTATATTTGCTTTAACTGCATTACAACCTATATCTTGGTGTTCTTGTATATATCACGGGGCCTCATTTTAGATTTTTGCACTGGGCCCTAAAATTTACCGGGACGGCCCTACTAACTTCTGTAAAAAAATATTGAGAGTATCTAACATATTAAATGGTGAAAGTATACGAAGATATTTTAGGACGGAGAACTAAACACTGAGGTAGAAGCGTATAAGCTCCATGGTGGAAACCTACGTTTGTCTTTTTATCGTCAGTCCCCTAAAAATTTACAGGGGAGCAACTTGGTATGCTCACAGCTCAATAGAGCAGTTGGGGCCTTGGGGAGGGAACACTAAGCACATGAACGTTTGTTTTGGTGCGCTGATGCAGTGTTCCTCTCCCAACTTGCAAGATTTTTGCGTCCAATTGTTGCTTGTCTCCACGAAAGGAAATGGATAACTTACTTTTCTGGGCATATGCATCACGAATAGCCTCACGCGTAACAATAGTATATAGTATACGCAGCAACGAACCAGCTTCGCCACATCTACTCTATCCCTATAAATAGCGTTCCCCTTCTCTTACCACACCAACTCATCATCCCCAGCAACCCTTTCTTCTGATCCACTCTACACAGCCTACCAACATCATGGCCTCTGCCTGCACCAAGGCCGCCATTGTCGCCGTCTGCGTGATGCTCCTGGTCCTGTCATCAGAGGGGCAGACGATCCCACTAGCGCCGCCCTGTGCTCCTGAAGCTAATGCGTGCATCAATTGCAAGCGAATGTGCTTTATTGACTGCGGCAAGATGTTTGGCAAGTTCCCGACGTGGGAGCAGGTGAAAGGGTGCAGTGAAAAATTAGCCGTCACGAGGAAATGCGCCAGCCTGCCGTGAACCTACACCGTCGTTTGTTGAAATGAATCGTCAACGTTTCGCCGGAGAAGCTCTTCTTCGTGTGCCCATCAGGCTGTTTTGATTTCGCTCTGTCCAATAACGCATAGTCGTACCCGTCTGAGTCTACAACTGTACGTGCGGTGTTGCGTTTCTGTTTTAATTAATCCTTTCAAGTTGTCACACACGATTTGTATCAGCATGCCGGTAAACATTTTAAGGTCAATCATTGTGTGTCAATTATTACACTATTTGTATCTGCATGTTCGTAAACATTATTTACCGCAAATCAGTGTAAAAATATTGTTTACCACCAATGTATGTTGACACCGCCGAGCTCATAGTCTGACTTAGCCTCCTCCCTCACGTGCAGGCTCTCTAAGACTGCAAATCATGCCCATAAGGGTTAAAAATTATGTTTACCGCAAATCAGTGTAAAAACATTGTTTACCACCAAAGTATGTTGACACTGCCGAGCTCGTAGTCTGGCTTCGTTGCCTCCTCCCTCACATGCAGGCTCTCTAAGACCGTAAATCATGTCCACAAGGATTGGAACTTATGTTTACTGCAAATCAGTGTAAAAACATTGTTTACCACCAAAGTATGTTGACACCGCCAAGCTCGTAGTCAGGCTTCGTTACCTCCTCCCTCACGTGGACGCTCCATGACCTTGGCACACAGTACAGATTGAAACTGTGCTGGCATAGTTTGTGCCGTGTGTTAAATGGCTTGTGTGTAGCCTGTTTCCCCTAGTGTAAGACCGCAAATCATGTCCACAAGGATTGGAACTTTTTTTGACCGAAGTCAGTGAGGAAAATCCATTCACATGGGGATTCAAGAAGGTTCGTGGGTATACCTTTTTCCCCACATAATTGCAGTTTTGTGATTTATAGTTTTCTCTTGCAGGGGATTAACATATGCCCATATAAGATGAAACAACTGAACAGTCAGATCTCTGATTAACTGTACATGTGATAGATTCTTCTAGCTTGCATTGGCTATGTTTCAATAGAATCGTAGTACTAGTGATACTTTGCATTATTGTTATACCTTCTATGCAAAAAAGGTCAAAGAAAACACATTTGTAGATGGTTTACATGCCGGATGCTACCGTTGCGGTGGTGGACGTGTATGGGATTGGTCCAGTGCACGATTTCTACAAAGATAATACATCATAAAGCAAGTTCAGTGACGCTTTTTAAGCATTTGTCTAGTTCTATGACTAATTTGCAGCCATCCTGCAAGATAATGTACTTCTAATTTATATATGCACTTAAGTCGTTAGAGGTTGGGCTCAGCGGCCCACACATTGCCGGTCAGTGGTGGTGTGATTTTGTTGTTGTGGAAGTCTTAGGCTAACGCCCGACTGATCATCGGCACTGGCAGTGACACTGTCGGGTGCTGCTCTTCTCTCTAGAGACGTCGGCAAGGAGACTCCACACACCAACCCCCACTGACGAGAGAGCAGGCACACAGACCTAGCGCGGCCTTCGTGGGGGTATAGCGTGGGCTTCAGCAGCTCCCCTTCGTAGGGGCGCGGAGGCGTCGGCCCGTGAAGGCACAGCCGTGCATGGATCAAGCACGAGCGTGGACTCCAGTGGCTCGCCATCGTCGGGGCGTGGAAGCGGTCCATGACGGCGCAAGAGCTCCTCTTCGTAGGGGCGCGGGGTGCGATTCTAGCCTGACAGAGGTGATTGTTCACGGCGATGCAGAGGCGCGATCTAGTGATGCTGCAGTGGTTGCCGAAGTGGAGGCACGACTCACCTGAGAGGACGCGGCGCGGATATTCTTGTTCTTCCCTAACTTTTGAAGATGGTCACTTTGATGTGACTTGAGGTATGACAGTGCTGCAGTCATGTTGGTGTCATGATCCAAGAAACTGGATCTCCCGCTGATGCGGTGGCTGATGTTGGCTGGATCTATCTGTTGCAGATCAAGGTAGCGCAATTTCCGTTACATAAGACCGCTAGGATGCCAAATTGCGACACCTTGCTTCACAGTTGACAGAAAGTTTGTCGCTATATTATTCAGTGGGGTTCACTTTAAATAATATCGACATTTAGTACTTTTACTTATGTACTAACGTTTTCTTTTTTTCGTTTCTTAGAACATTGTATAAAAAACATGGACTGTGTGTAGTCCTACTGCAGCAGTAGAGGTCAGAATGTAATCATTTCATTATTAAAAAAAATATAACCTCAAATCCATGTAAGTTCAATGATAGTACACCGTGCCCGCTGATTCTTATCGCCAAACATTGTAGGCAAGTTGGCACGAGGCTCTTCCGGCTTTTAGTGTCAGGATGCAGATGCAGTGTTTCTCATAATATGAAAAAAAGGTCGATCCTGTTTCGAGATCAATTGGATGTAAATAGTACTTTTGGAGGCGCCTGGACAACTTGAGCGTGTGATGAATGATGAGCTTACTAAAAATTATATTAAAGATTTTTTTGTTGATGCATTAAATTAAAGAAGGATAATTTTCTTATGGGCACATGCATCACGCATAATAAGAACATTATAATTTTCTCCAGAGAGGCTGCGACAACCGCTACTGATCTGTCAACATGGTTTCATCTGAATCGCCAAGGTCCGTATTTCCATTGTCCCGAGTGCAATTCCTCTACATTAATGCATGTACAATAATACTCACTGACATATAGGCCAGTAAACAATGTCGCTCATGTCAGCCTCTGTTGTCGCTCATTTCAGCCTCTGTTAATGCTAATACACAAATGTAGAGGATCTCTACTCTATTGTTCCCGCTGTAAAATTTAAGATGCTCCTCGACTCTCGTGTGCCTGGCTCTGTTGTATTTACTCATTCCAATAACACATGTGCGTGTACATGTATGAGATGTTAGTTTCCTCGTATGCATGTGTATTTCAACTATATTTACCTTTACTATTTCCTGTATGATGTATTGATGTACCGTTTTGTATGTTTCACGGGCATTTAAATCTTACCTCACAATTCCAATCGGTTGTTGTACCGTTTTATCGTTTGGAATGGAACATCTCGGTAGTAGCTCATTCCGGTGTACGGTGTACCGTTCCGGTTTTGTTCATTATAAAGTATAAAAAAAGAAGATAAAGAAATGAGAAAGGAGGACATCACAATTTTGAGCCTTGTCGGACAGTTCAGCCCAAAAACCATGGGGTACACCACCTGTTGGGATATGACGGACCATTCTCCACAGTATGCAGCATTTGTTTAGGATGGCTGATTTCTGGACCGTACCAGTAAGCCCAAGTCGCCCCTAAATGCCTAGAATTAGGGCCTGTTTGGCATACGCCACTGCCGCACACTATCGTAACTGTGGCCACGCCACAACTCTGGCGGACGATTCGTTCGCCAGACAGTTGGCGAGCTTTGGCGCAGAAAATGAATTGGTTAGCAGCGGCGGCACCTAACATGCGGTAAAGTGTGGCGTGGAGCGTTTGGCACTATCGGCGTGGCTAACATGTGGCGTGGCGAGCTGTGGCGCGCGGTGGAAGCGAAGCAAAGAGGCCTTTAGGTTGAAATGGCCTGAATTCAGGCTGGTCTGAGACTGGGTCCATTTTGTTCCGGTCAAGACGACGCAACAGTATATATATGCCATTCCGGCCCGTATCAGAATGGATTTTGTAACTAACATTTAAATAATTATATATTTACTTTTACTTCTACTCTTTCATATGATACGATCCAGGTAACAAGCTAAGTTGATCACAACATAAATTCAGAATAGTTAGTCCTAAGTATAATGTTCGTGTTACTTATGTTGAAAAACCTTAACACATTGGAGGGATATAGGTCCGAAGAATTAGAGAGGGGAAAATTTTAGTGTATTAGATGTTCAGCTCAAAGGTATAGACAAGTGCCCGTAGGTCGTAGAATCTTCCTACAATAAGGGATTTGGCAGGTAGCCTCCTTCATGCCACCTGATCCTTTGAGATTAATTATTAAGATCCTACTGTATGTTAGCTTGTTTGCACCGATGCATTGAATATCTCCTATGCATCTGGACTAGCTAGTTAAACTACCGCACCTTTGATTGGCTAGACCTGTAAAATTAACATCCATAATTTTCCTCACATTTTATAACATATTGTTGTATCAATGAAATTTGCCATCAAAGTTTAAGTGAAACGACCTCAAAGGACGAAATTTTCCTTTATATTGACAAATGTGGAAACCTCGGGAATTTATTGTTTCTACTGTCAGATTTAGGACTTTCTCATGCATGCATTTCTAGTCTAATTGATTATTCATCCCCCAAAAAGAGAGATAATTTACAATTTTGTCTCCTTTTCATTAAAAAATTCCAGAAAATATTTTATTCAAAAAGATAAGATGTCATAACTTTAGTAGCATAATATAGCTATTGCTAATTGTCATAACTTCCACAATTACCTCAACCAAATTTTGTAATTTTGTTTTACAAAAATTAATTTTTTGTTCAGAGAAAAGGAAACATGATATTGGTATGACTCGTACTTCAAGAGCTTCTACTTATTTCTTGGACACTTCATACTTTTTCCTGAGCGCTGAATTTTCCCCATCTACTGTTCTACTAATATTTAAAATGACACTATAGCCGGTTGTATATCTTCAACAAAGTTGTATAAATAATTTGGAAGGGTATTTCTTGCTCAAATTAATATGCCACTTGCATTGAAACGGTTCAAGCTACTTGGATCTATAGCTAATTAGGATGATTTTTTGTAACAAAATACTCTAGGATTGGCATTTGCAATGAGAAGACATGGGTGGGAATCTCTAACCAACTAACTTATGAGGTGTATTATGTATTTAACCCTAGATAAAAATCTGCAATATTGGAATAATTGCCATAACTTATTTAAGTGGAGTCCAATTAGCCTTGTAGTTGGACTCGAAATTCACAAGGAAATATTGTTTTTTGTTGGCCAAGACCATCCGTTTATAGAGGGCATTGTAGTCATCAGAAACCTCGTCTTTTTACGTTTATCTCCAAACCTCACCATTGTTGACGGTCATTGAGAACCGCAACCGGCAATATAGCACCAAAAATAGGAAGACTTGGCAATTCATACACACGTTATCTAGGATTAATAACTTTCCACTTGTCTTGGAGGAAATTAACATGTGCATGCAGGGATTTAGTGTAAAAGGAGTGGAGAAATGGAGTAAGATCCGCGAAAACACTGTTTCAGCCAATGGGACGGTGACAACAGGGGATCGCATCGATCAATGACATGGCTACATGGGGATTCTACGAAGCAAACCTTCATAAAACATAAGGAAATCCACGTGTGAGCCCACCAGAGAAGGTCCTGGGCCAACGGCCCAACTCCGGCTCGGCCGACCTAGAGTCGATCGGTTCGGCCTGGCCTTCCACGTGGAGCGTCCTCGATGTTTCCCTACGTCGGTGCATGCCGGTGTCTTGGCGGTTACTCTGCTTTACCGACCTTTGGCCCCTATTTAAAGAAGGGAGGAGCTTCACTCCACACGGACACACTCAAGCATTTTTCATTTCCCTCTCTCATTTAGTAGTTTCAAGTTCTAGTGGAGATTAGTTTAGGTGGAGCCTCGCTCAAGTCTCCAAGGCATAGGAGTTTAGTAGTGGCTCATGTATTATTTTCCTTATTCCTTTTAGTTCTTTTATATAGTTGTGCTTATGATATGAGTTCCTCGTTTGGTTTTATACATATTCATGAGATAGGACCTTGTTATGCTTTCATGTTGATATAGACTTGCTACCTTATTGTTTTGAATGGCATATCCCTTGACTATAGTCTAAATGTTATAATGCTTGTTGTACTTTATTCTATTCTAGTTGTGATGAATTGATGTGGGTTTGATATCTAAATAGGATTCCTTGTGCTTGAGTTCATGGCTTGTTGATCCGTAGGGTTAGAGGTGCCCTTTAGTTCTTGTTTATCCTTTTGAGCGTTCTAATGTTTGATCGATGCTAGAATTCTACTGTTTCGTGTAAGCGTGGTGCTTGGATGTTAGGTAGTGTCAATAGTCTAGCAATCCATGGTTCGCAAAGGTAGACAGCAGGTGGTGACAACTCTATTTATCCTGCGTAGTCCTCCTTGTTTGGTTGTGAGATGCATTCTTTCGGACGGAGTTGCCTTGTGGATGTCAAGCATGAATCAATGTGCAGAGCGTTGAGTGCATTAGACTATGAATAGTATGATTTTCTTATAATTGTTTGACTATGCTTCTATATAGATAGACTAACATTAGAGAATAGGTTTTGCTCCCTTTATCTTTGGAAATGCTTTTGTTGTGTGTCGCACTATCCCTCTTTTTATCAATATTAATCTTTGCCTATCAATTCCAATCTTTATGGTTATGACGTCTATATTATTACCTTATTCTTACACGCTCATTCCTTGCGCGAACTATAAATGATAGCCATTGGAGCAATCCGATGGTGAAATGCTACAACGGTATTCTACATGCGCTTGCGGATTATACTATTTGATACTGAAGATTATCTATTGAATTATTTCTAGCGTTGTTGCTATGAAAGATTTGATGGATATGACAGCCAAACCTTAATAGGCATTTTTGGCTCTTTGCGGGAACGTTTGCATGATGTATTCAGGAAGTGTCAACAACTGTTTTAGCCCCAGTTTCATTATTCTCCCATGTTGCTGATGGTTGACGGCGTTTCAAGCTGGCCTGACCAACACCAGGGCAACCCAATGCGCTTTTACCTTAACTGGAGATTCTTGATTTTCATGATGCCCCATGAAAACCATAACATGTTGCAAAAACTGGTCTTGTCGGTTTTAGTGGTTTATGGGTCTTTGTGATTTTTGCAATTGTGCAAAAGTATCTAGTTTTTTAACAGTACTTTTCTATGTCAACATGATTATTTCAGGTTTCAGAAAAAGGAAAATACTTTAAGTCCTGAAGGACCCATGCCCCCTACTGTAGTAAACGGCAATTACTTGTGTCATCTTGCTCCAAATAAACGTCGATCCGCATAGCATTCCGACCTGTCCCGCACCCCCCCCCTCCTGCTTACCATATGCGTAGGTCCCACTCCTCATCTTTGTATATTTCTCTCTTGAGCCCTCTAATGCCACCGCCCAGGACTGTCCCGCGTGCCCACCACCCATACTGCTGTAACAGCCCAAAGATTGTATCGAATGCTCATGTAATAAAATGGTTGATTTTGGAAAAGAATTTGAATCAAATTTGGTTATGATTTGGAGAAAGAAATTTGCGAAGCAATTTAATTTGAATTTCAGTCGCTCTGGGCCGAATTCCCCCGCGTAGCCCAACCTCCCTTCTTTCTCTTCGCGCAGCCCGTCTCCTTCTCTTCTCCCGCGGCCCAGTCCAGCCCAGCCCGGACTCAACAGTTTTCTTCTACCTTTTTCTCTCCCGCGCCGCGCACCCGTGACCTGGACGCCGAGGATTCGCCACGCGTCACACGCAGGTGCTGCCACCCAGCTGTTCAACCGCTCCCTCCACCTTTTTGAGCCTACAAAACCCCTGCGCCGTCCCCAACTCCTGCTCATCCCACCTAGCGTCGCCTCGGGTGGGAGAACCCTAACTCTAGAGCTGCGCCGCCGTCCGTCTCTTCCCGTCATCTCCATCTCTGGTAAGAATCGAGGCCACCGGCGTGTTCCTTATCTCTCGCTGATTCTCCTGGTGCTCATGAGCCCTTCTCCGGTGCAGTGTAGCGGACGAGCGAGGCCCTTGGAGTTCGTGACCGCCGGGAACCTCGTCGTCGTTCGTCCCTCTCCGGTACAGCTCATCCTTTCTCCCTCTCGTGTTCCTTACTCTCCGTCGTGCGCCGTGCTCGTTGGTGTTAACCCGTGGCCTGTTGTCCCCTTGTAGCTCAGGAATGTCAAGCGCGCGGTCACCACCCGTGTGCCTCTGTCCTCCCTCGCCGCCGTCCGGGAGCTCTCCTCGTCGCCAGGCCACCCTCGACCCTCTCCGGTCAAGCCCAAGCCGCGGTAAAGCCTTGGTGAGTTGCCGCACCCAAATCTCTCTCCTTTTCGTCGAATACTTGTTGTTCCGTTGCTTTCCGTCGAATTTCCGCCACCGTCTCCATGGACGCCGGTGAGGTTTAGCTTGTGCGCGTGCTCATGCTAGCCTGTGTGGTTGGGGAGTGTCGCGTAGGGTTGAGGAAGCTCGTGCGCACGTTTTGGCAAGGTTAGCGGCGAGGTTTCTCTGGTTTCTCCGTGAGCCATGGTTGCGCCGCCGCGGATCTCGTCGCCGACGGGTCTCCGACGACCTTTCTTGGTCGGGACCTAGTACAAAAGGTTCGCGAGGACTTGGGCAGCATTTTGGTGTAACCAATTTCGAGCCTTGCGTGTCCCGGGGCTTTCCCCTTTTGCGCCGCCGTCGCAACTAGCTCCGATGAGCTCCTGGACCGCTGTCATTGGGAGCTGGTGTCTGCGAGGTCTTCTCTCGGGTGCGCGGTGGCAGGGCGAAGGTTTTGGTGGGATCAGGGGTGCAGCGGCGAGCCGTAGCGCCGGAACGCGCAAGATCCGGCAGCTCCCACGGTGGAGCTGAGCGGCGCCGCCCCTTCCGGCGTGATGATGGCACGCCGACGTCGGCCCGCGGGTCCCACCAAGTCGGATCGGTCCATGAGGATTGTTGTGTTGAGGTTGGGTGGACCCGGTCCATGTGGACCGATGAGAGAAGCTCCTGTGGACCCGGTTCACGGCACAGTGCCGGGCCGCGGAATATTCCGAGGGAATATTTCTCCGGTTTTTCATTTTCTTGGAATTTCCGTAATCCTTTTTCTTAGGAAATTCATATCTTTTTACTGGAGTGTCGGAAAAATACGCGATCAGTTGCGTTGGACTCGTAGCGACGTGCTCTATGTGTTAGTGTAGCTTTTGGTCATGATCTGGTACCATAAATTCCGTCGTTTGTTTCGTCCTTTTCCTATTGCCTCGTTTTACGTGCCTAACCCCGTTTCGCGATCTGTTTGTCGGAGGGTGCCGAGGAGTTCCCGTCGGAGCCGCAGTTCGAGGAGTTTCCACCTGACCAGCCGTTCGAGTACCCCGACCCAGCCCGGGACCCGTGTTTCCAAGCCAAGCCGCAATCCTTGACCACTCTTATACCTATTTAGCAATTTGCATTAATATGACTCATGCATGTGAACTGTTGCTTGCACTTGTAGTTTACCCATGCCATACTATGCTATCCTTGCCACTGATTGCCATAGGTTGTTCTACTATTACTGCTCGCATGCTTAGAACTTGCTTAGTTGCTTAATTGAACCCCACATCATGATTATACATGTTTTCGTTTAAAATAAAATGTATGTGTTTCTTAGGTGTCGAGTTTCTGTACTAGATACCCTGTAGGACTTTTGCGGGGATGAGTGTAGGTGATTAGGTGCCGGGAGACTTTTGGGGAGTCTCTATTTGGAGAGTGCCTGTTCGGGCACAGTTATGTAGGGACCTTGGGTATGGGGTCCCTGTTGTGGTGATACTTGTTGTTGAGACTGTTGTTTGAGGAGAGGGATGGTGACTCGCCCCGCAGCTTGAGGACCGGTTGTTGTGCTTGCTTGCTCTTTGGTTTACTAGCATACCACGTGACCCGTATGGGCGAGCTGGATCAGGATACTTAGCAGAGGACTGGGTGGCCCGCCGTGGTGTAGAGTTAGTGTTAGTGGGTTTTTGGAGCTTTTGTCTCGACCCATGAGCAGAGGATATCCCACCTGGCCCATGGTACGCCTTGTCACACCTTCAGGACCTTCTTTTCCTATGTTGTGGTTAGAGGATCCCGGACCCGAGAGACGGGCACCTACCAGTCGATGCTTTGTTGAATGATCTTGTGAGTGTTGCTGTGCTTAGGCCACGACGGTGGCCCTATGTTGTAGTACCTCTTCACGTGGATACAGATGCTTACTCTCTGCAGAGATATATAATCTATACGTATAGCCTAGCCCAGGGTATTGGACACTACCACCGAGCGACCCACTTGATTAGCATTTACTACTTCTCCCCTCCGATAGGTGTTTTACTTCCGGCTTCGAGCTGTGGTTCCAGCGGAGGTGTGCTAGACATAAAATTTGACCCTTGCAGGATTATGTTGTTTCCTGCAAGGCCACTTATAAAATTTGACTAATAATAAAACATGCTTCACATAGACTTGAGGAATAAATGTTTTAGTTGCTAGCCCTTTGCCTACCCTTGAAATATCCAAGCATGCATACATTATTGCTAGGTAGTTGCGGCTTGTTGAGTACTTTATGTACTCACGGCTTTCCCACTTTGTTTTTCGGACGCCGGTTCGGAGGATCCCGCAGAGCCTATCGACGGAACGACGGTGTGGAGTGACGGTCTCGCCTGCACTCGAGTTGCTTGTGGGTGTTGGTCTTCATCGCCGATTTTCATGTGAGGCGCTTCCGCTAGATTTCATTCTTGTTATCGCGATGGCCTGCGTGCCACGCTCTTTGTATCCATGATATTTGAGAATTGAGTTTGTTAATGTACTATTGGAGACTCTACTATCTTGTCTTTTTTTTATTCTATCTTTATGGTTTATCGATTCTAAATTATGATGGATGTACGTGCCACACTTCTAGGAGTGACATAGAGGTATAAAGGATTCGGATTTCATTTGGCTGAATCCGGGGCCTCACAACTGCCACCTTCAGCCCCCGACCTCCGCCCCCACCGCCGGCCCGTCTCCGACCCACCGCCGCCCATTGCTGGCCCTTCCCAACGAGTAGAGGCGGCATGGACTAACGCGCCACGACGACGGCCCGTGACCGACGTCGGTCGCCCCGGTTTCCTCCCCTCCCACGGACGCACTCCCGCACGGGCCCTTCGACCGAGCCGCGCGCTGCCACCACTACATCCAAGGCTGACCTCCGGTGGATCCTGCTGTTACCCCGCGCGCGTGACCTTTGATGGATCTTGCACGGGCCCTCTCTCCCACCTCACCTCCGCTTCCGCCGCCACTCCGCTCGGATCCGGCCAGGAAGGGCATGGATCTGGGCAGGACGCACGCGGTCTGGCAGCGGCGCAGGCGGGCAAGCACGAAGTCGTGCACGCGCACCGCGCGGCGTGCTCGCTGGCACGGAGGAGGAAAGCGCTCGTGGAGGTCGCCGTCCGCGCGGCTCGGTTAGTGCCGGCAGTGGAGCGGGGGCGGCCCACACGCGGTCAGAGGGTCCCTCCCACCGGTTGGATCTGGATGGCACCACCGCCCAAGCCCGCCGCGGTCGCCGCGTCGTCAGTTGACTCTGATAATTCGATTTCCACCCAGAAACCGCATGATGCGTGATGAGCACGTCAGCTCGAACGCGTCTAAAGACGCCATACAAAAAACTACGTCGTCGCATCTGGCCAGAAGATTGGATAATTGTTCTGTTATAATAATCAACCTTAATCAACCCGAACGTTCTCGTTGCAATTGGTCGAATCGTCATCACAGTTCGTCAGCACAACTCGAAGGGTTGTTTGAATAAGAAAAATCGTGACGTTTTTATGATTTAGTTTTTATTTGAGAACGAATGATTCCAGCTAGCTACACAATGATGTCCCCCGTAGGGTGAGATTGAGAAAGTATCTTCCAGTGTCCAACAGATGAGCAATGCCTATTATTGTATCTGTAGATGCCATTATCTACAACACCACAAGAACTTCAAACACTGATCTGTCGCAATATGCTGTACAGAAGTATATATAATGGGAGACCGCCGGCGGGAATAGTCTTGATGGGCATGTGAGCAAACAATTTTAATTGGCCACGATATACTAGCTGATGTAGGTCAAACTAATTAATTGTGCCCAATCTGCAAGAAAAGAATAATTTGGTTATACACTGCCAGCGGCAATAATGGGCCTGACAGACATGTCACCTAAGCATCAACAAAACAGCATCAAAGCATCTTACTTACTCCCTCCGTCCCAAAATAAGTATCGCTATGGGATCCGTGCTGATCAAACTTTCTTAACTTTGACTACATTTGTAGAAAACATGAGAAACATTTAAATCTCTAAATAAGTTTATTATAAAAATATATTCAATGATCTATCTAATGATACTAATAATGTATTATAAATATTAATAATCTTTTGTAAATACTTGGTCAAAGTTGAAAGCAGTTGATCCCTCGAAAAGCGAGAAAGACACTTATTTTGGAACAGAGGAAGTAGCATATTAGCTGATAAACTAGTTGCAGCCTTGTAGGTCAAACCAATCACATTCTGAATCTTCTAGAAAAGTTAATCCAGTTACAAATATTTAACATGTTTCAAGAAGCTGCCAAACTAGGGAGACATGGTGACAGTTTCAGCTGTAGAAGGGGATCGGAGATGCTAGGTGAGTTAGCAGCTTCTAAAGTATAGAATATGAATCGTTCCTGGGAGTGAGCCTGTTCCCACAGGCCACAGGGGAGGTGCCAAACCAATTATGCTGAATCTCCAAGAAAAGTTAATCCAGTTACGAATATTTAATATGTCTTTGGAAGCTGCCAAACTAGGCAGGACCTGTTGATAGTTTGACTCTACAAGGGGAGATGCCAGGTCAGTTAGCCGCATGTGAAGCCAATTATATGTGAGCAATGTCAATTTGATTCTATACTACTCCCTCCTGATGTTAGGAGAACTTTGTTATCTCAATTGAATTTATATGATGTTAATCTAACTATATTTTAGGACTGATTAAGTTTAATTTAACGAACCAGCTCTGTTACTTTCATGTGAGTTGTGATAAAAAAATATACGGCGGTCAACTAATTCTTTTTGAAATGATAACGTTGTAGTTAATTTCAGATACATGAGTGCTCCGTGCTAAGAGTTCTGTAAGCATGGCCTTAGAAGGTTACATGCATATTGAGTAGGGTACGCCTTTTTTGTTCATGTCCTAGCTAGACATGGCACATGTATTACACTTATGGTTAATTATTTATTTTACTAGAAGGCGACATTCCTATAGCGTGGTGACCATGACGACTTTGTGAATCACAAGTTTCAGTCAGCTTATGGTGTGTTTGGTTGAGCCTTTTCTGGCCTTGATTTCTCAAAAAAGCAAGTAGCTCAACCAAAGAGGTTGGCTGTCAACAAAAGCCAAAGTTAAAAGCAGCTTTTTGCTAGTTCATTTCTGAAAGTGGGTGTGGAGGTGCCTTTTTTTTTGTCTTTGGCTTTCACAAGTTTGAAGAAATTACCTATATATGTATATGTATGTATATATATACATGTTATATGACTTTTATTTATATATATACATATATCTTATACAAATATTATGTGTTTACTTATTTATTTATATATATCTTATATATGTTTATATGTTTATATGTATAAGATACATGTAAACAAATAAATAAATAAATATATATATGTATAAATATATATTTTTATTCACATGTATAAGTATATATATTTATCTATTTATTATATGTTATGTTATATATATGATATAAATAAATATATAAATATAAAATATATTATAGATATATTTCAAATGTATATGTATATTTTTATTCATATGTATATGTATGTATACGTATATATATTTATCTATTTATTTATATACATGTATATATGTTATATTATATATACGATATAAATAAATATATAAATATAAAGTGTATATATGTATGTATATATGTACGTATATATGATGGTATATATGATGATGAGTAGGGTCTACTAGTAAATTTCGAAAAGCCACAACTGTTTAACCAAACGGTTTTCAGCTTTCTCACAGCTCATAACCACAGCTGCTTTTTTCACAGCCCACAGCAGCTTTTTTCACAGCCACAGCCCAACCAAACACACCTAGTTTTTGGAGAGTCTCTCATAAAGATAGGTTGTGTGTGCGTGATTCGAACAGTTTAGTTTGATTTGGTTGGTCTTGTAACAAAAATGTTTTGCATCCAAGCAAAGTTGTAAGCTATCGTCTCTTCAGTTTGCAGGAGGAACTAGGCCTATCATTTTTTCTTGTTCTCTGACGCAAAGAAAACAAAAATGCATGACAAAAACGGAGTGACGATCATATTATTGCAAACCCACTCGACCTCATCGAACAAGCTGGTCCAACACGAAACAACTAGCTACTGTCCGACGACAGTGCAGTTGACTCGCTCCAGTCCGATACGACTGCGTTCTCTCCGTCTGCAGCCGGGGCACCACCACGCGCGCTGTGCATGCCGGCCAGTGACGACATCTGCTCGGATGCGTCAGAAGATGCTGCCTCGTCGCATCTGCCCGGCCAGAAGAGTGGATGATTCTTCTCTAATAATTAACACGAACATTCTCGCAGCTATTGGTCGAAACCTCGTCCTAATTCCGCAGTTCGTCAGTACGAGTGGAAGGGATCTGTCTATTCAAAAATAAAAGAAGATAAACTTTCAGCATGGTGTTCATAAAAATAGAGAAGTAAGGAAGAAAATCTGAAAAAAAAATATCTATCGTCCTTAGTGTGTTCTCCTATTGAATTCTATCCATTGATTATGTTGCAGATCTCATCTTGATCACTTCATCAGATTCCAGATCACAGGATATGGAAGTCTAAAACCAGCATGGTGCTTGGCTCGTCGGGCTTGGCAATTGCAGCGGCGTGCTACTTGCGCCACCATGAAGTTGCTGGTAGACAAGGGATACGAACGGGGGGATTGTCCTTTATGCTTCCGAGAGGTCAGGTTCGTCTCGTACGTTGTTGGTAGCCATGACGGCATGCAGCTCCTTCTTAATATGACTGTTGAATCATAAGTGAATTATACATCTTTTCACATGAGCTTACGTTGTTGGATACAACTAGTTAGTGCATAATAACTTAACATTGATGACAATTCAGATGATGGCATTGTCATTGGTGCAGTATTTGACATCCCAAGATGGTGTATTTTTTGGTGAGTCTAGAGCATATCAAATCGTAGGAATACGCTAGAAAGGCCACTCTAAATGCAGGTTTAGCAGCAGCTTTTTGCAGTAGACAACTCCATCTTGCATGTAAGTGACAGTGACATATATTGGCAAGCAGAAGAATTTGTACAATAGTCATTCTTCAATAATATCTTAAAGTTGTTGATAACAGAAGTACTCAAGGTATTTGATGGTCTTTCCACCAAAAAATTAACAAATAACTAGTTGATCGTGTTTCCTTGCAAGAAAAGGTAATATTTCTCCTCTAAACTAGATTTATTTTTGCAGTCTCAACTTGCCTCTGCGAACACGTGGCAACATGCATTGGTTTCTTCTGATAGTTACTCCATGATTTCCATATTTTAAAGAGTAGAACAAAAATTAAAATTTATTTTTCCTTCATGCATTAAAATTTCTCTTAGATAAAGAAAATTTACATTTCTTGAAACAAATATTTAAAATTGTCTCAGTCTCTACAACGAATGTATTGATATTTTAAAAAGTATTTCAACATTAGAGATTAAAAAATTACGGATTACATTTTACACTTATTATTTTAAATTTGGAAAATCATCTCAAAGAATTTACATGTTGGAAATTTTATCAGGTCAGTCACTAGAATGTGCTCCCTCCGTTCGGAATTATAAGATGTTTTTGACTTTTAGACATCACGTTTGACCATTAGTATTATTGATGATTTTTTATTAAGACGAAATGTCAAACGTAACAAGTGTCTTATAATTTCGAACGGAGGGAGTAACAATTTTTTATATTGCAGTTCACTTAATTCAGTTCCATACTAAAAGGTTTGTGAATCACAGGTGGAGGCTGGTAAACCCTGTAACAGGGTTTTCAAATAGTAAAGTAATGCAGTGTCATGAACAATAAAGGAATTACTGAATAATTATGACATATGGTTGGAAAAAGAAATACTGGACTACCTATATGCTATATATGGCACTCGGAGGACAGCTTAATATTTTTTGCATTTTATTGATTTAGTTTTCAATTATAATAATGTATTTCATATGTTGGATGAAAACCGTAAGGAAGTATGATTATGGGGAAGGTTGACTGCAGGATCTCAGGCAGAATATTATTTCAACAGTCTCATCGGCAAGGAGACATGTCAAAAGCATTCCATAAAAAAGGAGGTAACAAATGGAACTTGCATCATTCTTCCAACTTGGTGATAAGTAAGTTATGTTTCAAGAATCCTACAAAATATATATTTCAAGGTATACCAAGACGAAAATTATATAGAACAAACCAACCGGCAATGAGAAACGGAAATTTCAACTTCTCCTTTGCTGAGGTGAGTAGAGAAATCACCACTATTAGAATTGTGCTATATAGCGGCGGGCTGAAAAGGACCTCGGTGATAAACGTCCAAAACGCCACCAAGACCCTATCACTAATTTCTTACAAAATTAGTCGCGGTCTAGGGACCACGACAGCCACGCCGGGGCACTTAGCCTAATATGGCGCCGGTGGCGGAATAGGGACCACCGCTGGCGCCGTTAATCTATTAACAAAAGAAGGGTGGGCCCTAGCACCGGCTGGGACCCGCCCTAGACGTCGTCACCACGACGTCGTTGCTCGTCCGCCGCCACCGCCGTCGCGCACTTCCGTTGCGCTGCCTCACGCCACACATCCCGTCGCACAAGGATAGGGAGCCATCGAGGGAGGAGCTGCCGCGGGAGGATGAGCCACTGCGAAGAAGCCTCGTGATGGCGGCGGCCGGTGCCTTCGAGCCGCCGCACCAGGATCTAGACGGCGTAAGAGGAGGAGGAGCCGCCGGAGGAGTGGGGCAGCTCGGCGGGGCGTTCGTGAGGACCAGGGCCATCCGGCCCCGGGAGCGATGGTGGCTCCGAGACCGGCCCCAACATCGGCGGGTCATGGTCGGAGGAGGAGGAGGAGAGGGGGAGGAGGAGATGGCGACACCGCCCCTAACCTAACCCTAGCCTAGGTGGAGGCGGTGCGGCACGAGCGGATAAGTGAGGCGGTGCGACGCTGCATCGCCACCTATTTTTAGAAGGGTGCAGTCCGTAGTGGTGGGCTGCACTATATATTAGGCTCGCAGCGGGTCCGACAGTGTCCTCTACTGGTGGTGAAATCGTTGTGGCGGGCCAGCGGCCCATTAGCCGTGGCCTACAGGGGGCCGCGACTATTTTCCGCACTTTGTCACGGACACCGCTCTGTACCCCCTCTTAGCGGTGGACGTCTCAAGAGACCGTCTCTGTGGTCAAAAAGGCGTCCGCCACTATAGTGAATTTTTGTAGTAGTACATCTAACTACACCAATATACTTATCTGAACGTGAACATAAGTAAAAAGAGGGTTCAAAAGGTGGATTTCTCGGTCTTTATTTGGTTGTCATACCACTTTTCACAAGGCCTGTTCGGCTGGTAGATTTTTTGGCTTCTGCTGGACTGCTGTTAACTTCAGTACAACAACAAATCAGCCAATCTGGCTGGTTTCTTTGCCAGCCGAACAAGCCGACATATGGCTATAAAATTTTAACTGTGACTATTTAAAACAGAAGCTAAAAGGAAATAAGGGTTGAGGACATAATTATATTATTATAAAAATTATACCATGCATTTCATATGTAATTAATTGGGAAACAATAATACATGGATGTAGATTCGTGCGTGGGCAAACATGCTAGTTGATTGAATTAGAAAAATCGTGTCGTCTCTCTTCTTTGTGGTATATTCTCGCCGAGTTTCAGGTCTGGAAACGACAATCCTGACAGAAAACGACGATTAAACGATGCTGCTTGAGGATTCCGGCTAGAATGATGTCCCGCCGGCCCATTATGCCATTATGCGAAAAAGTATCGTCCAGTGTCCGAGAGATGAGCGGTGCTTATTGTTTTTGCTGTTACCCATGACACTACAAGAACTTCAAACAGTTAGCTATCGCTATATGCTACAGCGGTAAAGAGAGACCACCAGCAGGCATGGCCGCGCCCCGATGGACATATTATCAAATCATTAAAAAAGTACCAAATCATCTCAATTGGCCACTTTAAACTTTCATCGAGGCATTTCCCGTGCGATTCACAGCTTTGCACTGGTACAACCTTTAGTCCAATCAAAGCTTCCATGCAGGGATACCTTTAGTCCATTCGTAAAATAAAATTACATCGACACGAGTACAACCATTGAGACCATTCGCACTTGTCATACTCTATTCTCATCCTCTAAAAAGAATATTTTGTCCTAGTCACCAAGATTCTCTTCTCTATATCCAGTTTTGCTGCACCCGTTCATACTCTATATTCGTCCTCTATATCAACCATCTAATATTTTATTCAACCATCTCCAACTACCATCTACTTCCATCTCTTTTTTTATTTCTTCTATTTTAATTAAATAATTTTCTTCTTCTTTTCTCTTTTTCCTTTTTCTTTCTTCTTTTTTCTCCCTTTTTCTCTCGTTTCCCCCTTTTCCTCTCCCTTCTCTCTTTCTCTCTCTCTCCTTCTCCGCATCCCTCCCGACGCCGGGCGCTCCTCCTCCCGGGCACGCCCGGCCCCGACCCGCCTCCGCCTCGCGCCGCCGCCACAGGAGCACGCCTCCCCGGGCGTGCCGCGCCCTCCTCCTCCTCCCCGCGACCGGCCGCGACATGTTTGGCGGAGGCGGAATCTGGCGGCGGTCTCGCGCGGCGAGGCGGGATCTAGCGGCGGTCTCGCGGTGGCCCTCCGGCACGCGGGGAAGGCGGGCTCCGATGATGGCGGCAGTGGATCGCGCGGTGGCCAGCGGAGGCGCGGGCTCGCCTCCCCGCTCTCACGCCATCGCCGGCCTTGTCTTCCATCCTGGCGCGGGCCTCCTCTCCTCTTCCTCCCTCGCGCCATGGCTCTCTCCAGGTCCTCCCTCTTCCTCTTCCTCCGGCGCGGCTGTGGCGCTCGAGCTATCTCTGGATCCGGCGGCAGAAGGGCGATGGCAAGCTGTTGCGCGCGCCGCGCGGGGCTGCAGGCGGTGGGGCGGCCCGACGGTTTCCAGAACCTGGCTGGAGGAGCAACGTCGGCAGCGGGTCCCATGCCACGTCGTTTGTACCAGATGGTCGTACGTCTCCTGGGAATGACGGATGCGGAGGCGTCCGGGAGGATGGCGTCCCGCTTCCGGTATTTTGGTGCAGACCGTTTTTCGATATCGGGGTACTGGAGTATGGTTTCCAGTACCTCGGTGCGGTAGTCTAATAAGGCTTCATCCTAGTACAAGATTTAGTTGTACTTTTTCACTTTCTTTTTCTTTTCGCTTTTTACAGAGAACCTTCTTTGGTCTTTTGTATAGTTACTTTTACCTTTAATTCAATAAAATCACTGTAGGTGGCTTCGCCTCCAGTTTCCTTAAAAAAAAATTCTCGCAAGTAGAATCATTGTAGAAAAGAAGGAGCTGACTCTTGGTCATTTAGCTCTCTAACCTAAAACAGTAATTACAGATAGGTCATATGATTATAGCAACGTGTAACAGCCATCCCGACACACCCAATGCTCTAGAAAGAAAATATCAACAATATATGACATGCTGCATTGTTGGCCAGTGAAAAAGAAACTTGTCACAATACCCTTCAACTTAACCAACACATCATTTTAACAATATGAGGCCTCGTAATCAGCTTTGGGATCTAAGTATTTTGCAAAGCCAATCTATACCCAATATAATAATTTCGGTAGAGTCGTCTACACCAAAACCCGTCGTCTGACAGGTGGGGCCTACCAGCCTTTGTATGCGCCGCGCTCCTCTGCCTCCTCCGCCTCCGCCCGCCGGTCGCCTCTCCCCGTGTGCGTGCGCCGCCCGAGGCGACGCGGCAGGCCTGGCTCCGCTGCTTCCCGCTCTGTGCCCGGCGGTCGCGGCGCTACGGAACCTCAGCGTGCTCGCCCTGCGATCGCACATTCTCTCGGGCCCGCTCCCACCCGTCGGTCGTATCGTATCTTGCAGAGTCCAAATAGCCGGCGCAATCTCAGTCCGTATTCCGTCCGTCGGTCACATACGTTGCTCGCAGCTGTCTTGGTCTCTTCGAGTCCTCCTCCTGCGCTCCCGCCGTGCCGCGCGCATACTCGCCCATCCAGTGCTGGCGCGAGATCGAGGCCGTCAGCCTGGCCACAACACGCGACGCGCCCTCCGCCTCCGACTCTGAGGGCGGCGGCGGCGGAGGGTCCTCCCCATGCGGCCGCGTCGGCTGCATCATCAAGAAGCTCAGCGGCGCGTCCTCCCCTGCTCGAGGACGAACTCCTCGAGCACGCCATCGGCCTCTGCCTCTTGCAGTCCGCGTCGCCCTCGCTCGTGCCCGTGCGCAGCACAGCGGCGGCAGCACCGCTTATCGCCATCAACAGCCCGCTGCAGCTGCAGCTCACCGTGTGGACCGTGCACGGCGCTCTTCGCCCGGATGGCCCACCGTCGGAGGCGCAAGGTTGCGAGCTTGTGGCACGGGATCCTGGGTATGCTTGCCGTTCCCTTTTCTGTTTCCTCCTGCCGTCTAGATTCTCCATTCGAAATTATTGGTTATGCTACAACTTTAGTAATTGAAGGTCTGGATAGCGAGTTAGATTATGCACTGTTTTTTTTTCCTTGGTTTGATCTGGTAGAGTCCTGGCCAGTTGGCTTCCACTTTGTTTTGCACAAGTCGTGGCTGTTGGTTGCCATTTAGAAAGTTTATTTTTTGATTAATCGAATGATCTGTTAAAATTTGTTTCTGTTACTGTCACATGAAAGCGAAGGATATAATCAAGTCTATCAAGAAGTATATAGGAAGCAGGAACAAGAATACTAAGCTCTAGGCTGTTATGGTGAGTTGTATACCCCCAACTGTCCGCTGCAGTGCTAAGAGCATCCAGATTAGTGACAAGAAAATCCCTTGTGTTTGTTCATACATCATAGCAGGGATGTATAAGAAGAGAGGGATACTTGTGCTTGTTACATGCCCACCCACATATAAACAATTTGTTAGACGTATAAGGGAATGTAGGAGTACTTAATTAGATTGTCTGTTGATTTAATTCTGGCTTCTATACATTTTGTGCAAATTTCTCAGAACTAAATTTTAGGACTGTGGGTACATATTTTCTACTACTACTGTACCTAAATGAACCGCGTTTTCCTTGGAGAAATTTAACATTCTTATTATAATGTGCACCCTTTCATATTTTTTTTGTTAATCTTGTGTATTTATTCAGTACTATCTGTTTCAGCTCTTAGAGATGCTTCTAAATAACCGTGGAGAGCCTATTCACAGACAGGTCATTGATAACGGGCTTCTAAGTTGTGGAAATTTATGTATTGTGAGATGTGACTAATTGATGCTGACACACCATGCTATCTTGAATGCAGACAGAACTACCAATTCGAGAAAAAAATATTCCTTTTGTTAGATGCAACCCAAACATCGCTTGGTGGAGCGAAAGCGAAGTTCCCTCAGTACTATGAGGCATACTATAACTTGGTGGTACGTATAATATTTTACAGTTTAATTCGTGGGTTATATTACTGAGCTTTCCAATAGCATTATGTTAATCTGTATATGTATTTATTCTCATTCATTTATGCCTACCAAAGTGAAACACATTTTCATACATTTGTAGTGGATGATATATGAGAGTTGTGTAACACAAACTTTTGTGGTACTGTGGTTTGTTTGGTAGTTAGAGGACTGTGGTTCGTTTGGTAGTGAGGATTTATAGCCTAACCACTTCGGTGATTCATAGTTAGTGGATTAATGTCTTTAAATATACTTTGTGTTAGATTACAATTGAACACATTCTCCTTGAGGTGTTACATTTTGTTTTGATATATACCTGAGACAGTTATTTTACTTGCCTGCACAGTTTGCTGGTGTGCAATTTTCGAATCATCCAAATGTTGTTGTCACACGAGCCGAAGCGCCAGTCCCAGAAACGAGAACATAACCAATTAGGGAAAATCTATCTACCAGATTGAATGGTGGTCAGCTAGAAGTGCCCACTCAACCTTCTGCAGACACAAGGTACTTTATTGGCATTGGTTGTAAACATCACCATTTAGCTTCTCAGAGTGTGGTGGTATTGAGATCGAGGAGAATTGGGACAAGGTTAGGACAAATCTTTCTTCCCACTGAGAAGCCAATGACACATGATGCATGTGCTCCCTTGATTGTCACTCCTCCACTGGAGGTACTTATAACATAACATTGCTTATTAAGTGATTCCAACTTGTTTCCTCTTTCATATCCTCATAATTATTGCACTCCTTAATTGGGTAACAGGCTCATGGAAAAATTGGTGGTTTTGCATCTGGACAACCGTTGCTGGAGGTGGTGCGAGTGTCATCTATGCCGATACAGTAAGCATCTGTTCATTTCTTATTTCAAAATTTATTTGAACTTGTTTTTTCATGTAGTGCATATTAAGATTCGTCTTAATTGGCTGGCATATGAAATATTAAGATTTTTTCTTTGTGAATGGTGTGTTTCCTCTAAATACAAAGTATTTGTGTCTGTGTTGTTCAAAGCAATTCCTGAATGTCTCGTTTGTTCAATATACCTCTGAATGTGAATAAAAACTGATTGAATACTGCTAATATTATATCAATTTTATTTTTTCATATCATTATGAAATTTGGTACATATATACATCATTCTAAATCTGATAATGTTTTCTATATTCAGGTTAGGGTTTATTATTGTACCTACATCCATTTGCCATTTTGTTTCTGTCTGCATCTGTTGGTTCATGGTTGCATTTCAGTAGAAGAAAACTTTAGGAAGTATGAGCTGTGGTAATAACTTCACTCTGTGTTATAGAATGGACAAAAAAATCTTATTGCTAGACTCTGCAGTCAGAGATTTGTTAAATACCTCCACTGTATACTTTTCAACCAACAACAAGAATAGTCATGACGAACCACATTCAGTTGACACTGGTATGCTAGGTTAGAAATTTTCTTCTCCTACTTTGAGAACTATTAAGGCTTCTATTTTAATTAAATTTTAAATATTCATTTTGATTTTTTTTTGCTATTTTGAGAATAGTCATCGATTTCTTGTCTTGTACATGTAAGTATGTATCACTTGCACACACACGTCTTGTGGAAATCATATACCAGCTGTGGCTTTGCTGCTTGCTAATTTTCTAATAATCTTTTGCATTCTTGTAATACAACTATTGAAAAACTCTATTTAAGATTGATGAAAACAACCTATTTTGCTCTATTACATCTAAATTATTTTCTATGGCCACAGACCAATGGACGTGTTACCGGTGGAGTGACTGAATATGCAAGTACCATCAATTTTCTATGGTCGAATTAATGTCTGGCTCAAGTGAATATAAAGATCTTGCTGAGGTGAGGGCTCATTTGTCACATGAAATTGTCAGTGTGTATAACAGGTTAGCAGTGTTAGTCATTCCAATAAGTGGAAAGAAAGGAAATATATGGAGGCGGTGCTAGGCAAGCACCGGTGATCAGTGAAGCAAACCTACCAATGTGATTGACTGTAGCTTGAAATCTCGCAACCATTTTTACCTTGTAATATTTGTGACTGCCAGTCTGGCAATCTATGTGGATGGGCAGCAAAATTCACCAGCTTATCAAGTTGTAAATAAAAAATGTGACATGATATTTCCTAGATTCTGGATTACTACATTCTTTGCTCTCACAGACTATTACAGGGCATTATTATGCCTTTATTATATTTACTTATTTTGATATAATATTTAATATTCATTAGAAGACATATACAATTAGAGGATCTGAAAGTGGACTGCAAGGCCACCAGGGGTGATTTATTCTAAAGATGCAAGATGTTATCATTATATTTCAGTATTCAACATATACCTTTCTTATTTCAGGTACCATGCATTGATTGTGGAGTTAATGATTTTTTTAATAGAACCGGCTTGATGTATTTTTATGACTTGATGATGTTACTTCATTATGAGCTGAAATTATTATATTGCCATATTGATAACTAATGTCTTTTACCTGTGAATCATCATGATAGGGCTGCTTGGGTTCAAAAAAGTTTAAGACATCTTGTAGAAGATAGCTTCAATATATAGAGGTGAGTAGTTGTGATTCTTCCGTTTGCTCAGTTCAAGAAAAAATAATTCCATTGCTTTGCTGCTACATAGATATGGTTTTAGAAAAATTGATAATCCAATGGACCAATGTCAATAACTAGCTATGTTATCTAATATATTGTTATTTCAATTAATAATAGGTTAGATATTGTCCTACATATTAAACACTCAACGTTATATGCATCTTTGCCATCTTATTGTAGATGTTTCATGCCCATTGAGGATATTTGCAACAAGCATTGATCTGAGTGAGTGTTGTTCCTGGAGCTAGCATGGAGGTGAGTGAACTGTCCTACCTGCATCATGCAACATGTAGAGAGATCTATTAGTTTTTCCTGATGGAGAGCGATGGATTTTAGAGTTGCTTGATAGTTTGTATTTTATTAATTGTTTCACCGATAGTCACTGACTATTTGATCAAATGGGAGACGATACAAGACAACCTGAATGCCTACTGCTACTTATTTCCTTTTTGTTCATGTTTCTATATATGCACATAGTACCTCTGCTTTGTTTTGTTTATATGGCAATAATGCTCCATGCTTGCTTAATCTATCTGCCTCGTGTTATGTACTTGCTAGCTAAATTAGTCCTTGAATTGACGTACGTTGACTTGAGTTTCAATGCGTTTGCTTACAAGAAAATGCAGATTGCTGCCCTAGATCATTCATACTTGTTTAGTTTAAAAGTAATTTTCATCATCACTGTTGCAATGGTGCTGTCAATTTTAGCTTTTCATTCTGTAGTCTCTTTGACATTATTGTATTTTGGTAGACATTCTTATCTCTTCAAGAACATCAAGCCACTGCCATAGGATTTATTGCATTGGTGACTAGCTATAACAACGTGGTAAGCTCATGATGAATGTAACATGTAATTTGTTACAATTGATTTTTAATCATGAACATGTCATGATCAGCAATTTCTTTCTTTTGAGCAATCATGAAAATTGTGATTATGTAGATATGCCTAATCATTATGTTTCTTTTTTGTTCAGTCATAATGTTCCACATACATTAATTTCACTAAAATATAAGAATACCTATATACTCACTCTATTTGAATATTGTATGCTGCTATTTGTCATGAGCGGCCTCCAAAGCTTTTTTTTTACTGTTATTACTCTCTTATTTTAGTATACTATTCACAAAAAAACATGGGTATAGGAAAAATATTTGAAATGTGAAAGTAATGGTGGCTGGTGTCAGGTAGTTAAGAGATAAGTTAATAAGCATGCTCATTTTTTTCTTGCTACTAAATCATTAGTCATGCTTCTTACCATGTTATTCTTGCTTCTGTTGAATGCCTCTGACATGGCTGCATATTATGGTAGGAGAGCTGCAAGTTATGCCCCAGCACACTAATGGTCATTGAAACCTGAAATCCTACACTAAGATTGAAAAAAAGAACCTATTACTTCCATACACGCAAGGAAATTATCTGATTCCTGATGTTGTTCTATTGCTACAAGCACACAACAAGCCGCACACATTATTTCTTATTGTTGCCCCTTGTAATTGGTTAGTCTGCATAATCTATACCCAATATAATAATTACGGTGAGGTCGTCTACGCCCTACTCTCCAAAACCCGTCGATCGCCCTCCTCCTTTGCGCCGACAGGTGGGGCCTGCCAGCCTTCGTATGCGCCCGCTCGCGAGGGACCTCGATAGGGTTCCCTTTCGCCGCCGCCGCCTCAGCCCGTCGATCGCCTCTCCCCGCGTGTGTGCACTGCCTCGTTCTCCTCTGCCTCCTCCGCCTCGGCCCGCCGGTTGCCTCTCCCCGCGTGCGTGCGCCGCCTCGCTCTCCTCTGCCTCCTCCTCCTCTTCCTCCGCTAGCGCCGCCGTCCACCTCTGCCGGCACAGCCCCTGAAGTCCCCAAGAACGACGACGATTCGCACCTGTGGACTTCTCCCCCACCATACCGGGCATCTGCGGTGAGTACTCCTGCGACGCATCCCCAACTACTACCTCGCTCTCAACCGCGCTTACTGTTGCATCCGTGCAAGTACTCGCCAAGAAGTTCGGCGCCGCGGTGGTCTTGCCGGAGCACCGGTACTACGGTAAGAGCTCCCCTTTCAAGCAGCTCACCGCCGAGAACCTGCGGTTCCTGTCCTCGAAGCAGGCCCTGTTCGACCTCGCTGTCTTCTGGCAATACTATCAGGTTGGGCTGATACGATTTTGATGTCTGATTCAGTTCTCAATTTTTTCTGAGAAAATTAAGAATTTGAGTCTTTCAATTTCTAACTGAGTTGTTGTAGGAATCGTTGAATGCTCGGTACAACCGCTCGGGATTTCACAATGCTTGGTTCGTCTTTGGAGTGTCGTACCCCAGGCCTCTCAGCGCCTGGTTCAGGCTCAAGTTCCCCCATCTGACATGTGGTAGCCTTGCGAGCTCAGGGTTGTTCTTTCTGTATACAACTACACTGACGTACAGCTGTACTAGAATGGCTGGGGCCAGCACGCTCTCATTTTTCTACTGTATTTTCGTCTCAATTTCGGATTTCTCCTTTCTGTAGTTGGAGAGTTGGCTGGCCCTGAGTGCAAAGTTGTCCTTCAGGAAATAACTAAACTTGTATATGAACGGCTTGAGTCCGACAGTAGCTCGGTGAAGGCCTTGTTTGGAGCGGAGAAGGTACAATAATTCCTTGCGTTTAAGAAGATGGGAGGCATTTTCAGCATGACAAGTTGCTTCCATTCCCTGTCATGATGAATCCAAATTTGAGCTATGCTGGACCTTAGCTTCTTGTATTTGTATGTCGATCCACTACTGATTTGTTTTCTTCACTTGCAGCTGAGAAACGATGACATCCTGTACTTTCTGGCAGATGCGACAGCGGAAGTAGTATGTACAAGATAATTCTTTGATCATGTTGCTTTATGCTGTTGTGTGCGAATTGAGAGCCGTTGCCATTATGAATGCAAAGAAGAATGGGGAAATTTTGGTGGTATGTGTCCCTTTACTTTCGAGATTATACCTAAGTTTTCTTAATAGTTGGGCTTCGTAGGCATCTCTGAAATCTTGCTAAGCGAGACCAGAGCAACAATGCTACCTGTATAACTGTATTGATCTTTCCAAGGTAAGTTTTCTATCCTATAAAATAAGAAGCAGAGGGCAGATAAGGATGGCAAAGTATTTCAATCTATGAACAGTGAACATATATATACTTTTATAAATCGAAATTCTTCAGACTTCTATCCAAATTGCATCATCTTTTTTTACTTATCATTTCGTCCCCTTTTGAGACTGTTTTTGTACTTCCATCCAACATCCACTAATGATTTTTTTACTAAAAAACATCCAATAATGATAGGACAAATCACACACCGAGAACATGTATCTGTTATGACAATAACAATATTTCAGACTTATCCAGGTCTTTTTTATGAATGCCCTTTCATCACTGTTTTTTTATCTTGAAACATTTTAGCAATTTTTTTATGCAGACATGAGTTTTAAAGCTTTAGAACTACCATATGCTGATTTGCAGTAAACTATGCTCCATTTATAATCACAGTAAAGAAATTGAGCAAGCCTTTTGAACTTCCTTGCACTTCTTTTTGCAGGAAACTTATACTCAATTTGTCAAAGGACGACAACGACGATGTGCGGTGACTCGTGGCCGTTCCGGGTTCCCGTAGCCCCACGGAGAGGATGGGCGGTGGAGGCAGCAGTGGGTGGTGGAGCTCCACCACGCGATACCTCAGGGAGACGGGAGTCATCACGGCAGCGAGGAGGCAGCGGTACGCATCGGTTGACCGCCATTCTTCCGTGGACAGGCATGGGTGGCACCAAAGTAACATTTCATTATTGGAGTTTTGTTCAGTCTAGGTACTGATTAAATTTCAAATTACAAGTCAATTGGGCATAGCGAAATCCTTTTTCTATGGGGCAAAGTTTTGGTTACAATTTTTTTTATAAACCCATTACTAATGAAACGTGCACTCCTTGGTTCTCACAACATTGATAGCTGCTGTACAACTGACTGAAATTCCATTGCCTTTTACTGCTTGGTTCTCTGCTGGATATTCTAAAATTAAGACTGCAAAAATAATGGATGTGTGTAACCTTGAATATTCAAGATTTTGCCCGTACCAGAACTGTTACCTGACCACACAGTGCATTATGTGAAGAAAGTCCAAGCAGAATAATTTGTAAAGCAGGTAGAACAAATCTTAAATAACACATTGTGCTCTTCTTTTGAAATATTTCCTAGACTGGTCAGTTACAAATCACTCATCTATGGGAATTGGGAAACACACACCTACATTGTATTTTCAAAAGTCAAGAGTTCTAAACTATCTCATTTTATCTAAAATGCACTGTTTATTACATCTGAAGTGAGCCTGCTGACACCTCACAATGTAGTCTTCATCCCTACAACATTTTTTGTTCATGGTGGTTTAGATTTATTTGATGAAATTAATGTAAGTTTGTATGGGAAAGGCGATTCTTCATAAATAACATTCAATTCCTGGTTCATTTGTTTTCTGCATCTGATGTTTTCACTAGGCTACTTTTGCAGGCTGTTCAACTTGTTTTTACTTAATCCAGTGTATATACTATTTGGCTATTTTTAAAAAGTTGAAATGCAATTATGATGTTCTGACTCCTCCAGCAAGCTTATTTATCTGAATATATCTTGTTCTATCCTAACACTTAGTATATGTTTTGTGATATTTGTTTTGTTAGTACAAAAGATCAATATTGTATTTTTAAATGATTTGTGTTGATCTCATTTCAGCATATTTTTTCTGTCTAAAAGTTTCAGATTGGAATGGGTAGTTGCTTATATTTTTTTATGTTTGGGTACTAAATTTATTGTTGTTTACACATCTTTACATTGAAGTCATTTACTGTGTTTTAGTAGATGAGATGTGTCTTGCAGGAGCAGGATCTTGATGCAACATCAATTAAGGTAGGCTTATGGTCCTTTTAACTTGGTGAAGTAGTTATCTGAAGTTGTATTGGCTTGCAGTTTGAACGAGCCTCTATCTTTGTATGGAGGGCTAGCAGTGTTGTAAAGGAGATTAATTTTTCTTATGACTAATTGGATACTTTGAAGAAATGAACGGAATTGAATACTATTGAAATGTATATTATCAAATATTGTTTGTTCATCATTTTTTTAGCTCAATCAGACTATTGTGCGGATGACATGTTATATTGTCCCCAATGTAGATAGTATAATTGCATCGAGGATGATGATGTCTCTGCAAATATTTCCTATTATTTTTATATAACTTAAATCACTTCATATTTTAAATAGCTCATCGAGAGGGTTAATAATAAATTTTACAAAATCCAAACTGAAAGACAGCCATATAACTAACAAGTAGTCACACAAAAGCCTATATTTTGCATCACCATATATATTATGATTTCACCGAGGACAGACCCAAACAAAGAAAAAAACAGGACATCTGGTAATATGATTGTAATATAAGAATATCACAGTTAATAAGTGGAGAACTATTTATTTAATCACCTCCAACTTACTGATCAGGTATTGGCTTCAAAGTTGAATAAAACAACTAAAAAAATAGGTGAATATATTATCCTATTTTCTTTAAGCCCGTTGCAACGCACGGGCACTCCGCTAGTATGAATAAAGGTTTGTAGTGCTCCCGGTATAACACACACGCCACACAGTTTTTGATGAATTTGTAATGTAAGGGCACGTATAACGCTGTCCCTTAAGTCGTCTGTATCATTGAATTTTTATAGAAACACCCCCACGAAACCTAGAGACGGGGCTCCCCGTCGCCTCGCCAAGCGATGGGCCTCTCCCGTGCTCCGAGGTGGAGAAGACGCGTGCGGCAGCGTTGTACGGCCTCGTCGTCCTGAGGCGACGGCGCGCGAGGATTCCCCGCGCACGTAGGAGATTTCCGCACCATATCCCAGCCTCCACGCTCACTTCCCCCAATCTCGCCATATCCTGGCCTCCACGCCGAGCTCTTCCACCAGTGTCTCGCCCTCGCGCATGCCGCCGTCCGTCGCAGCTCGCCCGGACCTCGTCGACCTCTGCGAGGCTTCGTGCGCGCTCACCCGGTTGCTCCCTCCTGCGTCGCTCGTATGCGGCTCGCCGCTTCCCCCATGTCGGCCCGAGTTCCTCCCTCGCACGCGTCCGCTTGTCCTCGTAGCTTCCGGCTCAGATCCACGACACGCCGCAGCTCTTCTCCCTCCCCCAACCGTCTTCGTCCTAGGCAAAGAAGACGGTAGGGCTCCCGTTGTAGGGGGTCGTCTTCCCCAGGCCGTCGTCTGCCGGATCCAGCGCGCCAATCAAGTTCAAATCGGATGCACTCGAACGGAAAGGTGGTGCAGCGTTGCGGCGGACGAGAGGGTGATCGAGAGAGACGGCGCCGCCGAGTTCGCCCAGAAGAGCGCCGTCTGGGAATTCCATCTGCAGCTTGTCGTCGCTGAGCAGTTCAAGTACCAGGCGCACTCCGGCAGGTACAACATCCGGGTGACCTGCCTGCTAAAGCTTCAAATGTCCACGGCCATGGTTGGGGCCTTCGTCTGGAGTGTCTGGAGTGCAGGTGATGGTGTTACCATTCAACTGATCGATGAGTATCGAGTGCTGATGATCCATAATCCATGGGTTTGGCGATGAGAAGGTTAAAAAGAAGTATTTCTTGGGAGTTACTTTGGCGGAAACTGAATGAGACTGAAAGTGCACAAACAGTTCGACTTGGAAAAATGTGTAACTGTAGTTTGTCTAAAAAAATTGTGATATTGGATTTTGTTCTGAGTGGTGCCGTGGCTGGTGTAGAAACTGAACCGGTGAATGTGTGTTGTTAACAATTTTGTTGTCACTATATGATAATATGAACTGAACAGGTGAATGTGATGCTCTTGGTTGTTATCAATTCTGTTGCCACTATGTGAAAATATGAACTGAACAGATGAATGTAAAGCTCTGATGCTTCACTAGTATCTGAAAAGATTGTTGAATGTCAACAGTGGTGTATCAAATAGTCACACAATAGTATACACAAATGCATCTATAGTCGATCGTAGCTGCACACAAAACATTTAACAACTTAGAGACGGACTCTTTGTCTGTGAGTTGTATGAACTGTCTTTATAACTATCTAGATGATAAATTCGAGGTTCTTGGAGACGAACCCTATCTCCAGGGTTGTACATGCCCTAAAGAACTACTCCCTCCATTCATAAAGCACGAGTAGGGGCGAAGCCAGCCACCGAGGCCGTTGGGGTCAGCAAGAATTTTTTATGGGGTTAGTAGTGTGATTAACAGCAAGTAATGTGAATTTTACACTGTTTTTACGGCAAGTCGTTGGTGTCAGCTGACACCAACGGCATAAGGCCCTATTCGTTTTCTACCCTCTAAAATTTAGCACTATCACATCAAAGAGAATCTTATTATTTATAAATATTTGATCAATTTAATAACAAAATCCTTTTGACACATTGGTGCTAATTTTTTAGATGAATCTAATGAGCTTAATTGATCTATGTTTTGCTAAAGTGATGCTACAGTAACCGTCTTCTAATCACGACTTAATTAACCTCATTAGATTCGTCTCATAAATTAGTCTAGGGGCCTATAATTTATTTTATAATTAAACTTTATTTAGTACTCATAAACAGTAAGATTCTTTTTGAAATGACAGTTATAAAGTTTAGACCCTAGGAAACGAACACACCCTAAGGTAGCTTGGAAGTAAACAGAAGTAAAAACAATGACTGATCTGAAAAGGACGAGGTGAGAGGTAGAAATGTAGTGGAAAAGGGGAATATTGTATTGGAAAGAGGTAAACGTGCATTGATAAGTGAGAATGACATATAATTTGAGAAAAGTCGATAAGTCTAGAATGACATGTATTTTAGAACGGAGGGAGTACACTTTTTTTTCTCTTTTGAGCTACAGAGTGTTGACAGGAATGATCCGGATGGTTGAGATGTCACACCAAAAACATCTATCAACTATATGTAGGTCAAATTAAATACTCTTAATTCCTAAGAAAAAAATAATCCAATTAGAAATATTTAACATGTTGAAGGAAGCTGCCAAAACAGCAGGTTATTGTGGTAGTTTGAGCTCTAGAATGGAAGATGCCAGGTCGAACACAACATATCAGACATGGAATGGACTAGAAAATATAGATTGTTGTTCCTTTGTCATCCCTTTTTGTTAACACAATTATACATATGACTAATGCGAATTTAGAATATTTATTACTCCCTACCGGTTTAAATTGATTTAATGATGTTATGGGTTAACATTGTTAGTTCAAGCACAAACAGAAAGTATTGTACAAATTAACATCAGTGAGTTTAATTTTTTTTAAAAAAATAGGAGGGAGTAGTCAACTGGTTTATATGATATTAATCTAGTTGGTTTGCAACTGATCAAGTTTACGTTAACGAACCAGCAGTACTAGAATAATGCTCTACAGTGGCGGACACTCTTTTTATCGCAATGGCGGTCCTTTGCAGCATCCGCAGTTAAGGGGAGTTACACGGCGGTGTCCGAACATGCAAAATAGTCGCGGACACCACGTGCCCGCTACCAACGTGGCAACCGGCCTGCGGCTAACACAGGCGCGTCGATAGCGGACCCTGTCAGGTCCGTAGCTAAGGCCATAGTCCAGTTAGCTGCGGTCCTGCCAGTTAGGCCCGCTGCAGCCGACCGCACCCTCCTATAAATAGGTGGGGGTGCAGCGCCGCACTGCCACCTAGCTAGGGTTAGGGTTTAGGGTGGCGCCGCCGCCACTTCTCTCCTCCTCTTCCTCCTCTCCTCCTCCGCCTCCGGCTATGGGTCGCCGCCGCTAGGGCCGCTCCAGGAGCAACCGCCGCTCCCGGGGCCAGCGGGCGTTGGTCCTCGCAAACGCCCCGCCGAGCGGCCGCCCGACGGCTCCACCTTCTTCTCCGCCGCCTGCATCCGGCGGTAGCTCGAGCGCGCGGCGGCCTCCGTCGAGGCATTCTTCGCTCCGCCTCCTCCTCCGGCGGCGGTCGCTCCTCCTCTCGCGGCGACCGATCCGGCAATGGCGGAGGCTCCGGCTCTTCCTTCGACGGCAGCCCACCCCATCCCCGTGCTGCAGCACACGCCGCGTGAGGCACCGGGACGGGACGGCGGCAGGACGGGACGACGGCGGCGGAACAGGATGGCACCGTGGCGACGGCGTCTAGGACGGGTCCCGGTTGGGGCCCGACTTCTTTGTTAGTAGATGAACGGCGCCGGTCGCGGTCCCTAGACCACCACAGGCGCCCCATTAGGCTTAAGCGCCCCGGCGGGCAGTCGCGGTCCCTAGACCGCGACTAATTTTCCTTGTATTTAGTGACAGGGTCTCAGTGGCGTTTATGGTGTCTGCCACCGAGGCTCTTTTTAGCCCGCCGTCACAGAGCTTTAATGTAGTAGTGCAGCTCTCACATTCATGAGACTTTTTGTTAATAGAAAATTTATTCAAATGGTAATGCATTAGTTAACTACAGATGTATGAATGCTACGTGCTAAGGGTTTATGAAGCACGTCCTAATAACATGAGTAATATGGATAGAAGGTACCCAATTCCATACCCCAATTTGGAAAAAGAGTGAACAATAAAAAAACATCTGCGAGAGGGTGAGAGGCTAGCTTTCCAAGTTTACTTAAGGTCAAAGAAATGGAAGCCGCACCAAAAGAGTGAAGAAGATATCAGGATGCATGGCAGGACTAATACTGGAAAGGAATAGATCAGCTCGCCACGGTTGAGACGTAGCTGGATTGAAACGTAGAGTCCTGAATATTGTCTGGGAGCTTCCTTACCTTAACGAGTTCTCTACACAGCTCTTTAGGACAGTCAAGTGGCGTCTCTGACAAGTGGTCTGTTAGTTGCACCTACCACCAAATTAAAACACTTGACACTGGTCATTAGTCGAAATTTACATATAAGTAGTTATAATACTATTAAATATAAAAACACATCGTTTTTGCCAACCACTGTACCCAGAAACCTTTTAATTACGACTCTGTAACAAATAAGTTCCCGACACCAATGGTTGATATATTTTTGTATTTTTTTATATTTACATATAACACATGAAACATTCACACCAACATAGTACAATTGAAGTTTCCATGCAGCTCGACTACTATTAATACGGAGGATCTAATTATCACAGATTAAAATCAACCCGCTCCAGGAGTCGACATCCATGAGCTGTCCGATCTGCAATGAACGGCCAACTAATCATCTTAAACCTCTGACACTTCTTTCTGCTCTCTCACGTGCAGCAGAGGTCAGCGTCCCACACCTCCCAGCCTCCTCTCGCTTTCCTCGACGGCATCCCTGCCGCCGGATTTGTTGCCGCTTCCCCTGCCACTCTAACCCTTGCATGACATCGTGTTCCTCCAATACCTCCGTACCACAATTTCGAGCATCGCCCTGATGCTAAATTTTCGTGACCCCGAAGCCACATATCTATATCCAGAAGAGGTGACGTGGAACTCAGGGGTACAAATTACCTGTGCAGCTAATGGATTCTCGAGGGACGACTGTGGGAGTGGAGGCGGCATCAGCTAAACAATTATCATGGTTTCAGTTGTTTGAAAACTACCATTTCTGTTATTAATAATGTGATGGAAAACACAACATAAGAATCATAAATTCAGCTCTTGTTCACGCTCAGGTCATCCTGATGTTACTTCACCTACCCAAATGGGCAGAAGCTTTGGAGAGGCTTTCTAACATGCCCTGCCACCAGTACTGGTCCTAGCGATTTTGCTTACATCTTCATTACATCATAGTTGCACATTCTGTGCTTTTGTGAATCACATACTTCTAATAGTAGTTGTGTGATGCTTCAAAACCAATTTTTTATTAATATATCGTTGCCCAAGCATTGTCTCGGACGATTTTCTCTCATAAAGATTGACATATGTCTATCTGAAAATCATACTTCACCAGCAACCCAACCAAACCAACCCAAAACCAAAGCGTGCATGCACCAAAATAGAACGATTGGTTCACATCTTATCGCATCCAATGTCCCTGTCTAGTGGTCCAGAGCCACCATTGCAGCAACATCATGCGTCTAGCATGTAGCTAACCACACTATGGAGTTCTGGAAATCGTACTCACAAATACTTCCCAGAATTCAGGAAGAATGGCTACCAGATATTTCATACATTATCCTCTTTTCTTTGTCTCTTTTCTTTCATGTTTTGGAGTTCCACAGTTTATTTACTTGTTTACAAATCATATATAACCTTTAGGGCAGGGTGTGGAATTCCGAAACTTTATGCTCTCTTCCTTCTCCCATTGTTTCAAAAGAGAAAAGGCTACCGTATATTGTTATGTCGAATAAAAGAAAGTGAAATGACACCCTAAGCACGTACGAGTGATCGATGCGTACTAGTACTGGCTGACTGCTCAGCTAACTATGGAAGTCAGTGCCTTGTCCATTTTTCTTTTTTGCTAGTTTGTGGAAGGAACGTTGCGGCAGGGTGTTGGGCAAGTAATAAAGCAATAAACAGTACAGCAGCTTACCTCACTGAAGCTCCTATCTTAATACTCTCTCCCTCCCAAAATAAGTGTCATTCTCCCTTCATGAGGAGTCAAAAAGTTTTAACTTTGACCAAGTATATACTAAAAATAATAATAAATTCTATACCACATAATTAGTATCATTAGATAGATTGTTGAATCTATTTTCACAGTAAACTTATTTTTAGATATAAATATTATTAATATTTTCTATAAACATAGTCAAATCTGACTGGCTCAGATACCATAGTGACACTTATATTGGGATGCATGGAGTATATAATAGAAGCTGGAGAACCAAAAGAAGCTGGACATCCTTATTCCTTGTTTTCTGATGAACTCACAGAGGCTCTCTTCACCATATATTGATAAGGCAGAGCACTTGTCATTAACTGTACAACAATAAAAAGTCTAAGGGCACGGTCAGAAAGAGTCGGTAAATTTGAGCTACCTCAAGTTTTTGGGTGCAGCAATGTTAGAGCATCTCCAAGAGAAGCCAAAAAACTCTCCCTAAATCAAAAAATAGAGGAATTAGTCTAAAAACTCATCTCCAACAGTCTCTTTAAATCACCTATACATTTAGTTCCACCCTAAAACCTCCTCACCTGTAACTAGAAACAGAGAGGAAATTAGGGGCTACAATTCTTATATTTACAAGAGAATTAATGTTGTTGTGGCCTCAAATGCTGACGTGGCCCAGTCAAAAGTATTATTGACCAGTTTTTATAGATGACTATTGGGGGAGGGGGAGGGGGGGGGAGAAAAATTACCCTAACAATTTTTTAGAAAGCTTTTAAAGATGCTCTTAGAGCATCTCCAAGAGATCATGTAAATTAACATTTTCGTTAAATATAGCAAACTTAAGGTGAAAAGCATGATCCAACAGCTTCTCCATCTTCCTCTCCCGCTTTTCTCGGGAGCTATCCCACCGGCCTGGTTAGCCAAGTTTGTGGACCTGAGCCGGTAGCTATCCTTCATCTCCTACACGATTTTCCCTATTTCTCGCATCATATTTCCATTCTCATGCCTTGTTTTCCCTGGTTGCATGGTGTTCAGGACGTGCGCACGTAGGTACTAGTTGGGCTCGCGTCCAGATTAATTAGTTGGGCTCGTCCAGAGATTAGTCATCAATCCATACGATCACCAACATCCAGACTCGCCAAGACTAAATGTTGTCGGTGGCGTCAACTACGACTTCTATTACCAGTCATTAGGATGACGAGAGATGCTCACGTAAAATATATATACGTGATTTAGATTGATGATTGGAAATGCAAAAAAAAAACATGAAAAATAATGACGTGGAAAGAAGTTTGAATATAGATAATCTAGATTTACCTAGTCTGTTGGAATAGTCCATGATTTTAGGAGTTTCTACATTTTTACAAGGGGGTAAAAACTCTAGATTTAGCTTATTAGATACAATCTCTTGCTCTTAGAACCCCCAAATTATTAGGCAGCAAGGGCGATGGGAAAAGAGGAGACAGGAAGCGATATGCTCGTTTGGATACCTACTCCCGTTATTGCTGCACCAAAGCATCTCGGTACATATCTAGGGCAAAGACTCTCTACCAAACAAATCGTACCTAATCTAGAGCAAAATATGGATAGAACTAGGTGATCTTGCTTACGACGATGCCGTTCTTTTTATGGCCGCCTTTAGGTAATCATTTGCAGAAGTAGTTAAACTTCAACGGACTTTTTCCTGGGGAAATGCGAACCTCACACGAGCAATTCAGACGTGAACTTGAGCATTTGCCGGTCCGTGCTAGATCTATTCTACTCTCCACTGGGCCGTGCAATGATGCTGGTAAGGATTTGCCGACCACCGTGCACGTCGCTGTGTAGCTGTCCCTGCCCAGGTTGGTGCCGCCCGATCGAGCCACGCGCGCAAATTAAACGAATTATAGGCCAGACGGCTCAACTCATTCTGAAACAAAACGGAAGGGCATGTGCAAACTAAATGCGACGATGGTCACCGATGAATCGGTCGCCAAATACAGCAATATGGCACAAGACAGTGAAGGTAGATCTGTCCATGTGTGAAGGCCTCTTCAAGCTTTTGAAGAATGGGCTAATGACCTCTTTTCATATTGTTGTTTCGTCATGCACAGGATGAACATGGATTAGATTAATCATGTCAGCTGGTTTGCTCCAACTGCAATAAAAGTGCATGCAGCTATCGAGTATAAGTATAAGTTATAATCTCCTATAAACACGTTCTGAATTTCCCCCAAGGCCCATGTTCTGATGAATCTTGACAGGCTTCTTTTGGGATTTAGCAGCGTGGTAGGTGCCAAGAGCTGTACTAGCTCGGCACCAATAATTGAGGATACGTACTATTCCCGTGCTAAGACTTCGGTTTAATTTAGGCCTACTTGGCGAGAATATCGCAGTTTGCTTCTGGGTTTGACGAGACGGGTCTATTTCTGTTTGGAGATAGGCTGCAGGAAGCTCTATTTGCCGTGAACACGTACATTCTCTTCTGGTGGATTCCTGGGTGAACATGCGTAACATAATTGAGTGAGATTCTTTTCTGGTGGATTCTTTTCTTTTTCAAAATCAAGCATTCCCTAGCTACTCGATGTTTGGTTGCACCCGTAATGAAATTTTGATGAATATTCCCGCCAAAGAAAACAAAATAAATGTACTCCCCTTCTTCTTAATAGATAAAATATTACTCCGTCCGTTTTCAAATTGTTGAGGCTATTAATTTTTTTGATTAGTTTTATTCAAAACATTTTTTTTTCAAATATGTAAAATTGTAGGGACTTGGTATTTTGAGTCGATTGAATGTTCCTCCGTCCATCACAGATTATTGAGTGAGGATACATACTATTCCCGTGCTAAAGACTTGGTTTAATTTGGCTCGACTTGGCGAGAATAATTGAGAATCACTTCAGTTTGATTCTAGGTTTGACGAGAGGGGTCTATTTCTATTTAGAGTTTGGAAGCTCTATTTGCACGTGAACACGTTCTCTTCTGCTGGATTCATGGGTGAATGTGCGTAACTTGACTTAGTGAGATTCTTGGTGGATAATATATTTTTTCCAAATCAAGCATTCCCTGGGTACTCAATATTTTGTTGCACCTGTAATGAAAATTTGATGAATCCCACCATAGAAAACAAAATAAATGTATTCTCCTTAATAAAAAAAATACTACTTCCTCGGTTCTTAAATTGTTGATGCTATGGACTTTTCCTGTTACATTTGACTGTTCTTTTTATTCAAAACATTTTTTAAAACATGTAAAATTATAGGGACTTGCTTGATTTCAGTCGATTGAAATATCCTCAATCAATGTCCATCACCATTTCATAAAAATTGATAGTCTAAAAAATATTTTCTTTTTGTAGTCTCTACTTTAATAGATTCCTGACTCGATTTGTCTACATGTTTGATAACCCTAGGAAAATACAAATTCTTGTACAAATCATGTGACCGAAAGGTTTTAGACTTTCGGCCGATTAAAAAGGAGGGAACATAAAATTTACAAGTCGTGTGGGAACTTCCCTTTGTGATAAAAACGAATCGTTATAAAATATGTGATGATTCTTAAAATTTTTTGAATAAGATGAAAAATAAAAATAACTGATAGTAAATACTGAGTACGGGTAGCTAGCACGGCAAGGTACACGGCACCAAACCACCGGTGAGTCAAGCGTAGCGAACTCCAGTGACCACCTGACCGGTTGTTCCCATCCATCCATCCCATCTACGACCCAGTAGCAGCTGGGCCTAATCCGTGCAGCGACTAATACTAGACGAGCGAGACGCAGGCAGTGCCCGCCGGTCCCGTGGCCACGCGACCCAACTAACCCCGCTCCCCGTCTCGCCCGGCTCGCGCGTGTCGGGATCGGTTGGCACACGTGTCGCGGCGCTCACCGCCTCGTCCGCGCGCCGACGTGGCGCCCATCCGCCCGTCCAACTGACCTAACACGCCCCCGCGCCGCGCCTATATATCCCACCCGCACATCGGACCTGCCATTAACAGCAGCAGCCAGCCACTCCCAGCCAGGCAGTGTGAGCGAGCACCACCGCCGCCGGCGAACTCGATCTCTCACCGTCCGATCGAGCTCTCGGCTGCCGCAGCTTTTGCTAGCCTCTGGTACAAGGAAGTGAAAAGGAGATGGCCGGCGGCGCGAAGGTGACGGTGGAGGAGGTGAGGCAGGCGCAGCGCGCGTCGGGGCCGGCGACGGTGCTGGCGATCGGCACGGCGACGCCGGCGAACTGCGTGTACCAGGCGGACTACCCGGACTACTACTTCCGGATCACCAAGAGCGAGCACCTCACCGACCTCAAGGAGAAGTTCAAGAGGATGTGTGAGTATCCATCCATATATGTCACCGCTCCAAAACTAATCCCTCCTGCAGATACTGCTAGCTGCGTAGCGTAATCTGCGTGCTTGCAACAAATTAACCGATCGACATGGATGTTGCCGGCGGCCCAAGCTTGTTGTTGCTTGCACACGTAATTTTTGGCAGGCTGCTGGTTCGTTACCAAGCGGTTCAATTAATTAAACTAGCTTACGGTTCAGTGAAACTGTCTTTAGGAGCTTCCTAACAGTACAGTGGTAATTATCCTCCACCCATACGAACCCTGTGCTCCTAGTTTTCAGGTCGGTCCCTGTAGCTTAGCCACACGGAACGGAAGCCAGCAGGAGAGCTGATTAGCCCATGCAAAGCTGCACACACACAGCATGCATGACGGTCGAGATCGATCGGTCGTAATTGAGCTTTTCCGGAAGACGTCACCCTTACCAATAATCCCACAATTAATTAAACACTGCTGCGTAGTAGTACTCGTGCCGTGCGTATCCATGTGGCCAGTTAAGTGGCTTGCTTGGATACAGCGGCATCTAGTTCGGTTGCCGGCGCGCAGATTCCTCATGTTCATGTCTTGGCCGGGAAACAAATTAAAATGAAGAAAAAAACATTCCATGCAGACCACTAGATGCACATCATCTAATAATTAACGCTGTTGGTCGTGTCTCTTTTAGTGAAAAAGGAGGTAGGAAATATTTTATTTATCATAACAAGACTAGGATTGGGCAGACGTCATCATGGGACAGGTGGCTAAAGCATGCATGCACGGGAGTGAAGTTAACATGTACTAGCATTTGGACGTGTCTAAGGGTCACTCTACATCTACTCTGCACAGATGACCAAAGGCAGGCGAACCATCTGATTTACTGTGCATAGCTACCTTTAATAAAGAATTACTGTATACAAACACCTACTGGTAGTGTACTTATAGGAGCTGAGCATGAGAGCGCACAGGAAGCAAAACAATTGTTTCCATGTAGCTTTGAGAGTTGACGTCGTTGCAGGCCCCACCGGGCAGCGACCGGAGCTGCCTGACGGTGACCCGACCGAGGATCCCCCTTTTGTTGCATAGCGAAGACTACTCGCTACCAAACTCCGATTAATTAATCTCGCTCGTTGCATTAAGAGCGCGGCACTGCTCACCTAATTACTACTACTACTTTTCTCTCGATCATGAGTCTGACTAGTCATATATACGTCGTTTTCCCTTTCCCGGTTCTGCAAAAAGAAATAATTTTTTCGGGAGCCAAAACTAATTAACAGCTCAATAATGGCGCAGGCGATAAGTCGATGATCCGGAAGCGCTACATGCACGTGACGGAGGAGATTCTGACGGAGAACCCGAACATGTGCGCATACATGGCGCCGTCGCTGGACGCGCGGCAGGACCTGGTGGTGGTGGAGGTGCCCAAGCTGGGCAAGGCCGCCGCGCAGAAGGCCCTCAAGGAGTGGGGCCAGCCGCGGTCCCGCATCACGCACCTCGTCTTCTGCACCACCTCCGGCGTCGACATGCCCGGCGCCGACTACCAGCTCACCAAGCTGCTCGGCCTGCGCCCCTCCGTCAACCGCCTCATGATGTACCAGCAGGGATGCTTCGCCGGCGGCACCGTGCTGCGCGTCGCCAAGGACCTCGCCGAGAACAACCGCGGCGCGCGCGTGCTCGTCGTGTGCAGCGAGATCACCGCCGTCACCTTCCGCGGGCCGTCCGAGGCCCACCTCGACTCGCTCGTGGGCCAGGCCCTCTTCGGCGACGGGGCCGCCGCGGTCATCGTGGGCGCCGACCCGGACGAGGCCGTGGAGCGGCCCCTGTTCCAGCTCGTGTCGGCGAGCCAGACCATCCTGCCGGACTCGGAGGGCGCCATCGACGGGCACCTCCGGGAGGTGGGGCTCACCTTCCACCTGCTCAAGGACGTGCCCGGGCTCATCTCCAAGAACATCGAGCGCGCGCTGGAGGCGGCGTTCCAGCCGCTGGGCATCGCCGACTGGAACTCCATCTTCTGGGTGGCCCACCCGGGCGGGCCCGCCATCCTGGACCAGGTGGAGGCCAAGGTGAAGCTGGACAAGGAGCGGATGCGCGCCACCAGGCACGTGCTCGCCGAGTACGGCAACATGTCCAGCGCCTGCGTCCTCTTCATCCTCGACGAGATGCGCAAGCGCTCCGCCGAGGACGGCCACGCCACCACCGGCGAGGGGTTCGACTGGGGCGTGCTCTTCGGCTTCGGCCCGGGCCTCACCGTCGAGACCGTCGTGCTCCACAGCGTGCCCATCGCCACCGGCACCGCCACCGCATGATCACCATCTATCATATTATCCTCGCCGTGCATTCACTCCGCTCTACATATATATATGCCACCCTACCTCCCCGTCATTATCCCAACAATTTTACATATCCGTCGTCTTCGTCGCCAGTTGCCACGCGATAATAACATATATATTACCAAAAGTACTATTATTTTGCTACTAGCAGTGTATAGATAAAAGAGTGTGTGTTCGATCCGATGGGTGGTGAGGTATTGTTACCTGTGTAAGACAAAGCTTGGCTGGGTGTTTAATTACTACTTTGTTTCGTTTGGTCAAACAAGCTTGTGCGGCGACGAACGATGCCCAATTAGCATCTTTCCGAGCTGCTAGCGCGCGACGCGACCAAATTAAACATGCATGTATCAGTTGTACCCGTGGACTCTAGTATCCTATATGAATCACTTGATTCGATTCAATTCAATTCATGATGACGCCCCACATTGTTAGTGAAGCGCCTGATTCGGAATTTGTTACATCTGTGCTGCCAATTAACATCTCCAATGTGTGCTTGCCTACTTATTTTCAATTGTGAAAACACTACAAAACTAGAGCAGCTGACTATTGGCTCCACAGGCTTTGTTTCTTTACACAAAATCTAGTACTTGTTGCCACAATTAACTACGCCCGGTCGTCCTCCTTCAAGTTTTACGGACTTTGTTACATTTATGCAAATACAATCATGTACTAGTTCATTCATGCAAATACAATCATGTACTCGAATTTTTCGATAATTCGACTGCTTTCATTTGACATCATAAACTGGAATTCCTCCTTGTCTTTTTTTTTGACAAATGAAATCCATTAATAGTCTTTTTTTATTACGGGTACCAGTTTGCCTAAATGAACCTTGACCTGTAACACATTATTTTCTGGTGACCCCCTTAAGGAACACAAGAAAGGGAAAAATAAACAGTCAAGAAAAAAAACCATCGCTATTTTGAGTTGAACGACAAGGTCCGCTATAACGCTTTGAAAATAGTGGCCGACACCATAGGCCCGCTACTACTCTTAGAACATAGTAGTGGCCATATTGAGCCCGCTACTATATGTGGTCCAACTCACTATGCATATAAAATGACTATAAACCCTAACCCTCACCCACCCCAGCTGTCCTCCCTCACCGCGCTCCAACCGCCATCTCTCTCTCTCTCTCTCTCTCCGACCAGTCCACCAAACTGGGCCCCTCCCACGGTGCCCTCCTCGCCTACGTCACCAATACCGTCGGCCCCGCCCTCCCTGCCGGCACCACCCCTCCGACGGTTCATCCCTCCCGCTAGGCCCTCCTCCCAGCCATGGCGGCGCGGCGGCCCCCGGACAGCTCACCTTCGACCCCCTCACCGCCAGATCTAGTGAGTAGGTGTCCGTATGTGGTCGATGGCATGTGGATCCGGCGAGGATTTTGTTTTTCCTGTTAGCAGTGGCCTTTTGTCTGCAACTACTACTTTACTTAGTCACGGTATTGTTTCCGCTACTATGATTTCTCCTTCATAGTAACAGTGGTTTAGTGGCGGAAATTGATTCCGCCAATATGGCCACTTTTGGCCCGCCACTGTAGAGCTCGATTGTAGTAGTGCATCAATAGTGACTTTGTCAATATGAAGATCAGCAAGCCTATATTTCAAATGTGCTCCTAGGAGTAGAGTGTGGATGTGTGTTCATATGAGAGTGAGTTCCCATATTTGTATATAAATGTTTGCATGTGTAGTGCATTTTAGAAAAAGAACTAAATTGAGTACCGACCCGTTAACTTCTTCAAAAGAAATATTTTGTTTTCATAGCCTTGTCGTATAGTAATGTGTAAAATAAATAATCAATATCACAACTTGATAATTATGATTCATAACGTTTCCTTGTCCAATTAATCTTTTTCTAACTGCTTCTCAGATAAACTTTCAAGATAAAGAAAGTGACATGCCGGCACGTGTATGCTTTTTCCATATATACGGTAAGCTCTATGCTGCTTTATGTCTGGCGTGGCAGGTGGTGTCTGCAGGGTCTCCTGTTTTAGAAGGGGGTCAGATTTGTTTTAGCTATCCGTCGGGTCAATGGTCATGCATCATACAACAGTTGGCTAGCTTCCTGCTTCGACTACTTTGATCGGTATGAAGTCCACTTCATAAATTTTCTACTTGCTCAGTCTAGTTTCAATTTTTTTGTTCATATAAAATCTTTGCAGGGAACTTTAAATTGATTTAGTAGTTTTTCGATCCAACAGGGGGCACCCGAACAACAAGATTTTTTTGTCCACAGCAAGGGACGTAGCTTCCTGATACTCTGTCTACAATTCATGCGACTGAAATTTTGCTAATGTTTTAGTCATTTTTTGTCAGTCATTGAATGTTGACCATCGGGCCAAATTTTTATGAGAATGATTTTTGTGGGTATAGTGACATGTGTCCACCCTAGTTTTTTAATAATTATGGTTAAATTTAAATATTGAATCTCTATTTATATTATTAAACATATCAGACTAGTTATAGATATATTGTCAAATCATAAATTGAAATACAAAAAATATTAAATTATGACAGATTCGTCAAATGTAATAGAATTTTATTATTTTTCAGAATTTGATATTTCCGTACATTAATTTATGATTTTATAACATATCTACAACTAGTCTGACATGTTAATAATATAAACAAAGATTCAATATTTAAATTTAATCATAAATAATAAAAAAAGCTAGGGTGAGCACATGTCACTATGTTCTCTGAAGTATTTCTCAATTTTTATTCACTTGCTGCAAAAGGAATAAGTTCTTTGAAAAATAAAAAATGTTTCAGACAAACACTAATTGTCCTACCAGTACAGTTTCATTGTTCTAGCGATAGATTTTCATTGTTCTGAAAATCTAACTGAACAAAATGCAAACTATTAAATCGGAAATGAAAAGAGTAAGCTTTGTGCGGCAACCATGACAAAGCCTCATGGTAAAACAAGCCTAGATCAGATGGTTAGGTTTCAAGTGGTAGAATTAACCTACGTGGGTTGAAATCTCAGATTTGAGAGTGTTGTATTTACGACTCAATAGCTAGACTCATGTGGTGACTTCGTGAATCTCAAGATCAGCTTGTCCAGTCTTGCAGAGTAGCTCATAAGGTTAGGGTGTCTAGGCGCATGTTCATAAGGTTGAGTGCTCACACATGGATATGAGTCTGTGCATTTGTACTGTGTTGCTAAAACAAAGCCTCATGATAAATGACAGGGGTAATGTGCACTCAAAATGAATGTCATTTCATAGGTTATAGGCCTGAGATGTTGATGTGGAACTTCTGTCCGTGCTGTGTTGCTGGTAAGCGTGGTCTATCAATCGTACTACATTGACATTCAATCAAACAAACCACATAATTTTCACCTACACACGCGGATGCGGCAACGAATTGAACACGGAAACTGCATTGTACGTACTTCCGAAGTGCCTCACCAAACCCCCAAAAGCGTATAGAAGATATATAGCTCGATATTGGCTCAACCCGTCAATCCATAACCATTGGCGGACCTCTATGGATTCAATGGATTCAGTTGAAGGCCCAAAAGTTTTGAGAAACAATTTTCAGTCTGTATATCCTATAATACATAAATCATTATTGGACCTAAATAAATCACCTAACTATACTAACGTGACCTTTTCTTGGCCCATTTCCTCTCCTTCACACCCCTGTCTGCTAGCCCAGCCCAAAAACGAATTTTCCTCATCGATCAATGATTTGGCTACTGAACCGATCGCTTCGTAGTAGCGTCGAACAGGAGGGAGGAACCGATCGCTCGCCTTCCCCGCGACGCCGCCAGGCCGCCAAAGCAGTGCCGGTTCCAGATTTTTCTATCCCCAAATCCCTACAGCCATAGCTTCGAAACTAAATTCCCTTGCTCTTTGTTTCGCTACGCGATCGTCAATCGAAGACTGGAACGTGGTGGATGAATCAATGAAGCCTAGAGGTGCGTTATAGACATGATCTGAGACTTTTAGTATTCTTTCTTGATCTTGATGTTCATCAGCATGTTAGTTGATTTCTCCCCTTTTTGTTCAGTTGTAGACAATACATGTTAAAGATTTCAGAATGAAGAAGATCAAAACTGTTGATTTACGTTCTTTGTGGGGAAGGGTTGGAAAGGCACAAAAAATCACTCCCACATCGACGCCAAATTCTTCATTTGTTGAACGTGTTCAGACCAATTCTCCCCCAATTCAGTCGCAGCGGCAGCCTTCTAACCACATTGAAATTGATGGACATGGTGATAATGAAGTCCCAACAGATCCTCAAGATAATGAAGGTGCAAGCACAGATTCAGATTCTGAAATATCCTCCCCATTATCTCCAACAACAGAAAATCATGAATCAAGTGAAGAATCAGATGACGAATCAGATGATGGAGAAATATATGATGTCGATCTACTGCAGCATGATCCTGGGTTGAGGCCACCAATCAATGCATATGATATAAATGAACGAAATTCAGTGAGGAGAGGATATATTGCACTAGGGCCATGTCAGCCACGAGATCATGATTTTCCTCAAAGTGACATTGGTGGTAAGCGACGTTTCTGTGCCAATTGGTTTAACGACTTCAATTGGCTTGAGTATAGTGTTGCACAAGATGCAGTTTTCTGCTATGTTTGCTATTTGTTCAAGGATGAAAATTCTGCTGGAGGTGATGCTTTTGTCAATGGAGGATTCAAAGCATGGAATACAAAAGGTAGATTAAAGAGACATATTGGTGGAGTTGATAGTTCTCATAATACAGCTCAGGAGAGATTTGACAACTTTGTTCGACCAAGATCATCAATCCAAGAGCGCTTTTCTGTAATAAGCTCAGAAGAAAAGCTGAAATATAAAGCGCGATTGACTTATTCATTGAAGTGCTTGAGGTATATATTGGGTCAAGGTTTGGCCTGTCGTGGGCATGATGAAACTGAAGACTCACTAAATAAAGGGAATTTCCGTGAGCTTTTGAAGTGGCTTGCTGATACTTTTGAAGAAGTGAACAAGGTGGTTCTAAAAAATGCTCCAAAGAATGCTAAGTTGACTTCTCCAAAGATACAAAAAGATCTTATTAACTCTTGTGCCAAAGAAACTACTAGGCTTCTCATTGAAGACCTTGGTGATGAATTTTTTCAATACTAGCTGATGAGTCTAGTGATGTCTACCATAATGAGCAGCTTGCTCTTTGCTTGCGGTATGTTGATAAAAAAGGAAGAGTGGTTGAGCGATTCCTTGGTATTGTGCATGTTGAAAATACTGCTGCATCAACTCTTAAAGATGCAATTCAATCCTTGCTTATGGACCATTCTTTAACATTATCTAGAGTCCGTGGGCAGGGTTATGATGGAGCAAGTAACATGAAAGGACATATAGGCGGTCTGAAAAAATTAATTTTGGATGAGTCACCTTCTGCATATTATGTTCATTGCTTTGCCCATCAACTCCAGTTGACACTTGTGGCTGTAGCTAAGGAGAATCAAGCATGTATTGGTTTCTTTGAGCAACTTAAATTTTTGCTAAGTGTAATTGGGATTTCTTGCAAAAAGACTCAAATGCTTCGAGTAGCTCAAGCCCAACAAGTTCTGGAAGCACTAGATTTGGGTGAGGTTGAAACTGGCCGGGGTCTAAATCAAGAGATGGGCTTAGGTAGACCGGGTGATACTCGGTGGGGATCTCATTACAAAACTGTTATGCATGTTGTTCTATTATATCCTACCATCCGGACTGTTCTCATTATGGTTGCAGACGATGACTCACAAAAGACTGAAGCTGTGAATGCTCAAACAATGCTAGCATATTTTGAGTCATTTGAGTTTGTTTTTATGACACACTTGTTGTTGACTATATTTGGATACACAAATGAGTTGAGCAATGCTTTGCAAAGAAGGGATCAGAATATTGTTAATGCCACGGATCTCATTTATTTGACAAAAGCTGAATTGGGTGCTTTACGGGATGATGATGGCTGGACAAGTTTTCTTGATAAGGTGATTAGCTTTTGTCGAAGTATGACATTGAAGTTCCTAACATGGATGATCAATATGAACCAGTTATAAAGTCAAAGAGGCACCGCAGAAAAATCAGCAACCTTCATCGGTTTCGTGTTGAGATTTTCTTAAGTGTCATTGATAGGCAACTTCAAGAGCTTAATGACCGGTTTGATGAGGTAAACACAGAGCTGCTAATTTGCATGGCATCATTCAATCCAACTGATTCTTTTGCTGCATATGACAAGGATCATTTGCTTAAACTTGCTCAGTTTTATCCTATGGATTTCTCAAGAACAGATTTAGTATCCCTTGATTTTCAACTCACACTATTTATTAGTGATATGCGGAGAGATAGAAGGTTTAGAAAGGTGAAAAGTTGGTGCTAGTTCTTCCAGTGGCGACTGCTAGTGTTGAGAGAGTCTTTTCAGCTATGAACTATGTGAAGAATAAGCTAAGAAATAGAATGGGGGACAAATTGTTGAATGACTGTCTGATAACATTCATTGAGCGAGAGTTCTTCAAGCTAGTGAAGGATGAGGCGGTGATAAAGCGCTTCCGGGCTATGAAGGAGCGGATAGTTAAATTATATTAAATAAACAATAGTGTATTTTGCACTACTTACTTGAATTTATCTTTAATATGAACAATTTCTATGGTCTTATGTCGTCATTTTTTGGTACCCATTAAATGCTTGATTTTTTTAAAAAAAGTTTGAATGCCCAGCCAAACAATCCTGGGTCCGCCATGGACCATAACCCATCAGATGTTGCATCTGCACACATTTCAACCTTTAACAAGCAACCATGAATCTCTACGGCGGTCAAACATCAACGTTACCAAACAAGAAAAGTGTACCAGCAGCTGTACTTCTACCTGTCACATTCAGTAGTGTCCAAAGGACAAGTTGCTGCTAGTGCGTCACAAGCAGGATGAATCTTGTGGAGTATGGGCCAATGTTACATGGCATGGGAAAGTTTGTATACGATATGGTGTAATGAACAATGATGCAAGCGGATGTGAGTTAGGTGAGAAATGGACGTGCGGAGACACATCGATTTGCAACAGTTGGCCTATATCTGTTTAGGGCATGTGGAAGACCTTGTGTAGTGGTGTGGATGATATAGTTTTTGTTTTTGTGGTGAGTGTCGATGATATGCCATACAACCTTTGTTGGGTGCAGCCAAAGAAGAAGGTGAAGTTGCTGTGGAGACTAATTATCGGCTTCAATCTGTACAAAAAATCTAATTTGATACCTTTTTTGTTGTCGCTTAAAATGGATGGATCTATACTATGCACGGGTGGGATAAAAAGGAGAAAAATAACCAGGGGCATAAGAACAGGATGAAGGAGCTTAAAAGCTTTGCAACGGCTGGATGCAAAGGCGATAAAACGAATACTCCTCTATTTTTATTTTGAACATTCAGACAGAGAAACTTGTTCATTTTTGAACTAGGAACCCTGTCCTAACATCAACAAAAAAGGAAGGATAAAGTCCATTTTACTCCCTTAAAGTATGACCAAAGTGTAGATATCCCCCTAAGTTATCATTTGGTTTGTTTTATCCCTCCTATTTAATAAAACAGTTCATTTCACACCTTTTATTGGTATTTTAATCCCAATTTACTTATGTGGATTGAAATTAAGCAGGGATTTCTCACACAATCTCACACCTAAATTGTATGATGTGACAAAGTACTGAACGAGTCATATACACATGCTTGTATATAAAGTTTGTTTTTGTGCGCTCTCTACTCGCTCACACAGCAAGATGACGAGAGATACAACTGGGCTATAATTATAGGATGTTAACGGTGGGCAAGATCAATGACAACGCAAAGATCAAGATTCAACAAGAGTGATGTGGATGCATCAGTGAGCGCCAGCTTCTAGTGGCCTAGCATCTTCAAATCACCTGTGGGAAGGGTGAAGGTGAGAGAGCACACCCATTATCAAGCCATAGATGATGCTATATGTCACGTTGGTTACCTCGTCATATCTGACAACACATATATCAGTTAAGACAACAATTTCAGCTTAATCCCGGTCTACATCAATAAATTGGGATTAGAATACCAATAAAAGGTGTAAAATGAACTCTTATCAAATTGTGGGGGTAAAACAAGCCAAACAATACTTTAGGGGGTTATGTAGACTTTGGTTATACTTGGAGGGATTAAAATGGACTTTATCCAAAAAAAAAGAATGGAGGGAGTATTAGATTTCCTTCATATTAACGGGAAGAAAACTCCTAGAAATTCTCTTGAAAGAAAGAAGAGGAAAAGTTGTTGTGGTCGATTTTATTAAACTCAATTAGAATCATTATATTGGACTGTATATCATAGTTACCCACATTTGCTATTACACAAAATCTAACCTAAAATACTGCATGCATTAAATTATATCCATCTTTGACCTATTATTTCCTTTTCATTCCATGTAACACGGTACCGAGTCCATAGTGACGTTATTACTACAATTAGCTAGAAGATTCCAATCAAAATTAATCGAATAAGATACGAGTTTGGACAAATAATTAGGAATGAGAGCAAGGAGACACCGAAGTGGTTATATAACAAAATTGGCTTTGCCTCCACCATCGTGCGTTATCCATGTTACCACGCAGCGCCAAAGGACCGAAATCGATCCATCGGAAAGTGTCATCTTAGCCCTAAGAAGATGGAGGAGAAGCCAGATCGTACTTTGGATCCACAATAAGCAGGATCACGCCATGATGTCTTTTCTTCATGAGCGTGACAATTGTGGATGGAATAGGAGTGATGATGGCAATCTAGGAACCTTTGATCCATTTATCTAGTACTGGATTTTATCAAGGTGAAGCATGCTCTGCAAGATTTTGAAGTAGGTAGTCAACAAGGAGGATGCCAGGGACATTGTCGGATGCCTCATTACCTCGGCCCGGGCATGCGATGGATCTAGGCCATTGCCATGCTTTTATCAGCGGGAAACTTGGCGAACTGAGAAGATAATTGTGTTGTGAAATTATAGACGGCAGATATGAACGGTGATTGCTTTTGTGTCCTCCCTAATCAGTTCAATTCATCGCATGTCCGACCCCGGAGTATATATATCGAAGGTGAAAGCTCTATGCTAACCCAAGGATCATCAAATGTTGAGTTTAGTGATAGAAAGGATCAAGCAGAGTTAGGCTGGAGGATCTGCACTGCAGTTAGGCCAAGACAAGACTGTTGGATAGCAGTTTAGGATCATGAAATGCCGATGTTAAGTGATAAGATCCAACCTTCCATCGCATAAGCTGAAAGCCACGTCAACCAATTGAACAAGTGACCGAAGAATCTTGAAATAAGCTATGTTGACATCTGTGCGGAACTGCTACTTGGACGTGACTGCAGATTGAACCATGGTACAAACCTGTACGTCGGACGAGGTGTGCATCTACTATGCTTCCACCATGTTAAAATAATTTTGTAATGACATGGAAGTTAGCAATGTTTTTAGATTCGTTATGAATTATGTTTCTATATCATACTTTTTTTGTACTTATCTGATATCATAAGTGGAGTCGCAAAAAAAAGATATCATAAGTTGTGGTACTTTTTTTATAAAGTTAGTTAACCTTAACTAAGATAATTTTACTTAGTACTCTCCTAAAAATAAACTTATTCTGAGGTAGAGTACTGTTCCCCCATGCTTAAGTTGAGTGAAAACATTCTGAAGTATTTGACTTACCACTAACTTACACAGTGAGTAGTGTCATTTGGTAGCATATTTTTTCATAATTATGCTAAAAATAATGTTTTGACCAAGGTTCATAATACCACATGTGCAGGATGGAAATACAATGAGGGCTGAATTTATGATACATCTACTCGAGTGTGAAATTAATCAATGTAAAGAGAATATTCCTATGTTCATACAGGAATTTCTAAGATGAGTGAGGATTTAGAAGTTTAGAAAGTGACGTCACAAACTTTATGTCATATTTATGTATTCATGACATGTAATGAGCACTGCAGTATAATTGTTCATTATATCCTTTCTAATTTTCGCTAATTCATGATATATATGTATTTTGTTGTTGTCACCGTGGGGTTAGCACGGGCATTGTACTAGTAACGTCAAATGATTCATGAAACTTTGGGCATATCCTACATTATTGTTATTCATGTTACTGAGTAACTGATAACAAGATATCCCACTTTAGAAGTTAGTTATATTAGAAGAAACAAAGAGATAAATCATTTGATGCCATATTTCAAAATGTGATTCTTGAAGGATTTTAAGAAACAATTTACACATTTGAATAATATGTTCGTAATGTTCGGCTTGATTCTCGCAATACAATATATGCATAAGTTTCAATAGTATTGTACAGATAGAATACATATAAATATTTATATAGCGTTTTACAAATATGATGGGAAAATTAGGAGTTTGACTGCCTAAAAGGAAGAGTGTTTCAGTGCAATATTATCATAACATAATAAGGAAGAGAAAATATCACATATGATTGCAAGAAAACTCAGATAAGAAGATAACAGAGAACCGTACATTGATTACGACAATTAGAATAGTAAGAGAAATATTTCAATGAGCATAGAGGCATGTCCCCATCCTAATTACTATCAAACATGCAAATTAGTTGTAGGTATGTTTTACTGATCTGTTAAATCATAATTTGAAGTATGGAAATTTCAAAATTTGTCAAACTAAAGTATTTATTCTTCAAGTTAATATGGTTTGACACATGATGGATGAACTTGACATTTATATACTTCAAATAATGATTTGATAAATTAATAAGACATATCTACAACTAATTTGATATGTTTAATAGTATAATCAAAGATTCGATATTTATGTTGAACCATAATTAATTATTAAACTAGGATGGACATATGACCCTATGCTCAAAAAAATCGCTCTCGGATAGTAATACATAATGGTAATATAATGTTGTGTTAAAAATGCATTCTCAAATTACTAGGCCCTGCAGTTGCAAGTATTGACATGCTAGTTGGAGCATAATCAGCGCCCATCAATCCAAGAATGCAAAGAAAGATTCGAGGACAACAAGAAAAGCACATTGTAGCGGTAGACATAAAAGCACTGGGAGAGGTCATCTGCCGCTACGTGATCCTACCTAAAAATGAATGACAATAGCGGTGAGCCATTGTGACACATCGCTAAAGTCCCAATTAAAAACTAATAAAAGAGAGGCCCATGTAGCCCCGCACGTGGTTTTTTGGCCCCTAGGTTGCAATGTATTTGCTAGCTCGCCGCCTCGCCACTGCCCTAGATCCATCACCATCATTGGCTTGCCACTGTTGGTGGTTGAGGGGTAATATTATCATTTTTCTACTATTTTCTCATCATAATTTTGTGTTTTGTCTCTAATATTGATGATTTCAACATGTACTAACAGCCCAACATTTTGAATTCAAAAACTTGTGTTGGAATTGGCATCGAATACAAAATGATAAGTAAAAATGACATCCAAGATTGAATGGTGTACTGGTAACCAACTTTTCTGTCCATTTAAATTAATTTGGATCAAGAAAGATGGAGAAGATTTATTTGAATGCAAATTTGCGTGTGAATTTTATTTAGGTTTGACCTCACGTCAACTTAAATAAATTGGCAAACCATTTCTGTAGCAGCAGTAACTTGGTCATTTCTTATGATTTTTTAAAAAAAACTTGGTCATTTCTTACATGTGCAAGCCCAACAGCTCATTTTTTTTCTTTTGGTCCGGTGCAAGCAGCCCAGCACAACCAAGTCAGCAAGGAAACCTGACCAGCGAGGCCCAGGATGCAACCGAATAGGCCCAGCAGCGAATCGATGTGCTTCTTCCTCCTTCGTCCGTACAGTGACGACGCCATGGACGCTAAGTCACCAAGCCGGACGAACCACTCGCGCGCCAGCCAAGCCGGACCGCCACGCCGCCCTGCACCCAAGCGTGCTTTGACCAGAGAAGCTTGTGGAGCCGTAACATGGCACCTATCCGGGAGTTTCCCCTCCGCCAAGTTGAAGAGGAGTCGTCTGATGCTCTCAGCCGCTTCTGGCCGCCGTGGCACAAACGCCAAGGACGAAGCTACCATTGCCCGCGAACCCTAGATGCCCCGTATAAATCCCGCGAGCCGCCGCCTCTCATCCTTTACCTCTCTGCGCCGCCATGCCGCGAACCGAATCGCGCCCCTTCTCATCTCGCTGCCGGTGCCGAGCCGGAAGATCGGTGCTAGTTGGAAGCCTTGCTGCCGCGTTCTCCAAACTCCTCCGAGTCGTGCGATGCTGATGCTGTTGTGAATCCATTCGAGGAGGATCTAGTTGGTGGAGCTCGGCGTCCACCGTGGTGAAAATGTTGTCCATCGCGACCACCTGTTCCGCGGCGAACTCATCTCTTCTGGTGAACCATTCGTCGATTTCCTCCATCGACATCGATCCCTAGTCATAAATCCCTCAGTTCATTTCGTGCTGGTTTGGGAAGATAAGAGCTAGACCCTGGTCTCGTGCAGGAATCAGAAACGAAGACGATCCCGACGCAGCCTGATGCGTTCCTCAGCCCAAGCCGCGGGGCCTGGCCGCCGAATCACAATCTTTGTAGTTCGTCCGTTTCTGGTGAGCTCCTCGCCATTTTTTAGTCTGTTCCATATCGAGAAATCTCTATTCCCCCTTCTCGCTTAATCCGGACTGCATCTACGGCGCAGATCTCCGGGAACGCCAACGTTGCCAGCCGTTTGGTCACCGCAGGGCGAGCTGATGCAATTCGCGAGCTGTGGTCGAGCTGAGGACAAGCCCTCGATGCGTATCGTTTTCCGGGGACATTCACTCAGTACCACTCTTTGTTCACTGTACTCCATCGACCTCTGCCTCTTTGTGCCTAAGTTTCGCGTGCGCATCTGGACTAGGAAACCGGGAACGCCACTCATGCCACTGGAGGTGTATTCGCGTTCAAGTTGCAGCAGTGCAAGAAGTCGTCGTCGTTCTTCTTCCTCAGGCTACCGTGAGCCCCAACCTTTTTGCTGTCCAGCTTGGTGAGAACACTTCTTCCCCGCTCACCCTTGTTCCTAGTAGTCCTCTGCGTGTAGCTGCTTTCTGCTGAGTTGTGCCCCGCCGAGTTCTGCTAAGAGCTTTTTGTAGAACCTTTTCCTAGGATCCCTGAACCCCGTGTGCCGTGTAATGAGGGAGCTCGGTCACGTCTGGTTGGGTTCGTCGGACCTTGGATCTTGGCCGCCGCCTTGCTCTTGTCCGGCGTGTTTCTGGTCGTCACCGTCAAGGTTTGTGTTTTGTCTGAGCTTTGATACGCTCGTACCCGTGTTTTTGTAGCCTTAGCCCTGTTTGGTGAATAGCCGGAGTTTAACTCTGCTCTGTTCCGGTGCTTTGCCACTATGGTTGATAAGTATATTGCTGTAGACTTGAACTAGGATTAGTACACACAGTCTGGCTTCTTGTTTCGGTTGGCATGGTTAATTTGCTAGGTCAGTGACCACATGAGTTTTGCTCGTATGTCATGTTTATCATGTTGGGAGGTGGTCACTGACAGAATTTGGAGACGATTAATTCATGCCTGTCATTCACATATCATCCTTGCGGAGGGATCAGTGTGCTTTGAATCATAACTGCACTTCCTGAAGCTACTGCAAATGCCTCTTTGTGCTTTGGCAAGATAAAGATTGCTAGTGGGTGTACGTGAACCAAACCAAAGTACTCCGTATTCCTCTTCTGAAACTCCCCATTTTTATCTATCCTTAATCTTAGGAATTCCCTAGTTAATTGTCTGATCCTCAGAAAAATATGAGAAAAGTTGCGTTGGATTCGTCTCGTCGCTCTTTGCACGTCAGTGATGTTAATGCCCATATTACAGCATCGATCAATCTTGTACTTGCGATTCGATTTCCAATCTTTCTCGTAATTCGTATCGCATACTCGATTTTCATGTCACTTACCCGTCCTGCCTGAACTTTGGATGAAAGTGGATTCGGTTGACCAAAAGACTGTGGATTATCTAACGAAGCCATACGAGGACACCGATTTATTCTTGGACCCGTTTTTAAGGCAAGCCGCATCGTTGATCACTCTTGCTCCTACATTAGCAATTGCATAATATGAACTCATGCATATGAAATGGTTACTAGTGCTTAGAATCGTACCTATGCCACATCATGTTACCCTTGCCACTATTACCCTAGGATGCTCTACCGATGATACTTGCATGCTTAGTGTGTTTAGTTGCATAATTGAACCCCCACATGATGATATACATGTATTTGTGTATAATAAAATATAGGTGCTTCATAGGTGTCGAGTTTCTGTATCAGCAACCAACTAGGATATTTTGCGGGGGCGAGTGTAGGTGATTAGGTGCTGGGGAACTTTGGGAGTTACTATGGGAGCGTGCCTGTGGCAGGCACAATTGTGTTGGGGACTTCAGGTTGTTGAAGATTTCCCCGTTAGTGGTAGTCCCTTAGGGACATTGTTGGAGGAGAGGTGGTTGTTACTTGTGGGCTTTGGTTGGAGGAGAGGGATTTGGTAACTCGCCCCAACAGCATAAGGACCGATTCATATGCGAATGTCTCTAGGTTTTTACATACACACCACACGTCCCCGTATGGGTGGTTAGATCATGATCTTAGCGGAGGACTGGCTGGTCCACCATGGTTGCAGAGACAGTGTTAGTGTGTTTTGGAGCGTTGACTCGACCCATGAGTAGAGGATACCCCACCTGACCAGTGATAAGACTTTCACACCTTCAGGACCCTTTGCCGTTTCTTAGGGGGTTCCTCGACCTGGAGGACAGGTGATTTTGCTTGGAAGCATGACTTGCCATTATTGGCCATCAGTAATTCTAATTAAACAAGGCATGGCTAGAATTCAGAACACCACACCAAGCACATTGCTTCAGTCGAATTGCAATGTATAATGATGTCATCATACATTAACTGCAAAACAAATAAACCCAATCCTAGCTAGGTGCCAGATAAGAGATTCGAGCAATACGAATGAACAATTTGTGATATGCTTTATTCTAGATGTAATCATTGATATGAGATGACCTGAGCAAAATAATAAACCACAAGGACCGTGGTTCGGTATATGAACACCTTAATCACAATATAAACCCAAGAACTAACTAGGCAGTTCTGCATATCAAAGCGAGCCATGGCTTGTAAATCATGCACATTCGTTGTTTTACCCACAGATCACATGTGGCAGCGGCAGATAATCAAGCATTGGCCCTATTTGAAAACTCTAGCAGTGCTAGAGGTTAGAGTTAGTTTCTATCCACAACTCTAACCCTTGAACTAAGTCTAGCACTTGAGGTGTTTAGATCCAAGGGTTAGATTGACAATAAAAACATTTTCCTAATCGTTTGGGAGAGGTGACCGGGAAAGCCACAACAGGGCGGAGCAGCGGAGCGGCGGGTGGGCACGTCGCTCGTGTGGGCGGGTGGGTGCCTCAGGTAGAGCGGCAATTGGGCGTGCGGGCGCGTCGGGCGTGCGAGTGCGTCGGGTGTCAGGTGGAGCAGCAACCCCGCCGGGCAGAACCCCAGCCAGTTAGAGCGGCCAGCGGCGGCGCCCAAGAGATCGAATAGGATGTGAACGGGAGCAGGGCCGGCACCCATGGGGTGGAGGGGATGGGGTGCCTATGAGGATGGACCTTTTCAGTAAGTTCCACTCGAACTAGTTCCAATTGTTCCAATTAGTACCTCTTGGAGGGGATAGTTTTTGGCGTGGGTTAGATGCAACTTGCACAAAGTAGCCCCCTCCCCCCCCTTCCCTTTTTTTTGGAGAATTTGGTGCTAGTTGTACCCAAACTAATTCTAACCCATGGATCCAAACATGATAGATATAATAAGGATTTAACATATCAAGTCTAACGGCGATATAGGCCACATGTTGGTCATTGTCTGACAATTTCCAGCACGATGCAGTGTGACGTTTAGTATGTTCGGACATCGCAGCAACAGGAGGTTCATCAGGCTCGTTGGGCATTACGTCAACAATACAAACTGATATCAAAGGTTATTAAGAGCACATAAGTTAGGAGGTTTGACTGACTGGCCAAACCCAAATGGAACAGGCTGAACCAAAACTGAAAAATCGAGCTCATCGTGATGCTACCGTGACGATGCAAGTGGAAAGTCACTGATGAACAAGTAGGACATTTTTGTTTTTAAAACATCAGATACCATAGCTACATGCGGACAACTAAGATGGGTTGAAGAAATCTTTCACTAAACGCCGCACTCATGCGATCCAGTCTCACAAAGGAGCCTGATAGGACATCATGACGGAAAAGTATCTGTCTTCCTTTTTTCCCCTAAATATGTTATATATGTAACAGCCCATGTTTGTAACCTTAATGCAAGAATCAATGAACTAAAAATCTGAAGTATTTTCAAACAATGTTCAAATCGATTCATTTGAGTTTCTGTGACTTGGATCCAACTCGTTTGCAGCCCATCTCCTTTCATCTTTCTTTCGTGGCCCGCCGAAGCCCAACAAGCCTGTTCAGCCATTCCGAGTCGTTACAATATTCTTCCACTTGCCGCTCGCTTCTCAGCCACGTGATTCCGCTGCACGGACGCCAACGCCTGACATGGCACCATCCCGAGCTGCCGCCCAACCTCACCTACCGCCAGCCGCGCTTACAAAATCCCATGGGAGCTGCCGCCGCCCCCTCAAACCCTCCCGCGCCATCCGGCAGCGCCAAGCCTCAAACCCTAGGCTGCTGTAGCTCTCCCTCTGTCCGCCGCCGTCGACGTGGAGTTGCCACCGGTGAGTTCCGCGTGCACCAACTTGTGCTCCATGCTACACTGGTTCTTGTGGAGCTAACCCGTCTCCTTTTTCGCAAGGTCGAGGACGAGTCACGCCGGAGAAGTTTTCTACCGTTGACAAGATCGTTGTTGCCCGTCTTCGTCGGTGAGGCTCCTTCCCTTTCCGTTTGTGTTCTTTGTTCCCCATGGCGTGCCCTTGTTTGTCCCTCCGAGCCCGTTGGATTCTCTCCCCTGCAGCCTGGTAAAGAGGAGGGCGTGAACTCGTCACCGACCGCCGTCAGCCAACAACCATCGTCGTGGAGTCTCTTCGCCGTCGACCCTTCCGAGAGCACCGTGGTGAGATGGTCGGCCAATTCGCCTCTATTTCTTCCTTGATTTACCGTCGTGGGTGTGGAAATCGCAGAGCTTGCGACGCCACCGCCATGGCCAGCGGTGTACCCACCCACCCGGAGCTTGCTTAGGGCCACCTACTAGTCGAAGAGCTCCGTTGTGATGCCTTATAGCTCGTGCGCCCATGATTGTGGAAAAAGGAGCACGATTTCCGCAGAATCGTTGTGACCTCGGTTTCCACCGCCACAGTTCTCACCGTCGACGATGTTCCAGTTTGCTTTTTTGGTCGATACTAGTTCCAGTAGCATCACACGAGCATAAGCGTTCGTTTGGTGTACTTGGCTTGCGATTTGGAGGAAATGTGGGGGTTTTCCCTTGTGTGCTGCCACCGATGAGAATTCCGGCGAGCTCGCGCCGCCCCGTGGTGGGTGCTCGTCCAGGGGAGGGTTACCCTCGTGTGCGCGATAAGGTGTCGGTTCTCCTGGTACTCTCTATTGAGCCACCGGCGAGCTGTAGCTACGACATGGTGAAATTCTGACGCGTCACCGCCGTGGCAGGGGAGTGGCGCTGCAGGGTTCCGGCAGGTGGTGACGTCAACCTGTGGCTTTGGTCCATGGGAGTCCCTGCTCGGGCTTGGGTAGAGCTGGTTCACGTGAACCGAAGTCTAGTGGTTTGAATGGTTGGTTCATGGAACAGTGGTTGACCGGAAGGAATATTGCCTAGAATATTCCCCTATTTTATCCTTTTTGATATTTTCTGAATTTCCAATAATATTTTTTCCTTTGGAAATTCATAACTAATTACCTGGACATTAGAGAAATATGCGGTCACTTGCATTACGATTGTAGCAATGTTGTCTACACTTTGGATTAGTTCTTGTTTATGTTCTAGTAGTAGAAATTCCTGATCTTGCAATTCGATTTCTATTTATCATGATTAGCGTGCCTTACCCGTTCTGCATGTTCTGTGTATGACATAGGAGCCTGAGGAGTAGCAGTTGAGGATTACACACCGGAGCAGTCGATCGAGTGCCCTTACTCTACCTGGGACTCGCGATTCCAAGGCAAGCCACATCCTTGATCAGTCTCGCGCCTATTTAGTATTTGCATAATATGACTCAGGCATTCAATTGTTCCTCGTTGCTTAGAATCATTCCTATGCCATATCATGCTATCTTTGCCACTATTGCCCTAGGATTCTCTACTCTTGATACTTTACTAGCATGCTTAGTGGTATTCACACTTAAGATACATGTTTTTGCGTTAAATAACTGTAGGTGATTCTTAGGTGTTGAGTTTTGCAATAGAAACCCTATAGGTTATTTTGTGGGGGTGAGTGTAGGTGATTAGTTGTTGGAGGACTATTGGGGAGTTCCAATTTGGAGAGTGCATCTTGTGGGCACAGTTGTGTAGGGGCTTCGGGTGATTGGTGGTGACACTTGTTGTGGTGACTTTGGTTGGAGGAGAGGGATTGCTAACTCGCCCCGACAGCTTAAGGACCGGTTCTTGTGCGTATGCCTCTCTTGGCCCCATATAGGTGTTGTATTGGATCATGATACTTGCGGAGGACTAGTGGGCTAGTCGTAGTAGCAGAGCTAGTGTTAGTGGGGTTTGGAGCGTTGTCTTGACCCATGAGTAGAGGATATCCCACTTGGCCAGTGGTATACCTTTCAAACCTTTAGGAGCCTTTGCCGTGTTTTGGGGGATCCCGGACCTGAGGGAGCGGGAGCTGCCGATCGATGCTTGTTATAGTACCTCTTCACGTGGTATAGGTGTATATACTTTGCAAAGTTATAATCTATACATATAGCCATGCCTCTCGATACGGGCATTACCATAAGAGATCCACTTAATTAGTTCACGACTTCTCCCTTCCGATAGGTGTTTTACTTCCGGCTTCGAGCTGTGGATCTAGTGGAGGTGTGTTGGACTTAAAATTTGACCCTTGCAGGAATGTGTTGATTCCTGCGATGCCACTTATAAAATTTGACTCACATAGACTTTAGGCCCGGTTGGGTTCGGCTTTCTATGTAAAAAAATAAATTTTACTTTCACTTATAAATTAAAACTGTTTTGAAGCAAAGGGAAATAAGGGTGAGCTACAAATAAAGTTACTATTATTTATCCGTACAAAACAACTTATGATAGTATGAAACTAAAACGGCTTATAAGTTCTTATAGCCATAACTTTTTTTTTATCCATTTGACATGGCTTAGCACACAAACTTTGAGTCAATATTGTACATCAAATTCATCCAAACTTGTGTGCATGAGAAGGTGGGAATTTATTAACACTGTCAATATTCTTGGGTTAACCCTTTCGTGAGAAGCAATGACAAAACTATAAATAAGTTGAGGAGTGTGCCGGGTCCACTAAAATTAGGGTTAGACCGAAGCTAGATTTTGGACCCGAGGTCATTACAAATTGACTGTAATTAGTACCCGAAAACTATTCCCGTGACATTCAACTAGAAAAACAGAGAGCATTCATTTCATGCGACCACATATGCATTAATTCAGAAATTTAGTTTGTTTGCTTCCAACATGTCAGTTAACTGTTGAGTGTTTGCCCGCCAACAAGCCACCCATGGCAGATTAAGCCATTTATAGATTTTATTTTATATGAATCCAATAGCTGTTCCTCCATGGTCGTGTCATTGTCGCTCACTGTAAAGCTTAGCACAATAAGATAGCACGCCAAATTTTTCGTCTTGCCAACCCCCGATGATAGAAAATCCTGATATCGACTACCTTTCCGGTCACACTCTCCTCCAGGGGATAGCGATCCAATGGAACCACGACTGAGCTGGCCATCGACACTCAAACATTAAAATACTAGGGGTAACAATTTGAATACTTTTTTCTAAAAATATTGAACATTTTACCAAAAAGTTTTATATTTGTGACACACTGCAAAACATGATAACAAATAGATTATTCTGAACTTTCTTATCTCAATACAGTGGACCGTCATCTGGAGTTCCTAAGGATCTTGTACTTGTGATGTGTTGGATAACTAGATGAATTATAGCTCTAGGCCTCTAGCCGTAGAATTGACACCTAGCACTTTATGACATGTCGTATTCTTCCCATTGACGCTTCACCTATCTGCTTCACCACTTAATTCTTTACAGTGTATTCCTTGCTAAGTTGTTGCCTTTTTGCGCAGCTCACAATGGATAGTTCTGAATTCTTAATTAAGGCCTCGTTCGTTTCCTGCCCTCTAAAATTTAACACTGTCGCATCAAAGAAAATCTTACTATTTATGAATATTTTGATCAATTTAATGACAAAACCCCTTTGACAGATTGGTGTTAATTTTCGAGATGAATCTAATGAGCTTAATTAATCTATGTTTTGCTAAAGTGATGCTACAGTAACCGTCTTCTAATCATGACTTAATTAACCTCATTAGATTTGTCTCATAAATTAGCCTAGGGGTCTGTAATTTATTTTATAATTAAACATTATTTAGTACTCTTAAATAGTAAGATTCTTTTTGATGTGATAGCTATAAAGTTTAGACCTCAGGAAACGAACACACCCTAACTCCTTTGGACTGTTTCTTCGTTTTAGAACATGACCATTTATACATTTGACATGGGAAACAATTAATTTCTAGCTAGGTAATGAAGTTCCAGGCTTCTAATAAGCGCAATGACACCAGAATCCAAGGCATCATCCGATCTTGAGCAAAAGGTGCTTTCATCATTGTTATGTGCATAAATATGGGTGAATTATAAGCAATGAACAAAGTAGGTAGTAGACATGCTACAACAAAAGTATGGCCCATATCACATGTTGGGGGTCTAGCGCCAAGTTCGCTTCGCTTGGTGTGAACGCCCCTGCTTTGTGGTCCTTCACCTCATCGGATGGGTTTAAGTTGTCTGTTTTTTTTCTTAACCGCTAACACCAACTAGTCGAATAAATGTGCAGCTGAGCAGGAGAAGAGACGGCCGGGTGATGGCGCGACACGTTAGAGCCGGCCGAGCGGTGCGAAGTAAAGCGGAGGCGAAGAGCACGGGCCGGAGTGAATCATCGTCCCATGACGCTCTCCAGCCTGGCGTCAGCTAAGCCGCGGATCGCGGGTGTCGTGTACATTGTCCAATACCCTCGGGAGTTACCGCGTCTCAGTAGTACGGACGGGATTCTGCTAGGGGTAAAATGGTCATGTAAAGTTTTGGTTCCCCACGACTATAAAAGAAGACCAAGAGTCAGCAATAAAGACACGTGTAAGCTTGAGTTAACTTCGCTTATTCGAGTGTTGTTACCTCGCCACCCTGTTCCATTTACTTCGCATACTTGTTCATTATGTTCGGTGTGCTATGTGGGCTTGTACCTCGTCACTTAGTACATCAACATCATAGATTATAGGAATTTTTATCTATTTTTTTCTCATCACTATCTATTTATGCACGTATGCCAGTTTGCATCTATATATGCATTATATTTGAAAGTTGCCTGGAGGGGGGGGGTTGAATAGGCAATCTAAAACAATTCCTAAAATTCACAACACTTCCGTGATGAACAGAAATTCCGTTCCAGGGTTAGAGCTGAAACCAAGAGAAGGAAGGGAACAAGACAATGTTACGATTCTGTTTAAATAGAAACTTTCCTTCACCTCCTAGGAGTGTTGTCCGTGAAGGAAATCACTAAACAAACCGCACACAAGTAGATTGGACACAATATGCAACAAGCAGCAACAAGAACAAAGAATGCGAACAACAAAGAGAAGAAAGACATGAGAGTTGTTCACTGAAGTTCGGACCCCTCACAAAAGGTTCCTACGTCCGAGGAGCTCACAAAGAGCCGGGTCTCTCTAAACCCTAAATCGTCCCCAAGTGACCACAAATGTCAATGTTGGTTTTCTTTTTCGTTTTTGATTCCTTTCCTTCCGGAGGCGAATCACAACCTTCATGAACTTCCCAAGGCTCACCACAATCTTGGGAGCTCAAGAGTGACACCTAGCCAATCTAGGAGAACAAATCTCCAAGAGTAACAAGTGAAGTAGAGTTTGCTTGCTAAGGGAAGATGTGCTCAAGGTTGGGATGATGCTTCTCAAGCTTGGATCTAGGATTGGGCTCTCACAAATGGACTTGAATCTCAAGGGAAGTGAGAGGGAGATGGGAGCAAGAGCTTGAGGGAGATGTGAGAGTTCAAAAAGCAGCAACAAGCCCTCAACCGGAGTGGGAGGGCTTATTTATAGAAGTGGGTCCAAAACGAGCCGTTGGTAGGGTTTGGTCAAGTAAAAGACGGTGATGATAACGGAACTTCCGTCCTGGCATTTGAAGAGCAGGTGAGTGGAAGTTCCGAGAACGGAACTTTCGTTAAACTCAGGAGTTCCAGTAAAAATTCCTGGAAATCTCGGAAGTTCCGTCCTCTTGACTCGTGAGTGGAGAGCTTAGGAACTTTGGACTTTTGGTCTTTTTGGCTTTTTCATGAGTTTAGGTTTCATCCAATCTATGGTATGAAAACTTGAGCACATATTCCCTGCATGACAGACTATTTCACCCCTCTTAATAGTTTGGCACACCTAGACTCAAGAAGCTATAAATCTAATTTGAAGCTTCACTTTGACTCCACTTTTCGACTTTGTGTGAGAGGCTAACAATCTCTCAACGTGGGTCAGTAGCATTTGATATCCTGCATATTAGCACAATAAAATATTAGATATTTTAATTATTTGCAATTTAACACCAAAACCCACTAGGGGGCCTCGTTGCATCTTCAATTTGAGCGTTATGATGGAAACATAAAATCTGATGTTTTGTTTCAATCATCTGAAGTGTCCGTAGCATTGTTTGTCGTAAATTACAATAACAATTAGTGCATTTATATTGGGTAGTTCTGTCAGCTTCTTCAGAAGTTACTAAAACTAATTATTGAATCATATCTACTAATATATAAAAGATGCAACCCACTAAGAATCATTCAATGCTATTTCTCTAGCTCTACGTTGCACAACATCATCTCCAATCCATTAAGAGTCATTCAATGTTACTTCTCTAGCTCCATGTTGCACCACATCATCTCAAATAATTTTAACAATTAGATAAATATTGAATGTTGGCGAATAAGAGCTATTTTTGAACTGTTCAAATCTCTGACATGTCATCCGGAAAGTTAGCACTCCTGATTATCATCTCTGACTCCCATCTATCCATCCATGCATCAATATCCTCATGTCACTTTATGTTATCCGGTCACCATAAATTAAGGTAGAGAACCTACTGCCTTCAAATACCTCCATTACCACTCCACCTTTTGTTCCTATGTCTTTTCCATTTCTATTTACTTTCTTTTCTGGGTGTATGAAATATTTTTCTTTATATTATATAATGTGTTGCGGCAACGCGAGGGGTATCATCTAGTTAATACATTATAAACATAGGATTATTGATAAAGAAAATACCAATCCTGAATGAAAATATAAACTTTCCTTTGAGCATATTGTCATCCACCTAACAGTCCTTCCTTTGAGCAATAGAAGAACCTTCCTCTGAGGCTAGATAATTATTTACATTGCAGTTACAATATTCATTTGAGATGCCTCCCTGGCATTCTTATTTTTTTTTCAAAGCTACATGATATTCTATTGGGATGGGGTTTTCCCTGATATTCACTTTTTTTAAGCAACATACCTTTCTGTTTTTCTTTCCTACTCAGAATCTGACTTGTGTCTCAAGAGTTAATAGAAAGAGGTAAGCAAAACAATGAGATGGTAGCAAATTCAATGCATAGATGGGTTGGGAAATTAGCTTGAGTATTGTTATTGTTATAAAATAGATGGGTTCAGAAATTACTCAATCCAATAATGAGCTTGATTATTTCTGGACACTTCAAAATAATAAAAATGAATCAGCCACAAATAAAGTAACAGACTTGTAGAAAAAGAAAATCAAGAATAAGAAAGAATTTCGTTACATTAGATGCATATCTACGCATCTCTTGTGCTCATCTATTTTATCAGGTAGGCTTGGCATGAATCGATGGGTCTTTAATTTGTATAGATATAGTCACGATCTCAGTGGAAAAAAACGTGGACCTGGGCCTAAACTTGACGATAAACTCACTGATGTCATAACTTACCAGAATAAAAAATTTAGTCTCTCCTCTGCATTTTGCAACTCATTGAGTTAGAAACTTTCATGCTATAAAAGCAGATGTAGTAGTGATCATATTGAGCCATTGTGCTTAACTGTCAAACTGACAATGTACAAACATCACCATCTACATCTGAAAAGCGCAGTGCCACATGCTAAAAGATGTAACCTGAAGAACTAATTGTTGGTGTGCTAAGCAGCGAGGGTAATGCTTACTTAACACACCGAACAGAAGAAATGGAATGTGCAGAGCATGAAAGAATGAAATGGCAAGATAAAATCCCTTAGTATAAGCGAAGTTAACTTGCTGATTCCATGTGTGTTTACAGGTGACCCTTGGACCCCCTTTACAGTCCAGGGAGCCACATTTTACAGGACCATTTTACCCTTGGCCAAATCCCCAGTTCTACTACGAGGCGGTAACTCTTAGGGGTACTCCGGGAAAGCTGGCCAAAACCGCGTCGCTTGTGGCTTAGCTGGCTGCTTAGCTGGGATGCACTCCAGCCCTCCGCTTCGCCTCGCTCCGGAGCTCCGCCCTGCGCCACTCCGCCTCGCCGGACGGTGGCTTCGCAGGACGCGGGCCTTCGCGCCCGAGGCTTGGCTCCATCCTCAGGCTCCCCTTGACTTTGCCTCGGGGTACCCCTTCACTTCGGGTGTCTCGTGCCGTTCATCGACCTGTGCGAGCTACTCAAAGTTAAAACTCGGCGTTAGTGTGGGAAACGTGTACCGGGGGTCTTTGGCGTTGCCTCCACGCGAAGCCCAGCTCGCGTCAGGCCCCCAACACTAATTAATTGATATCTAAAGCATCATTGCTCATTCAAGAAAAATCAATAGAGGAGACAATGTCACGGAGGGTCCTATGCCAGATCGTGACTATTTATTCGCAGATACTTCCCAGGCTCGTGTCCAGGTTTTTCCTCTTGAGATTTTCTCTCCTTGATTATGACGGTTGTTAATTTCCTTAATTCTGACCGTGGTTAATTTATTGAAATGAGGGCTAAATGAGGTTTGGACGTACCTACACAGTAATTCGGCTATAACAGAGAGGTCGCACCTTCTTTTCTCTGGGTTAGCATGGGATAGGTATTGTGGTTCCTAAGTACACAACGAACAAGATATGGGTCAGTCTAAGGGTATTCCAAAGAGGGTTGTATATGAGCCGCAGAACTAGATGAGCCTTAGACTAGGCATAAGAGGGAAGGAACAAGTAAGGAATCACAAGGGGACAGTCCCCACAAGGGTGGCAATATATTGCATTACGGGTGTATTATAGAGATTCCAAGCGGTTGATGTGACGTGTTAAGAGAGTATTTATAGACACACACTCTCTCAACCCTAATAGCCACTATAAACTCAATTTACACTACTGCCCATGAGCTTCCTATACTCACATTGGGGCATTCTGGTAATATACACACATAGTATATTCCTACTAGGTGGGCTAGACATCTCCCCCTTCATGGCCTTCTTGGAGCCTAAGTGGGATGGACACCTCCCTCTTCATAGCCTTCCTAGGCTTCTCCTCTCCGGGTCGGCCCAATAGAGTAAGGTGATGATCTCCTCCCCAACAATACAATTAATGGAAAGATGCATACAGAGACTACATAGCAGATTATTCAGACATCAATCTGCATACTCACCGCAACTGATGATCCACATCAAAGGATAGGAATTGATTTGGAACCAAAAATCCTTCGCAACGAAACATAGATGACCAAGGAAAAGGTTTCATCGCTATAGATCAAACGAAATCTAGTCATAAAAAAAGACCACAGGAAAGGTAGAGGTGGAAGGATCACATTATGAGCGGCTAACATCTCAGCTAGGAGATTGCTACCTTTCTCATGTCATCTGCCGTTAGCGTACCTGGTGCAGGTGGATTTGTCTCCATGTTGCTTGTCTATGATCTATGCTAGGTTTTCGTGGGAAGTCAAGTCTCTATAATCTCACGTGAAGTAAAAGGAGGAATACAGAGTTTCTTTTTTATTTTGAGCTGGAAGGAATACGTGTTGTGAAATAGTATATGGGAGATTACATCCTTTTTGGACTCACGGTGGTGATAATTATTTAACGGTTTAGATCTTGTGATGATTCAATTTAAAGACCGGATGTTTTGCTTTTTTGTGAGAATTTCTAAAAAAATTATTTCGATTAATGTGGAGGCCTCAAAAGAGCCTCCAATGAGTAAATATAAGATTCTGGACTATCTGGCAAATCAATTCAAACTGTTTGGTACAACCGCTTATCCAGCAAAGGGGTGGGAGAGTTAGCCACAATAGGTATTCTTGGGCAAGAAAGGATTGAAAATCGACTTTCAATTAAGATAGAGAAGTTCAGTCTAAAATGGGTCAATGAACGATGCCACGACTTTTTAAGAGCCAAGAAAGGAATTCTCTTAACTAGCTTATGGTAGTAATTAAAAGCTAAAACGACATATAGTTCTTTGTTGCCAAAAGTTGTTTTAGTTTCAACCCATTTAGCACAGTGTTTACAACTTAAGTTAGAGCCAAAGATGTACAATAAACGCCTGCCAGGTTCTTATTCATACCCGAAAAACTGTACCCAGGAATTTTAGGGAGCTGCCAGAACTGAAAAATTCAGAGAGCATTCTTTTCACATCTGCATAATTCAGACATTTAAGTTTGTTAGCTCCCAGGATGTCGGTTAACTGTTGAGAGTTTGCCAGCCAACAACCTATGGTAGATATCTATAGATCTTACATTCTTACTATATATATATGCATCTGATAGCTGCTCCTGAATGGTCGTGTCATTGTTCAACCTAAAACAACACGGTAAGATAGAAGCTTTTTCGTCTTGCCAGCCTCCGGTGATCCAATGTCAATTTCCTTTCCGGTCACTGTCCTCAACGGGACACGGTGTGCACAGCGATCTAATGATACTGCGGCTGTTCTGGCCATCGGCACATCAAACCCGGTGAACTGCGTGCGCCAGGACGAGTACGCCGATTGGTACTTCCGTGTTACCAAGAGCGAACACCTCGCCAAGCTCAAGGACAAGATGAAGAGAATATGTTCGTAATTATTTTAGCTACAAACTTATTAGAAAATTTTCATCTGAAAATAAGATATATACGGAATCACACAGTTTTAGTGATGGATTCACTATTGGCTTCACGGCGCAGGCGCGAAATCAGGTATCGGGAAGCGCTACCTCCACCACACGGAAGAGATGATCGACAAGCACCCTGAGTTCCTGGACCGCGCCCTGCCGTCGCTCACCACACGTCTCGGCATAATCAACGACGCCTTGCCACGGCTCGCGGCAGAAGCGGCGGCGAGAGCGATTACGGAGTGGCGCCGCCCGGCCACCGGCATAACGCACCTCATCGTCAGCACCAACTCCGGCGCGGGGTCGCCGGGCGCCGACCTCCGCGTGGCCGCGCTCCTCGGCCTCTGCCCCACGGTGCAACGCACCCAGCTCTACCACCACGGCTGCTCCGGTGGTTGCATCGCGCTCCGCCTGGCCAAGGATTTGGCTGAAAACAATCCTGGAGCACGCGTACTGGTGGTCTGCGTCGAGCTGATCGTTGCCACCTTCCGGCAACCAGATGAGGCCAAGCTTGACCAGCTCGTCGCAATGACCCTGTTCGGAGACGGCGCCGGCGCAGCCATCGTCGGGGCCGGACCGGTGAACCCCCGGAGAGGCCCGTATTCCATATGGTGTCGGCCTCGCAGACGACGGTGCCGGGAACGGACAACGCCGTGGGGTTAAGTGTCAGCGAGAGCGGCGTCGTCTTCAACATTTCCGCCGAACTTCCGAAGCTCGTCGGAGACAACATCAAGCGGTGCGTAACAGACGCGCTCGCGCCGTTCGGCCTCGCTAGTGACTTGAATGGGCTCTTCTGGGCAGCGCACCCTGGTGGGCGTGCCGTGTTGGACGGCTACCAGGAGGCGCTCGGTCTCGAGCCCGGCAAGCTGGCGGTCAGCCGGCGTGTGCTAAGTGAGCACGGCAACATGCTTGGTGCCACGGTCTTTTTTGTGCTGGACAAGATGAGGGGCCGCGGGCAAAGTGGTAACCAGGGCGGAAGGGAGAACTGCGGTTGGGGGTCATGCTGGGACTCGGGCCGGGGGTCTCGGTCGAGGTGATGGTGTTGCGCGCTGCCGCAAGTGTGGATCAAGACAACCAAGCATAGAGAGCATTTTCAACAGAAACCCAGTCAATAAAATAGGAGAAAGAAATTATCGAAAACTATTTGTCTTCCTCTCAAACGGAATACCAAACAAGAAATTACCTATAGACCTTTCTAAAAACGATCTTCACTTTAAATGTTTTTATTAAGACACGCAAGTGTGAAAAACAAATTACTAGGGCTTCTTTCCAAAACAACCATGCACTTATATACACTGACGGTGCTGTGTGGTGTGCCATCCTTCAGCTTGATCCCAGGCCGTAGATCATTCTTGAGGCAATGGTGTTGCCCGTCGTCAAAAGCGAGTAAAAGATCAAGAGGCTTAGAGCATCTCCAACACAATTTTAAAACTTAAAATTAATTTTAGAAATAAAAGATAGAACATTAAGGGGAAACACCCTAAACCATAAAACCCTAGACACTAATCCTCTCGAGAAACATATCTAACACTAGCTACCTATAAACATTTCAAAAATTGCCTTAACTTTGGTTTAGTTTTCATTTCAAAACAAATACAAAAAATTATTTCATAGAGGTCTTCTAGGAAAAATTCTCGTGAGGCATGCCGTCCTCCTCCCCGAGCTCAACATGTTGCCCTCCTCCCTTTACTCGACCTCGGTGTGCCACCCTCCACCCGTGCATATTGTCTCCTTGTTTGATGTGATTCCAATGTGCCACCCTGCACCGATAGGATCACTAGGGGCGTGTTTGGCTTTCTGGTTGTGGCTTGGTGAGGCCCACCGCATGCAACTTTTGCTTGATTGGTTACCTGCATCAACGTTTGAGCCTGTCTCCATAGGTGCAAAAGGCTCCCACCAACCTGGTTCCATGGAAACGAAAATGGATTCCGTTTCTGGCGGGCCAGTCTCCGGTGGTGCAGAGCATTAAATTTCAATGATGCTATTAGCACATTGATTAGTACATATTAAATGATATTAGTAAATTTTAAATTAGATTATTGTTTGATGTGATACAGTAAAGATTATGTCATGGATATAAATAAAGTATATACAATTTTAGTATTTACTTCTTTTATTTTGTTTCGATGCAGTACATACACATACAATCAACCAAACAACTGCTACACTCATCCTGCATGAACTGGTACAGACAACGAAACAATACCACATTCCATCTATGTGGTCTGTCTCAACTGAACCTGGATGGATAGATGTGAGCCAGGCTCAAGTGGCAGGGAAACCAATCGCGCCCTAGGGTGTTGCCTACCTCTACCAACATGACCTATGTGCGCTGTCCTCCTGCCTCGACATGCAACCCTCCTCGCCCTGATGTGACCTCAGTGAACCTCGGGTTGTGACGGGGGCATGCCAAGGTCGCCCTCGCCTTCCTTGGTAACACTGTCAGTTGGAAAGAAAAAGCCGGCAAGTGGGGAGGCAGCAATTGACATTGAAAATGCCCGTCTAGGTGTTTCTCCCTCACTGTTGGAGAAAATGTCCATTTATGTCTTTAGTAGTTTGTTATGTTTTTAGGAGAGAGAATTTAGATCATTTTGCAAAAACTTTTAGCGGTACTAATACATTTAGCAACTGAGATGGAGCTCTATCTTTTTTTTTTTTGCCTTTTTGTTATTTAGAATGTTTTGGGCGATATAAATTCATTTTATCATGTCTGATGAAGAAGCCCTTATAAAGACGTCAAGAAATGATTCGCCGGCCGGGGAGGGAGGGGGGGGTGAACGCAAAGGTGCTTACAAAGGTAGACATCAAGAGATAGTTCTTTTTACTGAATAGAGGTTGAAATATGTTTTGTTTAGATACATCTAGCAAAATTACCTGCAGTATACCATGGTTAGTTTCATCATAAATTTGTTGCTTTTGTTGTTAACGGTAACTGTCGACCTTAGATGTGTCTGACGGTAATTGGAGGACTCTGGTGATAGGCAAGAAAGCATGTAACATCAAGACAGCCACTGTGAGGACCCAAATTTCACCAAGTGTGAAACCCGAACCCTTTGTAACTCTTTACCACTTCCAGGAGTGTAGCATGTACATCCATCACAATTTAGCAACATAAAACCATTAGATAAAATCAAATCAAGGTAAGATAGTAAAAATCATCCAACATCATAGTCTCAAATCTCGAATCTCAACATCATGAGTACAAGAACGTGGCACGCAGGCCAACGAAATAACATGGTAAGAAATCTAGCGGAAGCGTCTCACATCATGAAGCGGTGATGGAACTCCAAATCCACAGGCAAACTCGAGTGTAGGCGAGACCGTCACTCCTCTCCGGTGGCACCGTCGATCGGCTCGGCGGGATCCTCCGTACCAACGTCTAAAAACAAAGTGAGAAAGCCGTGAGTACATAAAGTACTCAGCAAGCCGCAACTACCTAGCAACAATGTATGCATGCTTGGATAATTCAAGGATAGGCAAGGGCTAGCAACTAAAGCAATTATTCCTGAAGTCTATGTGAAGCAAGTTTTATTATTAGTCAAATTTTATAAGTGGCCTTGTAGGAAATAACACAAACCTGCAAGGGTCAAATTTTAAGTCTAGCACACCTCCACTGGAACCACAGCTCGAAGCCGGAAGTAAAACTCCTATCGGAGGGAAGAAGTAGTAAACTAATCAAGTGGGTCGCTCAGTGGTAGTACCCATATCCTTGGGCTAGGCTATACGTATAGATTATGTATCTCTACAGAGAGTAAGCATCCGTACCCACGTGAAAGGTACTATAACATAGGACTACTGCAGAAGCCTATGCACAGCAACACTCATAAGATCAATCAACAAAGCATCGACTGGTAGGCGCCCGTCCTCAGTGTCTGGGATCCTCTAACCACAACGCGGCAGAAGGTCTTGAAGGTATGAAAGGCGTACCACTAGCCATGCGGGATATCCTCTACTCATAGGTCGAGACAACGCTCTAAAAACCCACTAACACTAACTCGCACCATGACGGGCCACCCAGTCCTCTGCTAAGTATCCTCGATCCAGCTCGCCCATACGGGTCACGTGGTATGCTAGTAAACCAAAGAGCAAGCAAGCACAAGAACCGGTCCTCAAGATGCCGAGGCGAGTCACCAAACCCTCTCCTCAAACCACAGCCTCAACAACAACAAGTACCACCACAACAGGAACTCCATAGCCCAAAGTTTCTACGCCACTATGCCCGCAACAGGCACTCTCCAAATAGGGACTCTCCAAAAGTCCCCCAGCACCTAATCACCTACACTCGCCCCCGCAAAGTCCTACCGGGTATCTAGTACGTAAACACAACACCTAAGAAGCACCTACAATTTATTTTACATAAAAACATGTATAATCATCGTGTGGGGTTCAATTAAGCATCTAAGCATCACTAAGCATGCAAGTAGTAACAATAGAACATCCTATGGTAAACAGTGGCAAGGAAAGCATAGTATGGCATAGGTATCCTACAAGTGCAAGTAACAGCTCATATGCATGAGTCATATCATGCAAATACTAAATAGGTACAAGAGTGGTCAAGGATTGCGGCTTGCCATGAAAACGCTGGTCCCGAGCTGGGTCGGGGTACTCGAACGGCTGCTCTCATGAAAACTCCTCAAACTGTTGCTCCGGCGGAAACTCCTCGACACCCTCCGACACACGGATCCATAACGAGGGTTAGGCACACAAATCGAGAGAATAGGTAAAGAACAAAACGAACGATAGAAATTACGCTACGAGATCATGGCCAACTACTACACCAACGCGTAGAGTACGTCGCTATGAATCCAACGCAACCGACCGCGCATTTTTCTTACGCTCCAGGAAAAAGATATGAATTTCCATAAATTAAAGGATTTTTGGAAATTCTGGAAAATCCAAGAAAAGGAAAAACCAGGGAATATTCTCTTCCCCACGGGTCCACACTACTCTATCGACCGCGGGCCGGATCCTCACTCTCTCCTCGGTCCACATGGACCGGATCCATTCAGTGGTTCAAATCCAAACTCATGGACCAACTCTGTCTCTAGTGGGTCCCGCTCCGACGTCACCGAGCCGGCACGGGCGGCGCCGCCTGCGCGCCACCGCGGAGCTCGCCGGAACCACAGCGCGCCGGTGCTACAGCTCGCCATTGACCACACCGCGCACGCTAGAGCGAAGCGCGTTCCAAGGTACACTGCTGGTGCTACCCACGAGCACCGGCTCGATCCTCAACTCGCCGGAGATGGCGCGGCGGCGAGGCGAAAAGGAAAACCCCATAGACGCGCAATCTACCACCTTGAGCACACCAAAAGGTAGCCGCGCTGCGAGGAGCACAACCAACCCCACCCCCGTCCAAAAAGATGGCCGGAGGCCCGTCTCGTGGCGAGAACCACGGAGGCGGAAAACGGGGACACGACGGATCCAAGGATAACCAGCTCCTCTGCCCCAACTAACACGCGCACAAGCACCGGAGGGTCACTACGAAGCTAACCACCGCCTCGGACCAACATGAGCACCACCAAGGCTCACACCTCGGCGGCGTCCATGGAGGGGCGGCGGTGGAACTCGATGCGCAACGTGAGACCGACTCCAATCCAAGGGGGAAAAGCGGGGTTTGGACGCACGGACTCACCAGCTCGATCGTGACGGCCCGGGCGAGGACGAAGAGACGCCGGCGACGATGAGCGGCGAAGATCGACGATGGTGGACAACGAACGACGCGACGAGGAAGACGGTGACCACGCGGACCCTCGTTCCGGCTCAACCAAAGGGCAAAAGATACGGGGTCAGCGCCAAGATGGAGGGCGAGTGCCGGGAAGAAGAGAACGGAGGACGAGCGGGGCTGGGGATCACCGGAGACGACCGTCGACGATGAAGAAGGCGGCGGCTAAAAGCTCGAAGTGGCCCGCTTGACTCCTCCTTCGACCCTCCCTTGAAACCGACCACACCGGGCACCTTGGCGAGGGACGTGGACCACGCCGGCGGGGGCTTGAGCTTGCGGACGAGCGGCTACCACGACGACGGCTTGGCGGCGGCGCGGCTAGGGTTAGGGTTCCACGCCCTGGTGGCACGAGAGGGGACGAGGGTTCACGGCGCTCCTGCAGGGGCTTTTGAAGGGTGAGGCGAAGTAGTGGGAGCAGGTGGGAAGCCGGGCGGCAAGCGCTGGGCGTGATGCATGGCGCCCTCGGCGTCCGTGCCGTACGTGCGCGGGGAAAAAGGTTGATGATAACTGTGCACCATGGGCTGGGCCGGTGCTGGGCCGGGAGAGAGAGAGAGAAAACGGATGGGCTGATGAAGATTCGGTCTAGGCGGCGGAAAAATTTAAACTTGTTTAAACTTTTTCCAAATTTTGATTTCTTCTCCAAATTTTATTACACAAGTTTGAATTTACAAGTTTTGGGCTGTTACAGCCACAACGAGTGCTGAAGTTTAAATTAGCTTGCTTGCTTTTAATTTGAGAAACATTTATTAGATTTATTTCTACGGTGCCTAAATTACCTCCTCAGGTCAGATTCGTTCAGGGCCCATTGGACACTGCTTGTGCGCTTCTGCCTCTGGGAGCGCGGACAACGAAATGAGATCACAAGCCCAGTGACTCTTTTGGCTGGAATTGGGTTCATAAACACAATTTCTGGCCTGATTTGGTGTACTTATTTGTCCACTGTTTTCGAACAATGGCTAGAATCAAATTTAAACAATAGCTCAAATTCTTTATAAACGAACAATAGCTCAAATCAAAATAAATATTGAAAAATTTTCTAAAAAATTCAATACCCAAAAGAGTCACTGGGACTTAGTACTAGAACAATATGTATTGGAACATTTTAGCATTAATATTACAACATTTCAGTTTAAGGGCCATCACAACTCAGGAATTATGGTTTCAAATATGGAATAAAAGCCTAGTTCAGAAACAAGACAATCACAAGCAGTCCGAATCTAATCATAGAACAAAATACGCACACGAATCCAATAAGACCATAAGTTTTTGTCTAAAAAAAAGATGATAAGTTCTTGGGTCGGTTCTCCTGAGCAGTCTCGTGGGCTCATTAGAAATCAGTTCAAAGGGAGACGTTGCTGGTCGGCCCATACAAAATAAAGCCCACTACGGCAATAAGAGCCCAATCAAGTAGAGTTGCTGCTCGGCCGATATGAAATAAAGCCCACTACGGCAATAGGAGCCCAACAGAGAATGCTCGGGAGTGTAGGAAGCATGAGATTGGACGAGAAATATTTGTTTGCAAACTTAACATATTGGATCAGTTGGCAGACCTTCACATTCTATAGATGTTTGTACAGACATTGACATACTCTTACAAGTGGTCACAAGGAGCATATCGACTTCATCCTGTTCATATAGATGATGATATCAACTTTTGGTTTAGTTCTTGTATGCATGTGTGATGTGTTGATGGTACTACATATTTCTACCAGTTTGATCCCCCCTAATAATAATATTCATGGGATTACATTAAAATAATAATAATAATTGTGGGCATACAATTAGAGTCCTAAACTGAGAAAACTTATTATATAATTGAAGTGGGCGTCATGTTTTGGCTCTATGGTTAAGCATGAATGATATGATTTTTCGCAAAACATCAATTTTTGCCGATGCAAATAATCTATAGAAGCACACATTGGATGAGAATATAGTCCGTGCTACAATGAGGTGCAGACCGTACATCATTACAAAGGGCATGGCAACTTCTGGAAATGTCAGTCATGGATATCTTTGCTTTTATTTGTTAATGGTATGCTTCCTATTTACTAGTTGTACCTCTGTATTTTAACTGTTAGATGTGATTAAATGGACTGTTATTATTAATTTCAAGCAATATAATAAATATCTTTATTTTAACCACACAAATTAGGATGGACCCTAGCTCCAGGTGTGGAATTCATCAGGGAGCTAGCAGGTTAATTCTACTCGAAGGAAACCATTAAAATCAGCTCCAACTACTGCCGGGAAGAGGGCATTTTTTTCTTTGGAAGACATGTGCCTAATACCTTAGCTTTTTATAAGTCCAATTGCTACAAAGATCGCATCGGTTAGTCGTTGGCAGTTTGCCAGCCAACTATTTACACGCGGTCGTTGAATCCTTTGATTTCCTACTATATATATGTATATGCATGAGCTGCCCTCCTACATGTGCTTGGACGTGTCCGGGTCGCTTTGTGTGAAACATAAGACGATAGAGACCAGGCTCAGCTGCTTCGTTTTGCCAGCCGGCAGTCGGGCATCCTGATGGAAACTAGCAGCCCGGTCGCCGCTCCCGAGAGAGCCTGGCGTGCTGAGTGTGGTAATAGCTCCGCGGTGGTGTTAGCCATCGGCACGTCAAACCCGGTGAACTGCATGCGCCAGGTCGAGTACACCGACTGGTTCTTCCGTGTTACCAAGAGCGACCACCTCGCCAACCTCAAGGGCAAGATGAAGAGAATATGTTAGCGCTGATTTTTTTTGCCATAAAGTCATTTGAAATTTTTCAGCTTTATGAAACTTGCATTTCATCACGGGTTCACTGTTATGTCTTTCGTCATCCAGGCGAGAAATCAGGCATCGCAAAGCGCTATTTCCACCACACGGAAGAAATGATCGACAAGCACCCGGAGTTCCTGGACCGTGCTCTGCCGTCCCTCAGCGCTCGTCTAGCCATCGCCGCGAACGCCGTGCCAGAGCTCGCCGTGGCGGCGGCGGCAAAAGCGATTACGGACTGGGGACGCCCGGCCGCAGACATCACGCACCTCATCGTCTCCACCAACTCCGGCGCCGGATCGCCAGGCCCCGACGTCCGCGTCGCCGCGCTCCTCGGCCTCCGCCCGACTGTGCAGCGCACCATGCTCTACCTCCAGGGCTGCACGGCCGGTTGCGTCGCTCTCCGCATCGCCAAGGACCTTGCCGAGAACAACCAGGGCGCGCGCGTGCTCGTGGTCAGCGTCGAGGTCACCTTCCTCCTCGCCTTCCAGGGCCCTGATGCGGCCCACCTCGAGGCGCTCGCCGCAATGGCCCTGTTCGGGGATGGGGTCGGTGCCGCCGTCATTGGTGCCGGGCCAACAATCCACATCGAACGCCCCATATTTTACATGGTATCGGCCTCGCAGGCAACATTGCCAGGAACAGAAGATGCAGTTGGGCTAATGGTCAGCAAGAGCGGCCTCGACTTCAACTTCAACATGTCCCTCGAGCTGCCGAAGCTTGTCGGCCGCAGCATCATGCGGTGCCTTACGGAAGCGCTGAGACCGTTCGGCCTTCCCAGTTGGTGGAACGAACTGTTCTGGGTGGCGCACCCGGGTGGCCGCGCGATCTTGGACAGTTACCAGGCCGCCCTCGGTCTTGAGCCACGGAAGCTGGCAGCAAGCCGGCATGTGCTACGTGAGCACGGTAACATGATTGGCGCAACGATCTTTTTTGTGCTGCAGGAGATGCGCCGCCGCCGAGGAAGTGAGAATGAGAGCGAAAGGGAGAATTGTGAATGGGGCGTCATCTTGGGACTTCACTACGGGAAAAATGATATATGCCGAGTGTTATAATCTTTACCGAGTGTATTTACACGGACACTCGGCAAACAACATATTTGCCGAGTGCTAAGGTAAATACACTCGGCAAAATAAAAACACTCAGCAAAAACATCTTTGCCGAGTGTAAAAAACAAACACTCGGCAAAGAGAAGAGTTTGCCGAGTGTTTTTTTATGACACTCGGCAAAGAAGCTTTTACCGAGTGCATTATTTTTTACACTCGGCAAAGAATTAATAACTTTTTCTTTTCTACCCTCAAAATTTTTTCTACTATACACATGCAACATGAGCTACTCTATGTTAAAATTTGATATTTTTTTGTCTTTATTTGCTATATTTACTTAATTAATTACATTTGAAGCAATTTTTGAATAAAATCTAATTTGAACTCAAAGTGTTTCAAATAATAAAATGAAATGATTATAAAAGTTATACTCATTTTAGTTAGCCCAATTTGACATCTTACCCATGAAAGGAAAATAAATTCAACATATAGCTTTTCAGAAATATTACCGCTAACGTATGTCCGAATGTTTTTTAAATTCTAGAAAATTCAAACAAAGTCAGAAAATCATAATATTTGTTACGATGTGATGGTATCACACGTGGAGTCTACGATAAAAAGTATAGAAGATTTCGAAAAAGTTTACACATACATTGCTTACAAAACTATGAATCTCCGAATAATAACCATAGAGTTGAGAATGAGTCATTAAAATTTGGAGTCAAATTGATGGATAGATTATATTTTGACTTTAAATTATTTTGTATAGTTAATAAATCATACATAATTGTGTCATGCTAAATTTGGTTATTTTTAAATTTATTTGCCAACCTTAAAAAAACAATGATCATATGAAAGAATTTTTTTGCCGAGTGTCGGTAAAAACACTCGGCAAAGAAGTGATTTACCGAGTGTTTTTCTCAACACTCGGCAAACACTCCAGGTCAGCAATCCATCTCCCCAGCTCCCTGGTCTCTCATTGGTCCAAAAAACAATCGCCGGATTCCTCCCTTTTCTCTCTCTTTCTTATCTCTCACGGCCTCACATCTCTTATCTCCTTGTCTGCTGACCTCTCATCTCTCTCTCTCCTTCTTATCTCCTTCCAGGCGGGCAGGCGACCGGCACAGCAGCTAGCACGGCGACTGGCAAGAGGAGCTGGTCCCCAACGCCGCGCCTCACTCCGACTCACGACGGGCCGCGGCCTCCAAGCGACGGGGCAGGCTGCGCGGGCGGCGCAGCAACCGGCGAGGGCGGAGGCTATGGCGACCAGCGATGCGGCGAGAGGCTGGCACGACGACCGGCGATGGCGGCCCCCAACTCCGCGCCGCACTCCGACTCGCGACGGGCCGCGGCCTCCAAGCGACCGGGCAAGCTGCGTGGGCGACGCAGCAACCGGCGATGGGCGGAGGCTATGGCGACCAGCGATGCGGCGAGAGGCTGGCACGGCGACCGGCGATGGCGGCCCCAACGCCGCGCCGCACTCCGACTCGCGACGGGCCGCGGCCTCCAAGCGACGGGGCAGGCTGCGCGGGCGACGCAGCAACCGGTGAGGGGCGGAGGCTCCCCGGCCTCATCCACGCGGCAGAGCAACGGCGGCTCCAACGCGAGGAGATCCACGGCAGCGATGCGGCACCTGGCAACGCGGCGACGGCTTCCAGGCAGCGACGCAATCCTTGACGCGGTGGTGCAGTGGCAGCTTTAAGGCAGAGGCGCGGTGGCAGCACCCTGCACGGCGGGCAGCGGCAGCTCCAAGGTAGAGGTGCGGCGGCACGGCGGCCGTCTCTCTCTCTCAGGCACGACCCTGGAGCGCTGGCCGACGGCATGGTGGGGTCAGGAGTTTTGTTTTTTTTAAATTTCAGAAAATATGTGCCGAGTGTCGGGTTGGCCACTCGGCAAAGTCTTTGCCGAGTGTCCGACCGAAAGCACTCGGCAAAGAGCTGTTTGCCGATAAGAGCTATGCCGAGAGCTTTTTGCCGAGTGCGACACTCGGCAAAGCTTTTGCCGCGTGTATTGGTGGATTTGCCGAGTGCTTTCGACACTCGGCACATATGGGTTTTCCCGTAGTGCTTGGTCCCGGGATCACCATCGAGACGATGGTGTTGCGTGCAGCTGGCACAGGGGAGTAAGATTGATTAATATTAGCTATAGTAAAAGCTGGCTGTGAAAAACACACTACAAGGTACTGAATAGAAGTTGAAGTATGTTTACTTGAAGATGGTGTAATGGTAAATTTCTTTTCATGTCTATATGTATCTGTACCAATTGCTTTATGAAACAATTATTATTGAAAGCTCTAAATTCCCAGAACTTGCTGTTGTTGTTCCATTTCGGGTTTATCATTCCGCTACTAGAAACTGGATGTGTTTAGTGATGGCCGAAAACCGTCAATAAAAGCAAGAAAACCGTCAGCAAATGTTTTCCTGTCGGGCAACCGTCACCAAAATACAGTCACTAGTAGAACGACACAGGAGTTTGAATTTTCTGTCTGTATCCCGTCAGCAATAAAAATTATGACGGGAATCTCTGTCGTTTCACCGATAGAAAATATTTGGACAGTCAAATCTGTGAAAAATAATTTTTTGTCAGGTTCCCATCAGAAAAAGTCACACAATAAAATTATTTCTGACGGTTACTGAAACCCGTCAGTCATACTTACAAAAACAGAAAAATATTTTTTTGTCGAATGTTAGCCGTCAGAAAAATAATAAACATGTGGACATCCCAATCGGCAAATATTCAGACATCGTCAGAAAAAACTGGTCACATATCCAGTTTCGGAAAATGCACAATTAAATTCTATATATCTGTGAAATAAATTGCTGGTTCTCCTGTTATTATTCTTATTGCTGGTATAAACCTGCATCATAGCCTGCACAAATTAAGTGACTCGGTGATGGGTGGCAATTTCCTCCAACAAAACCCGAGTCACTCTAAGCTTTGTTATCGATTAATCGAAAATATATTTATATATGTACCTGTAAAAATGATGGATGCCCTACAATGATGTGATAACTGAATATCTTAGTGCTTGGGGTCATAGATCGAGTCAATATTTTGTTTTGGCTGTAAAACTGACAAATTGAATTGTTTGAGAGAGTAAAGTAGACCTTTTCCTTTCACTTTAAGCTGACGCTATAGACAAACTGTCAGAATGCTGGTTTCCAAATTCAATACCCTCCAATGCTCTTGACATGTCAATGTGGATAATGCTGCCTATAAATTGCTCCTGTTCAATCGAAAGAAATAAGGAAACAGGATTTTATCATGAGGATCGCTCTTGCATTTACTTCTTGTACTCTTCAAAAGCTTGGAGAGTATGCGTATTCACGAGGTATTCTGAAATTTCTGTTTGAATACTCTGAAACTTTGCTCGCTTCTCAAACCTACGTGTGCCACATCTGACTAATAAGTTTCGTATAGATTTTTACCATGCACTAGGCATATGGACAAAAGTTTGTGTATTTTAAGTCCTTGTTTTGCAAAGCTAGTTGTAGAAAAGAAAAGGAAAGAAATTCGTGGCTCACAACGGCCAGTGCCATGTCATTTACGATGTTGATGTTCTCGATCTACATGTCCAAGTTCCACTAGGACACCTATCATCCACACAGCACCTCTTTAACCTTCTGCGATTTATAATACAATTATCAAATATGGTATCATACACTTATTCGTAATACCTCATTTTTTTCCTCTACGAATTCAACAAAACTTTTTTTCATTAAACATTGAAACGTTCCTGGATATTTTCACTTATAAATGGCTTTCCTCCATATGCACAAGTTAAGTTCTATTATATTGATCTTTTGGCTGTATTGGTATTTATAAAGATCAAGAATGCCCACCAAAATAAGAAAAATACGAATTCTTTGGTAATTTATATAACATCTCATGAACATAGAAATTATTCATTTGTATTTAAAAGATCAAGAATGCCCATCAAAATAGCAAAAAATATGAATATTTAGTAATTTATGTAATATCTCATGAAGATAGTAAGGAAAGAGGGTAACGATCTTCCTTAGTCCCGATAATGAAAACAATTCCTCTAGTTAGTAATGACTTTTGGAGTATAATAGAATTATTTTGGCTAACCATCAATTCTTGTTGGAACATAATGTCTTGGACACACACAATAACCATTAGATACAAGATAGATATTACCTTAATTTATAAGACGAAGGTCCCAATTTTCCAACTTCCTTCATGCCATCATTAAATCTCCTATGATGTCCAATTACAAGGATTGCAATTATCTTATAGATTAATCTTAATTATGAGTGTAGAAAGCCTAGAATTTGACGTAGCTTGTTCTATCCTTCAGATCATTTTATGTGCGGTGATTCAAGAGTCCCTCCTCACAACGAGAAACCACCTCATTTCTTGAACCTGATTGGAACCGTCTTTGGCATATAAGCCATGGATGTTTGTATCGATTGGCCTTCAATGGGCCAAATTGTCCTTTCTACCAAGTGTCACACAGCCCACGCCTGTTGGCATTTTTATGCCATCTATTACTCTACTCAATCTCCTAGCTTGACTGATTATGCCTACTCATGCCTTGCTCCTGTGCTTACTGAATCTCATTCAAACCAATATTCCTATAATTTCAAGAAAACATACATACCAGAATTAGGCAGTATAAGTGGGTGATACCTAGATACTTGAAGGTTAATGTTAGCGTAATGATTTAGCAATGCCATAGAGATGCATAGTGACAGACAAATACTTAAAGGTGCATGAATTCATCGGCTTATCCCCACTTGGATCAACCCATTCAACTAGCATGGTCACCCTCTCAATAATCCATGAAGACCTTTGACGAGCTCATTTGAGGTCACTTTCCATCCTAAAATGCACCATACAGAGATTGGGAACCAACTCTTGTGCCTTCTGGTATCTTGATCCCTTAGATGCTCTCATCCTAGCTGGTCCTCTCTTAAATGGGCCAACCATTCAAACAATATTAAACGGAGTGACAACGTGCTCTCAGTTTTCTTCCTCAAAGACAATATGCACTTGTTCCTTACGTGATAAATTAACGCTCGATCTAGAAGTTGAACTCTGGTTCTTCAAATGTTTTCTGGAGATTTATATTAGGATTTTGTGGATTCATGGATAAAAAGGAAAAAAACAACCCGGACAAAACTCGATTCTGAATAGGAGATGGAAGAAGGAAGAGAAAAAAAAGAGTAAGGGTGTGTTGGGCAGTATTATGCTTATGTTTATCTATAAAAATTTCTTATTCTACTTATGATGCATATTTTACAATAAGCAGTCAACCCAGTTGTCAAAACTACTTATGCTTACAGTCACCCATAAGCACTATAGGCTATGTTTTCCTGCTTTGTCCAAATTGCCTATTCTACTATAAATTTGAAAAATGCTTATAGGTGCTATACCCCATGAAAATTTTTGCTATTTTGTTGTTTAGAACTCCAAACTGATTTTAAGCATAAGCAATACCAAACACACTTAAAAGTGCACCACAAATACCTCTCTATATGGAGCTATAGGAATCTTTTCTATGGTGTACAAGTTGTTGGGGGAGGAGGTTACCATCTTCCCAAGGGGCCCATCCGGAGGCAAGAAGCCCAAGAAGGCCACTAAGACGGACGCACCCAACCCATCCGGGGCCCAATAAGGCCATGAAGGGAGAAATCTAGCCCACTTAGTAGCCATACACCATGTATATATATGACCAGAATGCCCTTGTATGAGTATAGGGAGCTCATGGGCATTAGTGTCAATTTAGTTGATAGTGGTTGTTAGGGTTGAGAGAGTTTGTGTCCATCAATACTCCCTCAACCCATCACATCAACCATCTTGGATCTTTGTAATACTCCAATAATGCAATATATGGCTACCCATGTGAGGACTCCTTCGTAAGGGTCCCCTTGTTATCCCACACTTGTTCCTTCCCCGTCAGGCCTAGTCTAAGGCCTTTCTAGTTTCGCACCCATATACTATCCTCTTCGGAACACCCTTAGACTGATCCATATCTTGTTGGTTGTGCGCTTAGTTACCACAACACAAGTCATGGATATGTATGTTTGGACTGGGCTTCAATGAGACAAAGTGTCCTTCAACTCATTGTGATGCAGAGCAGCCCATGCTCCCTCATTTTTGTTTCCTTGTCTAATTACTCCTCTTCATTGAATGCCTATTGTACTTACTCAGACCACGCCCACATTCCTATGATTCCAAGCAAACATGAGAAAACACAAGACATCCAAGTGATCTAGAAGAAGGATTTCTTCTTAGCATTAACTAGGTGAATACGGTGGTGAAACCCAGATTTAGGTAGTACAAAATTGGTGCTACAAACATTGCCATATTGGTGATGGGATACCTTTTATAACTCATGCCGTGCATATAACTAGGCTAGTAGAAAAACAATACTATGATCCTTTCAAAAACAATTAAGAACGTATATTAACAAAATCTCATCAGGTGCAATCAGAATGTCCTGTCAACTTTGTAGTAGAGTATCGGTATTAGTCCTTGTTTGAACCAATTTTGACAATGAATATCAGAGAGTATTGTTAGAGTTTTCGGCATATGTGGACAAACGGATCCATCGAGACATACGATGCTAGAACACAGATGACACAAGAGGCACGATGTTTGGTAACGAGGTTCAGCCGAAGCCTACATCTCCGGAGCATGACTACGGGCGCTCCTCCCCAATATGCAATACCGACCGCTACGAGGTCCCGGCAAGAGTCGCCGCCTCCTCCCTACGAGCCTATCGCTATGCCGTCATGGTTACAATAGTGGCTCTCCTCTCATATTTATGAGGAGCCTGTTACAGAGTTCGACACAAACTCTACACCCTACCGCTGGTACAACTCGAAGTCCTAAGCGTAACCAAACTCATACGTGGTATTCGACACATATTCAATAAGTATGAGGATCAGAAACCTAGAACCGGTTGTCACGTTGTTGAACTGTTTAGAGGTGTGTGTATTAAGATTCAATCTAATTTTCGCCATCCAGCCAATGGTACATTGAAAATGGGAACAATTACGACAGTGTTCTATTTCTCTATATCTTATGTCCATGAGAAAATCTCATATGCAAAAAGCTACATAAACAACAAGTTATATTTTTACAGCTTTAACGATTGCATTGCTACACGAGACTGTAGCTTATATAAGTAGGGAGTTGAATGGCCAAAGGAAACGAGCACAGTCGTCATAATTATGCAGCCATGGAGAATCAGCTGAACAAAAGAAGTGTTAGACACGTGAAAGATGTACAGGTCAACTTTCAAATCACTAGCCAACAACTTAGCATGTTTTCCTCGTCATAGGTGTGAAGCGGATGGACGACCCACATGTACTGTTTTTTGATAAAAGACCCATATGCCAGCAGCGGGCGAAATGTCAATGCCACGTCCCTTACCGTCGAAATTACCGAGTTGTTGTATAGCAGGCTGGCTGTTAATCAGCTGCTTGTTTAAATATTTTAATATTTAATAGGAGTGCATGTTAGTAATGGAGACACACGTAACTGGCTGCGAGCATGGTCCTTTCTCGGGCAGTGTGATTTCGCCGGCTTTGACCGGGCTATTCCTCAGTCGCCCGTTCTTCTCTCTCATGTCTTCTCTCTCTTCTAGCTCAGATTTTGATGATGTGTAACCCCATTTAGCCAGCTGACTAGGCACCATTATACTTGCTCTTATATACTTTTGAGAGTTCCAGTTACTTGGTGGCAGCTCCAACAACCATATGCTATGCATTCTCAAAAGAAAAAAAAGAAACAACCACAGCCGTCATAATTGTGCAGCCATAAAGAATCAGCTGAACAAAAGAAGTGTTAGACACGTGAAAGATGTACAGGTCACTAGCTAGCCAACAACTTAGCATGTTTTTCTTGTCATAGGTGTCAAGAGGATGGACCCACATGTACTGTTTGTTGATAAAAGACCCACATGTACTGTACCATTATATACTTTTAAGAGTTCCAGTTACTTGTTGGCGCAGCTCCAACAACCATATGCTATGCATTCTCAAAAGAAAAAAAAGACTACTGATCAACGGAAATTCATCTTGTAGGCTACCATATATATGGCGGCGGGCATATCGCAGCACGCACGAGCTGGATCAAGTGGTTCTCAATCAGTAGTGTGTTAAACGATGTTGGCAACTGGTCTTTCCGACTCCGATAGCACCGCGGTGGTGCTGGCCATAGGCATGGCGAACCCAGTCGCCAGTTTGCGCCAGGACGAGTACGCCGACTGGTACTTCTGCGTAACCAACTGCGAACACCTCGCCGTGCTTAAGGCCAAGATGAAGAGAATCTGTCGTACCGATTGAATTTATTTTCATTATTAAGCCAGTCAATAAGAAGATTCTTAATTATTAGTGTTGATTGATTTGTTCTGGATCAAACTCGATCGTGCGTTTTGCTCGCAGGTGAGAAAACAGGCATCACGAAGCGCTACTTCCACCACACGGAAGAAATGATCGGCGGGCACCCGGAGTTCCTGGACCGTGGTCTGCCATCCCTCAGCACACGTCTGGGCATCGCCGCGGACGCCATCGCCGATCTCGCCACCGCCGCGGCGGCAAAAGCGATTGCGGAGTGGGGCCGCCCGGCCACCGACATAACGCACCTCATCGTGTCCACCAACTCCGGTGCCGGATCGCCGGGCGCCGACGTCCGGCTCGCCGCACTCCTCGGCCTTCGCCAGACGGTGCAGCGCACCGTGCTCTACCTCCACGGCTGCTCTGCCGGTTCCGTGGCGCTCCGCGTGGCCAAGGACCTTGCCGAGAACAACCTTGGTGCGCGCGTGCTGGTGGTCTGCGCTGAGGTTTCCCTCCACGCTTTCCGCCCCCTGACAATGCCTGCCTCGTTGAGCTCATCGCACTGTCCCTATTCGGCGATGGCGCAGGCGCCGCCATCGTCGGGGCTGGCCCGATGAGCCCAGTGGAGCGCCCCATCTTCCACATGGTGTCCGCCTCACAGGTAACGCTGCCGGGGACAGAGCAGGCCGTGGTGGTGCGGCTCGGCGAGACTGGCCTCGACTACCGCATCTCCTCCGAGCTGCCAGGCCTGGTTCGTGGCAGCATCGAGCGGTGTCTGACCGAGGCTTTGGCGCCGTTCGGCGTTGGCAGGGGATGCGACGGCTGGAATGGGCTCTTCTGGGCGGCGCACCCCGGTGGCCGGGCAATCTTGGACAGCTACGAGGCCGCGCTTGGCCTCGAGCCCGGGAAGCTGGCGGCTAGTCGGCACGTTCTGAGCGAGTATGGCAACATGATTGGCGTGACGATATTCTTTGTCCTGGACGAAATTCGTCGACGTCGCCACGGTGGTGATGACTTGCACTGCGAGTGGGGCGTCGTGCTGGGGCTTGGGCCGGGGATGACCATCGAGACAATGTTGCTGCGCGCCGCCGAGCAACGAGACCAAGATAAACTTATCACCACTTGAGAAGAGGAGTACTACATAATAATGACTAGTGCCTTTGTTCCATTAAAGGTGTCTATTTTTACTGGGAGATTGCGTTTAACTATTTGTCATATTAAACATTTTTGTCCAAATATTATGTATTTGTTTATAACTACTTTCATCACTAGAGATATTTTGTTGGTAACATCTTTATGCACAAAAAAAATGAATAAAACAAAACGTCAAAGTTGATTTCTATAAATAAAAAACGACATTTTCAATTGGAACAAGGAAGTAGTAAATCTCCACCGTGAAGGAGGACAGAGCAGATTAGTGGTATATAGAGCCTTGTTTATTTTGAATAATGCCACTGTATATAGTCATGTCAACCGTGCAGATCTATTATATATGAGCAAGAAACGTGAGATTATTTCCCATCATTCTCTATTTAAAAACCCAAAAAATTAGCTCATCTTATTTCAATAAGGAAAGTACCGTGAGATTGAAAAAAAAAAAAAGAGAAGCTGCTTGGGACATTATTCACTGGACTAAATTCATGGGAAAATAGAAAAGCTAATTTTTGTGTACTAAATCTTGGAGTGATGTACCAAAAAATTAGCATAACATGTGTCAGTAAGAAAAGTACCATGAGATTAAAAGAAAATACTGGAGGACAAAATTCACCAAGATCAAATTCAACAAAAAATAAAGATATGGGTACCAAAAAGAAATTGTGAAACAGATTGTCTCCATAGTTATAACTTTGAATATTAATTATGCTCGAAACTTCAATCGTTTGTGATGAATTGATCTTTTAACTGAAGTGAATTAATGGTTTGATTAATACAAGTCAAAGTATAGAATTCAAAGAATATTATGCTATAGTAAATCCTTACAATGAGATATCTAGATTAATCGCACAAATGCGTGGGTGGATCGACTAGTTCTATTGAATCTCTCATAGTTACACAATATCAGGATATTGAATTTGGCCTACAACAATATTGTAGTTTACATAGACACATAAGAGGTATAAGACGGGAGAATAGGTGTGATTCAATAGTCTGCATGGCTACAACGGGGGAGATGAGTTCCATGAGCAAGGTTCCTGACGTGAGGCCTTTTGTATTACACGTATGTCATAGCTGCTACTGTCAAATGGTGCAACACCAGCAAAGATCTGCTACTGAGCTCGGAACATGTTCCACAAATAAAGCTTTCAACTGATGGATTTTGTGGACATATAAAAAATAGTTGCGCAATGAAGAATGCATGAATATTTGTTCAAAAAAAGAATGCATCAGTGGAAAAACAATATATGAAATCAGATCTCGAGCCGTTTAAAGGATAATTCATACAAATATTTATAATGTTTATTTGCTTCAAATCACATCTTGGGCCATTTGAATGATCACAATTTGTAAATTAACTTGAGCAAGCAATACCATCCATATTATTTTTTGTACAGCTTTCATATTATCTCAAGAGGTTATAGTATATACTGTTTTTTTACTTGATCCAAAAAGAACTTTTGGGGATTCCCTTTTACAAGAGAATTTTTTAAATTCAAATTCTGAAAAAAAAAGAATAAGCATGTATTAGTAGAATAGAAGATGGGGAAAATTAAGCTTTGGAGCGCAGGAAAAGGTATCACGAAATGTCAGGAAACAACTAGATGCTCTGGAGCCATTGCAACATTAATTTTCCTTTTCTGCGTAACCAAACATTAGGTTAGTATCTTTTTTTTAATGAAGTTTTACAATCAAGATTGAGGTATTTATGGGTAGAATTTAGAAAAGGCTATGTTACAACCCATTTCTGGGATGTACTGTGCATCTGTACCAATCCTTAGATTAGTAGTTGGTACACACATACAGATAATACAAAGTATCATACAACAACATGGATTTAGTTCCCTCGTGGGATTGATAGGGTCACACAAGTCTCTGGTTACAAGCCAAGGAGGAGGACAAGCCATCCTTTCGAATTAAAGATGTAGAAACTTCAAAGGAAACTTTAGGAAAACACCATAGACTACTTCATCGAAGAACGCAACCTACTCCTCATCACCATCGTACTCCATATCTTCGTCTGAACAAACTATCAACAGGATGAGTACGGAAGGTACTCAACAAGCCCTATACTACACAATGGAATACGCATGCATCTAAGAAATGGCTGAGGGAATAAAACAGATTTGCTCATTTTTGTGTTTGGCCCTAGGGGAGATATATATCGATGCCGCTAGTTCCTATGTTTTAACTTGAGCCTCGGACCCTTGGTTAGAACAGCTCTTGGCTCAATAACCAACCACACCTTCCAAAACATGGGCCTTCTCTACGCCCACTAACACGTCAAGGTAATCAAGGTGGCTAATCAAATGAGCCTAGATCCTGAAGGGTCATACCAGTGACCACGAGACTATTAGATAGATTTTTACACTCTACAAAAGTTGTACACTTTACCCATGAGCTATGCCCTGCTAGCAAGGGAGTGACGTAATATCTACCGATTCCCGAGTACGCTATGCACAAAACCATCGCGAATGACCGAGAGCAACCCACACCATGGACTTAGCAGGGCCATGAGATATGGAGACCTACTCCTGTCCTCCGACGTCTACCTACACCAGGACAGACTTATTGGCAACGACCATACAGGGAAAGGGTAGGTCCTGCCCATAACAGATTCCATGGTTGTACTAAAATCACCAAGTCAAGGTCAAGTGAACTGGTCCTTACATGGAGGGGCGAGTGCTTATCCACGATAGGTGGATCCAACATTATCTCATTCCATAAATCACATCAAGAGCCTCACCCCCAATCTTGTAACCCTATCATCATCTTTGCCTAAACTCAGTTGTCTCTACTCTACTCATTGTTTATACACACCACCAAACTCATGTTACGCATTTTATAAATAGGGGTATAATGGTTATCGGGATAGAAGTGATAGTGCGTTGTGTGTTGCCATTTACTAAGCAAACTAGTGACAAGGCAGGATGTTAGCATTGGCAAAGCCAATCGTAACTCCTAAGGTATCGGGGTTTGTAGGGTGTAATGGCCATATGTACATATTCATATAAGATATATGAATATAAATACAAATAGGTAAATGCTAGCTAAAAATATCAATATCACATACAATAATAGAAAAGGTTCTAGTACTAGGTGTATAGCAGTGTATTATGGGATCAATCATCATCAAGGAAATTAGAGCTTTCATCCGAGTAGTTCCGGGTCACTTTGCTCATAATCGGGATCTTCCGGAGTTTCTTCCTTGAACTCCACGTCGTCTATACTACATTTATAAATAGAAAATAAATATAACGAAAAGCTAGGGTTCGAGTAGAGGATTAGAATGGCGAAAGAATCGCTCGAATCGAAGCTACAATTTGATTTCTAGGGTTTTAGAAGGTATAGGGACTTGCAATTTCTAGAAAGGTATAGGGTCGATTATGTAAAAAAGAATGGTTCCAGGGGTTCTTTGAAGAAGTTGGGGTTTAGATCTAATTGTTTGAAAGGTTAGGGGGCTAAATGTAAAATATTAGGTTTTATTGGTTTCGAAATTGTTTTCCATTGGGGAAATAGGTGGAAAAGAACTAAAGTTGGTGGACCGAGACTAGGGGGCTGGTCCATGGATACACCGTGGACCATAGGGCGGCGCGGAAGGGGTGCTCGCCGGAATCGTCTCGAGCGACGGCTGCGGTTAGTTAGGGAGGGCGTGGTGTGTATGCCGGGAGTGCGTGAGGTGGTGTGCGGGTATGTTGATGGTCGCTGTCGAGTGGCGGCGCAGGTGGCAAGCCTGTCGGAGGTGCGTGCGATAGTGGTGCAACGTGCTCATTCAACACCCGTGTGGAATTAATGGGGGAAAGAGCTTATAGGGTGCGCGCGGGTGCGTGGAGGTCAAGTAGCAGCTCGAGCTGGCCCGAGGGGGAATGGAGGAAAGGGGAAGGGGGAGGTGGTGACCGGTGCTGCGGAAGAAGGGAAAGGAAGAGGAGGAGGGGAGGCAAGTGCTAGCCGGTGCGGCGAGTGAGGCGATCAAGGGTGGAGGAGGAGGAATTTATAGGTGGCCGCGTAGATGGGGGGAGGGGGAAGGAGGTGAGCGAGGCGGCCATGGATAAGGTGGCGGGGCGAGCGGATAAGCTCACCCGGGTGGTGGCTCGAGCCAAGGACGACGCACGCGTGGCTGGATGGTGGCGACGCCGTGCCTGCCCGGCACGCGACTTTGGGGAGAAGTCGAGGAGAGGACGACGGCTCGGGGGCGTCGGCGAGTCCCTAGCGGCGTGCGTGCACAAAGGTTGTCGGGACGCGACGTGCACGCTCGGAGGGGGAGGAGTTAGGATACGGAGTGCTCGTGGAAGGGCTGTAGAACTGTCGGTGGGCTAAACCGCGCCAATGGATCGGTCGGAGGAACACTCTCGGCGTTGGCGGCGAGTGCGTGGCGGGGAAGAAGGGGCCACGGGCATGGGCTAGGAGAGAGCGTGTGGGCCGCGTGGGTGGATGGCTGGGCTGAGGGAGGTGGCTGGGCCGGGGAAGGAAAGACCGGCCCATGGGGTTCCTATATCTTTTGTTTTTCCTTTTTGGATTAGTAATTAATAAAATGCAAATGAAAATAAAACCAAATAAATTCCAACTTCCAATGGGAGAGGAAATAAAAATAGAGATGAATAAAATGAATTTTTTGGTGAAAATAAAATAACAGCCATGGTTGGAGCAATATTTATTTTAGGGTATTTTGATCTAACGAGGGAAGAATTCTTCCTCAGTATTTAAATCCCTATATTTTCTATATTATTGAAAAAGAGAAATAAAATACGAGATGGAAAAAATATTTGTTAGGTCCTTGTTAGTTGTCTAAAATTAGGGTGTTAGAGGCTAAAAACTATCTGTGCTAAGCTAGTAAAGTTAGGATATTTTATCTTTATATATGGAAAAAAATTGTTTTCGGGAATTCTTAAAACTAAAATGAGACAAAATTAGATATCACTCTATTTTTGAGGAAAGTAATCAATTAGAATTCGATTGCATGCATGAGAGAATCAAAAATCAACCAATAGAAACAAATATAAAACCCCAAAAGATTTTCATATTAGTGAAGATTAAAAGAAAAATTGTGGTCGTTTGAGATTCTTCAACTAAGGTTTGATGATAAATTTTATTGATAGATTAATGTACTGTTAAAGAGGTGAAGAAAATCATGGTTATTGATTTTATCGAAAATCTATTTCGGAATGTAGTTTGACTTGTTGTTATATATATATATATATATATATATATATATATTAGCAAAAAACAAAGCCACCACATTGTTCTCATGGTCTAGAAATTCCAACTTTAATAGTAGGAGGAAAGAAAGAAAATTACCCACCACTGTTATTATGGAAAAACTAGACTAAAACGCCCTTAGGTTTACTTATTTATTACCCCATGTATCTATTATCTTTATATTAGAAGGTTAAAAGAAGCCACCACCTTCCCTCTGAAGACCAAGAAATTCCCACATTAATCAGAAAAAAGAGAAAATATAAGTCATTGGATTTTATGAAGATCTAACGGTTGAGATCAATGAAACAAAAAATAGTCTACGTCCGACCGTATACTTCACGTTACAGAATCCTATTGGACTTTGAAAAAATAAATCTGGCCTGGCTCAGGCAATTGACCGACCATATACTTCACGTAACAGTTCTATTGGACTTTGAAAAAAAAAATCTGGCCAAGGCAATTGAACTGCACGTAACAAATAAAGTCCTATTGGACTTTGAAAAAACAATTAAAAATCTGGCTAGGCAATTGAACAGCACGGTCCTATTGGACTTTGAAAAACAAAATAAAAATCTGACTAAGGCATTTGAACTGCACGTAACAGAGTCCTATTGGACTTTGAAAAGAAATAAAAATCTGGAAGAGAGTCCTATTGCTTTAATTGCACATAACAGCGTCCTATTGAACTTTGAAAAAAAAATTAAAAATCTGGCCAAGGCATTTGAACTGCACGTAATAGAGTCCTATTGGATTTTAAAAAGAAACAAAATCCTATATCAGAGTCCTACTAGACTGAAAATCTGCCCAAGGCATTGCGCCAGCTCTTAGTTGTTTTTTTACTACACACGTAATGGAATCTCTAACCATGAATGTTTTTCTCTTTTTTCTACTTTCCGCTAAATGAGATTATTCTTTTTTGTTCCATATTTCATGCCCGATTCCATGATATACTGAAGTAAAATTTCACATTGTTCAAGATCATATGAAAATTGATTTTTTTGTGGAGGTTTCTATGTATCAAACTAGATTTAAATAGGTTCATTGTGTTGTGGTTAGGGCTAATAACAATTTTCTCTTGGACCATAATTTTCAACTTACATGGGATATGATAGAGTAGGAACCCAAATTAACAGCATATGATATTGATGAGAGTATGGATTAGTATATACTCCCTCTAACTCCATTCTCAAGTTAGTGGTCTTTTTAGTTCGAAGAATAGAAAACAAAAAAAAAAAAGACTTGATCAGTGGGGATAACACAATCCCCATGTATTGTCTGATAGTGTGCTAGAATATGATAGGTTAGTTAGTTGTCTATTAGCATGGATAAGCTAATTATATATCTATCTTCATGCCTAAATATATATAATTGTTGCAAATAACTATCTAACATATCAGTACTCGCTCATTGATCGTAAATCCTAATCAATATGTATAAAAAAGATGTAAAACTCATAATTATAGGGCATCTATAGGTTGTAATGATCTTTTTTATTTACAAAAATCATTGTGTGAATTCCTAGGTTCTGAGAAGGATATAATGAACTTTTGCGAGGTGCAGTTGAATAGAAGAATTTTTTAAATGTTGCCTTCTTCTAATGTTCTATGACACAAATAAAAGCTCTTAAACACAAATATGCCCTTTATCTTATTCTGGTGTTGTGTATGTGAATAATTCTAGATTCATACTTCATTGTGAGCAAGTTAATAAGCAAGATTAGTGCTTCCTATGAACTGGGTTGATGCGAGCCAAGATGAGAAAGCAATATATAATTTGGACCGCAAACTAGAAAATAGGCAACAATGCAGAGGCTCGAATGAAAGTGAAGATATACCACCCAAGAACATTAAAGTGACTACTATTAGTTGAGGAAAAAACTATCATCCAAGGAGGACACATAATAATCTTATGGTTTCATATTATATATAATAAATTTGTAGGTTTATGAATTAAAATAAAATTTGTACAAAATGAAAGTTGGATTAGCTAGCTGTGCAATCGTGTGGGCCACCTTGCTAGTTACCCATATTAAAAAAACAAAAAAAATGCCATAAGAAAGTGAACCGTCACATTCTAAAATAAAGGAACCGCGTGACCACCTACAAACAAGGAATCATGGGAGTAAAAAAAGAAGAAAAAAACCATAGGCTTTCCATTATTATAGAAAGACAAACAAATAGACATATAGAAATATTAAAAATGAAACTACATGACAAATTATTACCCAACATTTTCTATTTAGAAACCTAAATCATTAGCATGTCACGTTTCAATAAGAAAAGTACTGTGAGAATAAAAAAGAGAGAAAAGCTGCTTGAAGAAATTATTCACCACACCCAATTCACGGGAAAATAAAAAAGTTAGTTTTTGTGTACTGAAACTTGCACTCACATGTTTCATCAAGAAAAAAAAGAAACAGCTGGACGACAAAATTCACCCAAATCAAATTCACGAGATCAAATTCAACAAAATAAATTAAACATATGGATACGAGAAAAATTCAATTTTGAGATAAATGATCTCCATAGTCATAAATTTGAATTTTAGTTACGTTGAATACGTTAACCATTTATGATGAATTTGTCTTTTAATTTAAGTTGATTAATACTGGATTAGTACAAGTCAAAGTGTAGATTTCAAAGAATATTATGGTATAGTTAATCCATACAATGAGACATCTAAATTAAAAACTGAAGATGCACCACACATTAGTAGGCTGACTAGTTTTTACAATCAGATATATATAACACTACTCGGTCACTCCCTCCTTCCCTCTCCGATGGTGTCATACTCAACTTCATTCACGTCAGCGAGTACAATCCTGTTGTGGAGTCTTTGGAACATAGGGTTAGCACCCACTACAAGAAAAAGGCCTTCTAGCTATAGACACATTTATGTTCTTATGTTTCTTTAAATGATAACGATTTTGGCATTGTTGACATCTATTGAGTCAAACCAAACAAATAGACCTTGGTAAGGCACCGGAAATACTTGTCGACAAAACTTAATAGATGGTTAGTGTGGTAAAGTTAAATCCGCAAGCGCACGGACATGCTGTCGTAGCATGTCACCATTGGATTACTCCAATGGCTGTCATTTATATTTCTCCCAAGGGATGGTGTGAAATAAGAGAGTACCATGCTCATAACTATATTATCAATTAATAGACCAAAATCCTAGCAAGCATAAGTTGATAAAGATAGTTGGGTAGTGGTGACACACATACATACGTTCCATCTCAAGGATAAATAAGTAGCAAGGCTATGAGAAATAAACTAAGAAAAGACTAGTTCCATATGTACTTCCTACTCACGTGGGTCTAATCTATGCACATACACATAATATACACATACTAAGATCAAAGACTATATAACAAAGGCACCAGGGAGCATGGGCTTATCCCTGTTACACAGGTAACTCCCGCAACGAGCCCTATGAATGCGGCTGGACGTGGAGGTAACGCTACTATCACATGAGGCTGTCACTACTGGCATGAACACCTCTCCTCCGTGGGACACACAACACTCAATGCTACTCTTAGACCTAAATATCATGCTTAAGCCTTCGAATAGAACTCTAGTCGGTCCGGAATATCTAGCTAATTAAAGCACCCAAAAGTGACATGAACCTTGTACCTCTACATAGCACTATCAACCTTAACATACATACTACTAAGTGTAATCATAGATACTTGTATGAACATAAGAACAACTGATGAACATTAAGAACATAGTGCTCATAGTAGAAAGATAAATACATTGTAATAGAGCAAAAGTCTTACAAAGAAGAGAGAGTAGTACCTCCACCTCTCCTAGGGGACTTGGGAACTATAAGGAGACTATTCTAAGCCTTTTCTCATAGCCTTGGACTACTAATACAAAAATGTGGTGAGAGGAATTGCTTGTGTGTTGTGTGTTAACAAATGAGGGGGGGGGGGGTACCCCTCCTTATATAGGGTCCACAAGGAAGTTCTGAGGTGGTTCCGATGCAAATATTCTTAGAGGGAAATAGGAGGTTACAATAAAAGGTGGTGGGAAGATTGCTACCAGAGATGGGCACCAGAGGCGGCAACCCTAGGTCAGCTGACCCGAGCCTAGCTCTTTTGGGCCTGGGTCTTGGTGGGTTGCCTCCTCGTCTAGGTATTAGTTATTTCCCATCTTTCCCACAACGTTGGACTACGATAAATTGGCTTTGTGGGCCTCTTTGTCGATTTGGCAGTCTCTAGAATATTCTGATGTTCTCGCATCTGCGACACTATTCTCCATTTCATCTCATATATTTATGTATTCAACATGCACCTAATAATCTCTAAGGACATGTGGAACTATATTATTTTAAAACAATATATGAGGTGCTAATTTTAGTTCTCCTTTATTTCCGAGATATTTGATGGCATAATATTGCACTTAGTGGCCATCAAGAGGCATGACAGACTAGAGACACTTTTTGACATGATTTTGAGAATGTATCAATATAAAATGATATTAGATACACTTTAACGTCAAAAATATGATAAACATGGTTTTCAACATGCATTCTAAAACATCACAAAGTGTTAGAATTTTAGACACACTTTGAATCATCAGTAGACACTATAAAGATCCTTGTTGATAAGTTTCGAGGGCATTTCAAAATCATATGGTATTTAGAGATCCTTTAACAGTACCCAACCACACCAAACATGTTTCTTAACACGTTTTTGAAAACGTATAAAAATGAGATGACACCAGACACATTTTGATTGAACTACCCTCGTTCAAAGACATTTTTGACATGCAAACATGATTATATAAGAATGTATGTTCAAAGCTATTTCAATTTGCTTTCGAGTTGAGATGGTTAGATGAGAAATCAGAAAACAAGGAGGTCACACGTTCAACTCGAGCCAATTCACGAATAGGTCAATCATTTAGAAGAAGTTTTACAATAATATTTTTAAAGCATTATATACAATATGTTTGTATTAATTGAAACATATATATAGTATGAAGGTATCGATGAAGCCATGTCTAAACTTATTGACATGTCACAAAACATGTCTATCCCAATACAAACATAGTATAAATACAATCATAAAAGCGTATCTACAAACATATTTATGCTTTATAGCATCTCTATTGAATGTATCGTACTTTAATAGACACGTTTTAAAAAATCGTATTTACCAAGCTTTGACACACTATGTGTTGAGGCACCATGGATACGATTTACGAAAATATCTCTATATTTTTATTGTGACAAAATAAATATATCTAAATATTAAATAAAATGTACCAAAAGGGGGTGTTTTCTTGTAGTGACCTTCGAGCTTCTCCTCTTCGGCAAAATGTGTAGTGCAAACTCATCTCTAGGTGCAATCATGCAAACCCTTTCAAAAAAACATATTTAAAGGTTTCAAAAAATTACAAATGCTTGCATCAGTGTAGATGGAATAGGGAGAGACCTTCACATAAAAATTCAAGTTCAAACTCATCTTCATTTAAAAGATACTCCTCTCGTTTCAAATTATAAGACGTTTTTGACTTTCGGACTTCACGTTTGACTGTTCGTCTTATTCAAAAAATTTATGTAAATATTATTAATTTGATTATAATTTATTTTATTATTAAAGATATTTTGTAAATGACTTATTTATTTGTGTATTTACACAAAATTTTTGAATAAGACGAACGGTCAAACTTAATCTCCGAAAGTTAAAAGTGTCTTATAATTTGAAACGGAGGGAGTACAAAACTATCAAAACATGAACAAAAGAACAAAAAATATAACACTGTACACTGTTTTGTCTTTTACCTCTTATGCATCCAGATTTTTTCATTTTTGTATCTTTTAAACAAAGACGAATTTGAACTTAAATTCTTTTATGAAGGTGTCTCTCTGTAACATCTACACTCATGCAAGTGTTTGTAATTTTTTGAAACCTCTAAATATGTTTTTTGAAAGAGTTTGCATGATTGCACCTATAAATGAGTTTGCACTACATATTTTGCCCTGCTCTTCTCTGGCAACCGCTCATAGAAGATGGCATAGTTGTCGTAGTGGTTAGCTATGGTGTTGGAGGTGCGGGCGCCAAGCTCGAAGTAGCCAGCGAGGGCGCCACCGGAGCCATGAAGGAAGTGGAAGCAGTCGGGACAAACAAGAGAGAGAGAGAGAGAGCTGCGGTTTGCGGCTGGGAGGGGAGGGAGAGATGTGGGCCATGGCAGGGGATTTACCAGTGGCATTTCATCAACCCGTTAGCCACCTAACAGCCCTTGGTCATTTTGAATACAAAACATATTAGGCCACTGGGTGCAGAGTCCTTGACAGCAGCTCCCTGTGGCGGCCGAGGACGCTCTCAGCGGCTGTGCCTCCACGGACTCGGGCCAGCTTTGATGCGGTAGGTATCGACAGCGGCATTGACTAAACATGGAAACATAAAAAAGAGGACCACAATTTCCCTTGTTGAGCCGCCGCACACAAACACTGTTGGATTCAATATCAATCGACACACTGCCCATTGCCATTCGGCAGAGGATCTGGTTTCCCATTTAGAACACCGTAGTAATCCTAAGTGAAATGCACCACAAGTCCCTAAACTATTTTGGAACGATTATCTAGGTGTACGAACTCTCAAAGTGACCATCTGGGTGTTTAAACTATTCTCGAATGACCATCTGGACCCATGTACTTTATAGTAACATCTAGGTCCATAATCTATTTATGTTGTGTCAATTAGGTCCACAACGTCATCATCCACTCGCTCTCAGCGCACATTGCGTCGTATGCTCACCGCCCACTGGCCCATCTAGGAACTAGGCAACGATGAAAACAATATGTCACTTCACATGCGAAAGGCGGCCAAACAAATACGGTAGGCTATTGTCACTGGTAACAGAGGGGGACCGTCATTGTGGATAACAGCCATAAAAAGGCAAGGCCACAAGAGCGGAGTCAGATGGGAGATGATACCTTGATAGAAGAGCGCACCTATAGGGGTGGACAAAAATCTCGAAGCTCGTGGCTCGCCTCGACTCGTGACTAGCTCGGCTCGGCTCGGCTCGGCTCGGCTCGACTCGGTTTCTTAATGAGTCGAGCCGAGCTTATATTTTAGCTCGTCGGATTAGCGAGCTGAGCCGAGCTAGCTCACGAGCTGCTCGCGAGCTCAACAAGCTCTAAAACACCGAGAATAAGTAATGCTCAATACCAATATAATGTCATATATTTAGTTAATTTTTGAATAGTTTGAAACATATTTTAAATCAATCTACATTATTAGCTTTTTTGTTAAGTATAAATCATATATCTTACCTATTTTATAAGAAAATATTTCAGATTTAAAGAATATAATGTCTTAATTGTTCTATATCATTGGCTCGCGAGCCTAATGAGCTAGCTCGAGCTGATTATCGAGCCGAGCCGAGCTAGGTTTTTAGCTCGTATGTGTACGAGCCGAGTCAAGCCGAGCCAGTTAGAACCGAGCCAGTTTTCTAACGAGCCATTACGAGTCCAGCCGAGCCGAGCTGAGCCGAGCCAGCTTGACATCCACCCCTACGCACCTGCTGCTAGCTGGTGTTACTTGCGTGGAGAGCGCTCAAGCAGCGGTAATGTGCATGAAGAGCAATCGAGTGACGGTGGTGTGGACCTAATAACACAATGTCAATAGGTCATGGACCTAGGGAGGTTAACTTAAAATTTGTAGATATAGATGAGCATCAAAGAATATGTTAGGCACTCACACGGTCACTTTAAAAGTTTGCGGAACTTGTGGTGAATTTTACTCTCATCCTAAACAGTTTTGGGACTTGTGGTGCATTTTACTCTCATCCTGCCACTTCTGTTCATTAACACTGTAGCAAATGTACTTTGAACATTTTACCTGCTGCACTTAATTGCACTGGCGACAATGGAGGATTTTTCTGAACAAATGATGTGATTCCAATTCTAAGCCAAGGTACGGCAGGAACCTTAAATGTATTCAGTACTACATGTCGGCATAATGCATCTTAACTGTCTATGCTAGCCACTAGATGATGTGATCCAATGCTCTAAACCAAGGTACGGAAGCAACCTTCAAATTATTTTGTCGTACATGTCCATGCTAGCAACTACCGGGAACCAAATATGGGAGGGCATTAACCATGAACTATTACTAAGTAAAACTTATATGTGAATGGTTATATACACAGAAAAGTATTTAGCGGTAGACAGTTATTATACAGAGGATCAACTTCAAATGCACAGACGGCACCGTGTAAATCAGAAAGCCTTTAAAATGTAGCCTATCACATGATCGTGAACTAGTGTTAGAATTATGGAATGCGCCTTTTTATTGGAAAACCAGATAGCCAAGCATAGTAGCGTTAAGACGTACCAATCATAATAATGACAGAAAAAGAATTTAACACGAACCTTATTGTCATTTAATTTCCATCGATCATTTTATATTTCTTGTAACCATTGTTGTTAGTTTTTTTGGTTTAACTAAATCACATGCGTAACCCGTTCTTATCTTAGCTTCTTCAGGGCATTTATGTTTCGAATCCTGCTATACACATGACCCTGCTTTCCGGCTACCTCTTGCGACTGGAACGGTGTATGTGCATGTCAAAGCCCAAGCCCAAGAAGATCGTAACTTCTCGTGCGTATGTGCGTGCTGGATTGATGCCGCAGTCGTGTGTGAAGCAATTCCGTTATGTTTTATTTGAATGAAGGCCATGTACATATCATTTAAAAATCAAAACAAAACTCCAGGATGTATCATGTATCTCGGAGGACAAACACGTGTCATGTATACATTCATTTATAATGTTAGCTAGACTTTGATTTTTGGATTATAGTCATACCTCCCTCAAATTGTGAAAATAAGTGCCACGATTCCTATCTTTTCTTTGTCGGTGGTATAAAATTTCATTATATACACTATTCATGTGGCTTTCCAGTTTGTTTGTCGCACTAAAAAGTACTCTCTCCATCTCAGTTTATCTGTCATTCTGACTTTCAACCATATTCATTAAACATTCTCTGAATCTAGACACACCATATGTCTAGATTCATTAAACATTCCATGAATTTGGACACCCCAAAACACCTCCAGAATAACAAATAATCAAGAACAAAGGGAGTAGTGATATTGGATTCCTTTACAAGCCCAAAGTAGTGATTTTGAATTCCTTTACAAGCCCGATTATCATGCTAGAGCTTAAATAGAACGTTCATATGTGAATTTATACTGGTCCCCAGTAGAATAATGGGAATAGGTTTGTGAGAATATTACTCGCTATTGCTAGTTTCATTATCAAATTAAAATTGCAATTATTTTAGTCTTAATAACTTTGAATGCCCAATTCTTTTACAATTGTGAATTTTATATATGGTCTTACACCAATGTTAAGTTTCGCTAAAAAATTCATGCTTTCAGAAATCTTGCAGTATTTATATGATTATTAGTAGGAAATAAGCTTTTTCTTTAAGTATCAGTTTCAAAATTTGTCCACTACATTTCTTTCTTTCACGAAATTGGAGTGGTTTCTTCTGACTAGTTGCATAATATTTCAGTCTTAGGAAATGAATCCTCCGAGTAATATCTAGTGGTCAGCATCATTGAAACCCAATTCTTCCATACAGTCCACATACTCTAAAACATTAATAGGCGATCACATCCTTGTAAAAAGGAACACCTAGCCTTCCTTTGAAGGTACCAGCATGACTTTTAGTCCACTGGGTATTGTTGATTCAATTAAGCCTCAGCATGATTAGCCAGTACAACAAAATGGCATTAAGGCTGATGGCCATCAGTACGGGATAACTGTCAGATTCCCAACCAACACCTACAATGCCATGGAAATTTGTGTTGGTTCATATAAAAAATCCACTGCAATTAAGCAAAATGTTTTCGTCGGTTGTGTGATTAACAAACTTTTTTCTTTTAAAGACAGCTATTTGTTCGAAGGATAGGCGGACTACGAAGTCTAATAGATCATCGTGGGATGATTAGTGCAGCAACTGACAATTGTTTTTTCTAGCAAACTGGTCGGCTACTACTTACTTCAACCAACAGCTATATCCTTCCAAACAATATAAAGGAGATGCATCTCAACCTAAATCGCATGCTAATTGTTGACATTTGCTATGGTCATACCAAATAATCAATTCCTAATGTTGGTGGTATAAATGCTTATGGAGGATCTTTTATAAATACATTTAACTAAACAAAATTAGCCACCATGTTCGTTCCCAAAGCATAAAATAATAGAATAATCACCACTATCATTGAAATTAGTATGCCAAAATACCTTTCATATAGTTACACACTGTTGTACGAATGTTTTTTTCCAAGTGCTCGTAGGTACGCTATCTTCTCCTCCCTAATTACGTACCCCGTATCCAGATCATGTACGTAAAATATATCTTCTTCCTCCCCGTACCTAAACTGATATATACTAGCTAGTTTAATTAGATCATGAGCTATACACAGCATGCAAAAAGAATTATAGTTCCACTAGCTGGAGCAGTTAGATGCAGAGGAGGCATAAACGGCAGCATATAAAAAGATCAAGAATGCTTTCCTGATGAAAAATAAAACGATAAAGAAATGAATAATACACCACAGAATAACAAAGCAGTGCCAAACCTTAAGCCGGGTACTGTTAATATGTCTCGGCAAATGAATATTTTACAGTCAGTGTTTATTAGGAGCCTACAGAAAAGAGCAAAAATGATCTTGCTTTTCAAGTGAACTGATAGAACATGTTCCACAAATTTTCTAGAGCTTGATCGAGTAATATAAGATCTCAATATGTTAATAGAAGGCTTCTTTCTAACGGTAAACAGTTACCATGAAACCTATAAAACAAAATAAATGAAGAAATACATTGTGCATTTATTTAAGTTTTGCTTGTATTAACATTTGTTGCTGATGTGCATACCTAATGGAATGTGGTAGCAGCCCAATTTATTGTTGTTATTGTAGAACCTACAGATATATAGAGATACATTTATAGAAATACCAGTACTAGCTAGCTGTCTGCAAAAGCCAAAAATGGCAAAAATATTTGTTACTGCCTCCGTTCTACAGTGTAAGGATTTCTAAAATCCCGAGATAAAAATAGTTAAGGTGAAAAAAGTCATATATACCCCTCCTTTTACACCACCTCATCAATCCTCACCCACCTAACAATCCACCAGATTTTGTCTTATCCTTAGGAATGCTTATATTGTGGACAAACAATTGAATGCTTCAAATGCTTAAATTGTGGAATGGAGGGAGTAGCTTTCTTCCTCGTGAACAGAACTAGGCAGGTCATAAACCAGCAACAGCGTCATATGGAGATGCAAACAAAAGCTATATAGGCATATTCACCTTATTATGAGTAGCAAGCAAAGTCCTAAATCAAATTAATACTTCTTCCATCCAAGAATGTAAGCATTTGTTGACTTTCAGGTATCAGTTTTGACCACTCGTCTTATTCAAAATTTTTATTAAAATATTATTTATTTTTTTACAATTTGTATTAACATTGGATACATTTTAAGTATTAAGTATTAATTTTTATATTTGTGTAAATATTTTGAATAAGACAAATGGTCAAACACAATAGTTAAAAGTCAACAAATTCTTACATTCTTGGACGGAGGGAGTACCTAATTAACAAACTTAGTGCTCATCGATGTGGACGCAGAAGAGAAGCCATCCATGAAATCAAGTGCCTGGTTGAAGGGCCCGAAGGCATCTTAGCCCATGTCCCCATAGAGGCATGCCTTGTCATCCACGGGTGCATCAATAGGTGCGTAAAGTGCGAACGGTGCGGGAGATGCCCGCAAGAACACCCTCCGTGCTGGCAACATCAGCGCCCACATCCACGGTGTTGGTGACAGTCCCATCAACGGTGCATGTAGCGGGAACAGCATCAACGCCATTAAGGCCGCATCAATGGTGTACTCGTTAGTGACGCCTCTATCAAGTTACAATGCCAGCATCAATAGTTCTGACACTGACATTTGTGGTTGTAGATGTGTAACTTCCAGCTTTCCTGTCCTCTGTATGAAATTCTGATTTTGTTTCTTCGCGTGAATCATGGATGACTTGGCCACATCTTTCTTCTACACCACCTCTTCTTGTTTTAATCTCTATCAACAACTTTTCCTCATAAGTTTCCTCCTTTGTGTTCCTCCACTTCATGTTCCTGCTCCTCATTAACCTGTACTAACATCATAGAGTTTAATCTCTAGCAACAACTGTTCCTCATCAGTTTGCTCTATCTGTTCCTTCATGTTCCTGCTCCTCATTAACCTCTTCTGTGTCCTGTTCTTCAGAATCATTAGATAACCGGCTCCAAATAATCTTTGGCCATGCTATCGGAGGCAACAAATCCAATATCTAAGGTGGCCTCGTACCCCGGTGCTATCATGTCACTGTTTTGCTATATGACATCGACACCTAATCGAGGAGGTCATCCACTTTCGTCGTAACGCAGATTTAGGTGAGTTGAAGTTGGCATTGTTACTAATGAATCCCAATATGACCATTTGAATGTGTTGTGGGATTAGGGGGAATGGAGATACACGAGAATAGAGTAGAGGTGACAAGATTGCAAAAAAGGGGGATGGTGATGATGACGACGATGAAGATGATGATGATTGTTATTATTATTATGACGATGAATCAAATATGGAGGTCAATGATTCCAAACTATAATGGGGATTGGATACAATGAAATTTTTGTTTAAATATGAGAGACTACGAACCTGTGGTGTAGAAGTTTGGTTAGAGTGTAGAAATTTATTGAGTATTGGCAAGTCTGAAGCTTGGTCTCACATCACAAAGAAATCTACCTATCAAGAATATTTTTTTGGTTAATTAAATCTAGTGTCTGCAATTGGTAAATAGCCTATTGATTGTGGACACGATCTTAGGTGATCCTCAAATACATTATTGCCTTAAAAGAAAAACTAGAGCATTTCGAAAGAGTGTACCTTGGTTTTTCTGCCATATTGGCTCTCATAACCCAACAATGATTTGTTATTTGAAATGACACTAGTTGGTATAATCCGTGAAAACCAATGCCATAGCCTAGCATGAATGCATGATTCATCTGGTGACAGCCAAAATCAAGACTTACATCTTTATCATCATCATAAAAATGTGGACAAGTCCACATAATAGACAGTAATTTGTTCTTCAACTCTGACCTTTCTACCACCACCTCTCGCAAGTATTTTTTCATATCCGGCTGTTCCACCTTACTTCCATTTCGCTGTCAGTTGCTGTAGGCAACACTGCTACATTTATATAGCCTACAATAGCAGGCAAAAATGCATTGTAGTATAGGGCATCTCACCTAATACTACACAAACGTTATTAGAAATAGTGCATATGTAAGAACAGTCAGGACGCATGCTGCAACTGTGGTGCAGGAAAACATAAAAAAGAAAAGAAAATTGAGCGGGTTGGGCTCAGCTCGATTTACCATGTGGCACAGACCCCCATTTGGATGCTTGCTCCTGGAAATGGCTGCCTTCTCGTCGGATCCGGCTATGGGGAGGGAGTGGGTTTTCTTTTGTCCTCTATTACTGGAAAATGCGAGATGATATTCCAGGACACGTGTGTAGTAACCAGCCATAAGAAAGTTTCATTAAAAAAACATAAGAAAGACTAGCACATTTTCAAACAAAAGTGTGTGTCAATTCCAATAGAAATTATCTACCAAATAATGCATACTTTGAAATTACTACCTAAGTGCAAAATATGAAAATGTTTCTATGAGTTGCCCAAGCAGTAAGTGAAACATAGTATAGGGTTAGCTGCTGTTTACATCCGACACCATGTTTTGCATCTTCATGTGTTTCATGGGCACCGCACAAACTGTATGACAGGCAAGAGAAATATCGGATACCAAATATCGAGTTATGTTAGATTTCACTGATTCATCTACGACATGATCCTTTTGAGGTATTCTGTTGCATGCAGTAGACAAATTTGCAGTTTCGGAAGAGAGACTGTAGGGTCCCTTCAAGTTTCCTAAATACACATATACCACATTTATCCGTTACAATTGTCTGGTGTTAAGTCAACGTTTTAGAAATAACACAAAGAATACCATGTGCTTCATATGACATGATGATTTCACAATAATTTTGTGGATTGAATGAAGAGGCAGATGACCTATCTTGACTACATCATATGCTTTGGAAGAAAAAATAATTTCGTTAATTATTTTCACAAACAAATATTATACTGTATACTTAGATGTTCCACCAGATTTAATTATCCATTATACGTAAATCTTAACTTTCTAACCTTTTCGATATCCATTAACACGACGCTGTCTTATCCTATGTCTTCACTCCAGCATAATTCAACATTTGTTAAAGCTTAAAACTCTGCAATTAGTTAAACTCGTAACACATTATATTAGTTTACAAACATTGGTCTTCAGCCGTGGACACATTAATTCTACTCATTCATGCAACAGTACAGTGTAGACACAAAGCAGATTACATTGGTGGCCATCACATGCAATCCTGTTTTCCACAAAGTCATAGGTTACAACATGTACGAATTAGTACTTAACAACACATATGGATGGTGGATCATTACGCATGATTTCAACCACTAATTGGGCAGATCTAGGATCTGAGAAGAATACTTGTATAGATCTGTTCGTATGACATGAATCTTAGCTTCCTGAGCACATCTACTGCAATTTTCATTTTCATGCATGTAGAGGTAATGGTCAGAAGAAAAAAGATGTCGGATAGAGGAGGCAAGCTCGATCTTCTACCTGTTTATATCCAGACTCTTGGCCAGCTCATGCAAAAGACAAGTGTGTTAGAATCTGTGTACATGTGGTTTTATCTAGATGAAACTACTCTCCTCTCTTTCCTCATTAATTATTTGCCACATCATCTTAATGGTGACCTGAGACACTATTTAATGAGAATGAAACTCCCATTGGGAGTAGCCCTAGTGGTGGTCACAACAGTGGGGCTGGAGGTATTGGTGCCATTGATGATGGTAGAGAGATAGAGAGAGGCATTGAAAAATTAGTGTCATTGATTGTACAGATGTGAGTAAACCATTCAGCAAGTTTGGAGATCCGGATGTGCAAATTTAAAGTGTGTAACCTAAATGACACCTTCGACAAGGTTCACAACCCGCCATGCACTTCACTCTTGTAAATCTCATGTAAGTTATGGAAGTGAAAATGGTTCTATAGGTTGAAGCGAATAACATGATGGAAGATGAGATAGCCAAACGTGCCAGCATGTCATCAACGTATTCTTGTGTGTAAGCTTCAGCAGTAGAAGATGTAGAGTACGACGGGCACTAAATAATGCTCAGTTCAGCAGTAAAATTGTTTAACTCATCAAGACATTTTCACATGCTAGATCATTGCAGTTAGGTAGTTTTAGCTGTCATTAAATCATACTGGCAACCAAAGCTCACCTGGTTTATAGTTAGGGCGTCACTGTTGTATTTGACTGAAACACAGCTGCATACCATTAAAAAAACAAAATTAACACCCCCAGAATTTACCATGTATCTCTGAGGCCAAACACATCCCATTCTTTCATTCATGTAAGTTGGTAGCCTTTGATTTCTCCAATTTGTTTTCTTTACAAGCGCTATTTGATCATACCATACCAAGTCTTTAAAATTGTTGCAAAAGTGCTATGATTCCAATCTTTTTTTTTCATGTGTGCAGCAGAAAAATATTGTTATACAGCCATTGTTTTTGGGTTCCTCTAGCTAGGGAATCAAAACTAGAGATTAATTTTAGATTACAAAATACAATAAAATGCTAGTAAAAACTGTGAACATTAAGTCTGAAGTAAAATTCTAGAGCCGAAATATGATTATTGATATGTTCCTTATAATGCTAGTTTCAATTTGAACATCAATTTTTTTAGTGTTTAAAATTTTCAAAGTCCAAGTATTTAACATTTGAATATTTTAATTCGTATTTCAACATCCAAATATCGCTAAAATATCTGTAATGTTGAATCTGAGGTTTTTCTGAAACATTGGTTTAGTATTTAAGGAAAATTGCTAGAGGAGGCAAGAAAAATCTGAGGTTTTTCTTAAACCGTCAATCCAATCAAGGACCAGCATGATTAATTAGCAAAGTTGCAATTTGGGATTTGATGGGGGTGAGTCTCTTGTCGTTGCAAAATACACAAATGACACAGTTTAATATGGTGCAAAGACAGAGTAAACACAAGAGGATTACTGTAAAATATAGGTATACCATATTTGTCATTGTTAATGCTTTGGTGTTCAGTCCAGGTATTAAGAGCAGCAAAACCAAGCCTTGTGCTTCATATCCCTACATGATTTCCTCATAGCTACTTTGAAGATGGGATTAATCAGGAGATTCCCCATGGTGAGTTTGTATCCCCTTAGAGCATCTAAATGAGAGTCCCATAAATAAACTCTCCCTAAATCAAAATTTTTTTTTTGAAGGAAAGTCCCTAAATCAAATTAGTGGGGTTTAATCTAAAAGACCATCTGCAACAGCTCCCTGAAACAACTAATGGATTTATTCTCCGCCTAAATTCACCTCATTTGTTGCTAGAAATTGGAGGAAAGTTGAGGTATCCAATCGTTCTATAGTTCCTAGAGAATTAATGTTATTGTGGCCCCCAGATGGTGATGTGGCCCAATCAAAAGTATTCTTGATTCGTTTTTAAGGAGAAATTGGTAGAGGATGCAAGAAAAATTATCCCTAACAATTCTTGGGCTATTACTGAAAACATAGTTTTGGGGAGCTCTTGGAGATTCTCTTAAAGGAGAATACACTATTGGGACAGAGATACACTATTGGTGCACCTCCAGCTCGCATTATGCACAAGCCTGAATTCATAGTAAGCTTCTTGATATTATATTCTTTGAATTCATTCCAGCATGATTTCATCTTTAATTTCTGAATCTTACAACTCTTTAAAATAGGTTAAACTCGCCACACATTAGATTGATGTTAGGAACGTAGATATCAGTCTGCCGCCACAGAGCCATTCATCCAACTCTCTGGGTCGCGTGCACAAAAGACAGTAGGCTTACATGCAAATCAAGTACTGTACACATACACAGCCGATGAGAACGAAAGACGATACATGAAATTACTTGGTTAATTACAGAGACAGGTGATACTGCACAGACATCATGCACGCATGGCAGATGATTGCCTGATTGGGGATAATTTGGATGGATGAAGCTAGAATCTGAGGACCAGCATATACTATATGGTTCTATTTATATGACATGAAATTTAGTTTCTTGAAATTAATAGCTTGCTACGTACTGCACTTTTCATTATTCCATGGATATAGAGGTAGACGACCACTAGAGAATACGTCGGACGGAGGAGGCAAGCTACCTGGTTTATATCTAGCCGCTGTCCTGCAGCCTCTGGGCAAGCGAGGTGCGAAGGCCATCGTCACCCTGGAGCTCGGCGGGCACATCCACGACCACGTCCTGAACGGTCACGCCGTGCACCCGGCTGATGCACGCGTGCTGGACGTGCAAGCCCAGTGCTTGGAGCGCGCACATCAGGCGCGCCGGCGCGTGCAGCACCGCGCTTGTCGATCTCACCGCAGCCGCATCAGGCCCCACCATGCGCACCTCCACCGCCTCGTCGATGACGAATCCGGCTGCAGTACTGCCGCAGGTGGAGGAAGAGACCGTCTGCCACCTCGTTGTGGAGGCCCGCTTCGCCTCGGCCTCAAGCTGTGCGACGCGGGAGCGCAGCTGCGTGATGTAGGCTGCAGCGTCGGCGAGGAGTGAGGCCTTATCCATGCGTGACACGGTCGGTACAGTGGCCCGGAGCTCGCAGAACCGGCGGTTCAGCTTGTCCCGGCGCTGCCGCTCTGCCTCCACGTGGCTCACGGTGGGGCCAACCGGTCGCGGCCCGGGCTTCCTTCCTCGCCGCTTCGCAGGGCGTTGCTCCGGGACTGAGACGATCTCCTCCTGCTGTTGTTGCTGTGGCTCTGGAGGAGGTGGCTCCTTAGAGAGCTCAGATGCCGGGGAAAAATGCCGGGCCACAGATCGTCCCCATCGTCACAGTCCTTGTTCCTGGTCACGAACTCCTCGTTCAGCAGCCATGGTTCGGGGACCTCGCAGGAGGTGAACTCTATGACCTGGTTACCTGCGTTTGGGAAGAAAGACGCCTGGCGGAGGAGGCGAGAAGCTGGAGTATGGTGAGAGGAGCCGGTCCATGTTAGTGATTGCTTAAAGTGGCAAACGAAGAGGAGGGCCCTTTCTTTTTTCTGCAATTTGTTGCGTTTGTGTTGTTCAGCTTTTATAGTGCCGGCAAGCGTCCTATTGCCCTAGCAAATGGATAGTTGTTGGGCACTTAAAAAGTGTGGTATGGTTGACAAACATACGTCAATTCACTAATTAATAAATCGACACATATAAAGTCGAAAGTTTTTTTATCCGACGGATCATTATCTACAGCTCGTGTGCGAGACGTTTTTTATATTTCGCGACTATGTGTGTGAGACATTGATGAATCGACGTTAGTAGACAAGACCGCTAGCTTTCGCTGGAAGCCTGCCTGCTGATTCTTGTAGCTGGCCCTAGAGAGGGACACGTCTCTGATATTGCTACCACAACTTCTGCTTAGGCGTGTCCTCATGAACCAAACTAATGTACTTGTGTGAGAGAAATAAGAAATTTTCTTACCTGTTCATGCCAAATTAACAAAACCATCGTACGTGTTTGGCCCGTCGATCACCCTGCTATTATGAGGTTGAGTCAAACTGGCATTCGGTAATCTTGAGGCAGCAGCCAGCGTAGAAAGGTAAAATGGTAACTAGCATCGATCGCTAGCCAATTCCCTTCCGGTGATCGTCACGGTGGAGTTGTCCATTATTGCTGGCACTCCTCCGGTGATCGTCAATCCAGTGCTGCAGATTGAGCTTGAGCTGGCACAATTTGACAATTCCCCTACTATATTCTATTGGGAATTCGGTCAAAGTGTTGTGTGATTTGAATAGATGCTCTTTCTCAAGCGATCAACAATCCTGTGCTGCGACTTGAGAAGGTGCCGGCGGTTGATTCCCCTCTTATAGTCACAGGTCGCAATTAAGTTAGTGACGGTAGACATCAATATTTGTGGAAGCACATAATTCTCCAAGTCAGAACTAGTATTCATAGAATCTGGACGGCTGTTTGTGTTGTCAAACAGCACATAATTTTTGGAGGTATGTCTTTGGAAATTCTCCTCAATGCCAGTGACAACTTTTTGGTGAAGCGCGTCGAATTTGGACCGCTAGTCATGATATTCCATGGGAACTTCTTCATCAACAATAAAAAGTTGGAGCCAGTAGATGAGTGTTTTTCCTTTTTATTGTATTATATATTTTGCTGTGTGTGGCCATTTGAGATGTTTGATGGTGACCAATATGGCTGTAGATTTCCATAGAGACAAAGCCGGGATTAATCATTATATTATCTATAATAAATGCTTTCTTTTGTGCCATAATATATGGAATTATCACAGCTACACTATAAACAAATATATTTTCTGAATTAAAGTTGAATGACATTTTATTTTCAGCCTAATCATATTTTTGAACAATGCAACTGAAGTATTGGAAAAATGACAATGTACTCGAGGAACAATTAGTTTTTAGGTAAACATTTTCATTTTGTCAAAGAATTTTATTTTCTATAGGTGAATGAAAAACATGGGTGGTTTGATCAAAACGTGACATAGAGAATAGCAAAAACTAAGTAACTTTCTAAGGAGACAAACTTATAAACTTATGGCATCAATTTGTACTCCAGCGAGAACAAAAAACCTCCCATGAGTTGTGGTTCTACATGTCATTATCGTTATTTCATTGCTCCACATCGACCAACTAAAACTGGTTCAGCTCCATTTCATCTGAGATCACATGTGCTGTTCCCTTTGACTTATATCCCCATCCTGCGTCGGAGCATTATTGGTATTGAAATATGGCTAGATGTTTCATTTTTTTCCAGTGAAACGGGGATTTTACCCACCTTATATTGCATCGATGAAGGCGATTGATACAAAGGATCAACACACATTACATGAGGGCCGTAGCTTAGTCCAGCGAAGCCCCTTTATTGCGGAGAAAAAAGAGAAAAACAAATGTACAGAATTTACATGAGATGCGAGGAGAGATATGCGCACCAAGCACACAGCGCAACGACATCAGCGTGCTTTCGGTAGCACTAGGCCCAAACGTAAAGGATCTGATGGAGACGACGGATGTTGGTTGCAATGTCGGAGTGGCTGAAGATCAAGTCATTGCAGCATTTCCAGACCCACCATAGCAACATGATCATGATGCCGGGACAGGCCCCATCGAGGCGTGGCAATGGGTAGGTCAGCATCCAAGGTGAGAGCATGTTCCCTGTTGGGGAGGAGATGGAGAGCTTGATGAAGAGCTCGGCAGCATGTCTACATCTGAAGAAGATGTGGTCCACTGTATCCAGCGCATCGAGGTAGCACGGGCACGATGCTTAGGATCTTCTTGTGCAATAGGTTAGCCCCTGTAGTCTTACGATCATGGCACACCTATTGCACACGAAGAATCGTAGCTTGAGCGCAGTGGCGGAGCCATATATGAAGTTAAGGAGGGGCTGGATGAATAGTAACCAAGTAAGGCGATGAAGCAACGAACTCCTAGAAATCACAACACATCAACAAGTGAATGCATTTGGTGCAACCTTGTAGGGAGCTGGTGGAGACGACCGAGACATTGTGCCGTCGAGCGTACACTATTCTTGTCTTCCTCAAGTCAAGCACCGTGACTCGCTATACAAAAACATATGCTCTACTAGGCAGCTACTGAGCTAACAGGCTATGGGCCTTGTTATTTTCCACATAGGTGTGAACAGATTGCTCTATTTTGAACTCCCAAACAAGAAAATACTATTAGATCTTGGAAATTTTATCGGAGCCCGGGGCGGAGCCTAGGTTGGCCTGAACCTGGCTCTATCTGTGCTTGAGCGGGACCCTAGTATGCCAAATTATGTCGCCATTAGTCTTTAGCGCCGGTGGAGATGAGCGACTGTAGGGTGCAACAGAGTCCATCCATCTGCCCTATGATCAAGTTTAGACATAGTGGTTAGTGGCCCAACACAACTATCTCAGAGGTAGCTACTCTAGTAAGCTTAGGCTGAAGAGGGCACTCAAGCCAGCTAAGGGCCTCGGCAATGCTCGCGAGGGGGTCTGTAGAGTGGGAAAAGAGGGCGGGCAGGTGCAGGCAAAAGGGCCCAACATGGAGCCAATCATCAAACTAGAATGAGGTGGAAGACCTGTGATGGACATGCACGCGACTGAGGGAGCGATAGGTCTGGTGGAGATGGTGAGGAGGAGGGGAGGATGGAGTCCCCTGTGATTCAATGGATAACGTCAGAATGCGAACGCAACCAGGTCAGCCACGGGAGGGATTCCTGCCCAAAGAATTTATGGGAGACCTTGAGTATGAGGCACTTGTTATGATTAGCGAGGTCCTTGACACCAAGCCCACACTCGGAGCGTGGGAGACAGGCTTTTTCCCAAGCAATGGGGCATGTGCCGCCGGAACAAGTTTCATCACCGGTACAGGGGAAGGCATGGAGCCACGGAACGATGGATGTAATTACCCCTTTTGGGAGGGGCAGGGAGCACATGTGGTAGACTAGGACGCTAGAGAGCATCGTGTTTGTTAGGATGAGTCAGCCACCTTTAGAGAGGAGGCAACCTTTCCCTCAGAAAGATACTTGTCGCACTAAGAAAAATGAGAGGTAGAAAGTTAGAATTGTGGAGTTTGATGTGCGAAAGTGGGAGTCCAAGATAGGGTTGGGGAAGGTGGAAATCGAGCATCCTAGGAGCAATGCCATAGTCATCGACTCATTCTCATCTAGGTTCATTGGAACAAAGGTTGATTCATGGTAATTTATTGCAACTCCAGTGCTCAAGGCAAAGTCGTCCATGTTTCGCTTCGGAGCGATGACGCCGGCAGTGTTCCCCGGAGAAGGAGAAGGTTGTCGTCAACGTCTTGATGCTGCTGGGAGGTTATCCATGAGAGGTGGGACAGCAGCCCCCGAGAGAAAGTGTCATGGATTAATGCACAAAGAACATCTACGACAAAGATGAAGAGATAGGGGGAGAGCGGGTCGCCTTGCTACAGCCCTCGTTGACAATTGATCCACCTCCCTGGGACACCGTTAAAAAGGATGTCAGTTTTTTTGGTTGACAGAAGGGAGGATACCCATGATCGCCAGTGGTCGTCGAAACTGCACGCACCTAGATTGCGGTCCAGGTGGTCCCAATTGATGGAGTCAATGGCCTTGCGAAAGTCCAATTTAAGGACGACAATAGCAAGAGGTTTCATCTTTGCAGGTTTAGTATAACGAAGCTGGCCACACAAAGAGTTAAGTAGTCGAGGTTTAATCAAAGGAGTTATATACTTCTGGGATCAAGTAACGATGGTGATCACATTGATATTGTTACTAGGTACTCTAATGAAGCAGCGTGGTGAGCAAAGATAGTTACTAGGTCTCTCCCACAAACAGATTTGTCTCGTACTTTGTGATGATTTCTATGGAGGCTGATACATTGTGCATTTTTCACATGAGTTACTTGGTCTTCGGGTTGTCTTCTAAGATGCCACACACAGTCCACTTGCTTATCGGGAAGCCTTGTACTTCACGTTTGTTGCAGAACAGCCTGGCCACTAGCTAACCTCCCGACAGTCTGGTGTCATCCTATCAATCTGCAAACTCGAACTAAATCCAACCAAAACTCAATTTAACGTGCTACAAATTGGATGAGAAAGGACATATAGAAATTCGAAGTTCTCATGAGGGGACTGGCTCCAAGATTAGACCAGATACTTGTTCCTTGTGCTAGCACTGAATCCATCCTAGAAATCCACTCCAAAACATATCCAAGAAAGAGATCGAAAAATCACAAGAAAATGGCTCCAAAAAATAGGAAAAGAGAAGCTCGACGAACTAGACAATGAGCACAAAAAAATCATATCAATTATTAAACCATCCAAAATACATGATATACATGACTATGAACCTACCTTCATCCTCCCACTCTTTGGAAGATAGAGCGGTCCTTCCCTCAACTCCCCTCGGCTCTCTCACAAGAAGCACAACCATAGCACAATAAAATGAAACACTACGAAATGACTAGGCAGAAAGTGGCACCACTCTCCAACCAGCTACCTCTACTTATATAGGCATGTCCCAAAGATCGTACCAAAAACACCCTCGACCTATTACACACTCCTAGCTACCACTAGGGACAAAGTAGTCTAACTCTTTTCCTCCATTATCCATACGTCATTGAGACCTTCATAACCCTATGTCACTTTGATATAAGCTCCGCAATGGTCCGACGTACAACACCAATCTCCACCCCTAGTTTCAAGGCCCAAACAAGGAAACGGAGTTGGGAGCGAGACAGTTTCCTCCTCATACCTCGACATCGTCCACATTGTGCACAACTCGTCTCATTCCCTGCACGCTGCCAATATTGGATTAGTAGAGAATAGGGGGAGGGGCTTCAATCCCTCCCGTGAAGTGGATATCGGAACAAGCCCCCAACATTAGCCCCTTGAGGAACAAGCTCGCTTCGGAGCGAGTGAAGTCGGTCAAACCCGTCTAAGCACGGGCGGATCCTTGAGCGGGAGGGAGAAAACGCCACTCCCTAGATTTATTGGTGCGATTTTGCTTCGTTAACTATGCCAACAAATACTAATGATCCTAAAGATTTTGTCTGTTGCTGCTTTGCTGATTATGTTTGCTGCGCCTGGGCTTTGACTTGCATTGTTTTGCTAAAACTTGGTAGCGGACAACTCCGAGCCTTGTGGATGACGCGTCGGTCACTCACAGGTTGTGCCGCCACTTCCAGTTTTATCGCGCCCTAGGTTTTAACTGATGCCTATATAAAGAGGCCACGGTGAAAGGGTGCTTGATCCAATTTATGAAGATTTGGCTTAGTACCAATTATTTATGAAAAATAAAATACTTATGTTGTAAATTTAGGAATTATTTCAATGATTATACCTACCAATGCCATATATTTTGAGCAATTCTCCTAAACCTTTGAATAGAAGAAACACATTGAATTGATAATTGAGTTCGATTAGGATTTAATTCTTTTGAATTGAGACTTAGAATTTGCCCATATCTTTGTGTATCTATGCTTTCTAGCCTTTAAATACTCATGCAATGCTCACATCCACCTCGAATTATGCACGATTCACTGAGTATCCAATATTCATGGCTATACATTATATTGCATAAACAATGGAGCAAGAAAGGAAGGAATCTAGAGCAACAAGTGTGTGCAGAGACCCTGTGTCGATCAGCTCAAACTGTTGAATCAAGCTGAAAATTGAAGAACAATTTAAACAAATCGAATGAAGGGTGCACTTATAAAGTGAAAGGCTTGCTCAAGGACTAGCAAAATTTTAGTGTGGAGGAGAGGATACCCTCAAGATGCTCAAGAAAGTTCAAGAATTTATTGCAAAATAGCCAAAGAATCGTTCCAAACGTGTGCAATCCGATGGTGGGAAGTTCTCTCTTCTCAAGATCAATTTTTGCTATGTACATGTCTAATTATCCAAAGGTGTGAGTTTCTTTCTACAAATTTAATTTCTAATGGCCTTTCCGACAAGTCTCAGTAAATCCAATTAAGAATTATCTTCTAGCACTACAATATGTTATTCATTTATGTATACAATCCTTGAATTACCTCACCTAGCTACTTATATAAGCCTTACACAAATATTTTCTCACTATGATGCAGAATATAGGTTGAGTAGAATATAGGTTGAGTAATTTGAAAGATGAGTTTTTTGCCTTAATTAGATCACTTGATAAATGATTCTTTATGTTCACAACATCCCTTTTTGAGTGATTTACACATGAGGAAAGGCTATGTTTTATGAATTGGATATGACTTGGCTTGCTTTGGGGTAATCATCTCAAGCTAATGCCCATATTTGAAATATTTTGCTGAATATTAATACGATATAATTCACAACAGATTTTGTGCCGTTGCTGCAACTGCATGCACTTGCAGGAGCTTATAGTTTGCATTTTGGTAGTTTGTTTTATCGAATGGCTTAACTGCCACGGTGGCTTCCTGTGATTGCGAGATTCTTATTCTGATGGAATTGTATGTATTTGTTGGTGGTTGTATGACTTCTATGGAACATTAGACCCATGTAATATGGTTGTATGAACTGGTTGAATCAATTTGTTGTCTGGTTTTCTTTGGGCTCAAATCTGAATTATTGTTGTCTGAAATTTAAATTGTGTCGGGTTTAAAATACGATGGGCCTAGATTTAGTGGGCTTCAAATTTGTGGTCTATAATTGATATTGGGTTGGGCTAAAATTATAATGGGCCTGAAATCAATGGGCTGGAAAATTGTGGCCTTATGATGATGATAAGCATCCACGTCGGTGATTATGTCAGCTGCCATGTGTCTTTTGATGATGTGGCAATCAATTTGTGACGGTTCAAACCGTCATTAATACTGGGCTTCGGGCTGGGCTAGACTAGGCCAAAACCAAATCGTGATGGTTTTAAACCGTCATAGATTGACTTTAGTTGTGACGGTTTGTCTATACCCGTCACGTGATTTAATCCGCCACGCTCAATCCATGATGGATTTTGAAACCATCATAGATGGCATTTTGTGACGGTTTTTGAGACTTTTGCGATGAAAAGTGATCGTCGCGGAATAAATGGTTTCTTCTTAGATCACTTGATAAATGATTTTTATGTTCACAACATCCCTTTTTGAGTGATTTACACATGACGAAAGGCTATGTTTTATGAATTGGATATGACTTGGCTTGCTTTGGGGTAATCATCTCAAGCTAATGCCCATATTTAAAATATTTTGCTGAATATTAATACGATATAATTCACAACAGAACAATAATCAACATTTGTTTATTTGAAATGCTTTTATGATGGAAAAGAATATATGTGGTTGATTTTTCTTTCTTTTACTTTACTCGGGATGAGCAAAGGCTTAAGAGCTGTTGGCACTTCGTAGGTGCACATTATATATGTGAATATCACCCCAATAAGAGCATGATTGACACTAATATAGCCCATTGACCTTTGATATTAGCTATATATTTTCTGTATATGCATCGTTCTGGAGCTTTATTGCAGAAATAGGTTAAGTTGGCACAAATAAAGGCATTATGGAGGACATGGGTTGAAGACAGAAGAGAATGCAGAAAAAGCCCGCTGTGCTGATCGATACAGTCATGTGCTGATCGACACATATGGAAAATTGGCCCAACAAGGGTAGCCCATGGTCCATTCCACAGTTATAGAAGGTTATTTGTACAAGATATTTGAACATATTTATATGGCAGAGATTAAAGAAACTTCAAGACGCAGATGTGCAATGCAAGACATTATCTTCGGGAGTATGACAGAGAGGGTCTACATAGAAGCTATGGAAGGTTAGACAATCGATGAGGACACGACGCTCCCAATATTTGCTAGAATCCGACTGTTCTATGGGCCTCATCCATATAAATACTAGTAAAAATCCTAGAACAGAATGGAGGTCGAAACAGGGACACCAGATTCGTGAGTTACAGCCACTAGGTCTTTGCCCCGTCATAATAGATCTCTAGTTGAGTTTCAAGAACCGTAGGTGTGAGTTGATCCATGAAGGTAGACCGTCAAAATGGTGATGTATCTTACACTATATATCTCAATTAGGCCTCGGCATCTCAACTAGGCCTCAACATATATATCTCAATTAGGCCTCGGCATCTCAACTAGGCCTCGACATTCGGTTTATGCGTTATTACAGTTCGATTATTTCGGTCTCAAGAAAATTGGTTTTAGCAAAAGTGAAAACGAAATTCTTTATAGAAAATTCAAACACGAATTAACCAAAATATTCCAGTTTGGTTATTTTGGTTTTCAGTTTAAACCTAAATTTAAAAAATAACAATATTTCATATAAAACTTTTAAGATTTTAGTTAGAAGAAAATACAAATATGCTAGTAACAAATCAAACTATGTCCTGATTATAAATATATGTGATGTTGACCGGTAATTAAATCTTTGTAGATCAATCCTTCTTCTAGATAATTGGCTATTAGTATTAAGCACGTAGCAAAACAAACAATAGTTTCTAAAATACCATATAAAAGAAGTTTGGTTATTTTGGTTCTTTTGGGTTTGCAATACTAACAACCTAAATAAATTTAGTTAACCTAATTACTTGATTTTAGTATGTTGATGATGGTTTTAGTGATTTGTTGATCTTGATTCTATAATAATATATATATTTGTTCCAATTACTTAGTTCTAGGCTAAGTATTTAGATATTATCTTAATCGTGGTGATTAGGCTAGTACTCGGATCTTGTATTGATTATGGTTGCTTGATGATGCTAATTGTGTAGTTTAGTGGTGACAGAACTAAGCTTGTGCAACACCTTTAGATAGTCAAGTAGGGTAAGACGCTCGCGCTATTAAGGGACTGCTCTCGAAGCGATAAATCGAGGGTCTCTCGGAAGATAGGATGTTCTTATTCATCAAAGATTTGAAATTGATCTATGTATATCCAATTAGGCTTTCTAGTTACTATCTCAATTTGTAGATATCTAGTTACTCACGTAGCTTTATTAGGCTACCATGCTCTCTAACGTCACTAGATCTTAACTAAGCCATGCGTCGATCAGCACATCAATGCGCCGGTCGGCACAACTAGCGTTTGCGCCGATCGTCACCAGAGCACGTTGATCGGCACTGACGCCAACACTCTCAACCTACAATCAACAGTAGCTTGATTAGATCCTTTACTGTTAATAGTATTTAATTTCTATTAGTTTATGTGGATTCAATTAAACCTTGGAATACTCTAATAGGAAAAGTGCTATAATGTACACTGTCCTCTTGCGGTATATATGTGGGTGCGTAGATACGACCAACAACAGTCTAGGTTCCTTTTGTTCTTTCCTCTCTTTGCCAGCTGAATCCATAATTCTTCTATTTTTATCTAATTCTTGTAATATGCATAGAAACAGAACAACTACGAATATATGCAGTTATGGGGTTAATTGGTAGCTTAAATGATCAAATGAAGATGTAACCCTTTTTTATACCTAAAATGGATACTTAGAAACCACCAACAAGGGTGGTTTATATACTAGTGGGCTAGGTCATGTTCTAGTTGGGAGGGGTTGGGCTTGCCTGTTTTGATGGGCCATATGGGTCGTGTCGGGGTCGGGCCGCCACCACGGGCTAAATAGTGCAGGACGACGGTCCAATGGGCCCGCATGAAATGGGCCTTGCTCGGGCAACCACGATGGGCTTGAAGCTAGGCCCAACCATGACCCTTGATAGGCTCCGGGCCGACACGGTGGGCTTGAAGCTAGCATGGCCCTTGATGGGCTCTGGGCCGGCACGATCCGTTTGCTAACGGGCCATGCCATGCTTGGGCGAGGCCAAATATTATGGCCCACGTGCATGTCTGTTTAGCCTGCCCCGAATGGTCAGGTATAGTCCCAGCAATGGCTTTCCATAGGTAGAACGAAGACAAAGGAAAGGCGGCGCATGAACAAAGCGGACGTGTGCGCAAGAAAAAATTGATGGTGAAGGTAACGTGGGATAGATAGGGTTTCCACTAGGCTTGGCTTTCCTCCACAAGATTGGGCTTCTGTTGGGTCCTACTTCACCTTAAGGCCCATTAGATTAGCTAACTAATTTCTGGGCATTACACCCAATCTTCATAAACTCCATAAAGGTGCTGAAGTAAACATGTTTATTTTTATTATGCCACTTTCCGGGTACTTTATCATTATAACTATCAAGATATCCAGACTTTTAAGCCGGGACACATAAACTTGGCCACCACAGACACAGAAAAAGAAAAGAGGGATTTGTGGTTTTGGATAGCAAACAGACAAGTTTTATTTGCAAATACTTTTCTGTTTATCCCCCAATCCCGCAGCTCGTTTCTGGAGCCACAGACTACTCTTTGATAAGACGTTAATTGGTGGTAGTTGGTACACCTTTTGGAAAGTTAGCGTCCAAGGCTGCTTTCCGTTGCACATAAACTGGGAGTAGGTAGACATAAACTTGACTTGATTCCGTCGTATAGGCGTCATTCGTTTTGGTCGTTAGCTAACCCGTGAAGTGATGATGTGCTTACCCACGAAAAGCCAAATATTTTCTACACCCGTGATGACCAAGCACTGACAATAACGCATGTACATATGTAATAACTAATCCTGTATGCCACTATGACCGATAAGGTCAGCAGATGGCCCATACTGCGACGGCAGCAGAAAGCTTTATTAAAATCCGAAGTTCTCTTTTTATGGCCACTTTTTGTTGAAGGATATTAGAATCCACTGTGCTGCAGTCCCGGTCAAATCTGAACCAAACACAATATTCTTCAGGCACCAAACATGGATCTGGTAAGAGGGGCGATGGGTAGCCTCCTGCTCAAGATGCTCAAGCTGCTTGGAGATGAGTACAAGCTGCAGACGGGGATGAAGAAGCAAGTGAAGTTTATCTCACGGGAGCTTGAGAGTGTCAACGCCTTCCTCCGTGAGGTCTCGGACGTGCCCTGGTACGAGCTTGACGAGCAGACTAAGGTTTGGGCGAACGAGGCCAGGGAGGCATCCTATGATATGGAGGATGTCCTGGATACCTACCTTGTGAATTTTCCGGACCGCGAGCCCCAAGCACGAGCCGGCTCAGATGTGCTTTGAAGAACATGGCTGGCCTCTTAAGCAATGGTAAGGCACGTCGTGACATTGGTTGCGCCATCCAAGACATCAAGAATCGACTCCAGGATCTGGTCGACCAACGTGCTAGGTACAGAATCGAAGATCTCGTGGTGACTACATCGGCTGTTGATCCTCGCCTTCAAGCTATATACAAAGAAGTTACAAACTTGGTGGGCATTGCCAAGCCAAGAGATGGCCTCATATCCAAGTTGTCAGCCCAAGGTGATTATAAGGCCAGCCAGAGGAAGATAATCTCTATTTTTGGGACTGGAGGGCTCGGTAAGACCACTCTTGCCAAAGTTGTGTATGATAAGCTTAGAGCAGACTTTCAGTGTGGAGCTTTTGTCTCGGTTGGTCGAAATCCTATCATGGCAAAAGTACTCATGGATATTCTCTATGAACTTGACAAGCACAAATACGGGGACATTCATACAAAAAAAGAGATCAAAGGCAGCTTATCGACAACCTGCGGGAATTCTTGGTGAACAAAAGGTATGCACCACATCATCACCCACTCCATACTTCATATTGAAGAACTTTTATGGCTAGTACCAGTGCTACCTAGTACGGTAATTTTAGTAAGTGACACATTTCTTCATATATTTGCATTATTTTCGTCGAATAATTCTGTACATACCATTGCCATCACCCATCATACAAGTGACAATGGTGGGCCCATCAATTATCAAGACAGTAATGGCAAATACTGGATGACAAATAAAAAGTAACTAGCAAGATGACCTGCGCAAATTGTGTGGCTAGGTATTTTGTGACTAAATTAAATATAAATTTTATAAAATGTTCGATTAAATTAGTCATATATCAACATGTCGTAATTTGAAAATAAGATACAATATATGAAAGCATGACATGGTTAAACTACCCTTCAGCACACCCACACACTAATTACGTACATAGCATTTGGACGTTGAAGTGGGATTCCCCCCCCCCTCCATCCTTTGAATACAACACAACTTGTGTGGACTGTAGCAGCATTCATACACCGATTTGACATTTTTGTTCGTCCACCATGGGTATATGGTTTCCAAAGAAATAACTCGTCCAGAGACAATCTGTAAACCACAACAACAAACTTATCGGTTGTGCAGGCCCTGATGCCTCTGTCAGGAAGAAGATGCACACCTTAAAACTACTGTTTTATTTCTCTGTGTTTTTCTCCAAGAGCCTTGCTGGTTTTATATAGGTGTCAGGAGATGAAGTGTAAGAACCAGACATTAAGTTCTTAATATATAAGGAGGAAATTGATCTGTTTACATTTTTGTATTATGATAAATAATTATCACTAGTATCTAGAAAATAGAGGAGCCATATTTATTTGAGACTACAGTAACCTAAATAATATGTGCCACCTTCAATAAAGTCCAATTGGGAGGAGGTTGCATAAATAAAAGAAAAGAAAAGAGAGCCCAAACGGATGCTAGCAAAGTATCCTTGACAAGAGATTCTAAAACTAAATCTATGTAAATTAAGATACCACACACCTATCTTTGATCATTCATCCTCATCTTCTTCGTGGATGACTGAATGTCATTGGTTCCAAATATGCTCCATAAATTTTAGCTAATTTATCTAGTTTCCTTTTTTTGCCGAATAAGGTACATCATCATTGTTGATGACATATGGCAGAAACGATCTTGGGATGAAACAATGGAACTGGCCTTGCTTGAGAATAATCTTGGAAGTAGAATAATTGTTACTACTCGGAACTCTGAAGTGGCTGAAAACATTGGTGACGAGGTTTATAAGATGCAACCACTTTCAAAAGGAGAGTCTAAAAAGCTATTCTACACAAGAATATTTGATGCAGAAGAGAATTGGCCAGACTATGAGCCAGATGAGATATCAAGTAAGATTCTTAAGAAATGTGATGGTATACCATTAGCTATAATCGTAACAGCTAGTTTGTTGGTGGGAAAACCAAGGGACAGATGGTCTGATGTATTCTCCTCTTTTGGTTTTGGTAGTAAAGATAACATGCAAGTGGACAATATTACGACGATATTGTCATATAGCTACTATGACATGCCATATTATCTCAGAAGGTGCTTGTTGTATTTAAGTGTATTTCCAGAAGAGTACATGATACCGAAAGAATCTTTGATATGGACGTGGATTGCTGAAGGTTTTATCCAAGGGAAACCAGGAATTTGGTTATTTGAGGTCGCCGAGCAATACTTCAACGATCTTGTAAATAGAAGCATGATCCAGGCAATAGAGTGCAATTGGATAAACGGCACAGTGGTGGGTTGTCGAGTTCATGATTTGATACTTGATCTGATCCGTTCTATATCAACCAAGGAAAACTTTGTAGCTATATTAGATAATAATGATGAGGGTGCAGTGTCGCCCCCACTAAGGAGCGCACGCAGATTAGCTTTCCATGATATTTCCCTGGAGCACACTGCTCACGGTAGCATGCAAGTCAGATCACTGTTTGCCATGGGATATGCTTTTGGTAATCAGGTACCACTTTCAACATTTAAACTTTTACGTGTTCTAAACATGGATGAATGCAAATGTGTGACATCTTCTCATCTTGTTCATCTATGGAATTTACTTCACTTGAGGTATCTCAGGATAACAAATACACAAATTGGTGATCTTCCAGACGAAATTGAAGCTCTAAAACTTTTACAGTCTTTAGACTTGGTTAACACTGGAACAAAACAGTTGACACCTAGCATCAGTCGGCTAACTCAGTTGGTGTGCCTGAAAGGTGATCGTGTGAGAACGTTAGCACCACATTGGATTGGAAAGCTATCGTCCCTTGAGGTGCTGGAGATTGCAGTAGGTTCTCATGATTATGTCAACAAGAAAGATGACCACACCAGGGAGGTTTTGAAAGGGCTAGGTAACCTCACAGAACTGAGGGTGATCCGGAGTCATGTATTAGAAGAAATGGATCATAGCATGCAGGAAGTTTTGGTGTTTTCCCTATGCAAGCTGCATAAACTTCAGGACATACAGTTTTCTTTCACCAGATGGGTAAAGGCTAACAGTGCCATGTGGGGAGACACAAGCTTTGTCCTCCCACGACATCTCCGAGTTCTCCATCTACGAGGCTTGCAGTTCCCATGTCTTCCATCATGCATTCATCGCGCGCATTTGCCCAACCTTGCCCACTTGTCCCTACATGTGGATGCTATGAATCAGAACGGTATGGAATTCCTTGGTAGGTTGCCTGAGCTACGTGCGCTGATGTTGTTCACGAAGTCCACGGTAAAACTAAGTGGTATCAATGCTGGTAGTGGGTACTTCCAGAAGTTAACATTCTGCCGCATGCCTTTTTCAATGATCCAATTTCGATCCGAGGGAGTCTCGAGCGTATCATTTCACATATGGAATGGAACTGATACTCAGCCCTTTGGATCTAGCAAAACCGGGTACAGCTTACCACTATATGTCATGCCAAACCTTGAGAAGCTATACACTCGAATTTATGTGCGAGCCTTAAAGGACGGGAACGGCGACTGTGGCAATATTGGTCTGCAGTATCTTCGATCTCTTCAGTATCTAAATGTGTATATCATCTGTAAGGGAGCATCTGACGTGGAGGTGGATGAAGTAGAAGCTGTGCTGAGAAATGCCTCTGAAGTCCATCCCAACCGTCTCACGCTTAAAATGTCCAGAGCAAAATGATCTCATCAGCTTTACAGGATCCGAAGGTATATTGATTAATTCCTGGTTCCAATCGAATTTATGTTTCTTTTCATTCGTCCCGTAGTACAATTATCATTCTGCTGAAATTTATCAGTTCGGTCAAGTGGTATATATATGGGATAATTGTAAAAACCACCCCATAAGTCATTCAGAGTTTGACATTCCCACCCATAAGCTATTTTGTTGCAAACACCCACCCACCCACTAGATTTTGTTGCAAAAAACAACCCTAGTTGACACATGTTTAATTGATACAACTGAGTTTCACTCATTTAAAATGGTTGATGGTGTCTGTATCAATCTTATAATATTTTTAAAATATGATATTTTCATATTATGATAGAATTTGAAAAGAAGAAATAAATTAGAGGTTAGTCGGTGTTCCTATAAGATCTGAAAACATTTATTAATGAAAATAAGATGATTATAAATGTTTTGAAATAAGTTTTAATAAAACAATGATTCAAAAACTTAAAATGTGTTAAACTAAGTTAACTTATATATTTATTTTGATTTATACCAGCCAAAATATATGAAATTGATTAAGCATATGTATATTGGGGTGGTTTTTGCAACAAAAGATGGTGGGTGGGTGTGGATTTGCAACAAAAAGAGTTATGGGTGGGAATCTAAAACTCAAGGCAAGATATGGGGTGGTTTTTGCAATTAAGACTATATATATGGATCACTGATACTCAGCTCCAATTGTCTTAACCTCCCACAAATCCAGGCCAAGCCTGGTAACGCATAAATGTAGACGAAGAGAGGCAGAAGCAAGAACCAACGGAGACCACGGCTGATGAAGAATGTTACAAGGTCAAACATTGTTAACTCCAAGTGCTAGTGGTTGGATGCATCGTCGCAGTGAACGCCTGATCCGTGATGCCACAAACAAATCTGTTAATTGTTATGCCAGTGTTTTGGGAGATCCAATTGCAATGTCATCATGATCTTTGCTGGGACTTGTGTCTATCATCATCTCCTTGTTCTGATCTTATGCAGGAGTTCGACATTAGCTTCTAGGACGTTAGCCTATTAATTGACTTATGATGGAGTCTGGGTTGTTGGCTTGTATTTGATCAAGATTAGTGGCAAGTGCAATTAAGTGGGTGTCCTCTGATCAGTTTCTTATATTTGGAATAATCTGGTGGTACATCTTCATCCTTGTTCCATATCCATGCAGGATAAAAAATAAATTTTCCCCGGGAGTGGACCAGGATCCCCGAGGAGAATGCTGTTCGGTAAAAAAATAAAGAAAAAGAATGCTGTTCCCAAATGAGGCCTCATGCTGACTGGACCACGGTCATCGTCCCACTTGCCCAGAGAAAGACAAAAGCGCGCGCAGACGCGTGGGTGCCAGCCGAGCTCGGGTAGTGAGCAGCGGCATATCGAGGTGGAGAGGGTGTGTTTGGTTAGATTGGGACCGTGTCATCCTAGATATCAGGGATGGTATCATCCCTTATGATGTTTGAATGGGGGATAAATGTGAGGAACAAGGTCATCCACCGTGGTGTTTGGTTGAGTGGATAATGTCATCCATTGTGATATGATCACCTATTTCAATACTTGGGTGAGATTGCCCAGCGTAGAAATCACGTGTAACCACTAAAGCTAGTTTCCAGGATACTTCTCAGTGATTAATTATGCAGATTAATAACTAAGTTTGATCATATATATTTATACTAACACACATACTTATAAGGTCCACATATCTAGCTTAGTTTCTAGAAACTTGAGATGCTAAATTAACAAATCTTATCAAGGTGCATCAGCCATACAAGCCACATGTTCTCTGTTTAGTCCATCTACAATACGGAAAAAAACCATATGAAATGCAAATAATTAAATAAATCATAGCTATTCCAAAATCCATAGCTGAATGCACCAGAGGATTGCATCACGGGAAGTGGCATCGATCTGGAGAAGCTTGGCACCAGTCACCAGGGGAGAGCGGCTCGGTCGAGCGGTCGAGGGGCTATGAGCTCGGCGTGCTCCGACGTGTGTGACAGGAGGCGGAAGATGGTGTCGAGCTAGGCGTACCGGACAGCGAAGGTAGCCTGGAGACGAGCGAGAGGACCTTGGTCGGGGGAGTCCTCACGCGCACAGACCGTCGGAGTCGAGCATGTCGCCGCCGCCGTCTGCGCCTGGTGTTTTGCTGAGAGAGAGATAGACAGGTGAGTTGAGTCGGGAGGGGTGAGGATAACGTTTCGCGCGTGTGCCAGCGAGGAGGGATGAACTCGTCCGCCAATTTCTGAGGGATGAGCTTGTCCGACATATCGAAGGTATATTCTTTTTTCATTTCTGACGCTAGCCTTTGACACTGAATCAAACACCATCAAAATATGGATGAGACTATCCCGTCTCACTTCATTCATCCAACCAAACACACCCTAAGGAGATGGATGCTGCCAGCCCCACAGGTCACGGGCTGTCTTTGTATCCAAGCCCGGCCTGCTTTGCTCCGTCTGCCTCGATGGGAGCTATGCCCGGCGTTTCACATACAACATCGTCCTCTCCGTCGATCAGGACTGACATCAAGACTAGAGAATGAGCCACATGCGCTCCCTCTCTCTCCATATAGCCATGCCAATGTAGTGCAGTAATAAACTGTGTCTGCAGCGGGAGTGGCTATGGCGACCGCAGTTCCATCCACAGTCCTCACTACGTAGTATAACGCAAATTTTGTACGGACCCTTGTATGTACAACCCCTCTACTAGACAGATACGCGTTCTTGGTGGTTAATATTAACCTATGTGCTTTTCTGGGTGGCAGTCCAAGTCAGCAAATTGGCTGGAAACTCAAACGTGGGAACTCGCACCTTGGAACTTACATAAAGCCCGTCCAAATTGGCTGGAAACTCAAACGTGAGAACTCGCACCTTAGAACTTACATAAGGCCCGTCCAAATTGGCTGGAAACTCAAACATGGGAACTCGCACCTTGGAACTTACATAAGGCCCACCGGCATGCAGGGAACAATAGAAAATTTGGCTAATGCAGCTTTCTCACTGTCTTCATGTAAGCACATTTAATCTCTCTCCTAAAATGCTAAATCCTAAAATATTTTGTCAAACAATTACTGAATAAGAAGATAACTTTAAACATGACTCATTGATTTATATATCTATATCTAATTTTTTGAATAAGAAGAATAGTCAAAAGGGATATAAAAAATCAACAAATACTTATATTTTGGAATGAAGTATAAAGATAGTTTAACTAGAGTACACACTTCAGATACTGCAATTAACTTTATTGAGGTGCAGGTGAAAATATGAAATAGAATACAAAAACAACAACAATATAATATGTCTTGGTCATTGACCATATCAAAGAAAAAGTATCAAGACAACAACAGTATAACATGTATTGATCATTAACTATACAATATTGAGATGAAATTGTGCATGATCGCCGCAAAGCGGTGAAAATATATGTAAAATGTAGTACAAAGACAGTGACAGCATAAAGACATACTAATCACTGACTATAACATGTAGTGGTCAAGTTATGTATGGCCGCTGCAAAATGATAAAATTGTGAGAAATTGGAACTATAAATATAGAATACAAATCAATTTCTGAATGTGCACTGAAAATAATAAATCTATTGATATGAGAAAAGTTCTACAAACACTACCACAATGACGTCCTATAGCGGCGGTCAAAAAAGTACTGTAGCGGCGGGTATACCCACCCGCTGCTACGCGTACGCAGTTAAAAAAGGAATAGTTGTGGCGGCGGGTATCCGAGAATCGAATCCAACCGCCGCTACAGCCAAAACAGAAAAGAAAAATGTGGGCCCAGCCGGGCCCACCTTGTCATGCCGCCGGAAGAGGTGGCGGCGGATCCTCCGCCCGACGCCCCCGCGCCGCCTATCGAGGTGGGGAGTAGGCGCCGCCCTGTGCCGCCATCGAGGTGGGGGAGGAGACGCCCGCCGGCGCCCGTCGAGGGGGGTGGGCAGGAGGCACCCACCCGCTCGCCGTCGCCGCCGTGAGATGAAGAGGTACCGGCGTCGCCCGTCGAGGTGGGGGAGGAGACGCCCTCATGCCGGCCGTTGATGTGGGGGAGGACGCATCCACCGGAGCCCATCGAGGTGTGGGATGAGGCGCCATGGTGGTCAGATCCATGGCGGAGGAGGCCGGATCCGGCCACCGCTCGTCGGCCCGAGGCCGGATCTGGCTCGGGGAAGGAGGTGCCCCGGCCAGAGGGAGGAGGACGTGCGTCGGCGGCCGACGGCGGGTGCGACTCGAGGATGGCGGCCGGCAGCGGGTGCGGCTCGAGGGTAGCGACCAGCGGTGGGCGACGGCTCGACGGAACTCTGTGCGGTAGAGAGAGAGAGAGAGAGAGAGAGAGAGAGAGAGAGACGGGTGCGGCGTGCGGCTGAGCGTGGATGGGAGAGGGTTAGGGTTAGTTGTTTTTATACTAGGTTATGGAAGTGGAGGTCTGAGACTCAGTAGCTACGGGCCGTGTTGGGCCGCGTCGCTACAAATAAACTTTAGCGGCGGTTGGTTTAATGGGCCGCCGCTAAAAATAGATTTTATTTGTAGCAGCGGGTTGTTTTGAGCCGCGCCGCTGGGCTGCTTTAGGCTGCGCCGCTACAGTGCACATTTGTGATAGTGAAAATATAGGAACAAGAAATCCATAAAAGAATAAAAATGTAAGGTTCAACTGCTTCATCGAAACTTCAAGCAACCCCATATATACTCAATCCAAATATAGTAGCGTGTGAATATAAAACAAAGTTAATAATACTCTGCTCCTCCTACCCGTCGTCGTTCCTTTCGTTAGTAGCACAAGAACCATATGAACGCACAAACACCAAAGTGTCTATTCTTTTGCCCAATGAAGCACGACTTTTCATGATTGATTTAACACATCATCATGACAATGATTGCACAGCTCTACGTCAGTTCTAGATTGACAAATTTAGTCCCCTTAAGTAAATGGTTGTTCCTATACATGTGGCACGCTAATTAAAAAGTTGCGCATCCGACGGCAGAAAACAGAGGTTGTACGAGAGGAACCCCACACTCGTCGATTCCCGCTTACTACCTTCCTAATCTGGAAGACATGAAAAGAGATGCCAAGGCTTTAATTTCTGGGATGATCGAAGCTCCAAAATGCTCCATGCTGGTCTGCATCTTTGGACTCGTTTCTATGCGTTTTATTTGCGCGCATGGCATTGCACTGCCGTTGTGATCTAATCACATACTAAGCATCTTCGCTGCTCTTTTAACTTCTTCACAAATCCTATTCCTGCATGATACTCGCCACCTTCCACGCGTAGAAAAAAATTAGCATGGTGATTGTCACATTTTCTTTTGAAAAGTAACAAGAGCTCCGTTTTTCTGTGCCAAACCATCCTTATAGTGTCAAATTTCATCTGACATGAGGAGAACTCTAAGACTGGCCGCAGGGGACACCGCTATCCCGATCTCCAAATCGAGTATAGAGATTTTTTCCCTGCACTGGTGATCGTTACAACGATCTGCATGGTAGCGACGGGTCGGCTAGTCGCTATTCCCAGCGATTTCGCGGCCGATCGCCAAATGGAGAGAGAGGAAAAGGCGGGCCCCATTATTTCAACGAACTAAAAATGTTATAAATCACAAACCAAAAAACCAAATCAAATTCCGATTACACTATTAAATTCGTTTTAAGAAATCTTCAAAACAAGATCTCACATGGATATATTTAGATAAAATTACAAGTGAATCCTACTGATAGTAGTTGGAGATGGTTGAATAAAATATAGATTAGTTGGTATAGAGGTTAAGATACAGAGGTTAACGAGTGCGGAAGAAGTTGGTATAGAGATGATGTAACGTCCCGCCACTCCAGGCCGGGCTCCCTTACACCTAGCAGCTTAATAGGCCCTCAAGATTTCCCCACGTCCTCGTCGATCAACTCCAAGCCAAGAACTTCCTCTCTTGGTCACGTCCATGTGTCCATCGCCAGCGCATGTGCCATGCCGTGTGACCACTCCGGGCCCACACCAGCCATGCACACCATACCGCACACGTGCGACACATGCGCCCGTTGAAAGTGCATCTAGGCCCCTCATTTTATTTTGGATGATTGACATCAATACAATTAAATTTGGACTAATGCTTTCATGAGAATGTGTGTAGTGAATATCCAAAGCACATGAAAGTGTAGCAAGCAAAATCAAAAGGGAGAAAAGAAATGTGAAATGAAGTAAAAGGAGAATTTGGAAAAGGCCCCTCTCAAAGCTTGTGCCTTGGTTTATTTCTTTGCTTTGAGTCTTAGGGATGCCGTACTATAAAGAGGGATGCAAATCACAAATTTGATAAAGAATGGAGATGCTCACAAACTCAAGAAATCCCCTCCGAACCCATTCTTTCCGGACTCATCGGAAGCTCCGAGTGTGGTACCGGAAGTTCCGGTAGGCTAACGAGAGCTTTGCTCTCGGAAAAGCCATACCGGAAGTTCCGGTCCCTGGTACCGGAAGTTCGGTAGGCTAACAGAGAGCTTTGCTCTCGGAAAGCCATACCGGAAGTTCCGGTCCCTGGTACCGAAGTTCCGGTAGGCTAACAGAGAGCTTTGCTCTCGGGAAAAGCCATACCGGAAGTTCCGGTCCCCGATACCGGAAGTTCCGGTAGGCTAACGAGAGCTTTGAGCTCTCCGGAATGCCATACCGAAAGTTCCGATACGGCACCGGAAGCTTCGGTGCGGTCCAGTTTTCAAACCCTAAACCTAAGTACCGGAAGTTCCGGTACTCCATCGGAAGTTTCGGTGCGGGCCAAAAATCCAGATCTAACCCTAATTCAACCCATACCGGAAGTTTCGATATCCTATCGGAAGTTCCGGTGCGGGTTTTCAGACAGAGCCAATGGCTCTTTTTGGGCTGTGGTATAAATACCACACCCCCTCACTCCACTCATAACTCTTGCAACATTTCGAGCCAAAATACACTTGTGCTTCACTCCACTTGCTCCAAATCCTCTCCAAAGGCAAAAATTCCGTCCTTGAGCTAGGATTTGAGTGAGAGACTTCAAGCAAGTGTTTGAGAGACTTGATTCCATTCTTGAGCATCTTCACTCCCGTCAAGCGTGTGATTTGGATTTGTTACTCTTGGAGCTTTGAGCTCCTAGACGGTTAGGCATGCTCGTGAGCTCCCAACTTGTGTGGTGACGCCCGAGAAGTTTGTATTGCCCGTCCCGAAAGGGACTTTGATAGTGGAAAACTCAAGCTCAACCTTGGTGGTGACTTGAGGGAGAAATAGGGTTGAAAGAAACCCGGTCCTTGGTGGACTTTCTCAACGGAGACGTAGAGTCCTTGGTGGGCTTGAACTTCGGTGAAAAATTCGTGTCTCTTGTACTCCCTCTTTTTCTTAAGCACGTCGTTGTTTAAATTCACTAGGTTGCTTGTTAGTTTCCTTTATGCCGTTAAATTGCTAGAATTGCATAGGGTTGTTCCTTTCTTTCTTGCAAGCACTAGAATTGTGTAGGGTTTAATTCCGCATTTATCACCCTGCACCGGAAGTTCCGGTACCCTACCGGAAGTTCCGGTATTTGACGGTTTTGTCTTAGTGTTAATTCGTAGAAATTTTTAGGTTCGCCTATTCACCTCCCTTCTAGGCGACTTTCAATTGGTATCGGAGCGGGTTTCTTCGTTGAAGCCTCACCGCTTGAAGATTAAAGATGGCGAATGAGAAAGATGCAATGGCAAGTGGTAGTGGTGGTGGTGAAGTACCACCTAAGGTAACCGGTGAGGAAGGGCATGAGAACTCACCGGGTGATGCTAGAAATGGAAATGGAAAAGAGATTGCCAAGGATGGACATGTGCCAAGTGCTTTGCCAATAAGCTACAACAAAACACCATACTCCTATAGTGATGGAAGAGATGAGCATATTGGACCGGCTCCGGAAGGCTACCATATTTTGATGGTCAATACTTTGATCATTGGAAAACAAAGATGCTACTTCATTTGGACTCAATGCATCAAAATGTGAGAAGTGTGACTCAAAATGGATTCTTGTGGGAATGTAGAAGCAAGCCAACCGCACAAGATTTGTTCAATGTGAGATGCAATGTGACGGCGGCAAGTGCTCTTGTGTCCGCACTTAGTCCCGCCGAGTATGAGAACATTACCGGATTGGAAGATGCTCACCAAATTTGGTTGAAGCTTGAGTTGGTTCATGAGGGCATTGATAGTGTGAAGGAATCTAAGCTAGAAGGGCTTAGAGAAGAGTTCAACTACTTTGTCATGAGATTGGATGAAGGGCCAAGAGAAGCCCATGATAGAATGATGAGGATAGTGAACAAGAGAAGAGCACTCGGAGAAAAAGTGTTAGACTTGATATAAATAGAAGGTACGTTGCTACAAGCTTTGCAAGCATGGGATGCCAACATAGTGTCTAATATAAGAGACAAAGATGGTTTTAGATATTTCACCACCGATGAAGTAATTGGGAAAGTGCTCTCCCAAAAACAGCAAATTGACCAAGGAAATAGAATCAATGCTTTGCTTAGGGACAAAGAAAAGGCTAGTGGAAGCAAGAATGATTTGGCTCTCAATGCCGAACAAGAAAAGAAAAAGAAGGTGGTCGAGGAGAGTGATGATGATAGTGATGACGAGATGGCTCTCTTTGTGAAAAGATTCAACAAGCTCATGTCAAAAAGGAGCTTCAAGAAGAATGATAAAGATATGAGCAAATCAAAAAAGCTAAAAACAAGTGCTACATTTGTGGAGACAAATGTCACTTCATGGCGGAGTGTCCGGAGAACTACAAGAACAAGCAACACAAGAAGGGTGACAAAAAGTACAAGAAGCATAGAAAGTATCGTCGGGGTGAAGCACACATTGGACAAGAATGGAACTCCGATGGATCATCTTCCTCCTCCGAGTCGGAATCCGATGAAGAGAAGGGAGGCATTGCTTCACTTGCTATTGGGCTAACACCGACCAACTCCTCCTTGTTTGGAAGCTTGACCGATGATGAAGATGATGCCGGGCACAAATGCATGATGGCTAAGGGCTCCAAGGTAAACGCTAATGGAAGTTCTCAAATTTCTAACATGTTTGACTTGTTGGACATTATTGAGCAGAAAAAGGAAACCAATGAGAGGCAAGAGGAGCTTCTTGAGAAACAAGAGGAAATGCTTGTTCAAGAAAAGCAAAGGGTGCTTGAACTTGAGAAGCTCCTAGAAGTTGAGAGGAAAAAGAATGAGGACTTGGTAAAATCTCTCAAAATGGTTGAAAATGAAAGTGAGACACTTAAAGTCACAAATGTGTCACTTCAAGAGAAGTGTGATAACTTGCAAAAGGATCACAACTCTCTCAAAGTGCAATTTGAGGAAATTAAGTGTAACACTACTTCCTCTCAATCTTCGTCTTGCCCCCCATCTAGCATTGAGTGCTCTAGGTGCCTCAAGATTGATGTTGAAGCTTGTACAAGAAACATCAAGGCCATTGGTGATTTGAAGAAGCAAGTCCAAGAGCTTCAACAACAAGCACAAAACAAAGTGAAGGTCATCAATGATGCCAAGGCCGAGTATGCAAGGGGCGCATACACCAATGTGAGGCGGCCACATGTGAAGGATGGCATTGGGTACAAGCAAGGTGACAAGCACAATGCAAGAATCAACAAGAACGGCACCGAATTCATCAAGTTCACCAAAGAGAGTGGACACCAAAAGAAGCAAGTCAAGACGGAGAAGCAAATCAAGAAAACTAACAAATCTTCTCTTATTTGTGATTTGCGTACTAATGTGCCTAACCCCTCGTGTGCTCTCTTTAATGATTTTGATGCGGCCTATGTGCTAATGAGAAACAAGCATGGTCGTGTCTATGCAAAATATGTTGGGCCACGCAACAAGACACACAAATCTTGTGTGTGGGTGCCCAAGGCACTTGTTACTAATGTGAGAGGACCCAAACAAATTTGGGTACCTAAAAACAAAGCATAAATTGTTTTGTAGGAATACTCCTTCGGTGGTTCATCATGGGTGGTGGATAGTGGATGCACCAATCATATGACCGGAGATAAGAAAATGTTCGAGTCATTCGAGCCAAGCAAAGAAAGAAATGAGTATATCACCTTTGGAGACAATGGAAAAGGCTATGTGTTGGGATATGGTAACATTCCTTTAACTTTTCCGCATTCATTTTCGAAGGTTATGCTTGTGGATAACGTTGACTTCAATTTGTTGTCTATCTCACAACTTTGTGGAATGGGCTACAATTGCTTGTTCAACGACAAGGGTGTGATTGTCTCAAGGAGAAGTGATGGCTCGATTGCTTTTGAGGGTGTGCTCAAAGGGAAGCTTTATGTTGTGGATTTTACCGCGGATAAAGCAAAACTTGACACATGCTTAGTTACAAAGTCCGACATGGGATGGTTGTGGCATAGACGACTAGCCCATGTCGGTATGAGAAATCTTCACAAACTCCAAAAGGGCGGTCATATCCTTGGACTAACGGATGTTTGCTTTGAGAAAAATAAAATTTGTAGTGCATGTCAAGCCGGAAAACAAGTTGGAGTACCACACCCATCCAAGAACATAGTGACAACTACAATACCGTTGGAGATGCTACACATGGACCTCTTTGGTCCCATTGCCTACATAAGCATTGGCGGTAACAAATATGGACTTGTTATTGTTGATGATTATTCTCGCTTCACGTGGGTATTCTTTTTGTGTGATAAAGGTGAAGTGAAGGATGTACTCAAGACATTCTTGAAAAGAGCACAAAATGAATTTGAAGTGAAGATCAAGGCTATAAGAAGCGACAACGACACCGAGTTCAAGAACACTCAAGTTGAAGAGTACCTTGACGAGGAGGGCATCAAGCATGAGTTTTCAGCACCCTACACTCCGCAACAAAATGGAATGGCCGAAAGAAAGAACCGCACTCTCATAGAGATGGCAAGAACCATGCTTGATGAATACAAGACCTCCGATCGTTTTTGGGCCAAAGCAATCAACACCGCATGCCATGCCTCAAACCGGTTGTACCTCCATCGACTCTTGAGGAAAACACCATACGAGCTACTAACCGGTAAAAAGCCTAACATCTCATACTTTAGAGTTTTTGGGAGCAAATGCTTCATGCTCAACAAGAAACCCAAGACTTCAAAGTTCTTCCCTAAAATTGATGAAGGTTTCTTGCTTGGGTATGGTTCAAATTGTCACGCCTATCGTGTCTTTAACAAAACCACCGGTTGCGTTGAAGTTTCACGGGACGTGACGTTTGACGAATCTAACGGCTCTCAAAGGGAGCAAGTTGTTATTACCAATGTAGATGTTGAAGCTCCTAGGGAAGCAATCAAAAGAATGGCACTTGGTGATGTGAGACCGCAAGAACCACAAAATAACCAAGATCAACCTCCTCCCTCAAATCAAGACCAACCATGCACAAATCATGATCAAGTTGATCAAGATCAAGAAGTTGGTAATGAAGATCATGCTCAAGAACAAGATGATGAACCCACATCGCATGATCAAGAGGTTGAACAAGACGGCGGCCAAACAAGCTCACATCCACCACATCCAAGAGTGCACCAAAGTGTGCAACGTGATCACCCCGTGGAACAAATTCTTGGTGACATAGAAAAATGGGTAATCACTCGTTCTCGTGTTTGCAATTTTTGTGAACATTACTCTTTTGTCTCTTCTTTGGAGCCATTTAGAGTAGAAGAAGCACTCGAGGACTCGGATTGGGTGATGGCCATGCAAGAGGAATTGAACAACTTCATAAGAAATGAAGTTTGGACATTAGAAGAAAGACCAAGAGGCAAAAATATTGTGGACACCAAGTGGGTGTTCCGCAATAAGCAAAATGAAGACGGTGTTGTGACAAGAAACAAAGCAAGATTGGTGGCAAAAGGATATTCACAAGTCGAAGGATTGGATTTTGATGAAACCTATGCCCCCGTGGCTAGGCTTGAGTCAATAAGAATACTACTTACCTTTGCCACTCACCACAACTTCAAGTTGTATCAAATGGACGTGAAGAGCGCATTCCTTAACGGACCAATCAAGGAAGAAGTGTACGTGGAGCAACCACCGGGCTTTGAAGACCCCAAGTATCCTAACCACGTGTACAAACTCCATAAGGCGCTCTATGGGCTTAAACAAGCACCAAGAGCATGGTATGAATGCCTTAGGGATTTCCTTTTGAAAAAGGGTTTTGAAATGGGCAAGGCCGATGCAACCCTCTTCACTAAGCGTTTTGATCACGATATATTTGTGTGCCAAATTTATGTCGACGACATAATATTTGGTTCTACTAATCAAATATTTTGTGATGATTTCAGCAAGATAATGACAAAGAGGTTCGAGATGTCTATGATGGGAGAGTTGACATTCTTTCTAGGATTTCAAGTCAAGCAACTCAAGGAGGGCACCTTCCTATGTCAAGCCAAGTACACTCAAGACATATTGAAGAAGTTTGACATGGACAAGGCAAAGCCCGCCAAGACGCCCATGGCAACAAACGGCCATCTCGACCTCACCAAGAAAGACAAGCCGGTTGATCAAAAGGTTTTTCGCTCTATGATCGGCTCTTTGCTTTACCTTTGTGCATCTAGGCCCGATATCATGCTTAGTGTGTGTATGTGTGCACGTTTCCAAGCCGCTCCTATGGAGTGCCACATGGTGGCCGTTAAAAGAATCTTGAGATATTTGGTGCACACACCCAACCTAGGACTTTGGTACCCCAAGGGTTCAAAGTTCAACCTAATAGGTTATTTCGATGCGGATTATGCCGGGGACAAAGTAGATAGAAAGAGTACCTCCGAGACTTGCCAATTTTTGGGTAGGTCCCTAGTGTCGTGGTCATCCAAGAAACAAAATTCCGTTGCCCTTTCCACGGCCGAAGCGGAGTATGTTGCAGCCGGTAGTTGTTGTGCACAACTATTATGTATGCGACAAACTCTAAGGGACTATGGTTACAAATTGAACCGTGTCCCTCTCCTATGTGACAATGAGAGTGCCATAAAGCTAGCATATAACCCCGTTGAGCATTCGCGCACAAAGCATATAGACATCCGACATCATTTCTTGAGAGATCATTCTATCAAAGGGGATATTGAGGTGAGCCATGTGAAAACCAAAAACCAATTGACCGATATTTTCACCAAGCCAGTAGATGAAAGCCGGTTTTGCTATTTAAGGAGTGAGCTAAATATACTTGACTCTAGTAACGTGGTGTAAAAGCGTGCACATTTGTTTGTTGTCTTATTCGTTTTTTTTGGATCTCAAGTTGAAATGCATGTTTTCAAAAATTAACTAGACTATTTTTGAAAACTTTTATTGGTTCTTGACCATTAGGTCAAAACTTGTCGAAATGTGATCATAGCTTTGCTTGTTGATTGTTTACTGGTCACATTTGTCAAGTCTCCCTACTAGTCCATCAAAAATATTTTTGAAAACCTCTCCCCAAAATTCCATTCTCTCCTCTCTCGTTTTCCCCATACCGGAAGTTCCGGTAGGGTACCGAAGTTCCGGCACGGGGACTAGGGCTCGATAATTTTCCCAGTCGGAACTTCCGATCGGAGGTCAAAACAGAGGACTTTTTCCTCTCGGTCGGAAGTTCCGGTACCCGATACCGGAAGCTCCGACCGGGAGCTCACCCTCGGGTGTCACCCCCACACCGGAAGTTCCGGTATGCCACCGGAAGTTCCGGTGCGGGGCGGCAGATATAAAAGGGGGAGCCCGTCCCCTTGAAAGGGACGGCTCCCATTTGAAAACACCCCACCTTTTTTCAACTTCCCTTTCGGATCTTCATCAACTGCAGGCTCCTCTCAACCTCCGGCGGCGGTCTACGGCAAGCTTCCTCAAGTTTCTTCCCTCCGGTCTCCTTCAAGCTACTAGCTAGAGGAGAAGGTATCCCTTCATTGCCTTCCCTTCTAGATCTAGAGTTAAATCCTTGTTTCCTTAGGACTATTTGATGCTTAGATGGTTCTCTAGCAGTTCTAGAACACTAGCATGCTTCTAGAAAGTAATTCCATTGGCTAGATGTGATTTTTCGCACTCGCTAGGGTTAGGGTTGACCCCTACCGGAAGTTCCGGTAGGCTACCGGAAGTTCCGGTATGGGTCACATTCGACACTTAAGGAACCCGTCGGAGGTTCCGGTACCGGGGTACCGGAAGTTCCGGTACCTAGTACCTGGAAGTTCCGATACCCGGTACCGGAAGTTCCGACAGAGCCTTTCTTGTCAGCATCTTTGTAGTATCTATAGCTATCCACATTGTGTATGTTGCTCCTTACACATGTTTTTCTCTCCGTTAGATGACTCGGGGCAGGAAGGCAACCGTGACCAAGCGACCCACTCCACCGGGTCATGATGACTCCGGCACGGACTCGGACTATGATGTCCCGAATCCGCGCCTTGCCAAGAGGCAAGCCACGGGAACCGGTCACCAGTCCTCCTCCCGTGGTCTTGGCCCCGGCAGGGGCAAAGGCCTTGGAGGAGGCAAGGGCAAAGGCACAGCTAGGAGACCTCCTCCCGCTCCGGTGTCTAGTGAAGAAGAAGAAAGTGATGAGGAGGCAGCCGAAAATGTGGGCGGGGATCGGTGGTTTCTCCCCATCGCCCGCAACTTACAGGAGCATGTCAAGTATGAGCTGTGGTCACCGGCCGTGAGTGGCAGTGCAGGCTACAATGTGCCCTTCTACGAGAGATGAGGTGCAAAAATATAGGAGCAAGTGCCCGTGAATCAAGGCTAAGGAAAGGGGTGTGGATGATATTCAGTTTTGGGATCACACCCAAGCCGGGTGGTACAAGGAGGTGCTCAAGTTGAAGAACAAGACGCATGAGATGAAGTGGATCAACCGGGAGTGGATGGATCGTCGAATGATCCAGTTTTCACTCAAATCAAGGCTGAGTGTGCTAGGAGGAACATGGTGGAGCTCATGGGACTTGAGCATGGGTGGAACACGGAACCGGTGGTTCAGTTCTATGCCACTCTTTAGCTTGAGTTCAATGAAGACTCACAGGAGGATTCCATCATGCATTGGACACTTGATGGAACCCGATTTCAGGTCACCTATGCTCGGCTTGCACAGATTCTTGGATTTAGTCATGCAGATGCTATGAGGAGAAATGTGAATGTGTTTGACCCTCCGGATGATGCAGCCTTGGAGTTCATGTATGACAGTCGCTATGCTCACCCCAAGACTATGATCATTGGGACACACTTTGGACTGCACCCCTACTATCGTGTTCGAACAACATGTTCGGATGGACTTTGGATCCTAAGATAGGGGATGCATCTTCTTTGCTGGCAGATTCCAAGACTTTGCTTTGTGCTATGCGTCCAGGAGCTGAGCCGTTTTGTGTGTTTGAGCACATTTGGACTTCCATCATCAACCACTCGTACACTCACAAGGCGAGCCTTCCCTTTGCTCCCTTCATTATGAAGATGATTGAGAGTGTCTCTGGAATGCATTTTGTGCATGATAGGAAACACCCCGGGCTTCGTCCCAAGAGGTTCCCTCTCTTGCCCACTCCTCCAGGATCACCAGTGAGACAGGCAGCTCCTCCACCACCAGTGCAGCCAGCTAGGGATGCCCCACCTACCTCCTCTCGCCGGACTCGCAGCAAGTCCGGTTTTATTAGCTCGGTCCTCAAGTCTATCTTCTGCATGTGCAAGGCTAACAGTGAGGATATCTATGAGATGAGGATGGAGCAGCGGCGCATCAATGAAGGGCATCACCGTTTCCTCTCTCACTTAGCTCAGCAGCAGCAGCAGCCACCACCTCCTCCCTTGGATCTTGCACCGATTGTACCCCGACAGTGGGAGGACCCGTGGGCTCCTTATCAGCAGGCCGCGGGAGTGGCAGCACAGGCAGCACAGGCAGCCCAGGATGTGGATGGTAGTGGTACCGGCAGTGGAGATGATGACAACACAGAGGATGTTCCACCCGCCACCGCTCCTCGCTCTTGTGCTCGGATCCCGCCCCATGAGAAAGGCAAGGCGTGGCACGCCCGAGCATGAGGAGGAGAGCGATGAGGAGGACGAGGACGACGACGATGATGATGACGAGTGATCCTCTCGTGGGAGTTTCTGTTCTTTTCTCCTTTTTGGTGATGTGTTGCCAAAGGGGAGAAGAAATTTCTATTTATCTTTATCCGTTTTCATTATGTAATGAACTATGTGATCGTGATGGACAAGTGGTTTGTTTGGACCTTGGATGATTGTAATAAGTTTAGACTCGTTTTAATTATCTATCTATGTGGCTTGCTTTATACAATGCTTGATGTGTTGTTGTTTTCTCCTTTTAGATGCATTTGTGGGATGATAATATGTCATGTTGCATTGTTCTTGGTTTATTATTATGGATGCATAGATAAAGGGGGAGCTCCTCATAAGATTGTATCTCTAAATGTGCATTTGGTATTGTTTAGACAATTCTTGAAATTCAATTTCATGCACATATTAAGGGGAGCTCATCTTTTATCTTTGCAAGTTGTGCGTTTTGATTCATCCTTTTAGAAATTTGATTGTATTGGCATCAATCACCAAAAAGGGGGAGATTGAAAGTGCATCTAGGCCCCTCATTTTATTTTGGATGATTGACATCAATACAATTAAATTTGGACTAATGCTTTCATGAGAATGTGTGTAGTGAATATCCAAAGCACATGAAAGTGTAGCAAGCAAAATCAAAAGGGAGAAAAGAAATGTGAAATGAAGTAAAAGGAGAATTTGGAAAAGGCCCCTCTCAAAGCTTGTGCCTTGGTTTATTTCTTTGCTTTGAGTCTTAGGGATGCCGTACTATAAAGAGGGATGCAAATCACAAATTTGGCAAAGAATGGAGATGCTCACAAACTCAAGAAATTCCCTCCAAACCCATTCTTTCTGGACTCATCGGAAGCTCCGGTGTGGTACCGGAAGTTCCGGTAGGCTAACAGAGAGCTTTGCTCTCCGGAAAAGCCATACCGGAAGTTCCGGTCCCCGGTACCGGAAGTTCCGGTAGGCTAACAGAGAGCTTTGCTCTCGGAAAGGCCATACCGGAAGTTCCGGTCCTCGGTATCGGAAGTTCCGGTAGGCTAACAGAGAGCTTTGAGCTCTCCGGAATGCCATACCGGAAGTTCCGATACGGCACCGGAAGCTTCGGTGCGGTCCAGTTTTCAAACCCTAAACCTAAGTACCGGAAGTTCTGGTACTCCATCGGAAGTTCCGGTGCGGGCCAAAAATCCAGATCTAACCCTAATTCAACCCATACCGGAAGTTCCGATATCCTATCGGAAGTTCCGGTGCGGGTTTTCGGACAGGCCAACGGCTCTTTTTGGGCTGTGGTATAAATACCATACCCCCTCACTCCACTCGAACTCTTGCAACATTCCGAGCCAAAATACACTTGTGCTTCACTCCACTTGCTCCAAATCCTCTCCAAAGGCAAAAATTCCATCCTTGAGCCAGGATTTGAGTGAGAGACTTTAAGCAAGTGTTTGAGAGACTTGATTCCATTCTTGAGCATCTTCACTCACGTCAAGCGTGTGATTTGGATTTGTTACTCTTGGAGCTTTGAGCTCCTAGACGGCTAGGCATGCTCGTGAGCTCCCAACTTGTGTGGTGACGCCCGAGAAGTTTGTATTGCCCGTCCCAAAAGGGACTTTGATAGTGGAAAACTCAAGCTCAACCTTGGTGGTGACTTGAGGGAGAAATAGGGTTGAAAGAAACCCGATCCTTGGTGGACTTTCTCAACGGAGACGTAGAGTCCTTGGTGGGCTTGAACTTCGGTGAAAAATCCGTGTATCTTGTACTCCCTCTTTTTCTTAAGCGCGTCGTTGTTTAAATTCACTAGGTTGCTTGTTAGTTTCCTTTGTGCCGTTAAATTGCTAGAATAGCATAGGGTTGTTCCTTTCTTTCTTGCAAGCACTAGAATTGTGTAGGGTTTAATTCCGCATTTATCACCCCTGCACCGGAAGTTCCGGTACTCTACCGGAAGTTCCGGTATTTGACGGTTTTGTCTTAGTGTTAATTCATAGAAATTTTTAGGTTCGCCTATTCAACCCCCCTCTAGGCGACTTTCACCCGTGAAACTGCGAGAGTCAGCTCTAATACCAATCTGTAATGTCCAGCCACTCCGGGCCGGGTCCTCTTACACCTGGCAGCTTAATAGGCTATTAAGATTTCTCCACGGACCAACACTAGTCTTTTCTGCGCACTTTATCCTCACTTATGCACACCCGGAAAACACTTCTCGATCGGTCACCCATCTCTAAACTGCTTTAGCCCAAACACGCTTAACCTTATAGTTCTTTAGAGATGAGTTTCCGGAAAAGAAGTACAACTTGTTGTATGAGTATTTTATCAATCCTATTAAGCCCTGGGCCATGATGTTACAGATGAGAATCTTGATGACTAGACAGGAATATTCTGTTTCGTGAGGTGGGGATAGAGGCCAACAAGTGCTGATAGTCTAACATCGTTATCAAAAACAGTATACACTTTCTCTAGTTCAAAATAGCCGTGATTTTATTATGATTCACACAATTGCTACTTTTTCTCCTCAGTATATTTTGGTAAGAAGGACCGATTCGCTATTCGCCTATTCCTTGGACGTTAAAATTCCGGGCGCTAAGCAGGCCTAGCTCCTTCCAGCTGCATGCTTAAAGAAAAACGCTGAGATGGTCAGGCCAATAATTGCGTTGTTTTATCCGGTGATCACGTGAGGTACGTATCTGCTCAAGATATGCCCCGCTCGAGGCGACGAATTGTTAATGCTTCATTATTGGGCCTTGTTTAATGGATCGCTGCTCCCAAAGACATTCAGACATCTGCTGATTAAGTGATTAAGAACATCCGTTCCTTAAATAAGGTTGCCAAATCAAAAATATGATGTAATTAGTAAAAATTATTCTCTAACCGTTTCTAAACGAGATTGCTAAATTTACCAACTCCCAACCTATACCATGTAGGTTCATACATTTGTATTTTGATTTTCACTATCGAAAGGATATTTGAACTATTTAGGTAACGATTATTGAGAACTGTTGGAGTGTATGTCTTTTTTTTTACTCTTAATACATATAGCAACTCTCTAAAACCAGTCTTTTATGAGTAAAATTATTGAAAACTGTTAAAGATGCTCTAAATAACCTGAGGTTTATTTATCAAATCGGATCGTGGTTAAACAAAGAGGGCATGAGTCTTTAATATGTTTGTGTCAGAAGCAAAGCAGGGGCAAGTGGCCCATTTCGCCACCTATTTGGCTGCCCAGCTTCCGATTCTTCGTACTATTGTACTATGCTGCAGTTTTCATATCTTCTTCTTCTGCTGGTGCTGAATATTGAAGCTAAGGAGTTGGTACGCCTTCAACTTTCAAAGGGCTGGCAGTGGGAACCTCTTTTCTTTTGGCAGTTTAAATAAAACAGTAGTTTGACCGGTCAGAATTGATGGCTGGTGCAAGTCGGCAGCCGTGTTACACAGATTATAATAAGCTCATGGGGGCATGGGGCAGCAGTAGATTTACCCCTTGACAACCAGTTTTAGAACTTAGGGTTTGGACGTGATTGACGGCTTTGCTTAAACAAGCTAAGTTAGAGAATCGATGCCAGTAGCGAACCTAAAACCTAAAAGGCTACTCTTTGACGTCTTCGTTTTTTTTTTCTAGGGGACACCTTTGGCTTTGACGTCTTCGTTGCACAGCCAATGAAATACACCAGCAATGCCAATTCAGTTTTTTCTCTTTTCTTTTTCGGACATGCCGTATGAAGCCTTTAAGCATGATGAATGAGGGTCTGATTATCGATTGCCTTGCGCATCAGGCTAGACATGCATAAGGATTGAAAGACGAGCTAGCTAATTAATATGTTATCCACTTTATATGTCCATCACAAATATGCGACACTTTCGGCACACAAGTTTTAAAACATCGTAAATTCAATTCGACTTCTATTAAACAGTATGATTTGAACATCTCGTTCTAGTGTCAGCTCTCTTTTGCAGGAAGGAGTAAAACTGCCATGCCAAGATACAGTATTATTTTTTCTGCTTGCTCATGTAAAGCAGAAAACAAGAGGAATTATTATTGGGAAACACAGTAGAAACGATAAATTGCATAATCCTGCAAATGATAACAGTTTGAAAGTTCAAGAGCAGCTAGTCAGTTGGCTTGCACTAACAAAGTAGCAACTCGATGGTTTGTAAGCAACTGTTCTAATTTTTTCTCTGATCACTCGTGCTAACCTAAGATACATTCTTTAGAAACACAGTAGAAACGATAAATTGCATAATCCTGCAAATGATAACAGTTTGAAAGTTCAAGAGCAGCTAGTCAGTTGGCTTGCACTAACAAAGTAGCAACTCGATGGTTTGTAAGCAACTGTTCTAATTTTTTTCTCTGATCACTCGTGCTAACCTAAGATACATTCTTTAGATAATTAAAAGCCATCCCCGCATATGATACATTGCAACTGAACATCTATAATTGAATTCTCTTCATCAAATTCCCATTGGTTCAGCAAATAGAGGCAGCAAGCTGGAGGCAGCAACTGCATAACTTGCGGCAAAATCATTGGTATGACCACGATCCAACCTAAAGATTGAAAAAATTCAAAGTATTGGAACAGTTGTCCACAACCAGTCATCAAATAGATGCAGTCTCTTGATTATGCTCTAAGAAATGCATGAAATCCATGACAAGAGTTTTAAGCACAGCTGTAGATTATTATATGTAAGGTTTCGAGTACCCGTGGAAATCAGTGAACTTATTATGTAACAGATTAATGGAACAGTGTATAATACATTGTAGTAGCGTTAACTATCACTACCACAATCACTCACTATAGCGGCGACACCAAAAACGAGTAACTGCGCCAGCTATCATGACCCGTCACTAAAAATTGCGCCGCGATTTTTAGCGGCGGGTCACATTACGGCCTGCCGTTATAAAAAGGCCCAGCCCACTTCCCCTAACCCTAGTTTTGCACCAAATAAAAGGAAGCCTCCCTCCATCTCTTGCCTCCCTCAGCTCTTGCTAGCCGCCGCCACCCCCACACACGCCACAACTTCCTGCCCCGTCAACCGCCTCCTCAAGCCGGCCACCGCCAGTCCTGCCGCCCCTCCTCTCGCGCCCCTCCTGTCGCCGGCCACCCTTCTCCCGTCGGCTCCGGCGGCGGCGGCGGCGCGAGCGCATGGGGGCGCGGATCCGGCCGCACCCTCCGGAGCCGGCAGACGCGGGAGCGCGACGGCACGGATCCGGCCGCCCCCTTCAGCGGTGGCGGCGACGCGGGTGCACAGGGGCGGGGATCCAGCCGCCCCTTCGGTGGTGGCGGCGACGCGGCGCGCGGCGGCGCGGATCCGGTCGCCCCGATGAGGCGGCGGTGTGGCGGCGCTGATCCGGCCGCCCCCGACGAGGCGGCGGTGTGGCGGCGCTCGGGGGTCAAGGATCCGGCCACGGACGAGGCTGTGGTGCGGCGGCGCTTGGGGGCCCAGATCCTGCCCCCGATGAGGCGGCGACGGTGCGGATCCGGGCCCCGTCGATGCGGCGACGGCGTGGTGGGCTCCCTATCGGGTCCACCTTTTTTTTTGTTTAGCTATTTCAACTGTAGCGGCGGGTAGTTTCCGAATCCCGGATACCCGCCGCTGCAGTAGCTTCTTTTTAACTACGCATGTGTAACGGCGGTTGGGCATACCCGCCGTTACAGAGCATTTTAGCCCGCAGCTACAGTGAGTGATTGTGGTAATGTATCGTCGGTTGTTTTAGTATGTGATATTAGTTAAACTCTTCTTCCACAAGTAACATTAGCAGCATCGATGCTACGCTTAGTCAATCACTTAGCTCGAGTCGTTTACCGACAGCCTTGCATATAGAGCATCCTTATATGTCAAAGTGAGTTCATCATGCATCTAGCAGCATAATGTTTATATAGATTCCATATAACACATATCATATCGAAGGTGAACCTAGCAGACTGCTTCAGTACATGTAGGAGTCGTTTAGCAATGATTATCAAATCAGTACTATGAACACCAAAACTAATGGTAGTATTACAGTTTTTAAGTATGCATAGCATGTGAAGTGAACACAAGAATTACTCAACCAAGAATGTAGTGTTGTAATCTATTATGTGATGCTTGCATAGAAAATCTCAATGGTCAACACATTTGAGATCTTTAGCAACAGGAAATACATTTTACTGAAGAATAGCGGACGGAAATGCATAGTGGCAATGGTACTATATATTCTCTTTCAATTTCTACTTAAATTCCTTCCTGCCAACAGTTTGGTTTTCTCATAAATTTAGTTGAACAGGAAACAGAATATAAAAAACTGGCTAAATAAATCGGTAACTCATGTATCAAGTTATTTCGAAACCTTCTTATGATAACTGAAGATTTTATAACTCGTCAAGAGATCTTACAAGTTTCTCGCAAGTTATGCAGTTGCCGCCTCGACCTTGCTGCCCCCAAATGCCAAACCTGCAGCAGAACATGTAAAAATTAGTTCACCCAGATCACAATTATGTACTGTTCATCAGAATATAAATCAGCAATGGTGTTCACACACACAGACCGCCACCAGGAGAACCATGTAGATACACAGACTTTACTTCAAACAGCCTTTGAGGTTTCTTTAATTAAGGTCTCATGTACGTTACAACATTCTATTTTCATGACAGCTTACTATAAATTCTTCTAGGTATATTCAATAGATTAAGTGTGCATATATTTGCACCTAAGATGTAAGAAATCAGCAAATGATTTTTTGACAGTTTATTGAAGAGTAGAGTAAGGTCTATAGAAGATATAAACATCACGTACCATAACCCACTTATATGATTCGTCAAACTGGGAAACAGATCAAGGAAGTTATATGCTATAGACATAAGAAGATCTTTGTTAACCCTTGTATCTCATATTCCACGAGGATCAAAATATGGAAAATGGATAGAAAAAAAGGGGATCTAGGTGAAATAAACTAAACAGTTATTGATGCATGCAATCCCATAAGATCCAGGAGAGATCAACACACCCTTTGGAAAGCAAAGCTAAAAGATTCACAAGCAAAGCGGCAAGATCATAAGAATGACAAGATCAGAAATCGTTTGAGATCAAAATTCATCTCTAACAAGTTAGTTACCTGGGTATAGAGATCAGATCTTCAATTACACACCAGAGAAAGTGGACACACTTCTCCTCGGAACACCTTGATCCTCATCATCCCGAACCCGAAGAGGAACAGGGACACAGAGCTATGCTGCTGCTGGTGCAAGAGGGGGATGAGGTCGACCTACTTTTATAGCCGAAAGGGTACAGATGAAGCAACAATAAATAACGGAGTTGAGGGGTCAGGGGAGCAACCAAGTGAGAAAGATCATAAGGGAGTATAAATTACATTGGTGGCAGGTGATGTCACTTTGCATTTGTAAACAAGCAAAACTCCCACTTGATAGGAGTAGCTTTGCTCTGCTTGACCAGACGCCTATTTAAAATGAATATGATTACCATTAAAATCATCAGAGACAGGAACTGACGACAGACGGACAACTCTTCTAAATTCTGGTTTGTGTCTGTAGCTTCCAAGGATTGGTCTTGTGCTGTGTGTGCTCATAATGACAAAAACAAGTGTGTTAAATACCCTCTTGGTTTTTGCAATCGATTTGTATAATGTGCTTGGTAGACATCCATTTACCATTACTCAATATTAACCTGTCGTAACAGTTAAACATATGGCCCTGTTCGTTTCCTGCCCTCTAAAATTTAGCACTGTCACATCAAAGAGAATCTTACTATTTATGAATATTTCGATCAATTTAATGACAAAACCCTATTGACAGATTGGTGCTAATTTTCGAGATGAATCTAATGAGCTTAATTAATTTAGATTTTGTTAAAGTGATGCTACAGTAACCGTCTTCTAATCACGACTTAATTAACCTCATTAGATTCGTCTCGTAAATTAGTCTAGGGGCCTGTAATTTATTTTATAATTAAACTTTATTTACTACTTCTAAATAGTAAGATTCTTTTTGATGTGACAGCTCTAAAGTTTAGACCCCAGGAAACGAACACACCCATAGTGGATAGGCAATAACAACTCAATGTATGCAAGACATGTACCTACACTTTGCAAATGGCCCTGCATTTGTTTACTTGTTGGTTGGGCTGTCTGTGGCTTCGTTGAAGTTGCGCGGGAGGGGCACAGGGCCAAGAATCTTTTAGGCTCTTGGATTCTGCCTGTCGAGCTGCCATTAACTAGGCTCGCTTTTCACAAGTGTCTAGATCCCGATCCATCTATTGGCTTCATTAGAAATGGAACATTATTAGAAATCAAGAACTGTAACTTGACCATTTAAATCCAAGTACAGCTGCAGGACATCCACTAATACCTGCTACCGCAGCAGACCATCAATAATAGAGTTTTCTATTACTTAAAAGACTATTGAGGCATGTTATATTATTCAAAGAGCTGGATTCAAATGGTGTAATCACTAATCAGTGATTATTTTTCCTGCTTTATCCCACAGGGTAATAGGCAGTTATTGAAAACATGAACATGAGAGAATTGATACCATAGATCGCAAGTTGATAACGGTCAAGGATATGTTAAAACAACAAATGTCGAATTCAATACAGTGGTGTTCACTCCAGGAAGCTGGGCAATGCCTTAGTAGTTGTTGAACTACTAGCAAATGATATGGTAAGGGAAAATTGTGAAGAAGTTACTGCTTACATAAAAGGGCCCAAACGTTAATAAAGATGAATTAAATATTGCATTGTTTCACTGAGTACCATTATTGCAATCTCTTTTGTGATCAGCTTCAATTTCAATTTCTTTCATGGAGTCAACTTCAGTTTACCATAAACAATTTTGCAATGACCCTTCTAACAGGGACTTGAAGTTCTATGAAACCAATGTGAAGTACTCAATATCAACTATATGACTGCAAAAGCAGATCAAAGGAATCTATAGGCATTAGGCAATGCATTTCTGTTAAAAAAATAAAAATGGAAACATTGTTCTAATGATCTGGTCTTAGTAATATATTAATTTCACAAATGAACAAAAAAGGGAATTAATAAATAAATTGTAGTAATGGAGAAATAAGTCACCCAAGAAGGAAGTTGAGACCTCAGCTTAGTTAGTCAAAATACAGGCACTTAAATTTGAAATATGGACTACCATTTTCTTTCCTTAGTATTGAATATCCATGCTATTGGCTGGTGGTCAAATTACCAGACTAAAACTTGATTAGATTATATGAGCACTAACAAAGTTGGAATCATGAGAAGAACAAAGGAGGTGAACTAGTAAACATTCCATATAGCTTTTCCATTTGTCGGCTTGAGAAACTTAGATCAAAACTTCGATCTTCATCAAGTTGCTGCCCTACTTATAGAGAAGCAAGTGTCCTGGGCACATCAAATTGAAAGTTGTTGGTGGAAAGACAGGTAGACAAATCCTCGATCAAAACTGAAATGGTAACACCATCACCCTAGTATCCATTTTTTACTGAGTCACGTCAGATGCCTGATGCAAATGTCTCAGGCTATCTCAACACGGGAGGCGATTCAATTGATTGTATGAATTTTTAATGGTCAATTATTGGTGATGTGAGAGAGAGTGTTTGATTCATATCATAACTTTATTTAAGCAAAGGACGAGAGCTTTAGACAATATAAATATAATGATGAAATGGTCTTGAACTTTTATGGAAATCCAGAGCAGCTGCAAAAGTGATGGTAACACATCGTTGAAAGATTCTCCATATTTGGAAAATGAGATGACCTTGTTAAAGTTTCTTCAGAATTTTTTGAGAAACCCATCGCCTTAAGTTTTGACATACACTACTAATCCAACTAGACTAAAATTAACAAAGCTTTAGGGTAGTCTTTTTGAACCAGATTTCTTCATGAATTGACGGAATTAAATGGGCATTGCTTTGAAGATTCCTGGTTACAAAGATCATTCACATGGAACTCTTTGCTTTCTTTTTCAGGGGTCAGAATTGTGATATGGTGTTCTGGGTTATGACAGGTGAACTAGGGAAGTGAAGGGGAGGTCACAACTGGGCAGGTTGCTAGGAAAGGCAACAGCTAAAGCGCCAGCAGTGCCGTCCAAGGACAGATTGCTTGCACCTAAACAACAAAGGGCTAGTCGGCAGAGCTCCAACTCCAAGACGCATATGCAGGATTTGCAATTTTTATGGTACAGTGTGGTAAACTAGTGTTGTTTCAGTTCAAACAAGAATGAACAAGATATCTCTAGCTAAAATCATCAATCCAGCCAGAGCCTACGGCTGCAGGTCCAAGAATGTTTCTGGACCTAGAGATAACCATGCATCTTTAGTGCTCTAACAATAACAACTCGTGCTTATATCCCCATAGTTCATGGCCATCGTTCAACATGGAAACATGGATAAAGCTAGGCGGGCACCTTTGTAAGTTCAATTGATGAAGCCGAACCTAAGCAACTCAGCCAGTGTACGAGCTGCAACTTTTGTTGTCGGCAATGTAAGAGATGGGCATAAACCAGATCAAGCGGGAATTCAAAGGCGAACAGATTAAGGTTTAAAGAAATGCCGGGGAAAGCCATGACCCTACCTTGATCTGTCGGCGCCGAGGCCACATATCCACGTCGGCAAGCGCGCGACTTTACACGGACATGGACAGAGCGCACGGAAGGGAGATAAGACTTTTCCGGCCGGCGGCGTCGCTGCCGCGGGGTGGAGGAATATAGTAACGGTGCCAAGTGCCCAACTTCGAGGATGTTTGTGTTTGGGCCACTCGTTTCAGGCACTTACGTATTGGGCTGCAGAAGCGCCGTTTCAACAATGTTATGGGCCCCGAGGTCCGCCACCTCTCCTTGGGGCCTGGGTCGTCTAAGAAACAGAAGATACGGGCCGTAAGGAATTCAATTAAGCACCAGGAGCCCCGGCCTCGAGTTAAAAAAAAAGGCCCGGCCTAGGAGCTAGATGGGTCATTGAGTGTAGAATGTCGCGTTAGATGATAATTAGGCCTCGGCAGGCAGACCATTTAGTGTCCACAAGACCAAGTCCACAAAACAACATTTTTTTTAGTGTCTTGTATAGTCAAAAGAAAGAAAAGTCCCTAACTCGTGTCCAAGTCTCAAATAGCTCTGAGGTGACCCACGTTCATGATGATTGGCGCTAATACTACTAGTGACATTTTATAGTGTAACTATATAAATGCTGAACGACGCTACATTCTCACAACATTTTTACACTTATATCATTGTTTCATTTAAAAGCATAATCAATTTTTGATGTTGTAATTTTGGATGATGATCCAGCTATATCCAAAGTTCATCATGTCGGGGCAATTTATTTTCAGAATTTAACATATTTTCATGTGGATTAGTGAATATCACAATAGCTGGCCATATATAATTGACTCATTCCTTTCCCAAGGCGTGGGGCTTGTTATATTGTTGCAATAGAAACAAAGATGAATTAGTATTCTATAGGGATAATGAAACACTATCAATGTGGAACCACAAACGTTGTCTTACACCTGTACTAGGCAGCTTAAGGTCCTGAGAGCTTCAGCTCATGAAAAAAAAAAACAACTTCAGCTCTGGATTATCGGTCAAAATGGCTTACCTGGTATATTTCCGATTATGTAGTCAAACCGTTTGGCAAAACAGCTTATCCTGCTTGGTGTCCACCGCGAGCTATGAAAAGCGGCAATTTTCAGCTTGGGCCTCCTAGTACAAAAATAAAAACAGCTTCTACCTGCTTTTACCCATAAGAACTTCTCTCAACCAGGTCTTTGGTACAGCTTGGGGCATAATCTAAAGCTGAAGCTGCTCAATAAGATGTACCAAAGGGACACTATGTGTGAATACCACGAATTCAAAAATTAACTTGCACTTGTAGGCACAATAGCTAGAGTAAAACTAGAGCTTGATTGTGTGGCACTTAATCTTCTATTTGGACAGTTGTGTTTTGGCAATAGTTTCAAGTCTAATTGTCATCCAGTCCCATGTATGTTTTAAGATTTTACATTTTAACCCAGATGTTTGAATCCGATTTTGCATTTCACCACAAATATTTTTAGTGCACATAACGGAGTCAGCTTTGATGTGAAAAGACACAATTGCTATTTCTGACTTTAGTACTGTTTTGGTGCTAGATGTTTTTATCGCTGTTTTAAAATGTAACTTTATACTGAGTTCTAAACAAAGTGAAATGAAAGGTTGTAGAAAAGTTACCTAAATTTAAAATCAATTTAAAATTTACTTATTTTTTCTAATTTTGAGCATATTTTCATTTAAAAAATGAATAATTTACATAACTTTGGCAGCATTTCTCAAGAATTTGAACTAGAACATCTAGACGAGTGTACATGTAATTGAGCACAACTTATATCCTGGGTACAACATCACACCCTGCCTGCTACACCATATTGTCATGCGCTGCTCCACCGCCGGGCGCCCATGGGTGCCCAGGCTGCCCGCCCGCAGGTGCTAGCAACTCAAGCACCCAACCGAGAGAGAGAGAGAGAGAGAGAGAGAGAGAGAGGTGGCTTTTCGTTCTTTTTTATTTCAGTTTTTAGCTCAAGTAACGCCAGTAGAAATCTGTGGCTGACTTCAGTTTCTGATGAGAAAAACTACGGCCAAAACGCAAAATCTGAAATGCTGGGTCCATTTATAATTATTCCTTGAAAACTGAGGTTAAAAGGCAATTGTCACTTTTCTATTTCATCGTGATATATAATAAATAAAAAGATATTTAATCGTAATACAAGAGGCAACTTTATAGCAATAAGCCATCATGATATATAGTTTTAATAAAATTTTACCATTTTAAGTTATCGATTGCTCCCTTTTGTGCATAACTTCTAGGCACCATATTTGATTCAACGTTACAAATTTAATATACCGATGAAATAAGATTATGTATGTTTTTCCTTAACAGTGTCCACCATTAAGATATCCTTTCTCGGGCATTAGAACTGGACAAATCCATTAGTATTCAGCTACCCCTAGACTACAAAGTCAGTTTGTAGTCGTGGATACTTAAGACGCGCTGCTCGTTGTGGACCCATTTGCACCATTGGGTTTCTTAGTTGCACATACTGTCTGGCACTACAATGATGTTTTTTTTCATCTAACTGTGTGCTCAACGTCTGCCATAAGGTTTACTAGGGAAGGTGGCCGCTCTACCACTGCTCCTTCTCATATGTCGCCAGCCTGTATCGTTACCTCCTCCTCAAGCTTGCCGCTGCTCTCCTCATTCTTGACCCATGGCGAGTGCCTAGCTCCTTCCTCCCTGTTGTTGCATGCATCCTCAAGCTTGCATACCCCCCCCCCCCACCGCGATGATAAAGGGGCATCTCCCGCTCCCCGCAGCTACAGGCGATGTGCCCCCACCTCTCCCGTCTTGCCTTGGTCCCTGCCCCCTTCTTTGTTGAGCCGTAGCTGTGGTGTTGCTGCCCATGGTTGAGGGCGGTGCGTCGCCTTGCGCCGGGGATCTAGTGGTCAACCGCCCGCGCCCAGGCATCCAATACGGCGCAGACCTGGGTGCCCATGAACTGGGCCAAATAGTGGGCGAACTTTGGCCCATCGGGCCGAACGGTGGATGGATCAGGAGGCCGTAAAAAATTGCCCATAGACGGGCGGCGTGAAACCAGCGGCTGAAATCCGGACACGCCACAGAGCCACGAATGAATACATCTTGAAAAAAGTGGCATGTCGCACCCAGAATGTATCCACCTTGGCTATAATGTTGTCCAGGCTGCGAGGCATTCTTGAGTCAACTTTGGACTATGTTATCACTGAAAATTGTTTTAGTAGTAGTGTTGTAGAATCACTTGCAATAAATATTAGTTACTGTCCATCATCAAGAAAGCTGGAAAACACACATTTGAATTATTGAAATAAAAAGTTATGCTAATATCATTCATTTCTAACAGTGTATAAATATTATCTGTAAAACTTATGATGAATCTTGATTCTTAAATTGATTTACATCAGCTCCAACAAAGTGGTACTGATTTATACAGATCTTCTTATCTTATCAAAAAAAAAAAAAATTAGCAGGAGTATTTAGAGGCATTGGAATCTAGTCTCGTGGATAAAACATGTATGACCACTCTACCCTGAATTGATTCATTGTTGAGTATGACTGCAATTGTTTTCATGTAGCATTTCTGAGCAAGTCATGAACCAATATATTGTGACAGTTTACCTCGGAAAGTATCTGTATGTCCAGTTTTCTCAAATACATATTATATTGGTTGAGTATAACAGAAAATGAATGCCAACCAAGTTTTGGTAAGACGTAAGATACACATGTGTGGGCAACTAATAGTATCCATGGAGAAGTGTTTTGTCCCAACCATACACCTTTTGTGTTTCACATTATCAGAGACTTGTTCTCGAATGAGTGTCAATATAAAAACACAATTCTACTATTAGTTGATGATGCTTTCTTGAAAACAGTAGACACATATGCAGTGATGACAGAGACAAATTGATAACTGACGTTATGATGTACCACACCGTGAATTGCATCTATTCCCAACCGTTTACTAATGCTGCACGTGCCTGTCACGCTTTAGTTCCACTAGCCATCATACTCATGTGCCTAGTCAGATGCAGATTAGTAAAGATATCCTACTGATAGTTGTTTCACCAGTAAAGATATCACGATGGCAGTTGTTCCAATTAACCGGGCCACATGAAGGGCATGGAATCAATTAGCTTCTGTAACGGCCTCACAATATAGCAAGCCAAATACAAATCTTTTGATATGCTACTGCCACAGGGTAACTATTTTGGTGCTCAACCAAGACACCCACCTGACTTTTCTGTAACAATTTGTCAACAGATACATGTCAACTGGTATTACAGTGTTTCATTACAGAATAATAAACATACAGCTGGACTCCCATTTCCAAATATGGAGGATGGCCAACTAGTTCTTCGATATATTATAATAATTTCTTCATAGAGTGAATTGGTGACGGGTTAACAGCGGCCATCACCGTACGGCATCAAATGAGGTTTAGCCATAATCTAAACACGGGTCAGATATGACTATGAATATGTCGAAGGTACTCTTGCTGAAAAACTTCTTATCGCAAATAGAATTTTCTATTTTTTCCACATGTGATCAGATGAGTCTAAACAGCTGGATAGAAATCCATTGTTGATTAATCATCTAAATAAAAAACACATTGCTTGTACAGGCGTGGTTTCTACATTCTATAAATATAACTTCTGAGACTGATGCAGAGGTTATAAAAACATACCATTAATTCTGTTGCGTGGTTGATTTGAGGAGGAAGGAGAGAGTGATAAGGGAGATTATTTCTAGTCCATAGCTCAAGTTAACATGGGCGCTGAGTTCTTGGCATCGTGGCCATGGAACAACCTTGGGTTCTACAAGGTATGATGTTGTGCTGCCGTTGCGCTGCTCCAGCCTCAGTTTTCTCATAAGCTGGTGTCCTCAATCAATATTTCCTGTTCTTATAATTAGGACTAAGTACGTGTTACAACGTGAGCTATCAAATGACAAGATAAGAAATATGGAGTTATTAAGCTGATGTGCTCAAACATGGTGCAGTACATTCTATACGGACCACTGGTCGGAAAGGCAGCAGCATCTCGGGCATGGGATACGGCAAGCCCCAACCATTGGATGGTCCTTGTGCTTGTGTTGTTGGCTCTCAGGGCGCTCATTTACCAGCTCTGGAGCTCCTTCAGCAACATGCTGTTCGCCAACCAGCGTTATCGCGTCATCCGCGACGGTGTGGACTATGAGGACATCGACAAGGAGTGGGACTGGTAATGGTAACGTCTGTATGGTTATACAATACATGCACTGTGTCCTTGAGATTTCATTTTTCCAATGGATGTAAGCAAATAAGCTTGTTATATTGATGTTCCTTCCAGGGACAACTTCTTGATACTGCAGATTCTTATGGCGGCTACGGCCTTTTACGTGTTCCCGTCGCTGCGCCATCTCCCGCTCTGGGACGCCCGGGGCCTCGCTGTCACGGTGCTCCTCCACGTTGCAGTCACGGAGCCCCTTTTTTACATGGCGCACAGGTCGTTCCACTCCGGCCATCTCTTCACCAACTACCACTCGCAGCACCACTCCATCAAGGTGCCGCAGCCGTTCACAGGTATAATCGATCAGCTGCTCCGATCCTCAACATTAGTTTTCCACGGGTACACCTAATATAATAGGGTACCTAATGATGTGTGGGAATATGTAGCGGGCTTCGCAACACCATTGGAGCACGTGGTGCTAGGTATGCTGATGGTGGTACCGCTGGTGGGGGCGTACGCGGCAGGGTTCGGCTCGGTGGCCTCGGCCTTCATCTACGTGTTGGGGTTTGACTTCCTCCGCGCTATGGGCCACTGCAACGTTGAGTTGATCCCAAGCAGACTCTTTCGTGTGGCCCCGGTCCTGAGATACCTAATCTACACCCCGACGTACGTTTAACTCAACCTTCATACTTACTATATCTTTCTAACAATCATTTCTTCGAGCTTGCCTAATTAAGACTTATCTGCTGTGGTGTTGATAAGATACCACACAATCCATCATATGAGGAGGGAGGCCAATTTCTGCCTATTCATGCCGCTGTTCGACCTGCTGGGTGGCACACTCGATGACCGGTCATGGGAGATGCAGAAGAAGACTAGTGCAGGTAATCGTCCAGCGTCACAAAATATATTTATTAGTGAATTCGTCAAAAAATATTTTAGAAACTGAAGTAGTAGGTCATGTCCTCATGGGTCTCGAGAGCTTCCACTCTTGCCCAGCCACAGTCGTCATCAAGAGGTTGATGGTGATGGCGGTCTGGTCATTTTAAAAAAATTTGTAAGAAAACGAAATATGGATGAGTGGTGTGGATAGCATAGAAGAGAGAAAAAAATTACAACCCGATCACATACACAGGGTGGGATATATAATGGGTTTCTAATGGTGGATCGGAATAACTGAAATATTCAATTGTGTAGGCAATTGCCCCTTGTTCTAAACTTTGAGAGATTCTGCATTTGGTTCAGATCAAACTTCTTTAACTTCTACTAATATTAACAGAAAAATATCCATATATACAGATAAGGTAAAAATGATATTACTAGATTCACTTTAAGACAAACTGTCATAATACATGAATTTATGTTCTACGTTATTGATCAAAGTTTCAAAATTGATTTTTAGCAGATAGGGAATATCTTATATTTATGGGCAGTGGAAGTATATAATAACAGCAAGTGTGGCTTGCCGCCACCTAAATTTATCAGGTGTGGATGAGGTGCCAGGCTTCGTGTTCCTGGGGCATTTGATTGATGTTACGCACTCACTGCACATCTCGATCGTGCTGCGAACGTTCGCATCGGTGCCCTTCGCCATGCAGCTCTTCCTGCTGCCGATGTGGCCCATTGCCTTCCTTGCTATGATCCTGACGTGGGTGTGGTGTCCCACACCCTTCCTCGTCTCCTGCAAGAACCTCCGTGGACGGCTGCTCCAGATCTGGGTCGTCCCAAGATACGGCTTCCAGGTTGACATCTCATGATGGTTGAAGTTTCTACTGACCATTAGTAGTATCAGGTGCCCCCTTGATAACCATTACGGTTTGTGTTGGTCCGCTTTGTCTGCTGCAGTACTTCTTGAAATTTTGCGAGGATGGCATCAACAAGCAGATTGAGCGTGCCATTCTGAAGGCGGATAAGATGGGAGTCAAGGTCGTTGGCCTTGCCGCCCTGAACAAGGTTTGTTGTTTGTTCGAGAGGTTTTTCGGTGTTTGCGAGGTATCTAAATGTATTAGAAGGTATTTCGATCTCGACCGCTGATTGAGCAAGGGGCAAGCTATAGGATCAAAAATTATCGTAACAGGTGGCAAGTGGGTAATTATATACAAACTAAAAGTCATTAATTAATAGTATCACATCAGGTAAAGAATCAATTAACTATGTATATCATCGTAGAAATTTTTTTCTTCCACCGCCGCGATCGTCTCACCCTTCTCCTAAGCTAGCCACCACATCGCCACCAAGTAAACAATCAAGAATCCGAGTAAACAAGCTCTGCTAGGTGATATGGAGTAGCTGGACCTCGCTAAAATCTGGGGAAATGACCTCTCTTTACAGAACGAGGCATTGAACGGAGGCGGCACGCTGTTTGTGAAGAAGCACCCAGGCCTCCGTGTACGTGTCGTCCACGGCAACACCCTTACGACGGCGGTGATCCTGAACGAGATCCCCAAGGGCATAACAGAGGTTTTCCTCACCGGCGCCTCGTCCAAGATCGGCAGGGCCATCGCGCTGTATCTCTGCAGGAAGCATGTCCGCGTAATGGTATGTAATCAATAGATCAGTCGTGTGCACCGTCTAGCTAGTAGTTAACCTTGCCATACATTTTTGTCACAGATGCTAACGCAGTCGATAGAGCGGTTCCGGGCAATTCAGCGGGAGGCACCGCCGGAGTTGGAGCAGTATATGGAGCACGTCACCGACTACAGTTGTGCGCAGCACTGCAAGACGTGGCTCGTCGGAAAGTGGATGTCTCCCCAGGAGCAGCGGTGGGCGCCGGCGGGAACACGTTTCCACCAGTTTGCAGTGCCAGCCCTGACCCATGTCCGCCGGGACTGCACATACGGCCAGATCGTTGCCATGCGCCTTCCCGCAGATGTGCAGGGCGTCGGCGCGTGCGAGTACACGCTGGAGCGCGGGGTGGTGCACGCGTGCCACGCCGGCGGCATCGTGCACTTCTTAGAAGGGTACACGCACCATGAGGTTGGCGCCATCGACGTCGACCGCATCGATGTTGTCTGGGAAGCGGCGCTCAAGCATGGGTTCCGGCCAGCCTGATTGGATTAACTCGCAACTTCGTCTGGTCCTTTGAGTCCCAGTCCAATGGACCTTCAACTCGCTACATATATTGCCTGTTTTGATGTCGCTTCGTATACCTCTACCGTATATTGTATACGATGTCTGTACCAGGTCACTGAAGATTCAAATGAGAGAACAGAGAGAGAATATATTTCCACATTGTATGCGTGTAATAGCTATCACCAGTGCTGTATAAAAAGGGGGAAATAATGTGATGAGTTATCGTACGTTTGTTCTCAATAAAATTGCCTCGGAAATATTTTGCATAATCTTTTTACTGTTATTGTTTAGAACAATATGAGTGCATAAAGAGAAGTTAGAACACGGAAAAATGTCACCACCACCACGGTACTGGTAGAGCTCCATTCAGAGCTGATGGATCATCATGGGTAAGGATCATCTTCTGTGAAATATCAGTTTTGGGATCCTTAGTGATCTCATCGCTGGACAAACTAACGAGCTCAGGTAAGGGATCCCCTGCAGAAATCGACAGCTCCTACCCGGCATTCCATCTGACGAGTTCATCACAGACTCCACAGGGTAGCCATGCTTGATTGCCGAGTGGAGGAGGTTTTACATTACGGATGAATTCCAAAGCACAGGTATACAACGGAGTTCATTCTGCTAATACTCTTCAACGATCACTACTGGAAAACGACATTCTGCCATGTGCCAATGTAGTTGCCGTGTGCCAGAATTCGGGCACACGGTGAAAGGGCTCTTTACCGTGTGTCTCCAGTCATGACACATGGCACCAAAAAGCTCACGGCAGCTTCCTATTCGCCGTGTGCCACAAGAACAACACACGGCAATAATGCACTTTACGGTTTTTGGTAGTCTGCTTTCGAGTGGTCACAATCTGTCATGCATTTGTGATATACGTGTCATTTCGATGATTTGTGCGAGGAATTGATGATTATGTGATATAAACCGAATGGTCGCTTGCCGTGTGCCAAGGGCCTGATACATGGCAAAGTGACCATTCTGGCATTCTGTTCGGGCACTTTGCCGTGTGCCAGGACGGGCACACGGCAAAGCAACCATTTATTTGCCGTGTGCCCCGCCACCTAGCACACGGCAAAAGGAAACGTTTGCCGTGTGCCCCACCACCTAGCGCACAGCGAAAGGAAATGTTTTACCGTGTGCGGCTCAAGTGGTACACGGCAACCATATCACGGCGCCGTCCGAGCCCCGTCACATTGCCGCTAACAGAGGTTTCGCCGTGTGCCTGTCCTGGCACACGATAAAAACTTTGCCGTGTGCCCGTGTTTTGGCACACGGCGAAGGGCGCTTCACTGTCGTGGGTTGCCGCTGTCGGACTTTCGCCGTAGGCCACCTATGGCAAAACTCTTCGCCGTAAGTCACCTACAGCAAAACTCTTCGCCGTGTGCTGCAGGCACATGGCAACTATTCGATTTCCGGTAGTGGATAATGCAAAGTGGTGCACAAAACCATGACAGGTTATTTGATGGATCGGAGCTGCAAGCTATGATATTCGACGGGAAAGGCTGCTCAACTGATTGCCAAAGAGGCGTGACCCTATTGATGAAATTCAAACCCTCCAAGACAGGGCTTGATATAAGGTGCATTCTGCTTCTGCATCTGCATAAAAAAGACATGCACGGATGAAAGAATGATAGAACTCTTACTATATGATATTCGAATTAACTACTAAGGTGGCCCACGTTAATAGTGCGGAAAGAACAGATTCAATAATACCAAGGATAAATTAATTAAGTACTTAACATGTATTCTCAAATTTAGCATTGAATGTCTTAATATGAAATGTTTGAGCTGTTAAAATTCTAATATTTAGTTTATATTTTTTTATTATATAAATGAAATCAACAGATCAATGTGACTCTATCAAGAGGTTACTTCTCTACTCAAGAACAATTATGTTTGCTTTATTAAATAAAATCAACACACATTTTCCCAAGAATCAGCTTATAAGAATAAATAATATTTTCTAAGAATAGCATGCTTAAAACTTGGTGTCTACATTATACAATATTGTATGTTGATTCCTATGTGTGTGAAAATGAAGACAACTCACTTATGAGCAACACCAAAAGCACTTACAGTGGGCTAATTATGTCTCAAAATCCATATGGTTAAGTATGAATGATATTTTACCTAAATGGATTGAGGGATTTATATCAAGTGGCAATTATATTATTCTTATATTTTTCACTGCTCTCAAACAATTTTGTTATACGAAAATAATAAACTCATTGTCCATGCATTATGCTGCCATTTAAATAATGAGAGTTTGTCCATTATCTAGTCTGACTATTTTTTGATATAAATATTTTTTCTTGAATCCTAAACGCTCAGCACACATAGACCTATATTTGATCATCGTCATCATAATCACCTCCTAGCATGTTGTTTCTCACTTTTCAATATTCATGACATACAAGAGTTGTCTTGTCGACCATCCTCATGGTGGACAACAGTTCATCCACCATTGGATCTCATTGCCCCTTTCTTCTTTAATCAAGTGGTGATCAAACTTGCTAAAAAATATAATTAATCCTCAGTGATCCTTCTCTCAAGCAATTCACATGTGTCATAGACTGATTTCCCTCTTTTATATCTTCCTGGCAAAAAAAAAGAAAGTCCTAAACTGGAATAAGCTTGTTTGTGTGTGTGTGTGCGCATAACTAGTTCGACTAGGCATGGACCGGCTGGTTCATCGCCACCCCCAGGCGGAAATCCTCCGTGCGATGATCATCAAGGGCATGGCAGTCGCCATGCTCACCGTGATGACCGGTCAAGAAGAGATGATCGGCGAGATAGCAGAGATCGACGGGGACGAGATAACGAGAGATAGAGACGGGGAGCCCCGACGAAATGATAATGACCGTCGGGCGGCGCCACCGCCTCCTCCTCCACCTCCTCCTACACAACCCACGGAGCAAAACAACAATGATCGCCATGATGGTTTGGGGAACAAAAATCAGGACGGTCGCTACTATAATTACTCCGATGATGACAGGGATCGCAACTACCGACATTACCCCGTCGGCGCTCACCGTCACCGGTCCGGACCGGTCTAGAAGATGATGAGTACTCTGTAATCCCAGCTTTTATGCGGGATCTGCGCATTTGCAAATACCCCAGGGGATTTAAGCCTGGGGCCATTAACAAATATGATGGCAAAAGCCCCTCCTGCCGAGTGGCTTCGTATGTATACTACCGCCATCCGATCAGTAGGAGGGGATACTTTTGTGCTAGCTAACTATCTTCCCATGTGCATGGAGCAGGCTGGACGCTTGTGGTTACAGTCTCTACCCGAGAGATCTATCTCTTCTTGGGGCGACCTCACCAAAAAGTTCGTGGAGAATTTTCAGGCGACTTGTGAGAAGCCAGGAAACAACTTCGACCTCAACGAGGCTGAAACGAAGCCCGATGAGACCCTTACGGAGTTCATCGAGCGTTTGTGTAATAAGAAATCCTTGATCCCAATGTTCCTGATCAGCAGATAATTACGGCGTTTCAAGCTGGCGTCCGAAGTGAAGCATTGGTCTTTGTGAGCTCCTCAACGGAGACATAGGAACCTCTTTGTGAGGGGTCCGAACTTCGGTGAAAAATCTCTGTGTCTCTCTTGTGCCTTTGTGGTGTGCTTGTTTGTTTTCCTTGAGCTATTCTTCCCCGATCTACTTGTGCGTTCCGTATCTATTAAATTCTTGCAGGTACAACACTTTTAGGAGGTGAAGGAAGGTTTCTATTAAAGTGAAATCATAAGATTCCTCCCTCGTTGTGCTTCCCATCGATTTCACCCCGGTGCCACGACGGCAGTTCCGTCCCGGGCAGTTTTAATCTTTTTGTTTTGAGTGTTGTGATCTTCGGGTCTTTATTTAGATGGCCTATTCACCCCCCCCTCTAGGAAACTTTCAGCTAAAGTCGAAATAGCTAAATAAAAATAGTGGGCCCTTGTCGGGACCTCCACGCAACATCGCCGTCGTCTTGTGCCGCCATCACCGCGTGGAGGAGGGGTCAGATCCGTGGCCTCTGCGTGTCGCGCCGCAGCCGCCGCATGGTGGAGGGAGGATGGATCCACGGCCCTGCGTGCCGTGCCACCACCACGTGGAGGAGGGAGCTCAGATCCGTGGCCCCCGCACGCCACGCCGCTGTCGCGTGGAGGCTGGAGGAGGAGTGGTAGCTGGCAGTGGAGGATGGGGGCGGCGGCCGGAGGATAGGCGGCAACCAACGGAGGAGGGTGGGGCCGCGACGAGAGGAGGTGCGGCGACCGACGGTGAAGGTTGGGGCGGCGGCTAGAGGAGGGGTGGCAACCGGCGGAGAAGGGTGGGGACGTGACGGGAGGAGGGACTTGTCATTTGGACTTCCTATTAAGAAGTTATGGTCATTTTATTGAAGACATGTCGGGAAGGCCGAAGGACATCCGAGACCTCTCGGGAATAACAGTTTTCACACCTTTCAACTTATTTACTTCATGAATAAGTTTCACCTTGTCCACACCTAGCTAGAAGGGGTGTTCCTAGTATAAATATCAGTTGTATATAAGCCGAACTCAGACTATTATGTATCAAGAAATCCACCCGATGGTGTTGTAACGAAGTTGCTGAGTTCCTTACCCCAAATTTCTTGCGAGTTCTACATCGACTTGTCACGGACCGATTCACCAAGATATGTGAAGGTTCCTCTAGGACCCCCTAATTCGTGCTCTGTGGTTTCCAGTTCGGCTGCACCGTTTTGTCCGGATTAATCCCGGTTGTGGTTCTACGTTCGTTCGAAGATCGAATCGAAGTCTTCAAGGTCTCGGTGCCTCTCTCTCCGTCGCTTGGTCGCATCCAACCTTGGCCAGGTCTAAAGCTACCCGGATTGTGTTCTATGTTCATGAGATCGAGTCGAGTTCAAGGATTCGGTGCCTCTCTCACGTCACTTTACCACATCTCCAACCTTTGTCAGGTACAAAGCTATTTATCCTGAGTGAATTTCAGCTAGTTATCTTTCTATCTACCTACTGCCGTGAAGATCGGGCGAACACCCGGGTTTTCCCTACCACCGGGTGGGGGCGACGATCGGTAATGCGGTGGGGGGGGTTGGAGTGGGGTTTTCTTATATTCCTGGTGCAAGTTAGGGTTTGGGTGGGGTGTGGGCTAGGTTTTAGCTACGGTCCTCTTTGTAGCCCGCCGCTATAAAGATTTGTAACGACAGGCCGTAAACTGGTCCGCCACTAAAAATCATCCTGATTTTTTAACAACGGTTCACGTTAACTAGGGCCACTACGTGTTTTTTGGTGCCGCCGCTACAGAAGGGATTTGTAGTAGTTAACGTGTGCATAGACATGTCATTGATTGTGGTTTCCTTGGTTGTTCTTTCGATCTGTCAAGACCAACTCTCCCAAGGGACATTTTCCTAGCACAAGGCCGGCTTTTTTTCATCACTTAACAGCCAGGAAAGGAAAAAAACAAAGGGTTATTTGGCCAAATGAAGGTGTGGCCATGGCTTCTGGCATCGCGCAAGTAGTTTGCCACAGAGGGCAAGTGCTTGGTGCCAAGGAATGAAGTCCGGACCATGTCGCATAAAGATGTATTATCTTCTTATTTGAAGTCATAAAATTACCACATTAATCTGAAAAAGGAAAACAAGTAAACCATTAGATTCTAATATCTGAATTTGGAATAACAAATATGTTCCATCGCAGAGACAAGGAGAAACAAGAGTCCTAATTTGGTACCAAATACGTTTTTCAGTTCCTTATTATATATACGAGGATGACATGAAAAAGTTATTATTACTTTCATGTTCTCATTTAGCTGAATAAAAAATAAAAAGTTAAAAAATATAGGACATTGCTGCAGTGATTATTGGCAGCTAACCAAATAGGTGGTCTCATTCACTACGCAAACAGAATAATATACTGAATATAACACACAGTAGCAATGTGTCGTACCACATGCAGAATCCATCAATTTTAATGAGCTGAGAACATAGTTCTTATAATTCATTGGGTAAGAAATTATCGTAGTGTTATATGTTCAATAGTATTACAATTAATTTGGAGAGAATTGATCATGGTAGCTATAATAAGGGTAGTTGTGTGGGTCATCTTTCTAGTTTTTGTTATTGGTTTTATGTAATTTATTGTAGAATAAGAAGATATACCAATACTGCAATTGAACTTGTATTTATGGATATGTGTAGTTGTGTGTCACAGGCGAACTACAGGCAGTATAGGATTCCACGCCCAGGGTCGAGCTGGTGGAAAAACCCGAGGAGCATAGTCAGGATGAATCAAAGTCCTAGGTTGAAGAGGTGCTGATCGGCGCACCTACAAGATTTTGAGGGAAAGTTTCCTATGCCTAAGGGAGATAGAACACTAGCCAACGCCAAACCTTTGGATGAATTTGAACCCTTAGATTGGATTCCCCTTGATTTCTTTGATGAATCGTTCAATATGAAGAGAATCTTCAATCCTGAGTATGCTACGGAAGTTGGAATTGAGTATAACATGCCAAGCAATACATTGAAGTCCGAGATTTTGGACCAAGAAGTAATTGGAAAATTGCTAGGGAAATTATACAATGATGACATAGAGCTTGATGGAGTAGAATTCAAGCAAGCTAAGAGATTGTTGGATAGGTGCTTCGAACCATCTCCCTATGAAGGATTATATGGGGTATATGCTTTGGGTCTCACAGAAGAAGAAGAAGGCCCATATATATTATGGGTGAAATTGGAAGTAGAGAGTTTTCTAGAGATATATACGATTTTGGTTCCCGAGTCAGTCTAATGACTTATAATGTATTAATGAGTATGCCCTATGAAATCAAGGAACGATTATTGGGAACCGAACTCAAGTTAATAATGGCAGACGAGAGAAAGTCTGAACCTTTGGGGGTTGTCAAAAAGATGAAGGTGAAAATCAATAAGCAACCTACTGGTGGATTTATTTATTCTCGAAAAAGGGGAGACTAGATTTGAAGATATAATTTTAGGAAAACCATTGCTAAGACTCATACAAGCAGTTCTCGATACTGGGAAGGGTAAGCTTACATTAAAATTGGGAGGAGAAGAAGTATTATTTAAATTCAAAGACCCACCCAATCTTGATAACCCTCTTTACTACGAGGAATTCTTTCGCGAAGAAAATGAACAAATAGAGATATAAGTCAAAGATCGTCTGGAACATTGAAAGCCAGGTGCCGATCGATCGATGCGTTAGCGGTACCAATCCACACGGAGTCTGTGCCAATTGGCACATTGCTGGTGCCAATTGGCATAATCACGAAACTGAAGAATTTGAGCCCCTAGGTAAACATGACCCCATTTAGAGCATAATTAACACCACTATAGACATTTTACCTATGAAAATAGTTATATATTTGTATATGTGTTGTTCTGGTGCTTTATTGCAGAAATAGGTAAAAACGGCATAAATGAAGGCATCACAGAGGATATGGGTTGAAACCAGGAGAAGACATGCAAGGGAAGATAAATGTGCCGATGGGCACATCCCTGTGCCGATCGACACATGAAAGATTTGGCCCAACAAGGGCTGGCCAATGATCCATTCTACAAAGAAATAAGTTGTTTGCACAAGATATTTGAAGATATTCATCTCTGGGAGGAAGCTTAAAGACTCAAACGTGCAATAATGCAAGGCATTATCTCAAAGAATACAACGAAGAAGGCCCACATGGAAGTTGTGGAAGGCTAAGGAATCGACTCAGTGGGGAGATGGGCGAAGACATGAGTATCCTGTCATAGTTAAGTATTCTAGTCAACCAATCATGATTCTATAACTTTATTATATCCTTCACATTTGTGTATCTTGTCCCAGATTACCCTATATGTTTGCTCTTTTCCAGCATGTTAGTTGTTATCCATATCACACTAGCCATTGTATGCAAGTTAGATAATTCTTCTAACCCATTAGTTGTAATTTTGGCAGATGAGATGAGGATATGATGACTACTAGAACTAAAACATTACTGATACCTGCAGCATTTTAATAAACATTTGGGAATAATGCGTCCAAATCTTGGCAAGAGATGTCACAGCATGTGTATGCTGCGTGTTTCAAGAAAGAACCCTCAATTCAGAATATTTTTTTATATGGCCTATCATTTGAAAAGACATGTCTCGAAACATGATTCACGTGTTTACTGGCTTTGATTCATGTTTTGAACCTGGAAAGGTTTATGGTTCGGAAAATAACAGTTGCCATGGCACACTAACAGCTTGCCCAAACATGTGTATCGGGCCATAACTTCAGTCCAACTCAACTAACATAGTCTATATTTGCGAAAAACTACACATACAGATGCTTTTCAAGGTATAGCCGATTCATGACTTGCTTGCAATGCTACTTTAAAATACCTGCAGTCGTACTCATCTTTGTAACTATGTCCTGCGAAAACTGAAGAAAGATAAATGTTTCTCAAGATACAGACATACAGTAGCCAGCATGTGTGATCCATGACTCGACTGCAACGCTTCTATAAACAGTCCAACTCTTATTAAATGCCTCTTAATTAATACCTCGATCTAAACAATTTATTTTCCTTGTTGAGAAGCGAAGGAGCTCAGTATAAATCAACATTAATTTTCTCTGGCCCTGATGCAAAGAAAAAAAAATCTAGATGTAGTACAATTTTTACAGATAAGATAGAAAGGTTATTAGCGCTGTAACTATTGATTTCACTATAATTCAGAAATATCTCCAGGGGATATTTACTAATTTGAACTCCAAGGTTTTTTTATACTACACTATACTACAAAAGAACTTTCCAATGACAAAATACTTAACCCCTATTACGACAGTGGGCATTGAGCAGGTGGGTCAAATATCACCACACTGTATGGCCAAACGGGAACTTGAGAATGCTGTCATTGCAAAAGGGGCCAATTGTGAGAATAGACCAAAGTGTACAACTTCAGGTACCACACGGCTTTCATTATGTAGCCAGAAACAACACGGCAAGGTTGTTGGAACCGTGGTACGCACATGAAGGATTACAACAATCAGAAGCTATGTAAACTAACTATAGAGCTAGGTGTATACATGAGTTAATCTTGGATCCTTATGTTCCAACGTCCACAACCATCGGTGTGCCTCTTTAGTGTCCACCACTACGGAGTGAAAAGTATGTCTCAGAGTCTCTTTAGTGTACCTAACTATCCTTATCTTCTGTTGGAATCTGTGGAAGACCAGAAACAAGATGGCGATAGAAAAGAAATTTGATCATAATTCTGATGTTATTCTATATAAAATGTTCTATGATCTGCGGAAATGGAGAAGGCTACTCAAAGACCAAGAACAGGAGCTGGACGTGAAGATGGAGGAGCTGAAGCAGTGGTTCCCTGATTTCAGGAAAGTGAGGAGGATAGCGGCTAATGAGTTTCTGGAAATGTTGGGCTTCCTTTGTTTAAGGCCGTGAAATGTAAACTGGTATCCCTAGTAAAATGCTGTGAACCTGGTATTTCGTTTTCAATATAAGAGGGACTATTCTATTTTATTTTAATAAGTCTGTCTCAGAGTATATATTCTTCTTGCCTGGGCTGCTATCAAGAGGACATCGGATTCTTGATCGATTCTTTTTATCGATCTTGTTGTGAGGTCTCAAGGGCGTTGTGTTCCTAGAACCATTGAGCGTTGTGCTCAGCATCCAACGATGTTCAATGACACGGGGAAAATATAAGTGATCATGGAGTAGCTTCTAGGAAAACTGTGCCACCATTAGGCATCTGCTAACTGATTGTGTGTTTGAGTAGTGTTGTGGATTGTTGCCGAAAGTGTTGAGCAAATGGATACATTGGTACTAGCTATGTGAATATGGATGTGAAGGGTTTTGATCGACATATTTTTCTCCCAGATTTTTTGTGACTCGTAAGTAAGATATAGATAAGTTGAACTACAAATTACATACACTTCCTACTTGATAGTCCATTGTGTTTTCTTAATTATATATGGGCTGTGGATTGACCATGATTGACTCAACATGTCACATATACATATATCTAGCTGCAATAAAGTTAGCCTTTGCTAGGGCTATAGCAAAAGAGAAAACATGGCAGAGAAAGGCTATTCCCGATCAACAGAGTTACATGGAAACCAGCTCGTCCAATAAGCAAGAAAGTTATCTGAAAGAAAATTTGATGCTTTCCATATATAAAAATGATGCATTGCAACGTTTTGTTACACTTAAATTAAATTTCCACGAATCATTTATACATTCCAGGTAAATCAATTAAAATGATGCATTTATATATAGGTCACAAACTCTGGATTAAGTTGTGTTGTTTTCTGCAACATGTATGGTCTAGACAAATGGATGATACCAATTAGATAGTAGTAAATGTTAATGAATATATGGATCCACAAAAGTAAATTCTGTCCTCCTCACTACAGGTGAGCTTCCGGAAGACCCCGTGGATGCGTTCTTGAAATTGTCCTTGTATTTTGAAATTGGTTTGTACTATGACAGATTATATAGAACAAATTGATCAATGTAGTGTAAACTGATTCAACATTTTTGTTATATATGAAACTTTATTAAAACCTTTCAAACATGGGTTACATATATTCATTACAAAGTGAGGACAAACAGCTAAAAAACTTGAAAAAAGAATCATTTGTGTGGCTATGTGACTCTTGTGGACCTTCAATATTGTAGCAGATGCGATCTCGATATATCCATAGTGACACCTTGAACAATAGTATGGCTCTACACGTCGACTGTCTGATTCATGTATTAAAGATTTTCAGTCCAAACAAGATAACTTGTGTTGTGTGGCAACTCAGTATGATGACAACAACTCTATGAAGGATCCAGCATCAACACGCATTGGCGTCTCACCAATAAGCTCACCATTAGATCCTGAATTTCTCTCGAACTTGCACGGATTTCCTTGTACAACAACAAATAAAGTGACCTTTCTGCTATGAGATTTATGTCGCGACATTACCGAGTTGACATCAACAAAGTGATGCAATGATCCATGATGCTGTCAACCATCGCCTGTAGATGACTAGCTATGAAAGGTCCCATAATGTGATTTTCTTCCGTTTAGAGGATATGATCAGCTCCAATAGCTAAAATGCACAATGCAGGTACAGTATTATTATTCTAGTTCAACAAAATGTTACATCGCACGTGCAACGACGTAGTTGCCCAACAACTCGTTCATTCTTTCCATATGAGGACATTTCCTGTTTTCACATTTTTAACTTTCGAAGACCAGTGAATGCCTCCCAACATTAGGCTACAAAACATTGATCCAAAATTATTAGACTTCTAGTATTTATATGTATATGACATCGAAGGGCTAGCTCCAGCCACGCAAGAGAAGCATACAAGTCTTCACGAGCTTAGCTCAGCTTTCTAGTTCAGACCTTTCACAATGTCCGCAACTGCCCTTCCGACCACCATGCTGCAGAAGACTTGGAGCCCGCAGCGTGCCGAGGGCACCGCCGCCGTGCTAGCCATCGGCACCGCGAGCCCCGTCAATTGGGTGCGTCAAGATGAGTTCGTTGACTGGTACTTCCGTATCACCAAGAGCCAACATCTCACTCTACTCCAGGCCAAAGCTAAGAAAATATGTACAAACTGATATTTGTTGATTTCAAATCCTCTAAAAGGATTTGAAATTTTAAGATTAAACTAGTACGCGCTACAAGGAAAGAAATTTTATTTGATACTGTTAGTAACATTAAAGATGGTGTATCCGCAGGTGAGAAAACAGACATCAAGAAGCGCCACTTGCATCGCATAGAAGAGATGATCGATGCCCACCCGGAGATCTTGGACCGCGACCTGCCTTCGCTCAGCTCACGGCTCAACGTTGCCGCGGACGCCGTGCCTGAACTTGCCGCTGCTGCCGCGGCAAAGGCGATCGCAGAATGGGGCCGCCCAGCGGCCGAAATCACGCACCTTGTCGTCAGCACCAACTCCGGGGCCCAGTCTCCAGGCGCCGACCTCCATGTGGCGAAGCTCTTGGGCCTGAACCCAGGCGTGCAACGCACCCTGCTCTATTTCCACGGCTGCTCTGGGGGCTGCGCTGGGCTCCGCGTCGCCAAGGACATTGCGGAGAACAACCATGGCGCCCGCGTGCTCGTGGCCTGTGCCGATCTCGCTCTCACGGTCTTCTCTGGTCCCGACCAGGACCAGGCCGACCTGGGTTCCATCGTACTTCATTCCATGTGGGGGGATGGTGCTGGTGCCGTCATCGTCGGCACGGGCTCGACAGGCACTGAAAGCCCTATCTTCTACATGGTATCCTCATCGCAGGTGACGTTGCCAGGAACGGACCATCTCGTGGGGATACAGGTCAGGGAGAGTGGCGTCGACATCAAAATCTCGCCCGAGCTGCCAACACTAGTCCGCACCGGTATCGAGCAGTGCCTTATGGAAATGCTGGGGCCACAGGGCTTTGCCGCCGGTGGCCGGGACGTCTGGAACAGCCTCTTCTGGGCAGCGCATCCCGGCGGCCGAGCCATCTTGGACAGCTACGAGGCCGCCCTTGGATTGAAACCAGCCAAGCTGGCGGCCAGTCGGCACGTCCTGAGGGAGCACGGCAACATGCTTGGCGCAACGATCATCTTTGTCCTTGACGAAATTAGGCGCCGTGGAGAAGGTTGGGATCAAGATGAAACTGGGAACAGCGAGTGGGGCCTCTTGTTGGGGCTCGGCCCCGGGGTGACTATCGAGACAATGATGCTGCGTGCCACTAGAAATGGAGATGGAAATTAGGTTGTCGCACTCGCTACGAAATACCCTTAATCTACAGGATAATCAATAAGGTTTATGTAGCCCCATGGGCAAGTTCAAATCCATATATATTACAAAACTGTGTAAGCTTCAGTAACATGTGATGCTTGGCTACCACACAACGCTTGTAACCATTTTGTACAAAACTTAATAACTGTATTAAGTGTAATAATCTCTAAATGTTTGAGTACGAACATGAAGATAAACTGGAGAATATAATAAAACCGATAAACCATGCCATTTTTCCTGTTCTCTTTATTCATAATTTGATAGATTTATAACTTCTTTAAAAAAGTTTTGTTTGAACTTGTGGTTTTATATTCATGTTTATCTACATGTGTCCAAGTATATAGATATAAATTGCATGTCTAAAGATACAAACCCACTTTATGTCGTTTTTACGTAATAGAGTGTATTTCTTTTTTTTTTCTCATTTCTTCATTCATTGTTAGTCCATACACAAGAACCATTTTTTGGGGGACGTTATCTTTTGAAAATACTTTATATTGTAGAAGGTCCATGACATCCATACAGAGACTCATTGCAAATTTTTCATCCAGCCATCGAGTGAGCTCTACTAACTAAAATAATATCAGCTAGAGCTACTCATCTATGCTTCATGATCAGCGAATAGGCTTTTGCCATCGATTTGTGCGATGTGCACATCGCAACTGATGTGAGTTGTACATTTAAGGACGCTTCTTATTCCGTTCAGCAATTTTTGTCACTTCATACACCTTTATCCAACGTTTTCAAGCTGATTTCTATCGGATTCTAAAATCTCAATAGTCATATTTAGTCATGTGAATCTTAATTCTCAAGCATATAGTTTTCATCTTTTTTTCTTTGCTTTGTTTCCCTACCTACCACTGTTTCATGATTTGCCATCGAATCCAGATCGGTGGCTGGTCAGCTACCAGCAGCGTGACAACCACAAGCTGGTCATGGGACGCCGCCACCGGATCCTAGGACATGGTTGGTTTAGGAAGAGCGGGACGGTGAAAGGATTATGGAACCCGGCATGCTCACTGCACTGCATCCGCATGGGCAATTGGTGAAATTTGAATTTCTAAATTAGCTTGCTGGTTAGTATTTGTTCGTCAGTCAAATTACCATGGTATGCCCTCACTCAGGTTGGCCCGATTTGATTTCTACTCTCTCAGCACATAGGCAGTCCCCGTTCATTACAGGTGTCGAAGGGGTATGGAAGAAAAGTGAAAAAAGGGAACAACACATGTGAGGAAAGTACTCTTACATTATTAATCCAGGAGACTGAGTACAAGGATTGGAAAATCTCTCCCCAAGATACACATGCATGTCATCTGAATTACATAGGGGCTGCGGTCTACCATCCAAGACCCTGCAGTGAGGTCGAAACAAGATAATTTGCACAATAATTTGAAACTAAGAGCACACAAGAGCAACAGATGTCCTCGTATACCGACATCTTCCTTTGGCCTCTGTGCACAACACAGGCTTGGCACTTGAGGTCGAATAGCTTGGAGCCGTAGATCTCATAGCTGCATCACCGGGCTCAAGCGAAGTTGGACACATTCCCCATTGTTAAAGTGATTAATGGAGATGATATGGCCACTCCTGTGATTAGTGATGGTCCAAAGTACCATGCTTGATTGCTTGTTACCTTGTTTCAACGATTCAGATCATGAGGTAGAGGTCCGGTGGCCTCGCCGTCAAAACGAGGAGCAGAGTCCTCTCCAGATCTCGCACTAGTGCAAGGTCCAGCGAGGCGAGGGGGCCTTCTTCTTCAACACCATGGGGGTCCTCTTGGGGGTCTGCAATGGCAGCGTCGGAAGGGCGGCCTCGGACAATCTCCGATTGGCTATGAGGACGGTCAAACAGGGGAGATGTGCCGGGATGAATCCGTGTTAGGGGCGGGTGGTAGGCGGTGTCGAGGTGTTGGTGGTAGATTGGGTGTAAATGGAGGAAAGTATGAGGAAGGGGGCGTACCGGGTGAGGAGAAGAGATGGGCACCAGAGCCTTGACTGGTCTCGCCGGATTTTGCACCGGGGCGCGTGGATCCGGTGAACAGCCGACCAACAGCCATGGCGGCGGTGGATGTAGATGTGGTGGAAGGGGAGGGCGGTGTGAGGTAAGGGGAAAGGAGTCCTACTGCTACTTTATTTGTGCTCTCGAGCTCGCCAACCACACCGGTTGCAAGTAAGAGGAGCAGGCCGACGGCCATGGCGGTCAAGGAACACAAACAGGCGGCATGCGCCCAATCTCCTGGATATCTAAGCCAACTAGCAGAAAACGGAGAAGAAAACAAGGAAAAAGGCTGCTTAGGGGGGGGCTTCGCTCTCCTTCCATCACCGGCGAGGCCGCGGAGAGAGAGGAGGGGGGCGGCGGCGGAGACCCAAGGGCGAAGGAGCTTCGAGAGAGCTCCCTAAATGCCACTAGGTTTGCTGTTACAGCCAGAAGTTGTGGTAGCAATATTCCAGACGTGTCCCTCTACCAGCCTACTAAGCGGACCACAGGCAGGCTTCCAGCAATAGCTAGCGGTCTTGTCTACTAATAACGTGGATATATCAACGTCTGACGCACGTACCCGCAAAGAAAGAAATAATAAGGAAACCGTCGCACACATGAGCAGTGCAGCTGCTAACCATCCTTGTTGGATCGGAGATAAGTACATGGGTGAACATATACTTCAGACTGTTTGAGAAAACAATTATGGCTTTTGTTTTCAGCAAAAAAATCTTGTTAGATATACCTTCGCCTGGGCTGTGCTCTCACATCCACACCGGGCAAATACGCAAGCGATAAACTAGCCATCGTTTCTAATGTGGCCTGCCTGTTGTTCTATTAGCGATACTAGCCTATCAACCTGTGCATTCGCACGGGCTATGTTTACTATGAGAAATTTGTGATTTTGTCCATCCTGAAACTGGGCTTCGTAAAAATGCCACCGAAACAGAGCACACGTAAAAATACCCACCGAAACTTGAGGGCTTCGCCAAAATGTCCAAATCCACTCATTTTTAGTTTTTGATTTTTTCTCCTTTCTCAACACTTGGAAGGACGTATTTCCCCTTAGCTTTCAGATCGAATTATTTGACTCGAACCAGTGCACGAGCTGACCTCCGGCCCCGACTCGAACCAGTTGTTCGTCTCCCGCAGAAGCCGCACGCCCCGCCGCCGGTCACCTCCGCCCCGACGGCCGCCCGCAGAAGCCGCCCGCACTAGTCCTCCTCGAACCAGTCCGTCTCCCGCAGAAGGCAATCGCCCCGCCGCCGGCCACCAGTCCACCAATTGATTGGGATGCTTTACAGATTATTCAAACAATTGACGATGAAGGGAGGTTAGAAGTAGCTACCGATGACCAATTGTATGCGCTATTGGGCTTCAAAGATGAGGAATTAAGGGCAGAAAAGGCTAGAAATGTTGCTTCTACATCAAAATGCAGATATTCTAGGGATCTAAACATTCATATTGCTGATGGCGGTGCGGCCTTGCCTGTTGATGATAGCATACCGGATGAGAGAGAGATTGTGTATGATGAAAATAATCCAGAAATGAAATTAGGTGCTTTGTTCCCCTCGATGGTAAAATTTAGGTTGGCTGTTAGACAATAGGCCATGAACAAGGAATTTGACTTCGGCAAAATCAAAACTGATCGCAATAGATATGATGCATATTGTAAAGGTGCAGATGATTGTCCTTGGCATATCCATGCACGTCCAGAACATCACGATGGAGATATCATCATTGTAATGTTTTTCTCTATTACTTTCTAAATATTTGGCATCCTCTCCATTACTTGACGTTTTGTAATGTTTTTTATGTATTACATTCTAATACTTTTTCATGATTTTGACCTTTTATAGGTAACTGTGTTCAACAATGTGCATACTTGTACATCTAGCATGAGGCGAAAGACAACTACACCTACTAGTGCTTGGGTTGCTTCTATGGCTACTTCAATCCTTAAGAAGACTCCTAAAATTGGTCCTAAGGAATTACAAATCAAGCTGCAGGATGATCACAAATGTACAATTGGTTATGACACGGTTTGGTGGGGTTTACAAAAGGCTGAGAAAGAATTGTATGGTGCTTGGGAGGGGAGTTTTGGACTATTGTTTAACTGGAAGGTGGAGGTAATGAAGAGGATGCCAAATAGTGTGGTTGAGATTGATGTCGAGGTTGAAGATGGTAGGCCTTATTTTCGCAGATTTTTTTGTGCACTTGGACCTTGCATTGAAGGTTTTCGGGAGGGATGTAGACCACATCTTAGTGTAGACTCCACAGCACTAAACGGTAGATGGAATGGTCATCTAGCTGCAGCTTGTAGTGTGGATGGTCATAATTGGATGTATCCTGTCGCCTATGGTTTTATTGACTCTGAAACAGAAGATAATTGGTTTTGGTTCATGTCACAGTTGCATAAGGCTGTAGGAGACCTTCCACTACTTTCTATTTGCACGGATGCAAACAAAGGGTTAGAAAATGCAGTTCAATATGCTTTCCCTAATGCTGAACAGAGAGAGTGCTTTCGACATCTTATGAATAACTTTAAAACAAAATATAAAGGTAAGGAGCATATGTATCCTGCTACAAGGGCATATAGGAAAGAAGTTCATGACTATTACTTGGCCAAGGTTAAGGATGATCCTGATGCAAAGTTTTGGTTAGAGACCTATCACAAGCTAAAGTGGGCAACAAGTGGTTTCAATCCAGCCATCAAGTGTGATTATATCACAAGTAATATGGCTGAGTGTTTTAACAATTGGATAAATGACATAAAGGACTTACCTGTTTGTGAGCTTGCCGACAAGTTGAGAGAGAGGATAATGATTCTGTGGCACAAGAGGCGAAAGATTGGAGAGAGGCTTGATGGGAAGATACTACCGGCTGTCCTACATGTCTTGAAGGCGCAAACGAGGGGTTGGGTCACTTGTCTGTTGTCCATCGTGATCATTATGATGCACAAGTATTGGACAATAGTAATTGTCATGCAAGGCATGTTGTTAAAGCATACTTGCATGAGTGTTCATGTGAAGAGTGGCAGCACACAGGTAAGCCTTGTCAGCATGCTTTGGCTCTAATAATAGCACAACAAATAAGAGATGTCAAGATGGAGGATTTTGTGGATGAGTACTACTCTGTGGACAAGTTCAAGAATACATACAAGAGATTGATAGAACCATCTCCAGACAAGTCACAATGGCCAGAAGTTGACATATCAAGTGTGCTAGGTGCCCAACTTGGGAAAAGAAGTGTTGGCCGTCAAAAGAAAAAGAGGTACAAAAGTGCTCTTGAAGGTGGTGGTGGTAAGAAAAAAACAAGTGAAAAAGGAAAGGAGGTTGAGAAAGAAAGGAAAATGATTAGGGGTCAATATAGGTGTCCAGGATGTGGAAATTTAGGACATAGGGAAAAAGCTACAAATGCCCTCTCAATGGAACAAAGAAAAGGCAAGTGATCATTATATTGTTTCTAATTATTTCTGACTTACTCTGTTGTTTAATTGTGCTATTTATGTCTTGTAGGAAGCGAAAGCCAAGGAAAAACAGCACTGAAGGTTGGTTCCCCAAAGATGTATCGACACCAAATAAAAATACCAACACAGCTGAAGTAATCCTACAAGAAAGTCCAGGTGTGGTTACAAGAAGGTAAGAATCTAAAAGTATGCTCATCAGTACATTCAGTACACATTTCATAATATGATACATCTATGTAGGCGCCTTGCAATGTTGACTGGAGAAGGTAGTTCATCGCAGGCCATCGTGCTTGCTTCAACTCCTACTAAGCAACCGACTCCAAAAAAGAAGGCCTCCAAAAAAACAACTCCCAAGAGGAAAAGGGCTTGATTGTAGGCTGTTGTATCTTCGATGTAGGCTGGATTGTTCCCCGTTTGTGATTGAAACTAAGTCTTTTTGTTTGTGATTGAAACAAAATATATGGCTGTGTATGAATATTGTGATTTGAACCAGGTGTATGTTATGTTGATCTCAATTTGAAGTCTATGAAGTGCTGTCTATTTTGGTATATGTCCTCACAATGCAGAGTACAACATGTTGCTGATTTTTTTTATTTGCATGAAACTTGTGCTGCTGAGATTTAGGCATTTTAATCACAATGGACATGCTGCTGAGATTTAACATGGAGTGAGGGTGTTCTTTTAAACATGAAGGGTATTTCTGTCCTTTCCTTGTGGCTGGAGAGTGGAGAGATAATTTTATAACATGTTATGAGTGGATTTGGGCATTTTGGCGAAGCCCTCAAGTTTCGGTGGGTACTTTTACGTGTGCTCTGTTTCGGTGGGCATTTTTACGAAGCCCAGTTTCAGGATGGGCAAAATCACAAATTTCTCGTTTACTATAAGGAGAGAGTGTGCCATAGATACTTAATTTGGATGCTATGTCTGTAAGGCATAAACCACATAATCTGACAGGAAGACAGTGTCATATATATCATTTTTCATTATGGGAGAGGGCGAGTATCTCCATTTTTATAGATACAGGAAGAGTAGTTATGTACTTATTAAGGATAAAGAGTATTTAACTTGGTACGTAATTATGAACAACATAGAGATTGTGTGCCTATTATTTTGATAGAATAATTATCCACTTAAAAGTTTAAATTGAGCTTGTTTCTGGACATTATATTAAGAGATGAATGCATTACATATAGGAACCTTCCAGGTTGATCTAAATCTACACTATGACCTGAGATCTTTACATACAGGACCCTTCCAGGTGGAAAATTTATTGGAATGCCGTGCATTGCACGGGCTAGAAAGTTGAAAAAAATGATCATATAAAGAAAGCCTATGAAGTATCATGTTTTTCCATGACTTGAACCATTTGATTATTTGTTGGACAATCATTTATATGATTTTGACCCTTTTCGATATAGCTATTGGAGTAGAATTTATTATTGTGTAAGTGTTTCTAGGCATGAGTATGTGACGGTGTGTGTGTGGGTGGGCGCAGCTATACCGTGTTCCCCAAAGGAAAAAATTGTTGTATGTAGTATTAAATTTGCAGGAAAAAGAAAATGCTATTTTATTACACTACGATAGTACTTTAGTAGTTAATGCTTATACAGAAGAAAATATTGTATTCACTATCGAAAACTAACCTTGACATTTAAACAATACTTTTTAGCTCCGAAAAAAAAAGAAAATATCTTCCTCTTGTAGTTTTGAAAGTCTTTTGATACCATAGATCTTATTATGCAATGCCTCTCGTAGATGCATCCTTCATCTCGGTAAATTTATCAGCTTTGATGCTTTCCTGTTGAATACTATTTTTTTTACCAATCTAATCCTGCCAATCACGATGTCATATTGATGGCCGCTACTTTCCTGCTTTTCTCAATCCACTTAGTTTTGCTCCTGTTTATTTGGCCATATTTTTCTCACATGATGAAATACGCATACGCTGTCATGCAGGTATTCCTCCTGCCAAATTAGGTGCAGTTCTCTCGGATGGCTGCACGTGTGAGGAACTTAGCATGCAGATGCGTCTTGTAGGTTCTGCTATATTAGTCTTTCGTGCCATCACTCTCAAATGTCCCCTCTTTGTTGCATGCCTCTAAACAAAACGAATCCGCTTGCGTCTTGGGAACATGTCATACACTACGATATTCTTCTTGGCACTAATCTAATTCAGATCTCTTAACCACTCGCCGTTCTTCTCACCAGAGAGCATGGTATCCTGGGATCGGCAGGGCAAGGGCTCACCAATCTCCACGGCCGCCGTTTGTACAACCATCATTGAACTTGCCGTCGACGACACTCCTTACCGTGTGTTTGCCAATGACGCGTGGGTAGTAGCTCCTCGGCGGATCCTGCTCCTCCGGCGGCTTCTCCTCCTCCCGCGGCGGCTCCTCCTCTTGCGGCGGTGGCGGTGGCTCCTCCTCCCGTGGTGGCTCCTCCCGTGATGGCTCCATCCTCATGCGGTGTCACGTGCGGTGTGAGGCGACTGTCGGTCGTAGCTATGCATCCACTTGTATACTGCAAGAGGATGGTGTATATTGTAGCCTTTTTCCCTTAGAGTATTCCAAGGTTTATATCGAATCCACAAGGATCATCAACAGAACCGTGTTTAAGGCTTGCTACTTCGTCTAAAGATCAATCTTAGCATGAAGTACATATTGCACACACAAGAGCATGAAAAGAGGTGAAAATTGGGTGTTGTGCCAATCGGCGCATAGATGTGCCGATCAACACGAAGGCTTAATTGGCTAGAAAGCAAAGAAGGCTTTTAGAAGAATACACATTAACTAAGGAGGAACACCTGGAGAAAGGATGTGCCGATAGGTACTGAAGTAGTATTCGTTACCATCTTATTCCTAGCTCACGTGACACTTTAAACAATTAGTGAACATCGAAGATGAGCAAGAATATCCCAACTTTCACGAGTGGCCTCCAATTTATCGCTGCCGGTGACAAACCCCTAGTCGCTCTAGGCGTCTTACCCTACTTAACTATCTAAAGGTGTTGCGCTAGCTTAGCATTGTCACTACTAAACCACAACGATAGCATCATCAAGCAATCATGATTCAATAACTATTCTAATGTAACGTCCCGCCACTCCGGACCGGGCCCGCTTACCCCCGGCAGCTTAATAGGCCCTCAAGATTTCCCTACGGACCAACACTAGTCTTTTCTGCGCACTTTGTCCTCACTCATGCACACCGAAATCATTTCCCGGTCGGTCACCCATCCCTAAATTGCTCCAAACCAAGCACGCTTAACCTTAGAGTTCTTTAGAGATGAGCTTCCGGAAAAGAAGTTGCAACTTATTGACATGAGTATTCTATCAATCCTATTAAGCCCTGGGCCAGGATGTTACACACTCACCCCTTAGAAGACCGACGTCCTCGTCGGTCAACCCCGAGCCAGGAACTTCCTCTCTTGGCCACGTCCATATGTCCACTGCCGGCGCATGTGCCATGCTTGTGTAACCACTCCGGGCCCACACCAGCCATGCACACCATGCATGCACACGTGCGACACACGCGCCGTGAAATCGCGAGAGTCGGCTCGATACCATCCGTAACGTCCCGCCACTCGGGCCGGGCCCGCTTACCCCCGGCAGCTTAATAGGCCCTCAAGATTTCCCTACGGACCAACACTAGTCTTTTCTGCGCACTTTGTCCTCACTCATGCACACCTGGAAATCATTTCCTGGTCGGTCACCCATCCCTAAATTGCTCCAAACCAAGCACGCTTAACCTTAGAGTTCTTTAGAGATGAGCTTCCGGAAAAGAAGTTGCAACTTATTGACATGAGTATTCTATCAATCCTATTAAGCCCCGGGCCAGGATGTTACACACTCACCCCTTAGACCCGAATTTCACCAACGTGAAACCCGGACCCTTTGTACCTCTATGCCACTCCCAGGAGTGTGGCACGTACATCCAATACATGTTAGTACAGAAAAACCATAAATATAATGAGTAATCCAGGCAAGATAATAGAATCTCCAAGTACATTATTAAAATGCATAAATCTCAATCTCAGGAGTACAAGAGCGTGGCACGCAGGCCATCGCGAAATCATGGTAGGAGTCTAGCGAAGCGGAAGCAAGCAAAGCGGAAGCATCTCTCGGTGAAGAACCGTAGTGAAGTCCATACCCACAAGCAACTCGAGTGTAGGCGAGACCGTCACTCCTCCTCGTCGGCTCTCTCAACCGGCTCGGCCGGCTCCTCGGCAACGGCGTCGAAAAACAAAGTGATAAAGCCGTGAGTACATAACGTACTCAGCAAGCCGCAAACTACCTAGCAACAATGTATGCATGTTGGGATAGTTCAAGGAAAGGCAAGGGCTAGCACCTAAAGCATTATTCCTCAAGTCTATGTGAATCATATTTTATTATTAGTCAAATTTTATAAGTGGCCTTGCAGGAAACAACACAATCCTGCAAGGGTCAAGTTTTATGTCCCGCACACCTCCACGGGACCACAGCTCGAGGCCGGAAGTAAAACACCTATCGGAGGGGAGAAGTAGTAAATGCTAATCAAGAGTGTCGCTCAAAGGTGGTGCCCAATACCTTGGGCTAGGCTATACGTATAGATTTATATATATCTCTGCAGAGAGTAAGCAAGCTGTACCCACGTGAAGAGGTACTCAAACAAAAGACCACCGTCGTGGCCCAAGCAAAGCAACACTCACAAGATCACTCCTCAAAGCATCGAATGGGTGGCGCCCGTCCCTCGGGTCCGGGATCCTCTAACCACAACATAGGAAAAGAAGGGCCTGAAGGGTGTGACAAGGCGTACCACGGGCCAGGTGGGATATCCTCTGCTCGCGGGTCGAGACAAACGCTCCAACACCCGCTACCACTAATCTCTACACCACGGCGGGCCACCCATTCCTCCGCTAAGTATCATGATCCAGCCCGCCCATACAAGTCACGTGGTAAGCTAGTAAACCAAAGAGCGACCAACTAAGAACCGGTCCTCAAGCTGCCGGGGCGAGTCACCATCCCTCTCCTCAAAAACAACGGTCTCAACAACGAGTGTCACCACAACAGGGGCCCCAAAACCCAAGGCCCCTACACAAGCTGTACCCGCAACGGTACTTTCCAAATAGAGACTCCCCGGAAGTCTCCCGAGCACCTAACCACCTACACACTCGCCCCCGCAAAAGCCCTACAGGGTATCTAGTACGAAACTCGACACCTAAGAAACACCTACAATTTATTTTACACAAAAACATGTATAGTCATCATGGGGTTCAATTAAGCAACTAAGCAAGTACTAAGCATGCGAGTAACGAGTAGAACAACCTATGGCAAACGAGTGGCAAGGATGGCATAGTATGGCATAGGTAAACTACAAGTGCAAGTAACCATTAATCATGCATGGTCCAATTTAATGCAAGTACTAAATAGGAGCAAGAGTGGTCAAGGATTGCGGCTTGCACTGGATAGGGCTGCTCCCGGGCCGGGTCGGGGTACTCGTCATCGCTGCGCTGGCGGGAACTCCTCAAACTGCGGCTCGGACGGAAACTCCTCGGCACCGTCCGACGGACGGATCGTGAAACGAGGGGTTAGGCACGCAAAACGAGACAATAGGAAAAAGGTACGAAACGGACGACGGAAATTACGGTACTAGAACATGACCAAAAGTTACACTAACGCGTAGAGAACGTCGCTACGAGTCTAATGCAAGCTGACCGCGTATTTTTCCGACGCTCCAGGAAAAAGATATGAATTTTCCAAAGATTAATGAATTAAGGAATTTCAGGAAAATCCAATAAAAGAAATGGAATATTCTCTGGCATATTCCTTGACACGCGGGCACCACGTCGGCTACACGTCGGTGCCACGTCCGTGCCACGTAGACCAGACCCACTACAGGACAGCACCACGTGGCAATTCTTCCGCCACGTGGTTGCCACGCGATCGCCACGCAGGACGACAAGCCGGAGCCACGCAAGCGGAAAACTACGCCACGTGGATGACACATCAGCAGAAAACCTGCCACGGCGACCACCACGTCGGCATCACCGGAGAGGGCGGCGCCGCTCCGGCTCCGCCACGGGGCTTGCCGGAGTTGGCTCTTCCCGGCGCTACGGCTCGCCGCAGCACATCCCGTGCCCACCAAAATGTCCGCCCGGTAGTCACGCACCCGAGGGAGGTCCTCGCGAGCACTAGCTCCCGGCGACGGCGACCCAGGACCTCGCCGGACTTGAGGGCGGCGGCGGACGAGAAGGGGAAAATCCCTAGCTACCAAAAGACCGCAGTTTAAGACCGCCAAACACAAGCTCATGCTCGCGCGAATCAAGCGGACCCGGTCCCGACCGGTGGGCACGGCCGGAACCTCGCCGGCGGTGAGAACCGCGGCGGCGCATGGCGAGCTCCGTCGAAACCTACAAGAGCTTGCTCCTTTTTCCCAACAAACGTGCGCACAAGCTTTTAGGGTACACCACACGACTCCCGGAGGTGACCAATCATCACGAGCAAGCTCCGACGACGAGCTACACCGGCGGCCATGGCACGGCGGTGGCGTAGCTCGACGGGAGGTGTCGATTCGCAGGTAATTCAAGGGGGAAACAGGGGGAAAAGAGGTGGGGGCTTACCAGCTAGCTCCCGACGGTCACGGAGACGATGGGGAGGCGCCGACAAGGGCCGACGACGGAGCTTGTCAATGGCGGACCGACGCGGCCGCGACGGGAAGAGGCGATGACCACGCGGCTGGTCGTTCCAAGGCTGCAAGAGGACGACAAACATGCGCTCGGCGCTGAACGGACGAGGCGAGAGGTAGAGAACAGGGAACGCAGCTCGGGCTGGACGAGGGCTCACCGTGGAGGACGAACGGGGAGGAAGACGACGGCGGCTCAAAGCTTGGGTGGGGTCGCCCGTCCTCTCCTTTGCTCCAATCGCGAAGGGAACCACGCCACCGGATGCGGCGTCGCACGCCGTGCACGGGAGCCGGCACGCACAACGCTAGCTCGTGACCTCCCCATGGCGGTTGAGAAAACCTCGACGGCGGTGGGCGCTAGGGTTTGGGCTAGAGGAAGGGGGAAGAAGACGGTGGCGCAGGGGTTTTGTAGGCCAAAAAGCGCGGAAGGGGTGGTTGGGACTTGGGCGGCAACATCGGGGCCGGACGCGTGTCCCTCGGCGTCCGTGCACGCAATCGAGCGGTGGGGCGAGGGAGCGGCAGGTAGGAGACAGCTGTAGCACTCGGGCTCGGGTGGGCCGCGGCTGGGCTTGGGCTGGAGAGGGAGAAAGGAAGGGATTCGGCCCATGACGCAGAAGATTCAAATAATTATTTTGCGAATTGTTCCTTGCATTTTCCTTTGGATTTGAATTCGAATTCGCATCAAATTCAACCAGCCCATTTCCAAACCTCAAGAAATTTTATTACAAGATTATTTGCTACGAATTGTTGGGCTGTTACACCTAACAACCACGAGTAAGATAGAATCTAAATACTTAGTTATTGACTAAGCAATAGAATAAGCACATGCAAGACCAATCAATCCAGACGGACACAAATTGCAGCCAAGGATAGAATTAAGATAGATAATATAAGGATCGATAAACTGTACCAATATTCATCACCGTCGGGGACGCGCTGATCGGTGCAGGGAGTGCGCCAATCGGTGCCATCTTGATGCGCACCATTGACGACTCCTAAGGTAGATGGCTCTATTTCTCCTCACTCCGGTGTAGTGCACCACGCACGGTGACTACCCGACTAGACTACATCTCTCAATTTGGTGGCTCTTCAACTCCAGCGGCCTCCCTCAATTTGATGTGAAGCGGCTGCTATGGCATGTAGGAGTCTCTCCTAGCGTCCTCCCTCTATCCTGGACGTCATATGGGGGTTATAGGGCCTTTGGTCACGTCCTCCCTTGCTTGGGCACCTAGTTTAGCTCATAGAGATTGAATCAAGTCGGTTTCATACCTTCCATAAATAGCGCCAAATTACTTTAATCTTGCACTCTATCTCGTAGCCCTCGAAAATATCTACAACTTTGATGTGAATTTAATCCTCAGATTCCACCGTTTATATACCCAAAATTGTGATGCATAATATCTCTTCAGATTCGAACTCCTCTGCTTAGCCTGCCTTACGGGACCCATATCTCATAGCTCCGGAGTCCAATTGGTACAAATAAAATATGTTCTGGAAATCTCTTAACGAGATCCACAACTTTGTCGAGTCTAAGAATTGTCAATTGACATAGTATTGGGCTCTGAAACTGTGTCAATACAGTGCTGTTTCTGGACTCCGTGGATTGAGCTTTAGAAATCCTTAGACAATGGGCCACGACTTTGGGATTGCACATTGAGCCTCATGGACGTCTTGGAGTGTCTTGTAGGCTTCATGGGCAATTGAAAACCCCTCCTTGCATGGTGAGTCGGGCTTCGTGTTGGTAATTCTCATATAAGAGCCATTTTGTCGTCTTTTTCCCTGTTTCTGCAATATAGCACTAAAACGACACTAGATGTGGAAATCGTCAATATTAGATGTAAAACACATGATTATAATGATAATATGGTACGATGGTGGTGGTTTTGGGCATATAAAACGGGTACGTAGAAACCACCAACAGCGACGCGATGGGAGCGCACGATGGCATCTAGGTCAGGACCTAGGCGGTGTTGGGGCCTGCCATACTTTTGATAATAGATTAACGGTGCTAGCGCGGTCCCTAGATCGCCACCGGCGCCACATTAGGCTAAGCACCCCGATGTGGTAGTCGTGGTCCATAGACCGCGACTAATTTTGTAATCAACTGGTGATAGGGCCTCAATGGCGTTTCAGGCGTCCGCCACCGAGGACCTTTTGGCCCGCCGCTATAGGGCGTAATTCTATTAGTGGTTGTATGTGATATTTTGTGATCTCATGGGAAGTTGAATTCGAGTTTTGTGATTTTGTGTGTGTGACAATCTGGGGAGGCTTCTATGATTTTGGTGTGATATTTCTATTGTCATGTATAGCTAGCAGAAAAGATGTCCTATAGCTATCGAAGGCATCGAGGGCAGATCAGTCCATTACAGTAGTGAACAGGAAGCATAAACCATCACTATAGTGGTTAAAGGGATGGGGGTATCTGTACATTACTATAATCTGTAACTACAAGGCACAAGAAACCAGCGCTATAGGATGAAGGGATGAGGTGTCCCAGGAACCTTTATTGACAAAGCACAAGAAACCAACGCTACAATGCAAGGTATAGGGATAGGCTTCCACACTCCGTCCCTAGAACCTATAGTGACGGGGAATATGAAACCGTCACTACTGGTTACTGAGATGGGGATGCACAATCTATCTCTATAACCTCTAGCGACGGGACATAAGGAAGCCATCCCTACAAGCTATAGGGATGTGTGTGGGGCACTGGGTCCGCCATCGTTATTTCTAATAGCTACATTAATCTTTGTACGGACGACATTCAGAACCATCGTTGGCGACGTGAAAAGTGAGAAGGTCGCATTTTACATCCCTATTGTGGCTAGATCATCCTGTCCCTAAATGCCCAATTTGATACAGTAATGCCACCGTAATCCAAATCTCTGGAGTATAGCAGGGGATCGGCCAAGCAGTGCGAGGGCAACGCTGCCACATAGTTTTTGCATGGTACATATAGAATTTGAGCACGGGACTGTCGTACTGGTTAGATCGACCACCCCTATCACTAGCTGGTTATTATCCAGTCTGCCGGGCATGAGCAGCTGCCTGGGCAGGAAAGTGCCTTGGTTACGCCACTCCGGCTTGAAAGATCGTGGCCTGATATGTCGGATGGTGGGGCTGACTAATAATAATAACTTAATTTAAACGTACTAGTCCATCAACCCGTGCACATGCACGGGCTAGAAATATTACATGACATATCAACAATATAGGTAACTAAAATGGTTCATTACGTTGAAGTGCTGGTCTTACTAAAGTACAATCTATGTAACATTACACAATTACCTGTCTCCCAATATGTAGGGCATTAGATTTCTTATGAATTACAAACTGAAGTACAAAATGATTTGGTTTGAAAATATATTAGGCAATAAATATGCAGATCTGAAGTAGAAGTGCTACCAACAATAGAAACCTCTCTGCTCACTGGCGTTGTGTGTCCATGGTTGCCTTCAAACATGTCTCTCTTCTTGCCAAGCTCATAAAGTCTTTCTATTTTGCATTAGTGAAATTACATTTATGATTATATTCGATGGCAAAATGATAGATGATATGACATGACAGAGGCAACACACATCACTTATATCATACTCCAATGAATATAGCAAATGGTCACAAAAAATGGGTCTGTAAAAAAAATGGGCCCAAGGAAAAAGGTTCACAACAAAAATGTGTACTACAAAGTGAAATTAACACATCTGTATCTAAAATTGATTCATACATGATGCAAATTATGCCATTCAACTTGATTGATATAGATTCTGAAGGCTACTTACTTTTATCTAGTCTAAATTGGATACTAAGGTAAATCATACTGTTGACTCTTTAGGTGTACAACAATCAATACCAAGAGGTTCTTCAACTGTTGATCTTGTTCGGGTCTAGATAGAATTTTTTGAGAATACTTTCCACAACCTACAGTGGCCATTATAAACACAAAACTAACGGAATTAAGTTTAACAAACTACATGTTCTAGCGATGATTCTTTCTTCGCCTTTTCTTTCCTTTTTTCAGTAAAATTCCACATAATGTCTTTTAACTACCTTGCAACAATAATTCACACTGAACATACACATGTGCAAACCAGCTCTTGGTGCCTCACCTGTCATTGAGATATTGCGTTGATAGATTATTCATCTCTTGGCCTGGATCCGTCAAGCCACTGGAAGCTTGGTGAACGCAGCTCTGATCAGGAGAACAACTGTTGCACGGAATTTTTCCATCATTATATCCATATGGATCTTTGCATATCTGCCATCAAGGATTTCTATTGTTTGCTCCTTCAAAGAAAGATAATTTAATCTTTCAACGATCTAATTAATATTTTAACTATAGGCTATGCATGCTGAGTACTTTGATTAATTTACCTTTAGTCTTCTTCAATCCATCTAATGTTTGTTTCACACAGCAGCTTGAGTCGTCTCCAATGATGGGTACACATTCATGTCAGCCATACGTGAGCAAGGCTATTTATCTCACAAATGCTTCCATGAAGAGCTGAGGTATCCATTTTTGTGATCTAAACATGCAACAAAGAAACAATGGTTTCAACGACTTCAGGGTATCCATGATCTGCTATGGCATAGTGTGTCATGAGCCTTACAGACCACTGTGGAGCCTCTGATAATCCGCTCTTAACTGGCCGCACAGCAGACCTTTTGCAGCATCTATTCTGTTTGAAGATTTCTTTAATATACTTGTTGTCAGAGCGTAGTATCATCTGCAATAAATCTACTTTGAAGATTTCGTTACCAGGATCGTTGCTCAAACCTGCGGCAGACGCGGCAACCAGTTGAGGAGTTACAGGACTTCGCCACACAGCTCTGATCGCAGAACAATCAATGTTGCACGTCTTGAATCTTCACCGAGATGATCCGTGGCACTCTGTAGATGGAGCAGGGCACTACCATGGACTGTTAATATTGGCTTTTTGGTGATCCAAGCCATAAGAACGTCTTGTTTTGGCCTCCCCAACATGCACACGAATATTTATCATCTACCAGCGCTGTCTGATTCGCTCCATGTCTTGGGTCCTTGGCAACTTGCGGGACTTGGCTTTGATCTCGTCTTATCAACATCACGAACCGTGGTTATGAACGTGCAACAAACACTTATCAGATCTGGAGTGTACAATATGGATACCTTACGTTATCATTCTAAATTTACCACCACCTGTTTTATGGCAAAGGTGTCAAAAAAAATCACAGGAGATTGCTGGACATGGAAAGGTCAAGAGAATTTCCTTATACCGATAAGATGAGTTGTGTACATATAACCTTGACGTCATGGATATGTATCAGCCAATAAAGATTTATTTCCTTTTCCAACTGGGTCTTACGTGAAATAATACGATTTTCTTTCTTTAGCATGAAAAATACGCATGTGGGTCACCATGCACTACAGGAAACAATGTATATGCCGTGCCCGTGGCACACGCTAGCATCTAGCACACGGCACAAACCACAGTTTGTGCCGTGTGCCACACACGGCACACGCTACACGGCACAGAAGTTGACGGCACAAAAACTGTGTCATGTGTCGTTTGGCGGGCACACGGCACAGTTGTGAGTCAGTGTGCCGTGTGAAACAAACTGGCCGCCGTCAACTGTGCCGTGTGCACGACGTTAGGCACACGGCACAGTTGAGTTTGTGCCGTGCGCTCACACATGGCACACGGCACAGTGTAATTTCTGCCGTGTGCCATGGTGCAACACACGGCACAAACGTGTGTGCCGTGTGCCCGACAGAATACACACGGCACACTTTCTGGCACACGACGCATTAGCCGTTTCCCGTAGTGATGTACGTGGGTTCTTCTATGAAGATCTAATGATTGTGATTGTCTAGGCATCCGATTTAATGGCTAGATGTTTTGCTTTTTTGTGGTAATTTCTATGATTTTTCTCCGATTAATGTGGAGGCCTTAAAAGGAGCCTCCAATTAGTAAATATAAGATTTAAAACACATGAATAAGTGAAATTATCAAACTTTATTTCCACGATCAGACAAGAAATTTTCTTACAAGAAGATACATGTATAGCCGAAATGCCATGCCAATATCACTTGAACATTGTCTTTGCTGGAGCTGAACAGTGTCTCATCTGAATCCTGAGGCAGGTTGCCTGTGTCAATCAGTTCATTGTGTCTTCTTCCTCTCCTCCTTGGCTTGCCCCTTACTGCGGATGCCGAGGGCCATGTTGAGGAAGACCTTATCGACGATGGGCTCAGGCAAAACCGATATGAGGAACCACTGCAGCGCGTGTGGCCAGTACGGCGTGCACAGCGGTTCGTACCCAATGTAGCGTACGGCAGCACAGGCGTAGGTCTCCGGCGACGGCGAGAAGAAGCTTGGGTTTCGGATGGATGCCATCTTCGTCGCGACGTACATAGGCACCTGACCATTATGCAGACCGCGTCCAGATCAGATAAAATTAACGTCGGAATCTATAGGCTCCTCATCATCATGCATCATGCATGGTGTAGACATCGGATCAGACAAAAATTGTATTAGTCTGTAAGGAATGAGGAGGCATAATAGGTTGTGATTGTTAGGAACACCGGAGTGATTTTCGATGATTTCAGGCGTTCGTAGTCCCCATGGAAGGTTGAGGTTTCATGTCCATGCAGATATAAACATATAACAGTTTGTTATTGCAACCACCCAACCGGGCAAAAACATAAACGATTGTCAACGGACCAATGCATATGACGATTGCCGGTCTATGTAGTATGTTATCTCTAGTAATGCATTCTCTAGCTCTTTGATTTTTTTAGGCAATTCTAGCTCTTTGATATGCAGTATAGCAGCTTATGATACTGTTTACAAGCACTATCATAAGTTACTGAAAGAGATACTGTACTAAGTGCAGAAGTCGTCACGTTGGAACAAACAATTGAGAAAGACGCGATTGCAATTGGGGAACATTTAGCTATCACAAGCTAAAATAATGTAACTAGGTGAAAAGATTTGGTTGTGATTTTAACTAAAGAATCACTTTCCGAATTAAAAGGAGGTTTAGTCAATACCTGGCACTGAATGTCGATTCCTTTGCTTTTGTATTCGACATAGAGACTTCTAGAGAATTGTGCAACATAGCTGACAAACAACAAACAAAGAAATACAGATGAGCATCAATGTTAGTATTCAAGTTCAGTTATTACCAGCTCTTTTTGAGGTTTATACAGTTACAGCCATCATTGTTATACAAAGTCAGCACGAGTCATTCTTTGAATGCCTGCTTTTTATCTTTTCGCGACCTATAACAGAGACGGCATTGACTTAAAAAGAAGCCACTTATTAGCCAACTAAAATTTCTTAAAAGCGCCAATATCCAAAAGAAATTCTTAAAAGCGGGGGCAACAACACTCACGCCTTGGTCGCCGCATAGACAGTGTAGAGAGGGCAGGACGGCACGATGGCAGAGCTACCAGAGCCGATGTTAACGACGGCCCCCTGCCACGCTCCACCATGCCGGGGAGCACGGCGTGCGTGACGCGCGTGACTGCCTCGATGTTTAGCCGCACCAGGTCCCGCGCCAGCGCCTCGTCCACCTCCAGGAAGTAGCGCGCGTACGGGTACGCGTGCCCCGCGCAGTTCACGAGCACGCCAACGTCGAGCCCGCGGAGTGACTCCGTGAGCGCGGCCACCTTCCCGGCGAGCCCGCCGCTGGCGAAGTCGAGGACGAAGGTGCGCACCGGGGCTCCCGGGCGGCTGGTCTCGATCTCGGCGGAGACGGCGGCGAGCTTGTCCGGAGTTGCGGCCCACGAGGACGAGCCCAAGTTCCGCGGCGGCAAGGCGGAGCGCGAGCGCGCGGCCGATGCCATCCGTGGCGCCGGTGACCACGGCCCATGGGCCGTAGCGGTGGCGCAGCGGCTTTCCCGGGCGGAGGAACGCCGCGTAGACCCACAGCGCAAGGCGCAACGCAGCGCGCGCGCACAGCAGGAGGCCTGCGGCTGCGAGCGCCAGCGCTACCTTGGCCATGGAAAAGGTAGATTACAAGTATCCACATAGGTGGGTATATATAAACACAGCTTCCCACTCTAGTGCTGATGCCTGGTGTGGGATCGGGATTGGAAGAGTGCTAGAGTGGTTGTGGCTGATTTTTCCGGGCAGTTGACCGTTGAGGGAGCTAAATGGCGCGTCCGAAAAATGCATTTGGATATCCCGTGACAGGGATGGTATGTACTAATTCAAGACAACATGTTTTAATGCATATTGTATGGCTATTTCATAGGGGGAAAATATGGTGAGGACCGTCCGCACAACACCTCTTTGTGACCCTAGCCCTGATTCTCGCTGCGTGGCGACCGGAAGGGAGGTGGGTTGGCTCGTCTGCCGAACGAAACGAGCCGGCCAAGGATACAGAAAGAAAAAAAAGGGACGCCCTCGTAGCCACAGCCGATTGGCATTCCAAATCTGGGCCGCCATAGTAACTCCTCCCAATGATGATAGCAACACTACCGCCATGGATGGGTTCAAGTGTTCCAGAATGGGGACACCCTCATCGTACGAAACTCTGTACCTCTCGGTCATGGGCGACGATGGATGGACCTTCCTCCTCCTGGCCATCGGCGGTGTCATAAAGGGTTATCTCCTGCAGCGCCATGAAGGTTATCTCATGAACTAACGGCAGCGGGGTATTGGGCTGCCCTCCTTTCGTTCTCATCCTCCCCTGACCTTAGTCCATGACACCGGTGAGCCAAGTCGATCTTCAGAAGCCGACGTGCGTAAGCCAAGACTGCTAGGCGCTGGTGGAGCCGTATGCATCGTTTGAGCGAAACTATGCTAGGAATCCAGGGAGGACTGCGGGGCATCGTCAGATGTGTTAGCAAATAATGCGTAAATAAGATCGAAACGAGACACAGAATTTTACGTGGAAAACCCTTGCGGGAAAAAACCACGGGCGTCAACCGGCAATCTTCACTATATGAGGAGAGTTTACAAAACGCAGGGGAATTACAATGAGTCTCTCTCTTTCCCTTGCAACACACAAGATGTATATATATGGGTGACTAACTAATAGGATCCGTAACGTGGGAGGACTCCACCTCTCACACCTCCTAGGCGTCCATAGCAAGGCCGAATTTGGATCATATTACAACAAACTCCACCTTGAGACAAATTCCATCTTGCAGCAAATGAAGGATCATCAATGAACTCCCTTCAATAATAAATAGCACCGTGCGCCAACAAGTCACTAGGACTTAAACTGTAACACCAACCAAGCTTGAGCATAGCTCAAACTTAGCAGTGGGAACTGGTTTTGTCATCATATCCGTAGGATTAAAATGCGTACTGATCTTGCACACTTTAATATCACCAAGAGCAATAACATCTCGGATAAAATGATACCTCACATCAATATGCTTTGTCCGGTCATGGAACATCTGATCTTTTGTAAGGTAAATAGCACTCGGCTATCACAGAATATAGTAGTGCAAGAATCATCTCCACAAAGCTCAGCATATAAACCTCGAAGCCAAATAGCTTCCTTACAAGCTTCAGAAATAGCCATATATTCAGCTTCAGTAGTTGATAAAGCAACAGTAGACTGTAAACAAGCTTTCCAACTAACAGCACAACCACCAATGGTGAAAACATAACCTGTGAGAGATCTCCTTCTATCCAAATCACCAGCATAATCTGAATCAACATAACCAACAATTCTATCTCCAGATTTCCCAAACTGCAAACAAGCATTCGAAGTACCGCGCAAATATCTCAAAATCCATTGAACTGCTTTCCAATGCCCTCTACCAGGATTAGACATGTATCTACCGACAATACTCGGTGCATATGACAAATCGGGACGAGAGCAAACCATGGCATACATAAGAGAACCAACTGCGCTGTTATAAGGAACTCTAGACATGTACTTAATATCTTTATCCGACTCAGGACACAAAGCTGAAGATAATCTGAAATGTGGAGCTAAAGGAGTACTCACTGGTTTAGCTTTATGCATATTGAAACGACGAAGGACCTTTTCAATATACCCTTTCTAACTAAGAAATAACTTGCCAGACTGTCTCTCTCTAATAATCTCCATGCCAAGAATTTTCTTTGCTGCACCCAAATTCTTCATCTCAAATTCATTACTCAATTGTGATTTCAATTTGGCTATTTCTGACTTATCTTTTGCAGCAATGAACATATCATCGACATAGGGAAGCAAATAAATAGCTGAACCATTAACCATCTTCAAATAAACACAGCTATCATAATCAGACCGCTTAAAGCCATTAGAGAGCATAAAGGAGTCAAATCTCTTATACCACTGTCTAGGAGATTGTTTCAATCCATAAAGAGATTTCTTTAACTTGCAGACAAGGTGTTCTTTTCCAGGAATAGCAAAACCTTCAGGTTGATCCATATAAATATCTTCATCTAATTCTCCATGTAAGAATGCTGTTTTAACATCTAATTGCTCAAGCTCATAATCATGCATAGCAACAATACTGAGCAAAATGCGAATAGAGCTATGTTTCACAACAGGAGAAAACACATCGTTATAGTCAATACCCGGAATCTGACTATAGCCTTTAGCAACCAACCTTGCTTTATACCTTGCTGTTTCATTAGGAGAAATAGGTTCTTTTCTCTTGAAAATCCACTTGCAACGAACGGGCTTCTTCTCTTTAGGCAATGGCACTAAATCCCAAGTACCATTCTTATCAAGTGACTCCATCTCATCTTGCATAGCGGTAACCCAATTGTTGCAATCCGTAGAAGTAATAGCCTCGGAATAATTAGAAGGTTCAACAGTACCTTCAACCTCTTCTACGCAACTCAAAGCATAAGCAGCAATATTACATTCCTCAATTAACCTCTTGGGTCGAACATGAGGCCTCCTAGACCTGTCAGCTGCAATAGAACGTTGTGAAGACTGCACAACGGGAGAATGCGGGATAACGAGATGAATCATCATCAATAGGTGCATCCGTATCGAGTATCTGGTGTATGTGCTTGAATGAATAACATGCTCCATCTGCACACTAGAGGTCTGCGAACTCCGAACAGGAGCATTAGACATAGCAGATTCATTAAAGACAACACTTCTGCTAGTAATAACCTTTTTAGATTCAGGATCCCACAATTTATAACCTTTAACACCAGAACGATAACCAAGAAAAATGCACTTAATAGCTCTAGACTCCAATTTACCATTATCAACATGAGCATAAGCAGGACAACCGAAAACTCTCAATTCAGAATAATTTGTTGGAGAACCGGACCATACCTCAATTGGAGTCTTCTTATCAATAGCAATAGAGGGAGAACGATTAATCGAGAAAACAAGCGATGGAAGCAGCCTCGGCCAAAAACGCCTACTCGAGGCCAGCATTAGACAACATGCAACGGGCCTTAGAGATGATAGTCCTGTTCATCCGCTCAGCCACACCATTTTGTTGAGGTGTATAAGCAACGGTGCGGTGTCTCACAATGCCTTGAGACTTACAATATGAATTAAAAGCATGAGAACAGAATTCCATCCCATTATCGGTGCGAAGAACCTTCACATTTCTATCGGTTTGTTTCTCCACCATAATCTTCCACTCTTTGAATTTAGAAAATGCTTCGATTTATGCTTTAAGAAATAAGGCCATACCTTCCTTGAATAATCATCAATAATTGTCAACATATAACGAGCACCTCCAAGAGAAGTCTTACGAGCAGGCCCCCATAAATCGGAATGCACATAATCAAGAATACCTTCGATAGTATGAACCGAAGTGTTGAACTTCACCCTCTTGTGTTTGCCAAACACGCAATGCTCACGTAAATCCAGCTTACGATGCTATGCCCATCAAGAAGTCCTCTCTTGCTCAAAATTGTCATACCAAGCTCACTCATATGCCCAAGACGCATATGCCAAAGATTAGTAGCATCAGAATCAGATAATGACTTGGTAGAAACAGAAACATTGCCAATAACAGTAGTGCCTTGAAGAAGATATAAATTGGCAGTCAATAAATCACCTTTCATGACAACAAGAGAGCCTTTAGTTACCTTCATAACTCCACCTCCAGTGGAGTACTTATACCCTTTGCGATCAAGAGTACTCAAAGAAATAAGATTTCTTGTCATAGTTGGAACATGCCTCACATCTGTCAATGTCCCGACAATACCATCGGACATCTTAATCCGAACAGATCCCATGCCTACTACCTTGCGAGGAGTGTTATGACCCATCAAAACGGAGCCTCCACTATGGACAGATTCATAAGTGGAAAACCAATCTCTATTAATGCAAATATGAAATGACCGAGCAGAATCAAGAATCCATTCCTCATTAATTTTGGCACATCCAGCAAAAGCAACAAGAACATCACCATCAGAACTGCTATCATCGGCAGTAGCAACAACGAAGCAGCACCATCATCATTAGGATTAGATTTAGCCTTTTGAGCAGCTTTCCTCTTCTCCTTATTCTGCAGCTTATAACATTCGAAATATCATGAGTATTCCCTTTACAATATCTGCAGAACTTATCTTTGCCTCTGGATTTAGAGCGACCGCGATGACCGCTCAAACTTTTATCTCTCCCATTGTTGAATTTCTTCATCTCTCGTCCTACCACAGACAGGACAAACCTTCTCCATCATCATTGGCAGCAACTTCAGGAGACACTATCAATTTCATCTTTTCTTTTGCATGCAAAGCATCATAAACCTCATTGACAGTAAGAGTGTCATGACTGTATAATATAGTATCTCCGAAAGTTGAATAAGACGGGGGCAACGAACACAAAAGCATGAGAGCTAAATCCTCATCATCATATTTTACCTCCATGGACGTAAGGTCCGAAACAATCTCCTTGAAGACTGATAAATGAGAGGCCAATGAATTACCCTCTTGCAACTTATGAGTAAACAATTTCATCTTCAAATGCATCTTGCTCGGTTAGATCCTTGGACATGCAGATCGACTCCAGCTTGAGCCATAAAGCAGCAGCGGTTTTCTGATCCAAAACCTCTTGCAAAATATTATTAGATAAATGAAGATGAATTTTTGAAAGAGCCTTACGATCACGACGCTTTTCTTCATCGGTCCAAGTCTCTTGCTTCTTATTAGAGAAAGAATCAAGCGCATCATCCAAATCGGTGTGCGCCAATATTGCCCTCATCTTGACTTGCCAAAGAGTGAACCGTGTATCACGGTCAAGCAGCGGAACATCATATTTGAGAGAAGCCATCGAAGAAATCAACAACAAAATAAATCTGCAGAATCACTGGTACAACTTCGTGTGTACGAAGCAATTACTGCAGACTCCCTGGTACACCTCTTGTGTACACGTAGCAAAGAAGCTCCAAACAGCCTCCTGGTGCACTAGCTCGTGTGCGTCTAGCAAAATTCCCTAAAAAAACAGCCTCCTGGTACAAATCTTCGTGTGTGCGTAGCAATTTTACACCAAAAGTGAACTCACGTACGCACGGCGCATGGAAGTCTGCTGCTGCCTTCGGCTTTTGGCACTTGATGCGCACGGAGACCAAACAAATAAGACGAAAGGCAGCACAGCTTTCTCGCCGACTCCGTCTCCCACAGCAGCTCGAGGATGAAGCGGATTCGGTCCGAACAGATCGGCAGCGGGCGGCTACGAACAGGGATTAAACTCTAAATTTTTTAGTCAATCTCATGTCTCGCTCTCGGTACCACTTGTTAGCAAATAATGCGTAAACAAGATCGAAACGAGACACAGATTTTTACGTGGAAAACCCTTGCGGGAAAAAACCACGGACGCCAACCGGCAATCTTCACTATATGAGGAGAGTTTACAAAACGCAGGGAAATTACAATGAGTCTCTCTCTTTCCCTTGCAACACACAAGATGTATATATATGGGTGGCTAACTAATAGGATCCGTAACGTGGGAGGACTCCACCTCTCACACCTCCTAGGCGTCCCTAGCAAGGCCGAATTTGGATCATATTACAACAAGATGGCAAAAGCTCCCACACGGCAGCCATCCGAGACCAGGGCCGCAGGAAGGCACTGTGTGAACGGTCCACACCTAATTTGTCTCGTTCATAGGAAGCACCACCCCTGTTCTTAACCAAATCACGTGAATCACATTTCAAATCAACATAAAAAAATCTTCCGGTTGGATGATCCATCTTGACGAGCTTATTGAGAACACGTTTAAAATTTTCCGAAGCCTTCTATTCGATCTAATTAATCCAATACAGCCAGCGGAATATATTGTGCAGAAGTGAGTCAATAGGAACTATCTACCGGCCGGTTATGTTTTCTTTTCATAAAGTTCCAGCAATATCAAAGCTATCTGTGGGGCTGCTGCTGTTGCATCCTCAAGATTGTAAATTCTTGATATTATGAGTCATAGGACTAAAACAGAGTTTCAAACCCCATAAACTAATGTTGCCAGTATAATTGTTTTACTAAATTACACAAAGTAAATACAGGAAAAAAACCATAAAATCGGCTAAAAGAGCACCATGTTGCAGCCTGCGGCTGAAGTAGCATGACTCAGCTCATCGCATGGCCTCAAAATATGCAGCTCGACACCAAGGTTACATCTCAACTAGATTTTGGTCATTTATGATCATTTCCTTGCTCGAGAAACTAACGTCCATTACGTACATGCATTAAGCTAGTATAAATTTACTCGCAAGCTTGTCTATGAATGTGCTGTCCGTACAATACGTGTGAAAAGTGCAGTAGTCCTTGTTGGGGGCATGGCGTGAAGTTTACTACGTAGTGGGGTGAACGCCCCTCCTGCGATAGCTCTAACACTAACCCAGCTCACGTCACCTCGTGTGCAGGGGACCTAGCGAAGCATCCAGCGGAGTAACAACGCGAAGCATCATTGGCATAGCATGGCGCGAAGTAGCGTGCCACCCAAGAACATTGAGCGCAACGATTGGGCGAAGGAGCGAGGTGACAGCGTGATGTGCCCGAACCGATACGCAACGCAAAGTGTGCTCCAGCCAGGCGTCGGGCAGGCCGTGGGTTGCGCACGATAGGCGTAAAGTCCGGTCTGCCCCTAGGGTTACCGCCTTCGAGTTATGCCGAGGGCAGTTGGCTAGAGGCAGAATGGTCAAGTAAAGTTATGGTTCTCCATGGCTATAAAAGGATATCAAGGGGTCACCTGTAAACACACATATAATCACTGAGTTAACTTCGCTATCAAGAGTTGTTACCTCGCCACCTGTTCTTTTACTCCCTGCATATTTAGTTTGTTGCGTTCGGTGGGCTAAGTGCCCTCTTACCTCGGCACTTAGCACACCAACAGTCCTCAAACAGCTTGTCGGTCATTGACAGCAATCGGTATCATGGGCCAGTAAAATATTTTACAACTTACAAGTTATGATGGATCGGTAACAGCATTCACCAACTTATATTAAGTTGCTCATTTTCACTCACTATAACCTTCCTCTAAAGGTGAATATTCTCCCTATCGCTCTTTATACATTTTGAGACTATAGGCCCCACGATTATGGGGATTCAGTGGGATGTGATGGATTCCCAAGGCGGGCAGTGGTGACTTCACCCATCGGCCACTATTAAAGGCTCATCGTGTAATATCGGCTAATAGGTGACGTCACTGTCGATCGATATTACAAGGTCAACCTGTAATATCGGTTGCATGTGATGTCACTGGGGCTGATATTGTAGGGTCCCTGTAATATCAAAGCCCTATGACATCATGTTGCCCGATATTGCTCGCAAGGGTATATAAATTCACCCCCTTCCCCCGACAGGAGCCCTGTTTCGTGACCTTTCGGACAGTGTGTCCTTAGGGCGAGGGAAAATCCAAAGAAGAGGGGGTGAAGGGGGGGGGGGCGGTAGGTTTTGAATTTGTTTTTTTTTTCAAGCAATTTTTTCTAGGAGGTAAATCCATGTCGTTCCATGTTTTTTTTGTTGTTTAACCATAGTTTTAGCCTCTTATTTGGTGGTTAACTTTCCTAGGACATGGATCCACTATTTTACCTAGAAATGGCATGGTTATTGTTCTCCATGCCTCTCATAAGTTGTTTATTACTTAACTTATCCTCTCCATGTCTCTTATAGGTTTTTTTAGACTTTCATATATAGGGATCTAGTTTTGGATCTACATGTTGTTTGGGATCTAGGTTTTATTCATAAATATAGTTTTTTAATAAAAAATTATGTCATCACATATAACTATAATATGTAATATAGAATTCAGCTTTTAATAAATATTCTTGTGTCTAAATTTTATTGTTAACTTTTAATTTAGCCTTTCACCATATAATTATTTTTTTCTAGATTTTAATTATTATTGTTTCTTTATTTATGATACATATATGGAAAATGGAAGGTCGATCTTGGATGTACACTCGTGGTGGAGGAAATGCTATCTCTGTTTATGATAGATTGGATCTGCTAATTCAACCATGATACCCGTAGAGAGATCATGTCATTCTCGGATTCATAGTTGTTAGTTTTCTATCTCTGCCTAGTCTTAGGGTTCGAATATGAAAGATCAGCTGTTTTCAGGGTGTAGTACAGCAGGAAAAAACAAACCGATCTGTTTTTGTATTGTTAGATAGCTATATTTGCATTTAGAATTAATTCTAGAATCAAATACCAAAGTTGTAGTAATTTTTATGTATATGTTCATAGTATGCTAAATCTCGAATCGACAGATTTGATGTTTTGGACTATTATGGGTTTTCTTATGCAAATTGCTATAGTAACACGTTTTATCCATCCTTGTTTGATTTTGTGGTTTTAAAAAATAATGTTGTTGTTATTGAATCTGGTGGTGGTGCTTCCGGTCCGTCATTGAGTATTTTGTGTTCATCACCTTGGTTGATTAAGAGGCAAGTAATGTAGTGGTGTGGCTAATGATATGTTTATACGCATGTCTGGCATCTTTTCTAAATAAAATGAGTTGCACCACAATAATAATATCAATTTGCTTTGGTACTTGCTGAAACATTTAGTGATTAACTATTGCTTGCTTTATTTGTTCCGTGGTGCATGATTGACGCTTGTGAAACAAAATATGTTGGATGCTTGACCCTCGGATCAGTTTTTGTTTTATGAGATCTCTAGTTTTATTGATAGCCTTTTAGTACTATAATGATGATATGATCATTTGGATGTATTGAGTTGAATTATTCATTTGTGACATATCACATGCATACATAAACATTTTATATGGTCAGAAAGGCCGATAATAGCCGTCGTGTTATGGCTAGTACCGGTACATAGAGTTGCATGAGAGGTTAGGACCGTCTAACATGAATCGCTCGAATGGAGTTACACCAGAGCATGCATACATTCTTGTTAATAGCAATTATTTTGCTACGGAGTTCATTTTGTTGATTTATGGATTTTGATGGATGTTCATTCTTATATAATTTACCTTACAAGTTCTACCTATGGATATTCTTGCTTGTCATGTATATTGTTTATCTTAAACTATTAAATCAGTGATATGTCTATATTCATAGCTGTTGCTTGCTGACTTTATCTCACCACTTATCATCTTTTCTGGTCTTTGCTGAATAAAGAACGTGGGCTCGAGAGTAACATAAATGCACGTTCACACTAGCTTCGGAACCTATATTTATCTTTCTTTTGACATGAGACTTTTATTCTAGTAATAATGATGAAAACCGTTTAGATCGAACACAGTGTTTATTTCTAAGATTTTATTTATCTTTATTATTTGCTTAGTTCCAAACTCGCTTTATTTTTATCTTGTATTGTTAAAAGTAGGGTGTTACACCGTAGCAGCGGATAGTATAACCAATGCTATAGAATGATTAGTACCCGAGTGCGACAGCTACACCGTCTGCTATAGAATGATTAGTACCCGGGCGGTCAGCCAGATTCGCTACCCACCGCTTGGCATCATGGATCCGCTGCCCACTACGCGCCGAAGCAATCAGCCTAAACCGCCGCTCGCCGCATGCCACCCCTGGCCTGCCGCTTGCCGCATTTCACAGGCGGCTAGCCCCGGCATCCATTGCCGTGTCCTGACCTGAATTTACTGTGGGCACCGAGTGGCTGCTTGGATATGCCCCCCCCCCTCCCCCGTCCCCGCTGGTGGCAGCCATCCACTCAGAGGATGATGAAAGAGGAGGGGAGGACACACGTAGAATGGAGTCGCTAACCATCGCGTCGGGGTGGAGGAGAAGATGGGAGAGGGGCTGGTGGTGTGCCTACGGTTAGGAAGAAGGTGGAACGATGGAGGAGAGAAGGGGAGAGTGGTGACAAATAGGATCACAATACAGTCGTCCTCTAAAGTCCAATTGTTAGAGGCAGGTCATGGGTCATTTGTAGTGGCAGACTATAAAGTGGTCCACTTATAATTGATTTTTAGACGCAGATCACCCGTGATCTGTTCCTAAAAATTATTTTACCCTGTAGCTCCGGGTTTCTTTTAGCCAACCTCTGTAGTGCTTTTCTGCTGTGTAGTGATGAAGACGGCCTTTTAGAATTCTATCACTATCATTAAACCCAGGCCGAATAGTGATGATGTGTATCCAAAAATCCATCACTATTCTAATCCTAGCGATGAGAATTTTCTATGTTTAAGGAGCGAAGCCCATGAGAAACGAGATTCAGTTTTGTTCCCGACACCGAGGGTTGCTTGTTACATCAGCTCACAGTCTAAGAGACAGTGTAGCATTTATGTCATCAACTAACGTCGTACTAGGAAAAATAAAACATGGTACAAGGAAACATCCATTGTAACGCTACATTCTTGAAAGAACAGTAGGCCGACATTAAAAAGTAGTACACGGCCAACTGCCCAACACATTGCATGTTTTCGTTTTGATACTTGAAGATTCAAGACAATGCATCGTTCAAACTAGCTATTATATATGTTCTGGTTAATAGTTATTAGCTCCAACCACCAGGCTACCCTAACACGTACTAGATCGATGAAGACTCACAAGTTAGACATACTTATTATATGAGAGGTTTTCAGGTCCAAAATAATGACTATTATTTTTTCTCAACTAATGGTCATTAGTTCAGGGTAGTTTAACAATTGGACAAGAAAATTAATATTTTTTATCATACAAACTTGTGTTAAATACATTAAAACTTGACAATAATAATAATGATGATGATTAATCAAATTTAAAATAAATATTTTATAACAAATTCATGTAAAAATTGACTAACTTATTAGTTATGATGAATTTTTGTATTTTATAATCATATTAGTTTGACAATATTACCCTTACTAATAGCCATTATTTATTAACTTCTAAAATTGAATCTACACCATTAGATCCAACTAATGGCTATTAGTTGAAAGAAAATAATGGCCATTATTATATAGGGCACTATTCGTCTGCGAGACATCCTACCACACGATTACACGAGCTAGCTCCGGTGGTGCTAAAGTTCATACCCATCATTTATCAACCATGGCTGCGAGGTCTAGTCTTCACCATGGCACTGCGGCCGTCCTGGCCATCGGCACAGGGAACCCGGCCACCTGTTTGCGCCAGGATGAGTATGCCGACTGGTTCTTCCACGTCACCAAGAGCGACAACCTCACCGAGCTCAAGGCAAAACTGAAGAGAATATGTACAGTAAAAATATATAGATTTTATTACTTGTTCTTTTGCACTATATATGGATAACCTAGAGACCGTTTTTTACATACCCTGCTTACGCCCAGGTGAAAAATCCAGGGTCAACAAGCGCTACTTTTTGTACACTGATGAGATGATCAGCAGCCACCCGGGGTTCATCAACCGCGCTCATCCTTCTCTCAGCACACGGATGAGCATCGCCACCGACGCAGTCCCAAAACTAGGCGCCGCCGTGGCGAGGAAGGCGATCGCAGAGTGGGGCCGCCCGGCCACCGATATCACGCGCACCTCATCGTCAGCACCAACTCCGGCTGCCACGCGCCGGGACCCGACGTCCTCCTGGCTGCAATCCTCGGTCTCAGCCCCACTGTGCAGCGCACCCTGCTCTATCTCCATGGCTGCTTCGGCGGCTGCAGTGCTCTCCGGGTCGCCAAGGACCTCGCCGAGAACAACCACGGCGCACGCGTTCTCGTGGTCTGCTGCGAGGTCTGCACGATGTTAGCCTTTGGCGCCCCGGATGCGGCCAAGATGGACGCCCTTGTGGCAATGGCCTTGTTCGGTGACGGCGCTGGTGCGGCCGTTGTCGGAGCCGGTCCGACAGAACCCATGGAGCGCCCCATCTTCCGAATGGTCTCCGCATCGCAGACCACCATAACAGAAACAGAGCAAGCCTTGACTATGAAGTTCAGCGAGAACGGCCTCAACCTTGGCATGTCGGCCGAGGTTCCCAAGCGTGTCCTCAACAGAATAGAGGGTGTCCTTCTGGACACGCTGGCACCGCTCGGGCTCGCGGGCGGTAGCGGTCGCCGAGAATGGAACAAATTCTTCTGGGTTGTGCACCCTGGTGGACGCGCGATCCTCGACAGTTGCGAAGCTTCTCTAGGACTAGAGCCCGGGAAACTGGCGGCCAGCAGGCATGTGATGAGCGAGTACGGTAACATGTTTTCTGCAACCATCATCTTTGTTCTTGACGAGATGCGGCGGCGCCGGCAGAGTGTTGACAAGAAGAAAGAGGGCATGTGCGACAGCGATTGGGGCATTATGGTTGGCATAGGACCTGGGATCACTTTGGAGACAATGGTGTTGCACGCCGCCGGTAGTAGCCTGTATAAAGAGTAGCCAGCCATATACAGTACGCAATAACTAGACGAATAATACTACCGAATTTAGTTCAAGTAGCACCTGAAATCCTGAAGTTTGTATCATCAGGACGGAGATAATGAAATGGTGCGCCACAACCCACGATACATGGTCTTTTGTGTGCGAAGCACAGAAAAAGAACTTGGTCTCTTGTGAAAAGGAATCACCCTTGGAGGCTTTGGATTGTGAGACTATCTCCAACGGATCAATGACAATACAAAGAACATGATATATAGATACCTACTATCTAACTGGAAGGAAAACAATTGTATATATTAACATTTTTACTTATATATTAAAAATCAGATTTTTCTAGCCGTGCATTTATGCGCGGCCCACCTTCTAGTTGATTAATAATCTACAGTTCAAGTGTTCTTGATTCCAAAAGGGAAAACATACTTGTAAACTTATTAGTCTACAAATTTTGTTTGTGGCTTTGCGTTAGAAACATATTTTATTGATGCCCGAATGGTATATGTGAGACTGACGGGTGGGCCTAAGACTAGTTAAATGTAAAAGAGTAAATGCATCAGAGGTCCATCAACTTATGCAACTTTGTCATTTAGGTCTATAAACTTTCATTTTGCATTTTTTCTAGGTCCACAAGCTTGTCTGTTTGCGTCATTTGGGTCCATGGACTTTCATTTTCATTTGTAGGTCTACGAACTTTTTCGTCTCTGTAATTTAGGTTCATAAACATTTTTCAATAGTTATAATATGCTTATTTGTGCTACAATTAGTTCATGTAAGAGTGAATGCAGTCATTTGACAAACTCAACACCCACTCTGGTGAATTCTTATTATGCCAGGTCTTTTTCTAATTCTTTCTAAGATGGATGGAATGCAATAATGTAATATAAGATTAAAATATTCAATGAATAGTGCATCATTTAATAGGCTTATGGATTTATAACTATTGAGAAAAGGTTGATGGACAAAAATGACAAGGACAAACAAGTTTGTAGACCTACAAATTTTGTTGACCTAAATGACATAGACAAACAATTTCGTGTACCTAAAAGACACAAACAAACATGTTCGTGGACCTAGAAATACAAAATAAAAGTTTGTGGGCCTAAAATGCAACATAAAAGTTCATGGACCTAAATTACACAATCGCACAAGTTCATGTATCTCTTGTGCATTTTACTCAGTGTAAAATGTGGTGGAATATAAGAAAGTTGGAAGTAAAACCTGGTGTTTCATGCAACTAAGTCTAAAACCTAGTGTGAAATGAGAATGAACTCAGAAGGTAGTGTTTGCAGCAATTCACTCAAGATATTATGGCCAACTATCCAGCATCTTGCATTTTTTCCTTGTGATAGATGAAGATTGAAAACAATGCCTATTTCGTACTATTAAAATTTGGTTAACAGTTGGTTGGTCCAACCACCAGCACCGGTATGTTAGACATCGATTGGAATGCACAGGATAGCCTATCATATATGGCAGCATCGAGGTTTCCGATTGTGAAATTACATCGTAGCACATGAGGTAGCTCAAGTGGTTCCAAAGTTCACACCCAAAAGTGATAAACCATGTTTGCGACAGGGCTTCCCGCCACCGTGCTCGAGGAGAACTGGCGTGCGCGACGTCCCGAGGCCGCCGCGGCCGTGCTGGCCATTGGCACGGCAAATCCGACCACCTGTGATGCGCCAGGACGAGTATGTTGACTGGTTCTTCCGTATCACCAAGAGCGACCACCTCTCGGAGCTCAAGACCAAAATGAAGAGAATATGTACTGAGTGAATACGAATTTCATTACTCGGCATGGCTAATTTTGGATTCAACTAAAGACCTTTTCCTACATGGCCTACATTTCTATGCCCAGGTGAAAAATCGAGCGTGAAAAAGCGCTACTTCTCGTACACGGAGGAAATTATCAGCAGACACCCCGGGTTCATCGACCGCAGGCTGCCTTCTCTCGAGGCTCGGGTGAGCATCACCGCCGACCTGGTACCCGAGCTCGGTGCTGCCGCGGCGAGGAAGGCGATCCTGGAGTGGGGCCGACCGGCCAGTGACATCACGCACCTCATCGTCGGCACCAACTGCTGCAGCCACACGCCAGGCCCGGACATTCGTGTCGCCAGGCTTCTCGGGCTCCGCCGGACGGTTCACCGCACCCTGCTCTACCTCCACGGCTGTTTCGGCGGCTCAAGCGCGCTCCGAATTGCTAAGGATCTGGCCGAGAACAACCGCGGCGCGCGTGTGCTCGTGGTATGCAGCGAGGTTTGCACGATGTTAGCATTCGGCGCCCCTGATACGGCCAAGATGGACGCTCTCGTGGTCATGTCCTTGTTTGCCGACGGTGCGGGTGCGGTCATCGTCGGCGCTGGGCCAATGGAACCCGAGGAGCGCCCCATCTTCAGAATGGTATCTGCGACACAAGCCACAATACCAGGTTCAGACCGTGCCTTGACTATGCAGCTCGGCGAGAGTGGCGTTCATTTCGGCATGGCCGCTGAGGTGCCTAGGCTTGTTCGTGAGAACGTCGAGAGGTGCCTGGAGGACGCGCTGGCGCCGCTCGGCCTTATTGACGGCGGCGGCAGCGCAGGGGAATGGAACAAATTTTTCTGGGTTGTGCACCCTGGCGGCCGCGCAATCTTGGATAGCTGCGAGAACATTCTGTTGCTGGAGCCCGGGAAGCTGGGCGCCAGCCGGCACGTGCTGAATGAGTACGGTAACATGGCTGCTGCAACCATCATCTTCGTTCTGGACGAGATGCGGAGGCGGCGTGAGAATGGTGACGAGATGATGGAAGGCAGCACTAGTGACAGCCAGTGGGGCGTCATGCTGGGGATAGGACCAGGGATCACCATCGAGACGATGGTATTGCAAGCAGCGAGCTGTCCGGGTAAGGAGTAGCTAGCCATCTACGTTACGAAATAAATACCACGAGCACGACATAACGTCCAACATACTCTAAAATCTAGTGCAATCTAAAATATTTATCTTTTCAGGATAACGTCCAGATAACCCTTGATTAAGGATAACGTTCAGACTGCCCCCAAACATGATTCACCTTTTCTGTTTCTTCACATATCATAGCACATGTTAGAAAATACATCCTGTTGTTTTTATCATCATTTTAATGGGTAATGGCATATAATAGTATCTTATTCTACGAAATATAAAACAGTACGAAATAATGATGAGAAAAAATTGTAATATAATTTTCGACATGCATCATCATACCAACTACCACACTATATAAGTTTTACTCTCTCTCTCTCTCTCTCTCTCTCTCTCTCTCTCTCGTCCCGATTATTTCCACTTCCTTCACGGCTCGGATGGTGCCCCCGCAGCCTAACCACTTCAAGCATGGCCTGCCCACCTCTAGCTCCATAGCTAACCACTACTGCAACTACGCCCTCGCCCGTCCCTACCCATCATTTGCCGCCACCACCACCACGTCACGCCACAACTGGTCGGATCTTCCTGCCATCTATCAACAAGGCTCTATATACCACACAATGTTGTTGGTACAAGGAAGCACCAAGTATTGGAGCTCATAAGGCACTATAGTATGTACACGAAGATGGCTACGAGTTGAGGATGATGCTTAGGATGACGTCGCCGAACCGGCATGGTGGAGGAGGCTAGCTAGAGGAGATGAACCACACAATGTTGTTGGTGCAAGGAAGCACCAAGTAGTGGAGCACAGAAGGCATTGTAGTATGTAGACGAAGATGGCTAGAGTTTGATGTGGGTAGGCAACGGACGAAAAATGGATCGCCTTTCCTGCATATCACGTAAGAGCACATAATTGGTGGATCGTTTTTCCTGTATACCACCCAAATACATATTGAAACCTAGGATACAATATTTGCCTCATCCATGCTCCTTTGGAGCATGATTGTGAACATAACCATCTGGAAGCACGATCCCAATGATTGTCAACATAACATCGAAGGCGCCTTGACTAAGGCTAAACTAGGACTTCACAGCTATGAGGCGCACAATGGCATCTAGTTGAAAACCCTTGGTATGCTCGTGAAGGGGCTGCTGTGAAGCAACCAACATTTGGTAAAACAACTTTGCAATTGGGTTTGACTCTTCGTCCCTATGTACTTCATGATAGTCGTTTAACATGCATTATCTCATGACCTCATGTGCTTTGCCGAGATTGCTCGTTACCAGGTCCCCTAAGCTAATGTGTGACATGTGTCTCACAAAGCTAATGTGTCTCATACGATTGACTTCACCATGGAAGGTTCATCGGGTATAGTCTGCCATAAATCCATTCTTGGAAAGATGCTTACCCATTACCTACATTGTTTGTTGACACACATTTCTACAATTGTGTCAAGAACACCAAGTAGTACCCGCTCCTTTAACCTTGGCAAATGCTAGTTTCAAGAACCTGTCGGTTTTCTTAATCCATTCACTGGAAAATTGTCCCTTGACCAGCTCGTGTACATCCACTCACGGTCATCCATCCTCTTGCGTATCAACGAGTAATATAAAAATCATTTGCAATTACATGATGTTTATACAGTCTAACATGTGAAGATAAGTCCTAATTCCACCCGAGGATGCATAGTTGATGTTAGTTTCCAAGGATTACTCATGCCCGAGACAGAATTTTGGCATCATCACCCCGCTCTTCTCCAAATATCCTGGGAGGGAGATTGTGTATACAAAGAACAACAGGGAAGTCATGCCACAAATCTGTCTCGGACCAGAGTAGACCTTGGAAACTAAAGCCCACTACGCACCCTCGGGTTGTCCAAAAAATATGGACTATTCGAAACAGATACAGTCATAGATATGTAAAAAGATCTGCATATCTCCAACCGTATCTCTTTCGAACAGGAGATGTCTAACTAGGTTACATCATCTACCAACAGGAAATGAAAGGAGATACAGTCATAGTTATATTTTGGATGCCGAGTGCCCTTGGCCCAAGCACATGGCAAACTCTAGTCTTTGCCGAGTGTTTCCCGGCTGACACTCGGTAATGAACCTCTTTGCCGAGGGCCCGATGGAAAACCCTCGGTTAACCGTCGGGCACTCAGCATAGTAGGTCTTTTCGGTAGTGCACTTCATTTGTGCAGGCTATCATGCTAGGTATATACCAGTAATAAGAAAGATGCAAGGCTGCCACCAATTTATTACACTGAAAGAATGATAAACCCATAATGGCTGCGAAAGGGCCTCTAGCTGAACTGGTTATGTGGTCTCAGTAGCACTCCTCAGGTCTTGAGTTTGATTCTCAGTGGGAGGAATTTCAGGCTGAGGTTAAAAAATCCCCTCGTCTGTCCCATAACCAAAGCACAGGTCTAGGGCCTAGCCTAGGTCGTTGATCGTCTCACATGGACCATGGTGCCACTGTGTAAGGGCGGGGCCGGGGTTCCGGGGTTTTCTTGACATGCATGAGAATGCCTTCTTCTTAATACAATGCCCGGGGCTGTCTTAACCTCCGCAAGTCGAGTTTTTCTTAAACCTATATTGGCACGACGACTACAAGTTACGCAAATTTAGAACTTTCAATAATAATTTTTTGATAAAGCAAGTGATACAGATACACATTTACCATCTTCAAGAAAAAAATACTTCAACTTTTATTCATTGCCCTGTAGTGTGTTTTTCTTTTTCACATCTTTTATAAGCTAATAATAATTAGTCTTCGTCTCCTGTACCAGCTGCACGCAACACCATAGTCTCGACGGTGATCCCGGGGCCAAGTCCCAAGATGACCCCCCACTCGCAGTTCTCCCTTTCCCTATCATTACCACTTCCTCGGCGGCGGCGCATCTCCTGGAGCACAAAAAAGATCGTTGCGCCAAACATGTTACCGTGCTCATGTAGCACATGCCGGCTAGCCGCCAGCTTCCCTGGCTCAAGACCGAGCGCGGCCTGGTAACTGTCCAAGATCGCGCGGCCACCCGGGTGCGCGACCCAGAACAGCTCGTTCCAGCCACTGGCAAGGCCGAACGGACTCAGCGCTTCCGTAAGGCACCGCTTGATGCTGCGAGCGACCAGCTTCGGCAGCTCGACGGACATGTTGAAGTCGAGGCCGTTCTCGCTGACCATTAGCCAAACCGCGTCCTCTGTTCCCGGCAACGTTGCCTGCGAGGCCGACACCATGTGAAATATGGGGCGCTCCATGTGGACTGTCGGCCCAGCACCAATGATGGCCGCGCCGGCCCCGTCCCCGAACAGGGCCATTGCGGCGAGCGCCTCGAGGTGGGCTGCGTCAGGGCCCTGGAAGCCTTCCAGGAGGGTGACCTCGACACAGACCACGAGCACGCGCGCGCCCTGGTTGTTCTCGGCGAGGTCCTTTGCGACGCGGAGAGCGACGCAACCGGCCGAGCAGCCGTGGAGATAGAGCATGGTGCGCTGCACGGTCGGACACAGGCCGAGGAGCGCGGCGACGCGGACGTCGGGGCCCGGCGATCCGGCGCCGGAGTTGGTGGAGACGATAAGGTGCGTGATGTCGGTGGCCGGGCGGCCCCATTCCGTAATCGCTTTCGCCGCCGCCGCCACGGCGAGCTCTGGCACGGCGTTCGCGGTGATGGACAGACGAGCGCTGAGGGACGGCAGAGCACGGTCCAGGAACTCCGGGTGGTTGCCGATCATTTCTTCCGTGTGGTGGAAATAGCGCTCTGCGATGCCTGATTTCTCGCCTGCAGGAAATAATCCAGTGTCGCAGATCCAAAAAAGGAAACGACGATGATGTTCAGCTGAAATTTTTCAAATAACATTATTATGAGCAAAAGCAGCACGTACATATTCTCTTCATCTTGTCCTTGAGATTAACGAGGTGTTCGCTCTTGGTAACACGGAAGTACCAGTCCGTGTACTGGACCTGGCGCATGCAGTTCGCCGGGTTTGACGTGCCGATGGCTAAAACCGCCGCGGTACCATTGGCACACAGAGCACGCCGGGCACCATCGAGGAGGGTAACTGGACTGCTAATCTCCATCACGCTATTGGCCGATCCCCGGCTGGCAAGACGAAGCAGATGAGTTTGGCCTATCCTATTGCCTTTCTCACCAGGTGACCAGGACGCGTCCAATCAGATGTAGGAGCAGCTCGCGCTTATATAGTAGTAGGATTCAAGGTTTCACCTACAGCGTGTGGCTAGTTGGCTGGCAAACTGCCAACGGCTGACCGGTGTAATAACTGCCGTGGTGCCATTGTACCGTTAGGCATACTGTTCCTGGACCGTGCTCTGCCGTCTATCGTCGAGCTTGATTTATCAGGCACCTTGCACTGCTCATGTATACGAAGCATGGACACGGCATGACACTAACATCAAAGGATTTCATCAATTCTCCCCTAAATATGTGCTCCAGCACAGGATTTTGTTTCCGAAATATTTTGGACATGGATTCTTTTCATTATCTTCTGTTTGGATCTTCAATGATCCATAGATTGGGAAACATATTACAGAGAAAATACCGGATTAAGCTTGGTAAGAAAGACTCTAGAAATTACGATTCCACGTGTAGTTCCACAACCAAGCTGATCTGAAACTCTTGCATCTAGAAATAGAAAAATGTGACGTATGACTTTTGTGCCATTAGACCATTCTCAGTGGAGGTTTCATTTGCATTAAATAAGGCGTCACATCAGCTAAATTGCTGACATGGCAAGGTAATTAATATGAAAGAGATAAAATGAGTTTCATGGGGATGAAACTCATTTGGCACTCTTTTATAGGTATGAAACTCTAACGAAACTCCCATTGAGAACATAAAGTTTCATCATAAGATAGTTTAACCAATCTCATTGCAACAAATACATGTTAATTTAATGCTACAACTTGTCTATAAAATCGTAAGATGAAACTGTGCATTGAGAGTGACTATTTCATCCACCAAATCATATCTCCAAATCTGATGTTGCACTCTTGGTAAGTGTGAGATGAAACTATGCACTGAGACTGGCATTAGGTGGAGGAGCGTGCGATCATAGCATGCTTTGCATCAAACGCCACGCATCAGCGTGCCATCATGGTATGTCTTGCTGGCAACTGCGGCTGGGCGTGACGATGAGTTGATGAATGAGGAAACGTTTGATCTAGCTGGTCATGGGATATAATTAGATCGCTAGATTGTCTCCTAAGTAATGCAATGTGCATTTCCCTTTCCCTATAATTAGATTTTCAAAAATAAAAAGGTAACAGGGGAGGATAAATGGACTCAACCAAACCTGAGTTTTATGTACCATCTTTACGTGAGAGTACTTGTTATTCTTGACTTATGCTTTTGAGGATTTTCCCAATTTCTAATCCACGGTTATGATTTATCCTACGTTAAAATTTGTGGCTAGAAGTTTTTCTTTTTTGTTGTAATTTCTAGTATTTTTTTCTCCAATGAACATGGAGGCCTCAAAAGGAGCCTCCAATTAGTAAACTCTTGCCCCTCCAAATAGAAAAACATCACGTATGACTTATGTGCCATTAGGTGGATGAGCGTGCGATCATAGTATGCTCTGCATCAAACGCCATGCATCAGCATCCCATCATGGTATGTCTTGCTGGCAACTGCGGCTGGGCATGACGATGAGTTGATGAATGAGGAAACGTTTGATCTAGCTGGTCATGGGATAGAATTAGATTGCTAGATTGTCTCCTAAGTAATTAAATGTGCCTTTCCTTTTCCCTGTAATTAGATTTTCAAAAAACAAAAAGGAAACAGGGGAGGATAAACGGACTCAACAAAACCAGAGTTTTATTTACCATCTTTATGTGAGACACCTTGTTATTCTTGGCTTATGCTTTTGAGGATTTCCCTACTTTTAATCCACGGTTATGATTTATCCTACCTTAAAATTTATGGCCAGGTGTTTTGCTTTTTTGTGGTAATTTTTAGAAATTTTTCTCCAATGAACGTGGATGTCTCAAAAGGAGCCTCCAATTAGTAAATATAAGATATAGTGACTGGGAAGGTAGTCAACATCAGGATAATTCAATTATTGTGGATTGACAAGATGAAAAGGCACGTGTGGTATCTTGTCTAGTTAAGTCTTACGGTGAACAATCTTGTCTAGTTGAGTCTTACGGTGAACAACTGTTGGATACATATATAATCAAATCTAAGCTTCATCTACGGTAGGTGGTGTAGTTTGTTGGCTGCTAAACTCTTAACCATTAACTCACATCTTGGGAACAAACAAACTTAAATGTCTCAATTATGCATTTGTGATTGCACAAAAAAATGCTTTCTGAATTTCTAGTTATGGCAGCTCCTTAAATTTCCTGGGAATAGTTTTTTGGGTACAAATAAGTGTCAGTTGAGATTCATTTGATGTACAACTTTGGCTTGGGCTTATGTTGTAAGCCACGTCAAATGAGTAGAACCAAAGTTACTTATACCTATAAGCACTTATATCCCGGGGGGGGGGGGGTGACGAAACCTATGTTGCTGAGGTGGTCGCCCGTGGTGACACTGGATCACCCATTAACATACTCTTGTCCTAGCGCACACACAGTTCACCAAGTTTGATGTGTTGATGTCCAGCACAGCCGTGGACCGTGGTGCCATTGTATCTCTGTACATACTGTATCAATTAGAGGATACTGACTGTAAAGGTAGTCAAGATCAGGATATTTTTATTACTGTGGGTTGACAAGACTAAAAAGCCGGTGTCCTATATTATTTAGTTAAGTCTTACGGTGAACAACAACTAGATGGTGACCCGCGCAGTTTGCGCCTCTAGAAATGACATAGTTCTAGTATCTAATAATATAGTTCAGTATTTGCAAACCTGTCTAAAAAATTAAATATTCAACCAAACTACTTATTTCCAAACTCATTAGTGTTAATCTTGCTTTATCTTCTCTATAAGTCCCATCGGGAGTAGAACCAAATTGACTACCGGTGCTTGCGGTTATGTTGTTAGTTGATAAAAAATAATGAAATGGTTTTTAATGACAATAGAACTCTGCCTATCATTATTACATTTTCATGTCAAGTGGAAGTAAATTTCATGACACAATCCTTCATTACAATTTCTTCCTGAGTCGTCTGCCATTGTTTTAGTATTTAAATTTGTGTTGTAGGAGTTGTTAATTAAGTTTATTTTCTACCATAATCCATCCATAAAATTCAATTGAGAGACTCTAAATGGTAAAATAATAAAGATCATGTAATATAACAATAAAAAAGAAATATTAAATCTAATATGTAGAAAAAGAAAAGAAACTATCACCATTTAAGCTACAATAGTTTTTAACCATAAAAATCCATATAAAATAAGATCTGTAGCTATTTTGGAATAAATAACATTGGCATGCATACAGTGCGACGTGTTAAGAAGACCATATGTGAAGCGTTGTCAAATACCCGCTCAAACAAAGCATGCTTGTACGATCACCATGGCTCATGACACTATCTAAAGTCGTGTGCCTTTGCACCACCCAAAACACGTCTTGTTGCTACCTAGTGAGCAAAGGAGCTGGTTGTTCCATGGGTGCAGAATAAACATAATGGACATGCGGTGGCTCATGGCATTTCCCCGCTATCTGACTTGTCCATCAATTACAACTTTGGAAGGTGGTAGCATGTGTGATGGATGTCTAGTTAGCTAAACTTCTTATGACTACCAACATTTCATGGCCCTGCAACGATGGACAAACTATCAAGAAACAGACGCACAACTACGTCGCTCTTATTTTGTTGTGTAAGTGTCTAGCCTCTATGTAGCGGTGTTTCTTTTTTTGCTGGAGCCCTATCCACGGCTGTTGTGCTGACGATCATCTTCTGCCTCGATTGATTGTCTCCATGTGATGGTGTTATTACCGCTGCTTGCAACCCCATTTTTTTTATTTATGATCTCGCTCACACTTAGATTAGTAGGAAAATGAATTTTTCCGGTGTCTATTAAAATGTCAATGGAATGTTTAGCATTTTAATGTTTATGTGCATTGAGAAGACATCTTGATTGGTTTAGGAGGTTACTTCGTACAGGTTTAGTAAAAAAAGTAGTATAAGATTTCTCTTAAAGTATACTAATGATCAGTTTTTATCGAATATAAGATACACATATTTTTCTATTACTAATATAAGACATCAGCAGAATCAAAACCAAATAGTGGACCTCGATTTCCTCTGTACCAATTCTTATTTCGTTTGTGGCTACTTAATCACCCCTGGCTTATAACATTTGATTCAAGAGAAGTGCTTTGGTGGAGCTGTTTCTAAAAAACAGCACAAATCTTAAAGCAACATTAATAACTAAATTATTTATTATTTCTTTAACATCTGAGCTCTGCCCAGCCCTGCCATAAGCATACCCCCAGTAAAACCATCGCCGTGGAGTTCGGATCCACCAAACAGCCAAACTAACGTACGCTTCTTCTTGGATAAAAAGTTTCCAGCATGTTAAGAAAAGAGCTGGCGGCACCCTCAGTCTTCAGGCTATCCAAGAGAAATTTTGGAGCTCACTATTTGGTTGAACTGTATGATGAATGAACTACTCTCCTTTATAATCGAGTCATCTTGCTGCTGTCTTCCAACACTACTGGAATTTCTCTTGATTGCATGCTAGAAAAATAGAAATTGACTCTTCCAATATCGTAATGAAGTATTGTTTTCTCAGGACTCAAGCTGTCATGGTAAGGAACAAATAATGCATACTCCATATTTGATTGGGATTATTTTTATTCCCTTATCTAATAATCAAACAGGCCATAAAAGCAATATATTTATATATTCCGAATTAAGGATTATGGGTTATATTTGTCATGGACTCTCACAGTAAAAAACAAATAATGCATACTCCGTATTTGGTTTGGATTATTATTATTCCCTTATATAATAATCAAACAGGCGATAAAAGCAATATATTTATATATTCCAAATTCAGGATTATGAGTTGTATTTGTCATGGACTCTCTCGTATAATCTGGAGCATTAGATTTCATAAAATCCAACGGGTTATATCTTCTCTTTTTTAGATTAATGTGATAATTTCTGGACTTTTAGAGCGAACTTGGGGGCTCCTTTTAACCTTTTAATATAAAGATAATAATAGATAGATGACACGACCATGGACGCTATTGGATACATATATAATGAGATCTAAGCTTAATCTAGCATGGGTAGGGTAGTTTGTTGGCTGCCATACTCTCAACCATTAACTGACATCTTGGGAGCAAACAAACTTAAATGACTGAATTATGCACATGTCATGGCACAAAAAGAATGCTTTCTGAATTTGTAGTTCTTGCAGCTCCGGCTTTTCAGGTACAAAAAAGTGTCAGTTGGGATTGATTTGATGTACATCTTTGGCTTGAGATTATGTTCTAAGCCATGTCAAATGAGTAAAACCAAAATTACTTATAGCTACTAGGAGATGGCCGCGCGTTGCTGCGTCCGCAAGTTAAAATGCATATTATGCATGCAAATATATTATCGAAGCAAAGGAAAGAATTTATCAAAACACTGTATCATTTCAGCACATAATATCAAAGCAGTCGTTCTAACTAAATTTTTCTGCATTATTTGAGAAGAAAATGAGGTGCTCTCAAATATCGAAAGGAACTGTAACCTGATCTCTTTTTTTTTTTTTTTTGAAGAAAAGTACTCCATTCAGGAAAAGTGCACATTGCCCACCCTTCATATGCTACAAATGCTAATTGAAGAAAAATGACATGACGATGAGGTTAATGATTTCATGTATATGGCCAGTGTTCATCTGGTGTAACTGAGTAACCTAGACTGTGGTTACAATAAAAGAATGATGCACGAAGCTTAGTCTTTCTGAGTTGCTCATTCTCAGCTTTCAGCTTCTCTTTCTCCTTTTTCTTCATAATCAACTCTAACTCGAACCAGAGCCTGCCATACTATTCAACCTCAATCCTTTCCTCATCAGTACAAGTGCCACCTTTGATTCTCATGCTTTTGCTTCAGCGGTACTGAGCTGAATAAAAAGAAATCAGAAGAAAGCGTAAGGTTTCTATTACCGAAGTATAGCGCTACCTAAGTGTAGACGTTTACTCAATGTGTGAAACAATCCAGCTGAAAAAATCACGCAAGAAATTTTCAGTTTCATCAAATTTAAAAGTAAGGAGGGTTTCAGTTTTAATCACATAAGAAATTTGAAAAAAAATGCAGAATAATGTGTTTTTATGTATTCACCAAATCACATGGTTTTTTAAGTGGGTAATATTCAGTTCATGTAGGTGCGTTCGTTTCTTTTAGAGGTAGGAATTTATTTCAGTTTCATCAAATTTAAAAGTAAGGAGGGTTTCAGTTTTAATCACATAAGAAATTTGAAAAAAATGCAGAATAATGTGTTTTTATGTATTCACCAAATCACATGGTTTTTTAAGTGGGTAATATTCAGTTCATGTAGGTGCGTTCGTTTCTTTTAGAGGTAGGAATTTAGAGGGTTAGAGCCTCCCCTATCTACCATTTAGAGGGGTCTAAGGCCCTTTTATGCACTAAATTTTAGAGACCCGTTCTGGGCATTGGGCTCTAAAGTGTTCTTTTAGAAGGGGAAACGAATGCACCCTTGGATTAGGCAATAAAATATAGGAGCTATAACATTTCTAATATTGAGCACAATGCAATTTTAACTCCTATGTCGGCTTGATGCAACTCAATTGTCCTGTGATAATTTCGAAATGGCAGATTAGATGAAATGAACGCTGATGTCATCCAGATGCTACTACATATTATACTCTATTGCCCTAAACCTCCTACAAAGTGTTTCATCTCAAGGGATCTGTGCGGGTATGGCAAAGACACTGAATAAAATGTACGATACGAGTAATTCTGTTTTCATGTGCACCATGTTATAAAATACTCATTTATGTGGATGTTCATAACCCCTATGTCATCAAATTGAGAAACATTATTGTTGTAACCTTCCTACATCAAGTCTTGTAACTCTCTCACTCTCTTGATAGCTATATATTTGGAGAGAATTGTAGGTGATGAGGACATTGCCATGCTAGATGCACTCAAGCTGAAGTCTCCTCCATGTTACAAGTTGTTTCAACTCTGTCGACGCATCTGATTCGGATTCAACAAACCTGCCAGGACGAATTTTATGATTTCTCCTACATACGACATCGGAATGACGCGTTTCCATAGGCATTGGAAATAAGACGACGACACGATCATTTTGTGTGATCCTGAGAAGGTGTTGTGTCACCTTTTTGGGCCGACTTGGCCTGGTATCATGTCGGGCCTTAAGCCCATGTTGAGGATGCCCCATCCTGGTTCGCCCTCAACCCTAGCATTTCCCTAGACTATAAAACTCAGTATCCGCCGCCGTTTAGACTTGGATTTTGTTTAGTTCAAGTTTTCCATCAAGAAACTACGATTGATTCATTGTAACTGTGGTGACAAGTCCTTTTACTGTGATTCAGGGCCCCTGTTCTTGTTCTCCTCGACTGTGGCGATTAGTTTTTTTGAACCGAGTGCTTGAACTCCACTTATATCGAGTGTTCATTCATATTTGCAATTTCAGATTGCGTGTTTATACCTTCTTTCTTGTGTTCTCAATTCGCTTGCAGGAAAAATCCTTTTCGGCGAGGTCAATCTAGTTGTGCTTGGTTGATAACCAACGGAGCAGTGGTGTAGCGGATGCAGGATTGAATCGTGTTGATTCGAAGCTGGATCGTCAACGTCGAGTCTCCACAATCCGAGTTTACCCCTTCTACCTCTCGGAAGATCGGCCTAGATCATATCAGTACGCATCAAACACACAAGAGAATAAAGAATATATTATTCCCTCTCTCATTTTGTTCTCCACATTCATAGTCTGATTTACGATAGCCAACAAGCAATTTATATTTAACACACCATTGATTCTTGATCGACGTACTTTTTCATGTATGATTTTTTTACCTCAGAAAAGCCTAGCCACACCCACACAAAAAAAATCAAGATGGATCATAGACCATGCATCAATCATTCAAACATCAACTAATTGCATAAGAGGATTATTGATGACAAGTATTTATACAACTTGTCTTTATTATGGCTAACCTAAATATTCGTAAACGGAAAAAGGACATTATTAAGAACAGAGAGCTCCAGGAGTAAAACTCATACCCTGAGAACCAGCTCTGAACTTTTCAAGGAACACAACTAAGAGTATGTCCACTTGCATTGCTCACTGAAATAATTTTTCTGGACACAATCATAAGAGTTGACATAATAATCTATAGTTCATCTATGCCACTGATACTTATATGAACATAATAACAATGCTCTCGTAAGAATAATATCAAGAATAACATAAGCAGGAGATAACTCCGTTGAAATAGATTAGAGTCTTACAAAGAAGAGAGAGAGTAGCTACCTCCAACTCTCCTAAGGGATTTGGTAACTCTAAAGAGACTATTCTAAGCCTATTCTCATAGCCCTCGACTACTAATACAAAAGTGTGGTGAGAGGATTTGCTTGTGTATTGTGTGTTTATAAACGAGGGGTACCCCTCTTTATATAGGGTCCAAGAGGCGGTTCCGAGGCCGTTCAAGGAGCGGGGTCCAGCAGGTGCCAACATAGGTCGGTGGAGAAAAGCAGTAGGGAGTTTGCCGCCAAAGAGGGGGAGGGGGCAATGGGGCCAACAGTTGGCCGACCTATTGTGGGGTCGATTGGCCAAGTGCTTTGGTCATTGATGGTTTAGCATTGATTGCTCATGATAAATTTGGTTTGTGGGCTTCTTTCTCCATCTCGCAGTCTTTGGAATATTCTTGTATTTTGCATCTGCCACTTTATTCTTCATTTCACCTCATTTCTTTATGTATTCTATCTGCACCAAATAAATTCCTAGGAAATGTGGAACTACATTATTTTGTAACAATATATGAGGTGCTCAGGTTAGTTCTCCTTTATTTCCAAGATATTTGGCTGTAGAATATTGCACTTAACGGCCGACAACAAACTCCCGCAAGCTAAACGTTTGCCAACTCTTGGTTGATCAGGAGTTGCTACAATGCCAACTCTTGATAAGCATACAACAAAGTACTCTACCAAGGATTGAAAAAGTTGGCATATAGGTTTCAACCATCCATGTTGATGGGGATTATTAATTTCCTTTATCTTAGGTGGTTGAAAGATAGAACGATTCGTAGAAAGGTGGATATGTGGAACTTATTTTGCTATGTAAGCATATCTAGTATGCATATGTTGTTAAGTTAAGAGATGGTCCTAGCGAAAGACATTGCACTTGCTCGTGCCAAATATTTCGAAAAGATGTTCAGGGGCGAGGAGAGAATGGACTCACACGAAGGGATGAACGAGCACAATGTAAGTGGTCTTGGGCACAAATGACTCCCAAGAACAAGATATTATGCTAGGATGGAAAACATGATGTCTCTTTTTTTCAATGTTCTTCTTCCTCTTTTATTTTATTTTTTCAATCTCTGATGTTGCATGGGGGATGGAAAAAAGGTTCAAAACTTTTTGCACAACATAATATTCTTTTGAGAGATCAATAATTTATTTTCTGGGATCACAAGGGAGTGATTTTTTTGTTGAATCCTTGGAGAATGGATGGTATAATCCATGGTGCAAACTGCATAACCAAGCATGATTGAGAAATCAAAGCTTACACGAAGGGAGATAATTGGCTTTGGGAGTCCAATCCTAACCCAACTCAATGCACGCATGGATGATATAAGTGTGGATCAAAAATCAAAATGGAGTTCTTATTTTTGTGGATCGGTGGAAGGCATGTTTCTGTTAACTCCCATTGTCGAAGCATAGCATGTGTGAGTGGTGTGCATGTGAACGTGGATCAGAAAAGCCTGAAAAGTATCTAACAAGGGTCACAACAATTTGAGAAACCTTAGAAGTAGCATGTGTGTAAGATTTTGAATAAAATCAACATATGGCATGGTATAAATTTTCATCATTGAGGAACGTGTAAGTTTAATTATTCAAAACAAATTATCCAGAAATCAAGTATCACTCAAGACAAATTCCTACCAGCTCTTATCCCTCGATCATATCTCCCATCAACATAGACTAGGAACAAGAGTACTCAACCCACAAATTTTCAAATGATGATGTTGTAACACCACGAAATTTCAAATTTTGGGTTGTGCATAAGTTTCACTAAATTTTAAAACTTTTCAAGCCATGTTTGAATACTTTTCTAAAATTAATTATAGTGTTATCACTTTATGTATGCAAAAGGAGTGTGTTATCATTTTATGTAAGCAAAAGGAGCTATTTCCAAACTTAATTAATTAATTTTGGTTTAAAATTATTGCTTGCTGCATTCATGCTTCTCTAGAGATTGCAATAGGATTTTGTTGAGTGGAAAAACTTATTTTTTTATAAAAGAATCGGTTAGGATTCTAGCTTGATTTTGGAAAGCAAATAAGAATTAGTTTAGAAAAGGAGAAGTCGATCGGTGGCTTTACTAGGCTCGACCGCTGGACTTCCATGACGCGTCCCAGTTTTGTTTTTTTTCTTCCTTCGGGGTTTGGAACCCAGCTCGTGCGTGCCCTGCTTGGCCCAGCTCTCACGATCCAGCACCGCCCCACGCCGGTTCGCCTCGCTCAACGCCGCCTGCCATTGCACGTAATAGCGCCGCCACCACCGAGTCGGGAACGAGTCCACCTCGTGCCGCCCCTCGACGCCGCAGCTGCCTTCTCGACGAAATTGACGAACCACCACCACCATTAGTTGCAGCCCGCTGTAGCTAAGCCATGACAGAGCTCCACGGCATCCAGCGTGAGCACAGCATCATCTCATCTCCCTTCTCTACTAGCAACAACGAGAAACTAACTTCCCTAGCCCGAGATCGAGCAGAGTACGATGAGCCGCTGCCGCAAGCCGTGGTTATTTTGCCATTCGGACACTATCGTTTTTTTGCCCTAAAAAAATATCGTTTTGCGATAATTAGTTAAGATCTCTCTGTTTTAACAAAAATAACCCCTTAGTTCCCTATAGAATAAAATAAGACGAATATTTATTTAGAATAAAATCAATTCTTGTATGTTTAGATTCTCAAACATATTATTTATTTTATCAGTGCCAAATAGAGCTAATATTTACCTATATTTATTAGCTGCTTTGCAAAATCTATTTATGTATTTTATTTAATTTTCGAAATAGGTTATTTTGCATTTAGAACCCTAACCTTTACAGTTTTCAAAGAATAATATAAAACATATGCTTTAGGATCTAAAATAAAATTTCCTTCTTGTCTATTTTGCGAAATAAATTATTTATTACATGTATATTTATTTATAAATGCAGTAATCTTTTATTTCTTTCTGTTTAATAAATATAATAATTTATTTACGGCAAAAGATTATTTTACATTTTAAACCCTAGATCTTCAAATGTTTATAACTTTTTGCTCGTAGCTCCGCCTTTAGTAATTTTTGCATTCACGCGATCGAAGAGACGTTTATTATTCATTTTGTACGATTTTCATAGTCATTAGATATTTTTGATGTATTGTTCCTTAGTTCGCTTGTATGCTTGTTTCTTGCATGTTTGTATGGGTGTCACGTTAAATAGAAGAACATGCATTTCGAAGACTTGAAAGAGCAAGAGTTGAAGACATGAGCATTGCGCCTACTTTCTCATCTATCTGAATTTACTTCATGCATTGCAATTTAATTTGAATCCTATTGTGTCATATCTTGTTGCATATTATTTTCCTTGTCGCCTTGGTTTGGTGTAGTGTTATAGTATGGGTACGTCTTGCTTAGCATGCTCATAATGGGGTTCAACTTGAACTAAATGCTAAACTTGACTAATTATCCACTTGAACATAATGATCATAGACCGGTAATGTCTTTTAGCAACATGGAACTTCGGTGATCCCGACAGGAGGATAGTCGATGATGGTGTCGGTGCACACTGTTAGTTGTGGTGGTACCTGTTTGGGATCATTAGGCCCTGGCACAGTGTTTCCTGGTTCTGTGCATCCCTAGTATTAGGCCCTGGCTGCTGGATAGGGTTATCAAGATTCAAGAGGAGCTCTAGGAAATTTATCCTCAGATGGCACCATCTCATCAGCCTCAAATGACATAATTCGATTATGCAGTATGCAACATGCAAGAACCAGCTTAAGTTGAGTCTTATATGTGTGGTAATGCTTGTTGTCAAGGGTACGAAAACGACCCTTCAATGCCCCAAATGCCCTCTCAACAGACACACGCAACGATGAGTGCCTCAGGTTGAACAACTCTCTTGCATTTGTTGCTTTGTTCCTAGAATTAAATTAAGTCAACTGGTAATGGATAGACAAGAATGGCGTGGTAGAAAACTAGACCAGAATGCATAACCAACATCCACTAGGTTACACTACTAAGGAAAACAATTAAGCACTACGGACAATTAAGACAAAGACCTAAGTACTAGTACAAACCATTCTAAATTACCTGCACGTACCCTGTGGACATCTTCATGCTCTAAAACAAATGCCAAGAATAGAGCATAATCAGGAAGACCCCTCCCAACTAGCCAACACATATGCGAACTTGCGATCAAAGTCCACAGCTACAATAATATTTTGGGTAGGCTGATGTTTACTACCTCTAAGTGTTGCTTGCATGCGCAATGGTACCATGACATGTATATGAGTCCCGTCAATTGCTCCAATGCAGTCCTAAGAGTAGGTTATTGATGAACAAATGAGATTAAAATGTAATTCAATGAATAATAATGACAATTTTTGTGGATCCATGTTACCTTCAAATAGGATTCTACCGATGGAGACAAATCATCTCATCTCTCAATTCCCCTACTCCCACTTGCTATAAATACCTACTGATAGGTTCTTTAGATCTTCTAAAGTTATGGTGGATAAGCCTGGATCTTAGATTATGGCCAACAAAATGCAAAAACATGCTAACATGCTCCTCTATGGTACTATAAATTGAGTCCTTAAGCAGTTCCATCTGCCGAAATAGGTTACACAGTGAGAAAAGGGTGTCTTGCTCATACACAACATGTGAATCAATTCGACATCAGAGAAATTGTAAATATGCCCTACATTCTGCTGCCTTTTCTCATCCGCTATAGCCCTAGGCAACAACAATAAATGATCTGCTCCTAATCTATGACATTGTACCCTAGACACTATAAAGGTTACCATGACTACTACCGCCATTTACACAGCTTGTGAAAGAAGCAAATTAACCTTAGAGTCCATCTACAACAACACATGGAATATAAAAGGTAAGTGCCATGACCTTACCTTTTATATCGTGCAAGGTGATGATTTCATATGGTGGGAGGCTTGACCAGACACGACAGCTAGTGCAAAGAGTAGCCTCACAATGCGTCGATGAAGAGACTCTGCTACTAGCACTCATCCTCCAGACACCTGTCCTGTTCTTGCCCTGTCACGGTCGTCGATAATACTCCGGCGGAGTGGAGGTTGAACGAGAGAGACGAGCGGAGTGTTAATGAAATGGAGAGACAACCGAGTGGGGAGGTGAGCGCGCTTTATCGATTGGCAACCATAGGCCTTTCCAGGTTTTTTTTGTTTCACGCGCGAGCCCACCAGGTGCAAGTGAAATGGATGTGCGGGTGCAGCAAAAATGCATCACGCGTGCCTGGCCCGTGGGGAACGATTTTCAATTTCGTTCCCGCGGATGCAGCAAACCATCAGCGAATGCACCTACTCAACGTGACCCAATGGTCTATCCAAACTACCAGACTAGCCCAATGGTAGCTGTGGGTGCAGGTTCACGGCCCTTCCAGGGGAACAAACGTGCCCAAGGAGTTTCAGTTCAACAAGAAGTCACTGAAAGATATGATGATGTTATCATAAGATACGGAGAAAAGGCTTGAGAGGATTGAGAGAAAAATAAAGTCTTGACTCAAGTGATGAAGGTCATAGTATGATTCGGAGGGATCATTGCATGTTATGGATATAGTCTCGGGGGAATGGAGAGATGGTTTTCTTGTGGAGTCAGGAAGCAAGGAAGTCATCCTATGATCTGACGGTGTCAATGTATGATACAATGACAAGAGAAGAAGATGTCTAATAGCAAAGTGCTATGCAGATAGCTCTGGAATGGATAGGAGGGGGTCACCGTGAAATACAGGAAGGTTGTCGTAAGATCGTTGAGGACCATGATTGTCCCAACAAGTAGCTATGACTCGAGGAAGGATTAGGACTCCATCGTAGATCATCGGAAGATATAGTGAGCATCTATAGTCCTCAGCACAAACTGAGACTTGGTGTTTGGATCGGATTGAGGGAGGTCACCGTAAGATACGAGAAGGTCGCCGTAAGATACAGTGAGGATAATGATGGACTCAACCAAGAATTGTGACTCCAGGGGATAATCAATAGTTCACCATAAAATAAGAGGTCACCTTAAAATAAGATGGATGATCGCTGCAAGACACATTGAGGACCCAAAGTCCTCGTCAGAAAGCTAAGGGTGTGTTTGGTTGGGCTGTGGCTATGGAAAAAGCTGTCGTGGGCTGTGAAAAAGCAGCTGTGGGTTATGAGCTGTGAAAAAGCTGAAAGCCGTTTGGTAAAACAGCTGTGGCTTTTTGAAATTTACTAGCATACCCTACTTATCATCATATATACCATCATATATACGTACATATATACATACAAATATATGTATAATACATTTTATATTTATATATTTATTTATATCATATATATAATATAACATATATATAAATAAATAAGTAAACACACAATATTTTCATAAGATATATGTATATAAATAAATAAAAGTCATATAAAATATATATTACATGTATATATATACATATATATACATATGTAGGTAATTTCTTCAAACTTGTGAAAGACAAAGCCCGAAAAAGCACCTCCACACCTGCTTTCAGAAATGAAGTAGCAAAAGCTACTTTTGGCTTGGCTTTTATTGGCAGCCAACCCCTTTGGTTGGGCTACTGGCTTTTTGGAAAAGGCAAAGCCAGAAAAAGCCCAACCAAACACACCCTAAGTATCAGAATTTTGCCCTCGACAGATCGAAGACGAAGCCACCATATAGAACTGTGAGGTCACCATAAGGTACAATTGCCTAAATGTAGTTGGATTGAAAGAGAGCTAAGTAGCATATGTGGGTTACTTAGCTCTCTTTCCATCTGAGGTACAGTGTTTCTAAATGAAACAACCGTAAGACATGGTGGAGTCACCGTAAGGTACGGTGTTCCTAAACGAAATTGGAATAGAAACATGAGGTCTCTAGAGTTGGCATTTTGGAGGCCCTACCGTATGATATGGTGGGGGCGTCACTGTACAATACGGTGACCTAGCCATTGTAGCGGCTAGTTGTGGAGTTTTAATCTTCCTAGTAACCGTGTGATACCGCGACTTGGTCACACCGCATCTTACAACAGTAAGGTTTCCTTCCATGACTATGTATCTTCTAGTTTTGGGCAAGTAGGCATATATATAGCCATTATGGAGAACGTGTGGGTCTTGTACTTTGTTCGATTCGTCAAAATGAATTTAGGATAAGGCTTGGATCATGAATTAGCTACCGGTGTAGCCCAACTCTGCTTGATCCTTTCCAACAATAAAGCTGCAGCAGCACAAGTGTTCAGGGACGGGGCTCAATGAGTATCGTGGTGGTATGTAACCTTTTATTATCATCGTGTACAACGGATGTATATATTGGGGAAAAGAAATTGAAGGACTCAGTGACACTCAGGACCGGAAGAGCTTTGCATATCTGCCGCCAACCCATCCAATAATCAGGCTGGCCGGAACCCGTGCTTAAGGGCCGCCTCCCAGACAAGGTCGATGCGGTCAACGTCGATGGCGCCCACCTCATGGTGTGTACCCTTCCAAGAAGTGCACGATGCCGCCAGCGTGGCATGCGTGCACCGTCCTACGTTCCTGCGTGTACTCGCATGCGCCGAGGCCCTGCGCGTCTGTCGGGAGGCTCATGGCAACGATCTTACCGTAGCTGCAGTCCCGGCGGACTTCGGCCAGGGGCGGCACCGCGAACTGGTGGAAGTGCGTGCCGGCCGGCGCCCAACGCTGCTCTTGTGGAGACAACCACTTCCCGACGAGCCATGTCTTGCAGTGCTGCGCCGAACGGCACTCCGTAACCTGCTCCAGGTATTGCTCCAACTCCGGAGGTGCCTGCCCCTGGATCTTGAGGAACCGCTCTCTTGACGGCGTGAGCATCTGTGATAACACGGTATGACAAGGTTAATTAACCCAAGGAAAAAAATTTTGGTAGAAAAAAAGACATCGGGGTCACCGATAAATACGATATTTCAGAAGTATTGGTAGTTTTGGTGATTTAAATAAATTACATTTTAAAATGAATTGCATGATTTGATTATAAATGATCTTTAATCTCTGAATTATCATAATTGTATGTATAATGAAGACAATATTCGATAAATAAACGTAGTCAATGTTGAAATTTTGGCGAGAAAAATTATATCGGACATCACTGATAAATATGAAATATTGGATATATCGGTGAAATTTCGCCAAAATTGTTTTCCTAGAATTAACCACAAGATGTACGGCACATCTATGGATAACATACCATTACGCGGACTCGCTTCCTGCAGAGGTACAGCGCGATGGCCCTGCCGATTTTGGACGAGGCGCCGGTGAGGAAAACCTCGGTTGTGCCCTTGGGGATCCCGTGCAGGATCACCGCCGTCGTGAGGGTGTTGCGGTGGACGATGCGGACGCGGAGGTCTGGGTGCTTGTTAACAAATAGCGTGCCGCCTCCGTTCAACGCCTCGTTCTGAAAATCATGATCATTTTTCCCGGCTTTTAGCATATAGGAAATCGAGCTAGTCCAGATCACCTAGAAGTATTATCTTGTTCAGAACCACAAACCTTGTTGAGGCCTGCAAGGCCGACGACTTTGACGCCCATATTGTCGGCCCGCAAAATGGCATGCTCAATCTGCTTGTTGATGCCCTTCTGGCAAAATGTCAAGAAGTACTGCAAGCCGACCAAAACACAGGCCGTTTTTGATTATCAAGGGGCACCTGACACTAAAATTGGCAGTACAAGGTTTGGCTCTCATCATATGCAAACCTGGAAGCCGTATCTTGGGACGATCCAGAACTGGAGCAGTCGTCCGCGAAGGTTGACGCATGAGACAAGGAACGGATTGGGGCGCCACGCCCACAGGAGGAGCATGGCAACGAACGCCGGGGGCCACATGGGCACTAGGAAGAGCTGCATGGAGAAGGGCGCCGACGCAAACGACCGGAGTAGCATGGGTACGTGCAGTGAATGCGTCACATCGATCAAGTGTCCCACAAACACAAAATCCGGCACTTCCTCTACACCTGCAAAATTTCCTGTGACATTATACTCCAATCTGCATCGATCCCAAAATACAAGGTCAAACTTGTAATTTTTGATCAACAATATTTACAAAAAACTATTTTTAAATAATATCATCTCTAGTTTTAGCACTGCGTACGAATGTGTCGGTACTAAGGGCAACAGTTGAACAAGTCAGTATTTGACCAGAGAGCTCCTCTTTTTTTACAACCGGAGAATACACAAATTAAAGCTTTGTGGATACTTCAACTTCATTTACTAAAAGATTTTTTGAGGCTGGACTATTACCTGAACTAGTTTTCTTCTGCATGTCCCATGACCGAGGATCGAGCGTGCCGCCCAGGAGGTCGAACACGGGCATGAACAGGCAGAAATTGGCATCTCTCCTCGTGTGATGGATCGTGTGGTACCTAATTGTCATTATACACACAGCAGATAAGTATTAACTGTCAAGCTATGTCGTAGATGACGTCATCGGTATAGATAGGTACATATGGTGTGCGTATATGAAGGTTGAGTCATATATGTACGTTGGGGTGTAGATGAGGTATCTGAGGACCGGGGCTGCGCGGAAGAGCCAGCTTGGGAACACTTCGACGTTGCAGTGGCCCATGGCGTGGAGGAAGTCGAAGTCCAGTACATAGAAGAAGGCCAGGGCCACTGAGCCGAACCCTGCCAAGCATGAGCCCACCAGCGGCACCGCCATGAGCAGGCTCAGCAACATGTACTCCAGTGGCGTCGCGAGCCCGGCTGCATTTTCCCACAAACCATTGGGATCCGAATAACTTTTACAGAACGGAAGCAAATCTGGCCGAGCAGGCAATTGGTTAAACCTGTGAATGGCTGGGGCACCATCACCGAGTGGTGCAGCCAGTGATACGTGGCGAAGAGATCGCCAGAGTGCAAGGACCGGTGTGCTGCGTAAAACACGGGCTCGGTGACCGCTACGTGGAGCAGCGCTGCGGCAATGAGGCCCCGGGCATCCCAGAGTGGTAGATGGCGCAGCGTCGGGAATGCGTGTAGTGCCACGGCTGCCATAAGGATCTGCAGTATCAAGAAGTTGTCCCTGTGGACAGAACACCAATACGTTGGTCATTTCTGCTGCAAAAACAAAGCTCAGGGACATGGTGCATATTTTGTACTGTATCATTACGGACTTACCAGTCCCACTCCTTGTCAATCTGCTCATAGTCCACACCGTTGCGGATGATGCGACGGCACCAGGTGGCAAACAGCATGTTGCTGAAGGAGCTCCAGATCTGGTAAGTGAGCGCCCTAAGACCAAACAGCACGAGTAGAAGAACGATCCACTGTTCGGGGTTCGCCGAATCCCATGCTCGAGATGCAATGGCTTTGCCGACCAGTGGTCCGTATAGAATATACTGCACCAGCAATAAGCACGTCAGTATAGTGCCAAAGTAACGGGGATATTTTTTCAAGTTCCTTAGACAGAGTTATCAAGTCTATACCTTGTAGAACCCGAGGTTGTTCCATGCCCAGGATGCCAGGAACTCAGCAATCATGTTGCCTTGTTAACAGCTATGGGCTACCGGTTACGAATAATAATCTCCGTTACCACTCACCCCTTCCCCTCAGATCAACAAGGCATCATAAAGCCTCAGACTGCATATATATATACATATGTATTTATAGGAAGTAGGAACCTTGCCTTCACAAGCAATGCCATGTTGAGTGTACAACAGAATATATATGTGTTTTTGGCTTAATCTCCAACCATTTACGATTCATGTGATTACATGCGAAAAATGAGTTCTATGTAATAATTACTTGGTAATCCTCTATATTCGAAATGAGAGTCCAGTTATACAATTTATTTTTCTATAATGAAAACCTATTCTAAATGACATGTAATTTCACACCAAAATCCGTTGACTCACAGAAGGTCAAGCTCAACCTCCACTGGTTCATTATACAAGCTCAGTGTTTACATGACGTAAAAAAGGCAGCATTGATATAACCATGCAAAATCACATATGAAACATTTATCGTGTGTAGATGAAACAAAGGTACTAGCCAATAAAGATTGTCTCTTGAAGATCTTTATCTCAAATCGACTATTCCTCATATCAATCTGAATTAGTTTTTGTTACACTCCTTCTGTTAGAGTGTGGCCTGGCTTGTAGCGGCTACGAGCCCCTGTCGCTAGCCCAGGTTACGTTGGGTCTACTGAACCAAAGGCTCAACTAGAGCCCGAACCAAGGTCCTCGGTCACCTCACCTCAAAAGACTAGCCTGATAGATGAGGATCCCTCCACCTTATTAGTTGGGCTTCTCCATCAACAATATCGGATGTGAGACTAAACCTAACAATCTCACCTTCACATCCCGGTGGACACCCCTCCGGCAGCCCGATAACTATATGGCCCAGGAGATCTAATCCAACGACCCAATGTACGTGTGAGGTTCCCGAGATGTTTCATGTTTCTGACCATGGCTCTGATACCACTTGTTAGAGTGTGGCCACGTGCTCTCACTGCTAGTCCTAGGCCACCTCAATCCAAAAAGGCTAGCCCCATAGGTGAGGATCCCTCCATCCTTTAAGTTAGCTCCCCCATCATCAATATCTTATGTGGGACTAAACCCATCACCTTGCAAATCTAAATTAGTATTTGAATAATTCAATAATTTTTTTTAATTTTTATAATATTTTGCATACTTAAAATATGTGTCGTATCCTTGACGATCCTATGTGTTTATTGTCTTGCAGCACGTTCGTTAATTGTGACATATTATACTACCTATCCTATAAAATCTGGATGATATTGCTGACCTATCAATTGTAATTTTGGCAGGTGATGGTGGTGGTTAGTGGAACTAAAATATGGGTGGTACTTGCAGCTTTTAATGCACATGCTTTTTAAACCGTCAATTTGAAATTTTGTATATGGTCACTCATTCCAAACATATTTTGCAGCGTCATTCACATGTTTTCAGGATTTGTTTCATGTTATGAACCCCAAATTTTCTTGGTCGGGAGAAGGCAGTTACCACATGGCACACTTTTAATTTGCAAAAAACATGTGTATCGTACCATATCTTGAGTTGGGTTTTGTTTGCCGTCACAATCAACCAATATAACCTATCCATGAGAAACACCTGCAGACATAAATCCCTTAGAAGAAATAGTTACACAACATCTGTAAATCATGACTTTATTGCAATTGTTGATGAAATGTTTCCGTTCCTGGAAAAAGAAAATGCAGACATTAGAGACGCTTTTCTAGATACCCAACATGTCTGATTCATGCCTTGATTCCTATGCTTCTAGAAGCAGTACCACCTTATTGATTGCCTCTTAAGTACGACTTGCTGTAAACATTTATTTTTTTATCCTTATTGAGTTCCATTTAAGTATAGTACATTTTTTAGACATCCCATTTGTCTACAGTTAGAAAAGATATTAGCTTAACTCTTTTTTTCACTACTTCAAAAATATTTGTTGCAGCTTTTTAGATTATAGTGTATAAATAATTTTAACTGCAACTCAAGTATACTAAACTACGTACTACAAAAAGGAAACTTTTGGTTAGTACCGTAGAAGATACCGCGTCCACCTGGGTATACTATTGTGGGAAGGCCAGTGGTCACCACACCTATGGTGCCATGTATGCTAGGATTAAAGATGTTAACAAATACTGCGCCGGTGCCGATTGGTACACCTTTTCTCCAATGTCACACCCGGTTTTATCGAACAAAACCGGATGCATCTATGTGCGTGTCCAGGATCAAGTTTCACGCACATAAGACAAATATGCTAAAAGAATAATATCTTTATTAAATCGTTAAATAATTGCATCACAGACATGCAGGTCTAAAATAAAAGATTACATTGCAGTGGAATAATCTAGGCATTGGCGTCCTCCAGCTCTCACAAGCAGTCGGCCGGAAGACCACAAGCCTAGCTCTTCTCTCCTTATCTTCGTCAAGGTCCATCCTTGTACTTTGCTTCTAATCAGTAGCAAGATTTGCAAAAGAGGAAAGCAACAACTTTTGAGTACATCACGTACTTATTAGCAAATGAGGGAAAATATGAGATGTTTGGCTAAGTCAAGAAAGGCTAACATGAGGTATAACTGCATAGAAAGCACCTATGTCTAGTTCCTTAATTAAGCAACCTATTTACTAAGTCTGATGTCCAGCCCCAATTCCAACCATGATCCAACATCACCAAACGATCCGTCATCTGATCAACTATCTCCAATCCATCCATGCCCCCTAATCAAGTGTGGATCCAGGCCACTCTTGACCGTGAGCACGACTGTTATAACAGTTTTGCACTTTGCAGATGTTGCACTACTTTACTAACAAGTCGGTGAGTTCATTTCATATTGCCCGGTGGACTAAAGTCTTCATGTTGCCGTGGTAGCTAGCCACTTGTCCACTTCGTAAGGTGCTCTGCTAGGATATCACCACGAAGCTTTTCACTAGGGTCTCCCGAGTACGTATGTACCCCCTAAGGTTTCACCGATAGGGGACTACCTTTACGTAACTTGTCCACCTGTAGGCCCCCTCTTGTGCCTTACGGGTCATAAGACTGCCCTCTCGTACCTTTCCATCCCCGCACCCCCATAAAGTTTCATACGAGATTGGGATATTACCTAACTACTGGGCTAAGCCTTCCCATATCAGCCTTGTACTTTGTGTTGTAAAGCCTGGGTTGCTACTCCATGAAACCGGTAAAGGCACCAACCCGAGTCTCGTGCACTACGACACCATCCCAAACCAAACCGGCTTGTCCAGATTCCTAACTAAGAAGATTACCAACCCAAGCGATCATTCTCGAGGATCATCATCAAGGTTCTCATTATAGTCAACCAAAATTAAGCAAGCTAAGCATGACATACCCAAATTTATGTCTAATTCCACCCAGACGACAAGGACGATTATGTAATAGGATACGACACACATAGGATTCATATTTTATAGAATGCAAACAAACCTGTGCAGATAGAAAGAAGTAGGTGTAATATGCGTCAAGGACACTTGCCTCTTTTCCCGTTTGCTACTGATTAAGTCTTCAACTTCACACTCTTCGATATCCTTGATTTGCTTGTGTTTTATTTACGTTGCGCGAGTAAACATAGAAACAAGCATATAAAAAACTAAGAAACAGAACAGTACACCATACCAAAACGTTAAAAAGCACTACTGAAAGAAAATACTCGCTGCAACAATTCCGTGGGCATTGTTGGTCGTAACTACGCACCTCCTTAGGATTGGTTCACTAGCATGCAAATTCAATCTCATTAACTCGTGAAGATAAACTTAGTATTCTATAAGACATGATGGTTTTGTTCACCCCGGCTTGTCACATGCAAGAGACTATTACCTCCTCACTGGTTTCTTGCACTATGCGATGAGCAAAAGCGTAATAGCAATTTATACTAATGATAAGAATAGATGGGTCCATGTGTATGATAATTGAGTGCATCGCATGGACTGAATTCATCGACTGAGTTTCGACTGAAGGTATTTTGGTTAAAATCCGAAACATCTTCACCGTCGACAATTTTGTTGTGCTTGACATCAACATTAACAAGTAAATAACTCTCGTTCCTTAGCTTTGTTGTGCTTGACATCAACATTAACTTTGTTGTGCTTGACATCAACATTAACACGTTTAAGGTGGTTTTGCAATGGTGGCATGTGTGTAGGTAGCCATGGATTGCATTTTGGATCCCAACATGGAGATAAGAAAGAGACGATACTTTTGTTATTGTAAACCAAAAAAAAAATGAAGAATAACATGAGGAGGTGGGGGCTACGTGAGGATCACACGTAGATGGTGTTGAGTTCTGATCCAAATTATGTACAATGGGAGGCCGACTTCGACGCAGCGAAGCGGAGGCCCGTCGCCGGAGGCTTCTCGTCGGTGGTATAAAAGGTTTGATTCATTTATCAGGTTGCATGGTTTTAAAAGATCAAATTATGATAGTTGTGTTTACCTCAAGTTTGTTAATGGATCACCTATATACTTGCTGTTATATGTTGATGACATGTTGATTGCTGCTAAGAGTAGTAAAGAAATCACTACACTAAAGAAATTGTTGAGTAGTGAATTTGACATGAAGGATCTTGGTGCTGCTAAGAAAATTCTAGGTATGGAAATTACTAGAGACCGTAAAGCTGGTTTATTGTTTCTTAGTCAGCATGGTTACATTGAAAAGGTTCTTCGTCGTTTCAACATGCATGATGCTGATCCAATTAGTACTCCTATTGCACCGTATTTTAAGTTGTCAGCTAAACAATGTGCTAGTACTCGTGATGATTTAGAATATATGTCAAAGGTTCCATATTCAAATGTTGTTGGTTCTCCGATGTATGCTATGGTTTGCTCTCGCTCGGATTTATCATATGCTATGAGCTTAGTGACAGATACATGTCTAATCCTGGTAGAGAACACTGGAGAGCTGTTCAGTGGATTCTCGGGTATCTCGGAGGGACGGCTGATTATTGTCCGAAGTTTGGAAGAACTGATAAGGGACTTGTTGGCTATTCTGATTCAGACTTTGCTGGTGATTTGGATAAGCGAAGATCACTCACAGGTTATGTTTTCACAATTGGAAGTTGTGCTTGTGAGTTGGAAGGCTACTTTAATTTGCAGTCTGTTGTTGCTCAATCCACCACTGAAGCTGAGTATATTGCTATTTCTGAAGCGGGTAAGGAGCTGATTTGGTTGAAAGGATTATTTGCTGAACTTTCTGGAGTTGATTCTTGCATTAAGCTATTCTCCGATAGTCAAAGTGCTATATGTCTCACTAAAGATCAAATGTTTCATGAGAGGACAAAGCACATTGAGATCAAGTATCATTTCATTCGTGATCAGATTGAGAAGGGTAAGCTAAAGGTATTCAAGATTAGTACTCATGATAATCCTGCTGATATGTTGACAAAGCCGGTTCTTGTTGCTAAGTTTAAGCTATGCTCAAGCTTAGTCGGCATTATGGATTAGCCCTAGAGGCTATTTGCGCCGAAGCATTTCTTTCTCTTATTGTGTTCAAGATGAAGGTTTTGATTTTTGCTACAAGAAGAATTTGTCTCAAGGTGGAGTTTGCTGAGTTGTGATCCAAATTATGTACAATGGGAGGCCGACTTCCGACGCAGCGAAGCGGAGGCCCGTCGCCGGAGGCTTCGGTACGGTACATATACTCGTTTTAGGGTTTCCACCGAGATAACACAATCATATTCTTGTAAGCCGCCGTCAGGCGTTGTAACCCCAACTCTTGATAGTGAAGTGTTTGCTGGCTGGCGCCCGTGGTTTTTCCCTCCCGCATTGGAAGGGTTTTCCACGTTTAATCCTTGTGTCCCTTGTGGTTTGATCTTCTGTTCTTCATCGTTGTTTCGTCATCGTTCAGTAACAGAGGGGATTACGGGCCAGATTTAATTTGCTTCTTTTATTATGTGATTTGGGGATGAAGGGTTAGATATTTTGCTTTTTATGTGAACTAGCAAGTTGGCCTGCGCTGGTAGCGCGGCTAGAACAGATACAACAGATTTTCCTAACTAAGGACAGGTACAAAGGTAGTCTCATAGGTGATCGCATGCATGATATGTAATCATGAGACGATCTATGAGACAACTTATACAATCGATAATTGTTTTTGACGTCTTATAGGAATGTCACATTTCATTTATTTGTGGATGAAAAGAGAAATATTTATGAGTTGCATGGCAACTTCAACTCGTACAATGAGGTTAAAGCCGTCTCATACTCCTATGTTTTAGCGCATGGGGTGGTTGGCTCACGAAAAAACCACCTACCTCTTTATCTAACCCCCCCCTCTCTCTCTCTCTCTTTCTTCTATGTCATCAAAAATCATATGTGGCACTACATGAGACGGTATGAGACTGCCTACGTGTAGCATTGTACCTGCCTGCCTAAGTGACATCACACTAAGCTAGACTTAGAAAAAATTAAAATTTATTCATAAATCACCATGCATATACATATGATATTTTTTATGTATTCTTAGTATTCTAAATTTATAATTTTTAAAACTATTATAATAAAAGGAATAAACTTAGCTCAAGCATAGCTAATTCTTCTTGACTTGACTATCCAGCCTAACCTAGCATCACCATACGTCGTTTTTGGCATCATGGATGGGAGGTATATCTCCCATATACAGACCAACCTTTTTCTCTTGTGCGTGCCTGCCTTGCATTAGAAAGAGCATGCTCAGTTGCAACATATGTTTGTTTGCATTTGGTTACGTGCTAATGTCTATCCTCCCCTTTTATTATATTTTGAAATTTATATACCTGTTGGTGATTGGATCCAATCAAGATCACATTTCGATAGATTAACATCAATAAATATAGTCTATATATCTTTAAGGACAAATAATACATATGTACAAAAAGTTGAAAAATGGAAGCTTTACATGATGTGTAATCATACCTAAACCAGGACGGACAACCCTGTTGCACTAATGCAGAATAGCGGCGGTAACTCATCATTTTAGTATGCAATGAACATGCCTAATAAATAATATCAATCATAAGGGAATTACTCATCGTTTGCTATTACTTTAGACTTTTGGATGTAAGTGGTTAGTCTATAGTAACTTAACGTGGTATCGAGCCAGAGGTCTTGAGTTCAAGTCTGGTGACCGTATTTTCTGCTACATAGCTCTATTTCCATGTCTGAGGTTTGAGGGACTCACAACGTGAGAATGAGCGTTGAACCATAAGTAAATTGATGACCCTTCACTAATCTTGTTCATGATTAGCAGTCGACTGCCAGCAGCATATTAGCAAATGTGTTAATCACTTCAGCTTGCTTGCCGGATTTGAATCTTGGTGTGTTGAGCATATTATTTATCAAATAATTGCTGCATTTAGCTCCTCCAATTAATTCAACGGGACATCATTGTCCCTTCTGTTTGAGTTATCTTTGCACTGAATTTAGAAATTGGCAGATTGAGCTATCACGGTATCAGCAAATTGTGCATGTTAATTCGAACTTCTTTTCTATTTGACAACTATTTGTTCCTATTCCTACCAGTGGGTGTCTTCATGTTTCAAAATTTTTTAGTGTTCATAAAAACAAACCAAATGCCAAATTTTTCAAAAGGAATATACAAATGTACATAGCAAAAACCCTATGCCACAGCTATTTTTAACATTAGCTTTTGACCTGGAAAATGCTTATATGTTCATAAAAGAACCTTGTCATCTTTAACAAAATATAATCTATGGTGTACAAAAAATCTAGCCTACACCGTGACATTGCATCTCAGCCGGTGTTTCACTTCGACCTCAATTGTCAGTGTTGCCGCAGGAGGAGCTGAAGCCTAGAAACCTTGCTCATCCATTGACCGGAGCTCTCATGGGTGAGTTATTCAATTTTGTGCAATATGTGCAGAGGTGCCGCACAATTGCAGCCACATATTAATTCGCTCGATGTGGAATATGTGCAGGTGCCGCACAATGCCGCAGTGCTGGACGGCCTCCTTGTTTAGGCAAACCGAGGGTCAATCTTTTGTTTATACAGGGAAAAAAAAACATCTGGATGTTAATTGGACTCTTTTCCGGATTTTGTATTTCATTCGTGGCTGTACCTAAAAAATCTTCGGTGGTGGATGGGTTCTATTTCTCTTCGTAGAACGGAATTCTCTTTAGTCGTCAGGACTCAATATTCCCTTTTTTCAGTCCGGAAGTATAAAAAGAACTATTTTACTGGTTTCTTGTTTCAGATTTTGATACGGTGATGGTGGATTCCATATTTTTTATTCTCTAATACGAACCTCTCTTGTATTCAATATGGATTATGGACTCTACGGTTTTTTTTTGAATATGGAATATTTTGTTTCAGGCAAACCGAGGGTTAATCTTTTGTTTATACAGGAAAACAAAAATCTAATACGAACCTCTCTTGTATCCAATATGGATTATGGTTACGTTTAATATTCTTTTTTGACTATGGAATATTTGGTTTCATCTAGACCATTAGATCATCATAAAATCCAACGGTCTATATTTTCTCTTTTTCCTGATTAATGTGAGAATTTCTTTGCTTTGAGAGCGAACGTGGTGGCTCCTTTTAACCTTCTAATATAAAGATAATAGATAGATTTCTAGCCTATTTCTCTTTTTTGGAGGCCATATGGTGGGAAGTTCATCTCCTTTTATTATTAAATAGATTAAATCACGTGCCCATCAGTCCTAACTATTCCTTTCCGATGCCTTCATGCACACTGCGATCTACAACCATCGAGGAGACAGAAAGCAAGCAAAGGAAGGTTAGGAAACGCAGCAGATTTTCTCAAGCAATGGTCTGGATGAAGAGTAACACTCATTTATATGATGCAGAGAATTTTTGTTTACACAAAGTGGTAACCTGATCCTTTCGAAACACATATACACAGCAAATGTTTTAACATATATCAGTTTGTTGTCCTGAATTCTGAAGATTTACTATATATAAGAAATCTACAGGTCTCTGAAGACTGAAGTACTTGGTAACGTAATATACCAGGAAAAAAAAATACTTACCAACGATCAAATTTTCTTGTAGTTTTATTATCACTTTCCAACCATTACTTAGTCCACTAATCAAGAGGTATACTTAGGGCATCTCCAACGGCAATAATTGTGCCGTCTGTATGACGGTTATTTTGCAAAAGGACCCCTCGTTCGGCTTGGAGACGGCTGAGCCGTCGTCTCGCGAGACGACGGCATCGGCTCGTGCTCCCAGGCAAGCAACAACGCCCATCGACGCGTTGTAGCACCAGCTTCGATTCATCGTTGGTGCCTCAGGATTTGGTGTGGATTTGGCGAGCTTTTGGCGTGAGACTTTGGACAAGGCCAGGAAAGGCACGACGGCGATGTGAGATGGAAGGTACGGACGGCGGCGCGGGGTGGAAAGACAGCCACGGCGGTGTCACACGCGTGGTCCCTTGTGACGGTGCTGTCCGCCGCGCTGTGCCGCTCTCGCAAAGGCCCGCGTCCGCGCTCGCAGGAGCTCGCACCTGCGTCGACACCGACGTCGGCGTGCCCGCGCTCGCCGCCACCCGCATCTGCGCGCCACGCCCATGCTTGCATCACCCTGCCGCTTCGCGACGCCAGGCCGCGCCCGCCCGCGCTGTCCGCGTACGCGTCGCTGAGCTGAGCTGCGCTGCGCCCTCACTCGCCCGGCAAGTTCTTTGAGGAGGCAGGCCGTGAGAGAGATTGGAAGAAGCTCAAAAGAAACTTCGTGGTGGAGGAGGCTCTTGCTTGGATAAGTTTCGTCTTCCCGCACGTGACGGGATAAGGATTAGGAGCTTGTCTTTTTTTTTCCTCTCTATTGATACTCTTTTTTTTTAATGGTGCATTGATCTATTTGATGTATATATGTAAATAACAAACGGTACACCAAATTTAGCGTTCATCTAATATTTTATTTTCTCTAATTACATAAGCTATGAATAAGCAACACAATAGTATATAGAGATGTTATTCATGGTTGATCATATACTGAATATAAAATATTAAACAATTAAATAGATAGCTTCTGTCTAAGGATTGTATGAGCTGTCTATTTAGCTGTTTGTGTTGCAAATTTCTAAATCTTGCAGACAGCAGCCGTCTGTGGGGTGCAGACGGCACGACCGGTTGATCTCGGTCTTTAATTAATATACGGTCGGCGCAAGACCATTATCTCGACGGTCATGCCTGGTCCAAGACCCAACAAGATACCCCACTCGCAGTGCTCGCTTTCGTCCACATCACCAACGCCTTCACCGCGCCGCCGAATTTCGTCGAGGACAAAGATGATGGATGCACCTGCCATGTTACCATACTCACTCAGCACGTGCCGGCTGGCCGCCAGCTTCCCGGGCTTCAGACGCAGCGCGGCCTCGTAGCCGTCCAAGACGGCACGGCCGCCGGGGTGCGCTGCCCAGAAGAAGCCGTTTCAGCCGTCGCTGCCGCCCGCAAGGCCCAGCGGCACCAGCACGTTCGTCAGGTACTGCTCGATGCTGTTGCCGACCAGGGCTGGCAGCTCGGAGTCGACGTTGATACCGTGGCCGAGCTCGCTGAGCTGTACCACGACGGTGTTCTCCGTTCCGGGCAACGTCACCTGCGCGGAAGACACCATCTGGAAAATGGGGCGCTCGACGGGGCTCGTCGGGCCGGCGCCGACGATGACGGCGCCGGCACCGTCGCCCCACAGGGTACTGCATACGAGGTCACCGAAGTTTGCCTCCTCGGGGGCTCGGAATGACACGAGGAAGAGTTCCAGGCAGGACACGAGCACGCGGGCGCCCGGGTTGTTCTCGGCGAGGTCCTTTGCGATGCGGAGCGCGGCAGCTCCGGCAGAGCAAGCGTGGAAGTAGAGCAGGGTGCGTTGCACGGCTGGGTTCAGGCCCAAGACCTTTGCGAGACGGAGGTCGAGTCCTGGTGATTGGGCCCCAGAACTGGTGCCGACCACGAGGTGCGTGATGTCAGCAGCCGGGCGCCGCCACTCCGCGATCGCCCTAGCTGCCGCGGTCGCAGCTAGTTCGGGGATGGCTTCTGCGGCAATGCTCAAGCGTGTGCAGAGTGAAGGCAGTGTGCGGTCCAAAGTCTCCGGGTGGCCGTCCATCATCTCCTCTAAATGGTGCAGGTAGCGCTTCTGGATGCCTGATTTTTCACCTGCGAACGAGAAGAATTAATGATTCATGGTACTTCGCGAAACGAATTTTTCGTACTTTGAAAATTTGAAGCGGTCCGTACATATTTTCTTCGCTTTTGCCTGCAGCATGGTTAGGTGTTGGCTCTTGGTGATACGGAAGTACCAGTCGGCGAACTCATCCTGGCGCACGCAGTTGGTAGGGTTCGCCGTGCCTATGGCCAGTATGGCCGCAGTGCGGTCGGCCCCCACCGGACAAGAAGGCTCCTGGGGGACGGTTTTAGAGTTGCCAGTTGCCGCCATAACTTGTTACTGGAACCGTGACAATGTAACCTGCTGAAACTAGCTACCAGCTCGTGGTCTGAAGCACTCGGCCGGTTATAAATAGTAGCCTGTGCCCTGTGATTAATTTTCCTGGACCTCGAACTACCCGAGAGTAATTAAAACGGTGGCTGGAGCTACCAACTGTCTTCGCGTAAAAACAGTTGATAGTGTTAACCTGTTTGCTACTGTTTTTACATATGATAAGTGTAATTCTTTTCAAGTTAATAAAAGGACGTACTGGAACGGAGTTGGTACTGCTTCTTCAAAGTAGGGCTCCCTTTGGAATGGAGTATTTTCACAGGAATTCCACAGGAAATCATTTCCTCTATTTCGCTGATGTCATGCAACGTTTGGAACGGAGGAAAGCATCTATCAATTCCGGAGGAAAGGAACGATTGCCTTCACAAAACGCAGGAAGAGAAAAAATCAATCTGAGCTCCGGTTTCTCGTAAGCCCGAGGCAAAGCGAGACAAAACGCATGAAGGGAGAGAGAAGATAGTAGACTTTGAAGATAAAGGTCAACCGTATACTCGTGTCAAAGGGAGCCTGCTCCTCGTCCCTGCGCACATACCTCTACTCTCCATCCGATCACAAGTTGTTGCAAATCAATATATAGGAGATGACCTGTCTTGGTAGCTATTCCAAATCAATAGTATAATATCTAAAGATTTTATTTAGTTACACTAATATTTTTATTCATGTCTTTCTATTCCTGCATTCCAAACACTTGAATTTCTCCATTCCTCTATTTTGGATTCCTGTGGTTTTGTTACTTTTCAGTTTCTGTGTTTTCTTCATTCCTACATTTTTTTTCTATTCTTGTGTTTTTCGTTCCTTCGTTCCAAACAGAGCCTAGCTGAATTTCCCCCAACAGCACAATGCGCCTAGAGCTGACTCCCCTAACCGCGCGTGCACGGAGCTCGTGGCAGCTGCAAAGTGGTGCACATTATTCTTTCAAGGTTGTGCACATATGGTAAAAATGATATGGTCTTAACTGAAACTTGTGTAGATCCATGGTGCTTGTGCACCAGGGTAGCCTCTCTTGGCTTCTCCAGTACTCGCCAGCGCCATCTACATTTATTGGCTTTTTGCAATTTTTTTTTTACTTTTTGAATAACAGCAGGTCAGTTGATAAGTCATTACGGTTGGAGCACTGGTGGTAAGAGATCATGGCCTTCAAATTCTGGAGAGCTTCTCTTTCTTTGTATAAAGATGAGCTGTAGATTCTCGTGTTTCAGCAAATTTGAAATTCAAGAATGGAATGGCCGGTGCCGTGTCTGGAGGCGTTCTGACGGTATCCCTATCCACCACTGGAAACCTACTTCCTTTTTGTGTGCCCTGTTCGAAATTTCTCCATTTCCACCGGTTTTAGAGCACAGAATTTTAGGGACATGGTTTTTTTCCCACCGATTGGACATCCCATCGGAGAGAGAAAAATTAAAAAATATTTAAAATATTATTTAAAGTTTTTCAAATTTTACAAAACTTGATGTACATGTAGTTTATATGATACTAAACAATGTATTGAAAGTTTTACCCTTTAAATTCAATTTAGCTAAAAGATATAAAAATAACAAATTATGAATAAAGACAAAAGAAAAGGACAAAACAGCTAATTTATCATCTTCCTCTGTGATTTATTAATTTTATAACTTTTAAATAACGTTAAAGTTAAAGTTGAAACTTCATGTAATATACTTTCTACCGTATAAACTATGATCACACCGAAATTTATAATTTTTCAAAGTTTCTAAATATATATTATATTTTTTTCACCGGTGAGGGGACATCCCACCGGTGTGAAAGTTTACTTTCTCAGATTTTTGGCCCCAGGTCCGCCAGTCATACTCGTTGAACTGTTGCAAGCGAAATTAGCGAGCTACCAGGAATTCAGAGGTCATTCTTTTCATGTGAGGACATGTGCGTAGCTCACACATTTTGAATACTCAGCTCTGAAGATGTCGGTTAACTGTTTGCAGTTTGGCAGCCAACTAGCAGCTCCTCATGGCCAAACAAGCTATAGACTATAGATCGTACTATATATCCCAGAGCGGCTCCAGCATGGCCGTACAATAGCACGACAAGTTTAACTCAGCTGGCTGCCAACAGTTATCAAAAAAAAAATTAAAAGATGGCGACGAGCCGTCCGGTCACCGACCTTGAGACAACGCATCATGCGCAGCGTGCCCATGGCACAGCGGCGGTGCTGGCCGTCGGCACGTCAAACCCTGTGAACTGCATTCCCCAGGACGAGTACTCCGACCGGTACTTCCATGTTACTAAGAGTGACCACCTCGTCAAGCTCAAGGACAAGATGAAGAGAATATGTTCGAACTTTTACAATGAAGTTGTTCTTTACATGTTGTAACTTCCATTAGAAGGAGGATATGCTTTTTCTAACAGTTTTCTGGATTTGCTATACGGGTTTCCGTTGCAGGTGACAAATCTGGCATCACAAAGCGCTACTTCCACCACACGGAAGAAATGATCGACGGCAACCCGGATTTCCTGCACCACGCTCTGCCGTCCCTTAGCGAAAGTGTCCACATTGCTGCGAACGCCGTGCCGGAGCTGGCCGCTGCCGCCGCGGTGAAAGCTATAGCGCAGTGGGGCCGGTCCGTCGCCGACATAACACATCTGATCGTTACCACCAACTCCGGTGCTGGAACACCGGGCGCCGACCTCAGCATGGCCGGGCTACTCGGCCTCCTCCCGACGGTACAGCGTACCATGCTCTGCCTCAATGGCTGCTCAGCCGGTTCCGCCGCGCTCCGCCTCGCCAAGGACATTGCTGAGAACAACCTCGGTGCACGCGTCCTTGTGGTCTGTGTCGAGGTCACCGTGCTCGCCTTCCGGGCCCCGGACGAGACCGACCTCGACACACTCGTAGCAATGGCCCTGTTCGGAGACGGTGCCGGCGCAGCCATTGTCGGTGCCGGCCCGATGAGCTGTGTCGAGCGCCCGATGTATCACTTGGTGTCCGCATCACAGGCGACACTGGCTGGAACAGATAGAATGGTTGGGATAGAGATCACCGAGAGTGGCCTCCACTTCAAGTTGTCCGCTGAGCTACCAAAGCTGGTCGGGGACAACATCAAGCGGTGCCTAATGGAGACGCTTGCGCCGTTTGGGCTCGCTGGTGACTGGAATGGCCTCTTCTGGGTGGTGCATCCCGGTTACCGCGCCATCTTAGCCAGCTGCCAGGCAGCACTCAGTCTCCAACCCGGGAAGCTGGAGGCCAGCCATCATGTGCTAAATGAATACGGCAACATGCTTGGCGCCACCATCTTTTTTGTACTGGAAGAGATGTGGCACCGCCGCCAAAGCGGTAGTCAGGAGGATAGAGACAACTGCGATTGGGGCGTCATGTTGGGGTTTGGGCCGGGTTTCACTGTCGAGATGATGGTGTTGCGGGCTGCCTGCAGCGGGAGCGAAGATAATAAATTAACATATTGCTAGCAAGGTGGTCCGGACAACAGTGGCTGAAGTGGTAAGTACCACACCATTGAAAGTGTCCTTCCAAAGGGCTGTCATTGAGGAAAATATAAAAGAATGGTATGAGCTAGAGTGTCAAAAGTTTTAACAACTAATTTAACTACAAATAGAGATGATTTTATTTGGGATTTACATAAGATTGGTGTATTCTCTAGTCGATCCAGCTATGTATATGTTGTTTATTGAAGGTGCCACATAAAATTCAATTTTTTATGGTATCTTGAAAATGGTGTTATTCTCACTGAAGATAATCTTGCAAGATGACAGTGGAGATGAATTTTGTGGAGTTTTTAATCTGGATCGTTGGAGGCCATACAACACCTTTTCATTGATTGCCACTTCGCTCGTTTTATTTGGATTACCATTTATATCACCTCCCGAATTCAACTTCTGTCTAGCATTTTCTAACGTGTTTGATACCTGGCTTGACAGCACTCAACCCAAGCTTAAATATCAGATTTGTGTGAGATTGACAGCTCCATGCTGGGCTATTTGGTTGAATAGAAATGATATGGTATTCAATCGCTCTATCTCTACACTTTCTTGCAGGTAATTTTCAGGGCTACATGTTGGAACCACACATGGTCATCGCTACATTAGGACAAGGATGCAAGAGAGAATTTGAAGAATGCTTGCCGTCTCTTGGAGGCTATGGTCATGGAAGTGTTTGCTAAGTTTGGATGGAAGTTTTCGAATAGGGAATGCAGCTTAGTTCTGTTTTTGTTTTCGAATAACTTCTTTTGTTTATCTACACTGATATTCTATGGAATGTTTTGTGGGCCGAAGTGCTCTCCCTATTTTACAATTGTCTACACCTTCCTTGAAGTTGCAGAGGCTGGGACCTTGTTCCATTACTTTTTAAAAAATGTGCTCCGCACAATTCCTCGTCTGGTTACACTGTATCAATTCTATATAAATCAATTGCGGTTAAATACATATGTTGGTAAAGACTAGTTTCCAAACATGCACTCTGCCACACCGTAGCACGCACGCTCTCTCCACCGCCCAATGTGTATCCGTTGCCACAAGTTCGATGATGGTGGAATAGAAGCACATGTCTTCGTTCACCATGGTTGGAGAAAGCAAATTCCAATTCAGTAGTACTAAACTGGACCAACCCTCTTATACCAACAAAATGGAATATTATTCATATCGAACATCATTACCCTTCGCTAAAACAAAAAATTGTCATCCCTAGCTTCTTGGATGTTGCTGTATGCGAAGTGATAAAATCGTGTTGAATTGGATTGTCAAACTCAATCAACTCGCCATGTTTGAGTGGATTTTCTTTTCTCAACTTAAACTGGACTCGTGGACTCCTTGATGAATATGACTCGTGTTTTATTGTGATAACAGATTCAATTTTCTTCAGGAGAAGAAGACACCGAGAACATATTGACAAATTCAGAAACGGAAACCAATGCCTGGACAGATCATTTTTAATTGGACAGATTTCTTTCTCATGGAAGAGACGCCTCCAACGAACTTACTAATAGGGAGTATAAATAGGAAAAATATCAGCTTTGACAACAAAAGGAAGTCAATATTATGATGGAAACAACAATTCAGGGAAGAATTTGCTTTGGTGGCCATCAAGGTAAAACCAGAAGTGAAGATTTTGGTACACAATATCCTATGCAATTTTAATTAGATTTACCTTGATTAGGGTTTTCATTCAACCTACAGATGCGTAATTTGTCAATATTTTTCTCTGATTTCTTTTGTATATAAATGAAAATAAACCAAATACGTGTCTATTCCCTTCTGACTTCGGTCAAAAACAAAAAAGAGGACATCGGGCAAACATTAGGGGTGGAATATGCAGGGCGGCAGGACGATGGTGAAGTTGTGGCAAAATGGTTTCATGTCATTGACATTTCAAGAAGGAAAGCAGCTATGATTATGATGCTAGAGTTACTGAGATGCCATTTTCTATGCCCACTTTGATAATAATTTTTCAGCTGAAATAAAGTTGAAGAAAATCAGCGTTTAGCCTCAAAGTGTGTGAAGACAAGGAGCTTATTTTGACCCTACACTAGCAGGCGTACAGTTTTCTTATTTGTCACCAATTTATGTTCCAGCAACACATTCTCACATTTTGATATGTATAGGAGAATTTAACGTCACATTTTATGTGACATATTGATATCTTTAAATGGCCCATGCATTATAACAACATAATATGCTGTTCTTGATGAATCTCTCACTTTTTCGTCTTGGAAATATTGGGGTTTTCAGCCATTTTTTGAATCATCCAGCCAGTTCTGTTTTGAAAATTGATTTTTTATTTCGGTCAAATTCAGCTAATTTGTCAAGAAATCCGAGAAAGCCAGTTATTCAGTGTACCAGTGGCCACCAAGATATATTCCATTACAAATTTTTTTCCTTTTTTCTTCGGTAAGTGCTTTCTTCTTTCCCTTTTTACTTGCTTTGTTTTTCTTCGCTTGTCTCAAATTCTCAGCCGTTTAGTGTGGAGCAAGACGAGAAGCAGAACTGACCGGCCAAGCCATCTTTGCGCTGCCTCTGGGAGGCTGTGTCTTCGCCCACCGGGTCCAGTTCCGAAAAAAAGGTGACCTAGTGGAAAGAACAAGGAAGCAGATGTTGTGAAGGAATTGAAGAAAGAAGATAGGTGCAAAAAGGCCTTTGCCTTGCAGGAAGAGAGGATGAAGATTGAGATAGAAAGAGTGCAGTTCAAAAGGCAACATGAAGAAGAGAGAATCATGAACATTGACATGACTACTCTGAACTACAAGCAACAACAATACTATGAACGGCTCCAGGACGAGATTGTAGTCAGGGACAAGTTTAGACGTTTATCATTGAAGTTTCAGTTTGTGTAAGACATCTCATGTCTCATATTTATGCATAATTTGATTTAAGCATATTCAGATAAGATTTATGCAGATTATTGATATTGATAATGCTTGAATGTGATATTGCCTGGCTGTTGAGTTCCTAATGTGATATTAATTGCTTGATTGTTCAGTTCTAAATGTGAATATGATCTAAGATTTCGAACTCAAACAATTATGGATGTATGATAGTCATGAACAATACTTAACTTTGAGGATGATGACTGTGAGCATGTAACCAGAAACCCATTTTGTTTTAACCCAAGTGTTGTTTTCCATCAGCATAGTTAGACACTATGTGAATAGTGCCATTGTCACAGCAGAATGAGCTACTCTATTCAGAAGTTCAAAATGAACAGTAGATAGAGGTGCCAGTTAAATTGACATCATAAAATTTATCACTCAATATTATCTCAAATAAGAAAATGTGGCCAAGTAAAAAGCAAAATCTGAAAAATCTCTATTACACACTGAAAACTGAAATCACTTGATATAAATATTCTTGTATAAATCCGGATGATTTTGTATCAAGGGCTCAATAAGGTCCGCTTGAACTTTAGTGTGGGTTTCCTTGTTCTTAATTTTCTTGTAATTTTCCATAAAACGCAGCAAGTTCAGGAGCTTTTTTGTGGGATGGTTCCACCTTGTCTCCCATGTAATCGTAAATGGTGGAATCCATATTGTACTCCTCTCTCTCATCCTCAACAATCATGTTATGCATAATTATACAAGTCATCATTATATTCCAGAGGAAATCCTCATCCCACATACGAGCTGACCCCCGAACAATAGCAATGCGAGATTGTAAAACCCCAAATGCCCGATCAACATCCTTCCTACACGCTTCTTGAGCTTTGGCAAAATATTTCTTCTTGATACCTTGTGGGTCGTGTATGGTCTTCACAAATGCAACCCATGACAGATATATACCATCTGCTAGATAATACCCAGTGTATAATCATTTCCATTAATAATATAATTTACTTGTTGACCTTAACCTTCAGCAAGCCTTGCAAAAATTGGAGATCATTGAAGCACATTGGTGTCATTGTGTGAGCTCGGCATCCTAAAAAATGTGTGCCAAATCCATAGATCTTGAGAAGCAACCACGTCTAATATAATGGTTGGCTCCTTTTTGTGGCCCCTATACATACCGTGGCAAGCAGTAGGACAATGTTTCCACGTCCAATGCATGCAATCAAAAGAATCAAGCATACCTAGAAAAACCCTTCTCATTAATTGCATGTAACCTAGCGGTATCCTATTCGTTAGGCAACCACAAATATTCAGATCCAAATACCTCAACAACAGTGGTTGTAAACCTTCATAGACATTTTAGAGCAGTACTCTCACCAATACGCATGTACTCATCCGTTGCATCAGCCGCTAATCCATAAGCTAGCATCCGAAATGCCGCCACCAACTTATGCAAGCAAGATAGTTCTAGTGTTCCGGCTGCATTCCTCTTTTGTACAAAGTAAGCATCGTTCTCTTCAACAGCCTTCATTATACGCAGGAAAACATGTTGTCTCATTCGAACTCTGTTCATACATAAAATTATTTAGGCAGACCACAACACTCAGTCAAAATATTTTGCAACCATAAATAACGTTATATACTAACCTTCATCTGAAATATTCTGAACCAAAAATAGGATTATCTGCAAAATAATCTCGATAAAGCAAGAAGTGCCACGGGTACCATTCTCAATCCACGGTAGTATGTCCCACGATAGAACCACGATGAACTGACTCATCGAGAGCCTCCTCTGCTATTATGTTTGCAGCGTTGTAAGAAAAATCATCTTCATCATGTAACGATGAATCAATAAACTCATTCATATCAAAATCATTGAATTCGTCGTCGGAATCCATACTGTAGGGTAGCAAGAGAGAGAGAAATACAATCAATCATCCACATGTACCATACATATCAATGAAATCGAGAAGCAATAAACCTCATGATGATAACATACCAAATTAGTAAAGGAGTGGCTGTGCACGTCACCGGCAAGAACAGGACTTGATCGGAGAGAAAATTGTAGGAAACGAACGATCGTGGTTGAAGATCAACTCAGCCTTTTCTAATCGGAGGTTGTGGTAGAAGTCTTAGCCGATCGCGCGGGCGGCGGCGAGTCATTCATGTGTCAAACCAGCTGATCGTGAGGGGCGGGCGGCGACTCGATTCTTCGCGTTAAACCAGTCTTGCGGCAGGCCCTCTGCTAGCGATCGCGGTAGGCACGCGTGGGCTGGGACTAACTAAACAGAATAGGACACACCAAATGACGTGGCAGGTTTTAAAAAAGATTTGAAAACAGTTTTTGCTACGCTGTTGGTTTCCGTCATAAATTTTTGGTGGTTTCTATTTTACATACTAGCTAAAAAAGTAAATTTAGAATTAGTTTTTGCTAGGCTCTTGGAGATGCTCTTATGATGGCTACTGCCTTAAACAAATTGTAACTAACAAAAACGTTGTTTGAACTTTCTTATCTGAGAATGCTGATATGGTCGCCGTTTTAGAGAGGACCCGCTGTAGTCAAAGAATTTTGGGCCCAAGACCGTAGCGCTGTTGCCAGAAGGAGATCATTATTTTCATGCGTGGACATATACGTTAGTTCACACATTTTAAATACTCAACTCCAGAAGATGTCGGTTAACTGTTGGCAGTTTGCCTGCCAACTAGCTCCTCATGGCCAAACAAGTTATACAGCATATAGATCGTACTATATATCCCAGAGACGTCAAGGTCATTCACCGCATAGCCTGATAAGTTAACACAGCTGCTTCATCTTGCCAACCTGTATCCTGATGGCGACCGTCCATGAGACAACCCATCATGCGCAGCGTGCCAATGGCACCGCTGCGGTGCTGGCCATCGGCACGGCAAACCCGGTGAACGGCATCCGGCAGGAGGAGTACACCGACTGGTACTTCCGTGTTACCAAGAGCGCCCACCTCGCCAAGCTGAAGGACAAGATGAAGAGAATATGTTCGAAATTATGCTATTTACTTGTTCGTTCTTCACTGTTATATAGCAACAAACACGTTCTAAATTCCATCAAAAAGAATATGTAATTTATGACAGTGTTATGGATTTTTTTATACTGGTGCTTCCCTCGCAGGTGAGAAATCAGGCATCTCAAAGCGCTACTTCCACCACACGGACGAAATGATGGGGGCAACCCGGAGTTCCTGGACCGTTCTCTGCCGTCGCTTAGCGCACGTCTGCGCATTGCTGCAAACGCCTTACCAGACCTGGCTGCTGCAGCGGCGGTGAAAGCGATAGCGGAGTGGGGCCGGTCGTCCGCCGACATAACCCACCTCATCGTCAACACCAACTCCGGTGCCGGAACGCCAGGCGCCGACCTCCACGTGGCCCGGCTACTCGGCCTCAGGCCGACGGTACAGCGCACCATGCTCTACCTCCACGGCTGCTCCGCTGGTTCCGTCGCGCTCCGCCTCGCCAAGGACATTGCAGAAAATAACCTCGGCGCCCGGGTCTTGGTGGTCTGCGTCGAGGCTACCGTCCTCGTCTTCCGGGGCCCTGACGAGACCGACCTAGACTCGCTCATAGCAATGGCCCTGTTTGGAGACGGTGCTGGCGCAGCCATTGTTGGTGCCGGTCCCATCAGCAGTCTCGAGCGCCCCATATATCAGTTGGTGTCTGCATCACAGGTGACATTGCCAGAAACAGATAACACCGTTGGGATAAAGGTCACCGAGAGTGGCCTCCACTTCAAGATGTCCATTGAGCTGCCGAAGCTGGTCGGGGACAACATCAAGCGGTGCCTGGCTCAGACGCTTGCGCCTTTCGGTCTCGCTGGTGACTGGAATGGCCTGTTCTGGGCGGCGCATCCCGGTGACCGTGCCATCTTGGATAGCTACCAGGCGGCGCTGGGGCTTGAGGCCGGGAAGCTTGATGCCAGCCGGCGTGTGCTGAGTGAATACGGCAACATGCTTGGCGCGACCGTCTTTTTTGTACTGGACGAGATGCGGCGCCGCAGACAGAGTGGTAACAAGGAGGAAAGGGATGACTGCGAGTGGGGGTCATGTTGGGACTTGGGCCTGGGATTACTGTCGAGATGATGGTGTTGCGCACTGCCGGCAGTGTGGACGAAGGATTAGCTTATCACTGAAGCTACAAGAAAAAGAAAACATGATATACTGAATAAAGTGTGAGGTTTATTTTCCGAATAAATGGAATAAAGGTTGAAGTGTCCCGTATGTCTATGGATGTGTGTGTGATTCTTAAAAGCCGATGATTTAGTGGGATTACCATCGCTATTATGGGTTATCATTCTATCGTATCGCATTGATCTTGATCCCCAGCTATTCAATAATATTTTGAACGTTCAGTTTGTTATGATATTTATCTGTAACTCTATGTAATCTCTAGTCCTAACAGATCAACACGGTTTGTTATAGATAATCCGAGATTGTAAAGTGTTTGAATTGTGTTGATCTGTTGAGTCTAGTCTTGTGAGGCAAGGTAACTGCCATGTTGTTACCAATGTATAAACAAAGCTACACGGCCCTACGGGTTAATACGCTTCCTGGTATTTTACATGGTAATCAGAGCTGTTTTCTCCAACGAGAAAACGATCCCATGGCGTCGTCCTTAGCTCCGGCGGTGAACACATTGAGTCACCTCATAACAGACGACACTACCAGAAAAAGGGTCTGTAGCGGCATTGTACGGATTCGCATAACGGCGTCAGAAAAAGAGACCCGCCGCTACAGTGTTCGGATGATTTTTAGCGGCGGATCATGTTGTCAACCGCCCCAAAAAATGATTTGTAGCGGCGGGTGAACATATGGGCCGTCTTTAAAAATCAGATCATTTATAACGGCAGTTTACAACATGGGCCGCCATTACAAATCGTTTTTTAAAGACGGCACGCAATATGAGCCGCCACTATAATTTCAGCCCAACAAACAAAAGCCCACTAAATCTATAAGTAACGAAACCCTACACCTCTCTCCACTTCCTCCACCCGCCGCCCATCCCACCCACTCAGCCGCCACCCATCCACAACCCTCTCTCTCTCTCTCTCTCTCTCTCTCTCTCGGCGGCGCGCATGGCCTTGCTGGATTTCCCGGACTTGACGGGCTGGAGCTTGCAGGTGGTGAAGAAGAATCGCTCCCCTGTCTTGGGCGTGGGGCGGAACTGGGCGGCGAGCGCGCCGGGCTAGCAGGCGTAGACGTCGGCGGTGTGGATGAAGGGGCTGATGGAGGCGTGCATCGGCTCGCCGGTGATGAGGCGCGGGAGGTAGTAGGTGACGGTGTCCCGCGGCGTGGGCTCGAAGCGGAACCCAAGCTGCAGGGCGCTCTCGATCGGCGGTAGCGGCTGTTCCACCGGTGCAGCTCTTCCCCGACGTGCCGCCCCTCCCTCGGCGCAGCTCCTTCCCCGACGCGCCGCCCCTCCCCGATGCAGCTACTTCCCCGGAGCGTCGCGCGTGGGAAGAGGGGCCTCCCCTCCGATCGGCGGCGACAGCATGCGGTGCGGGGCGGCTCGGCCGCCACCCTCCCATCGGCGGCGGCAGCATGCGGTGCGGGGCGGATCCGCCGCCTCCTCCCGGCGTGCGATGCGGGCGGCGGATCCACCGCTTCTCCACCCAGCGGCGGTGGCGGCAGCACGGTGTACGGGGAGGTCGCATCGCCGAGGAGCTCCAGATCTGACCGGGCCGTAGTGTGGGCTTGGGCCTTGTTGCGGGCCGGGCCCTTTTTTTTGTTTTTCGGGTAGAATCGTAGAGGCGGGTGAAGAAGTCATCCGCGGTTACTGTGTCAATTTTTTACGGCGGCCGTCCATTTTAACGCTGCTACATCTGTTCATTTGTAGCTGCGGAGGTGTAGCGGTGGGCCGGTATACCCGCCGCTGTAGGGCCTTTTGGCCCGCCGCTGTAGGCTCTAATTGTAGTAGTGAGAGAAACTCACAAGGGAGAACTGTCTCCTCTGGAAGGCACACGTGGTGCCAGCCATACGTGGAGCTCAGTTGTTTGGCTACCTACATGGTACGACCAAAGCTCCACCAGAAGAGATTGTGGTCGACAAGGCGGACAAATCTGTCCAGACCAAAGCAAATCCAGCATACACGGCCTGGGAGGTGCAGGATCAACAGGTTTTAAGCTACCTGAATTATTCCTCTGTCTCAAGAGAAGTTCTAAGCCAAGTCACCAGGTGCCAGACTTCCGAAGAGGTGTTTGGCTCGCAGTCACGTGCGAGGGTGATACATCTTCGCAACCTCCTGTCAACTACACGCAAAGGAGACATGTCGGCCTCTGAATACTTTGTCCAGATGCGAGGCTATGCTGATGAGATGGCTACAGCAGGGAAGAAGAGTGATGATGATGATTTGATCTCGTACATATTTGCTGGACTCGACCATGACTTCAATTCACTAGTCCATCAACCCGTGCATCCTAAGAGAATATAAATATGTTAAAAATTATTGTGTCAAGACTTTGAATACATATGGAGAAGAGTATGTTTCTTTATCAGAATAATTTATACATCCTATAAGAACAAATAAGAGTACAGCTCCAGAGGTAAAACACTCACCGTCTTCGTAGAGAGTTGCTGTTATGCACTCCATATACTACATGCAAAAATATGTATCTTACAAATAGTCCATCAACCCATGCTCCTGCACCAGCTAGAATAAATTATGCATCTAAAAAAATAACATAAGACGGATTTGAAAAAATACACCAACATGAAAGCCGCAAGTAAAAATTTATTACTCCGGTATTTAAGAAGAAAATATATATATATATGAGTATCCATTAGGATTAGCGTTCTTTCTTCACAACTGCAAAATCGATGAAAATATCCTTTTAATTATCATTCTATGGAAAAAAGGGATGGATATTAAGTACAAACTCAGAAGTTGTTTTTTTTTTCTGAATTCAATGAACACACACCGTTGCTTTGCACTTTGGAAATTATTATGGCTGCTTGGCCGGACCATGCGTGGAGTAATAACCAAAGATATGGGATCAGGCACTACCCCTTCAGTAATGGTTAAGTTTGTAGCTCCGTCTGGCCTCGTACATCCTATGCGCGCTGCATGCTACAAATTGGCCTCGCTGACTTAAAGGTTGACGCTAGAATACACACAGATTTTCTCCTTCACACCTGTTGCTGCTATTTATGCCCTGGTAGTGCATACTGCCCCTAGTGCAAATGTAGCAGGGAAACCTGTATTGGAATGGCATGGGAGGGCCTATATCCCAAATCATGGTGGAACAGTTCTTTGTATGAATCCACAAAAAATCACCACCTTAGCATGAAGCACATAACCGAGCCTAAATTTTCGTTTTTGTTCTTCAAACAATGGATATATTGGTCACCAAAGAACAATGGATGCATACCTGTCTCGCTATTTTATACATCATGGCCAGTTGATCTCCATGGGCTAAATATATACACGCCTCGTTCTATTATGAATGCGGGAGCTCCATGACAGCAACTCATTCAAAGGATTCCTTGATTGATTCCATACATGCATTCGGCGATCGGCACAAGCAAGGCGTGCAGAACTTCTGACTTGCGGCAAGTAGCGATGATCATCTGCTTCCGTTGTCGACGGCAAGCACGCCATCACCAAATCGTGTTTTCTCTCCGCGCTGAATTGAAGGAAGCCATCGAGAACAGGGCACCTATCTACCTACTGGTTCCCCGGCGGCCGGCGTAAGTCCTTGTCGTACGGATCGTGTTTTTCTGCTAAGTAGGAAATCTTGGTTCCCATACTATTCACGTACACACAACAGCAATATGCTTTTGGTATTTTTTTTTAGCAATATATGTTTTGGTATTTGAAGCGGTCTACAAATGCAAGCTACACTTGTATTGGGCAAGGACTTTGCAAACATGTCGTACGTCTTCATGACACACAAAAACGTTTTTATATCTGGACATTTGAACGCTTAAGATTTCTTGAATACCCAATTGACGGCTAGATGTTTTGCTTTTTTCTGAGAATTTCTAGTTTTTTTCTCCGACTAATGTGGAGGCCTCAAAAGGAGCCTCCAATTAGTAAATATAAGATTGGTTGAGAACGTGAGCAGTCGGGCCGATCCAATTGATACGGGAGATCTCCACGCACAACTCCTGAGGACTGAAGCTCGAAACGAGATCTTGGGCAAGTAATATCAGATTGGTGCCAACTCGGCATCCCATGGTTGTGGTCGTGGTGAAGGCGGTGCTCGAGGACGTGGTCACCCTGGTTGTGATGACAGTAGTGGTCGCGGTGGTTTTGGAAGACGAAGGCCAGGCGCTCGGCGTGGCAACAAGGACAGACCATGCTGCCAGATCTGCAAGAAGCTTGGTCATGAAGTAGTGTCACACCCGGTTTTAACGAACAAAACCGAATGCAGCTGTATGCGTGTCCAGGATCAAGTTTCACGCACACAGGACAAATAATATGGTAAAAGATATATTTATTAAATCATTAAATAATTACAGCAAGGACTCATAAGTCTAAAATAAAAAATTACATAGCAGCGGAATAACTAAGCGTCGGCGTCCTTCAACTCGCACAGACAGTTGGCCGGAAGACCATAAGCCTAGCTCTTCTCTCCTTATCTTCGTCCAGGTCCATCCATGTACTAGACTTCTGATCAGCAGCAAAATTTGCAAAAAGACGAAAGCAAAAACGTTTGAGGACATTGCGTACTCAGCAAGTGGGGAAAAATATGACATGTTTGGCTCAAGTCAAGAAAGGCTAGCATGAGGTTTAACTGCATAGAAGCACCTATGTCTAGTTCATTAATTAAGCAACTTATTAACTAAGTGGAGGTTTCTCCCGATTCTAACAATGATCCAACATCACCAAACGATCCACCATCTGATCAACCATCTCCAATCCTACCACCCATCCATGCCCTCTAATCGTCAAGTGAGGATCCAGGCCGCTCTTGACCGTGAGCATGGTTGTTATAACCATTTAACAGTCTGCACAGGTTGCACAACTTTACCCACAAGTTAATGATTCCGTCCCCTGTTTCTAGGTGGACTAAAGTCTCCATTTTGCTGTGCTGGCCAAACACAAACACACTTCCTTAGGTGTGTAGCTAGGAGATTACTGTGAAGCTTTTCCCGGTGCGCCCTCAACCCTAGCACGTCCCTAGACTATAAAACTCCGTAGCCGCCACCATTTAGTCTTGGGTTTTGTTTACTTTGAGTTTTCTAGAGAGAAACAACGATTGCATCTTTGTAACTGTGGTGACAAGTCCTTTTACTAAGATCCTGGGCCCCTGTTCTTCTTCTCCTCAACTGTGGCGATCAGTCCTTGAATCGAGTGCTAGAACTCTTAATTCAGAGTGTCAATTCCAATTTCCAATTTCAGATTGCATGTTTATCCCTTCTTGCTTGTGTTCTTGATTCGATTGTTGGAAAAGCCTTTTCGGTGAGGTCAAACAAGTTGTGCTTGGTTGATAACCAACAGAGAAGTGGTGTAGCGGTTGCAGGATCGGATCGTGTTGATTCGAAGCCACATCATCAGCATCAAGTTCTCCAAATTCTAGTTTACCCCCTCTACCTCTCCGAAGATCGGCCTAAACCATATCAAGTGGTATCAGATTTCGGGTTGCCCGTGAGATAATCGTGCTATCTTTTAAATTAGTTTTTGTTCATCACCTATTGTCCACAAAAAGCCCCAAAAACATTTACACTTTCCACTGTTCTACAGCCCTTTGTGCCTTGCAATTTCATTTCTAGATTGCTTTGTTGAGTTTGTGTCCGTGGTTGAGTCATGATGCTGGTTTAGGTTGTATTTCGTCATTGAAGTATAACGTGTCCACGCTGTTGTTTCCGCCGCTATCCCATCCACCTTGACCTAGATTACAAGTCGTGCCACCACACTACTCGACTTGTCGTCACTAGCCGCCTTGTGTGAAGTCTCACCGTGCAAGTCCTAGATAGTTTGCCAGCCGCCTTGTGTTTTCGTCCTGCCTCGCTGCCCCCCTTTGTTTCATCATCTGGCAAATACCTAGCTTAGTTCACACCATCCGTCGTGGTCCTAGTGTTGTGCTACCAAAAACCATAGGTTGACATACCTTCAGTAAAACAGGCATAACTTTTCGCTCGTTCCTTTGAATTTTTACAGAAGATTCATAACAAAAAGTTACACATATGATATATTGGCTTTTCTGGTCATGCCGGTCTCAAAAAAAATTAAAAAACAATCAGAAAAAAAAATGGAAAACATGTTTGAAGTTTCTGCACGTTTTTCGATGCAGATGTTTGATTTTCTGTAGGCAACATGCTAACTCAGTTTGAGTTCCCAATTCTTGTGGTTCCATCGCTTGTGATAAGAGTTCAGAGAAAACTAGAAAAAAATTCATTGAAAAAAAGAAAAGTGAAACAACTAAGATTTGCAGTAGGGTTTATTGTTGCAATATTTATAGAACTGCCATTTAGTGCATTTGTGCTTGTTCTTTGTGTTTTGTCCATCACTCTTTGTTTCATCTTGTTGTGCTACATCTAGGAACACGTCTTAGCCAGCAATTGTGACTTGTGCTTCGGATACTTATTGAACTTGGCTAATCTATTTTCGATCTTGCTAATCCATGTTGTCTTTTGAGCCTACCTATAGCTCCACAAACATACTTCTGTCAGCACTGGTTTTGTCCTTGCAACTATTACACCCAAGCTCAATAACTGATTGTATGATCCTATTGGCTTTGGTAAGAACACTTGTAAGACAGTGGTAAGCCATTTTCTATTTTTGCTTTCCACTACCACACATCCTCGTAGTTGTTAGCTGGTTAGGGACAATACCTTTGTGTTGTCGTATGACCTTTACTAACCTTGGAAGGGAAAGGAAAAGGTTCGGGGAAAGAGGATTCTTTGCAGTCCTCCAGGATTCTGTTGATTGTGTGTCTAAAGTCGAGCTTACCCAGTTTGGTGAAGAGCAACGCGCCTTCAGTATGGAAAAGTTTGAGGAGCTCATGGGCCATATCAGCAGCGTGGTGACTTGGATTGAGCATGTGGAGAACCAACCACAATGGGAGCGACCCCTTGATGCTGATGATTGTGATGCGAGCATCTGCACCGTAATCGTTACAGTATGGGAGGTAATAATAATCGTGCTAATAATGATGCTTTTGGAAAAGCTAAATTTACTATGCTTCCTTTTGCGGCTACTGCTGATCCAGATGCTTATTTAGAATGTGAACTTGTCGTCGATAAAAAAATTAATTGTCATTTAGTTTCTGCTGAACATAAAGTTAGACTGGCCACTAGTAAGTTTACTTGTTTTGCCCTTTTCTGGTTGAATGATCGTTGCAATTCTCCTAATGTTGTTATTCCTGAATCTTGGGTTGTTTTAAAGCAACACATGAAATCTCGCTTTGTTCCTCCATATTACCAACGTGACTTGCGTTTAAAGTTACAAAACTAAAAACAAGGTGATAAATCAGTAGAGGATTATTATCAGGAATTGCTTATAGGTTTACCACGTTGTGGTATACATGATGGTGATGAGGAAATTTGTGCTTGATTTTTTGGTGGTTTGAATCATTATATACAAGATATTCTTGATTACAAAGAGTGGAATAGGTTCAGCCAATTGTATCACCTTGCTCTTAAGGCTGGAAGAGAAGTGTAGGGACCCCATCATACTCCTTTCAGGTCCAACACTGGGAGGTCTTTTCAGCAGCATTCTGACTTTGACAAGGCGAAGTTTTTGGCTTCAAAGCTAACAACACCATCGCCTTCTACTACCACTAATTTGGAGGTGAGTAGTTTGGCTTCTATGCAGTCACCGGTGCCAAAGAAGGTTGGACAGAGTGCTTCGTCCATAGTTCAACCAATATCGTGTGCCACCACTACAAGGGTATGGGACATGTCGTGAAGGATTGTCCTAGTCGTCGGGCGTACATTGTTGCACCTGATGGAGATGGATATGTAAGTGCTAGTGATGTTGAAGATGATTTACTTGTTGCTGCTAACATTAATGCAGATGGTGTAGAGAATGAGGTGGAAATTGATTCGGTGGTTGCCGCTGCGGGTTTTCCTAACCTTATTGTACAGCATGTCATGTCCGCTCAGTTGGGCTATGAGGAAAAACAGAGGATTCAGCGCCACAATTTGTTCCATCTCTATGCTGTTGTCCAGGAGCGACTTGTTCTTACTATCATTGATAGTGGGAGTTTTTCAACCACTAGGTGAGTTCAGATTTGGTTACTGAGCCTGGCTTGACCACACGAGCACTTCCTCACCTGTACCACATACAATGGCTTAATAATAGTGGAAAGGCAAAGGTAACAACTAATACACGCATACATTTTTCTTATGGCTCTTATCAAGATTATGCTGATATTGATGTTGTACCTATGCAAGCATGTTCGCTTTTATTAGGTAGACCATGGGAATATGGTAAGGATGCTGCAACCATGGTAGATCTTATACATATACCTTTGTGCATAATAATAACATTAACTTGCTGCCTTTATCGCCTGCTGAACTTCAGAATCATTTTAAGGCACTTGCTGAAAATGCTAAGGATAAACATGTTAATGTTCCGCCTTCAAATGTTTCACATAAAGATATTAAGTTAAAGGAAGGTGTTTACCTTGCTACTAGTGCTGCTACTTCTAGACTTTGTGATAACAATGATGCACCATTGCTATACTATGCTGTCTCAAGATATTAGTGTTTTTGGTGATACCATGTCTTCTACTTTGGATGTTGTTACTAACCTTTTGCAAGAGCTTGATGATAAAGCGGAGTCAAGGATGGCTCCAATTCAAGAAGGGGGACGGGGGGGGGTGGGGGGTGATGAGGACATCTCCATGCTAGATGCACTCAAGGTGAATACTCCTCCATCTTACAAGTTGCTTCTAACTTCGCTAACGCATCCGATGCGGATTCAGCAAACCTGCCTGAATGAATTTGATGATTTCTCCTTCATACGACATCGGAATGAGGCATTTTCAGAGGCGTTGGAAAGAAGACGATGACACGGTCGTCTTGGTTCTCGTACGAGCTCCAGAACCATCATGCATCATTCTGTGTGATCCCGGAAAGGTGCTGCGTCACCTTTTTGGGCCAACTTGGCCTTGTATCATGTCGGGCATTAAGCCCATGTTGAGGACGCCCCATCCTAGTTCGCCCTAAACCCTAGCATGTCCCTAGACTATAAAACTCAGTATCTGCCGCCGTTCAGACTCGGGTTTTGTTTAGTTTGAATTTTCTAGAGGGAAACTACGATTGCATCTTTGTAACTGTGGTGACAAGTCCTTTTACTGAGATTCAGGGCCCCTGTTCTTGTTCTCCTCAACTGTGGCAATTAGTACTTTTGAACTGAGTGCTAGAACTCTTTTAATTTAGAGTTTCAATTCCTATTTGCAATTTTAGATTGCATGTTTATCCCTTCTTGCTTGTGTTCTCGATTCGCTTGCAGGAAAAGCCTTTTCGGCGAGGTCAATCATGATGAGGACATCACATCCGACCATGCAAACCATCAAGAGCAAACATCTATGAACTATATAGGTGGCCATGTAAACCATGGAATGGACCTCAAACAAGCAACATCAAGCCATGGACCAGCTACACCAATCCAAGGACCAATTACACGCAGCCGTGCTAAAGAACTTAAGCAACAGGTGAACTCACTCCTTAATGAATTTAATTCTACTTAAAATAAGAACTTTCTACTACCTAAGTCTTCTACACGCTTCTTGATAAGGTTTACACACAAGGAGCTGCTCTCTGGACCAACCGAGATGGAGTACACAAAGGATGACACATGTTACACAGAAGCTGAATGGGCTCGCGATGTGCTAACAATAGAGTCATCTCTCGATGCTCCCATGGTCGAGATCGTCAAGATTCCATATACATAATACACATGGTTGGAAAGATAATCAAGTCTACTTTCATCTCCGACAAACGGCTCATCATTTCGACTTCCCATTAAAACGTTATGCTCATTTTAGTGGAGACTGCCAGGGAGGCTAGAAGTCACGCGAGACTTCACGAGATGGCAGTTTTCACACCTTTCAGCTGCCCTTTTCTCAGCGGAAACTCTTGAACGTTTCACACCCATCTAGGAGGGATGTTCCTAGTATAAATAGGCCATGTATTCGAGTCATTTGGAACAACTTTGATAATAGAAGAGAACCCCCTTCGGTTAGCCGAGTGCTATCAATTTCAGAGAGAGATCTCTACCCCTTTTGCTCTTGTGATTTCCTTGGAGATTACATAAGCGACGTTCGACGTCACCCAATTGGTGCTCCTGCTCCATTTGATTGCAGGTTGTGCTGGTTGGTAACTCAGAGTGTGGTTGGACGGATCCTCGATTCAGGTTCCCATATAGAGACGGTGGTTGGCTTCGGGTTGATTTCGTCAGGTTGCACTATTATCCCGGCTGCTTGCAGCTAGTTATCTTCGCTTCTTTGAAGCTAGTTATCTTGGTCTTGTTTCTACGTCGTGAAGATCGGGCCACAAACTCATCAAATCAAGTTGTGATTGGTTGATAACCAACGGAGCAGTTGTGTAGCGGTTGCAGGATCGAATCGTGTTGATTCGAAGCCGGTTCATCAACGTCGAGTTCTCTAAATTCGATTTTAAACCCTCTACCACTCTGAAGATCGGCCTAGACCATATCAGTAACGGTGCTGGCGAACATAACCGCGAAGACTGGAGTGCCCCTCGAATTAGGTTAGGGTTGCCGCCTTTCAGTTGTACCAAGGGCAGGTAGCTTAGGGCATTTTTGTCATTTGAAGTTGCGGATCCCCTCTACTATAAAAGGAGATCAAGGGTCACTTCGAATGTAAGATGTGATTTCTGGGTTAACTTCGCTATAATGTATAGTTACCTCGTATTTCCGTATTGGTTCCATATTTCATATTCGTTGTGCTCGGTGGGCTAAGCGTGTTAGTGCGCACCGGGCTTAGCACACCAACAATGTTACTCATACGAGTCATGCTATTGATCATCATGTAGTGCAAGAAACTAGTGGGAAGCTAATAACCCCTTGCATGTGACAAGCTGGGGTGAACAAAACCACCATGTGAGTAACCCCTTTGCTAGTGAACCAATCCTAAGTTAATAAGTTGAATTTACATCCTAGTGAGCCAATCCTAAGTTGAGAACCCTTAATTATCTTGTTACACATTTGCTAGCAATTATTATTCTTAATCGTTGGAATCTTGTTATTATCTAATTATTAATAAAAGTCCCACTTGTTCCCTGTGGATTCGATTTAAGCTCGGAATACTCTAAGGGAAAAAGAAATACAGTCGTACACTGTCCTCTTGCGGTATATAAGTGGGTACGTAGTATCGACCAACAAGGATTTGGAAAGGCGAGGAGAAACCTTTGAACTTTGGCTTGAAGGGAACGGTGACTCGCTTGATGTTTGTTTATTTCCTTTTCTTTTCAAGTTTCCTTGACTGTAGAGATACAGGCAGCAATGTATCATACTGACATGTAATTTAATTTCCCAAGTTTAGATATATGGGCCACGACTAATAAGAGGCAAGCGTTAGACCTATTGTTTTCAATGCAAAAGGTTAGTAATTATAGAAATACTTATTTTGTGTATTTTTGTTAATATTTTAATAGTGGTATTGGTGCGTAAATTTGATCATGTTAGATCTAATGGTTGTTTTTATTGACCACCCAATTCAATGGTTAGATGTTTTGCTTTTTTATGATAATTTCTATGATTTTTGAGAGGCCTAAAAAACCTCCAATTAGTAAATAATATAATTTGAATCATATCATGGCAATCTTTTCGATATATTCTTTGAATTCATTTCGACATGATTTAATCCTTTTTTCTACAGCGTACAACATAGATTAAACTCATGACACATTAGATTGTTCTTATCAACACATATATCGATCGCAAAAAAAGCAGTACTGTACGCATATAGCCGCTGAAAAAGAAAGACGGTACGTGAATTTACTTAGTTACAGACACAGATGATACTGCACAGACACCATGCAGGCATGCCCGGTCATTGGGCATTATTTGAAAGGATAGAATCTGCGGACGATATACATATCTATACTGTATGGTTCTATTCATATGACATGAATCTTAGGCTCTTGAAATTAATAGCTTGCTACGTACAGCACTTGTCATTATTCCATGGATGTAGAGGTAGACGACCACTAGAGAAAACGTCGGACGCATGGGGGCAAGCTTCCTGGTTCATAATATCTATCCGCTGTCCTGCAGCCTCTGGGCAAGCGAGGTACGAAGGCCATCGTCACCCTGGAGCTCGGCGGGCACATCCACGACCACGCCCTGAACAGTGACGCCGTTCACCCGGCTGATGCAGGCGTGCTGGACGTGTAGGCCGAGTGCTTGGAGCGCGCACATCAGGCGCGCCGGCGCGTGCAGCACCGCGCTTGTGGACCTCACCGCAGCCGCATCAGGCCCTACCATGCGCACCTCTACCGCCTCGTCGACGACGACTCCTGCTGGGGTGCTGTATGTAGAGGAAGTGACCGTCTCCCACCTCGTTGAGGCCCGTTTCGCCTCGGCCTCAAGCTCAGCGATGCGGGACCGGAGCTGCGCGATGTAGGCTGCGGCGTCGGCAAGGAGGGAAGCCTTGTCCAAGCGTGACACGGTCGGTACGGTGGCCCGAAGCTCGCAGAACCGGCGGTTCAGCTGGTCCCGGCGCTGCCGCTCTGCCTCCACGTGGCTCACAGTGGGGCCATCCAGACGTAGCCCGGGCTTCCTTCCTCGCCGCTTCGCAGGGCGTTGCTCTGGGACCAAGACGATCTGCTCTTGCGGTTGTTGCTGTCGCTCTGGAGGAGGTGGGTGCTCAGTGAGCTCAGAAGCCGGGGAAAAATGCCGGGCCAAGGATCGTCCCCATAGTCACAGTCCTCGTTCCTGGTCACGAACTCGTCATCAAGCAGCCATGGCTCGGGGACCTCGCAGGAGGTGAACTCGATGACCTGGTTGGCTGCGTTTGTGAAGAAAGACGCCGGCCACTAAGGAGCCTCCACGCGCCGCTAGGACAGGAGAGAGACAGAGACAACGAATTTGACGCCCAACGCCGCCACCCAGCCGCTCGAGAGGGGCGGCCCCGGATCTGACTGCCTTCCATGGCCCGCCAAAGAGGGGTCGGCCTCGGATCCGACTGCCTCGCCGTCGCCTATGGCCCGCCGGAGAATGGTGGCCCCAGATCCAACCGCCCCGCTGCAGCCCATGGCCCGCCGGAGAGGGGTGGCCCCGGATCCGACCGCCCTTGTCGCCGCTCGTGGTCGCCGGAGAGCCGACCGCTTGGGAGGGTGTCGGTCATCGGAGAGGGACGAGGAGGGACCCTGCCGGAGAGCAATGGTCGATGCCCCTCCCCGGCCCACGCGTCGTGGCTCCGGCCTTGCCGGCGCTGGATCCGACCGGACGGTGGAGAGCGGCGATAGTTGGTGGAGCAGCGTGAAGGGAGGCCGACGGAGGAGGGCACGCGGGCCGAGGAGCAGGAGCGTTCGGGGAGGCCGACCGGTGGCGGAGGAGGTAGGCGCGTGGCCGGTTGGTGTTGAGAGAGAGAGACAGAGAGAGAGTTAGTGATGAGGCGGCGGCTGGAGATAGAGGAAGTGAGGAGGGGAGTGGGTGTTAGGGTTTGGTTGATTTATATAGAGGAGTGAGCCTGTGGCGCGCATCCTCGCTATAGCCATGGTTGACTTCTTCAACCGTGGCTATAGTGGCCTCAATAGCCACGGTTGAAGAAGTGAATTGTGGTTATTGTTAAAGGCCTCAATAGCCACGGTTCACTTCTTCAACCGTGGCTATAGAGGGCACTATAGCCACGGTTGGTTTCTTCTTCCACTATAGCCACGATCCATTTTGCTTGCCGTGGCTACTTGGGTTTTTGGAGGCGTGACTATAGTACCGTTTTCTTATAGTGTATAACCACTAGGCTACATTCTCATTTCCTTGTTAATTAAATTTTGTTCTTCACTAATCAAAATTGTTTTCTAGCTTGATTTATAAATTGTGCTGCACTAAATATTTTATGTTCCACACTAATTCAAGATACTCAAAATACGTTCGTACTATTTAAAATTCTAGAATATGTTTTTTTCTTTTCTACTTCATAAAATGTTCCTGTGTACTATAGAAAATATTCTAGAATAAATATTTTGTTATGGGCTAGTCTATCGAATGTTCTGCAATATTAACTATTTTGCACCACACCAAATTAAATTTGTGTCAAAGGACATAAATTGTTTCAAACTAAATAAACAGTCGAAGAATTGCGGGCTCGAGGAGTAATCGTAGGGACTAATAATCGTGAACTGGAATAAACAGTCAAAACAAGTGTAGGCTAAAATAAAAAATAAAAAAAGTCAACAATTATCACCTGGGCTCGATCAGCATGACTGGGCCTCCGACGGCTGAGGCTGGTTCACACTTCACAGGGCGCACATTACAAGAAAAATGGTCTCTAGACACGTTTATGTTGCTATGTTTTTGTAAGCGTGCCCATATCAGTAGCTAGAGACACTTTTTGACACGATTTTGAGAATGTTGATCTTAGAGACGCTTTAACGTAAATAATACGATAAACACGTTTTTTGACATGCTTTGTAAAACATCACAAAGTGTTACAATTTTAGACACGCTTTGAACCATCAGTATACAACGTAAAGACGTTTGTTGACATGTTTTAGAGGGAATCTCAAAATGATATGGTATTGAGAGATGCTTTAATTGTATCCCACGACATCAGACACATTTTGTAACACGTTATTGAAATCGTATAAAAAGTGAGATGATATTAGACACGTTTTTATCGTATCTATCCTCGTTTAGAGACATTTTTGACATGCTATTGAAAATCCTAGAGAAGTTAATGCACTAAAAGAACATACATATAAAAGAATATATGGTCAAAGACTATCAACTTCATTTCCTAGGTGAGTTAGTAAGATGAGCTTGTAGAAAATGACGAAGTCGCAGGTTCAATTCCTACTAATTGCATGAATAAGTCAATCGTTTAGAACAAGTTTTACAATAATATTTTTTGAAGCATTGTATACAATGTGTCTATATTGATAGAAACACAGTCTCAATGTATCAATAAAATCGTGTCTAAGATTATTAACATGTCACAAAACGTGTCTACTCTAATACATACAACGCATTCGTGAAAATGTATCTATAAACATATCTATGCTTTATAACATCTCTATTAAACGTCTTATATTTCAATAGACATGTTTTTAAAAATCATATTTACCAAGCTTTGACACGGTACGTTCGGAGACGCCTCGGACACGATTAATGAAGACGTCTCTATTTTTTAAGTGGGATAAAATAAACGTATCTAAACCTTAAATAAAGCGTGTCTAAATGGGGTGTTTCTAGTAGTGGCATGGCATCGCCGGTTCGTAGGAGGTGCGTGAGAGAAATTTTTATTTTTAAAAAAATCCAGCTTGCACTACCAGAAAACCAATCGTTGCCGTGTGCAAGAGTCTTCGCCGTGCACCAGGAGTCGGGCACACGATGACCAGGGCCTTCGCCGTGTGCCACGAGCGCAGACACACGGCAGAATATCAACACACGGCAAACCCCAGTTCACTGTGTGCAATTGTTCAGACACACGGCAAAAATGAGTCTTCGCCGTGTGTCACGGAAGTACCACACGGCGAACTAGATAACACCTAACGGTGCTGTCACGTCGTTTGGGTGGTACCTTGTTCGCCGTGTGCTGTAACGTTGGCACACGGCGACTTGTTATCTTTGTTGTGTGCCAACACTTGGACACACGGCATCTGGTGCTTATTAATTGTTTTTTTTTAGTTTCAGCTCCACAAGTTTTTTTTACTTCTTTTACACATTCAATTCATAACATTCCTTTTCAATCCATGATCAAGAATAATTAAGGTTCCTAAAAAAATTAAGGGGTCCACCGATATGAAAACCCAACTTTTTCTCACATTAGGCACTAATCTATTTTTAACGTCTAATTAGATAAGAAAAATCATTTAATTTCGATGAAGAAATTAAGCTCATTGGATGAAACAATAAATTCTTCCAGACTCTTGGTACAGTCTACAAGACACATTCGAAGTTAAGTGCCGTGTAGGTTAAGAAAGATACGATAAGTTTATAGATCCAAAGATACATTCAATGTGTGAGTTCAATTAAATTTTTTTATATGCAGAATATAAAATTGCATAAACTAACATGAAATAACATGTTATTTTATGCTAAATGTGAACTACTTTCACAATTTAAATTAAATAACATGGGATTATATCTTTTAAATTTGATAAGTTGGTTTCTACCTATAAATACATAAAATGATACTTTTCTATCTGTGAAACTTAATTTTCATTTAATTGAGGCCTTACATTGGTTTTTTAAAAACTTGAAACACTGTGTTTAAGAATTTCAAAAAATAGAAACTAATTTTGCCGTGTGGCCAAGGCCCGCACACACGGTGAAATGGCATCTTTGCCGTGTGCCACTGGTCCGGGCACACGGCAAAGCTGTTGTTATAGAATTTAAAAAAATGGAAGAAATATTTGCCGTGTGCCCAGCGCGGGAGCACACGGCAAAGGCAGACCTTTGCCGTGTGCATGTTTTCTGGCACACAGCAAAGGTAGACCTTTGTCGTGTGCCTGCTGTCCTGGCACACGGCGACCATGTTAGGTCTAAGGGGCTCCAGGTGGCAGCCTTTGCCGTGTGCCGCAGATCCGGGCACACGGTGAAGGCTGTCTTTTGCCGTGTGTCCTGGATCCGGGCACACGACAAAGCCTGCCACGTATAGCCGTTCTCTCACTCTCTTCTTTCACTCTGCCTAGACGCGCGCCGCCCGCCGCGCCACGCCCCCACGCGCCCGCCGCCCGCCGCCCACTGCGCTCCCGCGATGCCCGCCCCGCGGCCCGCCACGCCGCCCCGCCAACCGTGGTGCCCCGAGCCCGTGGCGCCGCCCCCGCCCGGCGTCGTCGCGCCGTCCCACCACCCGTGGTGCCCGTAGCCCGTTGCGCCGCCCCGCCACCCGTGGTGGCCCGTGCCCGCCACGGTCCTCTCGTCAAGCAAAGGTTTGTTAGGTGATCGAAGACAGTTACTTTTCAATTAGAAAATAAAAATGAATCGAATTTGTTGTGGATGTCGACCATCGCGTCGTTGTTTTATTGCAGGTTGTGGTGCCAACCGTTTTTAGGGTAGGCCATCGTGCGATTGCTTTGTATATTGTTATAAAATTTGTTGTGGTTGTCGGCCATCGCGCCTATTCTTTTTTGCAGGTTTTGGAATCCTCAATGTTTAGGGTAGGTGCTGCCGAAATTTTCATTGGCCATTAATATTTTTTTATACTTTTTGCAGAGAAGCATTCCAGAGAGGCGCCGTCCTTGACTCAGCGCTTCGCTTTTCATATAATGTTTTTAGGTCGCGTAACCTAGTTAGGCGTCTCCCGTTCGAAAGAGATACGGTTGAAAATATGTATTTGTTTGCATATGTATAACCGTATCTATTTCGAATTGTCCACGTTTTTTGGACAGCCCGCGGATGTGTAGATGGGGTTAGTTTCCATGCTCCACCCTATCCGAGATAGAATTTCGGCATCACCCCTGTTGTTCTCCGGATACACAATCTCCTTGATAGGACGTGTATTTGGAGAACAGCGGGAGGTGCTGCCGAAATTTTGTTTCGGATGGGGGTGGAGCATGGAAGCTTACCCATCTACACATCCTCGGGTGAGATTAGGACCTATCTTTACCTATTAGGACATGATAGGTATCGCGTAGCTGTATATGAGTTCTATAACACCTATTGCGCTATGTTAAAGGATGGATAGTCGTGATTGGATGTACACGGGATGGCGGGGTAAGCGTGACTATACCGATGAGTTCATTTACAAGGTTCATGAATTCTTGAAAAATGCATTTCAATCAGGACAAGGTAGAGCAATGTGCCCATGTGCCAGGTGTGAGAACAAGACATATCAAACACAATTGAAAATGGGTCAGCACATTTGCAACAATGGATTTATGGTAAACTACACCCGTTGGATCTGCCATGGTGAAGCCTATCGAGCGAGGGACGAGGTCGTGAGGCAACGCATCGCAGAATATGATTCTGATGCCGGGTGTGGAGACATGCTAGATGATTTTCATCATGCCCACTTTCATAAAGGACCTAGCATTGTTGAGGAGGAGCCGGAGCCTACCGCAAAAGCCTATTACGACATGTTGTCTTCAGCACAGAAACCATTTCACGACCATACGGATGTTTCTCAACTGGATGCTGTCGGACGACTAATGGCTTTAAAATCTCAGCTTGGCATCAGCCGAGACGGCTTTGATAATATATTGACGGTTTTTGGTAGCCTGCTTCCGAGTGGTCATAATCTGCTGCGCAACATGTATGAGTCACAAAAGCTCCTTCGTGCACTTAAGATGCCGTATGAGCATATACATGTCTGTCCTAACGGATGCGTCTTATTCAGAAAAGATCACTCGAGAAAAAATTACTGTCCTAAATGTAATTCCTCCAGGTTCATTGAGGTAGATTCTGGTGATGGTAATAAGAGGCAGCTCAAAATCCCTATGAAAATCCTATGGTACCTTCCATTCGTACCGAGGATTCAACGCCTTTACATGACCGATGAGACCACAAAATAGATGACATGGCACAAAGAAGGAAAACGATACCGTCCCGAGAATATGGTACATCCAGCCGATGGTGAATCATGGAAGCATTTTGACAGGCAGCATCCTGAAGAAGCCGAGGATCCTCGTAATGTACGGGTTGCACTGGCGACGGATGGATTCCATCCTTATGGAATGTCATCTGCCCCATACACTTGTTGGCCAGTGTTTGTTATCCCTCTCAATCTCCCTCCCGGCATCATGTTTAAAGCACAAACCATATTCTTGTCGTTGATAATTCCTGGACATCCAGGGACTAAAATGATTGTGTACATGGAGCCTTTGATCGATGAGTTGCTTGATGCTTGGAATGTTGGGGTATGGACATAAGACAGGGCTAGAAAGAGGAACTTCAAAATGAAAGTGTGGTACATGTACTCCATGCATGACCATCCGGCATATGGAATTTTTCCGACTGGTGTGTTCACGGGAGGTTTCCATATCCGGTATGCAAGTCGGTTGTCAAATTCTTTTGGTTGGCAAATGGTGGCAAGTATGTTGCTTTTGACAAACACCGACAGTTCCTTACTATGGGTCATCCATTCAGTCAATGGAATGAAGAGTCATGACTACCACATATGGATTGAACGCCTTCTTCCAGTCATGGTTCGAGGTTATCTTCCCGACCATGTGTGGCTAGTGCTTGCAGAGTTAAGCTATTTTTTTCGCACCCTTTGTGCTAAGGAGTTATCTCGAACTGTGATAGCAGAAATGGAAAAAATGGCTCTCGTGTTGCTTTGTAAGCTGGAGAAGATCTTTCCCCCGGCTTTATTAATCCGATGGAGCATATGATTTTGGACCTCCCGCATGAGGCACGAATGTGTGGACCTGTGCGTGGTCGTTGGTGCTATTCAATTGAAGCCTCTATGGCAGAGGCATACTGTAGTGAAGAGGTGTCAAACTTCACATCAAAATACTATGCTCGAGACCCTTCCAACCATGCACAATCCACCCCCTCGTTACAATGCCAACGAAAATGATTGCAATCTCAGCCTATTCGTAGGGCAACTTGGAAGTGCAAGTGGTGGGACTCCTAAGACCTTGAAACATGAAGAGTTCCGCACTATCATGTTGTATGTGTTGACCAACCTTTCTGAAGTGCAGCCATACTTACAGTAAGTTGATATTGCACTATAGTATTTATAACAGGTAGTCACTAATGTGCATCTAACTTCTCTAGATTTTCTTTTGTATAGAGAATTTACTCAACAATTCTGGCAGAGAAATAGGGCACCGACTCCTCAAGATGTTGATGCCCTTCTTAAAAAGGGTGCGGGTCGTGGAATGCCGGATTTCATTTCTTGGTTCAAACAAAAGAGCCGAAATGATGCGTCAATGAGTCCCGAGCTGAGACCGATAGCAAATGGATGTGAATATAGGGTAATGTCATACAACGCCTATGACGTAAATGGATATCGCTTTCACACTAAAAGATACGATGAAAGTCGGCCCAATCGGAGGACAACAAATTTCCAAGTCTGTACGAAAGCCGATGATCGGGTCGAGTACTATGGAATAATTGAAGAAATATACGAACTCTCATTCATTGGTTGCAAACCTCCGAAACCTATCGTATTCAGATGTCATTGGTTTGATCCTAACCAAGTACGACGGACACCTAGTATTGGACTAGTTGAAATTCGACAATCATCCATCTATGCAGGAGACGATGTCTATATTGTGGCTCAACAAGCAACGCAAGTGTATTATCTCTCATACCCGTGCAAAACCGACGAACGTCTTCTAGGGTGGGAGGTTGTGCACTAGGTATCGCCACACGGTAGACTACCTGTCCCAAATAATGAAGATTACAATATAGACCCTATAACATATGACAGAGAATTCTTTCAAGAAGTTGGGTTACAAGGGCGTTTTGAGATAGACCTAACCGGAGCAATGGAAATGGAAGTAGACGAGGATAATGAAAGGGTTGATGTCGAGGATGATGAAAGAGGTGATGACGAGGACATCGGAGATGTAGTTTCCAATCCGAAGGACTTAAAATTACTTGAGAATTTACAATTAGACAGTCATGAGGTCATTCCTCCGCCGCAGCATGTGCCGAATGTGATCTCGACATGTATGATAGTGATGATCAGTCGGACGATCCAATTAATCCCGATTGGGATGATTATTTCTAATAAATGTAAGCTACTATTATGTCTTAAATAATATATTTTTTTATATGCATGTTTCTAATCATGTCTTATTTATTTCATATGTGCTAAATGTTTTCCCGACTTTTTAATTACAGGTGACCGGACAAAGATGGTGGGCGGTGGGCCGCAGCGACGGTGCGCGTCCGTTTGGAGGAGACAGATGCCGGACTCGGATGTACCACTCGGGTCCACATGAGGCTTGGGTCGGGGAAGGGTGGCCCCAAGGGCAGCGGGAGCGGTCGCTCTAAGTGCACCGGGAGCGGTGGCACTAGGGGCAGCGGAAGCGGTGGCAGTAAGGCTATGGGTCGAGTGACTCGGAGTAGGTCCGTAGCACCACCTTCCCCGCCGGAGGCGAGAGGAGGAGGAGGAGGAGGAGGAGGGGGACTCGGAGGAGTGGGGCTCGGAGGAGGGGGGAGGGCAGGAGGGAGAGTCGGAGGAGGGGGACGGGCAGGAGGGTGAGGATGAGGGTGAGGGTGAGGAGGAGCAGGAGGGGGAGCAGGCGGAGCAGCAGCCTCATCGTGTGGCTGCGGGGTCCTACGAGACTCCCCGACAGAGCCGATACCTTTGTCCACGCGGCCGGTAATTCGACCAGGAATGCCATCGTAAGTAACTTCTGACTACTTCCTTCATTTGATAATGTGAAAATCTTTATTAATATCAAACTAATATTTTTTCTTAATCACTTTTCGCAGGAGTTGGAAATTGATCACCCCGGGTAGTCATAAACGCAAGGTGAACGCCGTCCATGGTGCTTTGGTTAGGCTGCACTTCCCAAGTCAGGTTCACATTGGTGAAAGGTACGAGCCGGCGTGGACTTGGGAGCACTACCGCGTCGCCACCGAGCAAATCGACACATTCAACAGGTGCTCCGTCAACAAGGCGGATCGAGTGGTGTTAGAATTGTGGGTAAGTCTTTCTCGCTCTACACTTTTGATTCATTGCATTCATTGTACACTTATGCAATAAAAACTAAACACATTATGTCTACATGCAGGAATTCTACACTTGTGAGCCAGGGTACGAGGAGATGGCTAAGGTTGTGGCTCACAACCGATGTCGGAAGCTCGTGAAGGACATGCACTACGAGGTGCAAGTTCAGTGCGTCATTAACTACTATGGCCATATCCTTCGCAAAAAGATAACCAAAGATGCGGCTAGGACTGTGAAGCTCACACGGGAGCAATACTTGCAAGTAAATATAGACTTATCTCCGATTTAATGCATTGCTTCATTTGATTTTTTGACGTCTCTCATCTGTCCCGTGTAGGTGCCTGCGCCGTGGTGCCGTAATGACGATTTGTGCTGGGAACGCATAGTGGACAAGTGGTTCTCACCCGAGTGGGTGGAGATGCACAACGCTGGCCGAGCCCGGCGTGCGCCGATGATCTGGTCCATCTCACCACCAAGGCAGCCTTAGCAACGAGGAGTACAGGGCTCGATGGGTATGCAGAGTCATTTATTTGTTTTATCTCCTAATTATGCATAAATAGTAATGAACTTGTTGTTATTTTGTTTGCAGTCCCGATCACATGGAGGCGCCGAGTGTCCCGAGTTCGTGGGCTGGGCTATGGCCCACCAGAAAAAGGCTACTCAGGCCAGCTACGACCCCGAAAACCCTCCTTCGGCTTACAACAACCCCTCCGTCTACTCCCGTATCACTGCATATACGGAGGTGGGTAAGCAACTCTATGGCTCGGAGTGGGATCCGACCGCCCACCCTATTGATGCTGAGGTGGCCATGAGGGCGGGAGGAGGCAAGAAGCATGGTCGGTTGATCATAGGCGACGGCACCGTGGACACGAGCAGTTGCCCCACCCTCTCACAGATTCGGGCGAGGGACCCAGCCACTGCCCCGCCTATACGTCCACGCCGTACCGTCGCAGAGCTGCAAGTGCAGAGACTTGAGGTTATTTCTGCTTCACTAAACAATTATTCAATTTCTAATCACGTATTATCACTGCATTGTAACAGTTCAATGGAAACTTTTGTAGGCCGAGCTCGCCGAAGAGAGAAGGCAGCGACAGGAGGAATCGGCGCGACAGCAGGGGATGTGGCCAACTTGTTTGCTTACATTGCCTACATGCAAGCTGAGTTGGCAGCAGGACCACCATCGCCACCGCCTCCAACTATGTCTCATATGTTTCCAGTCACTCCTCAGGTAATCTACTTTGTAACCTTGTTCATTCATTTCAAAAATTAGAGACGTAGTAATCAAGAAACATTGTTCCATTTACAATCACTTAGAGACTAAGGTAACCTAGAGAATTACATATTGTAAAAACTTACAATCTTAACTAAAATGATTATTGTCCGGTTTGCAGAACCTATCGGCGGCATCGAATGCCTCGGTGAACATGTCACCTACGTTGCCCCCGCAGCAGTTGTTTCCACAAGTACCGCCGTTCGAGCCACCACCCTTCGGCCCACAGCCATTCGAGCCACCACCCTTCGACCCACATCTGTGAAATCATGGTTTGTTGTACTCGTGGACGGCCTATGTACGTTATGTCATGTTTGTGACGATATTTGTGATGTTATGAGACAAATGGATGATATATGTGTTTTATTTGTGATATATGTGTTGTGCGATGACATGTCCGATAAAGTGATGATTATGTGCTATATTTGTGATGTGTTTGATATATGTGATGTTTGAAATGTAAATGAGGTGACCGGGGCTAAAAAACAAAAAAAAAGGAAAGCTAATGGTCATTTTGCCGTGTGCCGGAGGCCAGGACACACGGCAAAGTGGCCATTCCGACAATTGAATTTGGTCACTTTGCCTTGTGCAAAGCCTTGGCACACGGCAAAGTGACCATATCTTTGCCGTGTGCCGCAAGGCAGGACACACGGCAAAGACAAACTTTCACCGTGTGCCGCCCACGGGGCACACGGCAAAAGGCAATTTTATTTGCCGTGTGCGTTGCGTCCGGCACACGGCAAACAATATCAGGTTTCACCGTGTGCTGTTGACAGGCACGCGGCAAAGAAAGTTAACGGTGCCCCGCTAACGGCATATTTTTCGCCGTGTGCGGGGCCTAGCACACGGCAACTACTTCGCCGTGTGCCCGTGCTTTGGCACAAGGCGAAGGCGGCTTTGCCGTCTAGGTATGCCGCCGTCGGGCTTTCGCTGTGGGCTACCTACGGCAAAAGTATTTGCCGTGTGCTAGAGGCTCTTCGCCGTGTGCCTGAGATGCCGTTCCATCCACGCTACAACCAAAGAAGAAGCAGGTACTCCGTGTCCCTCTCTTCGGATTTCAGCAGGATTCGGCATTTTCTTCGATTCCACCTTCCTCGGTGGGGTTGACTTAGAAGTCTTTGGATCACCTCCAAATGCAGGGTCCCTTGTATTTTGGATGATACCACCTGTAATTAACTGAAGACCAATCAACACTCAGATGTCGTTATTGCGTACAGTCCATGGCACAGGCAAATATTGTTTACTTTTTTGTAAGCTAATCAATTCGATTGATTAGAACTTTTACCTGAAGCTATACGTCAAGGTACTTGCAATATCCAAATGATGGTATACGCAATTCTAGTCCACAAGTTAGAACATGTCCTTTTCTTCATCTATTCTTTCTTGGGTATTCGGTAATAGCAGCTTTGACCGATTAGGTCTACTTGATTAATGCGTTTCCACTTTCCAGATGCAAATACTAGGAATTTTTATACTGGGCCCCTCAACTTAATTATTCATAGTCAACTTAATTATTCATAGACAAAGACTTCGACGAAAAATGGACTAGGCATGCTGTATAAAAATCTCTGTTACACATTACTAGATTGCACCCTGCCATTATATATGTACTTATGCCTCTTTCCAAGCCTAAATCTCATACCGGCGATGGCTTCCGTTATTAGCTGGATGTTATTCTTCTTTCTTGTACAACTCCACATACTACTCTCCGCCTTTAGCGCCCATGCTGATCGTGGTAACGTCACTGATCTCCCTTTTCCCTTTCTATGCCAACCACACCAAGCTAAGGCCCTCCTCCAGCTGAAGAGTTCCTTCTTCTTTAGTAGATCCGCCAAAGTGCTTCTGTCGTGGCAAGATGGTACCGACTGCTGTCTCTGGGAGGGTGTTGGATGTGATGCCTTATCTGGTAATATCACTGTGCTCGACCTCAACAATCGTGGTTTGTCCAGTAATGGCTTGGACTCTGCACTCTTCAACCTCACTTCCCTTCACCGCCTCGACCTTAGCATGAATGATTTCAGTGGAGGCCGTATGACTAGCGGAATTGTAATATCATCAGAGAATATACTTGCTAGTGAATTTGAGAGGTTTGCTTCGCTAACCCACCTAAACCTTTCTAAAAGTGGACTTCTCGGCAAGATACCTATTGGTATCCGTAAACTCGTGAACCTTATCTCCTTGGATCTTTCCAGTCCAGATAATGATTGCTATAATTATATTGTCATTTCAAACTCTTTTATCACCTGTAACGCTTTGTGGGAACCTAATTTTGATACCCTGGTGGCAAACCTCAGCAATCTAAGAGAACTCTATCTTGACGGAGTGGATTTGTCGGAAAGCGGAGAAGACTGGTGCATATCTCTAGCTACAGTTGTTCCTCATCTTCAAGTACTTAGCTTGGCCGATTGCGGGCTGACTGGTCCTATCCATAAATCACTTTCCAGACTCCAATCTGTCACTAAGATCAACCTTCAACGAAACTATGATAAAACTGGACCATTTCCTTATTTCTTCATGGATTTTCTAAATTTAACTGAGCTTCGACTTTCAGATATGAAACTTCAGGGCTGGTTACCCTCCAGTACATTCCAAACAAAAAATCTAAGGGTCCTCGATTTGTCTGGCAATCCTTATCTCTCAGGCCATGTCCCAAACTTTTCTAACGCAAGTTGTCTCAAGACATTGAGACTAGATGGAACCAACTTTTCATCTCATAAACCAATGTCTCACGGCAATTTTAAGTCACTGGAGGAGTTAGCACTCGGTAGTACTTTGGTTTCTATGGATTTTCTCTCATTACCAGGGAACCTTGGGTCTCTACGCCAGCTGGAAATGGTGTTGTGGTCAGTAAGTGAGTTAGGGTCAATTTTCTCATGGATTGGAAATCTCAAGAACCTGACGAGCTTGGCACTCATTGGATGCAACTTCACCATGACAACACCTTCCTCAGTGAGCAACTTCAGGACCTTAAGAAGCCTGCGCATGGTTTACTGTGACCTTCCCAAGCAACTACTTTCAGCAGTTGGGAACCTCATGGACATGCAGACACTAATAATTGATAAGTGCACAACATATGGTAATATGTCATTTTGCTATTGGCTGTCTCAAAAATTTGAGAAACATATATATCAATACGTGTGTTCTTTCAGGGCCAATGACGGCTGCAATTGGCAATCTCACAAATTTGAGGAACATGAATATCAATGGCGGTGGGTTTTCAGGTGCAATGCCTGCAGCAATCGGCAACCTCACAAATCTCAGGATCATGCAAATTAATGATGGTGGTTTTTCAGGTCCAATGCCGGCTACAATAGGGCACCTCACTAACTTGAAGATTCTAGATATTCATGATTATTATACTGGGGCAATACCTTATACAATTGGGCAACTGAAAGACTTGACATGGTTAGATCTTGGAGGTTGCAACTTTTCTGGAAGCATACCAAGTTCAATTGTCAATTTGACCCAACTAACAAAATTGTGTCTTCCATATAATTCTCTCAACGGTAAGAGTGCAACTATCCAATTATTTTCTATTGTATGATTAGAATAATGCATATTCTAGCATTTTTTTTAGTAAAACATCAACCCTTTTTTTTAGAGAAACTACGGCAACTCTGTTGGAGATTGCCTGAACTATCACTACACAGCAAGCAAAGGATTGGGGATTCAGTGGTGTAAAATATTAAGATTTAATTGGTGAGGGGGGATGGTGAGGGATCGATGGGTTGTCTCAACTATTCTATTGTTCCCATGGTCCAACCGAAGCTCTACTAAGTCATCGATGCATGCAGTTTCCCTTTGCATAAAAGGATTAACTTGGTCTCTAGGTACTATCCTTGTCCAAAATCGTAGTTCGCCATTGACTTTTCAGAAATGACTTTGACCATTCATTTCATTCAAACAATTCACATAATTATCATTATTTTTATGACTTTTTTTATTTATCAGAAAATGTACATTAAGTATAACTCACATTTCAATGTATTTGTACCAATATTTTGAATAAGCCGAATGATTAAACATGTATAAAAAATCAACAAGTGAACTATATTTTTTTCACTTGGAGTAGAATTTTTACGTTGGTTGGAAGCTTGGCTAGCAAGGTGACAGGCTCTTATATAAGGCAACGTATCCTATGAGAATCAGGTTCGTGTGAGAATTATGAGAACTTTAATCTGGGCCACATGATGTTGATCCAAGGGAGGCTCATAGAGAGAGAGAGAGAAGTGGGACGGGGAATTTGCAAAAATATGACTAAGTGGGCGGTGATTTTACAAATCCCACCTCCCCTCAATTCATGCACCCCGTTGGATCAAAATCATGTGGCCTAGATTGAATTTCTCATAGTTCTCACACGCAATGGCGAAGCCAAGATTGAAATATACCTATGGCGAACATCCTACTACTAATTTATTTAAAATTCAATAAAACCTCAAAATGGTAAGACCATGTAAAATATTGGTAAGTAATGGTTGATTGAACGTATTGTATAATTATTAAACACGGCGAGATCGTAGAAGATCAATCCTCCGATTTTTCATGGCTTGAAAGCACTTCATGATTGTATCAGGATCAAGTCTTTTCAATTGGAATACGAAGCCCTGGATAAACAATATAATCTTGGTTGTATTCTTTGATAAGATCACCTTGTTCAATTTGAACTTCATGTATAGGAGCTTCAACTTCATTGCCATCTCCTTCCACAATAGCATCGGGTTGTTCGTCTCCGGACGGTTCAACAATCTCTCTAGTACGTTGCTCCGAAACACTACTAAAAAATCTCTTTATGCTTACAACTGAAAAGTAAACATACATCAAAGTTCGCAAATAGTGAAAGCAACATACTCAAGTACAAATGATCTAACCAATTTCATAATCATATTCCTCACCTTTCTTTTCTTTTTCCTTTCCTGTTGCCATCTGAAATTTGAGGTCAGCGATGGTTTGCCGTTGCCGTTGCTGCTGCCACATCACCATCATCTAGAGGAGTAGGATTAGATTCCGTTCGCAAATAATTCGAGGCTGACATCTCGCTGATTCGACGGCCCGTCAGACGCCATGGATAGAACGTCGTCACTGCCGCCGCCAACCGGAGACAATTCTAGAATTCCAGTTCAATCGCCGCGTCGCTTCCTTTCGTTTGATGATCAATCTTCCGTTCTGTTCCGTGCCGTTAGTTTGGGCCTAGGCGGCCACGAGCCAGCCCATGTAGCAATTTTGGTAGGAGCGAACGCATGCCTCTCCTGCCTCACGCCGTCAGGCAGTAACGTGCGCGATCTGCCTGTCTCTGCCTACCTGGCTGCCTCACGTCACACGCACGATGACTCAAGCCGTAACGTGCTAGACCTGGAGTCTGCTGAGAGAACCATAGCGCATTACTCTCTAGGAAAAAAAAATATAGCGCGCCACCTGGTATGGCGAGAGACATGACTCACCATACCGGTGGCTTCGCCACTGTTCATTCGAACCTGGTTCTCATAGGATACGTTGCCCTTATATAAACCACGTTCACAGGCTTCCTATACTATGTTAGAAAGATACAAGGGAATGGATAAGGTAAGCATTCGATGGATAATGGATCGTATATATTAAGATAAGAAAATTGTACATATTAAAATAAAGAGTGAAAATGCACCATAATCCCTAAATTATTCAGGAACGGTCATTTAGGTCCACGAACTCTCAAAGTTGATCATCTGGGTTGCTAAACTATTTTCGGATGGCCATCTAGGTCCACAAACTTTATAATAATCCTCGGGGTCTATGATCTATTTGTATTGTGTCAATCAGGTTCACAACACCATCATCAAACCACTCTCAACGCACGACGCCACCGCCAGCTACTCTACACGCGTGCCGCCGCACAATTGATCTCTTTTTGAGAGCCGCCGAGCCTACCTAAAGATACTAGCTACTAACAAGGGTGTCTATCTGTCGCGCCCTCAGCCCCTCATCTGGCCTTGCCTCCCCATCCCGGTATGTGCCCGCTGCCCACTAGGTAGATGTGATAATAATGTGTCACATCACATGTGAAAGGTGCAACGCACGGAGGATAGACTGTTGTCGTGGGCAACAGACGAACATGGAAAGGCGAGTTCACAATGGGGAGAGTGAGGTCGGATGGGAAGGTGAGACTGTGATGGGCAGAGCAAACCTGTTGCGTCATCGAGTAGGATCGATAACGTTAGCATGGAGAGTGGTTGTGTGGCGGTGACAACACGTATGGTGAGTGGCTTGGTGTGACGATGTGGACCTAGTTGACATGATATAAAAAGGTTAGAGACCTAAGCGGATCAATATAAAGTTTATAGATCCACATGACCATCTACGAATACTTTAAGGACCCAGATGGCCACTTTGAGAGTTCGTATACCTAGATGACCATTTCTAAATATAGTTTAGGGACCTGGGGCTGCATTTTACTCTAAAATAAATAACATTATGTGAATTGAAGGCTGAATTCATTACAGTACATTAAAACAATAGGGGCAAATTATTTCTGTTTTGTGAAAGGGCCTCTAGCCTAGTGGTTAGAACACAGGCGTAGCATCTAGCAGATCTAGGTTTAACTCCTTGTGGGAGCTAATAACAAGGCTGTAATAAAAAAATAAAAAAATAGGTTGGGTTTTTCCCTACTGACTTCGATCAAAATAAAATTATTTCTGTTTTGAACAAAATGGAAACTATTTATCTTACATTTAATTTATAGTTAGAGAGAATCCAAAGCTATTACTAAATGTTCCATTGCCTTTGCAGGTGATATTGATCCATCTATTTACACTCTTCCAGTATTACATGGCTTGGATCTTTCTTGGAATCAACTTTAAGGCCCCATACTAGAGTTCGACAAAGTACCCTCACAGTTGGAGTTTTTGGACTTAAGCAAAAATGAATTGTCAGGTGCTATTCCCAATGCGATCTTTGAAACCACAAGTTTGGTGCAACTAGATCTTAGCTCGAACAACTTGATAGGTTTGGTGGAGCTTACAAAATTTTGGAGATTAAAAAATCTTGTCACATTGCATTTGTCTGACAATAAGTTGCAGGTCGTGGATGGAGATGGAAAACAGTTTTTATCTACAAATTTGTCAGGGCCCACAGAGTTAGGGCTTGCATCCTGCAACATTTCCCGATTCCCAACATCTTTGATGTATCGTAAGAAAATATCTTATTTGGATCTTTCACGTAATAACATTAGTGGAGGCATACCAAATCAGATATGGGAGACATGGAGTAGTAGCCTTTACTATTTAAATCTTTCGCACAACATGTTCACCAGTATTCAACTTACTTCAGGTGTTCTGCCTTTTACCGATACATTGGACACTCTCGATCTTAGCTTCAATAGACTTCGGGGGCAGATTCCGTTGCCAAAATTATCAGCACATTACTTGGATTATTCGAGCAACAGATTCTCTTTTGTTCTTCCAAACTTCACTTCGTATCTTAGCCACACTAGTTATCTCAGTATGTCCAAAAATATTTTAAATGGCCATATATCTTCCTCGATTTGCAATTCCACACTGGAAGTCCTTGACCTATCACATAATAACTTTGGTGGCCCGATTCCATCTTGTTTAATAGAAAAGGGTCACCGACCTTACCAAGAATTAAAAGTTTTAAATTTGAGGGAAAATCACTTTGTAGGGACATTTCCTTTCAATATTACAACCGGGTGTTCTTTACAAATGCTAGATATACACGACAATGACATTGAAGGGAAGCTTCCCATGGGACTTTCCAACTGCCTGGACTTGCAGATTCTGGACTTTGGGAGCAACCACATATATGACACGTTCCCTTCTTGGTTGAAGGTGCTTCCTAAGCTTTCTGTGATCATCCTTGGATCAAACCACCTCTACGGCACAATAGGTGACATTGTTGGGGATACTAAATCTGAGTTGTTCTTCCCAAGCTTGCGAATCGTTGATCTTGCCTCAAACAATTTCTCCGGTAATTTGAGGCCACAATTGTTCAAACGATTAAAATCAATGATGGCTGAGTTCAGTACTAGAGGTCAAACTATATCTGTAGATGAGTTCTCAGACATTATTGGATTCTATCAAGATTCTATCGAGCTCACATACAAGGGGTCCCAAATGACACTAGAAAAACTGTTGACTACCTTCACAGCTATTGACTTCTCAAATAACAGATTGGAGGGTACCATTCCTGAATCAATTGGAAGACTTGTATCACTGCGCATGCTAAATCTGTCATACAATGCCTTCACGGGGAAAATTCCTACTGAATTTGGCGGCGTCACGGATTTGGAGTCACTGGACCTATCCTGCAACCAACTGTCAGGTAAGATTCCAGAAGAGTTGACTGATCTTACCTTTCTTGAAGTCCTGAACTTGTCAAACAACCGCTTGATTGGAAAAATACCACAATCACATCAGTTCTCTACGTTTGGCTGGAGTTCATTTCAAGGAAATGCAGGGCTGTGCGGATTGCCACTGTCTGAATTACCTTGTGGCAGTTCACCTTACACTCCAATTGTGACGGATGTAATCAAATCGTCTCCTCAAACTGATGTGGTCTTGTTTCTCTGCACTGGAGTGGGCTTTGGTATCAGTTTTGCAGCTGCTATTCTGGTGAAATGGGAAAGGATCGGAAAATGGTTCATTGCAATTAAAAAAGCTTAGCAGACCTGAACGGTGCTCAAATGATAGTCTGCTTCCAAACGCAAGCACTACACTTTCCTAGAAGCAAAGAACCTCCCGTTCCACTTTTTTTTTTTTAAATAATCTTTTTCAGTCATCACTGATTTTGTCGAACTTATTGTAGGAGGTTAATCCTCAAATAATGTACATGAGGTGTGGAGGGCATTCATGGATGTGGCTTTGCACGACATATATACTATCTTAGTATCTTGCATACAAATTGTGTTGTCTTATTCACTTGAGTATAACCTTCGAAGACAGTATCTACCAAAAAAATGATTTAATACGTCGATTATATCTTTGAAACAACAAAGGTCCCTAGATCAATAGATATACCAAAAGCTCCAAAATATTTACGGCCATAACAAGAGAATTGATTTCCAGCCTTGAAATGAATTCATTGAACTCGTTAATAGAAGGTGAATTTCTTGGAATTAGAAGAAATAATCTATTATTTAAATCCAGAAATTAACAACACAAAACATGAGCCTGACTAGAGTTAGTTGCCATCAAAAGAAGCCAGCAAACTAATCATCATATCGAATTTATTAAATAACAACAGAATTGAGTAGCAGCAAGAGGGATCGCATAAAGCATGCCATGGCCGTTCGTGGACATTCACTTGATGAAGTGGATAGCGATGCTGGACAACTGGAGGCTCTGCACTATTCCTTTGAAATTACTAGCTAGTAATCTTTCCCGGTGCATCATCTAGTGTGATCAGCTCACATTACAACATATGCGTCCTGCAATATCAGTTCCTATTTTTCTGTAATATCGGACAAAATCATACCCACCACTGCAATGCTTTGTCGCTAACGTCATCAAGGGCAATGTTATTGTAGTGTTCACTATAGTACCGGTAGAGGATGAAATCAGCATGACCAGTAACACTGAAAAGATGGCTTCATACAACAGTATCGGCGCTGCTGTCATCATCTTGGGGCGATATTACTGCAGAACTACCACTACCATAGAAACAGTCTTTAGTGACGTGACATTAGTGACGGTTAAATTTTTTCGCCACTGCTACACAATTAGTGACAGGTTTTTTAAAAACGCGTCACTGCTATTAGACTCCAGAGCATTACCACTGATGGAATTTAAAAAAAACGTCACTGTTATCTGTATCAGTGACATTTTATGAGAACCCGTCACAACACAGTAGGTACGGATTTTTCTGGCACCGTCAAGGTGCAGTGACATTAGTGACAAATTTTTCTAGCACCGTCACAAGGTGCAGTGACATAACATTGAACAGCCATCACTGAGAGGTGTAGTGACACTTTTGTACATAACCGTCACAATTTTCTTTCAACTGCTGTATTAAGCACTAACATCAGTTTTAAAATCCGTGACTACTACATTAATTTAATTCTATCTCAATAATATTAATGAGTAGGGATATTAATAGATATAACCGTCACTGTGCTTCCAAGTAAAAATAATATTTGTTGCAATTGGGATGAATCGAACCCACGACTTGCACATATTAAGCTCACAAACAAAACCACTGAGGCACAGAATGATACATGCATTGCGTAACGCTTAGCTATATATAACTATATATTTGAAACTCTGTAGAAGTCAATCACGTAACCCTGACCCCGAGCGAAACCTGCATCCGCCACAATAATCCACTCTCTCTTTCTCTCTCGCCCACCACGGCGCCGCCTCCACTCACTCCAGCCCAAATCCTGCCGCCCCAGAAGCAGCAGTGTCGCCCCCATAGGCTGTCGCCCAGCGCAGCAGCCACCCTACCTGCTTCCGCACCTAGCCTACAAGAACCCCCACCAGGTGTCGCCGCCCCTTTCGCCCCACTCCGCGCCGCCAGGGCACAGAACCCTAACCCTAGCCGCCGCCCGACCTCGGATCCTCCCGTCACCGTAGAAGGAGCTGCAAGCCGGTGAGTCTCGTGCAACCCTTCATGTTTAGCATGTGACGCCATGTCGGTCAGTGGTGTTCATGGTCAAGAAGATGGCAGCACCGAGGTCGGGGGAGGATCCACGGCTAGCCTCGTCGTGGCTCTGCGCAGGACGGAAGGAGGCAAATCTGCGGCGTGCCAGTCGGGAGGTGCTCCAGAATGAGCGGTGGCCAGATTTGGGATCTTGGCACAACCTCGTGCAGATCTGACTGGCCCCGGCTAGCCGCGAGGGAGCAGTCGGTTGTTCGTCCAGCGTCTAGGGAGGAGGCCTTACGCACAGTGCCGGACGTAGTAGTTCAAGCTTGTGTTTTCCCGAACCAATAGCAAGGTAAAAAAGTACTAGTAAATTTGGCTATCTTGTGATTCTTTAGCTTTTTCAAGCTACAAAATCGTAGCTATAAAGGTTTTTGACAAATTTTATGTATTCTTAGGAACACCCAAGCAACATGTTGGATCCGTCACTGCTTACGTGGCAGGCGAACGAAGACTCTGGAGCTCTGACGAACTATGGTGGAATTCTCGAGAGTTTAGTACAACTACTTATTACTATCCATTGATTTGCAGATCAACGGTAAGTTACTCTTCAATGGAGCTAGCCAATCAGCGTTCAGAGAACGCCATGATGTCAAGTGGTGATCTATTTACTATTTATTTCATTAATTATTTTCTTCTGATGAATTTATAAATTTTGTGAAACGAATTAAGACATATTATACATCCTACATAAAAGGAATCATTAACTTAAACGTTCATCGTATTAAAATTCACACGGGAAAAAAGTTGATGTTTTCGAGCTGTGAAAGCTTAAAAACATGGTTTCATGTGCCGAGCGCATGAAAGATAGTTTTTAAGCACCCACGGCACGAAAATTGCTTCAATGGGTGTTCAAATCCGTTGTTTTCGTGGACCCTATCCCCTGAATCCCAGTTGTAGTGCGCTGGGCGTGCGAAATAACCAAGCTTTTTTCATGCGCCCACCATGCAAAAACATTGTTATTTCCAGCAATTCAATGTTATTTGTGTAATTTCCGGAATAAATGATATTATTTAAGCAAATTCATTTCTTAGCTCACAACATGAGACTTTTTTTTTACTCTCTACCCCTTTTATTCACTAAATGTTTACAATTGATACCTTGGACTTTATATTTCCTTGTAATTCGAGGAACAAAAACAGTTGGTACAGTGTATCTACTGTTTTATAACTTGTTAATTTTATTTTATTACACAGTATAACTCAGACACTGACAACACATACACACTCACTCCTATGAAAACACGCACATAAACCCTACCCCTATGACCGACCTAACAAATACTCGAGATTGATGAGATCACAAGCGACACCTGGCTGTCGAAGGGAGCGCCGCTTACCATTGAAAAGCACATTAAATCGTATAAAATTCGTTTCGATGGGGAGTCAAAGCCAAGACCTGAAGTGGTATTAAGGCTCTTATAACCACTAGGCTACATTCTCATTTCCTTGTTAATTAAATTTTGTTCTTCACTAATCAAAATTGTTTTCTAGCTTGATTAAATTGTATCGAATGTTCTGCAATATTAAGTATTTTGCACCACACCAAATTAAATTTGTGTCAAAGGACATAAATTGTTTCAAACTAAATAAACAGTCAAAGAATTGCGGGCTCGAGATTAATCGTAAGGACTAATAATCGTGAACTGGAATAAACAGTCAAAACAAGTGTAGGCTGTACATCCCAAAAAATGTATCGAATAATTGTGTCATAATAAAAATCGAAGTTTGGAAAAGATTTGATAAAATTTGGTAAAGATTTGAATTTGATCCGAGAGGGAAATGAATCAAATTAATTCACAAAGGTTTTTTTTGAATTCCCGTCGCTGTGGGCCGAATCTCAGCACGACCCAGCTCTTTCTTCTCTCGCGCCAACCCCGCCGCGAGCCCAGTCCGGCCCGAGCCCGTGGTGGACAGTTTTCTCCTACCTCCCCTCCCCTTTCCACCTCAGCTCAACTGCTCCCGCGCGCAGAGCTCGCCCGTGCCGCCACCTCGGACGCGCGTCGCGTAGCGCCGCACCCCCACCTGCTCCCTCTCCCTTTACCGCCTACAAATCCCCCTGCGCCGCCTCCCTTCTTCCCCTTCTTTCTCCAAACCCTAGCCGCCGCCGCCGCACTACGGTTTTCTCCACCACCATTGGCGAAGTATCGAGCCAACGGCGCTCATGGGGTTTCCCGTGCTCGGCAAGCTACGGCTGAGCCGGGTGCTGAGCTTGGTTTCACTGGAGCTGCTCGGGAGAAGTAGCGCGACGCGCGAGAAGATTTCCACGGCCATCGTCTCCGACGCCGATCATCCTCCACGATGAGGCTCATCCTTTTCTTTGACCTGTTCTTGCTTCCTCGTCGTGTGCTCTCCACCTTGGTGTTGAGCGGGGGTGTTTGTGCCTTTGGTAGCAACGGAACGCTCGAGCCCGTGGTCACCGCCCTCTTCGCGGCGTTGTCGTCGTCCGCCGGTGCCGAGCTCGTCGTCCGCCACCGTCGGTGCCTCCATGCCCTTCCCGTGGCCGTCAAAACATTGCTGGTGAGTTGCCACATCACTCCCCCTCTCTTTCCCTCCGATTGGTGATGAATTGGTCACCCCCGTCGAGCTCCGCCACCGCACCGCCATGGCTGACGAGTGAGGTATAGGTTTGGGCGGAGCTCATGTCCTCCCCTTTGGTCGTCTAGGTTCCTGGTTCTTCCCCGTAGCTCATGCGCTCGTTAGTTTGGAGAAAAGCCAGGGTTTCGCTTGGAATCGCGGAGCTCCGACGAGCCACCGCCACGGAGCTCGACGCCGGCGGCGCTCCTGTGGGAGTTTTGTGCTGTAGTTCGTCCTGTCGGGTTCGCCTCATCTCCGGCTGCCGTTTGGTGGGCAAAGTTGTGAGTTTTGGCGAGTCCGGGGTTTTCCCCTTTGGCCGCGCGCCGCACCAACTCCGACGAGCTCGCCCGTCGCCGTCGGGGAGGCCGGAGCTCGTGCTAGGGACCGGTGGGTGCGCGGTGGAGAGCTGCGCACTCGGGTGCGATTGGTTGGTGTCGCGGCGAGCGGTAGCGCTGGGAAGGGAGATTCCGGCGAGGCGCGCGGAGGCGCTCGGGCGGCGCCGCCCCTTCCGGCAGCCGGCGTCGGGGTGACGTCGGCTGTGGGCCCCGCCCCGTGCTTGGTCCATGGGTTGAATTTTGGATCTCGCGTAGACCCGGTCTTCGTGAACCGTAGAGAGAAGAGGAGAGAGAAGCTCTCGTGGGCCCGGTCTATGGAGAGGAATATTTCGAGGGAATATTTCCTGGTTTTTCATTTTATTGGATTTTCCTGAATTTCCATAATTCATTTATCTTTGGAAGTTCATATCTTTTTCCTGGAGCGTCGAGAAAAATATGCGGTCGGTTGCGTTGGACTCGTAGCGACGTCCTCTACGCATTAGTGTAGCTTTTGGTCATGTTCTAGTACCATAATTTCCGTCGTTAATTCCGTTCTTTTTCCTATTGCCTCGTTATGCGTGCCTAACCCCTGTTTCACGATCCGTCCGTCGGAGGGTGCCGAGGAGTTCCGTCCGATCCACGGTTTGAGGAGTTTCCGCCGGAACAGCCGTACGAGTACCCCGACCCGGCCCGGGAGCAGCCCTATCCGGGCAAGCCGCAATCCTTGACCACTCTTGCTCCTATTTAGCAATTTGCATTAAATTGATCCATGCATGATTAATGGTTACTTGCACTTGTAGTTTACCTATGCCTTACTATGCCATCCTTGCCACTGTTTGCCATAGGTTGTTACTCGTTACTCGCATGCTTAGTATTTTGCTTAGTTGCTTAATTGAACCCCATGATGACTATACATGTTTTTAGTGTAAAATAAATTGTAGATGTTTCTTAGGTGTCGAGTTTCTGTATTAGATACCCTGTAGGACCTTTTGCGAGGGCGAGTGTAGGTGGTTAGGTGCTGGGAGACTTCGGGGAGTTTCTGTTTGGAGAGTACTGTTACGGGTACGGTTGTGTAGGGGCCTTGGGTTATGGGGCCCCTGTTGTGGTGACACTATTGTTGAGACTCGTTGTTTTGAGGAGAGGGATGGTGACTCGCCCCGGCAGCTTAAGGACCGGTTCTTGTGCTTGCTTGCTCTTTGGTCTACTAGCATACCACGTGACTTGTATGGGCGGGATGGATCATGATACTTAACGGAGGACTGGGTGGCCCGCCGTGGTGTAGAGATTAGTGGTAGTGGGTGTTGGAGCGTTTGTCTCGACCCACGAGCAGAGGATATCCCACCTGGCCCGTGGTACGCCTTGTCACACTCTTCAGGACCTTCTTTTCCTATGTTGTGGTTAGAGGATCCTAGACCCGAGGGACGGGCGCCTACCGGTCGATCCTTTGTAGGGTGATCCCGTGAGTGTTGCTTTGCTTGGGCCACGACGGTGGTCTTTTGTTTGAGTATCTCTTCACGTGGGTACGAGTTGCTTACTCTCTGCAGAGATATATAAATCCATACGTATAGTCTAGCCCAAAGTATAGGCACTACCTCCGAGCGACCCACTTGATTAGCATTTACTACTTCTCCCCTCCGATAGGTGTTTTACTTCGGCTTCGAGTTGTCGTCCGGTGGAGGTGTGCTGGATATAAAACTTGACCCTTGCAGGATTGTGTTGTTTCCTGCAAGGCCACTTATAAAATTTGGCTAATAATAAAATGTGATTCACATAGACTTGAGGTTTAATGCTTTAGGTGCTAGCCCTTGCCTTTCCTTAGATTATCCGAGCATGCATACATTGTTGCTAGGTAGTTTGCGGCTTGCTGAGTACTCTATGTACTCACGGCTTTCCCACTTTGTTTTTCGGACGCCGTTGCTCGAGGAGCCGGCCGCGCCGGCCGAGGGAGCCGACGGAGAGGAGTGACGGTCTCGCCTACACTCGAGTCGCTTGTGTGTATGGTCTTCTTCGCCGATCTTCATCGGAGATGCTTCCGCTTCGCTTCCGCTAGTTATCTACTTTGATATCGCGATGGCCTGCGTGCCACGCTCTTGTACTCTCGAGATTGAGACTTATACATAATAATGTACTTGGAGATTCTACTAACTTGTGATGGATGTACGTGCCACACTCCTGGGAGTGGCATAGAGGTATAAAGGGTTCGGGTTTCACTTAGGTGAAATTCGGATCCTCACATAGGCTAAAATAAAAAGTAAAAAAAAAGTCAACAATTGTCACCTGGGCTCGATCAGCATGACTGGGCCTCCGAGGGCCGAGGCTGGTTCACACTTCACAGGGCGCATGGCATCGCCGGTTCGTAGGAGGTGCGTGAGAGAAATTTGTATTTTTTCAAAAAATCCAGCTTGCTCGTGGAGTGCTGCTTGGGGCCTCCAGCTACACTGACCGTGATGCCGTTCCATCCACGCTACAACCAAAGAAGAAGCAGGTACTCCGTGTCCCTCTCTTCGGATTTCAGCAGGATTCGGCATTTTCTTCGATTCCACCTTCCTCGGTGGGGTTGACTTAGAAGTCTTTGGATCACCTCCAAATGCAGGGTCCCTTGTATTTTGGATGATACCAACTGTAATTAACTGAAGACCAATCAACACTCAGATGTCAATATTGCGTACAGTCCATGGCACAGGCAAATATTGTTTACTTTTTTGTAAGCTAATCAATTCGATTGATTAGAACTTTTACCTGAAGCGATACGTCAAGGTACTTGCAATATCCAAATGACGGTATGCGCAATTCTAGACCACAAGTTAGAACATGTTCTTTCTCACTACGACATTTTATTACTGTAGCGGCGGGCCAAAATGTATTGTAGCGGCGAGCCAACCGTTACGATATCGCAGTTAAAAATAAACATTTGTTGCGGCGGGTCATCATTTGGTCAAACTACCCGCTGCTAGAAACAATATTGTAACGGCGGGTGACAATGTCACCCGCCGCCACCTTCAACCCAGGAAAGCCAAAAAAGCCCGCACCGAGCCCATCTAGGCCCATCCAGCCCCGTCCGCGCCGCCGGACGGAGCCCTCGCATCGCCGCACGGAGAGGAGGGGAGTGCGCCGCCGGCGGCGACCGGATCTGCGCGAGAAGACACGCTCGGGAGCCACGAGACGAGAGAGGAGAGGGCGGGCCCCGGCCGCCGCGTGACGGAGAGGAGGGGCGGGCCCCGGCCGCCGCGTGACGGAGAGGGGGCGGGCCCCGGCCGCCACGTGACGGAGAGGAGGGGCGGGCCCCGGCCGCCGCGTGACGGAGAGGAGGGGCGGGCTCCGGCCGTCGCGAGTGGAGAGGAGGGGGCGGGGCCCGGCCGCCGCGTGACGAAGAGGAGGGGCGGGCTCCGGCCGCCGCGTGATGGAGAGGAGGGGCGGGCTCCGGCCGCCGCGAGTGGAGAGGAGGGGTCGGGCCCCGGCCGCCGCATGACGGAGAGGAGGGGGCGGGCCCCGATCGCCGCGAGCGGAGAGGAGGGGGCGGGCCGCCGCGTGACGGAGAGGAGGGCGCCGCCTCCGCAGGTCGGAGTGGAGGGGAGGGCTCCGCTGTAGAGAGAGAGAGAGAGAGAGAGAGAGAGAGAGAGAGAGAGAGAGAGAGAGATGGAGAGGTGGGAAGTGGCGGCTGGATGGGGTGATGGCTAAGAAGTGAGAATTTATATCATACGGAGAGTTAGTTGGGCCAGAAAAAAATAACAGCGGGCTAAATATAACCCGTCTTTAAAAATGGGCTGTATTTTTAGCTGCGGGCCGTAATGTGATCCGCCGTTAAAAATTGATTTTTAAAGGCGGATCACATTACAACCCGCCGTTAAAAATATAAAAACACTGTAGCGGCGGGCCGCCACGGGCCACGCCGCTAGGATGTTTTGGGCCGTGCTGCTACAGTGCCATTTTATGGTAGTGTCTTCATCTATTCTTTCTTGGGTATTCGGTAATAGCAGCTTTGACCGATTAGGTCTACTTGATTAATGCGTTTCCACTTTCCAGATGCAAATACTAGGAATTTTTATACTGGGGCCCTCAACTTAATTATTCATATAGACAAAGACTTCGACGAAAAATGGACTAGGAATGCTGTATAAAAATCTGTTACACATTACTAGATTGCACCCTGCCATTATATATGTACTTATGCCTCTTTCCATGCCTAAATCTCATACCGGCTATGGCTTCCGTTATTAGCTGGATGTTATTCTTCTTTCTTGTACAACTCCACATACTACTCTCCGCCATTAGCGCCCATGCTGATCGTAGTAACGTCACTGATCTCCCTTTTCCCTTTCTATGCCCACCACACCAAGCTAAGGCCCTCCTCCAGCTGAAGAGCTCCTTCTTCTTTAGTAGATCCGCCAAAGTGCTTCTGTCGTGGCAAGATGGTACCGACTGCTGTCTCTGGGAGGGTGTTGGATGTGATGCCTTATCTGGTAATATCACCGTGCTCGACCTCAACAATCGTGGTTTGTCCAGTAATGGCTTGGACTCTCCACTCTTCAACCTCATTTCCCTTCACCGCCTCCAAGCAAAAATAATATATGTTGTAATTGGGATGAATCGAACCAACGACTTGCACATCTAAGCCCACACACCAAACCACTGAGGCATAAAATGATACATGCATTGCATAATGTTTGGCTATATATAACTATATATTTGGAACTCTGTAGAAGTGAATCACGTAACCCTGAGTCCCTGACCCCGAGCGATAGTCCGCTCTCTCTTTCTCTCTCGCCTACCACCGTACCACGGCGCCGCCTCCACTCACTCCAGCCCAAATCCCGCCGCCCCAGAAGCAGCAGTGTCGCCTCCGCCCGTCGCCCTAGACCTCGTCATCCCACTTCTTCCTCACCCCGCTCGCCCGTCATGGCCGGCCCGACCTCGTCGCCCCACAGCCTTGGTGGTGTCGGCGTAGACGTCGCACTTGTGCCGCCAACAGCAGGAGGAGATGCAGCAATGGCACAAGGGGACAAGGGCCCAGGTCCAGAGGGCCGCCTCCTCCGCGGCGGTCGCGCCGAGGGTCGTGCGGCAGAAGCCTGCGCCGTCGAGTCAGCTGCATCACAGGGTGGTGGAGACGGCCGCACCGGCCAGGGAGGCATAGAGGCGACCGGAGGCCCTGTCGGTGTTGTCCATGCCCTCACCGCTGGCTGCGAAGGCGCCAGCAGTTGCGAACGTGAGTCCTTCCTTCCTTCCCCTTGGAGAGATCGGATCTGTGGTTTGGTGCTGGTTTTGGGGCTACATTTGAGAGAATGGATTAAGATTAAGTTGCAACGTCGATTGTTCATTCATTCGATCTGATCCCCTCACGTGACCCTTCACAAGAATTCTATGAGAGATCTGTTGTGCTGAATTGCAACTACTACGATTCCTTATTTGCACTATTTGTGTGAACAGAGGAAAGAGGACCTTAATAAAAATGTTGCTCTCATTTAGCTTAGTTAATCTCATAGCTTTGCTTGGTTCTGTTATCTGCTTGCTAATCCTAGTGTTTCCAGTTAGTTGGTCAGCTAATTTTCTCTGGTACATATTCTCTGGCCATCTCAAATGTGTTGTAATCAATACATGTGCACGAGAGCTCACTGTTACCTGGCAGCTGCCGAGGACCCCAAGAGTTGTACGTACTCAAACCTTCGGCTCTGTACTCTAATTCCTGCTTTAACTGGACGAGAGTAATTTTGAATAAATGGTTACTCTATTTGAGACATGTAAGATTTGAGCTTGCTTATGCTAACAAGTAACATTGAATTCGACCGTTAGGTATTACCAGGATTTTCCTGTTCTCAAAATCAGAACCATCCTTATGCTTCCAATACAAAATGTGAATATAGAAGTTAATTAGGAGAGATAAGGTTCAAAATGTGCTTCCAATACCCCTGAGCTTGCTTATGTTGGAACTTGCCTGACTGCCCTATTCATCATGCTCCTAGCAGGTAGTGACATTCAGGTTTACTATGCTGAAGAATCCATCACTCTTTGCATCACATTTAACTGTTAAAGTAATTTTTTATATCTTATCCTCAATCCTTTTCCGTTAATAAATTGTAAGCTCTATAACTTGTTGGAATCCCTATTTGGATGTGCCTGCTATTTCTTCCATATGGTTCTTTTTATTATTTCCTTTTCTCGTATTGCCATTCTGCTATTTTAGAGAGAGAGAGAGAGAGAGAGAGAGAGAGAGAGAGAGAGAGTACAGAGTGGTATTTGAGCTGCTGTTTATTGCTCAGTGTTAACAGTCTTACTGGCAAAAATCAGGTATTATAGTGCAGTTGTAGATTTGTCTGGTAATTAAGCATTCAGTAGACAGATCTTACAATTCAGACAATGTTAATTTGAGTCTCCCATTAGTTTTACTGATGCCTGTCAGAATATACCTGCTTTACATGTATATGAGTATACTGAATAAAATGGCTACTCTGTTGGTGAATGTTGATGATTTGAGTAGGACTACAAGAGCACTGCATGATTTTGATGTGTATAATGCTAACAGGGCTACAGCGGCATTCGAATGAGTGTTTGGTTTCAGAATGACATTGGTGCTTCCCATTCAAAAAATTGAGAGATAAAACGTAATGAAAGCTACTTCCATTATTTTAAGAGCCAACATTGTCCCCAGTATGACTTTATCTAGGGCTTGGCAATTATATTGGTTCGTTTAATGTCTTTCTTTGCCAAGCTTTTAACTTAGCTTCTTTGTGAATTTTCTCTAGCTTGTGCAACAGCTTGTAGCTCCGAATATAAAAATATAATCAGTATGCACCATTACCCATTTTATCTCTGGCTTCTGATGTATGTAGCCTGAATGAATGTTGATATTATTTTCTACTCAAACATGAGGTTTCTGCTGGCACTGTTAGGTGAACACTTTTTTTTAGACAAAATCAGGTTAACACATATATGACATTAACCATCATTTCTGATATGACTTGTTTACAGAAAGAGAGGACATCAGACAGTCAGCACTTGTAACTGATGCATACGACATGCTTAGTGGACCTTTCTGGGCGGCGCACCCCGGTGGCCGCGCCATCTTGGATAGCTACCAGGCGGCGCTGGGTCTTGAGGCCGGGAAGCTTGATGCCAGCCGGAGTGTGGTGAGTGAATACGGCAACATGCTTGGCGCGACCGTCTTTTTTGTACTGGACGAGATGCGGCGGCGCCGCAGACAAAGTGGTAACAAGGAGGAAAGGGAGGACTGCGAGTGGGGGCTCATGTTGGGACTTGGGCCTGGGATTACTGTCGAGACGATGGTGTTGCGCGCCGCCGGCAGTGTGGGCAAAGGATTAGCTTCTCACTGAAGCTAATGAATAAAGGTTGAAGTTTGTTTTCGGAATAAAATGAAATAAAGGTTGAAGTGTTCCCCGTGCGAGTGTGTGTTTCATTTATGACATCCTTATACTACAAATCATTTCTTGGTATTATATCATTCTAATCGTTGTAATCAATGCGTTATTGATATGGCATTGGCCTTCTACGTAACCAGTACTCCCTCCAGTTCTGAAAAAGGAAGTAGTTTAGGACAGGGTTATTAATAGGATTGTGTCGCCATCCATTTGCAGCTCATTGACATTGGGAATGTATAACCCACAATCAAATTTGTCGAAGCCGTCGATCATCCAAGCTGTGAGGTCGTAATCGCTGTGGATGACACGGCAGCGACGGCATCTACTCTTCTCCTTGCGAATCCGACGGCATTCTTCAGTGTCTTGATCACCATGAACTCCACCACACCTGCAACAGGACTCCACCACATCTTCTTCCTCGGAGTCGGGCACAACCACGACGTCCGCCATCTTCCTACAGGTGCTGGGGCACGGAGGCGCGCACAACTGCGGGCAACGGTGGCGCGCGCGGCTGGCAGCAACGGCGGCACGAGCAGCTGGTAGAGACAGCGGCGCGCGCGGCTGGCAGCGACAGCGGCGCGAGCAGCTGGCAGAGACGGCGGCGCGAGCAACTGGCAGAGACGACGGCGTGCGCGAGCAGCTGGTAGAGACGACGGCGCGCGCGGCTGGCAGCGACGGCGGCACGAGCGGCTTGCAAAACGGCGGCACGGGCGCGACTGGCAGCTACGATAGCATGCACGGATAGCAGAGACGGTGGTGTTATTGCTGTTTAAACAACGGGAGTCGAAGGGTGCAGACAGCGCAGCTTTCATTGGCCAAGGGGAGGCGAACGGAAAAGCCACAGAATCTAATAGGCCACGAAGGCGTCCGCGCGTCTGGGAACGGGATTAATGCAGGGTAGAAACGTCTACAATAGAGATAAAATCCCAGGACTACTTCTTTTGTGAAATTGAAGAATTTGCTAAAACTACTTCCTTTTCAGAACTGGAGGGAGTATTTTTTATAGAGAAAATACTTTGAGTCCTGAGGGACCCCTTAAGCACCAACGCCGTTTGGATGGAACTAAATGTGGTTGCTGTGTCGTACAGCAGCAGTGGACCAACAAGCCCACCATCCTCTATTTCTTTTTCTGCGGGTAGTGGCAGCACATACATGTGGTAGTGACAGACTAGCACAAGATAGTTCTTGAGGGGTCGTGCGAACCGCCAAGGGAGAGGTCCGGGGGTCGTGCGAGGCGAGGGCGAGGTTGAGGCACGGAAACAGCAAATTGCGCAGGTCGTGCGAGGCGAGGGCGAGGTCGAAGCACGGAAATGGAAAAATGCACGGGTCGTGCAACGCGAGGCTGGCCCCGACACGCGCCTATCTACGACGGCCCAGCTCCTTTGCTCTCATGCACCCAGCTATTATTTGTCCAGAGGCGATGATGGATTAATTTTTCTTGTGCCATAAACATGGCCACCCAGCTCGAGCGAGACGGGCTTGAGGTTGCTCTTAGTTGCGGACTCCATTACCAGCCTTCCAACCTCCATGGACCCCGTGAAGCTCACCTTGCCCCCATCCATGTGCGAGCCGATGGCAGCCGCCTGATGGTGGAGGAGCAGCTGGTGGGGCGGCATCGGAGCTCGCGCACGGCAGCTGACCTCGTCAGGACTCCACCGACGAGGCCGGCTGTTGGGGCGGCACACCGCAGAGGAGCCGGTGGTGCGCCGGGGGAGGAGGCCGACGGTGGGGGCAACGCACCACGGAGGAGCCACCTCTGCTCCTCGTTCTCCCCGTCATGCGGCGGTGCCTCGAGCTCGCAGAAGAGGAACAAGCGCATGGCCGCGAGGCCCGGCCCGTGCACGTCGCGTGCCTAGGCGCGGGCCTCGGTGGTTCGGCCCGACCGGACCAGCCGTGCGCACACCGTTGTTGTCGCGTCGAGCTGTCGCACGGGGTATCCCCAGACCCCTGCCATCTGCCGGATCTTCCCATTGATCTCCTTGACCGCGGTGGCGAGGCTCTTGCGGCCAGCGAAGTGGTCCCCCAACTCGGGCACGTCGATGGCCTGGCCTAGCCCGGCGGCGTGGGTGGCGCGTTCCGCGGGCAACGTGTCGGCGAAGTACCCGCAGAGCTCGTCCACCATGCCCTCGCGGACGATGTCGTCCACGCGGAAGTCGAGGTATGCTTCGAGCACGGGAACTGGATAGAGACGTGCGGGGTTGGGGCCAGGTGCACTGCCCAAGAGTTCTTTAGTGCGGTCAACAGTGCACATCAACACAGTTCTTTAGTGGGGCCAACAGTACGATTTCGCTCGACTGTTTGAGGCGTTGGTCCACTGCTGCTACATGCTGCCTTTACGGTAGGAGACGGAAGTGAAACGGCAATTTGCACGTATCCTGAAATATGCTCAGATTCAACGGTAAAATGGTAGGGGACTCGGGTCGCTCAGGACTCAAAACGCAATCTCTTTTTTATAGGATATTACAATTCTAGGTCTGCGGTTATGGGCTTGCAGTACTAAGTACAGATGCCACGGATGAAACCAATCGATCCACGAAAGCAGGCTGCGCGCAGGGGTTGATCCACGAGATAAAGAGGTAACAGGACATAAGCGACTAGTCTTCACTCGTTCAGCAGATCGATCTAGATGGAGAACTTTTCCCACATTCATGATGTTTTTAAGGGGTGCGGCTTTTTCTGAAATACAAGCGTTCAATCCACGACCTTGACATTGATCCCCAAGATGTGGATTGTTTATATGTCCTATCACGACTCAATACGTAAACTTTGAGCAGTACAGTGATGCCCAGTCAGCTCGCTAAATAATTTGTCACATAAGGTCAGTCTCAGTAGGGTTTCATCAGCAAGAAATGAGGTGCCACATAAGCAAAAGAAATAATGTGACATAGTAATTAATATGAAACTGGCTAAATTGGTTTCATAGGGAGGAAACTCATTTTTGACACTGTTTCATAGGTATGGAACTCCATTGAAACTTCCATTGAGAAAATAGAGTTTCATCCCAAGACATTCTGACTAATCTTAATGTCACAAATAGATGTAATTTAATATTATAACTTGCCTATGAAATCGTGAGATAAAACTATGCATCAAAAGAGAGGTTGTTTCATACATCAAATTAAATCTTTAAATTTGATGTGACACTCTTGAAAACTGCGAGATGAAACTATGTATTGAAATTGGCCAGAGAAAAATCCTACCTGAAAGAGAGAAGACAAGAGAGACAAGAGAGCGCGGGGGGGTAGAACCATGCGCATGGCAATTGAGCAAGCGAAATGGGTGATCAGCCAACCGATGCTGCCCACATGCAAAGTATTAAGTACCTTAATCAAGTAATGCAGGCAAATAAAGAGTCAACTAAAGAGCCCGTTCATTATACGAACATTTCATTGCGCTAGCTTTTAGATGATACTAGATGATACCCGCGCGTTGTCGCGGCACATTATATAATATATAGAAAAAACACTTCACAAACAGCCAAAAAATAAAGTAAATAGAAATGAAAAAGACATAGAAACAAAAGGTAGAGTAATAATGGAGGTATTTGGAGGTAGTAGTTTTCCTACCTTAATTTATGGTGACTGGATAACATGAAGTGACATTAGGATATTAATGCATGGATGGATAGATGAGAATCAGAGATGATAATGAGGTGATAATGGGGAGTGCTAACTTTCTAGATGGCATGGCAGAGATTTAAAAAGTTCAAAATAGCTCCTAATCACCAACATTCAATCTTTATCTAATTGTTAAAATTATTTGAGATGATGTAGCGTAATGTGGAACTAGAGAAATATCATTGAATGGCTCTTGGTGAGTGGGAGATGATGTGGCGCAACGTGGAGCTAGAAAAATAGCATTGAAGAGCTCTTAGTGGGTTGCATCTTTTATAAATAAGACCAATCTGAATGCAAAGTTTCATCTTACTGTTTCCAAGAGTGCCACATCAGATTTGAAGATTTAGTTTGATGTATGAAACGGTCTCTCTCAATGCATAGTTTCATCTCACGGTTTTATAGGCAACTTATAGCATTAATTGAATATCTATTTGTTGCATTGAGATTAGTCAAAATGTGTTGGGATAAAACTCTATGCTCTCAATGGGAGTTTCAATGCAGTTTCATACCTATGAAACAAGTGCCAAATGAGTTTCATCTCTATGAAACTCATTTGCCCAGTTTCATATTAATTGCTATGCCACGTCACCTCTTTTGCTTATGTGACACCTTATTTAATGCTAATAAAACTCCTACTGAGACTGGTCTAAATAGATAGCACCGCATACAACCGGCAGCCGGCCATTTCATTAGCCTTGCTCTTATTTATTAACTTGTCACACAGAGACCATTTAAATAGCCCCTTTAATTTGGTTCTCTGCAATTACTACTAGAATAAAGATTTATATCAGCAGACCAAAAGAGACATTAGTGCAGGATGTGAGAAACGCCACTAGGCCTTTGTCCCTATGGAATTACAAACTTAGTAGCGGACAAAAATCTGCGACTATTCTGTGTCCTACCAAACAACAAAAAAGGCATATGACCGTCGTAAAACCACACCACAAAAAGGGCAGTCCCGGAGACTGGGACCCACCCTAGAAACGCTGTCGCAGGATCCGGCCGGATCCAACCGCCTGCCTACCAAATCCGGTGTCTAGATCCACGCGTCAAGAAGGCCACCACCGCAATCCGGCACCCTCCTCAAGATGGCGCGAAGGGGGCTGTGGTGAGGAGCCGGAAGGAAAGCATCTACCTTCGCCCATGCTGCCAGGAAAGGCGGGGCGGCAACGCCGAGCCTAATTTGGCCTCGCTGTGGGCCCACGGATCTGCCTCGGCCGCACCGACCATGCCACCGGGAAAGGAGGGGCGTCCTGGCCTCGTCGGATCCGGCCTCGGGGCGCCAAGACGCGCGGATCCACCTCCGCCGGTCCGCCATTGCCGCTGGGAATGGAAGGAGCGTTGGGGACGAAGGGGGCGTACATGCCGCACTTCGGTAGATTTGGCCCGGAGCCGCCGCGGCAGGGGGAGGGAGGGTTCGGCCGCCGACGACGAGGATGGGGTCCGACACGCGCGGGGAGGGAAGTGGCGGCGCGTGATGTGGGTTGGGGAGAGAAGGGCGGCGGCTAGGGGGAGGTGGGAGAGAAAGAGAGCGAACAGATAGAGAGGTGGCTAAGAGAGTTTTAGGGTTAGGGATTTCTTTTATATGCCCACCACTATTTGGTAGCAGACTCGGCCACTATTGTTGCGGGTCTAGTGTCCGTCACTATTTGTTATGCGTAGTAACGAACTTGGGCCCCCATAGCTGCGGACCTGTGATGTCCCCGTGTAGTAGTGGACCTTGTTGTTCGACTCAAAATAGCGACGGTTTTTAAAATGCTTGCCACTATGATAAAAATAGCGTTCGCTACTATAGAGCGTTTTTGTAGTAGTGAACGATGAGTAAACAAAATTATCTCTTTTAAAATATAATTGTCAATATACTTTGATATATTGTTTTTAAAGTCCATGGCAAACGCGCACACGCACATACATATTTTTTTATTGAATATTATTCAACTGCAAAAACACATAACATGTGCGAGTACTCTCACATTATACATACATACCCTATCTCTCTGTGCACCTCTAAAAGAATCACTTGGCCTCATCATTAGATTTACAAAGTCACCATAAGGGCCTCGTTGTCTACTGTGACATTGCTTCTTTCTATAGAAATAATTAGCCGTAAATGTAACAAATGAGCACATAATGTCAATATTATGTTTTATATTCAATTTCATCAAATATTTTGATTCATCAGCATCTCATTCCTTATGAAACACAACAAATTATATCTTCTCTTTTCAAATTAATGTAGCAAGTTCCTACCCTTAATCTTAAATGTATTAAAATAACTAGTCAGCCTACCCTCACGTTTGCATAGTGAATCTAGATATTTTTATTGTGATGAAGTATATCATAATATTCTTGTAATACTACACTTTCATTTATATTAATCAAACTCATTAACTTAAATTTAAAAATCAGTCATCATCAAGGATTAAAGCTTTTGGTCCAATTAATATTTAAAATTATGCAAGTTTCTATTTATTTTTTAATTTTCTAGCAAATGTATTGGAATACAATATAATTGTTTGACTCAAGTATCGAGATCAATATTCTTCTTCTTAAGCCAAGTATTGGAATACTCCTCCATTCAGAATTTCATGGCATTCCGACCTTTTGTTTCTTTCTTTTAGAGATAATTGCAAAAACTACCCCATAAGTCATTCAGAGTTTGAGATTCCCACCCATAAGCTATTTTGTTGCAAACACCCACCCACTCACTAGATTTTGTTACAAAACAACCCCAATTGACACATGTTTAATTGATAAAACCGATTTTCACTCATTTAAAATGGTTGATGGTGTTTGTATCAATCTTATAATATTTTTAAAATATAATATTTTCATATTATGATAGAATTTTAAAAAAGAAATAAATTAGAGGTTAGTCGGTGTTCCTATGAGATCTGAAAACATTTATTAATGAAAATAAGATGATTATAAATGTTTTGAAATAAATTTTAATAAAACAATGATTTAAAAACTTAAAAAGTGTTAAACTGAGTTAACTTATATATTTATTTTGATTTATACCAGCCAAAACATATGAAATTGATTAAGCATATGCATATTCGAGTGGTTTTTGCAACAAAAGATGGTGGGTGGGTGTGGATTTACAACAAAAAGAGTTATGGGTGGGAATCTCAAACTCAAGGTGAGATATAGGGTGGTTTTTGCAATTAAGCCTTTCTTTTATCTCGCTGTTCTTTTTTTTCTTAAGTGGGTACGGTGGCATGAATAGTTTTAGTTTTTTTAATAGGGGCAATGGTGGGCTGTAGAGAACTAATATAAAGGGTAATGGTTGGTAATAATTTACCTCACCATTTCACCTTTTTTATCCGTATGTTATTTGTTAGTATTTTTTATAATGTGAAAGCCTACTTTTTTTCCTTTCTTTTGTCAAGTGGGCTTTTGAAATGAGCATGGTTCCTTTTATGTTTATATTTTAGATTTTTAACAAGGGCAATGGTGGGTAATTTAAAAAGTTATTGTAAGGATATTGAGTTTCGTTTTCTTCATAGTGGCAGTGATGGGTAATTTTTCTTTCTTTTTTTCTGCGATTAACGTGTTAATTTCTTAGCCTTGAGAACGGACATGGTGGTTTCGTTTCTTGCTCAAATATATAAAATAGATAGATATACCATATATATGATACTTATTAAAATGACTTCATGTATAAATCAAACAAACAAATTTGGAAACAGTTTAGCATTTATTCCACATATGGTATTAAGATAACAACCTGTACATTTATTCAGTACCAGCATTTTTCCTATACTATATACTAATCCTCGTCCCTCCTACCCGTGGCGTGCAACACCATCATCTCGATTGTGATCCCTGGCCCGAGCCCCAGCAGCACGCCCCACTGGCAGTTCTCCCTTTCCTCCTCGTCGTCACCACTTTGGCGGCGGCACCGAATCTCGTCCAGCACAAAAAAGATTGTGGTGCCAAGCATGTTGCCGTATTCACTTAGCACATGCCGGCTGGCCGCCAGCTTCCCGGGCTCGAGACCGAGCGCCGCCTGGTAGCAGTCCAAGATGGCGCGGCCACCCGGGTGCGCTGCCCAGAAGAGCTCGTTCCAGTCGCTTGCGAGGCCGAACGGCGCAAGCGTGTCCTCCAGGCACCGCTTGATGCTTGTCTCCGACCAGCTTCGGCAACCCCGGGGACATCTTGATGTCCATGCCGCTCTCGCTGACCACCAGCCGCACGGCATTTTCTGTTCCCGGCAGTGTCGCCTGCGACGCGAACACCATTTGGAAAATGGGGCGCTCGCCGTGGCTTCCACCGGGCCGGCACCGATGATCGCTGCACCGGCTCCGTCCCCAAACAGGGCCATACCGACGAACGTGTCGAGGTGGTTCACATTGGGAGCCTGGAACGAGAACACGTTCACCTCAACACAGACCACGAGCACGCGCGCGCCGAGGTTGTTCTCGGCGAGGTCCTTGGCTAGCCGGAGCCCGGAGGAACCGGCCGAGCACCCGTGGCGATAGAGCAGGGTACGTTGCACCGTCGGGCGCAGGCCGAGGACTGTGGCCACGCGAAGGTCGGCGCCCGGCGATGCTGCGCCGGAGTTGGTTGTGAAGATGAAGTGCGTTATGTCACTGACCTGGCGGCCCCACTCCGCGATCGCTTTCTCCGCCGCCGCCACGGCGAGCTCTGCCACGGCGTCCCCTGCGATGGCCAGACGTGTGCTGAGCGACGGCAGAGCACGGTCCAGGAACTCCGGGTGGCGCTCGATCATTTCTTCCGTGTGGTGGAGGTAGCGCTTCGTGATGCCTGATTTGTCGCCTGTGTGAGGAAAGCCAGCATTGTGTGATTCCTTCAAACCCGTGATAAAATGGTAAATTCTTTTACTGAAATTGCGAGTAAGTTCATAAGTAAATTAAATCTCAACATATTCTCTTCATCCTGGCCTTGAGTTCGGCAAGGTGGTCGCTCTTGGTAACACGGAAGTACCAGTCCGGGTACTCGTCCTGGCTCACGCAGTTCACCGGGTTTGAGGTACCGAGGGCCAGCAGCAGCAGCAGTACCGTTGGCACGCTGCGCAAGCGAGGGTCTCCCTAGGACGGTGACTGGATGGCTACTATTAGTCGCCATCTGATGGTCGATCGCCGGCAGCAGACAACACCAAGTAATTCGGCGAGCTTACTGAGCAGGAGCAGCTCATCTGCTCATGTAAAAATTTATAGAATCATCCGACGACGTTACATCAGATGTGTGTAGAGCATAGTTGGTTGGCTGGGAAACGGCCAACATCATTGGCGTTTCCGAACTCAAAAGCCTGAAACTGGCAAGTCTTCGCATGAAAAGAATGATCTGTGAATTTCCTGGCAACAGCTCTGGCAGCTGCTTTAAAAGGCGAGATGAACAGTTCTATGGAATAAACTGAAAGGAAGTAAGGCACGGTTTGAGCCCCAATTTCTTGGAAACTGGAAGGCTCTAAGGGGTCAGACTGTTTGCCTGTCTATAAAAAAAGAAGGAAGTTATATCCATTGTACTCCCCGAGCAGTCTACTTTGTCCAAGTTATACCTCGAACAAAATCTTGGTTCAATTTAATCCCTTGAACAATTTAAGTTGGTCAAATCTACTCCCTTATGCAATTTGTCTTATTTTGTCTTTCCTCGTGCGATTTGAGTTTAGTGCTCAAATTTTGTGCAATGATAATTGTCATTGAACATTACACTAAATAAATATAACAGTTATTTTAAGCATATTTTTATAGTTACAAAGAATCAAATATAATCTTAACTATATAGTTCTAAAAGTCAATATTTTTAAAAATATAAGTTTAAATAAAGATTGATATATTTGAGCTTCAAATTAAAACTGTATAAGAGAGTAGATTGCACCAAGTTAAATTATATGAGGGAGTAAAGTGAGCCAATATTTTGTACGGCGTGTAATTTGGACAAAGTGAATTGTTTGGGGAGTAATATGGACTTTTAAAAAAATTAAATTATGTGATTTTAATAAACCCGAAATATAGCCTACCTCATTTAATGCGAGTTTCTTATCTAAAAATAAGTAATTATATTAACCTGTAAAATACAATGGTTTATAGTTTCTCAAAACTAGAATATAAAGAGTACCTAAGACACATACTCATCTTAAACTATGTCATATTTAGATACACTCCATTAAAGTGTGGCAGTCTTCGCGTGCTAGCAAAAGATACTGGTTGAAATTATGACATTAGATGTATTATTATTCATTCATGGAAGTGTGATCTTTACTGTGCATAATTCTACCAGTGGTTACTTGTGGTAATTAAAATCTCTACTAATTGTACCAGCTGGTAATGTGAGAGCAAGGATAGTGACTAATGGTATTAGTGATTTAGCATAATAGTATTATTACATTGAACATTACACTAATACTGCATTACAGAGATTCAAGAGAAAATTACCTGTATAGCATTAAAAAAATTCTCTTCCATTTGTAGCACCTAAACTTGAAAACTTCCATATCTATGAAGCAGCAAAACTTTTCTTCTCTCTCTAGCACATTTGTTAGTATTAATACTTAATAGTGTTAACTCCATGAGGAAAAGACATTTTTGCCCCTCTATGGTTTTCATAAGACGTGCTATTGCAGGCTGCTATGTTGAGCGTCATTTTATCAGATCCATAGATTATGAACTAAAAAATAAAACACATATTTTTTAAAAAAAATTGGCGCCAAAGATTATGAAATTTTTTTACTCAGTGCAGAATCTATGGATTTTCAAGTTTGGGTGCTACAAAGGGAAGATGATGTGTTTTTGATGCTATACAGGTAATTTTCTCATTATTTAATGTATTAATATGGATCTTTCCAAGGACTGCACCGTTATGCAAATTTTGACTAAACCTTTTATGTATATTAATTTGACAAATTTATATCGAGTTGATTATATGAATTTTGATAAAAAATCATTCTTTAATTTCAAGAATAATTTAGAGTTCACATTTCTCTACACCTTATTAGTTCCATGGTAAATGTTTCCACAATTTTATATGAATGTGAAAGAAGAGAGCTACAGTTTATATTTATAGTCTGTGTGTTGTCAATCATAAAAAAGTAAACGTCTAGCGGGATGAGTTGTGTTGAAGCTCAAAAGTCGCTACTTTCCATTGATGAACCTCGAGCAATGCCAATAAATGTATATTCATATATATCTATAAGGACAATTATCTTATTTTACTGGAAACCATGCACCACCTTGTGCAAACCTAATGAACAGACGCAATTGATTCTGGTACACAGGGAAATCCTCAAAACTCATGTAATCATAAGGCGGTTGTGTTCCATTGTTTCTATTTTCGTATATGATACTACTACTGTAGAATTTTATGCAAAATTTGAACTGAAAAATTAAACCGTTGTGCTTGGCTTTCGTGAGAATGTTCCGTACATTCCTCTGTGATTAAAAAGGACACCTCAAAGAGATAAGATGCATGAAAAGTTTTTGATCTGACAGTGATTTCACGGCTAGTAGCCACTATGCATATGGATGGTCGGCGACAGCAGAGCTGGGAACGCGAAGTAATTCGGGTGGCTTATTGAGCAGGAGAAGCTCATTTAAAAATATGTAGCAGCATTAGAGCGTCTTAATGATTACTTCTTAGCTAACTCTTAGAATTATTTATTAGAAAAAAAGAAGAGAGAAGATTGCTAGCTCTTGTTCAAGAGGCAGCCTCTAACATTTATTGAGGCACTGACATGTGGGTCCAATTGTTATTTTAGAGTTAATATGAACTCTTAGATGACTATTAGATAACTCGTAGATGACGTAGAGAGTTAGTGCCGTCTCTACCTTTAGGGACGCTCTTATCGGAGGTTTCATCAACCGTCCTATCTAGGACAGTCGGTTGGCTTGGTTGGGAAACTGCCTTTCATAAAAACCTGAAAGGGGCTTGAACAGTGTGCACGTCATACGAAAAGAATGCTCCCTGATATTCCTGGGAACTGTCGTCTTTAAGACAAGATTAAATAGTTCCCTTAAATAAAGTGGTACGTTCCATGGAAATGTCATCACTGAGCAGTCTTCACGTGCTAGCAAAACATAGCGGTACAAATTATGGAATCAAATTTAATACTTTCATTATCTGCTAGCTATAACGGTTCACAATAATTTTACTCCTAAGATACTGGTTTTAGAGAATTGTTATATCTATTAAGAGAAAAAAGAAACATACACTCCAACAGTTTTCAATAATTGTTGCAACGACCAGCGAGGGCGGAGGCACCTAGGCCGACCGGCTCCCCGACCTCCTGCACACAGTGGGTGGACCGAGGCAATGCGACAGCGATTGGACGGCAGCAGCTCACAGGCGTAGGCTCCCGGGTGGCAGTGCAGTGGCAGCTCCAAAGCAGCACCGCGGTGGCAGCTGCCAGGTGGCGACCTCCTCTCTCCATGCTGGAGTCGTGGTGCCGCCAGCTCCATGACCGCCGTGGTGCGTGGTGGGCCCGGTAGTAAGGCTGCCTCGGGCGGTCCTGGTATTTTCTTTTATTTCTTAAAAAAATGTTCACCGAACGATTTAGACACTCGGAAAATATTTTACCGAGTACCCAATAAAGGGCCAAAAGCACTGGGCAAAGTCCTAAAGACAGAGTTTGCTAAGTGCCACACACAACACGTGTCACACGGTAAACCCCATATAGATAAGTGTTCCTAGCACTTGGCAAACTTCCATCCTCCATAGTGTTTTAAGCGTCGCTTAGAAATACTCTCAGAAGTAGCAAATTACGGTTGCTACTCTGGCCAATGTGACTTCAGTTAATTACCATTTTACCGAGTCTTTTAGTAAGCCACAAGGGATACGCATGTGCTGCTATAAGTTTTTTCAACTGTCCAGTACAATGTTGAACAATACTGCTGGAATCGATCTGTAGCATGCATGAATTTTAAGGTTCACAACTCATTTTTACATTATACTTCCTCCGTCTCAAATATTTGGCATTCTAGCTTTATTTATTTTTTTATTTTCAAAATATTTGACACTCACATTTTCAAGACATCTTTTCTCTCTGCCCAATAAACCTCTATCTCTATTCTTTTCCTACTTTATTCCTACTCTTTTTAAACTATGTGCCCAGAGCTAGAATGCTAATTATATTGGGACGGAGAAAGTAGTGTTTTATGTCTAGATTGATGGATAGTAGGAACTGAGGATTAAGAAGGAAAAGTTTATCAAGTTTGCCTTTTGTTCTGTGCTTGCGTGGTCGAGTCTGAGTAGTACTTTTCCTGAGGGCAAAACATATTCTGCCATTTTCACTTTCTTTCATATTTATATTACTGCAAAAAAATACGAATTAAAAATCATGATAAGTTGGACGATCAATGCCAAAAATATATTACATGATACGGTTGGAAACAACAGTAAAATAGTATTACAGGTGTAAATCTGTATATTTAAGGATTCTCCATAAGCACAACAGGCTGAGCTCCTAAAATTATCTGTTACTTCACACTATTATATAAAATGGGTCTAATTTCGATACACTATTTTGCAGAAGTATCCATTTGTTTAATTTCTGGTGCATATTTATAGCTCCCTGACAAATTGGTTGTTCTTAAGAAAAACGATAGGGCCATCTCATTGAACAATTTACAATAGAAAAAATTGAAAAAATAGTCTTTTCCGGAACTATAGATTTGAATAATATTGACATTAATTTGATCTCTTTATATTAAAAGAAGAAACGGTTTGTCAGGTGTGCCTTTTATATAAGGCAAACCATACCCTACAATAAATTGTACAGAGGCTAGATGTCCTTCATTATTGAACCTTTTTCATTACAGAAAATAATGTGATACGAATTGCTCTGCAATAGAATAGTAGAACATAATTGAAATAAATTTGCACTCATGACGGACCAATTTACTTTCTTTTGGTACATCAACTTCAATAATATTTATATTATTTTGATACCTTATTGTTCAACATATCATGCTTGTTGTATAAAATGTAGAAATTTGAAAGAAACAGCCATACAGTTAAGTGTATTACTGCCTAAGACATCGACTTTTGGCACCATTCTGTCGTATCCTCGTCTACTCAATTTTGGCATCTGAAAGGCGTGATCTCACAGCTCAGTAATGTTTCTATGTCAATGCAATGTTGACACGGATGGACCTCAAATCGATATGACCATCTGCATGAAAAGTATCCTTCTTCTCACTGATATATACTGGTGATCGAGAGATTCTTGGATGCTCATGGGTTGCCGCACGAAAGGGCATAGCAACTTCTAGGTCTTGTCAACCAGCAATCGACCATGGCGGGAAGGGCTTGTCCTGTAAACACCCAACCAGAGTCCAGTCAGGCACAAGATACTACCTACTGCTGTGCAGCTGTGCTTGCCATCGGCATCGCAAACCCGGCGAACTGTGTGCTCCAGGAAAAGTACGCCGACTGGTACTTGCGCGTCACCAGGAGCAACCACCTCACCACGTTCGGGGCGAAGATGAGGAGAATATGTACTTTCTAATTTACCGGCTGTTCTGTTCTATGACTAACTGCAATCATCTAAAGACAATTTTTTAACTCTTTGGCCCAGGTGAAAACTCTGGCATCCGCAAACGCTATTTCGTGTGCACGGAGGAGATGATCGCAAGCCACCCGGAGCTCATCGACGGCACCCTGCCTTCTCTCAGCGCACGGAAGAGCGTCGCTGAGGAAGCAGTCCCGGAACTCGCCACCGCTGCGGCGAGGAAGGCGATCTCCGAGTGGGGCCGCCCGGCCACCGACATCACCCACCTCCTGGTAAGCACCAATTACGGCTGCCACATGCCCGGCACTGACCTTCGGGTGGCACAGCTCCTCAGTCTCCATCAGACCGTGCAACGCACTCTCCTCTATATCCACGGCTGCTCTAGCGCCGCCAGCGCTCTACGGATCGCTAAGGACCTCGCCGAGAACAACCGCGGCGCACGAGTGCTCGTGATCTGCTGCACGGTCACCATGCTGCTAGCATTCAGCGGCCCTGGCGAAGCCAAGATGGATCAACTCATCGTCATGTCCCTGTTCGGTGACGGCGCAGGTGCGGTCATCGTCGGGGCTGGCCCGATGATGAGCCCCGTCGAGCGTCCCATCTTCGAGATGGTGTCTTCTTCGCAGGTGACATTTCCGGGAACGGAGCACACTGTCGGGGTGCAGCTCAGTGAGAGTGGCATGGACTTTTACATGTCTGCAGAGCTGCCAACGCTGGTGCGCAGCAGCATCAAGCAGTGCCTGATGGACATGGTGGCACCGCTTGGCCTTACCAGCGGCTGCAACGGATGGAATGGCTTTTTTGGGCAACTCACCCTGGTGGTCGCGCAATTTTGGACAGCTACGAGGCCGCCCTAGATATGATGCCTGGCAAACTGGCAGCCAGCCGGCGTGTTCTTAGAGACTACGGTAACATGGGCGGTGCAACTATCATCTTTGTTCTTGACGAGATGCGCCGCCGCAGCCAGCAGGTTGTTTTTTTTTTTGAAACAGCCAGCAGGTTGTTGGGAATGAAGGGAGCACGTGTGCGTGCCAGTTAGGTATCATGTTGGGGATAGGGCCAGGTATCACCATTGAAGCGATGGTGTTGCGTGCCCCCATTAACCCGGACGAAGTATAGCGATTTTCTATAAGATACTCTCCGCAGAGTTAGCCCAGGTTATTGAAAGGGCTTAGTGTGTGTTTGGTAAAGCTTATGTTTATGCAACTTATTATTTATGATTCAACTTGCTCTGTTTGGTAGAGCTTTAGCTCATGCAAAAAACAGATTTGACTCTGGATTATCAGTCCAAACAGCTTTTCTGACTTATCGTCGTGGCTTATCAAATCAACCAATTCGCAAAACAGCGTAGCTTATCTATTGAGAAATGGATGGTACATATATAAAATGGCTATAATAACCCTGTGTTGTAAGACAACTATAAATATATGTTTTATGTAATTTTAGCTACCGTATTGAAATAAATTATGATGAATAAAAAAACTGAATCAAAGAAGAAATTTGTAAATTCATCATGATGTATTACATGATAATCAAAATAGATATACATCGGGCAAGTTCACCTGTGTTAGCGTGCAACAGCATCAGGGCGAAATAACTCAAACAAATATAATACCGTATCTAAACAAAGTGAAATCAGCTTCACGCTTTCATGACAGCAATGTTGTAGTAGTCAAGGTGGTGCACTGCGATTGCCATCATCATGGTGTTTCAAGAACAAAGATATACTACCGCCTCGATTCCATGAAACACCTCCCAAGCCCAAGCCTGAGTGCCTGACGAATGCTGCCGCAAGTTCATATGCCAGGGTGAGCAAACCAGGGAGCTCCGGTCGTCTCCATCATGGCCAGCAACATCCAGCCGTTCCAGGCCAATAGCACGAGCCCAAAAGCATACTCCGCCATGCACACGCACCTAACCTGCCCACCGTGCACGCCGGCGTACATCGCGGCAGTGCGCGTCGAGCACATGGGCCGCTGGGTCTACTGCCTCCGTGCAGAGACTGCCACTAGCTTTAAGTACAGTACCCAGACCGCAACTACGCGTAGCCAAATAGTGACCGGCGTGACTACGTGCGGAAAATAGTCACTGACACCAGAGAACTGCAGCCAATGGACCGTCACTGTCAGGCGTCCATAGCTGCGGTTCTCCGGTGTCAGTGACCAAAAGGGCACTGTCAGGCCCGCAGCTAAATGGCCTACATAGCTGCGGGCCTCAGTGTCCGCTACTGACGGTGAAAGCGTTGTGACATGGCGTCCACCACTGAGCCCCTTTTTGGTCCGCTGCTATAGAGCACAATTCTAGTAGAGTGGACTTCAGTCTGTTAATTTCGCCAATTGGACAGAAAATGATATAAGCACCAAGGAAGAGGAATTTTCTGAAAATTTATATCTAGCATCCGCTACTCCGAGCTTTGGGTTAGCGCCAACCGAGATTGGATTGCCGGTCGAACAATACAGTAACCCATACAGGCTGTCTGAGTGGAGGGGAGATAGATGACACGTGACCTCTGCTGATTCGTGGAACGAAACGTTGTTTTGAATCCATTTTTCTCTTATACCATAAATCTATCTTGGATTCATTTGAACCATCATATTCCATAGAACTAATGCAAATAAATGAGATTCCACAAGAATGTATTTTAAAATTGTAGAATATTTATTTTTGAATTTCATTTTTTAATTGATCCATCCTAATTGCCTGATCAAGTTCTGAAGATCAATTGTTTTAGTGTTAAAAAAATATTTGGTCTTGTCGTGAAAATCCATTGGTCCATTAGTGAAAAGAATTAATTATTCCAGTAGTCAAAACTAATTGTTCAATAATTACTGAACTAAATTTAACTTACTTACGAAGCACATCTAAATTTTAGATCAGCATCACGATATATTTTTGACTATTTCTAATGAAAAGTCTGCCCGGCACTCTTTCCCACACATGTTACTTGCTCATTTCAGGGCACGTACAACGGCTGGCGAGAGCCGTCGACATGCAAGTATTTTTTTGCGAACACCCCCCCCCCCCCACGGCGTGCAGTAACTCCCGAGCCAGCGTCTCGCTCGTCTACGGCTCGCGCGCGTGCTCCAATGCGACACGACGACGACGAAGCCCGCTGTACGACGCGCTGCGGGAGACGACGGTGGCACGGGATCAGGTGCGCGCGTGGGGGATTTCATCGGCAGTATTGACACAATAAATTGAAGCCATTGATGTTCTTCGCTCTAGTTTCAGTTTCCTCCATGGATTGTTACTTTGGTAGCCGGTCCTTCAGGTACATGCCTCAGCTGAGCAAGGCAGGAACTAGTGGCAGGAACCCTTAACGAATGTCCTAGGTAGTTTGGGAGAAAGAAGTGCACTTGCAGGTTGAGGTCAATTCTGGGGAGACCAATGAAATAGATATAAGGGCATGTGAATTTGAGGATAGATCAAGGGTGGACTTTTATCTAGATTATATTATGAGATTAAGTGTCAAATATTTTACTTTGTTGCGAGGAAATCAAAACTATTTCTCTTATTTTATATCCGCTACGATGTGATCGTTATATTGGCTACACTACAAAAATAATACTCTACAAGGACGGGCCAAAAGTGTCCTTAGTGACGGACACATAAAATGCTACTAAGCTCTTGCCACTAATTAGCAAAAAATTTAGTTGCGGACAAAAGTCCTTCACTAAATGAACTAGGTGTAGGAAACAAAAATCCTCCACTACCAGAGCAATTGCCTGCCACTAAATTTCGAACAGGAAAAATAAAAAAGGTAATCTGGCTCCCCACCCCACCGGATCTGCCACTGACCGGGGCTGGGGAGAGAGGCGGTGCCGGATCCGGTGGAGGCAAGGATATTGGAGGGGGTCCGTCGCGGGGAGGGAGGCAGCACCGGATCCACGCCTCACCAGATCCATGCCCCTCATCATCCGATCCGGGCCACACCGCGTCGGGGAGGGAGGCCGGACGTGCCATCGCCGCGCCGAGGAGGGAGGGGGACGGCCACGCTGGCAAGAAATTGAGAGAGAGAGAGAGAGAGAGAGAGAGAGAGAGAGAGAGAGAGAGAGAGAGAGAGAGGTGGGGAGGAGAGGTGGCTGAGAGGTGGGGAGAAGGGAAAGAGAAGTGGAGTCTGGTTTTAGGGTTAGGGTTGGAGCATTTTATATGCATAGTGAGCTGAACCAATATAGTAGCGGGCCTATGATGGCCACCACTATTTTGTTTACACGTAGTAGTGGGCTGAGCTACCATGGTTGCGGGCCTGCAGTGTCCGCCACTATTTTCTATGCATAGTAGCAGACCTTATTGTTAAACCTAAAATAGCTACAGTTTATAAAATGTCCGCCACTACAGAGCAGAATTGTAGTTTTGAATGACGAGTTGTGTTTTTACAGTATATTAGTTAGTGCACGTGCGACATGCGCGCGACATATTTTCCTTTAGTGATATCTATTATTTATTAGACATGTCAATTAAAGATGAATAAAATAAATGATTATGTAGAAGTTTTGTTTACTGATCACAAAAAGATTAGGAGCCAATGGTTGCACCAATTAAGTGAAGCTTAGGAAAGAGGATGTGGCATACCTGCATCGAGGTTCATATCATCAATCCACGACGAAAAACATCAGAAAGTAACCATGTTTTACCAGGTTAGTTCGATCAACAAAAGGCTCGATTAATTGTCGCAAAAGTAAATCTCTTTCTTGCAATTTTCCTACCCACAAGGTTTGCCTCCAACGTGTTGTACTGTAGCAAGTATGACAACCACCAGGGTAAAACGGCAAACAGGAAAGCAAATAAAAATGAAAATGTCCTCAAGCAGTTTCTCTCTTTTTTAATCTCACGACACTTTTCTTATTGAAACATAACATGCTTACTTTTTGGTTTTTTAAGGCAATGGCCGGTAGTAATTTATCCTAAATTTCATTTTATAATTATTTACATGTTTATTTGTCTGACTTCTTATAATAGTGAATAAGCCTACGGTTTTTTCTTTCTTTTTGTCTCATACTTTCTGCTTTTTACATGGTCACGGTCCCTTTTCTTAGGAATAAGTAGTCACGGTTCCTGTTTTTTGACAATATCACGGTTCCTCATCTTACTGTCTTCTTTAATTTTTTGGTTTTATAATAAGGGCAATGACAAATAATAAAGAAATAAATATAAGGACGCTGGCATTTTAATTAGTTATCATGAAGATATATGGCCTGAATATGCATGACAGAGCTATGGTCGCTCTCGCATCTCAGTAGACGATGACACTACTCGCTAAACACTCGGCGAGCACCAGGTGCTGCTGCACGATCCCCACTGTTGTCTGTCGACACTCTCCCGTGTCGTGACAGGCGAGGATGGTGCCCCTCCGATAGCACGTACCCCGATAGTCAGGCATCGCGGGTGAATGCCAACACGCACCTGGATCACTCGACTGCAACAATCATATGTGCTTCTATGTCCCACGACCGCCGCCAATGAAACAATGCACCCAGTCACCTGGAGAAGAAGGTTCGGTGTATAGTAGGACCAAAAATCGAAAGGAAAATGCTATAGGTCCAACCCAATTGTACAACCAGTGTGTCCAACCAAGACACAAGTGATGTTTTTGGACCCATTTATTGTGATATCTTTTGTATTGGTTGGACGCTGGTTCGACAATTGAGTTGGACCTATAGCAGTACTCAAATCGGAATTCAGATGTGGTTGTCGAACAATACACTCTCAATCCTAGGGACGATAAGTCGAAGCATGGTAAGGAAAGAAATCTGACGTTCCCAAAGGCATGTAGAGAGAAGAAAGGAAACACCTAATTTACAAGTGATTATGGAAATTCTAAAAAGAAATGCCTTACAGGGTAACCAAGCGAATGGAAATTGATTGCCACGAAGGAGGATAAGGAAAGAAATGTCATACAGCCTATATTTTCTTGCATGAATTAAGGGCGGTTACACGTGAGGGTTGGTCAAAAAAGATTAAATTCAGCCGGCAGATGGATGTGTTAATCGGTGTGCAATAGGACATTTGTCCTATGTCCTAGTGGGTCCAACTTTAATCCTAGGTACCTGATTAAATGAGGAAAATTAAGGGGAAAGATCGAATGGGTAGGCTGATTTCTAGGGGATAGAGAAATAGGTGAATGTTTATTCTTTATAGTATAGATTAGTAACCAATCCCAACATGGAACTAGTAAAAACAATTTGCATAAAAGAAAAATCTGAGTAAAATGTTCAGAGCAAGCCCCTTTGTCTATGAACTGCAAAAACATATTATATAATATTAATAATACATATATATATATATATATTAGAAATTATTAATTCACCGATGTGGAATTAGCAAACTCATATAAGCTTGAGAAATTTCATAATCAAGTTGGACCTTCTTTTAAAAGGTATGAAATGATATTGAGGTGACAGGAAAAAAGGACGAAGAAACAAAACCTGGCCGTGGTGCGCTATGCAAACTACTGTTTGCGTTATTCTTCCATCACTATACTGGTCAATTCTTAATTGATGTTTCATTTCTATAAGTATAGACTTGTTCCCTGCAATTTTTGAAGCATGTACCTCACTGCCTTGGTTAAAAAGAAATGATTTATCATAAACATTTCAAAAACTTGTATCCTATATGTGTGATTTGTTTCAGATATCATATTTTTTCTGATACACAGTTAAGAGTGTTTTCACAAATTCTTAGGTATATATTTCACCTAATGTTTATGCTGATTGCCACGTGATTTTCGTCCCCTTCACTGCATCAGGTTTTGAAGATTGCCAGCAGATGTTCTGTATGGTTAAGGTCAATTCCATGTGTTTCCTCAACAACATGCCAGTTGTTTTCAACGGTACTTGATGATGACGTTACCTGAATTGTGATTCATGCGACAAAAATTAGATACTGTCACGCTGTAGCAGTGAGAACTAACTTCCATTAACATGACATCAAGCCGGGTATACCACAAATTGATGCTGCATACAGATTTGTACCGTTGCCGCTTCCGTTTGTCCTATCCATGTCGTGTCTTGGTCACTTCACATAACTAGCAGTCTGTTGGAAGTTTGCACGCACAAGGCTCTCGATGAAATATGAGAACGAGATACACTACTATATACAATCAACATAATCTCTTGGATGCCCAGGTCGAACTACACGCAGAACTACTTGTGAGCCGGCAATCGACATGGCCGGAGCAGCCAGTTGTTTAAGCGTCCAACATGAAACCCGGCTGGCACAGCAAGCTGATAGCCCTGCGACTGTACTTGCCATCGGCACAGCAAACCCGGCTAACTGTGTGCACCAGGGCGAGTACGCAGACTGGTACTTTCACGTCACCAAGAACGACCACCTCGTCACGCTCAAAGCCAAGATGAAGAGAATATGTACTCCTCTATCTTTCGAACTCATCAAAGCTAACTTTTATATAGATCAAATGTATTGAATCTTGCAGTTACCCCCTCCGTTTTTAAATTATGTCATCTCTATTGATATTAGTTACATTTAAATATTCATCTTCTTAGAAATATCAACTGAAATATCTAAAATTATAAGATATATTTCAACTTTCCTTAATGTAAAATGTATGATAAGTCAAAACACTTCTTAAGACAAATGATAAAATGTAATTATTAAAAAAAACAACACTGGTGAGAATTTAAGATAGATGGAATATCAAACAAGTGGATTCCAAAATTGTAGTTTTCATGAATCTAAAACACTAATTTTTTTATGGCATTTTACTTTCACCAACTCTAAGGACGGTTTGTATTTGCTACATGTCCTACTTCCACCCAGGTGAAAAAACTACCATCAAGAAGCGTTATATCTCGATCACGGAGGAGATGATCAGCAGCCACCCGGGGTTCATCGACCTCGCGCTGCCTTCCCTAAGCGCGCGGATGGCCATCGCCAAAGACGCAGTCCTCGAGCTCGGCGCGACCGCTGCGAGGAAGGCGATCGCGGAGTGGGGCCGCCCAGCCACCGACATCACGCACCTCATCGTCAGCACCAGCTGCGGCTGCCACGCGCCGGGCCCGGACCTCCGCCTGGCGGCGCTCCTGGGACTGCGCCCCACCGTGCACCGCACCCTGCTCTACCTCCACGGCTGCTTCGGCGGCGCCAGCGCGCTCCGGGTGGCCAAGGACCTCGCCGAGAACAACCGTGGCGCGCGCGTGCTCGTCGTGTGCAGTGAGGTATACACGCTGCTCGCCTTCGGTGCCCCGGACGAGGCCAGGATGGACGCCCTCGTCGTCATGTCCTTGTTCGGGGACGGCGCCGGTGCGGTCATCGTCGGAGCCGGGCCGATAGAAGAACCCATGGAACGGCCGATCTTCCACATGGTCTCCGCGTCGCAGTCCACCATACCGGCAACGGAGCGTGCCTTGGCTATGCAGTTGAGCGAGAGCGGCTTCCAATACGGCATGTCCCCAGAGGTGCCCAGACTCGTCCGTGGCAGCATCGAGGGGTGCCTGGCGGCCGCGCTGGGGCCGCTCGGTCTTACCGGCATCTCAGGTGGGTGGAACGGCCTGTTTTGGGCAGTGCACCCCGGTGGCCGCGCGATCTTGGATACCTGCGAGGCTGCTCTAGGACTGGAGCCCGGGAAGCTGGCGGCCAGCCGGCACGTGCTGAGCGAATACGGTAACATGGGCGCGGCAACTGTTATCTTCGTTCTCGACGAGATGCGGAGGAGGCGCCAGAATTACAACAGCGATAAGGAAGGGGGATTTGGTGGCTGTGAGTGGGGCGTCTTGTTGGGGATTGTGCCGGGAATCACCGTCGAGACGATGGTGCTGCACGCCTCAAGCAACTGTGTACCCCATGAACTCGGTACCAAATAATGTTCACGAATAAAGGTGGCACAAGAATAAATCTGCTACAAAGATCATACATGAACCACTCCCGTGGGGGCTCACAGGTGTAAGCTGCTGTATACATTGTTCTGCCGTAGTGCCTCTCAAGTTGTACATGTGGCATAAGAAGAGTGGGCATGTTAATGTTGTTGTCCTTCGATATATATATAGCCATAGTGACGGATCCATATATACAAAAATTGTAGGGGAACTAAAGTATATCTACCATAAATAATTATATCACTTAAAATAATTTTAAGATAGTTATATTAGTAATAACTAGATTGAAAGGCCCGCGCACTTGCGTAGGCTAGACACCAGACATCATTTATTTTTTATTCAAAAATCAAAATAACCTTTTCATGAACTCAAGTATGAATCTATACATCGATGTAGCCCATGACTGGCTATATCTAAAAGCAAAAGAAGCCAATCTAATACTTTAAATGTTAGGCCATCATGGTAATTTAAATTATTCAACACATGTTGCATTTTTTATACTAATTGAAATAAGGATCGAAAGTATTATAAAAAAGTAAAAAGGAGCCATATATTATTTCAAGACCTCCTATGAATGCATATCTAGCCTTATAATATCTCCGAAAGAGATATCGAAAGTAACAAACATATGCACTTTTTGTCTATCATTTATTATGAAAGTTGTCTATAAAGTTAAGATATGCCTAGAATTCTTAGCAAGTGATATGTATTAGGCGCTATAAAACTTTTCCGAGGATCAATGTCGTACTATCATTTCACTAAATAATTACACCATTTTATTTGATAATTAGAATAAATTGGCTAGTCTTGTAACTTCTACCACGTCTAAGGTTGAGTTACCTGTCTTAAGTAACTAAGGCATGTCAAAAATGGTACAGTGTTATTAATGTTTTAGAAGGCTCATTTTCTCATAGAACATAAAAAGAGTTTGGGCGATTTGCCTACAGGATATTTAATAATCTTAGTTTAGTCTACAAGACAGTAAATTAAAAAATTTATTTGTGGCAAAATGAATTACAGACGGGTGTTTTAGAATCAAATTTTATTGAAAAATAAAATAAACATAACTCAGTGTCACACAGGCACATTATCTGAAGAGTCAAAACATAGAGAATAGGTAACACAATGTATTGTGCAAAAATATTTCAATTATATATGGATTGGACTTATCTGGCAACTATATATAAACTTGCAGTAATATCTAAAGAATAAATGAAAAGCATGGTAGTGCCGCTAGAAAAACAATGTTAGCAGGATCAACTTGGTAAATATTATTTCAACAAAACTCAAAGAAATTCCATGGGGATACCTGATAAATTGTTCAAACAGAACACTTTGAAGCCAGTGTGCTATCTGATGAGGACTTCTGATTCCTGTTTTCTCTTTTTGTTTTACATTCCAAATAATGTTTTCTTATAAAAGAATATCTTGAATAATCATAATGACCTTAGAAACCTGAAACTATGTATCAAAAATTATTTTAACAAATTAGCTAGTTATTCAGACATCGATGTGCAATTGTTTGATCTCTTCTAAAAAAATCTCCATTATAAATCTCGCTAAGTACAAAGACAAAATTAACATTTTCCTAATTCATAGTGTAAGCAATTATGTTCTGTTCAGAACCTGGAGCCTGCAGCGTTTTTGTTGTATCAGTGATTTGGCAAAGCTTGGATTCACGATTATTGGTTCCACACAGCAGCTCTTGTCGCATAATCGATGTTCTTGGGGAGAAGATCCATACGCAAGGAAGGGCAGGGACATCTCTATCGTGAGTGCTGAGAGAAGAGATATAATCTAACAGATATATGAGGAAGGTGAAAAAAATCTCTATCTTTCCTTACTCCACTTTACCTGGCTCCATCGTACTGCATCTTGTAGGTTATTTTTTCTTCGCTGCTGAATTGAGGACACATGAATGTTGAGGGATCCGAGCTCTGGCCGCACCGGTGCGTATGCATGCATTGTTTTGTGTTGACACTGGGAAGACATAGGATTCAGCCAGCCGTCAGCATGGTGGTCCCAATATCATCTCTTGTACATGACGCTTGTTACATGGAGATCCCTGGACATGGCATTGGATCCTTCTTAAGCTTTCGATCCTTCTTGTTTATGGAGTATCGTCTGAGGTGAGCGCCGGGTCATTGCTACACGATAGTTGCCACCGATGATGCCATAGAAGCAGCAGCATCGAGCTGTTGTTTTCCTGAGCGAACATATGACGGTAATTGAGCGGCGGCGGCAGCGTAATAGCCTACCGTATTTTTTTAGAGCAATACTATGACGAGGGGAAGTGATCTAACGGTGGGATTTTCTCTAAGATTAGATCAAAGGTCAGAAATTTTTCTTTTTTGTGAGAATTTGTAGACTATTTCTCTTTTTTTCTAGACATCGAGGTGGGAGGTTCATCTCCTTTTAGTATTAAATAGATGTCTAAGTTAATCAGAAGAATCTTATCATGTTATACAGCAAAGCCTATGTTATCATGGAGTATTATGCTAACATAGGCTTTGCTGTATAACTTGATAAGATTCTTCTCATTAACTGAGACATGTAAAAGCCAAACACCAATATGCATTTAAGGCAAGAGGATTATTGAAGTAGAATCCTGAATGTAGTACACTTACGTGCGATTATTGTGTAGCCTCACCGAAGTGCACATGTCAAGTCCCTGCAGCGTCGCGAACCATTGAAGCAACATCTGCGATGGATCAGAGCTTCAGAAGGTACGTAGGCAGCCAACAGAAGCAATATAGGCACAGAATGGATGAAGCAGTGAGTCATCGTCTCATGGCATGTAGCGTCTTTCTTCCTCTCCAATCCCCATGTTTTATTCACTTCCTCACGTGATGGTATTGGTCTCCTAAAAGATACTTCCTCACGTGATGGTACTGCTATCCTAAAAGATACGGAGACCAGGTTAGTACGCCGCCGCCGCCGCTCCATCCCCGTCACATGTTCGCCGCACGAAAACAACACCATGATGATGCCATCAAGGGATTCATCCGCGGCAACTATTCTGCACCATTGATGATGCCGTGTCTAGGGAGTCATTGGCGGAAACTGCATGGAGATTATTTCCGGGGATCTAAAGGGAGCCAATCCTATGCGTTTGCAAGAACGATCCTGCACCGTCTTCAGGGATCTACAAGGAGACTATTAATTGAATCCTCCATCAGCAAGAACGATCCTGCGTTATGTCCGGGGATCAACAAGGACCAAGCGCCGGATACAAGAGATTATGTTGGGACTCCACTGCCGACATTTACTGGCACAATCCTATGTGTTCCCATTGTGACTTTGTGAGCACACAGAACAACAGATGCGACAATGAAGATAAAACAGTCTTACAAGATACAGTACCATTGAGTCAGGTAAAGACGTAAAGTTCACTGTAGAAATTTTTCTTTTTTCTTCTTCCATATATATCTAACTTACGTTTCTAAATCTTATCTCAGCGCTCACGTTTGGATATGTGCCTGTTCATCTTCGCTGTGTGGACCTTTGTGTCCAAGAACGTCAATGATGCCACAACAGCCGCTGCTGACTTGATAATAACGAATCCATGGTTTGCCAACTCACATAGGATTTTCAGACTCCAGGTTCAGAACAGAACAGGATTGCTTACAATTTCTAAGATGTTCGCACTTCACTTACCGTAATGAGTAAAACTTCATAATGGAAATGACGAGAAAGAAGTAATTTGCACTGAATGGATCAGGTACAGTGGTTCCTTACTTCCCTGCGAATTAGGAAAGCATTTGCTTTGGAATATGTCTTCGGTGCGCACATGGGCGCGTGCCCACCCCGCGGTATCGATACACATGGACTTTAAAAGTCGCGCTAAACAACGCATCTAGCCAAACACATCATCTTACAGCATGTCCATTACGCGTTACGGACTCGAGTACGACGTGGAGCGCGCACAGGTAGACATAAATTACTGAAAAGCTGAACCCCAACAGTGGTGGACCGAACCTTGAGGCGCAGCTCATAATTAGCTGGGCGTATTGTGGACCGCATGACGCAGGCGCAGGTCAGAATTGGTTGGGTAGTCGTGGTTAATAATTGGTGAGATAGGACCGGTGAAAGAGAGTGTATATAAAGAGGCATCAGACGGACGGTGCGTTTGCTGCTGTTACTAGCGTACACCAAAGACAAACCCGCTCCCAACACCCCGAACCATCATCAGAGATGCAACTGCCGGTGCGCCGGTACACAAGATCAAAGTGAGCTCGGATCCGATGGACGCATGAGCTTCATATGGCTTTTTGTAAAGCTATTTCCTTTCTTGGCGGTGCAGATCGTAAGTTCTATTGAGCATCATTTCTTTTCCACAAGTGTTGTATTGAGCATCTAAGATTGCCAACTAACAGTTTTAGCAACGCTGCGATGGACAGGCGCAAGTCCAAAGCGTATTGTAGAGCTAATGAATGTGAAGACACTGAACCTCAACCAGGTGAAAAGTCACTTACAGGTAAAAAACACCAGTTTGTGATGCTCGTAGGGATATAGTTTTGTTCCATTTATAGCAATGCCCTTTAACATTAGGCTGCGTTCTAGTCTTACAGACGCTTGCTTTAAAAACCACCAACATACCAAGTATTTTAAAAACGGACCAAGGTAACAATATAGCAATTTTCTCATAACGATGTTTTCCCTCAATAAAGACTGATTAACTTGATGCTCACATTTCTGGCCATATTTGGTAGCACAACGATCATTATTGCCAAGATCGCATCACATCGGTTTCCAGGCCCACGGCATCCAGGTTCATACATTTATTCTACGATTTCATGTACAATTTCAAAACTCGCGGACTAATTACACTGCGTGGACATCCCAGGTGTCGGAAATGGAGAAATCTATCACTTCGGAACCGATCCAGATGGACTTGAACTGTGAGCAGCGTGAGTAATATCTAAAGAATAAATGAAAAGCATGGTAGTGCCGCTAGAAAAACAATGTTAGCAGGATCAACTTGGTAAATATTATTTCAACAAAACTCAAAGAAATTCCATGGGGATACCTGATAAATTGTTCAAACAGAACACTTTGAAGCCAGTGTGCTATCTGATGAGGACTTCTGATTCCTGTTTTCTCTTTTTGTTTTACATTCCAAATAATGTTTTCTTATAAAAGAATATCTTGAATAATCATAATGACCTTAGAAACCTGAAACTATGTATCAAAAATTATTTTAACAAATTAGCTAGTTATTCAGACATCGATGTGCAATTGTTTGATCTCTTCTAAAAAAATCTCCATTATAAATCTCGCTAAGTACAAAGACAAAATTAACATTTTCCTAATTCATAGTGTAAGCAATTATGTTCTGTTCAGAACCTGGAGCCTGCAGCGTTTTTGTTGTATCAGTGATTTGGCAAAGCTTGGATTCACGATTATTGGTTCCACACAGCAGCTCTTGTCGCATAATCGATGTTCTTGGGGAGAAGATCCATACGCAAGGAAGGGCAGGGACATCTCTATCGTGAGTGCTGAGAGAAGAGATATAATCTAACAGATATATGAGGAAGGTGAAAAAAATCTCTATCTTTCCTTACTCCACTTTACCTGGCTCCATCGTACTGCATCTTGTAGGTTATTTTTTCTTCGCTGCTGAATTGAGGACACATGAATGTTGAGGGATCCGAGCTCTGGCCGCACCGGTGCGTATGCATGCATTGTTTTGTGTTGACACTGGGAAGACATAGGATTCAGCCAGCCGTCAGCATGGTGGTCCCAATATCATCTCTTGTACATGACGCTTGTTACATGGAGATCCCTGGACATGGCATTGGATCCTTCTTAAGCTTTCGATCCTTCTTGTTTATGGAGTATCGTCTGAGGTGAGCGCCGGGTCATTGCTACACGATAGTTGCCACCGATGATGCCATAGAAGCAGCAGCATCGAGCTGTTGTTTTCCTGAGCGAACATATGACGGTAATTGAGCGGCGGCGGCAGCGTAATAGCCTACCGTATTTTTTTAGAGCAATACTATGACGAGGGGAAGTGATCTAACGGTGGGATTTTCTCTAAGATTAGATCAAAGGTCAGAAATTTTTCTTTTTTGTGAGAATTTGTAGACTATTTCTCTTTTTTTCTAGACATCGAGGTGGGAGGTTCATCTCCTTTTAGTATTAAATAGATGTCTAAGTTAATCAGAAGAATCTTATCATGTTATACAGCAAAGCCTATGTTATCATGGAGTATTATGCTAACATAGGCTTTGCTGTATAACTTGATAAGATTCTTCTCATTAACTGAGACATGTAAAAGCCAAACACCAATATGCATTTAAGGCAAGAGGATTATTGAAGTAGAATCCTGAATGTAGTACACTTACGTGCGATTATTGTGTAGCCTCACCGAAGTGCACATGTCAAGTCCCTGCAGCGTCGCGAACCATTGAAGCAACATCTGCGATGGATCAGAGCTTCAGAAGGTACGTAGGCAGCCAACAGAAGCAATATAGGCACAGAATGGATGAAGCAGTGAGTCATCGTCTCATGGCATGTAGCGTCTTTCTTCCTCTCCAATCCCCATGTTTTATTCTTTTGCTCGTGCAACTCTTTCCCGAGAGACACGCCTGCTAGAGACTCGACGAACCTAATGCTGAGAAGGTCCTCCGCGTGCATGAACCACAATCTGGTTAAAAACCGAGATGATGGCCTTGCGGAGCATCAATGCACCTAGTGGGCGTGCCGCGGCCCAACGACAAGTATCACACCAGCTACATAGCTGCGGCATCGTGCTCAGCGCTCCCGGCCGTTGGCGATCTAACTGAAAATTCTATGCCAAAGGTGGGGCCTTGGTGCAGTTGTTGATCCGCCACTGGCTAGGCCAGGAGCCAATTTGATCGTTAGCGTTGCCGGCGTTTCTGTATCTTTGTATGGTCCGACCAAGGAGAAGAACACCACGGTTCCGATGAAGAACTTGGAGACGAGCACCAAGTCGCCATGCCAACTTGGCTGCCTTGTCGGCGGTTCTCTGTCTTATGCACGAAAACTTCGCTTCTTGGAACTTCTCGTCGTAGATCGACTCGCTTTCGGTGACAATGTTGTACTGGTGTTGTATACGAGATCAATTCTTTGCTTTGCAGTAGATCAATCCCTCGCCTAGTAGTTTTTTTTCCTGATTGGCTGGCTCCCTGTAGAGGTACGTGGAGGAGAGAAGATGTATGACGATGGATGATACGGAGAGATGCTGATCAAGGGCTGGATATTTACTAAAGATTACGTGGGAAAGAATCAAGGGCTAGATGTTTTGCTTTTTTGTGGGAATTTCTAGCCTATTTATCTTTTTTTCTAGGCACCTTGGTGGGAAGTTCATTTCCTTTTATTATTAAATAGATGACATTTATAGATGCCTTGCCTCAAAATTACAGCCATTACTAGGTTGTATTTTTTTTTGAGCAAAACGGTAGGGGAGGCCCCTACGTACCTTTTTTCTATTAATTCTGAGAACTGGTACGCTCTTTCGCTCGTAGGCTCATGGACGAGAATCACAATGACGTAGCCATTGTCACTTTTGCTGATCTAGAACCAGGACAGTTGTCGTGGGAAGAGGTGCGATCTTTTGTTGCTGCTTTCCTCACGCAGCATAAGCGAATGATCTATAGTAGCATCCAACCTTGTCATCTAGGTCAAGCTTATGTTCGCTTAAGTACAGCGCTGGATAGAGATGCTCTGGTTCATGGTAGCCCTCACCCTTGGAATAATCAATACCTCACCTTTGTTAGGCATGATGTTGGCAGGAATCATAGACATTTGCAGTTTAATCATGAATGCTGGCTTATGCTTCTTGGTTTCCCTCTAAATTTTTGGCATCGTGAGAATATAGAAGCTGCTATTGCCTCTTTTGGTCGGCTCCTGATTTGGGAAAGGGATCAACGGCACCTGGGCCGCATAATCATTAAAGTTAGAGTTATCTCCCTCACAGAAGTGCCAAGGTTCTTTGTGGTATCCGACTCTGATGGAGAAAACTTTGTGGGTGAGTCTTGGACAATACAGTGTGAAATCCTGATGCAGGATATGTTGGGCTATCTGCCGCAGGATGAAGAGCCAGTACCAAACCTGCCTGATGACCAAGAACCCCCTTTGATTTCTTTGGGTTTGGCCAGCAAGCTATCCAGCCTGGTCTCCAGCAAAACCTGGACAATAACGTGGGAGCTCTATTGCAAAATCTGCAAGGACAAGCAGAAAACTGGCCGCAATGGGAGGATAATGGCCACATTGATCAGGAAGAAGCTGCTGCTGAAGAAATTGGAATGTTAGAGGCTCCTCAGCCTCTTGACCTTAATGTCCCTGCTGGCCTTGAGGCAGCCCTAGTTGAGGGTGAAGGCTTTATTGAGCTGAATGATTTTAATGATCTCATAGAAGCTGACAATGAGGATCCTAACATGAATATTGATCTGAATCTCTTCCCAGAACAGGCTGTTTCCTTCTCTAATAATGCATCTTCTGATGTACAAGAAGCTGAGCCCCTTGAACCTGTGCCTGATCTCAATGAACAACCTCTGCAGAATCTTGTTGCTCGGATCAGTGAAGAAGTTGATCAGCCAATTGCCTTCATCCCGGAGGATGTTCAGATGGAAGATCTCTTAATGAGTAATGATGAACAACAGCCTGTGCCTGTCCTGCCTCAGAACTCCCAAGGTCCTCTACAAGTTGGAAGAGCCCCGATACGAGTGGGACTTTCAGGCAGATCCAGGATTGAGCATGTTTAGTCGGAGGAAGGAAGCTAAAAGCACTGCTGAGGAGGTTAGGCTCTGGGCTAAGTATTTTGCCCCTGCAAATGAGACTCACTCCACAGTGAGTATTCCCACCTGCCGGAGTCCTTTCTTCACTAAAGCCCTTCTCTCACCAGATCACTTTGACCGGGCTTGTAACTTCATCGGGTCCAATGCCTGGTCATGCATATCAGAGGATGCAGGAACAAGCTCGATATCCTTTGCCCCCCCCCCCCCCAAAGCCTGCCCTAAGGGTGTTTCAATAACATGCCTGTCTCGAGCACTCTGAAACTCAGATTTTGGAGGAAAAAAAGAAGGAACCTGCTGTAGCTGAATCTGAAATGACTGCCTCTCTAGAGGAAACCTGTATGGACAACACGAGAGGATGTCCATCCATTACCTGCCTCAGATCATGACACACCAGAGAAGACTGTTCAGCCCAATGAGAAAAAAATCATCCTAGTTGCATCTGATGTCGGGAGAAGTGAGAGGGTCAAGGATAAGTATAAGGGCTTCAAAAATGGAACCTGCTCCAGCAAGGATTGTTTTGCCTGTACTTCAGTCCCCCAACCCTAAGCACTAAGATTATCAGGAGTCTAGGAACCTCCTTTGGAAAGATGGCTCCTGAGGAGCTCTCTCATGAGAATTTGTCAAAACTCAAGAGCAAGAAAGCTTCCCGGACAACTCAGGTTGACCCTGGTGTCATTGGTGAAGAAGGCCGGACAAGCAAACCAGTAAAAGAGGCCAAGAAAGGAGGAGTGAAGATCAAGGCCTCTTCCCCGAATAAAAGTGATCATCATGATAAGCAGCCCAAAAAAAAGCCCAAGCAGTAGAAGGCCTGCTTTAAGCCTTTTGCCTTTGAAGACGGTCTGGTCCTGTTTCTAGATGGATGATGTCTCTTATTTTGTCAATTGTCTAGATATCCCTGGTAGTGGGCTGTTCTACTGGCACACTACTTTCTATATCCGGCACTTCACTTTGCTTTTAATCTGTCTAAATTTAACTTGGGATCAAAACTCTAAGATTGATGGGTACTTAATGGCTTCGACCAGTTTTATGTATGCCTTTCTTTGTCGCTCGCTTTTGCTCCCTATCTGCGCCTTTTTGTCCCCTTCTCTGAATACGTGGTATCCGGAGATTCTCATGTTCTTTTCGCAGCTTCTTAATGGATCACAACATTATTAGAAGTAGACAATGGAAAGTTTTATGCTGGAACATTAGAGGGATTAACTCGACAAGAAATGGGAGGCAGTGAGGAGCAAGATAGTTGAATCTCAGTGTGACATTGTCTGTTTACAGGAAACCAAAAGGGAACAGTTTGACATGGCCTATTTAAAGAAATTTTGTCCACCAGCCTTTGATTGTTTTGAATTCCTGCCATCCCGTGGAGCCTCTGGGGAGCTTATTATAATTTGGCAGGGCGCTAGATTCATTGGTTCTAAAGTTTTCCAAAATGATTATGCTTTATCGGTTGAATTCATGTCCCTACATTCTGGTGCGCAATGGATCCTAACGAACGTCTATGGCCCGTGTATAGCACAAGAGAAAATCCTTTTCCTTGACTGGCTTCAGAATGTGGAAATGTTAGATGACACAGATTAGCTAATCCTAGGGGATTTCAACCTCATTAGAAGAAGCTCGAGATAGAAATAAACCTGGTGCGGATGTAGCTGAAATGCTTGCATCAACGAGGCAATCAGTAGCCAAAGACTGGTGGAACTACCTTTGAAAGGCATGAAATACACTTGGACAAATAAACAGCAAGATCCCTTATTAGTCGAGGCTAGACTGGTTTTTTACTTCTGCACACTGGACAACCCACTACCCAGGAACAAGCTGCTATACTCTTTCTAGGGATACATCAGATCATGTCCCATGTGTGGTCTCTATTAATACTGATATTCCAAAATCAAAAGTCTTCCGTTTTGAGAACTACTGGATGGAACGTGATCAGTTTTTTGACATTATGAAACATGGTTGGGAAGCTCCAGTCTTCCAGGAGGATAAGGCAAAAAGAGTGGTAGCCAAATTCAAGAGCTTAAGGAAAGTTTTTAGAGAATGGAGAGATAAAATTGTCAACTTAGTCACAGCCATTGCTAATTCAAAATCCATTATCATGTTACTTGGATGTCATGGAAGAGTTCAGAGACCTTTCTTTGCAAGAATGGAATTTTAGGGCCATTACACAACTGCATCTAGAAAAATTATTACATTGGCAAAAGATTTATTGGCAACAGAGAGGACAGATTAAATGGGTGAAATTTGGAGATGAGAGCACTCGTTTCTTTTATGCTAATGCCTCAATAAAAATGAGAAGAAACACCATTACTTCGCTTCTCAACTCCGAGGGTAACCCAGTCACAAATCACAAAGATAAAGAAGAGATTATCTGGCAGGCATTCAAAAATATACTGGGGCATTCAGAATTTCAATGCATGTTGTTTGATCTGGAAGATCTTATTCAACTCACCCAGGATCTGGATTTCTTACAAACTCCTTTCACAACAGAGGAGATAGATGCAATTGTGACTGCTTTGCCTAATAATAAGTCACCTGGCCCAGATGTTTTTAATGGAGACTTTCTAAAAAAATGTTGGCCTGTTGTGAAGGAAGATTTTTATGAACTATTCAGAGGTTTCTTCCATGGCACTATTTGTATGCAAAGCATCAATGCATCCTTCATTACTCTGGTTCCAAAAAATGATAACCCTCAGATGGTATCACATTATAGGCCAATTTCCCTGCTCAATTCTTCGGTGAAGCTTCTGACAAAGGTTCTAGCAGATAGAATGCAGACTATCATTAAACAAGTAGTGCACACAAACCAATATAGTTTTATTAAGTCAAGATCAATCTAAGATTGCTTAGCTTGGTCTTTTGAATATCTACATATGTGTCATAAGAGTAAAAAAGAGATCATTGTTCTAAAGCTTGACTTTGAAAAAGCTTTTGATAAGATAGAGCATGAGGTAATCATTCAATTATTAAAACATAAAGGTTTTGGTGCCAAATGGGTTTCTTGGATTTCAAGCATCTTGAATTCAGGCACTTCCTCGGTTTTACTCAATGGGGTTCCTGGGAAGACTTTTCATTGCCGAAGAGGAGTAAGACAAGGAGATCCCCTCTCCCCTCTACTCTTTGTCCTGGCAGCTGACTTACTACAATCTATTATAAATAAAGCTCGAGAGCAGGGCCTGTTGCATCTGCCTTTAAACTTAAGATACTCTTCCGACTTCCCCATAATTCAGTATGCAGATGACACTCTGATGATAATGGAAGCTTGTCCCAGGCAGCTCTTTGTTCTAAAAGCCCTGTTGAACTCTTTTGCTGACTCTATAGGCCTGAAAGTAAACTATTCCAAATCGATGATGGTGCCTATCAATGTATCACCTGAAAAGATGGAAATTCTGGCAAATACTTTTGGCTGTGTACAAGGTACACTCCCTTTTACTTACCTGGGTTTGCCCTTGGGTTTGACAAAACCCAGAGTAGCTGATTTTGAAAATCTTGTTACAAGAGTGGAAAGAAGATTGCTCTCAACATCCATGTTTTTGACTCAGGCAGGGAAACTGGAAATGGTGACTTCAGTGCTCTCCTCTCTCCCTACTTATTACATGTGCACTCTTATGCTCCCACCCTCAGTTATAGAACAGATAGAAAAGTATTTGAAACACTGTCTCTGGAGAGGATCTGATATAAATGGCAGAAAGCCAGCCCAGATTGCATGGAAAACAGTAACAAGACCTAAGAAGCAAGGTGGGCTAGGAGTTAAAAACTTAAGAGTACAAAATACTGCACTATTGCTGAAAAATATACACAAGTTTCTTAACAGAGAGAATATCCCCTGGGTACACATGCTGTGGGAGGCATACTATGCTAATGGTTCACTACCAGGGCAAAAGAAAAGAGGGTCCTTTTGGTGGAGAGACATATTAAAGTTATATGATCAATTCAAAGGAATTGCATGTGTCCAGGTGGGAGATGGAAAGACAATCATCCTTTGGTCAGACCTGTGGCAAGGAACTATTTTACAAAATGATTTTCCTCAGCTTTTCTCTTATGTGAAAAATAGAAATATCACTATACACAATGCCTTGCAGCAAGAGCTTCATGAAAACTTTGATCTTCCCCTCTCAGAGGAGGCTTATGAGCAGTATCAATAGCTTTCTAACATTCTGAGTTCTTTAATGCTTCTGGAAGAACAAGATACTTGGCAATATATATGGGGATCCAAAATTTTCTCCTCATCTAAAGCTTACACATGTTTAATGGGGCATATAGAGGTTCACCCAGCACACAACTGGATATGGAGCTCGAGTTGTCAAATGAAGCACAAGGTCTTTTTTTGGCTAATCGTAAAGGATAGAGTCAACACGAGAGGCATGCTAAGAAGAAGAAATATGTTTCTAGATTCCTATACATGTGAAATGTGCATATGGCAGATAGAGGAAACTCTGGAGCACCTCTTTTTAAGATGCAATTTTGCAAAAGCGTGCTGGGCAAGTATTGGGTCACAATACCGAGAGTCAACAGGCATCCTCTAAGCATTATCAAAATTATGAGAAGCAGAATTGGGTTGCCATTCTCAATGGAAATTATAATACTCATGACATGGTCCATCTGGGTCACTCGAAATAATTGGATTTTTAATAATGTTGATCCAACAGTGATGAATTGCAAAAGGAATTTCTGCAAAGAGTTTAAACTCTTACTGCACAGAGCAAAGAAGAAGTACTTCCCACAAATAGAAGAATGGCTGAGAACAATTTAATTCTTTCCCTCTTTTTTTGGTTCTTCTTCTTTTCAATTTACTCTTGTATTACTCTTTGTGATTATTTAATAAAATTTCAGTAGGAGCCTGGCTCCTCCTGTATCATCAAAAAAAAATTCTGAGAACTAGTTACATGGTACAAGGCCTCAGGCCCAAAGGAAGACCCTAACTAAAAGAAATTAAAGGTTTATATTACATAACCATTCATCAATAAGTTCCTTCATCAAAGGCTTGGCCTTCCGGGCAATTAGATGTATCTCATCCTTCAAACAGGACCTCCATCTGTTGAGTGACACAGCTTGTTTATAAAAAAAAATGACACGATTTCTGTGACACCAAATACACCAGGTAGTGAGATGAAATTGTCTGAATATTTTGGAACCAAATTGTTGTCTGCATTGGAGAAGCCTATCATTCAGTGTGAGAGTAGTGTCCCAATTGATGTTAAGAAACCTCCAGCACCATTTGCTGAAACTGCAGTCAAAGAAAAGGTGTAGTAGTGTTTTATCTTGAGAGTCAGAGCAAATAACACATTTGTAAATGTCCAGGTGCATTGTTTTCCTGCGCATATCATATCTCTTGTATTGAGTATGTCTCGCAGCAAAAGCCAGAAGAAGAACTTCTTCTACAGCTAGACTTCTACATCCATTGGAACCAAGGTGAGGCTTCCATTACCCCAATAAGCTAAAGGTATTCTTTGTTGGTAGAGAAAATAGCTGATCCCCAAATTGTTTTTAGAAAAGGGACTATATATTAATATTCCAGCATTTGTATCGATTGATACATATAGCCGTCCATTATTACAACCGAGACGAAGTCCACAAAATTCAAACACAACGAACAAGTTTGAGTTGACATAAAACAAAAGCTAAGCACTAGCAATTCTATTATTGTGAAACCAGCCACTGGAAGCAAACAACTCCATCATCAATGTCCCACGCACACGCCATGCGAAAAAATGTGTGGCCTTTCTTCTTCCTTTTGTAGTAGCGCCCAAATACGGATCCCATTAATGTGTCCCTCTGAAGAGCACCTGCATAGGAGAGCAAACTTTTTGTTGTTAAAGACCAAATCATTTTGGCAAAGCCAAATTGCCCAACAGAATGCAAAAGCACCTATTAAAGATTGTTGTTCAATTTTCTTATCTAACCCTTGTAGCCACCCATTAAACCAATGAGACACATGTGAGTGTGTGGGTAAATTAAAAGCAACATGCACAATCCTCCAAATAAGTTTAGCAAAAGAACAATCAAAGAAAAGGTGTTGTATCATCCCATTGTTGTTACAGAAGCAACATTTTAAACTCCCTTTCCATCTCTCGCTTAGCCAGATTATCTTTGGTTAAGGTGACTTCTTTAATCAAAAACCACATGAAATTCAATTTTAATTTTTAGTGGTACCTTCCGCTTCCAAACAGGATGATTAAAAGGAATAATATTGTTAGCAGCTAAACCTTGTTGGAACTCCCTAGGTGCCTTTTTTATGTATAAGTATCACCCCAATTAGAGCATAATTGGCACTAATATAGGCCATTGACCTATGAAAATAGCTATATATTTGTATATGCATGGTTTTGGAGCTTTATTGCGGATGTAAGCTAAATTGGCATAAATGAAGTCATTATGGAGGATAAGGGTCGAAGATGGAGAAAGAGCTAGGAGAAAGCCCAACGTGCCGATTGGCACAGTACATGCGCCGATCGGCACATGTGAAGGATTGGCCCATCAAGGGCAGCCCAAGGTCCATTCCACTGGTATAGAAGGTTATTTGGACAAGATGTTTGAACATATTTATGCAATGCAAGACATTATCTCGAAGATCATGATGTAGAAGGCCTACATGGAAGTTATGGAATGCAAGAGAACCGACTCGGAGAGGAGATCGATGAAAACATGGTGAGTCATGATCGGCACACCATGGGATTTGCTAGAGTCCAACTCATCTACGTGTCCTGTCTATGTAAGTACTTATAAAACCCAAGAGCGAGGAGAGTTGACGCAGAGAGACACCCGATCCGTGAGTTAGAGCGACCAAGGCTTTGCCCCATCATAAAAGATCTATAGTTGAGTTTCAAGAACCATAGGTGTTAGAGTTGATCCATCAAGGTAGGCCAGAACATGGTGAAGTATCTTACACTATGTATCTCAAGGATGATTGAATATGTTGATGATGGTTTTAGTGATTTTTTGATCTTGATTATATTATCATGCATGTGCTTGTTCCAATTACTTGGTTCTAGGCTAAGTATTCAGATGTTATCTTAATCATGATGATTAGGCTAGTACTCGGATCTTGTATTGATTATAGTTGCTTGATGATGCTAATGATATGGTTTACTGGTGACAGAACTAAGCTTGCGCAACACCTTTAGATAATCAAGTAGGATAAGACGCTCGCGCTACTAAGGGATTGCTCGCGGCAGCGATAAATCGAGGGTGTCTTGGAAGACAGGGTGTTCTTATTCATCTAGAGTTTTGCAATTGATCTATGTAATTTATCCATTATGATCCTAACCAATTAGACTTTCTTGTTACGACCTCAACTAGCAGGTATCTAGTTACTCTCATAGCTTTATTTAGGCTAATCAAGTCTTTGACGTCACTAGATCTCAACCATCCTTCACGCCGATTAACATGGTAGCGCACCAATCGGCAACACAAGCCTTCATGCCTATCGTCACATCTAGCGCGCCGATCGGTACCCAAGCCACCAACACTCTCAACCTCACATCCAGTAGTACCTTAGATAGACCTTTTACTGTTAATGAAGTTTAATTCCCATTAGTCCTTGTGGTTTCGATTAAACCTTATAATACTCTAAGAGAAAAAGTGCTACAATTGCACACCGTCCTCTTGCGATATACAAGTGGGTGCGTAGATATGACCAACACACCTCTATACATTGACCGTACTGTAAAAACACCATGCTGAGTTGGTAACCATCTAAAGGTATCTCTTGTACTAGAAAGTTCAGTATTCATTACCCTTGCAACTAAATGTTGTCAAGCTAGTAAATTTTCTCCCACTAATGATCTTCTAAAAGAGACATTTAGAGGTGTAGCACTTAACACAGTATTAATTGTATCACTTTTCCTCCTAACAACATCATAAAGATTAGGATAACGATGTTTAAAAGGTACATTCCCAAGCCAAACATCCTCCCAAAAACGCACTTGAGTACCATCACCTAAGTTAAACTTTCCTAGCGTCAAAAAATCTAGTTTAATCTTTAAAAGGTTGGCCCAGAATTGAGAATCCCCAGGGACATGTTCCACTCGAGTAATCATTTAATTCCTCAAATACTTATTTTGTAAAAGTTGTTGCCACATCCCTAAACCTCAAATACTTAATAACCCACTTACTAAGTAGGCATTTATTCTGTAATTCTAAATTCATGATCCCTAAACCTCCTCGATCCTTTGGTGCACATATTATTCCCCATTTAGTAAGTCTATTTTCTTCTTATGCTCATCATTTTGCCAAAAGAATCTAGATCTATAAAAGTCTAGATTCTTTAAGACTTCCTCGGGTACTTCAAAGAACAAGAGCATAAACATAGTAAGATTACTAAGAACCGAATTAATGAGCACCAAACGGCCCCGTACTGAAAGCATTTTGCCTTTCCAAGAGCTATGTCTTTTTTTAAAACTCTCTATTTTCTTCCAATCTGAATCTTTTTAGTTTGCGATGATGCATAGGAGTACCTAAATACCTAAAAGGATATGAACCATTTGGCATCCAAAGATCTAAGAGAATTCTCCTTCATGGTCTTTAGCATCCTCGTAACAAAACATCTCGACTTTATGAAAGTTATTCTTTAAACAAGAAAGTTGTTCAAAGGTAGATAGAAATAACTTCATATTTTTAGCTTGCTCTAAATTATTTTCCATAAAAATAATAGTATCATCCGCGTATTGCAATATAGATAACCCATCATCCACCAAATGTGGTACTACACCTACTATCTAGCCGTAGTCCTTTGCTCGGCTATCAAAATAGCAAGCATATCTAGCAAACAATTAAACAAAATACGTGACAAGGGATCCCCTTGTCTTACTCCTTTTCTGGTCTAAAGAAGATACCGTACATCATTGTTAACTTTTACACCCACACTATCTTTAGTCGTTACTTGATTAATCCATTGGCACCATTTGGGTGAAAATCCTTTCATTTGCAACACCTGTTGCAATGCAAGAATGACCAATTCACTTTGTCATAAGCTTTTTCAAAATCAAGTTCTAGAATGACTCTGATTTTCTTTTTCCTATGCATTTCGTGGATTGTTTCATGTAGGATAACTATCCCTTCCATAATATATCGCCCTGGAAGAAAAGCCGCCTGTGAGGGTCTAATAACCTTATGAGCAATTAAAGAAAATCCAATTAGTAACAACTTTAGTGAACTCTTAATAGTCTCTGATTTTTTAGGCAATAGAGTGATTACCCCAAAATTAAGACTATATAAGGACAGATTTCCTAAATGGAATTGATTAAAGAGCTCTACCAGGTCACCCTTGATCATTTCCCAAATAAACTGATAAAATTCTACGTGAAAACCATCTGGTCCTGGAGCCTTATTATGTTCCATTTGGAAAATTGCCTCCTTAATCTCTTTCTCGGTGAACCAATTAGTTAGCAATTTAAATCTCTTTCTCAGTGAACCAATTAGTTAGCAATTTATTCTCTAGCTCTGAAACTTGAGCAATATGATCTCTCATTGTTTCGTCAAGACAAAAATTATTGTCAACTGGTGCACCAAATAAATTCTTGTAATACTCTATTATATAAGTCTTAAGGTCTCATCCCCTACAATAACCCCCCTCATCCTGCTCTAGTTGGAAAATCCAAGTCTTACGATGTCTACCATTTGCAAGTAACTGAAAACATTTTGTATTGTCATCTCCTTTTAACAATCTGGTTGCTTTAGATATTTAGAGCCAATATATTTCCTCCTCCTTCCGTAACTTTGATAATTGAGATGTTAAAGAAACTTTTAAATCCAGTTCTTGCTGGGAACAACATATCTTCTGATTTTCTATCTAAAACATCTAACACGTCAATTAAGAACTTCTTTGTCTTTCTATCACTGCGCCACTCTAATTTTATTTTGTCGTTTCTGCAACGGTGTCTTGTTCGTTCTAGTATCATTCCACACTTTCGCTACCCTATCATAGAAGCCCTCCTTAGTAAACCAACTCAATTCAAATCGAAATTGAGAATTGTTACCTCTATGAGATGCTTGATTGGTATCTAGCAAAAGTGGAGTATGATATGAGATATCTGTAGATGAAGCCTCAACCGTCATCAGCGTGAATTTTTGTTTCATTCCATACATACCAAGATTCTATCTAGTTTCTCAAAAGTAGGCACAACCGCTGAACTAGCTCAAGAATATTTTCGTCTAGACCAAAATAATTCTCTAAGATTGAATGCATCGATACAAGCATTAAACAAAAGAGTCCATCTATTATCGAACCTATCATTATTTTTCTTTTATGGATTCCTAATAATATTAAAATTACCACCAACCATGACAGGTTTGGATTCTATAGAACAAGCTCTAATGAATTCCATGACAAAGCTATCTTTATATTCAGGATGGGCCGCTCCATACACAGCCATTAAAACCCATTGAAAACCATCACATTTATTCTTTAGATGAAACTTGACATGAAAATCAGCCCCTCTACCTTATCAAGTACAAAAGAAGTAAATGAACTCCTACCAAAATGCCCTCTGAACGGCCTCTAGGTGGAATCCAATGCCAATAAAATTACCTTTCTGCACAGAGTATCTAGATCATAGTGTGTGTATTCTCTTCTATTGGTTTCCAGGATGGCAATAAAATCCTTCTAATGACACATCATATAAAAAATTAAATTTTCTAAAGTCCCGTAAACCTCTGCTGTTCTTTTTTAGCAGAAGGCATCCTACAGGAATGCTTATCCTTGGTGACCGTTGGTAGTATCAACATGATTAGAACAATCATCACTCTCATCATTAACAACTTGATCCCAAATTTTTAGCAGAAGGCTTCCTACAGGAATGCTTATCCTTGGTGACCGTTGGTAGTATCAACATGATTAGAACAATCATCACTCTCATCATTCACAACTTGATCCCAAACTCACCATAGATATTGGCAAGAGCAGCTAAATCTAATTCTGCCTCCTCAAACTCTAAATCTACATCCGGATGGCTATCATGATAGGTTTGAACAGTATGGTATTTAAATATGTTCTTTTCCGCATCTTTAATAAGCTGCACAGAAGAGTTAATGACTGAAGGCTCTTCTCCCATAGAGATGCCAATGTTCTTAACTTTATCTACTAATTGGTTATCATTAAGAGAGAAAAGAATTTTTAAGATACATACAATCCTTTTCCTCCATGTTCCTTTTTGCCAAACGAGCAGCATGCTCTGTACGTAGAGTCCTCATTTGCCGTATCAGCCCTACTCAAACTCCTCCTCTTTGGTGTCACAAAAGAGCCTATCTTGGAAGCTAGACAATGAAGATACCCCATTCTATTCCATTGATGAAGCACTCTCGGACTTTCAGATTTCCTCCAAAGCTCGTGTTAGCAAAGGGCCAAGAGGACGTGTTCAGGCTAGGGGATCAATGAGTGGCTCCTCCACTAGCGATCCGACCCTAACCTCATACCCTACCACTCTCGAGGACAACGATTATGCCTCCTCGTGCAGTAGCATCATGTCCACCAGTATCCCGCCTCCAATCGTCTTCGGTGACTCATTAGCCATTGCAATAGACGGCGGCAAGGTCTAGTCCTCAAGAGAAGCAGCCGGCAGCTTGGGTGAGGCCTCCTTGTGTGCAGCGCCAACCAGCGGCACACTCCTAGTGTCAGGGTCGAGGGTCTCCTTGTGTACAACACCTTCCAGCAGAGTGCACCCACCATCACCAATAAGCTCCCCGGTGGCCATCACACGGTCACCCTCCACCAAGTGTCCTGCGGCTGCGTATTTCCCATGACAAAAAAGGGCTTGTTTCTATGCTCTACCCTCACCAAGGTTTCATAAATCTCAGAACTATCATTAACATTGTGTAGTAGATCATCATTATAAAAATAAAATATGAGTCTTCCTCCACCTGTGGAACAGTGCCATCCTCCTCGGTCTCTTTCATTTCAGCATTTGCCGCCTTTCCTTCATTCCCAATTTCATTCTTCCTAGATAGCCCTGTGCCGCCCGAAGAGTTCTTAGTCCTTTTCATATCTCTGTCCTCAACATTGTTATTCTTATTGTTGGAACTGTCTCTATCATTGTCCCTGACTTCATCCATCGGCATAGCATTTTTGCAGTTAAATCAACAACTTGTTGAGGCTCAATTACAAACTTGAGCTCAAAGTACCTTCTACCGATTACTACATCATGTTGCGTGATGAGCGAAGCCAGGTTAAGGACAACTACCTAAAACCGGCCGAACTTACTCCTTGTGGTGATCATATCAACCTTCTGCGTTGCTCCAAACATGGTACCGATTGCCCACAACACCTCATCAGTTCGTAGAACCCGTGGGAGATTTGTCACTCTCATCCACATACATGGCATAGGATCACCAAAATACTCCCCTCCTCAAGCTTGAGTGGCATACCATCTTTCATATCAGCTGAGCCGAAATTAATAGTGTGTTTTAGCTCAGCCTTAGATGGGAAAGGGACTACCCAAACAAATCCTGTTTGGAGTTAAACATCCCAATTATGGTTGTGCTGGGACCAGTCGCGTAAGATGCCCCACAATTGTTCCTCTGTTAGATGACCTCCACGTACTTTAATCAAAGTTGTAGTACTATCATTCTTGCTCATTGGAAACGGCCCATGAGGAATGTGAAAGAAACCAAGTTCATCCACTCCATAACCAGCTAGCTGAGCTACAGGGTGACTCTTCTTTATTGGACACTTAGCCTCCACATGGTCATCTCTTTCGCAAATTTTACAAAATATGGTTTCCACACAATCAGCCATGGCATGTCCCTTTGAGCAACAACAGTGACATCAGTTCTTATATTTTTCCTAGTCTTGCTAACGCTAACATCCACCGCCACTTGTTGATCCTTCCACTTCGAATACTCTGGTACAACTAGCTCAATTGGCTTTTCAACAGTTGTGTTAGGCAAAGGAATGCCCCATGATGTGCCCACTGTACCTTTACTCCCAGATTTTTATGATTGGACATTTGCCTGTTGGTTTTGCTTCACATGCCCATATTGTCCTTCTTGTTGATTCACTACCGGAATCGCATTCACAACCGGAGTGCCCCCGGCACTGTTGCCAAAGACCCAACACCAGGAACATGAGTGAGCACGTCCGGTTCCCTTCTCATATTAACTTGCCCTGCCCCTCTGCCATAAAACTACTGTTGTATCAGAACTCCTCTACCATAGCCCTGATGTACGTGCCCTCGGTCATGGCCATGACCACGCTGCTGGGGCCACCCTCGGCCCCCACGGCCTCCATAGCCCGGGTCCAAATGCCCTGATCCTCCAAAATCATGCACGGCCCATTTACCGGATGCTCCGCCCTACGTCATAGTTTGCCCAAAGCCTTGTCCTTGAGAACCACCATCATTAAAACCAGCCTGGAACTGATTGTCTGGTTAATTATTGAAATGTTGCATCGGTGCTTGAAACCCATGGCTAGCTCCATCACCAAAATGAGGATTAAAACCCCCAGTGCATGCCATAGCACCATTCAAACCTCCAGTGCTTTCCATAGTGCCATTCAAACCTTGCTGCCCTAGTTGTCTCGCTCCTTGACCTACATGAAAAAACTACCTAGGACCCGATCCATTGTGTCCAGCCTGAAACCCTGCTCCTTGCATCCCTCCACGTGGATTCCCAGCCTCGTTGATCCCCTGACCGCCAAAATTCCTGTTCATGATGATGCCTACGTACAATGGGTAGGCGGACCAATTATCCTCCAATTGTGGTATCAGGTGCATGATTTCCAACTGCCCTTGCAGCAGAGAGTATTGAGCTGATGCTTCCATGGAGAGGGGTAGCCAAAATGCATTGTGAACAAAGCTGTTCAAATAGCCTCTTACAATAATGTGCGTTGAGATGGAGAAAGAGTGTAGCTATGGGTACAAGGTTTTTAGCACCCCAAGGTTCCAAAGCTTGTTTTCCAAAAAGACACTGTGGTGCCTGCATTGGCCTCAAAGGCAGTCATCATGAAGTATTTATCTGCAAGTCTGATTATACTTCTCCACCAAAAGGAGCTTTTATGTGTACATTCATGGAGTGCCTTATTGGGATTTGGGTATAATAAGTGCTTCTAGGTTACCTTAACCTAAGGCAGATCAAGTTTATTGTAGAATTTGTGGAGGCATTTCAAGAGCATAGTTGTGTTATGTAATCTCAGGTCAATAATGCCCAAACCTCCTTTATTCTTTGGTCTTGTTGCACCTTTCCAGGCCACCAGACAACCTCCTTTCTTGTTAATATCTCCACCACCCGAGAGGCTATTCATCTTGTATTTGTCAACTTCTTCAATAGCGCCTGCTGGAACATGTAGTGTGCACAGATAAAAGGTTGGTAGAGCTGAAAGGACTAAGTTTACTATTTCGTATTACTCAAAAGTATTAGTGTTAGTGTATTAATGTCTGGGAGTATTACTTCAACCGTAAAAACCACGTCAAAACAATGGACTTTTCACGCGTACTAGTGTTATTCAACGTGCCAATTTGTCAAAGTTGAACAATAATGTCTTATTGCATGCCCATGTTGTTATGGTAGAGCTCTTGCAGATGTCACCCAAAGTACATGCCCACAATCTGAGTTTGTTGCAAGACTGTAAAATGTCATTCGTACTTACGATCGGTGAATGTTTACCATCCTATCACGCCTTTTCCAGGTAACTTTGCCTCATGATGCAACACGGGACGACCATTGGATGTACCTTCTTTAATTTAATATCCACAACACTCGACAATCTCCTCAGTTGTGTAGTCTTCAATCATAGAACCCTATGGATGAGAACGAGTTTGTACATAGCGTTTCATACGTGCATGAACGTCTCAAACGGAAACATGTGATGCATGTAAATTGACCCCCAACGCAGATATTTGATCAACAATATGAATCACGAAGTGTTCTAGTGTAATAAGATGAACTAAGATGAAGGGAAGCACACATCTCAAGTATACACATTGTCTCTGCTATGTGTGACTATTGATCATTCAACTCCGCTTTACTGAGCACCTTCTTTGAGACAATAATAAAAAAGCAGCATAAGTGAGTTACAACCAACTTTGAGGCTAGGGACAAGGTTGGGAATTTTATCGGTGTCTCGGCTATTTTTGTTAAAGGAATGCCTGTTCTGATCCAAAAATGATGGAAGCAGCAGCTGTTTGAGAGAAGGGCTAGCTCTTGCTAGCTATCTCTTGATCCAATTTATGGTTTGGGTACTTGTGAAAATGTGATGAGGCAGGTTGAAGGAAGTGGAACAGGGTTTAGGGCCCTATGATTCGTGAGATCCAAGCTAGCGGGGAGCCTTTTGTTTTAGTGCACCAAGTTATTGGTAAGAATAAACCTAGCAGGGAGACTTTTTTTAGTGTAGTTTCTTCGTGACAGTCACATCTGTAATGTTGACGCCCATAGGCTTGCGAAGAGAGTTGTCCATTAGTTTTCTAACAGAATGTAGCACTGCAGAATGAGCCGAATGACACAATTTACTTCAGTCTTGATTGAATAAAGAGTATGAATCTCCTGAAAAGATAAATATTAGTCGTCTTCAACCTCTACTCTCCTATCTCACTCATGCATGCTTTTCCAATATATTTCCTGCGGGCAGTAGGGGGCTCAAGCCCCATGGCTGCCGTGCTGGATCCGACACTGTTAACACCATCCAGCTTAAAGAGAAAAATTGCATGCCTCGACGGAGAAGATGTGGGTATTGTCAAACAAAGAAGGAGGAGATGTCGGTTGGAAAGAAAACATCTGTGGCAATTTCTTAACGGTGGATCTTGCAGTGGTATTAAAGTGTACCAAATTTTTAAAGGTTGATCTTTCAGTGGTATTAAAATTACTAGATTAGAGCAATGTTGTAAACGGAGCCTATCTCACGGTTGAAATTTCATATTTGATATGGGTGTTGCATTTACCGCTAATTATTCTTTTAGTGAGAGGTGGTGTTCCCGTTGATAGTGAAACATACATGGTGACTTTGTGAATTTTAAGGTCAAGCTGGTTCGGTCCTTTGGCGGCACTTATAGGGGTAAGTACTTATGCATATATGCAAGTGCACGTGTCTGTTGTGTTTAATTTGCAAAAAAAATAGTTGAATGGTATGTCTCTAATGAACCAAATTTCTCTTTATTACTAAATTTAAAAATCATGGGTGATATTATTCCTTTAAAAGTTATTATATTAATATGGTCCTGAGACACAATCAAGAGCAAGATATTTCCTATTTTGTGTGAGACTAGGACCACAAAATTCAAGTAGTCCTAAGCAAAGAAATTATCAAGAATTGTGTAAGTTGTATATACTATTCTGTAGGAAAGCCTTTCATGTTGTCAGTTGCCTATGGAAATGGAATTTTTTGGTGGCACATGACGAGTGGCATGGTAATATTGTCATCATTCTTATAGCCATACAACATAACACAGTACTGATCATAAAAGCCATCTCCACAGTTCAAAACATCAATAGGTACTACTTACAAAACGTCATCTCCACGAAACTTTGTTTTTGTCATAAAACAAACTACTACTTACAAAACGTCATAAATCGTATTTAATATATGATGAAACAGTATGTTGTCATGAGAATTTTGTCATAGAATAGCACATTTGTTGTAGTGTTGCCATCTATGGGAACCTTTGTTCAATCCACCTTCAAGAAACCAAAGCTTCAACATCCTCACCTACACAGATATCAGGTGTGAGCATAAACAATTCGACACCCTTAAAATTGCAATACAAATGGCTCGGGTTTGGCCCATTTCCCCATAAAGAAAATCCAACAACTTTGGAGGCCGGCGTTCACTCACGAAGAGAGAGAGAGAGAGAGAGAGAGAGAGAGAGAGAGAGAGAGAGAGAGAGAGAGAGGGAGCACAAGAAAGTAAAACCATGAGGGCGACTTGCGCTGCATATTCCATTGTAATATATAGACAATCAAAGCAAATTGAGGCCGGCCACCGCGGCCGCCATGTGCGGCGTGAAGCCATGAACTCCACCGAGTCATACCGCGCCACGTGCTCTGCATGGGCGACAAATTGGTATGGTACGGTAGTGGTGGGAAAAGATTTTAATTTTTACCAATAAATTGGTGAACAGATGGAATAGCTCCGAGAAGCTAGTGCCCAGCTAACCAATCCAGTTTTCGAGGCTCAATAAACAAGCACAACAGTACGTAGTCCTTATGGCACCCTTTTGAGTTGTTAAAACTAAGGTCCTGTTGCACCTTAGGCCTTCTTGATATATCGTAGTCATAAAAGTTATTGATAGCACTTTCAGTAACTCCAGGCTCAACTTTTTGCAAGCAGAGGCCTGGCCAGCGAACAGAGAAGGCATAAATCCGCGATGAATGTGGCCAAGAGAGCTGCCGATGGTGAGCGATAGGTACCCCCAACCGTTAGGCGACAACCCAACTTAGTGGGCCGAGTCACCCTTTGGGTCGCGACAGGACTAGTTGGGCGACAGGGTACATGGGATGTTTTTTTCTATTTTTCCAGCTTAACAGTTAAGATGACTCAAGTCTCAGTTTAATATATTTTTACATATCCAAAAATTATGCCCATTTTTGTGATGGTGAGGTGTTGATGAAATCAGTTTAGCTTACAACTGTCCACAATGAGTTTCTAAGTTTAAACTAAAAATATATAAAGTAGGTTAGTTGCTAAGAACTAATGTAATTTTTAGACCATCTGAACCTTCTCAAAAAAATAAGAATAAAATACATAAAACAAGCCCGTCCTGCTGCCAGTTACTATACTGGGTATAGCTTGAAACGAAATGAAAAAGGCCTTGCTGCTGTACTACTGTTAGTTGTTGATGGTTGCCAGTTTGTTTTGGAGGGCAAAGTTCAATGTCACCTGTTTTCTGATAACTGAACCGATCCTCACATTGGCTGAAATGTGATTCACGAACCAGCATTGTGTGATGCCCGTGTCGACTTTCAAGTCTATAAGACTAGGAACCTTAATGCTCCAGGTATTATTTGTATTATAAAGGACTAACTGCGACGTTCATCGCACCTAGGATTCTCTTACGCTTCATGTCTCCAGTTTGTGCCGCCGACCAGTTTGTTCCACACCTGGGCCACCGCCGTCGCCACTGTGGTTCGTCCTATGCGGCTGGTGTCGCTGGCTTGGTTGCATCGGCGTCGGCATGGCCGCTCAAAACCCGTCGCTCGACAACTATTAGAGCAACCCTTGAACCTCATGCCACTGAAAAGCCCTGGCAGGCGCAGCGCGCGGCCGTGCTCGCCATCGGCACTGCGAACCCCGCAAACTCCATGCCCCAGGACGAGTACGCTGACTGGTATTTCCGCATCACCAACAGCGATCACCTACACCAACTGAAGGACAAGATGAAGAAGATCTGTGAGAACCTGCCGTTTCCTTGCCACTCCTTATGCTTTATTTGTCTCGCAGAGTGCAGAAAGAGAAGAGCTCTGGTACTCTTTTTATAGAACTGAATGAAATCTAAATTGTGGTCCCCGACCAGAGCAATGAACTAAAAAACAACTACTACACTTGGTGGGAACGGCACCATTTTTTTTTAAACTAACGGCACCATTTTTTCTTAGAATAGCTTAACTAAAAACTAATAGAATATAAGAAGTTTCTCCGCAAAGCCAGCTCCAGCATTAGATTTGGCAGTCATGCCATGTCCGACACACTCCCAATTCCCAAATGAATCTCATCTATACCAGTGATGTTAAATTTGGAATTACAACCACGACATGATTTTTGGAAATAAAAACCACTGCATATGAAACAACCAGCAGACTGCAATGTGCAGTCAAACGCACCACGCATCAGCTCCCGCACACACTCTGTTCGAAAATTGATATCGTCATTGACTTTTTTGAGTAATGTTTGATGTGTTTCCATTACAAAAGAAATTTTAAACATAACTTATCATTTTGCGTGTATGAAAAGCAAAATTGAATAAGAGGAATGGTCAACTTAAAAATCAATGTTGACATCAATTCCGGAAGGGAACGAGTACTTTAGATGATATTCGTTTGGTTTCGGGATGGACTTGCAGGTCGGCAATACCAGCGGTTAAAACTGCTCACTGAATTTTCTAAAATAAGGATACCAGACCACTTGTCATGTGCAGAAATAATCCTGAAAATATTTGGATCAACTAGAAATCCTTGGAACTATACTCTGTAGGTCGCGGCTCGAAAATTAAGAAGCGGCACTTCCAGCACACGGAGGACACGTTCCACGAGCATCCGGAGCTCATCGACCGCACACGGCCGTCCCTCAGCACGCGACAGGCTTTGCTGGCCTCCGCCATCCCCGAGCTCGCGGCGGCCGCGGCGGCGAAGGCCATCGCCGAGTGGGGCAGGCCGGCGAGCGATGTCACCCACCTCATCTTCGCCACAGCCACGGCGAAGGCGGCGCGCGGGTGCTCGTTGTCTGCGCCGACCTCAGCCTCGTCCTGTTCCGCGCGCCGCGCGCCGACGCGCTCGTCGCGCAAGCGCTGTTCGGCGATGGCGCGGCGGCCGCCGTCGTCGGCGCCGGAGGAGTACGGAGCGTCCGATATTCGAGATGGTAGCGGCGGCGCAGACGAGCGTGCCGAGCAGCGAGGACGCCGTCACCGGCTACCTCGGCGAGGACGGCGTCGCGCTGCGCATCACCCCGAAGATGCCGGCGTTGGTGCGGCAGCACGCCGAGCAGTGGCTCGCCGACGCGGTTGCGCCGCTCGGCGTCGGCGGCGGCTGGAACGACCTGTTCTGGGCGGTGCACCCCGGGGACCGGCGATCCTCGACGCCGTCGAGGACGTGCTCGCGCTGGAGCCGGGGAAGCTCGACGCCAGCAGGCACGTGCTGAGTGAGTACGGGAACATGTCCGGCGCGACGGTACTGTTCGTGCTCGACGAGCTCCGGCGGCGACCCGATGTGATGGAGGGTGGGTTGGGGGTGATGTTTGGGATCGGGCCGGGTATCTCCGTCGAGACCATGGTGCTGCGTGCCATGAGCGGTGCGGATAAACAGTAGCGCTTGTGCGGACGCCACGAGTGGTGAGCATAAACGGTACCGTTCATTGTTATACACCCCTCCCTTCACTTCGATCACTACTATACAAAAACCAGGCATTCAAATTAAATGTTGAAGCCAGATCCGACAGCTCCCATCTTAGTTTGTTTGAGTAAATTGTAGCTGCAAGTGACATGACCACCCTCTACAGTAGAAGCTTCAGAGCAGGCCATTCTTCCTGCACTAGACAATTTTCACTATGGAATAATTATCGGAAATGGAAAATCAATGCTCTTCTGGCACGACACATGGATTGGAAACTGACCCTTGAAGCAAAGACTGCCGGAGCCATTCAAAATAGCCAGATTCAAAAACAGAACGGTGTCAAATAGAAATGCATGAAAAAATTTGGATACGATCGGTTAAAAAAATCCAGACGGTCCAGCGCCAGCAGTTCACTGAGTATGTACCCCTATGGAACATGCTCCAACAAATAGTCCTGCAGGGAGATTTTGGACACGGCAATATGGAACCACACAACAAATGGACAATACACCTCCAAATCGGTGTACCTAGTGCAGTTCGACAATACAGCCAAACCTTTCAAGACAGATAACCTATGGACAGTAAGGCAGAACCGAAAGTTTTGTTGTTCGCATGGATAGCTATGCACGAAAGAGCATAAACAGCGGATATACTAGAGACGAACGGCTGGGACAACAATGTAATTTCTCCATTGTGCTTGCAAGAAGCCAAAACAAGCCACCACCTACGGAGTGCTTGCAGTTTCGCCAGGAGGTCATGGAACACATTGCAAACTGGATGACACAAAACATACCAGGCCGAGCTGAAACCACACATGTTCACCATTGGTTTCAACAATGCACAGATTCCCTACCACCGGCGCAAAGGAAAGAACAGACAGGTCGTGTGCTATATGCCTAGTGGAACCTCTGGAAAGAAAGGAATAGAAGAATCTTCGTGGGGCTCGAGCGGAGTAGCTTTCACGTGGCGACCTTAGCGAAAGAGGGGGCGGTCCAATTCTGAATGGCAACTACACCTCTGCAATTCGACCCGGGATGAGAAAGGAGAAGAAGACTAGTCGATCTTTCATGCTTCTGTTTTTTTTTTTTTTTTGTCCCAGGGTTGGCTAGAGCCCTTCATCAGGCTACCCAGGAAGGCAATTTAGGCTGTCGTCTGCGTGTACTCTTTTCGAATTGGTGTGTTTTTTAAAACTGTTTTTATTTTCCAAGAACTCTGTATTTTTCTCCTCTTATAATAAAAAGGCAGAGCACCTGCCAATTTCCTTCAATTTTTGCTATGGAGCATAGCAGCGGGTCAATTGGCCCACCGCTACATTGTATGACCTGCCGTTAGATAGGGTGCATAGCACTGTTCCTCCTCTATTGTGTTGTGGTGCATACTTCCAAAGTATTACGTACATAGGCATTCGCCAGGGGTTTCTAGAACTAGAATTATTGCAGTATACGGAATACTTGTAATACAAAAAATGGTAAAATTGTCTTGTCAGCATACATGTAATGACATCAACAAACAAACAAATAATAATAACAACTCGTCAAAGACTAAGAATTTCAATGGTTGTAGAGATTGCATGAAATTCTGCAATTATAGTATAACAACAGTTTACCAAAGTATTGGCTACTTTGATTTTGATATCAACTGTACCTACCAGCTTATTACAAAATGATTAGTCAACGGTGTATTAAAAATGATCATAACAAAGAGTGCAACTATCGAAACATGTTATACTTAGCTCGAGGGTGTTACTTGGTGAAATATACATTTCATGTCAAAACTCATGCTCATATTTTCACTCATGATTATGGATTTACAACCCAAAATTTGCTCATGTAGTACAATATAACAAATGAATCATCAGTGGGCAATCTAGCAACAGACAAATAACTGGTGTTTGCTCATCTAATAGAAATAAAATGGTTACAAATGAACACAATTTTTTCATGTATTGTTTCTAGACAACAATATCCCTCCACTTACGAAAGCTTGAGAACAAGATTGGCTAAATATACACAACATATCACTAAGTTTGGGAATAATAAATATGAGCATTACTGAATTTTAAGTTCTAATTATTATATAAATATAAATATAAATACATGATAAAATAGTTTCTTATTAAAATAATATGAAATTTTATGTATGCTCATTAGAATTGAAATTAAGATATCATGGTTGACAGTACATGGCAACTACTTGTAGGTGAAGCAAGTACAATGGTCAATGGATAACAATGATGCAACGCATGGAAGAAATGTAGTAGTTTGGTGTTGGATGAGATTAATCAATGCATGTTATCTAGTGTGAGATCGTTGGTCTCAGTCTAGGACATTAGGTATGCAAACATTGTACCAACATATATTTTATGAGGTTTTGTCCTCTCGACACTCTAAAAATATTGTTTTGTCTCCTAGAGATCACTCTAATCGCGTGGAGCCCGAGAAAATGTGGTTTTTGTCTTTAGGACACTATAGCAAAAAAATGATTACTTTCAAAAAAAAATATCACAAAGCACAATATATACAACTTGAAATTTTGCAGAAAGTTACATCGTTGCATTTTCTGTCCAAGTGATTTTTATTATCTCTTTGTCAATTGTTTACATAGTTTGACTTTGAAAATAAATAATTATTAGTTAAAAAGTTATGAAATGATCAACAAAAAATATGAAAAAAAATTACATGTATAGGGAATACAACAATGTTCTCTTGTGCCAAATTTTAAGTTGCAATGTATATTGTGAATTGAGATAAAATTTTTGAAAATAGTCATTTTTTCTGCTGTAGTGTCCTGAAGACAAAAACAACCATGTTTTCTTAGTGTCCACACGATCAAAAGAAGAGATGTGATATTAAGGAGACCAAGCCACGTTTTTAGAGTGTTCAAGGGACCAAAAACCCTATATTTTATCCTTGTACATTTTTATTGACCATAGAAATAGGGACTAGTTCATTTTTGGACTGGTTGAGTCAGCTTTGATGAGTGGAGGTCGGTCAAGGACAACTAATACGTACTTAATGGGGGAGATAGGCTGGATTGGAATAAAATGTTGCATTTAGCATTTCCAATTCTATATTTTGAAATGAATATGAATTGAACGTTATGTGAATGCAGAAACCAAATGAATATACCTGCTCAATTCAGATGTGAGATATTTGCATATGTGCGTCCTGAGTACACTTACAATAATTATTTCCTAAAAAAATCTTTAAATGTAGATATTTTCACAAAGTAGACTTATCTTCCGGCGTTGCCTCTATAAGAATAAATTAATGCTAAAGCAGTAAGAATTAATTGCGACACCCATGCCACCAGGGAGTACCTAGAACATCAGACAGCCTCATGTCGGCTACTGACATCGATTGTGCCGTCGACAAGTTGGTTCCACACGTAGGCGAACGGTATCGTAGCCAACTAGCCGTAGTTTGACCTACCCGGCCGACGCCGACGCGGGGGCCCGTCTGCAGTGACCTTGTCATCACTTACCAAAATCCATTGCTCGGCCACAACCGGAACAGGGGCCTTGAACCTCATGTTTCCGTACGTTGTGCACAAGCACACGCGGCCGTCACAGCTGCAGTGCAGCGCATCGGTATGGCTAGGAGGCAGGACGAGTACGTATGACCAGGAGAACAGCATGACGCAGGAGGCAGGACGAGTACGTTGACCATTTCGCCGACTTATAATAAACTGAGCCCACCTCTGGCCTACTCCTGAATCAGCCCACGAAGTTGAATCGGCCCATTAATGCACCAAAATAGAAATATTTGGTCTCTATAAAACTCAATCAACGCCAGATGAATTGTTTTGAGGCGCAATCAAATGCTCCAAGATCCAGAACAGGAAAAAATCATTTGTTAAAGGAACCATGATGGCGTAGAATGTAATAAGGTGGTCAGAACAAATAATCGACTAGGAAATGAAGGAAGAGGCTACCGAAGTGCTAGAGAAGAAGCTAGGTAAGGCAATGGATGGAGACAAACGCGAACAATGACTGGTTAGCGGGTGGAGCGATGCAATGAAGAAGTGATTGGGCGGTAGAACATCGGTTGTATCACGACCTGGTCCAGATAGAACACTCTTGGGCTCTTGGCCAAATATGTTCTGCTTTGGAAGAAGTCCCCTTTTCCTCCATCAATTCTTGCAGAAATTCACTTTTCCTCCCTGAATTACAAAACTGGATACTTGGACTCCCTCAACTTTTAAAATCGTTCAATTTTCCTCCCTGAGTGGTTTGTAGGGTGGTTTCGTCCGACGTGGCTGGTGAGGTCCACAGGTCGGGATGCCATGTCAGCATTTGTGGGGTCCACCTCACACCTCTCTCCTCTCTCTCCTCTCTCTCTCTCACCATTGCTGGGGGCCCATCGCCCACCCCTTCGCTCTCCTCCGAGGCCGGGCTGCCGCCGCCACCAACCGCCGCCTCGCCCTCCAATCCCGACCCCGGCCCGATGTCGTGCGCTCGCGCCCGCCATCCGCCGCCTCCTGCACCGCGAGCAGCAAGCCCCCGCTCGGCGCGCATCTCCGCCCGTCGCGGTCACCGTCCCCGCGGTGTCCACCGCCACGCCGTCCAATCCCCCACCCTGGCCCATCGCGGCGCATTCGCGCCGGCCGGTCGCCGCCTCCCGCACCGCGTGCAGCAACCCGCGCCCGGCGCGTGCATCTCCGCCCTGGTCGCGGCCGCCGCCTCGCGACTTCCACCGTCCATATACGCAACCGCCACCGGAGCCACCACAGGCAAGCCCACCGTCCTCGTCGTCGAGAAGCCTCAAGGAGTTTGCCAATGGAGATTGCTTCTATGGCCTCTCCCCCGATGAGCTTCACGCCAAGATCTCGCTCTGCGACGCGCTCATCGTGCTCTCCGCGCCCGGGGCCAACACCGCGGTGAGAGGGAGGAGAGAGAGGGGAGAAGAGAGAGGTGAGTTGTGGGGCCCACTAATGCTGACGTGGCACCTTGACATGTGGGCCCCACCAGCCACGTCATACGAAACCACCCTACAAACCACTCAGGGAGGAAAAGTCAACAGTTTTGAAAGTTGAGAGAGTCCAAGTAGCCGGTTTTGTAATTCAGGAAGGAAAAGTGAACTTTGGCAAGAGTTGAGGGAGGAAAAGAGGACTTCTTCCTTCTGCTTTCCTTTCTTTAAAGGCAATGGGGAAGATTGCAATAATCCAGCTTTAGCTCTCAAAAAGAGAGTTACGTCTGTGACATGTATTTGAGCACTGTTATGTCTGACAATGTCACAATCGAATCACGAACAAATTGATATAGCTAATGAGTCGTCAAAGACCAATTGACAAACAAATGATCAATCGGAAATGCAACTGAACAACACTAGAGAAGTAAACACGCACGCACGCACGAGTCACGATTCGCCACTGCTATGGAAGACATGCACATCATCAATTATCTACTTAATAAGCGAAGAATGAAGCCATAACCGAATGGAGCCGTTCTTACTGCATTTTCCAGACTTAATTTGAGGACCTGTCGCCGATGGTGACGGTGGCGACGGCTTCAACCTTCATCGGCTCCCAATGCGGCACAACCTCGCTAAAGAACCTTCCAATGACGCGTTCCTCGAGGACGGCGATGGCGTCGGGGTGCTTGATGCACCGCGGCGTCTTGTACTGGTTCACCGAGGAGCCGTGCGACACACACAGGTCCATGAGCGCGTCGAACGCCCCCGGGGCCACCACCCGGATCTCGAGCGGGCCCACGGACCGGTCCCGGCTTCGGCAACGGCGGTACACGGCGTCCAACCCGGCCTCCACGGCGGCGCAGCACGCCGACATGACCTGGGCCATCTCGTCCTGTCCAGCGGTGGGCGAAGGGGTAAGCTCCCAGAAGAGCACGTAGTGACCCGGGATGGAGGCCGTGTCGGCGTAGGCCGTGTACTCGGAGAGGATGGTGGCGCCGCCGAGCGGCGCGAGGAGGCGCTTGGCGGCGGTGACGGCGCGGAGGAGGTCGTCCTCGGAGGTCTTGTCGGTGTCCACGCTGAGGACCACGTTGCGGCGGTACACGAACCGGAACTGGGGTGCCGAGTTGTGGAACCCGGACACCTGCAGGATGTCGCCCACCCGGTACCGGTACAGGCCTGCGTTCAGATGATGAATGCATCACTTTCACGTTCCGAACACTGAAATCGAAATGTTATGCTATAAAAAGTTTTTCCTCCTTGGCTTGGCACCAAAATAATGACCACGCTCTAAGTAAAACGTAAAACATACTAGTATATTATTGCTGATATAATAACATAATTAATAAAGAAAATAACTCCAGAAATATCTAATACACATCTAATGATTACACGTTCCTTTGAAACGACATAAACTGTTGGGGCAGGAAAAAAAAAGTTGAAATGACTTGGAAAACTTATGGGGACAGCTATCCTACAGTAACGGCCACTTTGACTTTACGTGCCCCACTAACACATTTGTATATAGCTTTCGCACATGCAGTGACAATCTATTTGATTCAGTTCATTAATCGGCCTTCGTCTCAACGGTATAATTTAAGGGGTCAGTGTCCATCAAGTGATATGTCAGATTCAGTTTATTGGTGAAAATGCAACACTGCAAGAGATGAATGAAGCTAATAAAATAGGGTTGTGGGGTTATGATGGAGGCCAGATTGACTGGATATCATTTTGATGAGCGTCACATCTGGATCGATCTTCTTGTGGCATATATTATTCATGGTTTTGACTGGACATCGTTTTTAAAGTATCAACTGTTGTCCAAGAAGTAAAATCTTTTGCCGTTTTCTTCTGAGCACAGTTATTTGCAGAAGGACAGCTAGAGTAAAAGTCCTAATGGGTTAAAAGTTAGTGTACGTTTTTTCAACCTGTCATGGAAGAAAAGACAGTGGGGTACACTAAACACACAATTGGCCTAGTGGAAGAAGGTCCCAAATCTATTGTCCAAGAAGGCACGAACCAGTTACCCATTATTACCCTGGATCTTTTCCAATCACCAATACCCTATTAGTTTTTTTTTGTAACTAAACAGAAGAAACATATATATTCTTGTGATTAAGAAACATATAAAATTAGTAAAGAAAAATATGTATATCATTCATCTCCTCATTTTTGTTCCTTTACTATTTTAAGAAGAGCGTGCTTTTCATTAGAAGCACTGCTTTTCATTGAGGCAACCTGGTATATTGCAAACATTGCTTTGCATTCCTCACATTTTTCATAAGGCCATCTGGTATATTACAAGCACTGCTTTCATTGACTTGTTCCTTGATGATTAAAATTGAAATGAAAAAGAATCATAGGGTGAAAGAGATAGATTTACTGTAATGCAAAGAGAGGTAAACCATGTAAAGTATGCAATCAATGCACTGTGGCTGAGGACAGCAGGGCTAAATTCTGTCCACCAGTAGAGGGGCAACATGGATACCAAAGAAACGAAAAATAACGAACTAATCAAAGCATAACAGACGGCACTAAACATTTCCATCAAAGGCACTAACGCTAATATCTTTGAAGCACACCACCATGCTAGGGTGGTATCACATCACAAAATTCAATTTTCGTCAGTTTCACTTTCAGCCAAAAGGGCTTGATCATCTACTTTTCAGGCGATGTGAATACAGGCACCAATCAATTTACTTTTACCCCTTCTCCATAGGAGTTTATCATTTCTATAATAAGAGTTGTGAATTATTGCCGTTTGAGATATTTTAGCCACGTGTGCAACACACTGTGGTAGCCGGATCGTACAGAAAATCCTAATTTCAGCAGACGTCCTACGAGTCGAAGAACTGGCCTCCTCCACATTTAGTCCTAATTTCATCAGGTTCATGATGGTAACTCTCAACCTTATCAATAAAATAACTAGTAGCTAGTTACACCCAACGACGACATGCATGCAGAAGGCCAAAATATATATGGCGACGCAGGTAGCAACAAATTTTGATGCAAGAAATTAAAAGCAGACGTGTATGGCTCACCTGTGAAGGTGGTGACGACGAGCTCGTAGTAGCCGCCGACCTCGACGTCGACGAGGCCGACGACCTTGGCGGCGTCTTGTTCGTCGCCGTCCTTCTCCACCTTGATGAACTCGTAGTAGCACATGTTGGGCAGCAGCGTGTAGGCCACGTCCTCGGGCCGGTCCATGGGCCGGAGGTTGATCCCGAAGTAGCTCTCCGAGGACGCGTACATGGTGGACACCAGCGGCAGCCCGTCCCCGTAGAACTCGAGCAGCGGGATGTACTGCGCCATGGACCCGGTGACGATGACGTCGATGTACTTGGTCCGGGGCCAGAGCCTCCTGACGATCCCGCGCCACGACCCCACCGCGCACTCGGCCGCGACGGCGTCGGCGAGGTCCGGGTCGGGCCGGGCCACGACCCGGGCCACGGCGTCCCGGCAGGCCCGGTCGGTGACCCGGGCCGGGTCGGCGCGGCCGGCCCGGATGTCGGCGCAGAGCGCGCGCCAGTGGCCCTCGAGGAACTTGAGCGCGCGGAGGAAGGCGGAGGCGAAGACGGCGCCGACGCGGAGCACCTCGGCGCGGCGGGCCAGGCCGCAGAGCAGCTGCGCGTACATGCTCTGCGCGCTGTCCGGGCACAGGATGGCCTCGTTGGGGCTCGTGTAGCGGGTGAAGGCGCTGTCCGGGCGGGCCCGGAAGTGGCGGCTCTTGTAGTAGCTCGTCAGCACCGGCCGCGCCACCAGCCCCGACGGCGTCTCGATCTCCGGCTTCACGAACAGCAGGTACATGCCGCGCCCTTGGTCAAGGCCGTCGACGTACCTGCACCGTACCAGTACCAGTCATTGATCCGTGCCGATCGAGTTAATGAAGCTTAATTATATTGGTCAGTCAATTAATTACTTGTTCATGACGGGGACGAGGAGGTTGTAGAGGAAGGTCTTGCGGTCGAGCTCCTCCTCCGTGGACGGCATCAGCTTGGGCTGCCCGCCCGACGTGCCGGAGCTGCAGAGAGGCAGCAGGTGAGATCATCACATTCCGGTGGCAACGACCTTGCTGTGTCGCATGACATTAAATTATTAATTACCTGGTGAGAAGCTCGGTGATGGGCTTGGAGGAGATGAGCGAGGAGGGGGCGCCATTAGCGATGCGCTCGATGTACGGCTTCACGTCCTCGTACTCCACGACGGGCACACGCTCCTTGAACGCGGCGGCAAGCTCGCCTCCGCCCTCGGCGCCGCCGAGGAAGCCGCGGAGGTAGTCCGTGCCGGCGTTCGTGGCGAGGATCCTATCCAGGACGCGCTGCTGCACGGCGCCGGCGTGCGTCGTCAGGTCCTCGATCAGCTGCAGGCACGCCGGCCCGTCGTGCGGGTCGCATGCCGGGATAAGCGGCGGCAACGATGGCATCACCGGCGGCGATGTCGATGACGGCGAGGAGGAGGAAGCAGGGAGATGATCATGACCGTGGTCATGGTCAGGAGCAGCAGGAGACGTGGACGTCATGGTGGTTGACATTGCTAGATCCATGCAGCAGGCTGTTCCAGGACATTGAGCGGCTTCTACTGTTGTGGCAGAGATGAGCTGCTCTTTCTCTCCATTTCTTACATATATATACCGCCGTGACGCCTCTCTGCTGTGAGTCATCACAGAGAGAGATAGCGATGTTGGTGTCCCCTCCCTCCGCTCTCTATTTTTTTCCTGTGGCGCAGCAAATTTATGGGGAAGAGAGCTCAAGGTAGTGTGCACGTTATTTGTGTCAAGGGCCTACACATGTGACCATGTCTTGGAGCCTGTGATTAGATGCATCTATTATGGGTCAAAGGTTCATATGGCTGCTTCCTTAACTTTTGGTTTCTGTAATTGTCGATCTGCGCCTTCCTTTGCAAACAGATTTCGGCAGTCTGTAATGTGCATCATTTCTATGGTTGTGTTGACTCAATGTGAAAACTACTACCAGACTCTATATACTCCTCAACTCAGTCCTGGGAATTGATATAATTCGTGCATTTTCTCAAACTGCGGTTCACTTTGTTCTCAATTTGAATTGAATGAACAAACTCTGCAATTCCAAAGGCTGAAACTCCCGGTTTATCATACCTACAAAGAGTAAATGTTAGCATGAAACCGAGGGTTCCTTAATTTTCAATAAAGGTTAGCAAGGTCAACTAGTCAATCTCTTCTCCCGTATTAACACAGGAACATAGTAATTTATCTTTGATTAATGTCTATATGTTTCCTAAAATTTTGTGCTTTCCCTTTTTTAGCTGGCCCCCTCTCTGACAAACTGCAGATGCTCGTACCATATAACAAAGAATTTCTTTGATGCTTTTCCAGGTCTAAAATATAGTGCAGCCATTTGAATCCTTGACCAGCCTGGGTCTGGAACTGTTACCTTGACCAGGAATATAATCAATTGTTTTTTTTTCTTGTTGGATAGAGATATCACCAAGGACGTACTGTTCAGCACATATTTATGTGACGCTGATTTTATGAAGTGCTGGTTAGTTGTCAGATGCCAAATCGACTGCTTAGGATTTTACCCATATAATATAATAATCTTGGTCGATTTGCCAACAACAAGTTTGACTTTCACAGAAATATTTACAGCCAAGATTAATAGAGTTTAGTACCATTTGCTGACCTCTGGTGACCTGTTAATTGAGGCTTTTATAATGCCTAATATATGTCTCTTCTTGAAGACGCTCGGTGGGCTGTCAAGAAAGCATTTTAGTAGAATGTTAAGCTGACTTCTTGGGACATCTTAATTTCAGTCAAGACACTAGCTAGAGTAGAATGACACACATGGCTAGTCACATAGTCCTAGCTGTCTCAGTTCTTTGGTGATTAAATATATACCTAATCATTCGTGCCAACAAGTACATTCAAATCCCACTTCATCATATAAACTAAAAAAGAAATCAGAATGGGGTTAAATTACATAAGTGCTCTCTTCAGTGTTCCATCATTTGATAAACTTGAGCTGATTCTTTATTAAAGAATTCTACTAAATCAGATGTGACTTGATTTTCTTTAGTCAGTGCAAGTTACTAAAAGATTGAACAAGATCTTGAGGTCAGGTTTGATCCAGCTATCCATGAAAACAAACTAAAAGGAAATATGGTCTTGCATTAATTTCATAAAAAATATCTGTAATTGATTCCACGTTTACCTGATCAAAGTTCTACCCGGGCATTTCCCCCAAGAAAGAGCTCACCAGGCCTCAGATAACAACAAAGGAGAATAGTATGTTAGTAAAGCTTTAAAACACTGTTCGACAAGATGTCAATGTTCATGTACAAAGTGTAATTGCCTAATTGGCAGCATCAAGATGTCGGCATAAAAAACACATGTGAAAACAGACATGACAAGAAAATCCTGCCAAGATCCTGCCTTGACCATGGCTAAATTTGAAGATATGTTGCGTATATCACTGATGTATAACACTGAACTCAATATCAGAATCTTTTTTCCTATGTTTTGATCATTGATATGCATTGAACCATACCCGTTGCTTTTATATATCAAGAATTTGCACAGGTCTATCATTTCTACTGCCTAATGTATGTTATCTCATTTCATATGCCATAATAGCTTGTCAAACTGAACTCCTTCTGATGCTTAGCAAAATGCCAATTGACATCAGCAAAATTTCTCCACGTTGTGCATTCTGAAACTTGTTATTTTTTTATTACCTGTTTAACTACAATAAATAAATTTCCTATTATTAAAATAGGAAATATAATAATTAGACCCTTAACTTCTCTGAGTTGCATCTCAATTGCAGAACAGGATGTGATGGTTATCTGCACTTGAAAATGGGATAGAATAGTCACCGAGCAGTAAATAACTAGGATAGTCCAAACAACATGTCATATATTTTACTTTTATCACGTAGAAAAGACAGATTTGTTGTCTAGTGAATACAGAGATCAACAAAACAATGATCTAAAGGATTTACAATATCAAATCGAACTTCCAGAGAAATATGCTGGTAAATACAGAAGATGCACGAGAAATAGCAAATATGTAGTTGATGAGACTTAATTTGCAGGAGACACAAGATCCTTGAAAAGTGCGGGAAAGGAGGAGGAAAACAAGGGGGAACATGTCAAGTGTCCCATAAGCAGCTGGTTTTATGTACTAAGTGCCAAAACCACGTATGAGATACTACTCTTCAACCTCACAAAAATAAACACATATATACACAGAGAAACAATCAAACAATCTGTATGGTCATGGAATCCAGGGAGGTAAAGAAATAGGGGAGAAGCAAAATACACGAAATGAATCCATGATATAAATAGTGTTATAAATAATTGAATAATCTGATTGTGATGACCCAAGAGAGGGGTTGATGAGATGCGCTGACTCAGTCAATGCTATCACTTAATTAAAAAGGGATGATGTGATTTGAGTGCATATACCACAACTCTTATCTTGTTGAATGAAAGAAAATACATACCAAATATTGATCGCGTACTGTTGATGGTGCAGTTCTTTTCACCTCATATTGGTTAGCTCCAGATAAGCACATTGGTGTAAGCCAAAGTCCTCCATTCTCTGACAAGACAAGAGGTACTGGTGCGAATTTTGTCCATAAATACATTTATTTATTTTATGTTATGTATTCCTGTATGGGCATCATTGGTTGTTGCTGAAATATTTCTCCTTTCAAGTCCAGAAAAAAATTACAAAATGTCTGATTGCTTGATTTATCACAATGAAAACTGTATGAACTTTTAAATGGTCACAACCTTCTTCCAGCAGTCAAGAAAATGATCATTGGTTGGAGTAATTCAAATGCCATATAGTAGCAATCACAACATAAAATCCAAAAATATATGGTATGCGGAAGGGCACTTAGAGTAATAGCTATGGTCTTCCGAATAGAACCTAGTGAGGTAGTGACCTGGGTTCGAATCCGAGTGTGATCTAATTTACATGGTATGGGTAAAAAAATTCGCTCGCTCCGACTCCACATCAAAGCACAGCTTAAAGGTTCATGGATTTCTTGATGTGTGCGAGAAATTCACTATCAGTGCTCGAGTCTGTCTTATTCCCTAGGTCAAGTTTATTTTTTTATTTATATGGTAAAGCACTCAATCATCATTTTTCAGTATTCAAACAATCATTCACATCACATATTTACATGTAGAAAAAGGGGAAACTAAGCACTCACCTTAAGTACGGCAGTCGTGGAACTTCTTGTGATGAGCTCGATATATTCTATAGACACATGACCCTAGAATAACGTACAACTCTCAGGAAACCACTTGGCACTTTCTGGTGGTGATGTGTGTCGTGTGATGATCCTTGACCAATGATAATAATGTTAACACCCTCCAATGATGCATAGATAGACCACAGGACCATCATCAATCTTTATCCTAGTTTGGTCAGATAATATTATGTGATGTACAACCGCAAAATCTTGTCCTGAGGACCACAAGGCACTGATGAGCTCACATCCGCCCCCTGCCTCCCTCTAGGATGCATTTCTATGGGTCTTAGCTATACTCAAAGCACGATGAGTTAGAGAAACATTGCAAAGTACAGGTGACTTTTTTGATAGAAACCTTGACTTGCACATCACCTATGCATGCCCTGAGTCCTTTCAGTACCTTCGCAGTAGTCCACAGTACTGAAAGTGACTAGTTCCTGCTGTGCAAAGATAATCATACAGGTGGTTATGAACTGGCCGGATAACAAATATTCATGATAATAGTTTACAGATCTCACAAGATTTCACATGTTACTATCTATCCTCTGGCTATTATAAAAGTTCAGAGCCCTGTAAACTCAAATTTCTTGTAAGAAAACAATTAGAAATTAAACTTTGGTAGCACTTTTCGGCTTTAGCATACTCTTAAATTGACCAACTTTCGCGGGGGGGGGGGTGGGAGCAGTCTGGTTCAGAATAGGCAATAGGCAGATTGCAGGCTATCTGGTCCGAAACTAGTACAACGGACTCCTCTGCCACACTACTAGTCTAGTTCAGTTCTGCCCCTGAACACAAGTGTTAGTTGTCTCTGAAACTAATCATTTTGACAGGATGGGCGCGACGACCTAAGAGCATCAGATCCAAGAAACGAGTGGTCCTCAAACAAACTAAAAGAAATATGAGGAGAGAAAATTCTGAGAATTAAAAGGTTAAGAACACAGCAACTTGTGCTCTGTGAAGCCCTACAAGATCACCATAGGGGACAGGCCACATGAGCTCAAGTGATGCCCTCCTACGATGAGCCTAAGCCTCACATGGTGCAATGCCGATAAACAAAGCCCGTTTTATTCTCCCTAACCAAAGGTGGCCACTAAACTAGGCTCCTGAAATCCCTCCTCCAAGAAGCCGCACATGACCTCTGCACATGGAGCTTATTTGATCTGCTACTAAATCTTGCATGATCGTGCTGCTAGCTCACATAACCGTCTCTCGAGCGCCGACCAATCTTCAGCCGGGGAGCTGTTGAGATCGGATGCAGCCGCATCTGGGATAAATTTTGCTGCAATCTAGAAAACAAAGTCAGCCGGATGCATGCTGTGATTCCAACTGCCTCCTCCCTGCTGCAGCAGCAGCAGTTCCCTGATCATGCCTTATGATTTGTTTTTGCTGCTAGGATATGCATATGGCACTTATGTTCAGGTGATGACGAGAGAACCCTTTGACCAGAAAATTAAACCAGTATTCAACAACTGATCAAGACTCCAAAGAGCTGAGTGTGCTCTGAAGCTGTCCCTGAGCTTGATTAATCTCTGGATTCTTTGCGGTGCTATAAAATGTGCAAGAATAATAGCTGGTGTGTGCATGTTAGGTTTCAGGAAGTCTGGAATTTAATGCTGCTGGCCATATGCAGGTGGAGAGAACAGATCTAGAAACGAGAAAGTGCGTCCTCATCAGGTGCTTGCTTCGTTTCTGCCATGTTCCCAAAATTCTCGGAGAAACGGTCTGAAATCATTGTTTTCGCAAAGAAAATACGAGTAGTTTTTGTTTACAACACTCATAAACTAACCTGGTTGCTCCTAGCACCGGCAGCCGCAAAACCATAACGGCAAGTCGGCAAGCAAAATAACAATGACCCTTAACCCAGCCAAGAAATAGTTCGGCAGTGGTGTGGCTATGGCTGTCGCCTGTTGGAGACGACGATGCCGAATGTTTCTCGCGGAGCGGGAGCATCAAAGGTCCAAATCCATGGCGGCGGCTTGGTGGTGTTCTCGGTATGTCCTATGTAACATCCCATGTTTGTATCTGCTCAAAATTCGAATAAAAATCAAATTTGGATAAAGTTTGGTTGAAATTTGGTAAAGGAAAATTCGAAAACGAAATCAAATGTTTTATTCGCTTGTGGGCCAATTCTTTCACCGCAGCCCAGCTTCTTTCTCTTCCCCACTGCAGCCCAGCTCTCTTTCTCTTCTCCCCTCTTCTCCCGCGGCGGCCCACTCCCTTCCCTTTCCTCTTTTCCTTCGCGCGGCCCAGCAAGCCCAGCCAGGCCCGAGTCCCTGTTTCTCTTCCTCCTTGCGCCCGTACGCACGCCGTGCGCCCGTGAACGCGGCCACGTTGGACGCGCGTCGTTTTGCGCCGCCCACGCGCTCAACGTCAGCCGGCCCCGCCTCCACCCAACTCTGCTCGGACTCTAGCGGTTCCTCCGCCACCCCGTGGTCGCCGTCCCTCAATTTAAACCGCGCCGCGACGCCTCCCCCAAACCCTAGCCACAACCTCGCCCGCCGTCGTCGTCCGAGGTCACCGCAGGTGAGCACCATTGGCGCCGGCGTGTTCCTCATCGTCCGCTCGTTGTGTTCCTGCTCATCGCATCGTCCCGCGTGCGGGATGGAGGGAGAGCGGGTGGGTTGAAGCCGGCGGCCGTCGACTCTTCCGTCCCCGCTCGTCGTCTCCGGTGAAGCTCGTCCCCTCTCTTTTGCCGTTCTGCAATCCCCGTCGTGCACCGCCCCTACCGGCACTAATTCCCCCGTTGTCGTTCCTTTGCAGCGCCGAAACGCCGTTGAGCGCGGTCACCGCTTGGACCGAGTTCGCCGTTGTCGTCCGCCGCCGCCCTCTTCGTCGCACGGCGTCGTCGGCCCTTCTCCGCCCCGTCCGAGTCCTGCTCGAGTTTCCTGGTGAGCCACCGCCTCGATCCCCCGGTTTTCCCCTTTGGATTAACGACGAATCGGGGCCTCCCGTCGAAGTCCGGCCGCCGGGCGCCATGGGCACCGGTGAGCTCGAGGCTCCCGTCGAGCTCATGCTCCTTTGATGAGCCGCGGGGCTTCGCCCGGGACCGCCGATGCTCACGCGCTCGTTAGCTAGGTTTTTAGGGCTTGTTTTCGGTGCTCGCGTAGAGCTCGGTCTTCTGCCGCCGCCTTTCCTCGCCGCCGGCGGCGCTCCGGTGGTTCCTTTGGGTCGCGGTGTGGTGCTCGTGCTACTGCAGCACTCGAGCGGTCGTTTGGCGTAGATATCGCGCGAGTTAGTGAAGCCTAGGGAGCTTCCCCGTTGCGCCGCCATGGAGCTTGGCTCCGGCGAGCTCGCGCCGCCGCCTCTTGGCGAGCCGGTGCCCGTGGTGGTATCCGGCAGGTGCGCGAGGCGACGGGGGATGTTGTGGTGGTCTCCGTTTGGCCGCCGGCGAGCTACCGCGGCCGGGCGTCGCGATTCCGGCCAAGCGCACGGTGGCGCGTGGCGGCGCCGCCTGCTTCCGGTAGGATGGCGTCACGCTCGCGTCGGCATTACGTCATCGTGGGTCCCGCCGATCGGGCCCGGTCCATGGGGGATAGGTCTAGTCGCTGCGTGGACTCGGTCCATGTAGACCGTAGACCGTGGAAAATATGGGCCCGGTCCACAGCATAGTGTGGACCGGCGGAATATGCCAAGAGGATATTCCGAGGGAAGCTTTTCCTTTTTCCTTTTTCCAGAATTTTCGATAAATCCTTTTTCCGTCGGAAATTCATATCTTTTTCCTGGAGCGTCGGAAAAATACGCGGTTGGTTGCGTTGGGTTCGTAGCGACGAGATCTACGTGTTAGTGTAGTTGTTAGCCATGTTCTAGCATCGTAATTTCCGTCGTCCGTTTCGTTGCTCTCGTACGTTCCTCATTTTGCGTGCCTAACCCGTTTCGTACGTTCCGTCCGCGCGAGAGCTACGAGGAGTTTCCGCCCGCGCCGCAGTTTGAGGAGTTCCCGCGGAGCAGCCGTACGAGTACCCCGACCCGACGTGGGACCAGCGTTTCGTAGGCAAGCCGCAATCCTTGACCACTCTTGCTCCTATTTAGCAATTGCATTAAATTGATCCATGCATGATAATGGTTACTTACACTTGTAGTTTACCTATGCCATACTATGCTACCCTTGCCACTGTTTGCCATAGGTTGTTCTACTCGTTACTCGCATGCTTAGAATCGGCTCGATCGCTTAATTGAACCCCATGATGACTATACATGTTTTTGTGTAAAATAAATTGTAGGTGTTTCTTAGGTATCGAGTTTCGTACTAGATACCCTGTAGGACTTTTGCAGGGGCGAGTGTAGGTGGTTAGGTGCTGGGAGACTTTTGGGGAGTCTCTGTTTGGAGAGCGCTCGTTGCGGGCGCAGATTGTGTAGGGGCCTTGGGTTATGGGGCCCCTGTTGTGGTGACACTCGTTGTTGAGACCGTTGTTGAGGAGAGGGATGGTGACTCGCCCGGCAGCATAAGGACCGGTTCCTGGTTGCTCGCTCTTTGGTATACTAGCTTACCACGTGACCCGTATGGGCGAGCTGGATTGAGACGCTTAGCGGAGGACCGGTGGGCCCGCCGTGGAGTAGAGTTAGTGTTAGTGGGTTTTTGGAGCTTGTGTCTCGACCCATGAGCGAGAGGATACCCCACCTGGCCCGTGGTAGACCTTTCACACCTTCAGGACCCTTTTCTACGTTGTGGTTGGGGATCCCGGACCTAAGGGACGGGCGCCCGCCGATCGATGCTTTGTTTATTGATCTTGTGAGTGTTGCTTGTGCTTTAGCCACGACGGTGGTTGTAGTTATAGTACCTCTTCACGTGGGTACGGTTGCTTACTCTCTGCGAGAGATATATAATCTATACGTATAGCCTAGCCCTCGGGTAAGGGGCAACACCATTGAGCGACACGCTTGATTAGCATTTACTACTTCTTCCCTCCGATAGGTTTTACTTCCGGCTTCGAGCTGTGGTCTAGTGGAGGTGTGCTTGGACATAAAATTTGACCCTTGCAGGAATGTGTTGATTCCTGCAAGGCCACTTATAAAATTTGACTAATAATAAAATGTGAATCACATAGACTTGAGGATTAATTGCTTTAAGTGCTAGCCCTTGCCTTTCCTTGAAATATCCCAACATGCATACATTGTTGCTAGGTAGTTGCGGCTTCTTGAGTACGCGTAGTACTTACGGCTTTCCCAACTATGTTTTTCGGACGCCGACTCGGAGGATCCCGTTGTACCTACCGACGGAGCCGCCGGAGAGGAGTGACGTTCTCGCCTACACACGAGTGCTTGTGGGCTTTGGGTCTTCATCGCCGATCTTCATGTCGGACGCTTCCGCTAGTTTGCTTCATGTTCTCTCGTGACCTGCGTGCCGCGTGTTTTGTATCCATGAGATTTGAGCACTCGAATTATGATATGTACTTTGGAGATTCTATTATCTTGCCTTGCATTTATTCTATCTTATGGTTTTTATGATGTTAACCGTATTGGATGTACGTGTCACACTCCTTGGAGTGACATAGAGGTACAAGGCACGGTTTTCACTATCCGGTGAAAATCGGGTCGTTACATCCTATACGCAAATTGATCAACAGAAGTTAATCCATAGATCAACCTACCCGACCCATGGAGTAGCGGGCCAGCGAGGCATGTGTTGCAACCTCGATTGGAGCCAGGTGAGAGGTGGAAGAAAAAGAAACAGATTACTGAAACTTCGAACACATTTTTCTCCCAAGCAATAGATTCGTTTGTGAATCCGTTTGAATCTACGTGTTCTTAGAAATAATTCTACAAAATGAGATCTAATATGAATATTTTTAAATAATTTTTTATCAAAATTTTAGATATATTATTTCAATATTTTATATGTACTAAGTCAACATTTTTTAGTAAATGCTGATGTAGTTTTCCAAAACGTTAACACGGTTTTGCGAAAATGTTGATATAGGCTTTTGACACAGCTAGTTCTATTGGCCGTGACGCGTGAGCTGTTAGTGGGCCTTATTGGGCCGATCTACCCGATAACTTCCATAGATCCGTCTACCCGATGAAAACGTTGATATAGAATATCAACAATGTTGATACAATGCATTGAAAATGTTGAGGAAAATTTGATTTTTTTGAAAAAAATAAAAATATTAATATTGGATCTTATTTGATAGAATTAATTCTAAATAACACAGTAGTGATTTTTTTGAAAAAAAATAAAAATATTAATATTGGATCTTATTTGATAGAATTAATTCTAAATAACACGATGAGTTACGAGTGTGGGAGAAAAATGTGTTTGAAGTTTCAAAACCAATTTGTTTCTCTCTCCGTCCCACCCGTTTCAATCCTCGTAGAGACACATGGCAGCACTAGTCACCCTTCCCTTCTCCACCCGTTTGAATCCGTAGCGTTTATCTAGTTTACATGAATCTCAAATATTAATCTATATAAATACTACTGTCGACCGATCTACATATAAGAAAGAGTAAAATGCACCAGAGGTACATGAATTTGTGTAATCGTGTCATTTAGGTCCATGAACTTTTATTTTGCATTTCTAGGTCCACGAACTTGTTTGTTTGTGTCGTTTAGACCCACAAACTTTTATTTTGAATTTCTAGGTCCACAAACTTGTTTGTTTGTGTCAATTAGGTCCATAAAATTATTTGTCCGTGTCATTTCTTCCATAAAATCTGTAGGTCTACAAACTTGTCTATCCTCGACATATTAGTTCATCAACATTTTCTTAACACATATAAATTCATAAGCCTAATAAAATGACGCAATATTCATTGAATATTTTGATATAGCATTTCAAAAAAAATGTCACAATGATTTAGGCATTTTCATCATGATAAAAAAAATGTCTTTATTAAATATAGAAAATTTGAGCATGTTACAAAAATATTTTGTCGTTTATACTACAAATAGTTCGTTTGAAGTAGATGGAGTCATCTCATGAGCTCAACTATTCCGGTGAATTTCGGTGTTAGATCTTTTTCTAGTTCATAATACGATAGAGTCCAATCATGTCATATTAGACCATAATATTCACAAATAGTGCATAACTTAAAAGGTTTATGACTTTATAACTATTAAAAAAAGTTTATGGACCTAAATTACATAGACGATAAGTTTGTAGACCTATAAATGAAAATGAAAGTCCGTGGACCTAAATGACATAGATAAACAAGTTCGTAGACCTAAGAATGCAAAATAAAAGTTTGTGAACCTAAACAACATAACCACACAAGTTCATAGACCTTCAACGCATTTTACTCTATAAGAAATTCAGGTGTTCTCGGGCTGACAAGAAAAAGCCTTACCAGCAAAGAGAGACCGGCCCATAGGAGATCAACCGGCCTAGGAAAGCAGTAAACAGCAACAGATCGTTGCAAGCACTTGGCACGAAGACTAGACAGGCGCCCGTTCACCAGGCTCGCCTGCGTGAGCCCAAGATACCTCTCACGAACCCATGGCCAAACCCATATCCTTCGAAAATGGCCCACGGAAGTTGTGCTGCCGACTGGCCCATCCTCCAATAGAGTTCACAAATAGATGGGTTTGAACTGATTGCCACTTTGTCAGTTCCTTGGAAGACCTCTACTCTACATGCCATCTCCCTAAAAAAGCAATCTCTCTTGCATGCTTCTTCGGTTTGCAACTCATTTGTATGTTCTTTGGGATTCATATTTCCAGCTAGCCTTCATTTGCATCTTCTCATAAGCTGTTAACTGCCTCCCAAGGAGAGGGTATAATTTGAATTTTTATTGAAAAATCTTCAGTTGTCCACAAAAAAAGAATATTAACCTTTCGTTCTCCATATTAGAGTCATAAATGCATCTTCGGATGTAAAGTCCGGATATGTTCTACATGTGCCGAAAGATTTAATATATTACCGACACTTTTATAATTTTGAAATTGCACCGACCTTTCAAACCCCCTTCGTTTAGTTCCCATAAATTGGTATTGCCCTGGTATATATTGATAGGGATTTTCATCTTTTTCTGGATGCTGCCTCTGAATTTACAACTCTAATGCAGAGGACCCCGTCCTCTGCATTAGAGTTGTAAATTCAGAGGCAGCACTGTTGTGGGAATTAGTCCCTCTTAGCAGCCATTGGATTCTAAAGCAAGGAGTGAGATCAGATGCTACAGTAGTTTGAGATACAGTAAATTCCGTACACCAATACACTTCTGCTACAGTACTAATTCAGGATTCTATAGCACTCCTCTCATATTACTGTTTTGATTCTTACTGTACCATGAATTGGTACCTCTAATGCAGAGGACCCGGACTCTAGATTCTAGATTGTCTTCCTATTTCTCCTTCACTTTTTATAGATGTATCTCCGTATCCTCTTTTCCTTTTTGAACTTTCTAATTCCATGGCTTCCATTGCATTATCTAAGTTATGTAAACTTTCTTCATCTAACGAGTTTATAAAATCAGCATTTTGTTCCGAATCTGGATAATTTATGTCTTCACCATATGAGTCATCTATTATATCATCTTCCTCTTTTAAGCTATCTGATAATATCTTCTTGTTAATATCCCATAACTCATTTTCTGTTTGATTTTTATTAATTGATATCTGCTCAGTTTTATTGTTATTTTCATTTATTTGCCCAGTCCTAAATGATTTATTTTTACCTTTATTTAATCTTTTTAGCCTAGCAATTTCTCGGATAAAGAAAAGCTCTTTTTCTCTAATACTATGCCATTGGGATATCATGGAGTTATTATATTCTGAACTAATTCCTTTTATTTTTTCTTCATAGTACTTTATTTCTTCATTTGTATCCATCTTTTCCATAAGTTCTGATATGCTTTTCCTACTAATTTTTAGTTGTGGCACACCTAGATCAGTATTTCCTAAAGTAGAGGCTTTATAATTTGTAAATCTAATACTTGTGTCACCTTTATGGTTTTGATAACTTATATATCCTACAGGTTGTTTTAGTTCTTTTTTATCTATTAAATCACTTATATTCCATTCTTCTCCTGCTCGTTCTTCGGAACTGATTTTTAAAGGACTCATAAACTGTATGCCCTTTGACTGCATATTTTTTATTACATCATCAACATGTACTTTATATCTAGTTCCACTTCGATTAGTTAATCTTCCAATGAACTCTATACTTATTAAAAGATTGGTACCTTTAAATTCTTCATAGCCTTTGGTCTGAAAACCAAAACTCATCTTTTCAATGAATTCTTGTATTGGCATTATTAAATCAGGGGCTATGTAAGTTATTAGCTTATTTTCATTCATATCGCCTTCTATAAATCCTAAAGCAGCCTTATTTATTGTATCCCACCTTTTGTCTAACAAAGTAATTAAAACTTTAGTTCCCAATTTCATTTGTGTCATCCCTTTATTCCTATGATATACATTCCTTGATGGATATATTTGTATCCTGAATATTTAAGATCACGCTCAATGTCTTGGCCCACAATTCTTAATTCTACAGGATTTGAAACAACACTTAGTTCTACTTCTCTTGATATTCTGTATAACCCGCTTCTAGTTTCAAATATTCCCATATGATAAATTTGTTGTGGCTTTAGTTTTCTTAAGGCATCCCTTTGGTATTTTTCTAGGTCGCTTTCTACATCTATTACTTCTTCTAGATAGTCTATATCTTCATATTTAGGTTTGAATCTATGCATAAAGGATAATGGTTTACAGGATTGTCTTACGAGCTCGACGGTTTTGTTTCTTTTAACGAGGCTCGTAGGTACGTCCATTTTTCTGAGTTTATAGCCTTTGTACAAGATAAAATTCCGGAAGATGCTAAAATAACTTCTTTGTTGCCTTGGTTGGCTTCTAGTTTTTCTATAATTTGTATTAGCATCTGAAGGATAGTATTATTTTGTTTTATCAAGATTTTAGAGTCTTCTTTAGGTGTTTGGTAATCTGAGAATTCAACAAGTGGGGAGAGATATTTAGCTGTTTCTTTTAGAGCTTGGCTATATTCTGTCATATAATTAAGAGAGAATTAATTTTTTAACTTCTTGAAACAATTCTTTTATTTCAACTATATGCTCACTTGATTGTTTACCAGAGTGATTATATTGTATATCTTCCTCTAAATACGTTATATTTTTGTCTTCTTTTATGAAGTCTATATTTTTTCGTGTAATGTTTTGCTCTCCTCTGATGTCTTCTAAGGCCTTTAAAATAATGTTACTATTATTATTTAGTTGTACGTACTGTTCTTGAAGCTGCTTATATTTTTTATTCAAAGATTCTAAGTGATTATTTAATTCGTATTGTCTCTTTCCCCAGGTTATAAAAAAGTTATATCTTAAATCAACAATTAGATTCAGTTGACTATTTGACGTATGCCAACTATGGCCTTCGTAGGGGTTTACTCTGCACTTTATATCGGAATTATCTTGTGTAGTAATGATCTTACCAGTACTTACTTCTAAATCTAAGTAATTTAGCTCCTCTATTATTACCTAACGTCTGATACCACACACAAATATATAAATTAATATTTTACTTTTTTATATAGTTTTAAAATTCAATTTTTTATATAGAAGTTTTAATCTTACTTATTAATAATTATTCTTTTCAGGATCTGATCAGGGTGGCGAAACCTAAAGGCAGCCGGTGCGTTTAACGATTGTTGTAAAAATCCAACTCGGTACTCACCATATTTTTCACATGTATATTCTTTAAAGTTTTATTTTTATTCAAGCTGTTCTTAGTTACTGACTATATGAGTTGAGTTTTTTATCGTCTCCCCGGACAGTTCCACCCGAAGGGAACACTTCTCTACGGCCACGGGGTTCTCTAAATCGCCGGACTCAAGGCTAACCGAGAACTACCGTAAGAGGATTCTCCTATAGGGTCCCTAGCACAAAAACTCTTCCCATGTAACAGCACTAAGTACAGCTTAAACAAAAGATTACTTTATTGAACAAGCATGTTTACATATGGTTTTCCCTTTCGGGAAACCCCAAGAACAGATATAAACACAAAGAATTACTTACAGCGGAGAGTGTACAAACAAAGCTTCTTGCTTAATATACATTGTGTACTAAACTTAAACTACCGATGTGGATGGGACGCTGTGAGTGTATTGTGGTGCGCTTTTTCTTCACTGGTACCTCCTTGCGCTACGCGCTCCTCCTTATATAGGCAAGACCAGGATGCTTGGCGCCATTATTCAAAGTGGATGAGCTCGTCGGGCATTAAGCAACCGCCATGTCTATTGGAACTTGTGTGGCACAAACTTATATGAGACATGGTCAATTCTTGAAACTTGATGCAGTATGGAGATGATTCCTTGGAACTTGTGTCTACTGGTTGAGTCCGAGATCATATCGTCTTCCTCCATTCTTTAATCCGCTATTCCGCACAAATCTTTGCCTCCTCATATTATTTTGGCTAAGCTTTTTGCATAGGGAGATTAGCCTTTGAATATGGACATACTTTGGCATGAAGATAGATAATACTTCGTTAATTTTTAAGGCCAGTATAGGTTTAGGTCTTCTCATAGTAGAATATGTCTATTGTTACATCAATGATTCTGTCATCTCCATCCACACTAGTAGCTTAAGTTTAGTACATACTGTATATTAAACAAGAAGCTTTGTTTGTACACTCTCCGCTGTAAGTAATACTTTGTGTTTATATCTGTTCTTGGGGTTTCTCGAAAGGGAAAACCATATGTAAACATGCTTGTTCAATAAAGTAATCTTTTGTTTAAGCTGTACTTAGTGCTATTACATAGGAAGAGTTTTTATGCTAGGGACCCTATAGGAAACTAGACTATTTGTCTCTATTCTTCTAAATCTAATACAAAAATAAAATTGATTATGCATTTGAGAAAAGTTAATAGAACCTACCAAAAAAGATATGTTGGAAAAGGAATAAATACAAATGGTTATAAATAGATGAAATCCAAAAAAATTAGCCTTGGCTACCAATAGAAAATTTTGCTTGTTGATTGAAATCAAACAATTAAAAGAAAAAACGTGTATCCCACAATGTTTCATTGATAATGCATATGACGAAGCAAAAGATCTATTAGGTGTGCTACACATTAACCAATCTTGTAATGCAGCAGAGTTTAGTTTTATAATATTTATCTTAGTAAACTCAAAATATACAAAATAGTTCACAAATTCAAAATCAAAGGTTGAATAAATAATTCAACAAACTTGTATGTTTTTTATAAAATAACTTATGTATTCATGTTACTAGTGGATGAAATATAGATATTCAAATGTTAATTTAGCTTATGAGTATAAAAGTTCATGTCAACCTTTCACTAGTCAGTATTTTGTGTATGTTTTTAGAAAATTGTAGGGATTGTCAAGACAAGTTGTAAGGTGTACTTCTCCCATTGTGTTCTCGCTGCTATCAAAGTTTAAATTTAATTCATTGGTGCAAAGATATGGACACATAACAACATACTTATAATGGCCATCCAATATTTCTCTTGCAACCTAAGTTTAATGTTCAACTCTAACATTTGTGGCCCATTTGTTACACACAAAGATGTATGATGCTCCGATTGACATGTGATGTTCCACTCAACTTGCAATTCAATATGAAAATGCCTTGTTGTGTTTATTTTCGAACCACCCATATGGAAAATAAGAGCAAAATTGAGTTTTAACTGGTTCAAGTAAAAAAATTGTTGTACATGAATAATAACAAAATGAAAAAATAGGTATCATGTTATAAACAAAAAAAAACTAGAATGCATTCTTGCTATATTTAAGTAAATTTGTTTGTTAGACCTTATACGCATGACATGCACATCATGCCACTCAAATGGGTAGTTTTTTTTGTAAATAATGGAAACGAAGGGTTATAAGAATGAGGGCTATTATATCGATGGTGAAAGATTGTGACTATGATTTTCATTTCTTTTTTGTGAAGGTCGAATTGGATATATCAACCGAGACCGGAAGAATTGGTGCGCCCGTGTTTCCCTGAGCCTAGGGTGACTCGTGCGGCTATCCGCACCGCCGCTCTAGACCACCTCCATCTTCCTTCTACCCATCTACCGATGGAGCCTGCTTTATGCAGTGGCAAGGATGGTGGCGGCTGGGCCTTGGTCCTAGTTCTAGTCAAGATCCACATCCACTTCCTCACCAATCCTTCCTTTTGTAGTATCTCTAGCGAGTGGACCAAGTCGTTAATGATTCACGATGCCTAGTGGTGATGTGTTGCGACGATTTGTGATGCAAGTTAGTGGAGATAAAGCGTCAGTGTCCTGCAAGTGGCGGGCACATCAACGGTCTTTCTTGCACGGCGGCAATCCACGCTCCGGTGTCATGGAGCATCGCAAGGGTTCGACTACCATGGCACATGACGGCAGCATTTTGTGCCTTGGTGATGAGCATCCTCTCCATCACTTGTTTGCAATCATTTTCTTCAATCAGTTGTGCTAGAGATTGGAATCTCCTTGTATAAACCGGATTACGGTGATGGTGGTGCTGCTAGGTGCTTTCCCCCATATCGTCACCAATCCAGGCCAACCTGACGACGAGTTGACATTATTCGATGACCGGTGATGCTTAGGTCATTGCAGTGGTGAGGAGGCCTGGTGCCTTTCTGCAACCAACTTCGACCCAAGTTTCATTGATGATGGTGATCTGCCATTTTGCCCTGCGCCATGTGCATCTTCCAATCATCTTCGAGTCTTCGTGGCCAGCATGAGGTTGAAGCATAAGATGGACAATTTTCTTGGGTGGTCATATGGTGGCCACACCTTTGATTCAGAGACATCGAGTGTTGTTTACAATGGAGATGCGATGGGATTATGCCATCAAAGGTGAGAACCTTGGTCAGTTGAAGTGATGGTGCGATATCGGCCCTCAAGGGCGTCGAGTTCTCCGCGGAGACATCGTTTTTGGGTGGCGCGACACCCATAGAGTTCATGTAATGTCCGGAGTGAAAACTAAAGTGACAGCAGCAAAGGATGTCGTCATCGTTGGAGCGGCGGACATGTTGTATTTAACATTTTTGTTGTGTGGTTGAGGAGGATGTCTTTGGGATCTTTGATAGGCTGAGATAGAGTGGATGTATGGAGTGGAATCTTTGTTCTTTCTTTGTAATTTTTAGTCTTTATGACTATTGTAATAATTTATAACTATATGTATCGATTGATACGTAGACTGTCAGTAATATGTATTTCCTATTTCTTTTAAAAAAAATGAGTACTATGGTCATCGGTTCATTTCACTCATTAAAAAAAACATATGCGCCTGAATACCATAGGACCTAATAATTACTACTCCATCTGTTTTTTAATTTTTGACGCCGTTGACTTTTTTTATTACGTTTGATCATTCGGCTTATTTAAAAAAGTTTACGAGTTATAAAATATTTTATTATGATTCTTTTATGACTAAAGGAAGTTGAAACACGACTTATAGTTTTATATATTTGAAAAAGGATTTTGAATAAGACGAACAGATCAAACATAATAAAAAAAGTTAACGGCGTAACAATTTAAAAACGGAGGGAGTACTGAGTAACACAAAACCCGTGGTAGCCAAGTACGTACACGCATAGTTTCGAAGTCCTCGACTAGGCTGCGGCAGGTAAGGTTGGCGCCTTCCCGTATTCACGTCGCCGACACGCCAAGTGGCAAGGGCGTCCAGAGGAAAGGGATAGCGAGCGAAGGGTCACCATGGACGCCACGCAGCTTCCACGCTCCCCTTCACCCAACACCAAAAGCGAAAAACAGGAGAAAAAGCAAACCAGCTGCCACCGCTCACCTCTCCCTCCCTCTTATCTCCTCGGCTTCCTCTATTCCTCTGCTCGACGTGTGTGCAGCCCGTCCAATTCCCCGGTCTCTGTGTCCGCGGCTGCTTATTAGCCGGTTCCTGGCACTTGTTAGCAGCAGAAGCCGCTGCCTCCTGCAGTTACCGATATGGCCCTGCAGGCTCCGTCCACGCTGCGCGCGCCGGCCGCCGACCCGGCCGCCGCGCTCCGGTCGTCGTTCTCCGCGCCGTGGTCCGTGCGGCTGCCGGCGCCGGCGCGCCGGCGGGTGGCCAGGGCGGCCACGGCGGCGCGGATCACGATGCGCGTCGCCGCCAAGCAGGCCTACATCTGCCGCGACTGCGGGTGAGTCTGTTGCGCCACGCCGCTAGCCTCTGCAGTGGTGAGTTTAATTTCTCGTGGCGTTTTGTGACCTCACTTCCCTTGCTCTGCTCCGCGCAGGTACATCTACAACGACAGGACCCCGTTCGAGAAGCTGCAGGACAGTTACTTCTGCCCTGGTGAGAACATGTTCCAATGCCCGGAAAAAATTATCGCATGAACATCCACTGCACAAATGTTAGGACCTTTATTATATCTTCCTAGATTTTCAGAGGTGTGGTTTCCCGTGCTTTTAAATTTTCACCACAACTGTTTTCTTTCGGTGTGGTACATGGTAAATGCACGGCCACAGCCAAACTGACGCGAAGGACCGTGGCCAAAATTTCTGAACGTTTATATATGCAACTGGCACAGAGTAATACTGACCATTTGTGGCAGACTATTACTGCTCCATCATTTTGTGGTTCAGATTCATTAGTGTGCCCAAAGTCTCCAAACATTGATGCATTCCCATACGGAGGAAACAAAGAAGTGACCACTACCGTTCCTGGTTTTACCATGACAGGGAAAGAGAATGAAAAACCAAGTAGTGATACACCGGAGCTTATCACACGCTTAGTAAAATCAAAGCCAACTTGTCTCTTTCGAAAGCACTACACCAAAGCTTAATTCTCTGTATGACTATCCACAAGGAAAAAATTTGCATGTGGTTGAACAACAACTCTGAGTTAACATTGCTCTGCATTGTTGATGCAGTCTGTGGCGCTCCCAAGAGAAGGTTCAAGCCGTACCAGCCAAAGGTGAGCAAGGATGCAAACTCCACTGATGTGCGAAAGGCAAGGAAGGAACAGCTCAAGAAGGACGAAGCCATCGGGTATATATACACAATTTTTATGCGGTTAATTTTAGTGGAGGAATCAATCAACTTACTGACATGTGGAAAATCTTCCTGGTTACTTGATTCAGGAACGCCTTGCCCATCGCCATCGTCGTTGGGATTGCAGCCCTGGGAGGCCTCTACTTCTACCTGAACAGTGCCTACAATTAGTTGAATGAAGAAACATAAAGAGAGGATGGGGGTGACCGAATTCGATGGGATGGAACAGGGAATGGTTTAAGTTTTGCCGGTGTATTAATTTTGTCTTTGCAAATGTTTTGTCACGTTGCAAACTGGTAGGGCCCAAGACCGTTGTGGGAACAAAAATTCAAATACCAATACATTCTACTTAACTGATAGCTGACTTTAAGTTATGTGCTTCCGTTCCAGTCTTATATGCACGGGGTGCCTGCTGCAAAACCCACAATTTATTGGCGAGGGATAATGCAGAAGAATAAAAACAGAGTAGTCTATCTCAGACCTTCAAAAGAATTGCTACAACAGAACCAGCACCATCCTCAAGTTACAAAATGTAAATTTTCCCTTTTTGGAATACGTTTATTACATGGGGCTCGAAATGGTTGGAAATAAATGTAAGAAAAGTATCAAAATATAAAATTGAACCATCCAACACGGGAGCCATCGCCACTGGCCGCCCGTGCCCTCTCGCGCGACTTCACAAAAAGGGCGCGCTTTCATGACCCTTCGTCTCTCTCCGCATCATCGCTTTTCCGGCTGCCACCGGCGCGACGCCATCCCTCTCCTGGATTCCACGGCTCGAATCCGATTCCAGTCCCCGTCGGTCCTCCTATATACGTCCCCCGGGCCGTTGATGGAGGTGGAGGGGCGGCCAGCGACGGCGTCGGCGGCGGCGTGGGAGATGGCGAAGAAGGAGATGAAGGACGGGGTGGTCAGGGAGGTGGTGCGGCTGGAGCGGGAGTCCGTCATCCCCATCCTCAAACCCAAGCTCGTCATGAAGCTCGCCTACCTCATCGGTACCACGCATTCCCCGCATTACTTTCTCGATCATGCCCCGGCGTCGTGTTTCTCAGAAAAAAAATGGGAGAGAAAATTCAAATTGACTCTTGTTTTTATTCTTACCTTCCGAAATTATGGCAGCGACAATCATGATACACCAATATGATTTGTGGTTGCGTCATTGCCAATCCTATATCTCTGTAATGCCCGAATTTCCTGATCCAATGATCGCGGGTGTTTGTTTTCCCTGCACAACGTCTGACCAAGAGGCCTGAACTGGAAAACAAATTCAGATTATACATTGCCATATAATTAATTACAAATTTATGATAACAAGGAGGTAAAACACAACATGAAGATCATTTCGATCTACATATATAGCCTATAGTTAAATTGTCACCAAGCTTGGCGAAAACATAGATTAACTACCTTGATTCTTCTTAACTAGCAATTAGAGGATCCCATAACGCATACGTGCTCTCTGTTTACTGCTCAGAGCGCGACAAAGACCGAGGCGAGTTCATGAAGCTATGTCGGAGAGTGGAGTACACTATCCGTGCTTGGTACCTTCTGCAATTTGAGGATCTAATGGTGCTTATCTCTTCTTATGTTCACTTAAAACAGCTTATAATTTTCAAAATTCTTTTGGGTTAAGCTTATAATTTTAAAGATTCTTTTGGCTCAATATTGGCTCTGCAATGCAGCAATTGTATGCCTTATTTGATCCCGTTAATGGTGAGAAGAGTATGGAGCAACAGAGCATGACATCAGACGAGATAGAAACTCTTGAACTCAATTTCCTAACATACCTTTTCCAGGTTTCTACAGTCTGTTCCTTTTTAAATTGATAACTATGATTTGTTCCAAAATTACATCATAAATTACTAGTACTCACTCTGTACCAAAAATGTAGATTATGGAAAAGAGCAACTTCAAATTGTTATCTGATGAAGAATATGAGGTAGCCCAATCTGGTCAATATCTCTTGAACCTTCCCATAAAAGTTGATGAATCAAAGGTATGAAGCCACTTTTGATAAATTTTGAAAATGTCTACTTGACACTGCAACCTACTTTTTTTAACTAGAAATTCGAACAATTATAGGTAGACCATAAGTTGTTGACAAGGTACTTTAAAGAGCACCCACATGATAATCTACCAGCATTCGCAGATAAGGTAAATCATTCTGCTTACCTGTACAACTTCTTTTTCTATGCCGATGAATCATGAACATTGTTTCACATATCTTGCTTTCATGTATTGTATTTTTTAACGTTGTCAGAACAGAGTTAGATTTATTTGTCTCGTCGTTTATATCGTTGCAGTATATTATCTTCCGTCGAGGCATTGGAATAGATCGGACAACTGATTACTTCTTCTTGGAGAAAGTAGATGTAATCATATCTCGAGCTTGGAGATCATTGCTAAGAGTCACCATGTATGCTAGCATGTCACTATCACTTGCATGTGTTTTTTATAAACTACATGGCTGTACCCTTTGGTAATGCGTCATATCATTGCAATTCTGTCCATCAGGATTGACAGATTATTCTCAAAGAAGAAAGTAGTATCTAAAAACGAATCGAAGAAGACTGATGACGTCCATGAAGATGCAGAAGAACCAGACCTCTACGTTGAGCGTGTTCGGCTAGAGAAAATGGAGTTGAGGTTGTAGATTTGGACTTGCCTTTACTGGATTTTTTTTAGCTAAAGTTTAACATAATTTGTAACGTGGGTTATTGTTTTCTACGATAGTATAAAGAATCTACTAAGACAAATGACAATTCAGGAGCCTACGTTTGAAAGGATGATAGTGGTGTATCGGTTGGTAATCTCTCAAATCGTGTTTCATTTAGCATTATTTATCTGTGAAACAATAACTCATATCTGATTGATGTGTCTTCTTCTCGTAACCCAACAGTAGGGCTAGCACAGAAAGTAACAAACCAGATCGAGGAATATTTGTGAAGCACTTCAAGCACATTCCAATGGCTGATATGGAACTAGTTCTGGTATATATGCTGGTTACTTGAAGCACACTTTCCCCAATTCAATTCTCGATATTCTCTTTTGCTGGTTCAGTTTAATCTTCTTCCCGTGTCTGACATCATTATTTGTATTATAGCCAGAGAAGAAGAATCCTAGTTTAACACCAATGGATTGGGTCAAATTTCTCATTTCTGCTGTTATTGGTTTGGTACGTGCGTTTATGATGCTTTTATTTTGGACATGTTTTTATTTGCAACCAACCATCTGAATTGTCTTTCTTTTAGGTCACCCTGATAAGCTCTCTTGAAATGCCAAAGGCTGACATATGGGTCGTTGTAGCTATCTTGTCTGGTGTGGTTGGATACTGTGCAAAGATTTACTTCACGTACGTGCTTTAATAAATATTCTGTTGTTTTCCATGCATGATAATTGACAATTCTAATTTATCTGAAACTAAGCATCCGAAGAACTAGTAGTATAGTTTACCAACATGGTCAACCACTGATTGGATACATTTCTGTTTCCTCTAAACAGGTTCCAAGCAAATATGGTCGCATACCAAAATTTGATTACAAAGTCAATGTATGATAAGCAACTTGATAGTGGAAAAGGAACACTTCTCCACTTGTGTGATGATGTGATCCAGCAAGAAGTACGCAAATCATCACCATATCATTGCTAAAATTTTACTTGTTTATGCCACTGACATATCCTCAACCTATTGCCAGGTGAAGGAGGTTATCATATCCTACTATATATTGATGGAGCAAGGAAAGGCAACGATACAGGTACGCATCTGCATGTTGTCTGTTGTAAGGTTCATGTATTTCTTATAGTAACATTACTGCCACATATTCTGCAGTTATTTACTTTCAGGCTTATGTTTCTATCTGTATCTGAAACTTGACTTCTGAAAGTAACTAAGTTGTCTGTTTTTTCTGACATCACACTTTGTTCCGCTACTTAATTTTTTTCTGAAACTCGTTTCTGCCCCTTTATTTGATTGATTATACTGTACAATTCGTTGGAATTACATTGTTGTTCAGGAAAACTTCATTATCTTAGTCAGCAGCTCATATTATAATCTTCATAAAAGGAGTTGCAGTTACTTAATTGCAAGAAGTCGATAAATTATTTGCTGATAGTTTGTATTTCATTTATCCTTCCAGGATCTTGATTTGCGTTGTGAACAGCTCATCAAAGAAGAGTTTGGTGTGGAGTGCAATTTTGATGTTGTTGATGCTGTAAAGAAGCTAGAAAAACTTGGAATTGTTTCTCGGGTAAGTTCCTTTCCAATTATCGAACTAAAACATCAAACATAAAACATGGCTATTGGATTATCCTCCAAGTACAATCAGAGCCAATTTATGTATCTTAAAGGACAGACATTTGTCTGGTTTTTTGGCTATCTAGTCTTTGGGGCGATGCTTGTTCTTAAAGATCTATCGGGAACCAGTAAAGTTTGATTTTTTAAAACCAATCTTCACTTCCAAAATTTATGATTCTTACAAGAATAACTATCTCAGGACTCAATCGGAAGGATCCTATGTGTTCCGTTGAAGCGGGCGAATGAGATCATAGGGACTACTACCGAGGAATTGGTTATCAAGGCACAACAAGCTCCAGCTGGTTCATAGTTTTTACAAAATATGAATTTATTCTCTGAAGATTTGCCGCACGGCTCATCGGGCCCATCTTTAAAAATCATTCCCACTTGTGTGCAAAAACTGTTTACCATGTGTTCATTCTTTTGCACGTAAAATAACATTTCCATTTTTTAAATGTATGATAAGTGAAATAAGTGTTATGCACATCACAAGATTGTGTTTTTTCACGCTTACTGGTTCCATTGCACAGTTTAGTTCCGCATTGCTTTCACTGTTTCACAGCAACATTATGATATATTCATATGTAAAAACATCTGAATCGTCAAATACTTTGATACAACATGCTCAGGTAGAGGCAACATGCTCAGGTAGAGGCGCGTAATCAGTAACAACTTCAAATAGTACAATGCCCTTCAGAAGGAGCATTACCACTATGCAGGATTATGTGTACTCCAGGGTATCCGGAGAATCAATTGTTAAACTAATGTGGCCTATACTAAATTCAATTTTCTAACCTAATTAACACCAATCAGTAATGTATCATCCTACACATAGAACTCGTATAAACACTGACGTCTTCCAAGCTTCATTTAATAAATTAACGGCGTAATTGGTAACAGAGATTTCGCCTGGATATTATAAATGTCCTTCAGGTTTAGAAATTGACACTTATGTCGACAGTTATCAGAGCGATGCTAATCAGTAATTACAACAATAACAATGTCTAATCTACTTGCACACTCAAAGATGGTATGCAAAACAAAGGCATCCACGACGTCAATAAAGTTTCAGTTCAAATGTTTTAACAGATTGCTACTATTAAAAAATAACACGGGATAACACCTTTCTATTAGTAAATAAACAGAGGTAAAACCATAAACTGCAACTGACAGTGACAGCAAAACAAGGTGAACCATTGGTTGCCACCCGCTGGAGTGAAAATATATACAGAACATATGAGCACAGATACTTCATTTCTCCAATCTCCGTATGACTAATAAACTTCCTAATACATCAGATAGGCCACCATGGTTTAATTTATTCTTTTTTTTTGAGTCAATGGTTTAATTTATTCTACACAATCACCATACAGGAACAAAGGAGTAACGGAGCACGATCTTATTGAGAACATAAAATTGCCATCCCTATTCCAAGAGGCTCTTCATTGATTTCCATACTTTGGTCCGCCTTTGCCATTTTTTATGTCATCCCATCCTCTTACCCATGGCTGACCTGGTGTTGATCGGGTCTCAGGAGAAGCATGCTTTGTAAGGTTTTCAGTGATCTTCGATTTGATGGCAGAAAATACCTATTTGAACACGAATTATTTAGTAGGAAAGCAGTTTTCCTCAGAAAAAAAAAACAAAAGCACACGATCACAAATATAGAACATAATACATGCCGTACCGGGTTAGAATTCAGGTGCTCTGGTGGTTGCTCCTGGCCAGAAAGCCATTTCCACAAATCTGGGTTTTCCTGAGAAATCAAACAGTCCTGGCATTAGAACACATACAAAATCGAAGCAGTAGCCTAGGAAAAGAAATTATTTCATGATATGACTTAGGAATATAAGCTTCACTGTCATCAGCTATGGCATTTGCCCTTCGAATATCCTGAATCTAGACATAAAACACAAACGTGGGTTCGAAAGCAATCTCTTAGAATCCTACAATTTCATAAATATAGCTAGGAGGCAGTCAAGATGTGAATATAGTAGCTACCCAGTTAAGAGATAAGGCATATAGTAGCTACGTGGGTGCATTTAGTAGCTACCCTATCACAGTCCTCTTTGCACGGATCTGATCGAATGCCTTTACTGGATCAGAGACATTGGTTTGGAATCAGAGAAGATTATAGTGGATACATCTGTAACCCTGACCCAATGGTACTGAAGCAGCACCGTGGAAAGTTTTGAAATTGGCAAAACGGCAGGAAGCAGAGTTTACTGTGTTATTTAAATATAATAAGTGGTGCAAGATTATTTTTTTAGTGTAAGATAAAATGGTGAACGCTGAATAATCACGTGCACTGCTTGGTCATGGAACAAACACAATCACCTAGGAATGATAAATTAACACAGGTAATTTTACAGTAATTACACCAGAAATGGTTTAGGCCATTCCAAGAAACATACTCCTCTGTTCTCTAAATGATGACGATAGGACAGCAAAGTTAGTTTTGCTGTCCTAACGTCATCATTTAGAGAATGGAGGGAGTAGATTTCTTCTGTTATCATAAAGCAAAATATGTATATGATCAGTAGAAATAAGATAATCGCTTTTCTAAACTAATACTAAAACAGTGACTAGAAAATGTTTTTCACAAAAAAAAAGGTTAAGGACCTAGAACCTGGTTTAATCAGGCTAGTTTTCATATTGTCGTGGACAAATTGGTGCTACAAGTTATACAAGGAATTTAACAAGATTACACGAAACAAAACAGCATGATTTAGCAATGCACCGCATACCAAATATTTGGCAATCACAACGAGATCAACCAACCAATTGATATGTGCAAAAGCAAGGAACAACACATACACAGAGACAGAGGAATTACATCATAAGACAAAATTCCTAGACTGACAGAAAAGAGGGGGAGAGATTGAATTGGTGGGGCGTGGGCAGGAGGGAGCTTACGAGGTCGAGGACTTGCAGGAGGGCGCGGATGTTTGCCTCGTCCATGGCGTGCACATGCTGCTCCACCCAGTTCCCCAGCACCAGGTCCAGCTCCAGGAACCCCCTCTGCTTGCTCCGGTACACAAGCCTGCACAACCCATGGGGGCGCGCCCAAACGTGTCAAGAGAGGGGAAAACGAATCCTAATCGAGAACCTTCGCGGGAACATGAGACTGGGGATCGCACCTGTTTACGAGGCGGCGGCGGCTCTCGTCGGAGGAGAGGTCGATGGGGGTGGTCGCGCTCTGCTGGGACGCCGTGGTGGTGGGGGTGAAGGAGGAGAGGAGGCGCTGGGCGGAGGCCGCCGCGGGGAGGGGTGACGTGGGGGAGGGGAGGACGCGGCGGAGGTGGAGCGCGCGTCGGAGGAGCGCGGCTGCCATGGTTGGGTGCCGCGCGGGGAGGCGGCGGCGAGGGAGGAGGAGGAGATCGCAGGGGAAGACGGGGCGGCGTGGCTGACTGGTGGCCCCGCGCCGCTGTTGCCTTTTGTTGGGCTGGGCTGGGTGGGCTGGTGTGGTGGTGGGAGGGTGGACGTGGAGGCCTAGCAACTGCGCTGCTTGGCAATGCCTGGGCCGCACGAGTTCAGGACAAAAAAGTCGGACGAGACGACCGGTCCTTTCGCCCGCCGGTCCTCGGTCCACCGCCGGCCGCCGCAAAGCAGAGGCGGCTCCTGCTCCTCCCGCGCCCCTACTCTAGCGCCGCGGAGGGAATCCTTCCGAAGGCGCGGGGGTGTGGTCCGATCCCTAAAGTTGCGGGTCTCAGCTGAGCTTTACTGCCCCCAAGTTAGTTCAGCGCCGGAGCAGAGCGGGATGAGGCGGCGGCCGGGCATCGCGGGGTTACAGAACGCGGCAGCTACTCGGGTACGTGCAGCTGTTACGCTCGTCAACTTGAGATGATTTTCCTGATTTCCACCTTAGGTCCGTGAGTGGCGTGGAATTTCAGGACCAGTTCCGGCTGGTCGGCGAGAATGTGGCCAAGGTTAGGACGGACGTCATGAAGGAGCAGCTCGCGACGTTCCGCTCCCAGCTCGAGGAGTTCGCCCGCAAGCATAAGGTGATTCGCTGCGCCTGTGTTTTAGTTGAGTGTGAAGAGTACTTTCTGGGAAAAAGCTTCCGGATCTCATGAGATTGAAATTGGTATGGAATAAAATTGGGTTTAGTGTATGCAGTACATCAGATGCAATTGTACTTGTCTGTCATACGTTGAATTCTCGTAATCAAACGGCGTGTCTGGTTTCAGCAAATAAAAGCATTGTAGTTCCGGACATCTTCTAGATTGAAGCTATCAACATTGCAGTTACTCGTATCATTTCAACCAAAGTCATCGATCAAAATTCGGGGGATAGAAAGGATCCCGGTAATCTTGTAAAAGCATACCTCTGAGGCAAAGCAAGGGTGGTAAGGGTAAGGATTAGAACCGATAATGAAACAAACAAAACATATCAATGTCAATGCTTTTTAGTGAAAACTTTCAAGTCTTGCTTAATGCAAAGGCAGCCACCGTTAATAAAGTCCACCTGCATCTGGTGCATTCTTATTCTCTCTGGTAATATTACAGTTGGATTGTGCTAGTGCAGAGTGACATCCGTAAAAATCCGATATTTAGACAACAGTTTCATGAAATGTGTGCTAAAGTTGGAGTAGATCCGCTGGCATCTAATAAAGGAGTTTGGGCAGAGCTCCTAGGGATCGGCGACTTCTACTATGAACTTGGTTTGTCTGTTTATTTGTGTTCTTTTTGTTCGGAAGTTTCATCAATATTGTTATCTTTTATATCTGCTTATGATTCATGTCTCATGTGGCAGGAGTTCAGATTGTTGACATATGCATTGCAACCAGATCACATAATGGTGGCCTGATTGACTTGCTAGATCTCCGTAAACAGCTCTGTCGGAAGAGGAAGGCTGCTCTTGAATCATTGTCAGAAGATGACTGTTTACGTGCAATAAGTAAACTGAAGGTAAAACTGTTAAGCTTTATCATCCAGTCATGATTTTTTTTCTGAGCTTTATTCTTCATGTTTGCAGCTACATTAAGAGATGATACTTGTACATCATTCAAAAAAATGAAAATAAAAAGAGATCATGTCTATTAAATGCTAGGGAATTTGTTGTACCCGAGCTATTCTGAACCTTGGTTTGTGAACTTGTAGGTCCTTGGTAGCGGCTTTGAAGTAATTTCTGTTGGAAGAAGAAAGCTTGTGCGTTCGGTTCCTACTGAACTGAATAAAGATCACAGTGGGATACTTGACCTTGCACAGGTTTGTGCTTTTAAAATTATTATTATATTCAACTTCGTAGCTATGTTACATTATACGATTATGTGCTGATTATCATATGTTGGGAGGCATGTGTTATGTGGGGAAGGACCTACAGTACATATGATAAGAAGTCCACAGAATGCACGGCCTAGATACCAGTGTTGCTTGCCAATTAATAAGTTAGTAAAGTCAGCGTTGATTACTAGTAGTACTATTATTAGCTTCAGCTCAATTAGGGCTGTTTAGACTTTAGAGCCGGTTTTGTAATTCTGATTGCTATATATGCAAGTTGCATGGCGTGATAAATGACATAAAGTAAGCTGTGATAATCAACCTTTCTTCTTGCCTAGAACTTTTTAAGCTCTCAGGTGAGCAAGAATCCTTTGAAGCATCTGTTATCCTGCATGTTCCAATTAGCAACTAAATGTTAGTAAAGTGTAGTAGGTTAGCAGTTTCAAATGTTGCTATTATGCACTGTATGTTAATTACAGCACTTTTCTAATTGTAATACCGTTGCCATGCAGACCGAAGGCTATGTCACGGTACAACAAGTTGAGAGGGAATTCTCCTGGTCTACTGGCCGTGCCATCGATGCCCTTGAAACTTTGCTGAAGGTAATACATCTCTGTAATAGCAATTTGTTTAGACAATTCTTGTTACAAATGAAAAATAAACTTTGCCTGATCCCTTTACAAATCCATATTGTGATTTATTAGAATTTACATGTAATACAGTAGTGCAAGTTTGTGAACATTGCCTGGGATGATTTCTTAATGAGAAATCTCCTTGGTACCTACATCTACATGGCAAATTGTAAGACATCGAGTTTTTCAAACTTACGGAGCTGTAACAATTGCTACTGTAACAGGAGGGTCTCGCTATGATCGACGATGGCCACAGGGACGGCAAGCGTAGATATTGGTTCCCATGTGTCACTGTCAGTTCCGACATTACTGGTGCTGAAGGCAGGTCATAATATGTACTGTGACATTGTTGTATTCGTTTACTTATCCTCGTGATAGCTTCAACCTGTGGCACGGGAAGCTGATTTGTTTTGCTTCCCTGCCATGTGCAATATCATGTGCCATATGTCAAATGAACCTGTGTAAGAAGCAGCCTAAGATCACAAGCTTCAACTTAAAGCTGTTGCCTCATTGATATTCAGAATTCAGTTTCTTTTTATGGAATAGGAAATCTTTTTTTATGCAATATTAAGAATCCAGCATTCAGTCCTGGCCTTCTCATATAGTGCTACCTACTTGTGGCTATTTCGAGGAGTTTTTGTTTTGTTTTATACATTTATTTAAGAAATTGGGAAATAGCAAGTGCACTTGATTACGGCCCATGGTTTACTATAAGAAAAAGTCTCTTTCAATACAAATAATGGTTAATAAAAAAATTATTAATTAAATATATCATGTAAACTAATTTGAAAGTTTGGAAATTTCAGAAAAAATGATAAAAATGTAAAAATAATAGATGAAAAATGAAGAATTACGGTCAATGAAATTTAGGAAAGGGAGCACGTTTGACTTGCCAAGAAAAAAAGAAGGGAACAGGAAGAAAAGTTGAAAAGAAAAGGAAAAGCGACCCTATACTCTTGTTTGTTGAAAAATGTTTTTTCATAACTTTTTTTAGAGCAACTATTTTTCCATAACTATGCAGTGGATATTTTATTATTTACAAGGCGAACTTGGACAACTTCGTCATTTGGCCCGGATCTATTCCATGTATATCTACAATGTTGCATTTCAGCCCATAGAATAGCCCTTGCGTCGATAGCCCAAACCGTATGCAAGTCTCTAAGAAAAAAGAACAAGTTTAGCTGCCTTTTGATATTTGCACTGCTGAATCAAAGTAATAAGTTCTAATAACTTGAGTAGTTGTTCAAGAACTGCAGCATGCGTGTTTGACTCCTGGACATCCATGGCTACAGACTGCAGTAGAATGCATGTACGTTTCACTGGCTTGTTGACCGAACGCAAAGCAGTTCAAGACCAGAGCTTTCAATTCACTTTACCAAAAGCAAATGTATTTTGCAGACACCCATTTCGTTGAGGAAAGATGAGAGTGTTTCGATTACAACATTGCAGCATAAATCAGGATGCTGCTGATCGATGTCGCTGTAAATTACATCTTGATTATCACACAATCAGCAGAACTGCGGAGGACTAAACCCTACGAAGCGACGAGACAAAGGGGCGTCTCTCGCCTGCGCAAGGCGCACGGTCCCGCGCCGCCACGGTCACGGCCGGCTGCGTCGTCCTCTGCGGGTGCGCCGGCGCCTCGATCACCCGACGCCGCTTCGCGTCCTCGGCCTCCTCGTAGCGGTCGTGGAGCTTGCGCTTTGTCGCCTCGATGTTCGTCTCTTGGGCTCTGCTGGTCGTGGGCGGGAGCATCATGATCTTCTTGTTCCCCGGTGCGCAACCACTCGTGGCCTTCTTTGGAGGCGGTGCTGCGATCTCAGTTGAAGCTTGCACGCACGCCGACACCTTGACACGAACGCAGCCAAGTTCAGGGTCGGGCTTCCTGGGCACGCTCTTCTTGTCAAATCTGCCGACGACGATGCGCTTCTTCTCCTCCTCCAAGACGATCTCATCTTCCTTCTTGGCCGGCTTCTTCTTCAGATCCGCCTGCAGCTGCTTCTTCACCGGGACGGCCTCACCATCGCGCTTCCTCAGCGGCGAGGCCGTCGAGCACGGCGAGCGCGGCCCTCGCCGTGGCCACCTCCGCCTCGACGCCGGCCCTCCACGCGCGCACGACGTCGCGCGCGAGCCCGCGCACCCGCGCCGACGCCCCGCCGTGGCGCACCAGCGCGCCGAGCGCCGCCACCACCTCCCCGACGCCAGCGCGGCCTTCGCCGCCGACGCGGGCACCGCGTCGCGCAGCGTCACGAGCGACTCGGCCATCGCCGCGTCCAGCAGCGCGCCGATCTCCTCCGCGGCGCCGGCGTCGTCGGCTTCGGCGGCGCGGAGAGCCGCCACGATCCGAGCCCTCTCGCGCCGGAACTCCGCGCGGGAGCCGGCGCCGGCGGCGGCCTCGATGGTGGCGTCGATGTGCGCGAACGCGGCGAGGAGCGGCTCCCAGCGGCGGAGCGGGGCCATGGCGGCGCTGCAAAGGGGAAGGGAGGGCGCCAGAGATGGAGATGACGAGGAGGCAATCGAATGGATTCGCGCCCCCTTGCTGGCTTATAACAGGCGCCTGCCCATGGCGAGGCAGCGTGGGGGTCCGATACCGATCCCAGCTCGGAGTCGGAGCAGCAGCGTAGACGTGACGCGGGCGATAGCGGGTTTGGCGCGACGCGCTTTTGCAGATTTCAATCCGAGTCCACGTCGTGACCTGGCCAGCTCCCAGGCTTGAGGCCTGTTTGGATGGCTTCCAAAATTTACCAACCCATAAGTATGGCATGCCAAAAGTTTGGCGAACAAAACTCTCGTCGAAACTTTGGCAAGTTTTGGTATGAAAAATGAACTAGAATACCATCAGGCCCGGCTTTGGGCCGGGGCGATAGGGGCGACGACCTAGGGCCCAACCTAGATAAGGGCTCAAAAATTCTATGTACATAGTGTGTAGGTATTTTAGAAATTCGACCCATTTCAATGTAGCTAGCCAAAGCAACATGAATCCCAATACACTACAGCTTGATAGCAGCCCAAATAAATTGGCAGGCCCAAACACAGGATGCAACCCATTTAGTTGTTTGCATTGATCAACAAATCGGTTTAAAACAAATTTACTTCCGTCCATAAGAACAAAAAAATATTTTGCTTGTTTAAAAAGAACACTGGTCATAAATCCAGTTCAAAAGAATTTTCCTGTCTTAAAAGGTCACAAAATCAGTTGAGAGTTTAGTAGGCCCTTCACTGCTCTATGTCGCTATTTTTTTTTTTTTTGTGTGTGTGTGTATGCATTGATGGTTGCCGTGGCTTAACGGACTTTTATTTTTTTGCTAAACCAAAAAAAAAATTGCATACTAACACGAATTCAAGTGTAAACCTCATGTGCCAACGCTGGATGAAACAGCGTTTATTATACAAGCATGTTTGTCCCTCGCAAAAAAAAATACAAGCATGCCACGCCTTTAACAAAAAAAAAATCAACTGAACATTGAGCAGGACCTAACAGGCCCTAGAGTTAAATTTTGCCCAAGGGCCCTCCAAACTATAGAGCCGGCACTGAATACCATTGAAAGGTTGTGGCATGCCATAAGTTTGAGAACCAAGCAAGCAGTAGCCAAGTAACTGTGGTGCGCCAAACTTTTGGCATGACAATGTGTGGTAACCATCCAAACATGCCCTTGGTCTCGGACTCACGGCTGCATAAATCCGAGCTCGCTGCGTAAGCATTTGGACTGCGGCTGCTAGGGGGTCGCATCGAGGAGTCAAGTCGGAATGTTTTGCAGTCGAAATGCTAATTTTGTGGAGTTCAATCACGATTTTCAATCCAAGCGAAAATCTGACCATTCACAAGATGTTTTGACCCACCTAAAACACAAAAGTTTCGACATTTTCATACGAGTGCGTAGCATCAGACATCGAGTCAAGTGGGACACAATGCCTACAAAACAAAGCTTATTATCAGCGCTAAAGAGCTGCTGCACATTGCACTGAGCTCTGTAAGTATAGACAAACGTACAGCACGACAACCTTCCGAAAAGATTAAAACGAGATTCAGGACTAAAAATGAAGATCTCATAACAAACTTCACCTTCTTCATTGATGAAGCCCGGTTACCCTACCTGCACCGGAAATCCAGGGCGGACTATACAGTACATTACACAGAAAATATTTTCACAGCAAATAAATATGCCACCGATTGTACAACTATAAGTTCGAAAAGAAAAAAAGTTTCTATGTCTAGCCGTTCAGATTAAAGCCAATTCGACACAAAAATCTGCAAGAGACAGTCAGTTTGGGCAGGCTCATTTAAAAGAACTCTATCAAAATGTTGTGTTGTCACAAGTTAAAAGAAAATGGCCCAAGGTGATAGCACTGTATTTGCTGTTCAATAACATCTATACTACTTACACCTTTAGGGCACTAGTATATTGATCATTCATTACAAAACCAAAGTCGATCAGGACCTCAATTTTCCCTCTGCGACAAGGCTCAATTTACTTCCAGCCAGACAAGATGTATATTGCTGAGCCTTTTGAAAGAAATTGTTGTATAGTGACAGCCTGCAATGGAAATAAGGCTTCAGGAAGCTGGAGACTACTGACAACTGAGCCACGGAACACAAGATTTACCTCAAAAAATTACAGGTCCTACTTCAAATGTATCTCATTCCAGCAATTCTTATCCGCCTTGATATCAGGTACTGAGCAAGAGAATACATAGCTCCTAACAATCCTAACACCCGAATAGTAAGTATATCTGTCATCAAAATTGATGGTAAGTTGAGAGGTAGTGTCAGCAGTAGCTTTGCATCTGTTTGCCTGACATAATCCCACATGAACCGATTGAAGAGTATGTGATTAGGTAATGTTAGCAGAAGAAGAGCCACATTTTTAACAGCAAAGAGCCAGCCTGGGCCCCCAATATCAAGAGCCCATCCGCCATTACCAGGCCAAGTCTCTTCCCATATCCTGTACAATGCTGTCAAGAGTAAATAGCTGGAAATGGAAATGGTTACGGGGAAATATCGTTGTCTGTCACCAAATCCTGAAAAGATATCTGAATCCTGGTTCAGGAGCAGAAGGATGGGTGCTAGGAAGAAAATAGCACGGTTTGAGCCACCCGTAAGTGATATATTGAGAATAAGGCAGATGATGAAGCACAGCACAGTAGAAACATTGCCAATCGCAGGCATCCAAGCTGCTTCAGCTGCCAATCTCTTAATGGTGAATGTCGGTGCAGCATGAGCTCTTCGTTGCTGGAGCAGCCTTGCCTTGGGTGGGAAGGCAGAGCTCCGACTAGGTGGACCATGAGTTAAACCTCTATCCATAGCCTTTTCTCGTAGTAGCAAAGACAGCTCAAACTTAATTTCCAAAGCAATGATCATGAAGATAGCAGCATACAGACCCAAGAGCGACATTCTGGCCCCTTCTATAGCCAACATGTTTGTGAACTTCTCTGCTTCATCCTCGTCTGCAAAGCTTTTGGCTCTTAAGTGTCCTTCAAACAGATAGGTGACTGGGAGCAAAGCTACCATGAAAGAGAACACCCACGGCAAAACTCTAGTGCTGGATTCAGAAGGGAGATGTGTGAATACAACGAAGATTGCAGCAGAGACAATCGTTGCAACAAGAAGAGGATATAGAAGAGCTGCCTGGAAGAAGTACTGAACAGATATGTAGATGCCTAATGTAACACCAATAGCCACAGCATACAGAGCCCTCAACTCAACAACATATTTCACTGGGATGATGGATGTAACTGCTGCTAGTGTAAGTACCACAGTTGTGAGGAGCAACCACGATGGCCATGTGGGTTTAGATGCTACAAAACCATATATTGAAGTGTCATCATCAGATAAATGTGCTGCTGTGATTAACTCCGACCGATATACCCATGTAAGTCTGATAGGAGGCTGCATAATAACGAGGAGAAGGCCTGTGGCCACTACAAGCACCAAGAATCTCTTTGCTGACTGCAAGGACATATTGAAATATAATCAATTGATGCAAATCTGGACTGTATTGCAAGGCTAAATAGAAAGATCAAATAGTTCAATCATTAACTCAACAGATATTTTGTGGTAAAAAGAAACGAAATTAAGTGAGAAATAAAAAGTAAAACCTTTCCCATTAGTTGACTAGGCAGAGGGTACCATATGTATGTAAATAATAACATTATAACACCCTTCGATGATATAACTAGAATCAAGTACCAAGGACTATATTTATGCTTCAATACAGAATCCAAACTAACACATGAGGAATATACAAAACTAGAAGTCCAGAGATAATCCTAATAACAAATAAACATTTTGAATTGCAGTGCCCCCAAATCCTAACAGTATTAGTTTGTGTGTGTGCATCAGCTATCACAGATGAGATACCTTTCATTATGAACATTTGAATCAAACTTATCATGCAACAGTAAAAGATAGCCTAGCGTAGAATTAACCACATGAAAATGATTCTCCAATCCTTTGGGGCACAAAACTGATGTCAGCTATTCAACTCATAACAAAGCTAATCTTTGAAACATTCGGCTGTATTCTGTTCAAAGTTTAGAATATATCCAGTAATTTGAAATATTTTTCCTTCTTTACTCATAAAATTGAGGGGAAAGCTAGATGAACATGAACTTAAAGAAAGGTTAATTTTCTAAACATAGGGAGATCTGGATATAATATAGCCAGAACATGCATCTGTGAATTGTTAAATTTTGCCAGGCTGCCCTAAATAGGTGCCTCCAGATCAACGTCATCACTTAGACACTCGCAAAAGATAAGCAATATGATAATCTGACATCATGCTACAAAACACCTTTTCAAAATACTATTTTCTATCGCTAAAAAAATTGTGAACCATCGACAGCACAAGCACCTAACATCATAATAGAAAGGATAAAGTCCAACTTACTCCCTCTATGTATAGCTGAAGTCTGGATAACCCCCCAAACTATTTATTGGTTCAGGTTAACCTTAAAATAATTCAATCTGGTTCATTTTACCCCCTAACATAAATTATCTTTTTTATTTCTTCACACATAAGTTGAGTCCTAAGGTAAAATTTTACAGGATGTTAGCACACATCATAATGCATGTTAGAAAAATACATCGTGATTTTTTATCATTATTTTGACATAAAATGGCATTTAATAGTATATTAATCTGTGCAATACAAAAACATATGAAAATGAAAAATAAAATCCATAACATAATTTTTTACATGCATTGTGATACCAACTACCAACCCTGTGAAATTTTGACCTAAGACTCCACTTGTGTATGGAGAAACAAAAAAGATAACCTGTATTAAGGGGTAAATTGAACTAAATGATACTGTGTCGGTGGGTAAACTGATCCAAACAATAGTTTTGGGGGTTATCTGAAACTTCGACTATACTTGAGAGGAGTAATTTGGAATTTTGACTTCCTCCAAATGAACAAAATCTGATACCAAATTTGTTAAGCACACAAATGCTAAGCGTTACGCATCATTACACGGCAAGAGAAATGAAACAGCACAGCAGCTAAATGCTCCAATAAGTGGCATGAATTATTCTGCATAGAGCAATGAAGTAAGCAACTACCTGAACATGAGGGAAGTGGAGCACGACTATCGGGATGCAAGCTACTCCTGTCAACAAGATATATGAACCCAATAATAGACCATCTGAAGGAGATCTACCAATCCACCACTGTAAAGCTTCAAAGATTGTTTCTCGGCAAAGCCACGCGGAGAGGGCTACAACACATGCATGGAAATAAGCTTGCCATACCTTCATCTTTGAAGCCCCTTTAGATTTGTCTCTGAAAGTAACAAGCAAGGTTAATTTTATCTACTTAAAAATCATAAGCATTAGTTGATAGAAGTTAGAACACAACAATAATGATACAATGATACTGACAATCTAATTAATGTGATGGAGTTGGAGTCAATACCTGTAAAGAAGTAAAGGTGGAGTGACAGCCAGTAGCAAAACAGCCGAAACCCATGTAACTGATCTTGATGTCATAAACAGCATCGACAGTTTTGAGGCATACAGACAGGTCAAGATCCAAGCAGCTTTGGGCCCAACTCGCTGATCGACATATAATCTTCTTGCCAGAGCCAAGCCCAGAAAGGTTGTAATCATAACCATGTAACCAGGATACATGATATCATCTTCAAATCCAAAGTAATACATGGTGGCATAGTTGAACAATTGGTTCTCAATGTAGCATAGCAGCAATGCATGACCAATGAGACCAAGTTCCAGAAGAAAGCGAAGCTTTGTTGGGAGCAGTGCCAAGCCCGGAACAGCCATCGCCATAATGACAGCTGCAACAACATATTTAGTGAAGGACTTCAGTGGCATGCCAGCAACCCAAATATTCAGATCCCAATAGTTATGTACAACAAACCAAAGGACCATCAAGCTTGCTATTGATACAAATGTGAAGTATGATGACAAGCTTTTCTTGGTAAAAAACCTCGCCACATAATATCCAGAAACCATTGGCAGGGGCAGGAACTGCAAAAGGATAACAAAAACACCTAAGTATGGTAACATAAATGTCTTTTTACGTGCAGACTTCATGGTTACTTCTCAAATTCACGATGGTACACCAAAAACTAGTTGACAGGTAAAAATGAGTTGCAATGAGATGTGTCGTTGTCCTGTTTTCGGAGCCTTAATATAGGTTCACCATTCAATGAACTTCCCTCTGCTCACTAAGAGAGATGCACATATAGTTCTTCGACTTCTTTCACTATGAAATTTGAGAATGGAGAGGACAAGCAAGAAAGATATCCTAAATTTCTCCTTGTGAATAGGAAACTATCCTAAAGCTTTAATGGATCATGGAGTTTAGTATATCAATATGTATTAGTTTTGTACCCTTTGATCATATATGTAACAAAAATGTTGCATAAATTATAGCAAAAAACATTAAAAATACTGCATTGATTAATTTTATTGTTTGGATGATTCAGAGATGATCCAACCTGAAACAAATCATTATATAAACAATGTATTGATAAGGAGCAATTGCAAAACAAGTCCTATTTTTGCATCTTAATTATGAACAAAATAACAAATACAAGTAAAAATTAAGGTCAGCGTCTACTGAATAGCCAGCCCAGTGCATGATTAGCATATAGTCAACTAAACAGCTTAAGGGCATACCATTTCTACCATATTAGTGTGATGGCTAGTGAAATGTAGAGTTCGCATACTAATTTATTGAGAACAGAAATTATCTTCTGACCAAATCACCTTAGCACTAATAATAAGTACTCCTCAGTTCTCTAAATGATGACATTAGGACAGCAAAGTTAATCAAATTTGAACTAACTTTGCTGTCCTAATGTCATCATTTGGAGAATGGAGGGAGTAATACTTAGTGACAAAGTAGTATAAAAGATTAAGCAGTTGCAAGATAGCAAAAACTTGTACAATACTCTAACCTAAAGACTTGGTACTTATTATGATGGTTTAAGGTCCAGCAAAAATTCAATATTTTTATGACTTTGTAATCTATAGAAGCTGTTCATTGAAGGTGGCAGCATGCAACACACATTAGCCTGGAGAATAATACGTTCAAGTGATTGTTGCATTGCTGACGAATCATCGTCCAGTTTAGATATCAGTTGATGTAAAGGAGGCTGCAACATACCAGAATAGGGAATCCAATGACTATAGCTCCTGCTCCACTGACCAGCACTGATAATACCGTAAAAGCCACCGAGCTAATAGCATCCCCGACTTTGCCCGCAGCATGTGCCGCGAGACCCAAAGCACCACCAAGCATTGTGACAGTTACAAGCAGGTAATTCAGTGGTGGTGGTGCATGAATGTACCTTCCAAATGAGTGGAACACAACTCGGACCTCAAGGCAAAGCACCACCACAACTAGTGCAACCAATCCATTAGCAATCCTTATCTGATCCATTGCACGAGCATCCCTGGTTATCCACCATAGAGCACCCCGAGTGGATGCATAAAGCTGGAATAAGAATGGCACGAAGAACAGCAGCAGCACTTCACACACACTGGCCCAAGATGTGAAGAGTGTGGCGTGATGGGACGCGATGTGAAATAACAATGGCACAAACAGCAGATACAGAGTATGCACACAGCTCTCCAAGGGGCCCAGAATGCCGTCACTGTCCTGCAACGGCGCATCCTGCTTGCGGTTGTTGAAGCTGGACGGCCGGGGTACGGAGAACAGCCAGTAGAACACCATGCAAAACGCGGCGAAGTAGTAGGACGCGTTCACCATGCCAACTGCAGACACGAGTGCCCATGTGAAGAGCGCGGGCGCGGCGATGGGGACACAGGCGAAGAGGAGCCGCTCAAGGGCCACGACGATGGTGGGATTCTCGAGCTGGATCCAGCGGAACTGCAGCGACGCCCAGACGCCGATGAGGAAGGAGGTCTCGGCGCAGAGGAGGAGCGCGAGGACCGTGAGTGGCACCGAGGCTGCAGCCGCAGACGCGAGTGAGGCGGAGAAGAAGAAGGCGACGTCGGCTCCAATCAGCGCCACCCATACAGTGAAGAAAGCGCCCTGGCGCATCCGGAGCGCATCGAGGAGGTAGGCCGCGGCGAGGCCGACGGCGAGGACGGCGAAGACTGGCAGCCCACCGAGGTCGAGCAGGAAGGCCGCGGCGGGGACCAGCGCGGCCGCGAGGCGCGCGTTGTGCGCGAACGCCGGGCCCGAGGCCGAGGACGCCGCGGCGTGGGCACGGGCCCCGCGCCGCCGCCGACGGAGGAGCGGGGCCTCGAGACGGAGGCGGATGTGGACGAGGTGGGGAAGGGGACGAGGGGCTTCGGGGAGGAGGTGGAGTTGTGGCGGTGGTGGTTGGGGGCCGGGGACGAGGACGGGGACGGGGAGCGGGTGGAGAAGGCCGGGGAGGAGAGCGACGGCGAGATGAGGAGGCGCCCGTGGCGGGGGCCGGATCCGGAGGGGTCCATGGCGGAGGCTCCGGCGGCGGCGGGATCTAGGGTTTTGCGGGTTGGCGCTAGGGTTTGGGAGGCATCGGCCGGCCGGCCGGAGAGGAGGACGACGACGGGGAGGCGGAGGAGATCTGAGTCGGGAGTGTGAGAGGGAATTGAACGGGGAATCCTCACGGCTGCGGAGCTAGTGACTGACCTGTAGGCCACGGGGTACTTGCGGTCCGACGTGTCAGCGAATGACGTGATCGTTGTCAAGTTCGCTGGCGAGGTCCACCTGTCGGGAAGGGCCAGGATGGGAGTGACGTGGAGCTTGTTGGTAAAGCATATGGCATGTGGGTCCAACACTGATTGGGCGAAAGCAATCGAGTACTCGAGTGAATGAACTAAAATAATGTGTCACTGCACGGTTGACTGATTTTTCTCTTTACCCCTGCCTCAAAATCAAAACACGATAAAGAAGTTGAGTCTAAAATGTGTTAAATTGAGTCTAAAGGAAATTTTCTTAACTTATTATTTAGACACCTCTCAAATAGTTTCTACTTTTTTAGATAATGGAAAAGTGTTCCCAGCCTTCACCTCTAGTAGAGGCTACATCCGAGTTATTACAAAACATCCAAATTTTACAAAATGCAGAGTATCGTTTGGACGAAAGACATATCAAAGAGTGATCCTATTAGAAAATCTCCATCCATAGTGATTTAACTATTGTGAGCATTGTGAGCTTAGATGAAGTGTTTCATAGGTGGTGTTATTAACTACATCCACGATCTGATCCAGGCCCTGTTCGTTTTCTAGCCTCTAAAATTTAAGCATTGTCACATCAAAGAGAATCTTACTATTTATGAATATTTCGATCAATTTAATAACAAAACCCTATTGACAGATTAGTGCTAATTTTTTTGATGAATCTAATGAGCTTAATTAATTTAGGTTTTGTTAAAGTGATGCTATAGTAACCGTCTTCTAATCATGACTTAATTAACCTCATTAAATTCGTCTCGTAAATTAGTCTAGAGGCCTATAATATATTTTACAATTAAACTTTATATAGTATTTTAAATAGTAAGATTCTTTTTGATGTGACAGCTATAAAATTTACACCTTGTTTGTTTATGTATTCCTTCAGCGCAGACCGCAATGACACTCCTGAGTCCTGGGTAGTGAGTACAGAAGAGAGCATGAACCGTGAATAACTTGGCACCAGAAGAGGAAGAAACACGAAACGCTGAGAACCGGTTTCCTCAACATGAAACAGTACTGCCATAAAAAACAATTGATAAGCACAAGTAACGAAAACACAGGGGACTGCACGGTCGATCAGCGCGTGAGAACAATATCTTGTATCTGCAGCAGGTTACATGAATATATCAAATCTGTAGGAAAAAGTGTTACTAGTAAGTTGATAAGTGTTAGATTATTTCAATAGAAAAGAAAGAAGCTCTTCATTTGTAAGCAGTGCACTGGCAACATGGAAACAACATCCATCACCAGCCCGAAGTGAGGGCAGCGGTTGCAAGAGTAAAGCACAAGACTGGAATGTATTGATTCTCAGTTGTTGTGCATCAGAATCAAAAATAGTATATGACCATAACAGTTGCAATAAAAAGGCAATAGATAGATGGGCTGATCTTCTTTAACTACGGCAAAATTTTGACTTATGCTTACGGTCCGGATTTCAATCCATGCTTCCATATACGTTCATATTCTTTTTTTTTCATTTCGTTCAATCTTGGGTCTTTCTTTTTTTCTTTCAGGTGAGTGGGAGACAACAAGTCCGGAAAAGAAAACAAACATTCAAGTCTAGCTGTCCAAGTCGGCAGCGTATTTGGATTTCCGTACCCGAATTAGATAGGTTTTAGTTTTACAGCTCCAAATGTAAACGGGAAAGCCTCGACTATGCAACACCTATATGTTATGTGTAGCAGTATCAGGCTGATACGGATACAACAATATGTCAATTCTAAAAAAAAAACTCGGTACAAAACAACTCACAACAAAAACTCGATACAAAACGGCTCGCTCAATTCTCAGAAAACTCGATACAAAAACTCGATATGAAGCATGTTACTCATATAGAGACGATGGAAAGAAAAAGGAAGAAGTCTATTTTCCTCCCTTGACCTCTTCGTAAAGTTTGATTTTTCTCCCTGAACCGAGAAACCAGACATAAGACCCCCTCAACTATCACATCCGGTTATTTTTTCCCTTGCTGGTTTCGAAGGCGGTTTCATCCTAGTCAGCCATATGAGTCAGCATGGACCCACATGTCAGTCTCATGCCCGACGAGCGCCGCCTGGTTTTGCACGCTCACTTGACCACTCGCAGGTCAACGACGGGGCTACCTCTGGTCACGGCGCGCCAGTGCCGCCTGTGCACACACGACGACGGCAGGACAAGCACGTTCTCTGCCGTCTCCGGCAATCTCATGGTGGCATCGTTGTTCCTAAAATATGACCGCTATTTCATCGGGCTGCTGGATTACCGGGGCCAACGTGCGAGGCGGCCACATCGACGCTCTCGAGGACAAGCGTGTGCTCCACACCATCGCCATGGAGGACAAGCGCTCTGTATCTCTTTCCCTCGCAAGCGCTCTGTATCTTTTTCGAACATGTGGTGGACGAGATCCATAAAGACGCAAGAGGTGGTGGACTGTGATGAAAAGTTTTACTGCTTGCCTACGATGACAAGATTGGGCTGGCGGCGTTGAATGGGTGAGGGCAAAGCTACGTTACGTGCTTTCATGGGCCAATTCGATTGACAAACCCCTGTGGGCCGTCTCAACTGCTGTATCAGAAATTTTCTTTTCCTGATACACCACGGACACGTATCGGCGCTGTATGATTCTTAAAAAAAAAACTTATCAGCGCTGTATCAACGACGTATCCGTTTTTTTTTTTTGAACTGATGTCCAACGCCGTTTTGGACACGGATACGCTGAACGACCCACGTATCGGTGCTACGTACTCCTACGTTCTACTACCTCGGAGCCGAAATCCGGAAACTGGAGAGTGTTGAGGTCCAAAGGCCGGCGAGCTCCTTCCGCCGAAATTCGGAAACTGCCACAGGCCACCGCCCACCACTAGCCGGATCTGAGCCGTATTTGTTGGACTCGCCGCGGTCGAATCGGCGACTGCGAGGGTCCCTCGATTCTGCAGGCTTAGTCTTCGATCTGGAGACCGGCGCCCTTGGGGTTGGGGATGCTTGAGGAGATGGAGGCGCTGTCCATCAAGGGGCAGCCTGAAACCCAGCTAACTCGTAAGCCTCCTGTTTCTTACTCTGAGTGTTTTCCCGTGAGATCTGAAGTCCTCCGAGCCTTCTCCCCCTAGAATTTTGGTTCTAGGAGACGGTGTGTCAGTTAAACTTAATCATGCACTAGGTCTTAATAGCCAACGTTAGGTGAATTTGTGTGCCTCAAGGGGACTCTCTACTGCCGATGACTTTGCGCGTCGTCTTAACTTTGTGGTCATTTGACGTATAAAGAGTTAAAGACTAAGTTTTGAGGTGCTTTTTTCCCGTATTTGCAGGTTTGGCTGCTCAAATAAAGGCCTCACCTTGTCAACAAGGTGATGATTCGAATTGTTCGAAAATAATGGAATCACCGATCCAGCTTCCAGCGGTAAGAGTTGCACATTTTCTCTGAGTAGGGCCCTTTCTGCATATAATATGTAAACGCCATTGAATTGTCTATTTGACATTTATAAAACACAATTAGGTCCGTAGTTGTCATGCAAGATAGGTTTGGGATGACTGCTTTAATAATTGTGATTATGTTTCCTTATAATATGGATGGTTATTAGTTGTAGGACCTTTTGCCAAAAGAAAATGAGGGTGCCCACAGGTTGCCTACGGTAAGAAGAATAGGCAATTTGCTAACAGTATGTAAAAAAAATCTATACCTTATTGGAAAGTAATTTGTCTGTAACGTGCACTTCGTGATAACATCGTTACTACAATCATTTGATGTTGTTGATTACTTATTTGCACAGGATATCCTTCACCGGATACATGCTCTCATGCCACTGCAAGATGCCGCTAAGGCTGCTTGTGTATCCAGTGATTTTTTGTGTTCTTGGAGATCCTATCCAAAGCTCATCCTTTCAGTTGAGTCACTAGGCATAAAGAAAGATACAGCTACAAAGGATGAAATAAAAAGGGAGTTTGTCAGTAGAGTTGAACACATTATGCAGAATCATTCTGGTAAAGGAGTTAAGAAGTTTACCCTTCAAACCTCCCCTTGTTCCAAACTGGATCATGATTATATTGATCGTTGGCTTCAAATCGCCACTACTCCGGGGATTGAAGAACTTGAGCTTTTCATGTTCGGAAACGGAGACATAAAGTACAAATTCCCTCATTCTGTTTTATCTACTGAGTGGGGAAGCTCTATACAGTCATTTATTCTTGGTGATTGTTCTTTTCACTCTGCTGAACGAATTGGTTGCATGAGGAGTTTGAAAAATTTGGATTTACGCTCAGTACATGTTACTGGGGAAGAGCTATATGGTTTTCTATCCAATGCTTGTGCTTTGGAGCAGCTCTACGTTTCAAACTGTGAGGACATCATTTGCTTGAAGGTACCTTATGTGCTGCGTCAACTTAATATCTTATATGTGTTTGGCAGTAAAAAGCTGGAGGCGATTGACAGCAATGCCCCAAAGCTTTCCACTTTCATCTATTCAGGGCAACCAATACAAATATCGCTTGGAGATGCTTTGTATGTGAGGAAAGTAATATTTCGTCGAGACTATTCATCTGATGCCTTATATTATGCTAGCACCAACCTTTTATTCATCACGCCATATCTCCAAACCCTTATTTTGTCAACAATAGATGAGGTCAGTGTGAGCCTTCCTATTTAAATTAACTGTTCTGAAAGTTGCAATATTGTAGAATAGTAGTATTTACACTGCTCACTTATTCATGTACTTGAGACACAATTAATCTTTGGGCATTTCTATCTTCAGAGGGTCAATACACCAGCATTGCTTGACAGATTCCTCCATCTCAAGTACTTGGAGATACAGGTCTTATCATCAAAATTTCCGCATGGCTATGACTTTTGCTCTCTTGTTTCTTTTCTTGATGCTTCTCCTGCACTGGAAACTTTCATCTTACGTGTAAGTCATCATTTTATCTGCAAAATATTGCCTATGAAAACTAAGTAGTTATATGGCACCTTTTATGTATGATGAGAGGTACTGATGTAGTCCTATGCAGATTAGGATTCCAACAATAAGGTCCGATTCGATTGTTGATGCTCCAAATGGTGATCTCTTGCATCAACCTTGCGTTTCAGAATGCCACCATGAAAACCTCAATAAAGTGATGATAACCGGCTTTTGCTCTGCAAAGAGCATGATTGCACTTACAATCCATATCATCAATAAAGCTAAGTCCCTGAAGTGTCTGACCTTAGACACTACCCGTGGCCATGACAAGCCTGACAGATACTTGCAGCTGAGCAAGGATGGGCTTGTTGAGGCTGAAAAGGCCCTTGTTGCCATTCGGAGATATGTTGAGGGAAGAGTACCCCCGGCTGTGGACCTAAAGGTTATTGAGCCGTGCAGCAAGTAGTGTATCTACTGACGATTGCCAGGTGCTTCCATGCTGTATAGGATGTATGGTTATATTAATTACCTGAAACATGTATTAGTGCAAGATGTCATGATTGTTGGATCCAAATTGAATGAGCAATGTATGCAGCTTGAATTTGTGGGATGTCATTCATATTATGATGAGAAGTAGCATGTGTTTCTTTAAATGCTTGATTATAGATGTGGAAGACACATTGGCAAGGAATTTACTTAGCTATATGAGATCCTGCAATAACGAATTGATTTCTCCAGGCTTACTATTCAAGGCACACCATATCTCAGGCCCTTGTTTGTCCCCCATGGAATTTTTTGTTGCAGCATTAATACACAGTTATGCATTTATTGAACAAAAAAAAAGCGTAAAGAGCATGGGCGGGTCCTTAAAGGTTCATATACTCTAGGTCTTACAATATAGTGCTATCGTAATGGATGAGCTAGCCAATCACAAAAACATTGATGAAAATACAATTCATCTACATATCTTTAAAAGTGCAACCCACTACACTACAGGTCTTTTAACTCGTATTTCTCTTCATTGTGGGGCAGCCACGTCATCATTTTTTTTATGAACACCATTTGATCCAAGTATTGCTTCCATCCTGAACCTCCCGTTTGATTCGTGAGTGATCACTCTCTCCTGTCATAACTTAAAGTAGATCCCACTATCGTTTAGGCCACCACAAGTTAAGGAGCCAATAAACAAATCGAGCGTTACAAAACCCCATCAGTGGTTGCAACTGCACCACTCAGTGATGCATGCATCATAACATCATGCATCTTCCAGGCATGTCCAGATTGCTATATATAGCGTGCAAGCACTAAGCATCACCTCACCCTAAACATGTTCGTTGAATTGTCAATGGTTGAGGACATACTTTTCGTTAATCTAATCCTTCGTTGGCTTTCACCTGTCTCAAGTCCACATATCCCGTCCAATTATTTACCGGCCTCTCTCTCTCTCTCTCTCTCTCTCTCTCTCTCTCTCTCTCTCTCTCTCTCTCTCTCTCTCATTTGTTTAGACCCTGGATAATTTTCATGTTTGGCACTACTTATATTCCAATGTTACTATTTTGTTTAATTTGTATAGTCGAATTGCAGTTACCAATGTTCCTTGAATGTGATTTATTCACTCTATGCAGGTGAAAGACAATTAAAATATGCTTCAATGCAACTACCGGGACACATGATAATTATTTTCATTTTCTTATTATATATTATCGAATTGTAACAACACTAATTTGTCCTTCATAATGATGTTTTTTGTTTCAGGATCTCTAAACCACCGGTCCCCAAAGCAATGATAAAAGGGAATCCTTCCTGATATAGGTCGCCTTCTGGATACATTGGTCTCACAATAGTTGAAATTTTCACACACTTTTTCATAATGATTTTATAGCTCTACAAATATCCATTACCCAACCCACAAGGATCAGATGCTAAGTTGGATTTCGCAGCAGTCTGTACTAAAGAACCAATATTATCATTTCTACGAGCATTTGTGTTTTCTACCTATATAATTTCTATCAAAATTGTTTAATCAGCATTTAGAAAATATATAATTGATGCTCCCAAATTGAATAAATTTATCCCAATTTGTCAAAAATATATTAGGATTTAGAGGTTCCGCTGCAACACGCAGGTTATCAACTAGTTACTACTACACTTGTAACCACTTAGTTCATCATTCTCTATGCCCAATCTTAAAATTATTATTAACTGTATATTTTGGAGTCCAGCAAGTAGCAATATCTAGCTAGCGAGCAAAATAAAGTGCTTTTGTTGTTTAACATCATAGTGCTTATAATTGTTCTAGAAATTCATACATTCGATCTGAAATTCATGTTTCATTTAACTACAGGTAAGTCATATCTATGAAAAATTAAATTTAATCAATTTATTTGGAGTAACGATATATTTGAAAAGTATGGAACCTTGATAACACTCAAGGCTAAATTTAGAGAATTAGATTTTCATTTTGAGAGTATAGACACCTAAATGCACCCGAAACTAAGTTTAAAAGCTAGAATGCAATTTAAGAGTAGAGGGTGGGCGAAATTGCAAGACAAGTTTAAGGACTGATCATATATTTTACTCAAAAACAAAAGTATAACAAGAAAGATATACAAATTGATGATTTTTTTTGTTAAATTAAAGTTCACTGTAACATCTTGCCAGTATCTTTTACGAGCATTATACTCGTGGAAAATCTTGGAATCCATATCACCAGGCTCTATGCTCGTTATTTTCTCTGTATTTTTTAGCAAGTTGGAAGGAGAGAGTCCGCATCCTAAAGACCAACTAAATGTTTATACAAAAAAAAGGAGATTGAGAGTTTGAGACTTGAGGAGAAAGAAATGCCCACAGGCAGGTGCAGGATGCAGGACTGCACACAGGCACAGTAAGGCCTTTAATAACAAGGGAGCTTTTCTTCTATTTTCTTGCAGCTGCCCAAAGTTTAACTAGTTTTTTCTTACGTGTTGCTCTTATATTAACCATGCACATAATAATCTATGCAGTCTAGGGCTGAGACCCAACCTAAAGCGATTAATAATGCCCCCTTTGTTTCAATTAGATATTACTGATTCTGGATTTTGAATTCTGGATTGTGAAATATAATATAAGATTGTACAAATTTTAGAGTTATAATCTAATGAATGTTTGTTTTTCTGGATTTGAGACTTCAACTTAGAGTCACTTGAAGTGGGTCACAGTGGTAATGGAATAAATATTTGTGCCACAATCCAACAAAAGCAGGAATCTGGATAAAGAGATTGTGGAATCTGATTTTAGTAGGTTACCTTCTGTTCCAGCTTTTGAATTTTAATATCTACAATCCACAACGTTTGAACCACATGATTTATGGAACATAATATCTAATGCGCATGAAAAAGGTCAGTCTTAGTGCATCCTTACATTTCTCAGTTTCCAAGTGTCACACATCAATTTCCTAGTCTTGTTGTGAAATGAAACTACATATCTCTATGCACACTTTCTTTTCACAGTTTCATAGACACAATAGAACATTAAATTATTAGTAGGTGACACTTAGTTGTTGGTTAAAGGTGTTAAGGATGAAAGGTAAGACTCTCAATGTACTTTCATTTGTCTTTCATTAACTTGAAAACATCACCTATGTCCTTTCACTTGGATGAAAGTCTTTCCTTGTCTTTCATATTAATTTTCTTGTCATGTCATCTATTTTTCTGATGTGATAGCTAATTAATGTCAAATGAGAGAAACATAAGATGGTTCTTTATGGTGTCCTAACTATTAAAAACCACTTAGAGCATCTCCAACAACTCTTGTAAATTGACTTATTTGCTTAGATATAGAAAACATGAGAAGAAAAACAGGTTCCAACAACCTCTTCTTCTTCCTCTTCCTATTTGGTAGCCATCCCTGCATCTTGGCAAGCCAAGTTTGTTGGATGGTCTGCACCACATTCCATCCTATGGTTGGAGAGAAAAAGAACGAAATAATGACGTGACAATCATGCATGTGTTCGGTTCCTTTTGATTTGAGAGAAAAGGAAGTAAATAATAGTGTGGAGGAAGTTTTACTATAGAGAGTCTAGATTTACCTATTCTATTAGAACAACCTATTATTTTAAGTGCTTCTATTTTTTTATAAGAGGATAAAAACTCTTAATTTAAAAAGTTAGATACTCTTATGTCCCTCCCTTGAGCAACCAGGCCATTTGGAGCCTTGCACCTCGAGCTCCTTTATCCTACTCTCTAGTCATGACCATATCTATTACTCCCTCCGTCCCATTGAAAGTGTCGTTATGGTATCCGTGCTAGTCAAACTTTCTAAACTTTGACTAGATTTATAGAAAATATTAGTAATATTTGTATCTCTAAATAAGTTGATTATGAAAGTAGATTCAATTATCTATCTAATGGTACTAATTATATTCAATAAATATTTATAATTTTTAATATATTTTTTATCAAAGTTAAAAATGTTTGACTTCTTGGGAAGCGAGAACGACACTTTCAATGGGATAGAGGTAGTAATTCCTAATTCAGCTCGTTTCTTTGTAGCATGGTAATGTACACATCCTTTTCCCAATATCAACATGTATATCGAACTGTTGTAGAGCCGAATGTCCAACTTTGTTTGAACTGAATAATATATGACAATCAAGTGTTTAAAATTTCCAAATGATGATATCTAGTTTCTTAATAGTTTGAGCTGTAATGAGTAGGACACTCGGGTTGAACCTATAACAGTACTCATATTTTATTTCGATAACAGAAAACTCTGCATTCAGATACTTGGTATAACATCTCAGTCCTAAATATTTTACATAGATAAACTACTACGATCAGTTAGGGTGGCCTAATTGTTTCCATCAACAAAGAAACACATGGACAGAGCTCAGCCGCTCAATTAAGCAGTTTTATACCACAGCTGCTAGCTCTCAATCAAGCACGTAGCCCTGCTCCTCGAGATCGTCCCGGTACTTGGCAAACACCTCAGTGATTTCGATCTCAACGCAGCTGTGCTTGTCGAGCTCGGACACTTGACCCACTCCTGGATCTCCTTGTTTGTGCGGCGGCGTTCCCGCATGACGGAGACGGCTTTCTTCCTGCTGGCACGGAACTTCTTCTTGATCTCCTCAGAGGAAGTGCGTAATACCGTCCATGTTTTCGAGGATGCTGAAGACGAACTCTGAGACATCCCAGGACATAATGAAGTCGATTTGCTCCTGCGACATCCTCCACTTCCTCACCGGCGTCTCTGCCACGGCGACAACATCCGGTGCCGTCGTTGCAGATTTTCGTTATAATAATGCATCAATCCATCGCTCCCCACACGCACATATATAGATAGACACGTTGCATGGCCGCACGGTGTCTGATCTCTGGAGCTTGATTCAGAGTCAGGGACGGAATCACGTATACGGGAAAAAAGAGAGAAGAAAACAATGCTCCGTTACTGTATCTCCGTCCCAAGGCTACCGAACTCCTTCTGCCCATACTCGGAAACTGCCACCGTCAAGAAGGTAACCGGATCTGAGCCGTGTTTTACACAGAACCCATCGTGGTCGAATCAGCGAGATTGGCCTCGACTTTGGCCACGCGGATGCTGAAGGAGATGGAAGCGCCGTGTATCAAGGGACAACCTCAAATCCGGATAACTCGTACGCCCTCTACTGTTTGTTCCTAAACTTTTCTTTTGTGAATTTGTCTGCCCCGTGTTGGCTCGAAACAAAGATTCTCTATGACGATGATTTTGCGCATCAAGACTAAATTTCGCGGCGATTCATTCCTGCATATATCAATGGAGGGTTTTGTGCAAGAGTCTGATTTTCCTCCTGACCCCTGAACCCTTTACTTCGTTCAGATTTACTGTTCTTGTTGTTCGCAAAAAAAAAAAAAAGATTTACTGTTGTTGCGCAAACTAAAGCCATTTTATGTATTTGGCGTGTTGTTTTCTCCTGCCATTATTCTCCTTTTTGTAGCATGACCTGATTTGCAGCTGACTGATCCACCTCTTTTGTGACTCAAATAATGGTCTCATATATCTTGTCAGCAAGGCGAAGATTCTACTTGTGCCGAAATAATAGGATCACGGGTCTAGCTTCCACAGGCCGAAATAGCCGGATATTCTATTTATGATCTTACTGATAGGGAACGAGAAGGCTACACTAGCAAAAATTCAACCGTTCAACCACAAGAAACTTTGTACGAGGGAGATCATGGATCGTTACCACTAGACGGACAGGCCGAGCAGAAGCGACTTGGAGCGGCGAGGGCCAACATTATCACGCGTCGATGTAGAGAAAGTAGTCGGCACCACAACAATAGCACCTCCTCGCGGTATCCACACCGACAGGGTAAAACGCCGTGCATGGCGTGCTAGTACCGGAGGCTTAACTAGGGTTTCGTTAGAGGAGTGGAGGTGGCGGCCAGGGTTTTGGATGAGACATACGTTCGCCCTTAGCCACCCCCACCTTATATGAACCTGCTAATGGGCTATTAGCTTAAATCCCATTAGTGCTCTAATCCCTCATGGATCAATATCTATATATGGCCCACGTTCACATGCAGATCCAATCGCATTGTCTCTTGGGCACATATTCAACAATCTCCCACTTGCACTAAAGACAATCTCTTATGCAACCATGTTTCAACCCATTAAGTGTGTGACCCGTTAGGTTCACATGCATATGGTAATGATATGGAAACCCTTTTCAGATCATTACTCAATAGCGGCACCTAGTAGGACTTATCGACTCTCGTGTACACATAAAGATCATATCGACTGAACCCTTGACATACACATACACCGATCCCTTTGCCTCACGATACCAATCAAGCTCAAGGCGAGATACATGCCATCCTTGTGATAGCTCAACCATTCACTCGATCAAACAACGGATTTATCCTGACTAACATTATATTTAGTCATCATGATTAGCGCCTTAATCACTTAGCATGGCCATGCACTTTTAAATCCATCCATCTCGAGGGGCCGAGAGATATCTGTCCCGTTACTAGGAGGGGCAAATTCTATCTTGACCGCTCACATCCAAATATGTTTCATAGGACACCCGACAATCACTTTTATGACCACCCAGTTATGGAGTAGTGGTTGGTAATCCCAAAGCATACTACTACACATTCTAGGAACCAATGATGATCTCAGGTCTAAGGATCTAGAAGGTACATCATTCAAGACAACAACTAATGGCACATCATATAACATCTCGGCAGAGTCTATTATTGGGTCGATCTAACAACATGTTCTCCAAAATATGTCCACATTATTGTTTGATATCTCCGTATCTATGATCTGTGAAACATGATCCTCAATCAATACATGTGTTGGTTCATAAATCATCATTGTCCCAAATAATGATAAGAGAACTAGGGATCATTTTAGGATAATATAAAAAACACCAAGAGTTTCATGGACAAGTCACATACTCGCCAATCAATGTGATGAATATTATCCAAGGGATGGAATAACATTTATTTGATTACACATAAACATAGACTTAACTCAATCTCTCATTATTCTTGATCATGTAGATATCTAATACCCCTAGATCTCATATGCACCTCATGCTTGAGCTGTGAAAGAGGCTTTGTCAACGGATCAACAATATTTGCATCCGTGTGCACCTTTCATATCTTAACATCACCTCGAGCAATGATATCACGAATGAGGTGATAACGACATTGTATGTGCTTGTTCTTTTGATGCGACCTAGGCTCCTTGGCTTGCGCAATGGCACCACTATTATCACAATAGAGGTCCATTGGATTGGAAGCACTAGGAACCACACCTAACTCGAAACAAATTTTCTCGATCTCATTAGCTTCCTTTGCAGCTTCAGAATCTGCAATGTACTCAACCTCCCTTGTAGAATCAGCAACCGTATCTTGCTTGGAACTCTTCCAGCTCACTGCACCTCCATTGAGGCAAAACACATATCCAGATTACGACCTCAAATCATCTTTGTTGGTTTGGAAGCTAGCATCATTGTAACCACTTACAACAAGCTCATCCTCACCTCCATAGACTAGGAACATATCCATAGTTCTTCTCAAGTACTTTAGGATACTCTTACTAGCAACCCAGTGAGCTTCATCCGGGTTTGATTGGTATCTGCTTGCAACACTAAGAGCGAAAGCTACATCCGGACGTGTACATAGCATACCATACATGATAGAGCCAATAGCCGAAGCATATGGAATCGCTTTTATCTTCTCTTGCTCATCAAGTGTCAAAGGACACCGACTCTTGCTAATACTAATGCCATGTGACATGGGCAAGAATCATTTCTTAGAATCTTGCATATTGAACTGTTTCAATACCTTGTTAATGTACATATTTGGCTCAATCCACTTAGCCTCCTTGATCTATCTCTATAGATCTTCATGCCCAAAATGCACGCAACCTCTCCCAAGTCCTTCATTGAGAAACTTTTTTTCTTAATGAAGACTTGACATCTTCAAGCATTGGAATATATTTCCGATCAACGATATGTCATCTACATAAAGAACCAGAAACACAAGTGCACTTCCACTAGCTTTTTTGTAACCACAAGGCTCTTCTTCATTCCCGATGAAGCCAAACCCTTTGACTACCTCATCAAAATGAAGATTCCAACTCTGAAAAGCTTGCTTTAGTCCATAAATCGACTTTTGAAGCTTACATATCTTCCTAGCATTTCGTGGATCGACAAAACCTTCGGTTGTGTCATGTACACAACCTCGCTCAGGTTTCCATTAAGGAAACCCATTTTGATATCCATCCGACATATCTCATGATCATAGAATGCGACAATTGCTAGGAGAATTCGAATAGATCGTAGCATAGCGAGAGGAGAAAAGGTCTTATCACAATCAACACCTTGAATTTGCTTAAACCCTTTCGCCACTAGTCGTTCTTTATAGATGTGAACATTTCCATCCATGTCTATATTTTTCTTGAAACCCATTTACACTCAATGGTTTTTACACCATTAGGTGGATCAATCAAGTTCCAAACTTGATTTTGTCTCATGGATTCCAATTCGGATCTCATGGCTCCAAGCCGTTTTCCGAGTTAGGTCCCATCATTGCTTCTTTTGATGTATTAGGCTCATCATTGTCCAATAATAACATGTCGCGCTGCCTCGTTGTTAGGAGCGTGAACTTTTTAGGTGTATGACGTGCCCGTTCGGACCTACGTGGGGCTGGTGCCTCAACAACAGGTTCTTCAACATTTTGTTCACCTTGTTCCAATTGAGCTCCAGTGGGAGAAGAAACATTTTCTAGTGTCTATTGAACTTCTTCAAGTTGCACTGTCCTCCCACCGATCTTTCTTGAGAGAAACTCTTTCTCTAGAAAGACACCATTCCAAGAGACAAACACTTTGCCCTCATCCTGATTGTAGAAATAATATCCTTTGGTTTCCATAGGATATCCTACAAAGAAGCATTTATCCGAGTTGGTAGAAAGCTTATCGGACGTCATATGCTTTACATAAGCCTCACAACCCCAAATCTTTAGAAAAGACAACACAGGATGCTTCCCTGTCCATATCTCATATGGTGTCTTCTCTATGGACTTAGATGGAACTCGTTAAGAGTGAAAGTGGTTGTTTCTAGAGCATATCCCCAAAAGGACAATGGAAGATCACTTTGGCTCATCATAGACCTTACCATGTCCAACAAGGTTCAATTTCTTCGTTCGAATAGCCCCATTTAATTGAGGCGTTCTAGGCGAAGTTCATTGCGGAAGAATTCCACATTGCTTAATATGATCACCAATTGATTTTGTACTTCATTCTAAAATTCCTTGAACTTTTCAGAATAGACATAGACATATCTACTTAAATCATCGATGAAAGTAATGAAGTGCTGAAAGCCACCTCTAGCCATGCAACTCATTGGACCATATACATCGGTATGTACAAGACCCAGTAGTTCGCATGCTCTCTCACTATGTCCTGTGAAAGGTGCTTTAGTAATCTTGCCAAGTAAACAAGATTCACATGTATCAAATGATTCAGAATCAAATGGATGTAGAAGACAATCTTTATGGAGCTTCTCCATGCGCCTCTCATTAATATGATGCCAATTGTAGGTGGGGTTCAAATCATTAGGACAGAGCCTTTTCGCATCAATGTTATATATTGGCTTATTATCCATATCTAAATATAATACAATCCATTCACCAATGGACAATTAGCATAGAGAATATCATTCATGTAAATGGATCAACACTTGTTCGTTATTACAACCTCATAACCATCAACTTCCTCTAAACATGAGGAGGATATAATATTTTTAACAATTATCTAATTCCAACACTAATCTTGATGACAATGAAAGTGGATAAGTCCCGACGGCCAACACATCAACCTTTGCTCCATTGCCTACACGAGCATCCACCTCGCCTCTTGCACACTTCTTTGTCCCTTTAAGTCCCTGCAACGATTTGCAAGTATGAGTCATTAATCTAGTATCAAATACCCACGAATCATTAGATGAGTAGCAAGATTAATTTCAGTAACATTGATAAGTGAAGTAGAAGTGTCAGCAACCTTCTTCTTCCTAAGTTCTTCATGGTAAAGCTTGCAGTTTCTCTTCTAATGCCTGGGTTTCTTGCAATAATGGCAAGGATCTCCTGTTGGTACCCTTGCCTTGGGAGGAGCTGCTGCAACCTTAGGCATAGAGTTGGAGATCACATCTGAACTATTAGACTTAGGCTTGCGCTTTCCCTTCCTATCTTTCTCGTAGAATCATCGCATGATTTGCACCTGATTTCTTGATGCTTTCCTCGACTATTTTTTGCATCCTATGCAACTAAGCTAAAGTCTTGTCCAAGCTATTCATATGAAAGTTCATAATGAACGGATCATAGCTATCCGGGAGATACTAGAGAATGACATCAATAGCCAACTCTAGCCCAAGAGGGGTACCAAGCTTTTCTAGACTCTCAACACAGCCAATCATCTTGATCACGTGAGGACTAACTAGAGTACCTTCAGTTAGCTTGCACACAAACAAGGACTTGGAGATATTTTACCTCTCGAGTCCTTGCTTGGTTCTCAAACGTGACACAAAGTCCGGCAATCATATTGTGGGCATCTATGTTCTCATGTTGCTGCTGAAGCTCGGAGGACATCGTGGTAGCATGAGACAACTAACATCAAATGTGTCATTAGTATGCTTGTCATACTCCCTCCTCTCGAGCGGCAGTGGCATTTTCTGGAAGGTCATCGGAATATGGAAGCTCTAGAACACATTCCTTTTTCTCTTACTTGAGAGAAATTCTCAAGTTGCGATACAAATCAATAAAGTTTGTTCCATTAAACTTTTCTTTCTCAAGAATCAAGTGCAAATTAAAACTATAAGCATTATTAACGGGCGACATGATCTACAACAAAAAGATATGCAACGATAAACACTATGTAAATGTTAAAGCTCTTATTAAACAATTTAATAAAAGGTTTCATCACTATATGATTGGTACCGTTTTCCCTCAAAATGACATATAGTGGACAAAAATCCAAGTTCAACTAGGTTCTAGTAAGCTTTGACATCACAGCTAGAATTCTAGAGTCCCTAGGTAAGAAACATTTGCTAATCACATCCTATGTGACTCTTGTTTATTGGGAGGCATCATATGCCGCGGCGCCCCAACACCATGCCCTAAAGCCCAAAACCATTTTAATAATTTGTTAAGCAAACCAATACTATGCACGTAAATGTCTGACATTCACCCTATTTATTAAGATAGTTGCGGCACTCTACTTTGGCAGACCTACCACACAACGATCAAAATGTTAATAGGTGCAAATATTGGAAGGGCATCAATTTTAGTCTTAATTTTTCTAAGGGAACCTATTCTAGCATAATGATTATATCCAACATATAATATATGAAACAATATTATGACATGAACATCATCATAGGCAATCATATTAACTGTGAAATAGTATGGCCCTTTGACATGGTGATGTCCTCTCCATCGCCATATGTCTCGTGTTCTTGTGTACCATGCTCCAAGACGACCTCCATGAATTAATACTAGGCTACTACAACTAATAGCTAGTAATGATATTACATGAAGTCATGAGCATCAAAAGTCGACATGCAGGCCGTTATACAATAATTAGGCAGCCTCAACCTGGTTGTGTTTAACCATGACTCGCATGCCATGAAACCATAATCATGCATCACATACACATTATGGGCCATACCATTCACAACATTCTCTAAAAAAACAAGTTAGGCGAGAACAGAAACTAACGTGTGAAAAGCGGGGTATGATAATCTAGGGGCGAGTCCGTACGGCGGTCCCCGCGGGTTTCAGGGAAGCGCCCGAACACCACACAGGATTAGATAGATCATATCTATGAAATTGCAATGAAAATCTCATCATACATCTCATCTAGCTGATTCTGAATCATTCACAATGCCTCATATTTTCATTAGGTTTACGTGAGTCGGTTGCATCACACAATCACGATCTCGTCGGCTTTCTCTACCGGTGCACGCGACTAGTCCCGATGGTGACTGCAGCCGGTAGGGACAGGTTGCACGCACACGAAGATAAGGCACAAACTTATCAACGACTTATGTAACACTATCATCTCATAAGCTTGTGAGACCCTCCTATTGATCGGTTGATCTAATTAACCCATACAAAAAACATGCAATAGATCATATCTATTACACTAGTATATCACCATATGCACAATCCAGATCTTAATCTAAACAAGGTCGGCTCTGATACCACTCATAGGGAACGAGAAGGTTACACTAGCAAAAATTCTACCGTTCAACCACATGAAACCTTGTAAGAGAGACATCATGGATCGTTACCACTAGACGCGCAGATAGAGCGGGAGCGACTTGGAGCGGCAAGGTCCAATGTAGTCACGCGTCAATGTAGAGAAAGTGGTCGTTCACAACAACCGTCTCCTCCTAGTCCAACCGATCAACACCACAGCAGCAACAACACCTCCTCGTGGTATCCACACGTACATGATAGAACGGTGTGCGCCACGTGCTAGCACCAGAGGCACAGCTAGGGTTTCATGGGAGGAGTGGAGGTGGCAGCCAGGGTTTTGGACGTGACGTACATTCGTCCTTAGCCCCACCCCACCTGATATGGACCTGCTAATGGACTATTAGCTTAAAATGCCGTTAGTGATCTAATCGATCCCTTATGGATCAATATCCATATATGGCCCACAATCACATGCATATCCAATCGCATTGTCTCTTGGGCACATATCCAACACTTACGGTGACACCGGCCTACCTTACAATGACCTATTGCTTCCTTCGTATTCCGCCTCTGATTTATTTTCTCCATTAGTTCCCAATCAAGATTTGCCCCCCCCCCACGTTCTTGTGTTCTTGGTGAAGTCCTTTTCCATTTCGAAACATTTTCGCGGTCATATGTGCAATTTGAACACTACACCAAAACTTTTGCATGTAAAATCAGGTTTTGGTGTTCTTGAGCTCGTTGGAAAGATTACTAAAGGAACTATCATCGCCTCTTGGATCTGGCGGGTCGGCGGTGCTGGCGGCGATGGTGGAGGCATTCTTCGCGCCAGCTGCCCTACTCTCGCGGTAGCTTCGGCGGGGGAGGCCATCCTTGCACCGCCTCCCCTTCCTCATGTGGCGGATCCGGCGGGGGAGGCCATGCTCGCGCCGGCTCCCTCTCCTCCTGCAGCGGCTCCGGCGGTGAGGCCCATCGCGTGACGCAGCGCGACGGGGCGATGGCGGACAGGCTGGCGTCGGGGCTATGCGGGTCCTAGCCAGTGCTGGGGCCATCTTATTTTGTTATTAGGATAAGGGCGTCAATGGTGGTCCTTGGACCATCACTGACGCCATTTTTAAGTTAAGTACTACCTAGGGCAGTCGCGGTCTCCGGACCGCGACTAAGAATGTAGTTAGCTAGTGATAGTGGCCCAGTGACGCTTTTGGTGTCCGCCACTACGGCCAGTTTTGGCCTGCCACTATAGAGCGAAATTCTAGTAGTGAAGAACTACATGAAGGCGGTTCGATCTGCTTTACCCGCCTCAGGCTCTAACTGGGTTTCGGTATGGACACCAAAGGGTTGAGCCCTGTAATTATTTCTGAAATTAATTATCCTGGAAGATTCGTGCAACCTTTGAAATAAGGGACCACCGGAGCATTTCTCAACATATAGTTTAATAGTTGCATACAATTTATGAATCACATGGACACACCACGGAATGTCGGTTGACCAGTAATCGTTGGATTCATACTCGCACAAATTTGATCATCTGGTGGTGACCACTACTTATTTGTTATTACTGTAACAAACGTGTAAGATTCACCGCACACACGACTTATGTTTTTGGCACTTGAAAACCACATGGACTATTATTATTCTTTCTCCACCACATGGATCGGAGCAACTTTATACTATTTTATAGCGGGAGAGCTAGTTATTTGTTGAGCGGTGGTTCTCGCTCTCTACAACGCACTTCTAGGCTCCCTCTTGGACTTACCAGTGCAGGCATGCAACGTCATGACTTCAATGGTGAACCCGGGCCCGAAGCCCACCATGAGCCCCCAGTCCTCACCTTCTTGCCGGCAGCGGCGTATGACATCGTCAAGGACGAAGATTAAGGTTGGGCCTGCCATGTTTCCGTACTCACTGAGCACCCGGCGGCTAGCCGCCAACTTCCTGGCTCCAGCTTGAGAGCAGCCTCTACGCTGTCCATGATCATGGGGCCGCCCGGGTGCACCGCCCAGAAGAGGTTGTTCCATCCATGTCCGGCAATTCCGAGTGGAGTGAGTGCCTTGACCAGGCAGCTCTCGATGTTGCGGTTGATCAGCGCCGTTAGCTCATCAGGCCAGAGGCTGTAGCCTATGCCGTGGGCAGTGAACTCACCGGCAGCTACGTGCTCCGTGCCCGGCACGGTGACCTGATAGGTGGACACCATCTCAAAGATGGGGCGCTCCACGGGTCCCCGGGGGCATGCTCCGACGATGACCGCGCCGGCACCGTCGCCGAAAAGGGCGTGGGCGATGATTCCGGCCGGTTGGGTCTCGTCGGGAACGTGGCCGCCGATGATGCTCAGCAGGTCAGCACAGATGACGAGGACGCGTGCCGTGCGGTTGTTCTCGGCGATGTCCTTGGCCACACGGAGCGCGCTGGAGGTGCCGGTGCAGCCGTGGAAGGAGATCGTGGTGCGCTGCACAGTGGGATTTAGCCCGAGGAGGTGAGCAATGCGGAGGTCAATGGCCGGAACTTGAGCGCTGGTAGTGGTGCTGAAGACCAGGTGGGTGATGTCGGCAACTGACCGGCCCCACTCGGCGATGGCTTTCTCAGCAGCAGCCGCCGCAAGACCCGGCATAGCAGCGGCCACGACGGCTAGCCTGGCCGGAAGGCTTGGGGCTGCCGGATCCAAGAACTCCGGGTGCTCACGGAGAAGATCCTCGTTCATTTGCACATAGCGCTTCTTTATGTTGGTCATCTCACCTATGAGAGATAAGCATAATTGCTAAACATTGTGCACTAATTATGGAATGACATGAGATTGACGGCACATGTGAATTCAATCACGTACATATTCTCTTCATGACGGCTTTCATGTTGGTGAGATGATGACTCTTGGTGATATGGAAGTACCAATCCGTGTACTCATCTTGCTTAATGCAGTTCGCTGGATTGGCTGTGCCGACAGCCAGCACACACGCTGGGCCATCGGCCTGCCGTTCACGCCGGACCTCGCTGCAACAATTTTTTCAGACTTAGTATTATTACACGTAAGACTATAAACCTCCAAAACAAAGACCCTAAATGTCATATTAGTTAATCTCTCTGACATCTTCTCATAATAGTATACACATTCTATCTTGTGCTAGTATCATTGTGTCGTTCACCCAAAACATCTACCAATAATAATATCAGTAAAAGTATTCCTTAGTAACTTTGAGGAAACAATGAATAGTTAGTATTTGTAAAAGTATTTGACACAGCCTACACGCTACCTGTAGTTGCCGCGGCCAAGGGCAAATGAGGAAGGGCAGGTCGCCCCAGCCACAGTTGCGGCAACGTTGCTATTGCCATGGACTGAGCCCGACTCTGACTGAGCGGACCATGTGGACAGTGGAAAGGTTCCGGACATGGCCATGGAACCCGATACAAGGTGGATATAGCTTGAGCTGATGTCTCTCTTTCTTTCTGGCCAGAGCTACTTAAATAGCCGGTGTGTCGGCATATGCCATCAGTAACGCTCTTCTATATAAACAACATCCAGTCCATGATAAAATCCAGCACGCATGAGAATAGTTGCTCACACAAAATAGCATGTGGGTTAGCTGTCACGTAGTATTTATATTTACAGACTATAGTAAAACACAGTTAGTATGCTTCATCGACAAGAAAGTAATCTCAAATTACATACTTGTTTCACTATACCACGGTACGTTTTTACCGACCAATAATTCCCACGGACGGTCGGTCGCTAAAACGCACCGACGAACGGTCGGTCGGTGATTCGTTTTGTACAGACGAACGGTCGGTCGTTAATTATCTCAATATTTACCGTTCGAGGGTCGGTCGGCAAATGTGATAGAGTATGTCCAACCGTGGGTCGGTAAACTTACAGAGCACCAACGCGCGAAAATTTCGGTGCTAAAATTGTAGGCGCGAAAAGTAGAGAGCGCAACCCTAAATCTTTACCTCGAGCGAACTTTTCCCTCTTCCTCCCGCAGCCACCGCGCCCAGCGGAGCCATCGCGCCCTCCCTCCCGCAGCCGTCACGGCCGCTCTCCCGCAGCCGTCGCGCCCAGCAGGAGGCGCCGCCACCGCGCCCAGCAGAAGGATCCGCCGCCACGCACGGGCAGCAGGAGCCGCCGCCGCCGCGCCCAGCAGGAGCCGCCGCCGCCGCGCCCAGCAGCAGGCGCCGTAGCCGCCGCCGCACCACTCGCAGCAGGCGCCGTAGCCTCTGCCGCCGCGCCCACTCACACCCGCCGCCGCGCCAACCAGCTATAGCCGCCGCCGCCGCCCACCGCAGTACCCGCCGCGCCTGCCCACATCACCAGCAGCAGCAGCCGGCGCCGCGCCCACCTGAAGCCGTCCGCCGCACGGGCAGCAGCAGCAGCAGCAGCCGGTGCCGCACGGGCAGCAGCAGCCGCTGTCGTCGCCCAGGCCAGCCCGAAGCAGCAGGCAAGCACAGGAACTCGCAAGCACGGCCAGGAACCCACTCTTCTCCCCATCGGTGAGGTGCTGAAAACATCTTTTAATCTAGGTACGAATCTATTTGAGACAAATTCTGTTAGTGCTTAGATATATCCCCAAATGCAAACTAGTCCTAACTCCAGAACACATAATATGTCCACATTTGGTAAAAATCAATGCAAATAAAAGACAATTCTTATTGGAAGCCCATTACAAATAAATTTGTGGTTTATTTCTTTCACATGAGTATAAATGTCTTGAACTGCATATATATATTCGAATAGAAAAAGTTTACATGGCCTTGCATATATATTTATTTTTAATTTTCTGTAACGAGGATAAGGACGTGTCGTTGAATATACATAGGAATATTCATAGCATTAAACCTCTATCATTTTGTAAGAGTACATAGGAATGCTTTAAGTTGAATATACATAGGAATATTCATGTATTGGCATATTTTCTATGCCGAACCTATGTACATCATGACTATTAATAATTAAACGATCTTTTTATGCAAGATTCTGCATGTTTTTGAGCTGAACATATTTTGCGTGGGGTTGCAAAAAGGCATCGAAGGTTGTGGAAGTTCAAGGTGAAGGTATTTGCCATATTTTCATCTTCTATCCTTTCATTTACAGTCTTTCAATTACTTTTGGTTGCCATTCATTTCATTTTCCATAGGCGCTTGTATGTAGTTTATTCTTTTGATGGTTACTTTATCTTTCATGCATTGTTTTTTTAATGTTGCTTCGTATCCGATATAAAGGTGCATGGATAAATCGTGGATCGACACTGAGGCTAGGTACAAAATGATTATTTTCACAACTGAAAGCATTGCCGAGAGTTATGATGATATTTAACATGAAAATTACATGTAGGGAGACAAAGGCCTATAAACAAGCGGTGAACCGTTTCCTAACATGAAAATCACAAAGGAAATGTTGTGCTTTTCAAGTGTGATTGGGTCGACAACCGTGTACATAATAAATGGGTGAAAACTGATCAATTCGGAATTACTGATGTTAACTTCAAGCATTTGTTCAATACCGGTGAGAAGATATCAGATGAACCTTTCATATTAGCATCTCTATTTCTGGCACACTTTGTAAATATGTTCTCTCTTTCTAGCTAATCTCATTGCCTTATTTTCAGGAAACAAAATGCCAAACGCCGAAGGCAGCAATAATTCTGGTTCATATACTGAATATGAAAGGAGGAAGCTTGAGAATGTTGAAAGAAACAACAGGAAGATGAAAGCGCTTGAAATCCAGAAAACAGTAAATGATATGTCACAAGTTCAGACAAGGAAAACTGCTAAGGTCTGTGCGAAATCTTTTTACACATACTGTAACACTTATTTCACATAATGTAACACTTATGTCACATAATGTTATATGTAGAAAAATCATAACAGAAGTGATGCAACAATTGAACGTCCAAACTTGCGCAAACGACCACGATTAAACTATGCTCAGCTTAATAAGGAGCAAGTGATTGCTGAAATGCATCCTGTTGGAGATTTCCTAGGCAACAATGAAGGTACAATAGTACTATACTCTTTAGCTTTTTTTCCTTTGCTCAATACTTATTTTGTGTTATTTTGCTGTAGATATCCATGTTGAGAACCAAAGCCATGGTACAGAAAATAAGAGGAGAGGGAGGGGCATAACCATGAAGGATGACATTTGCTCAAGAACACCTGACATGCCTAAAATCCCAATATTACTCAATGATCGTGGTCAGCCTGTTGGTAAAAATTCTAGGGAGCTTTCTAGTGTGATTGGGTGCCAAGTTAGAAAAAAGTTGTCACTTGCATCTCTAGATTGGAGGCTAGTTGATGATGACAAGAAATATGAGCTATGGACTGATGTACAGGTAATCTGTTCTACTTCCATTGTACTGGTTTTTATGTGTGTTGTTGCTGTGGAGAGAAGTAAAAACAACCATAATCTGTTGTACAACAGGGCTTTTACGATATTGGTGATGATGCTTTCAACTGGTTTATGCGTACTGCGGCAAGGAAGTGGAAAGAATTCAAGGCAACAATAAAAGTTTTGTATTTCAAACCAGAAATGACCTTAGAGGAAGTGGGAAAAAGTCGTGATAAAAGGATACATGATGCTGATTGGGAATTCTTATTCAAATATTGGCTGTCTCCTGAATTTCAAGTAAGAGACCTATTGCTTTTATTTAGTACCATGAATTTGTTAACATATATGGCATTGAATAACAAGATTTAATTCCATGTAAGGTTCGCTCGGAAAAAGCAAAAGCGAACCGGGCAAAATTGCAGTTACACCATACTTCAGGGAGCGTTAGCTATGCTTGTTCAGAATATGACCTGGTATTATTCTATAGATTGTAAGGTATTTTTGATTTTACTTATTGCTGTTCATTACTAACAAAAATTAGTTTTAGGCTGTGGAATTAGGACGTCCCCCTCGAAGAGATGAAAACTTCATCAAAACTCACACAAGAAAAAATGGAGTTCCCTCAGCGCAAGCAGCACCAATAATAGTAAGCCTTTTTCCAACAGATGGTTATAATGTACAGTTGTTGCTATACCTAAGATAATTCATTCATGTTAAACTTCCTAGAACCAATTGAAAGAAGTTGTTGAAGCAAATCCAAATTTGAAGGAGCGAACAATTGAGGAAGGTGATGCTTTTGCTGCTGTTTGTGGTTGGAAAGGATGTCATATTATTTTCTCTATTGAGAGATCAGCCTGTAGCTAAAGGAACAATTATCTCAACTAAACCAAGCACCATACTTGGAGGTGAACCCCTTGGAAGAGAGTTTTGTGAAGTCATTGTGACACATGTGCTGAAAAGAGACCAAATGCTGCCTCGTCCATACGGCAATCTGGAAACTATGGCTGATGCTAAGATGTTATCAATTGCATGGCCTTACAAAAAGTAATATGAAATATAACTTTCTTTTCATTTTCAGTTATAATGTGATAGCCTTTTTGTAATATTCTCTTTTTTTCAGCTCAAGATCAGCAAGGCATCAACACCACCTTCAGGTACACTGAATTCTACTTAACCCCCAAAATATGATTGAGTTCAGAACACAATAAGTGATGCTAATCTGATTTTTAGACGTGTTTGTGATATTGTTTCAGAAAACCTGCCTCTAGATTTTATTACACAATAATCTTTAGACAATAAGCTTTAGTTCAGAAAACTGATTACTTGCTTTTGGGTTCAGAAAAACCTGTCTGAATGTTTGTGATTTTTAGACAATAATCCGAGTTCAGAAAACCAGTCTCTGAATATTGTTTTTGGGAGGTATTCCGTTGTTCGAGTCTTTGGTTTGTGACTCCGTTCCTGTAACAGTTTTAGCTATTTGACTAGCAAGAGGCCATGTTTAGTAATTGATAGCTTATCTGAACTTATCAACTGATTGAAGGCATACTCCAATCTTGTCAACTGATTGCTTGGCCTTGTTCTTCTTTGCAGGAACTATTGCTAGTTGATGGCTACTATTAAGGCAGAATATGATGACTTCAAACTAGAATTGTGACTAGAAGTAACTGTGGAGATTATTCTTTTGTGTAGTGACTACAAGTGACTGATTTTGTAGAACTGTGTATTTTGTATGAGGTGTCAACATGCTCTGGAAGGTCCACTTTTGTAATAGAAATTTGCTATGTACTTTCTCAAATTTCTGGCTACATGTTGTAAGAATGGGATGCATGATCTTTCTGGCTACTTGTTGTATGAATGGGATGCATGAACTTTCTGGCTACTTGTTATATAAATGGTGTTTGAATTAAATCAGTTTATCTGGCTTGATGAATATGGCACCATGTAATTTGGTTTCTGAATGATAATGGGTTGTGAAACCTGAATGACAATTGATTTGTAAATATTTATGATTAGTGATAATGATGAGATTAGTGTAAGCAATATGTGGTGTTCTCTTATGTGTTTCATTCACAACGAACTGTTGGTCGGTAATGCAGTTACCTGCGATGGACGGTTGGTCGGTAATTCAGCTAGCAGCGATGGACGGTTGGTCGGTAATACTTTATCATCTTCGACTGAGGGTCGGTCGCTAAATGCAAGTCGGTCGCTAAAACCCTTTACCGACACGGCTTACACCGACCGATGCTATAGGTCGGTAAAGCTCTTTAGCGACCGACCGTGGGTCGTCAAAGGCGCTTTTAACGACTCACCGTGGGTCGCTTAAAGTGAACCGTGGTATAGTGTTTCCCTTGCTTTTGATTTGTAGTTGTGAAAAAGGATTACAGTAGTTCATGAGTTTGGAAGGAAAAAATATGTTTACCATAATTATTCAACAATTATTTTGTTTCAGTGGTGTCAGCCGAATGTCAAAGGTGTCACTAAATTTCTAGCATAAGTTAATAACTTTGCGTTAGTGGTGGTCCGTAGGCAACACGTCACTAACCGAGTACATTCAATGGCATGTTGTATCCTGCAGGCCAGTTTAGTGGTGGTTTCTCAATGGCCCGTCACTAACACTCACGTGGTGTATGCCACTAAAGTTTCTTTTTGTAGTAGTGTGGTACCTTATTTTCCAAATTAACTAAATAACTTGTGCATACCCCATTTGGAATCCTGTAGAGAAGTAAACCAAAAGAGTATAGTTTGTTGAATGCTTTTATATTGAACTATAAGTCAATTACTAACTCTTTACAGAAGGCTTTCTGGTTGATACATAACATCTCAAAAAAGTTTGAATAATGACATGCAACATGTGAGACTTATCAAAATAAATTGTAGTTGATTTGTATTCAATATTTAATCTGAGGTACACATGAGGCGAGATTTGTATTTAATATTTGATCTCATGTATATTCTATACTCCCTCTGTTTCACAATATTTGTAATTCTAGCTCTGGGCACACAAAATAAGGAGAAGTAATAAAACTGTAATACACAGAAAACTATGAAGAGAGATATAGAGATAGAGATGCATTGAAATGTGAGAATCACAAGTATTTTGGCAAAAGTTTTTAAGGCTAGAAACACAAGTATGAAACGGAGGGAGTATTATAGTAGAACTTACCTATCTAGGTTTCAGTCCCAGACTCAAAAATTATGTTTCATTAATGACTATTTGGGAGGTTGCATCCCCACCGACAGGGACAGCCTGTGGTAATTCTCTGAATCTCAAGATTAGTCAGATCTGTCTTTCTATAGTGTTTACATAGCTAGGATGTGCTTGCATATTTTCATAGAGGTGAATATTTGTTTGTAAATGAAAATATATATTGTGATAGTAGCAAAAACAAATATTGTGCTAGTATAACCTGTTTTCTGTATGATATATTATATTATCGAACATTCTATCATGTAGTGCAACTCATTTTCTCATTATGTTGTTAGATTTTTGTTATGTGTCCACCGGCCCGCATTATACATACTAGATAGTGATATACTGTTGTACTTATGTGTAACCAATTAGTACTGCGGCACAAGACACAGCAATACTCTGCATGCGGTGAAAATATCGCATTCTAGGGCCGAGTGGGACTAGCTAATTAATCAATTTTGCTAACCCAACCGTACACATAACTAACAAACAATGAAATACAACCCGATCAGTTTTGGAGCAAAGAGAAAGTAGAGCGCCACTAGGACATGGACATCCCAACAGGAGGGACCGTGCTCCCTTTTTGAAAATGAGCTACCCAATATTTCTTAAAAATGACCATCTAAAATACATTTATTTAAACAATTCTCTCTTGATGGTGCCCCTCCACCATTCAAGTGTGTCAGATGCTTCCATAATCTATTATTGATGTTTCTAGCAATCAGCCAGGAATCATTGCAATTGGATCAGTCCAAGAGCTACATTGAGCATTGTCTATGAAAATGATGGAAACTCAACACACTGTTCCTAGCTAGGCAATTAAGGCATTTGCATCTTAAATTAGAATAATAAATGTAAACAGATGCATTTATAAAGATGGAGTGCCTCCTCTGTCAATGGTTCAAACCATACATATACTACAATTATCTCTTCAACCCAGGAACTGTTCAATTACACCAAAAAATAGTGCAAATATAATTTGTATTTTCATGGTGTTTTGTATATATGGAATCTTTTAGGTCCACTGGACAATTGCTTTCTTTTTCTCTTTGCGATAATTGATTATCCGTTATATTGTTCATTTTTTTTCCAATGTACAGTGGATAAATAAACCTTTTTTTGTTAAACTCTTACATATACTACAATTGTAACTTCAAAATTGGAACAGTTCACTCTACCCCAAAAAATTATACTAATTGTATTTCCATGGAGCTTTGTATATGTATGTAATCTTTTAGGTCCATTGGACAATTGCTTTGTCTGCAATGTATGTACATTTTGTATGTAAGTGACTATTTATCACACACACACACACACACACACACACACACACACACACACACACATATATATATATATATATACTCTTATCCTCTCATTATCCTTAGATTACAGTATTGCAATTCAATTACAATCAGTTTGAGTTTTTGTAGATTCGAACAATAATAGTCTTAGGTGCAATACTTGTGTATTTCTCCATACAAAGTCAACCATATTTAGCAAGTCAAGTTGAGACCACTTCCAATTTACCACTTGTGATTGTAACATAAAGAATGAAACAAGGCCTATATATCCAGGCATCCAACCAAGAAGTTAACAAAACAAGCGCGGCAAGGGTCATATGTGTGAACTATCAAAATAAGTTGTAGTGGAATTCTATTCAACTTTCCGATCTGAGCTAGCCTACACAAGAGGTGAGTTTTGAAGTATAAATAAACTACGAAATTAGCCTACACTTAGGGAAATTGGTTGATGCAGTGTGTTTGTTGTATTATCATGATACTAGATCTTGTGTTGCAGAAAACCCCATGGGAGATGTTACCTGGATACACTCATCTTGATCATGGAATCAGCTCATGCGTTATTTTGATTTATAAAATATTAGATTTATTATGGTAGAACTTACCTATCTCGGTTTGAGTCCGGGACTCAACATTGATATTCCATTTATGACTATTTGGGAGGTCACATCCCTGTCCTTAGGACAAGATGTGGTAAGTCATTTTGACCACATCAAAATTGTATGTTAAAAAGGAAAATTTCTTTAATTTTGTGAATCTCAAGATTAGCCAGTCTTTCGATATCGTTAGTGTTTATAGAGCTAGGGTGTGAAATCATATTTTCATAGAGGTGGATACTTTTTTATGTTATGCAAAAATACATATGATGCTAGTGTATCCTATTTTCTGTATGATATATTATATTATCGAACATTCCGTCGGATAGAACAACTTGTTTTTCTCATAAGTTGTTATATTTTTGTGATGTGCTTGCTGCCCTGCATTATACATAAAAGATATTGATATACTATAGTACTTAATTATATGTCCGTAGCCAACAAGTACTGCATCCCGAGACATATCAAAATACTCTGCATGCAACCGAAATATATCACATTCTAGGGCCAAGTGGGGCTAGCTAATTAATCGATTTTGCTCACCCAATGGTACATATAACTACCAACAAATCAAATGCAACCCAATCAGTTTTTCAGCAAAGAGAAAAGAAAGCACCACTAGGACATCCCGACAGGAGTGACCGTACTCCCTTTTTGAAAACTGACAGTCTAAAACATATTTATTTAAACAATAATCTGTTGATGGTGCCCTCTACCATGCAAGTGTCTCGGATTCTTCCATAATTTATTGATTTTTCTAGCAATCAACCAGGAATCAATGCAATTTGAGCAGGCCAAAAGCCCCAGAGCCACATTGAGCACTGTCTATGAAAATAAATATTGTTCTAGTATATCTTGATATATTATATCATCAAACATTCTATCAGGTAGTGGAACTTGTTTTTTTTTCATTAAGTTGTTATATTTCTGTGATGTGCTTTGTGGCCCGCATTATACATATTAGATAGTGATATACTGTAGTACTTATATGTCTGCAGCCAATAAGTACTGCATCCCAAGGCACATCAATACTCTGCATGCAACGGAAATATATCGCATTCTAGGGCCAAGTGGGGCTAGCTAATTAATCGAGTTGGTAACCCAATGGTACACATAACTACCAAAAAATTAAATGCATCCCGATCAGTTATGCAGCAAAGAGAAAGTAAAGCGCGACAAGGACATCCCAACAGGACTGTCCGTCCTCCTTTTTCTCTATCTCTACCTCTTAAATTCACGAGTGGGAGTGTTACACATCCAAGGGTCTATAATAAGCTACATCACATCCGAAGGTTAAAAACAATCAGATCAGCCCACTACAAATGACCTCCTCTGCGCGACGCACCCAACCCATCGACACATTCTGAACGGAAAAAAACACCAACTGCCGCCCGTTTGCATCGCCGTCGGTGTCTCCTCCCTCCGCACGGAACCGCCATATCCTCCGCCCGCTGGTCCGCACCCACGCCGCATCTCCTCCGCTTGTTGGTCAGCGCCCACACCGCCGCCATCTCCTTGGCCCAGTTGGTCAGCGCCCGCTCCGCCGTCCTCTCCTCTGCCCGCTCACATGCACCGACACCGTCGGTCGCTCGTTTGCTCGCTGAACCGACACGGCCGCATTACGAGCGGGACTCTATTCAACCAATTCAGTCAGCTCTGAAATAACCTGTTAAGCTAGCTTTGTGCTAGGCCTCACTCAGCAAGTCAGCAAGTATAGGAATATTGTTCACACCGACTGTTGTCTGCTTCTGTTGGTTTCAATATGCTAATTAATGTGTGTAACACTTTTATTACTATTCAGTTAGGCAGTTGAATGAATAATTTGTACGGGACAATTGTACAAGACAATCATCAGCTAGAGAGTCATGAGCACACCAAATAGATACTGCACTCCGTTTTGAGAATTAACTAACGACTGTGTACCATAATTTATATATATTAAACAATGTAGTGACTATTTATTTATGTTTTTGGATGAATTAAATTTATTCATAAATCTTATTATGTTGGATTATCATATTATTGTTATTTATCGTTGTGGCGTTAGCACGAGCATTGTACTAGTTTTATAAAAAAATTGAGCTACCCAGTATTCCTTAAAATGGACAGTCTAAAACATATTTATTTAAACAATAATCTGTTGATGGTGTCCCTCTACCATTCAAATGTGTCGGATTCTTCCATAATTTATCGATGTTTCTAACAATCAGCCAGGAATCAATGCAATTTGAGCAGGCCAAGAGCTACGTTGAGCAATGTCTATGAAAATAAGTATTGTGCTAGTATATCTAGTTTTTTGTATGATATATTATATCATCAAACATTCTATCAGGTAGCGCAACACTTGTTTTTCTCATTAAGTTGTTAAATTTTTCTCGTGAAACATTCTATCGGGTCTGCATTATACATACTAGATAGTAATATATTGTACTACTTATATGCCTGCAGCCAACAAGTACTGCATCTCGAGGCACATCAATTCAATACAGAGAAAATATCGCATTCTACGGCCAAGTGAGGCTAGCTAATTCATCGATTTTGCTAACCCAATGGTACACATAACTACCAACAAATCAAATGCAACCGGATCAGTTCTTCAGCAAAGAGAAAGTAGAGCGCCACAACGACATGTCAACAGGAGTTACCGTGCTCCCATTTTTAGAGTGGTGCTACCCATATTTCTTATGACTGACCATCAAAAACATATTGCTTTGAACAATAATCTGTTGATGGTTACAATTCCAGTATGTTGAATTCTCCCGAAATCTGTCGATGTTTCTAGCAATCAGCCAGGAATCAATGCAATTGCATCAGGCCAAGAGCTACATTGAGCAATGTCTATGAAAATGATGGAAACTCAACACACTGTTCCTAGCTAGGCAATTAAGGCGTTTGCATCTTATCTTAGAATAATAAATGTAAACAGATGCATTTATATAGATGGAATGCTTCATCTGTCAAGGATAGTGGATCCTTTGCCTTGAAATGATCTTTAACGTATAATCTCCAGTAAGGTAGGTTATTGGATTACAATGATCTGATTTGTATATTTATATAATCTGATTATTTGTTTACCTCTTAGATCATTTAATCTAGATTATATAATGTATCTACATTATAATCTAAATACAAAAAGCCCTAAATGTAATGTACAAATTTGAATATAGAGATGGAACACTAGTGATAAGCACACTCACTTCTTAATTCGATTATAAACTCTGTCCCTTTGAAATTACAGAACAATTCAAATATCTTTTATTTTTTATATGAATTCAACCCAAAACTTTTAAAAATGATTTCCCAACTTTTTGTATTGCTAAAATTTACAATATACCAAATATTCTATCCAATATTTTATATTGCTCAAAGTTATATACTACCCTCTGTCCAATTGAAAGTCAAATGCTTTTAACTTTATCAAAAAATATATAAAAAGTTATAAATATTTATTGTACATAATTGGTATTATTAGATAGATCATTGAATCTATTTTCATAATAAACTTATTTGTAGATACAAATATTACTATTATTTTCTACAAATTTGATCAAAGTTAAGAAGGTTTGACTAGCATAGATACCATAGCGTCATTTTCAATGGGACGGATGGAGTATTATATAAGTTGACAAAATGATAACAGGAGATAACAATCACTTAACTAATTACTAAGTATGCATCGCATAAAATAATTAGTACGCACCCATGGACAACTTACGTTGCCGCCTCCCATGGGTGACCTGGTATATATATAGGCGAGGAAGACATTAATTAATTTTAGAATTCACGGATTCATCAAAGATAATACCTTTTTTTTATTTAAACTACGGTAGGCCAAAGGCTGACCTGAACTTTATTGATGCAAAGGGGTGGTTACATCAGGGACATGAGGTTGCGGGGATCTCCCTGTGAGGAGCCGTTGCCTAATGCTGACTCCCCGGCGGTCGATTTCCGTCTTACAGAGGTGGTTTCTTGCCCGGTGGGCCCAGAGAAAGATATCCTCAGCTATAAGATTAACAACCAAAAAAGGGGGGAGGGTCTCATTCCTGAAAACTACACTGTTACGGCTCTTCCAGATGTTCCACATTGCCGCTGTGGAGGCAATGATGTGGACGGCGAAGCTTCTAGACCCCCAGATTGAGTGCGCCTCCCAGATGTCGTTGAGGGATTGAAGGTCGGGGAGGCTGTCGGCCCCGATCGCCGCCCAGATGAGTCGGGCGTGCGTGCAGTGGAGGAGCAGGTGATCTTGAGTCTCTGGTTCCATGCAGAAGGGGCATTGAGGCGAGTCGATGATGTGCCGGCGATGTAGGAGTCCTCGGGTGGGTAGACAATTGCGCCGGATGAGCCACAAGAAGTGTTTGCACTTGGGCGGGAGAGGGCTGGCCCAGATTTGTTCACAAAGAGGGTCGATGGGGTAGACCTCCATGCAACGATTGTAGGTTCCCCTGGTGCTATAGGGGGCATTAGTGCCACGGAGACAACGGCGATCAAAGACAGTATCATCAACAAAATTTACCAATCGAACACAAATTTATTTAAAAGATAGGCATTATTTGTTTGGAATTATTTTACATCTGGAATAATTTTTGTGGACAGATATCTCATCTCTTTGATGACCTAAGCATGGCCAATAATAGTACGGCTGATACGGTCACTCCTTTTACACCCGTCGTAGCACCATCGTCTCAACCGTGACCCCCGGACCGAGCCCCAACATGACCCCGTGCGACCCCGGAGGAGCATCTCCGCGGCGTCGGAGCTCGTCCAGCACGAACATCACCGAGACACCCGACATGTTCCCGTACTCTGCCAGCACGTGCCTGCTCGCCGCCAGCTTCTCCGGCGCCAGCGCTAGCGCATCCTGGACGCTGTCAAGGATCGCCGGCCCGCCCGGGTGCACCGCCCAGAACAGGTCGTTCCAGTTCCAGCCGCCGTCGAAACCAAGCGACCTGAACGCTTCGATCAGGGCCTTCTCGACATGCTTCCGGACCAGTCCGGGCATCTTAGGTGACGGGCAGAACACCAGGCCGTCTTCCCCGAGCTGGCCGGCAGCGTCGTTCTCGCTGCCTGATATCACCGTCTGAGAGGCCGATACCATCTCGAAGATGCCGGACCTCTCGTCGTCGCTGCCATTATTCTTGCAGCCGCCGGCGCCGACAGTGACAGCCCCCGCACCGTCCCCAAACAATGCTTGCATGATGAGCGTGTCAGGACGGTGCTCACGCGGCGGCCGGAACATGATGAGGGTTAGATCGGCGCAGGCCACCAGCACGCGGGCGCCCGGGTTGTTCTCGGCAACGTCCTTGGCGATGCGGAGCGCGGCGGAGCCCGAGGAGCACCCGGTGAGGTACATCATCGTGCGTTGCACGGACGGGCGGAGGCCCAGGAGCAACGCCAGCTGAAGATCCGCGCCGGGCATGCGGGCGCCTGAGTTGGTGGCGAAAATAAGGTGGGTGACGTCACAAGCGGGGCGGCCCCACTCGGCCATGGCCTTCCTCGCCGCCGTGGCTGCGAGCTCCGGTACCGCGGAAACCAGGAAGCCCTGCCGGGAACCGAGGGACGGTAACGCGTGGTCGATGAATTCCGGGTGATCCCGGAATGTTTCTGCAGTGTGGTGGAAGTATCGCCTCTTTATTCCGGAATTCAAACCTACGTCGTAACGAACCAAAATTTTAAAACAATTCATCCAGTCACGTGCGTGTATTTTGTATGAAGAAACCACACGCACGAGAGGGCCGGCGATGATCTTTGGGTAGTGAGAAGCTCACATATTTTCTTCATCTTGGCCTTGAGCTTGGTGAGGTGGTCGCTCTTGGTAACCCGGAAGTACCAATCGGCATACTCCTCCTGTGGCACACAGTGGGTTGGGTTCGCGGTGCCTACTCCGAGCACCGCTGCGCGCTGCGCTGGCCAAGCTCTGTCCAAGGTGGTGCTAACAAGCAGAGGTTGAGGACCTGGTGTCACTGTAGCCGAGCACCGGGTTCTGTAGGAGCAGAAGCAACAGCACAACATTCAAATGTGAAAACTTATTAAAAGTGCTGAACAAACACTAGCAATTATTTGTGTCATGAAACTTCTGGTGCTGCCAAGAGTCAGTTCGCAATAGCTGTTATAATTTTTGCTTTTTTTTGGGGACAGATCAGATCCCTAATTATTTTCCTTGTGCGATGCATTTTGCGTTCATGTGAACAATAAAGGGTAACAACACTCCATCTCCTCTATTTTTTACACTACTCTCAATGGACGGAGTAACTCCTTTTTGTATTCTGTCAAGTTTTGAGAATACCCTTTAATTTTAATTTTTAAAGTAGAATCGGAGTAGAATAACCCGGATCACAATTGACGGTAGAGAATGGAAACCTTCCAGTAACTGTACTCATCAATTTTTTAATGGATAAACATTTCAATACTCATTTGCTGTCTAGCTACCTGCAAGGGCGCCGACCAACGGCAACTGAAGAACGGGGCTGGAGGACCACCTGTGCTGGTATGGCTGCCACTGCGTGAAGTTGAGTATTTCCGCGGGCAGAACCCGACTCCGTGCCTGCAGCTGCACAAGAGGGTGTTGACATCGGAGAGTGCCGTGCGCGGACCAAACAAGTATGAGCCATAAGTAGCGGCAAGGCTAAGCTGATCTCTTTGTGTGGGTATACTCTCAAACCCGGCAAGGCTTTGGACACTTAAATAGAGGTGCGAATCTGCATCGGTGCTCAACCTCCACACACAGTTCCTTATATTATATTAATTATTATTATCCCGCTGTCGTAAAGTAAGGAAAACATATATATTTTACGATCCTAAACAATTCATTGTGTTTGTTTAACTCTACAACAAAACTATGAGTCAATTTATTCTCTTTAACAATTCAAGTGGTGGTGCAATATAACATTGTTTTATTTGTTTCTTGACATACCAGTTGAATTCAATGTTCAAATTATATATGATGATGGTAGGCAGAACAATCTATGTTAAAATAATTATAGATGGCAAGACCCTCCCTAGCCGCCGCCACTCGAGCCCCGCCGTCTTCCCTTCCGGCGAGTTCACTGGCAACAAGGAGTGGGGATCCATCCTTCTCTTTTTTTTTTTGTGAGTAAAACAGGAGGAGAATCCCCTACTGGTATTTCTCATTTTTGTTATAAGTTCAAAAGGGTACATGGAAGATGTACAAAAAGGAAAAGAAAGAAAAGAGGCAACTGTACAACGATACAAGAGGCGACTTTGACAAAAGTCAAATAATCATAAAAATAAATAAAGGAACAAACAAACTAAAAGGAGCTAAGCCAAGCTTGAAGAGCAGACTTCTTCTGTCCTCTGGCCTTAATGATGGTAGTTTTCAATGCTACCCTAAACTCTCTCCTCCATGTGGCCAATAATGGTCTTGATGCGGGGGCTTGCCCGATCTTCTCGTCGTAGGATCGAGGGATAACTTGACCCGTACAACCTGACGAACCGATGGCACCAACAGCTGCTAGAACAGCCACCTGTGTCAAAATATTTCGCCCAACCATACGCTTTGGTCGATGCCTACCTGAACCACGCAAAGGTGAGGCAAAGCTCTTGCAAATCACAAGGAAACACAAGAACAAATGGTAGAGAAAACTCCCAATCCTCAAGGGGGCAACAATGGCACAACCCTAAGGATAAGAGCACTTGGCTTCTCTATTTTTCTGAGTTCAATTCGTGGTTAGGGTTTCCAGCAGGTGTACAAGTGCTATTTATACTAGGAACACCCCTCCTAGCTGGGTTTGGGCCTTTCCAAACAGGCCCGACATGAAAATGCTAAGTCTGCTGCGAGTTTGTTCCTTTTTATTCAGATCGGACAAGCCCAAACTACCAAAAAGGAACACAACGGTCTGTTCCTTTTTATTCAGATCGGACAAGCCCAAACTGGCAAAAAGGAACACAACGCGATACAAAGGGTCTGTAGCAGTCTCCACTAAAATGAGCATAACTCTCTACTCACGAGTCCAATGGATGCACCGTTTGTTGCATATGAAAGTAGACTTCAAGAGCTTTCTGTCCATCTATAATACTTGGGGTTGCTCCAATCAGGATGCTACAGAATTTGTCGTGAAGATGGAAGTCAAAATCTATGCATTAACGCATCAACTTGAATTTCCTCCATTGGGTCTCTTTGCCTTCAAGTGCTCAACCCATGCCTTTGTCTTGTGATTCAAACCTGAGAACAAGTAATGTACTTCCATTAGGCAGTACATGATTCTTATGAAATTCAAGTTCACAATCATTAAGGAAAAGATTCACCTCATGTTGTATTTGTTTGGCTTTGGCCCGGGTCATTGGCTTCTCGTAAGTGTAGTTGTGAAGCTGACGGTCTTGCTCAATATCTGACAATGGAGGGATGTCCTCATCATCCTCCCTTCTTCAAAAAGAGTCGACCTCGACTCTGATTGCTCATGACCGTGGTACGGAGACAAGTCAGCAACATTGAAGGTGTTGCTCGCTGCATATTCATCTCCCGGAAGCTCAATCTTGTATGCATTGTCATTTATTCTATCAAGAACCTTGAATGGGCCATCACCTCGAGGCAACAACTTGGACTTGCGTTTCTCCGGAAATCTGTCTTTCCGAAGATGGACCCAAACATAATCACCAGGCTCAAAGATCATCTTCTTGCGATTCTTGTTTGCCTTTGCAGCATAGTATCTTGACTTCTTCTCGATCTCTTGTTTGGTCTTCTTGTGGATTTGCTTCACATAATCAGCCCTCTTGGAGGCCTCCATATTTGCACGCTCTTGAAGTGGAAGTGGCAGCAAGTCAAATGGTGTTATTGGTTTGAAACCATAAACAACTTCAAATGGGCACATTTGTGTTGTCGAGTGGACTGCCCTATTGTATGCAAACTCAACATGGGGCAAGCAGTCCTCCCACTCCTTGAGATTCTTCTTGATCATTGTCCGTAGCAGCATGGACAATGTGCGGTTCACCACCTCCGTCTGTCCATCAGTTTGTGGGTGACAAGTTGTTGAGAACAACAACTTTGTCCCAAGTTTGGCCCACAAAGTCTTCCAAAAATAGCTCATGAATTTCACATCACGATCTGAAACAATGGTTCTAGGCACGCCATGTAGTCTCACAATTTCCCTGAAAAACAAGTCAGCTACATGCGACGCATCGTCGCTCTTATGACAGGGAATAAAATGTGCCATTTTTGAGAACCTATCCACTACAACAAAAACTGAATCCCTCCCCTTCTTAGTCCTAGGTAAGCCTAAAACAAAATCCATGCTTATGTCTTCCCAAGGTGCATTTGGAGTGGGGAGTGGAGTATACAAACCGTGGGGGTTCAGTTTTGATTTGGCCTTATGGCAAGTGACGCACCGCTGCACCATCCTCTCCACATCATGCCTCATCTTAGGCCAGTAGAAGTGATCACTCAACATCATGTAAGTCTTTTCTCTACCAAAGTGACCCATCAATCCTCCCATGTGTGATTCCTGCAATAAGAGCAAACGAATGGACGAATCTGGAACACACAATTTGTTAGCTCGGAACAAGAACCCATCATGCAAATGGTACTTGTCCCATCCTTTCCCTTCTTTACACTTCAAGTATGGTTCTGCAAAAACAAGGTCAGTGGCATATAGCTCCTTTATATTTTCTAATCCTGGAACCTTGACCTGCAATTGATTAAGCAAAACACTTTTTCGAGATAAAGCATCAACAACAACATTTTCCTTCCCTTTCTTGTAGTTGACAATATAGGGAAAAGACTCAATGAACTCAACCCACTTTGCATGCCTACGGTTCAGTTTTGCTTGACCTTTCAAGTATTTTAAAGCCTCATGATCAGAATGAATGATAAATTCTTTAGGCCATAGGTAATGTTGCCAAGTTTCAAGCACACGAACTAGAGCATACAATTCTTTATCATAAACAGGATAATTCAGTTGAGCACCACCAAGTTTCTCACTAAAATAAGCTATGGGCTTGCCATCTTGCATCAAGACACCTCCTATGCCTATCCTACTAGCATCACATTCTATCTCAAATGATTTCTGAAAATCAGGTAAAGCAAGCAATGGGGCTGAAGTCAAACAATTCTTTAGCTCTTGAAAAGCAGCTTCTTGTGACTTACCCCACACAAATTCAACACCCTTCTTTGTTAGCTCATTTAATGGGGCTGCAATGGTGCTGAAATTCTTCACAAAGCGTCGGTAGAAACCAGCAAGGCCATGAAAGCTTCTTACTTGGCTCACGTTGACAGGGGTGGGCCAATTCTTGATAGCCTCAACTTTTGATTCATCCACTTCTACTCCCTGTCCTGAAACAACAAAGCCCAAAAACACAACTTTGTCGGTGCAAAAGGTGCACTTTTCCATGTTAGCATACAACCTTTCAGTTCTAAGCACCTCCAAAACCATTTTTATATGCTCAACATGTTCTTTTATGGTACGGCTGTATATCAAGATATCATCAAAATAAACCACAACAAATTTTCCAATGAAAGCCCTCAAAACATGATTCATTAAGCGCATAAAAGTGTTGGGTGCGTTAGTCAAACCAAAAGGCATTACTAACCACTCATACAAGCCAAATTTTGTTTTGAAAGCTGTTTTCCATTCATCTCCTTCCTTCATCCTAATCTGATGGTACCCACTACGTAGGTCAATTTTAGAGAATATAACAGCACCACTAAGTTCATCAAGCATGTCATCAAGCCTAGGAATAGGATGACGATATCGAATAGTGATATTGTTAATAGCCCTACAATCAACACACATTCTCCATGTACCATCTTTCTTAGGAACAAGAATAACAGGGACAGCACAAGGGCTAAGACTTTCACGCACATACCCTTTGTCAAGTAGTTCTTGCACTTGTCGTTGAATCTCCTTTGTCTCTTCCGGGTTGGTGCGGTATGGTGGCCGGTTTGGAAGCGAGGCACCAGGGATGAGGTCGATTTGATGCTCAATACCGCGTAGTGGAGGTAGACCAGCAGGCACCTCCTCGGGAAAAACATCACTAAAGTCCTGCAACACATTAGCAACAACACTAGGAAGAGAGGTCACATCATTAGTGGAAAGAATTGCATCTTTGTACAGCAGCACAAAATGCATCATATGGGGATTGTCACTCATTTCCTTCACTTCAGATTTTGTGGCTACCATAACCATTCTTTTTCTCTCACCCTCTCTTTTACCACTCATGTTGTGCTTATGGCGCTCACTCACTGATTTTTGGACAGCACTAGTGTTTTTCTTTTCTCTCTCATTCTCACTCAGTTTCTTTTGCATGTTTGCTGCAATAATTTGAGTGGGTGTCATGGGCAGTAGCTTAACACCTTTACCTTTCCATTTGAAGGCATAGGTGTTATCACATCCATCATGTAAAGCTCGCCTATCAAATTGCCATGGCCTTCCCAACAGCAAGTGACTAACAGTCATGGGCACAACATCACATTCAACGGTGTCGGTGTAATCATGTATGCTGAAAGTGACTCTCACCATATATTGCACCTTGACATCTCCACTTTCGTTGAACCATTGGACATGATATGGGTGAGGGTGTTTGATCGTGGTTAGCCCCAATTTGTCACACATTTCTTTGCTAGCAAGGTTGTGGCAGCTGCCACCATCAATGATCAACTTGACCAGCTTGTTGTCCACCTTAGCTTGAGTTTGGAATAAGTTATATTTCTGCGCTTGTTCTTCATCTTTGACCTGAACACTCAATGCTTTGGTGACAACAATTGTGTTACCGGCCTCAAAAGGACAGTCCTCATAGTCATCATGGCTTGTTTCTTGAGCATCATCACACTTGTCATTTTCAGCTGGAATTTCACACTCATCTTCACTAGCTGAATCATATTCTCCACCTTCGGTTACAATCACAACTCGATTGTTTGGACAGTCCTTGATCACATGACCTCTGCCCAAGCACTTAAAACATTGAATTCCACTACTCCTAGAGGTGGAACCCGCTGCAACATCGGACTTTGATGGTGTTGAGTGAGCAGATTTTCCAGCATGGGGTGATGCAGCAGATTTTTCAGCAGTAGCAGAACGAGCATTGGAGTTAGAATTTGAACCGGGTGAAAATATACCTCGTCCCAAATCAAACCTTGCTGTTTTTGGAGCACTTGATGAGGCTCTTGAGCTGAATGTGGATGGTTTGCTTGGTCTAGCATCTTCTTGCAATTGTCTTTCAGCCTTTTGTGCAATATGCACTAGGTCCACAACAGTCTTGTAGGTCTGAAATTCCACCACACGTTTGATTGGCTTGTTAAGGCCGGAGAGAAAACGTGCCATGGACTGCTCTTCATCTTCATGCACACGAGCCCTAATCATGGCTTGCTCCATCTCTTTGTAGTACTCTTCCACGGACTTGCTTCCTTGCTTTAAATTCTGCAGCTTGTCAAAGAGATCACGTTTATAGTGTTTTGGAACAAAACGTGCTCGCATTTCCCTTTTCATCTCAGCCCATGTTGCCACTGGTAATTCACCATTCTCCTCTCTTTGGTTCTGAATTTGTTCCCACCAAATGAGAGCATATCCATCAAAGTCAAGTGCAGCCATATGCACTTTCTTCTCCTCTGAATAATTATGCACACGGAAGATTTTATCAACCTTCAACTCCCATGTGAGATATGCATCAGGATCAGATGTGCCTTCAAATTTGGGCATGCTGAATTTTAGCTTCCCAAACTTCTCTTCATTGGGCTGATCATTGCCATTGCGGTTTCGACGCTGAAAATTATCATTGCGGTGCAACCTAAATGTATCTTCTGGGTCAGTTTCAGGTGCAGCACCACGTCCACACCCACGGCCTCCTCTTCGGCCAAAGGCACCACCACCACGACCATGCACATGGGTGTCCAGATTTGCTTGCTCTTGCCGCTGTAGCCGAGCGGCCAACTCCTCATCGGTCTCATTCAGCTCTTCATCATGTACACCCGTGGCGCCACCTTCTTTCATAGCCTTCACCACTTCAGCAACCATTGTGGCTTGGATGTTGGTCATGTTGTCATTTAGCTGTTTATTGAAGTCTTCCACTAACTTCTTCAGTTGATCTTGTGTAACATAAGTTGGTTTGTTGCTCTCCACTTTCTCCTGCCATGATTAGTAGAAAATACAAGACAAATCCAAATTGTGTATGTTGTAGAAATCACTCAATCTCACCTTCTCTTACCACGTTTGTTCTTATGCGTCCTTGCTGAAATTTGCGAGCTGCACAAACCTTGGTGGTAGTAGGCACGACAAAGGTGATAGATCAAGCGAAATCAAAGTCACAATGCATCATAAACATAGGCTTATATATGGAGCTTGGAAGGTTATATATGTGGTATGCAATCTGAAACTTCAAGCTATTGTAAAGTTAAGTAAAAATCCAACCAAGATAACAAAGTCGAGTTGCTGAAATGCAAGACAATGTATATAGAAAATGTGTTTAGCAACTCACACACAGGATGGGGGAACTTGTTGCAGCCAAGGAAAAGAGCTAATTGAAAATTTCAATCAATAACAAAGCTCAAATGCTACACAAGTTATGGAGAAACGCTAGCTGATTGCTTACATAAAAGATAGGGCTACAAGATTTGCACAAATGATGACTTTATGAAACTGAACAATACAGAAGTACACTCAATGTGGTGATCTCAGCACTTGATCCTCTTTTTTTTTGCTCTGTTTCTTGTTCTCTTTTCTCTTTTTTTTTGTTCTTTTTGCTACTGAAATCAGCACACCAAAGAATTTTACAAGGCAATATATATATTCGAAGTAACTTTCAGTTTCATCGACATGCAAAGCCCAAGCAATAACCTACAACTAGTCTCAATAGGTTCAAAGTTTTCACAAAGGATAGTATGATGGTTCACTACTGAATTTTACTGAATGCCACTCAAAGTAAAGTTCAGTTTCAGCAATCTGAAATTTCAAGAGCAGTGGTAACTGAAGCTTTTCGTGCATAAATCAATAACAAATTGCAAGATTCACAATGCAAGCACCTAATATTCTGATAGGCCTTGAAACCAGCTTTCCAACGAGCTAAAGCACACCAAAAACGGATTTCATATGCAAAAGTTATGCATGTTTTGGTGTGTGGTATCCAAATTTCAAATCTGACCGCGAAAATGTTTCGGGCTGAAAATGGACTCGACCAAGAACACAAAAACGAAGGGGAAAACACAAATATTGATGGGGAACAAATGGGGAAAACAAATCAGAGGCGGAATACGAAGGGGAACACAAAGATTCAGCAACCAAACTCGATCTATTGGACTAGAACTTAACAAAACTCACTGAAATTTCAGATCGGGTTGTGGGATGTAGAAATTTTTGGGATTTTCAGTTTAGGACAACAAACAAAGGGGAAAACAAAGGGAAAACTAGGGATAACAGGGGTAAAGATCCTACGAGAGGAAACCGTAGCTCTGAATACCAAGATGATGCGGGGGCTTTGTAACAACTCTAAAGAATAAACCTGCATTTCATGTCATTCTCATCATGTCATCATGAGCATTGTAAATTATTTATTGATTTTTTTGTGTTAAGATGGTGCACATAAAATATCAAAGTAGCTAAAGAATAAAAGAAATGCTTAAAAAGAAATAAAATAAGAAGAAAAGTTATATTTAATATTTTTCTAATGCTTAAACATATCGAATAAAGATTTATGAAAATTCCCTGGAATTATTTTGCCTTGCAAAAATAATTGCAAGAAATAAACAAAGCTTCTTTAATTAATTTAGCTTTGATTTTTTATTTCGAAAACAGTTTGGAATTTTAACCTGGACCTAAAAGGAAAAATGTTTAAAACACTTTCAAATACCTCCCTGAATTTTCGTAAAATTTTTCGAGTAACGGAAGCATGAATTCTAATTGAAACAAAACCCAGGGGTGTTTTTGTAAAGTAGCTGCAGTCCCCACTTGTCATTCTCTTCCTCCTCTATCTCTCCGAACCGCTCGTCCGCACCGCCTTCTCCATGTCGCGCTGGCCGGCACGGCCGCGTGCCCCCTCCCTCCACGCCACGCAGCTGGTCGCTCCTTGCCGCCTCAATCCCGGACGTTGGGATAAAGCCCGAGCCGAGCTTACCTTCTTTTCTTCTCTCGGTTTTTCCCCCACCCGGACACCACCGCCCCGCGGCCTCCTCGGTTTCCCACCGCCCGACCACCTCCGACGGTCCCCGGCGAACCGGTCCCACCTACCGATCCGCAAGAACCCCCGGAACCTTCCCATGTTGTCCAATCGAGCTCTTCCGCCTCGGACTGAAGATCGAAGCTCGTCTCCCCAGAGCCGCCCTACCGGGTAGCGGCCACCGCGCCCCAAATTCCTCCTCCACGGTGAGTGATGTCTCTTTTTCCGCTTCCCAAGGTTGTGCAACCTCCTCTTCTATCCTCCGGCAGCTTATCCCCTCTTATCTTCCATGGTCCGACCGGAATTTAACAAATTTTTCTTCAACTCCGTGCATCGACGCCTCTCGCCTCACGGTGCGCGCCATGTTCGGCCATTCTTGGCCTTCAAAAACTCGATGCCGGCCTTCTCCATGATCCTCCGGAGCCCTAGCAAGAAGCCGTTCGTCTTTTGGTCAACCACGGTGAACACACGTCATCGCCGAACATCTCCTCCGTCCGCCTCTCGCCGCCGGTACCGCTCCGATCATCTTCCGGTGCCGGCGACCCCACCCATGTGATCCTCATGTCGAGCCGGCCCTATGGGGGTATTCCCGTCGCGGATGGACGCCGGCCGGTCAACTCCGGCCAAGCGCCGCCGCGCTCCGGCCACCCCGGCCATGGCCGTGGTGCTCCTGAACTTGGGCCGTACGCGGCTTCCGGGCCAAGCTGGGTCGCTGGGCTGGCAGCCGGATGGGCCTAGCCTTTCGGCCCGGTGGCTCCTTATTTCTTTTTCCGAATTTATTCAATTCCGGAATTGTTTCAAACTTCAAATATTCGTAGAAAATTCAGGAAAAATCAAAAAAATGTCAAACAAAGTTCTTTAGACTCCTAAAATTATTCTCTATTTAATTATGTATTCAAATACCTATTTTGAGAAATTATAATTTCATAGTTTAAATTAATTACCTTTCTTTAATTAAGATAACCTATTATTTTATGTTAATTATTAATTGTTTTTGAAAAATAAATTTCTTTAAAATTTAGAGATACTGCAGACGAAAGTGTTTGTGAAACCTGTTTTTCAAATTTCAACATAAACACCGTCATTTCATGTGATCCCGAATTAATAGCTTAAGTGTTTTCACATGTTGTTAAGCACTTATAATTGTTGTTAAAAACATGATTAATTACTAATGAATGAACCTGATTAATTATTAGTAATGAACAAGATTAATGATTAATTTTTAATTAATGACCTTGGTTAAGCAATAATTAATGAGCATGATCAACTGTTACTTATTGCTTAACAAACGTGATTAATTGTTAATTGCTAATTGCAAAGTAATAAACTTAAGTAATGATTAATGGCTAATTAACGACCTTGGTTAATTCAATCATTGCACATCATCTCATGAACATTCATGCATGCATGGTTGTGATTCGCGACGTATTGTTGGTCGACCTAGGTTACGGCGTGATCGAGGGTCCGTCCGAGGTCGAGGAAGGAGACGGAAGCTTCGAAGTCGACCAGCACATCGAGGAAGCTAACCCCGACTTGAATCAAGACAAGCCCCGGTGCATCCCACCTATGTTTTAAAGTCTTTTCTTTTATCACGATAATTGTGTCGTGATTGTGCATTAGGTTACGGGAATTTCTTGACACCCTAGATGCATGAGTAGAATTCCTATGTTACCTGTTTATCCCATGTTGGTTTGTATCCCGATAGCTGCTACGCTTAATTCACGGGGCTACGGTAGAAGTCGAGTGGTGCTGAGCACACTCGCGAGCTGAGTACGGTCCGATCTTAAAGCATGGAGGCTTTAAGTTGTTTGTTATCGTTCAAGTTGAAGTTAAAGATGAAGATGAAAATGAAATGGAGACCGGACGGGCCCTGTAGGAGAAAGGGCAAAGACGAGGTCTTGCAAGGTGGTAGCCCCGTCCGTGTCGTTCAAGGACCGTACCGTTGTTGGCCCTGCCGAGCAAGTATTTGAACGTACCGATTTACATACCGGTGTTTATGGGGCCAGGAAGCCGATGTAACCTAATTGCCACAGCGGTTGGACGTAGCCCATCCCCTAATTGGCTGGAGAATGAGGTGAGGCCTCATGTCTCAAAGGGAGAGGAATGGGTGGTCGCTCACGGATAACGTCGAGGACGGGTATCGCGTGGGGTCCCCGGGTTCTCGGGCGGATGGGAGACTAACCCGGCCACTGCCGGGAATTAGCGTGAAAGGTTGTCGTATGCGACCAACGGGGTGCGTATACGCCGTGTAAACGGGTTTTCCCAGCTGGTGAAATCGATTCGAATCGCTGTCCCTCGCGAGTAATGAGTACTGCTTGTTCACCGTGTCACATCGTAGTTAATCAAGTGAAAGATGAAGGAAGAGAAATGAAAGGATGGTTGGTTGGAATTAATCTTTTCCTGCAAACTTGATTGCAATAGTGATAGTCTGCAAACCTAGAGACTAATGAACTTAACGTGAGCTAAAATACCGAAAGTAAGGACTCAACCTTTAGTGCTGTTTTCGCAAAGGAGTAAACCCCACAGCTAGAAAGCCTTTGCATACTAGGCGTCGGCCTTAGCGTGCCATGTTGATGGGTAAGTCTTGCTGAGTATTAGAATACTCAAGGTTTGTTCGTTATATTTTTCAGGAATCGAGTCGTACTTCCACAGCTTGTACGGTAGTCCTGGAAGTGGAGTGTCCCAAGTGTGGTTCCCACCAAGGGGAACGGTTTCCGACGTCGTGGAAAGAAAGGACCGTGATGTACGAAGGGCTCGAGTGCATCACGTTGATCGTCTAATAGTGTTTTGTTGTATAAAGTACAAGTTACCGCTGCAATACTCGTAGGTTGTTAAACTTCAATAAGAATTATATTTTCCGTTGCATCAATGTTTGTACTTCGAAAACCTGGTTGTATTATACCATGATGTATATATGCTGGCTTGTATGAGATGATACACCGTTGTAACTCGCTTCGTCGAGTGTCCCTCTCGTTCCGATTCCTGGGTGTCCCGGAGGGATGTCACGAGCTTGCCCGATCTTCTCGTCGTAGGATCGAGGGATAACTTGACCCGTGCAACCTGACGAACCGATGGCACCAACAGCTGCTAGAACAGCCACCTGTGTCAAAATATTTCGCCCAACCACACGCTTTGGTCGATGCCTACCCGAACCACGCAAAGGTGAGACAAAGCTCTTGCAAATCACAAGGAAACACAAGAACAAATGGTAGAGAAAACTCCCAATCCTCAAGGGGGCAACAATGGCACAACCCTAAGGATAAGAGCACTTGGCTTCTCTATTTTTCTGAGTTCAATTCGTGGTTAGGGTTTCCAGCAGGTGTACAAGTGCTATTTATATTAGGAACACCCCTCCTAGCTGGGTTTGGGCCTTTCCAAACAGGCCCGACATGAAAATGCTAAGTCCGCTACGAGTTTGTTCCTTTTTATTCAGATCGGACAAGCCCAAACTACCAAAAACAAACACAACGGTCTGTTCCTTTTTATTCAGATCGGACAAGCCCAAACCGGCAAAAAGGAACACAACGCGATACAAAGGGTCTGTAGCAGTCTCCACTAAAATGAGCATAACTCTCTACTCACGAGTCCAATGGATGCACCGTTTGTTGCATATGAAAGTAGACTTCAAGAGCTTTCTGTCCATCTATAATACTTGGGGTTGCTCCAATCAGGATGCTACAGAATTTGTCGTGAAGATGGAAGTCAAAATCTGTGCATTAACGCATCAACTTGAATTTCCTCCATTAGGTCTCTTTGCCTTCAAGTGCTCAACCCATGCCTTTGTCTTGTGATTCAAACCTGAGAACAAGTAATGTACTTCCATTAGGCAGTACATGATTCTTATGAAATTCAAGTTCACAATCATTAAGGAAAAGATTCACCTCATGTTGTATTTGTTTGGCTTTGGCCCGGGTCATTGGCTTCTCGTAAGTGTAGTTGTGAAGCTGACGGTCTTGCTCAATATCTGACAATGGAGGGATGTCCTCATCAGGTCTCTTGTTGTAAAAAATTATGTTGTTTTTATGTTTCCAAATACACCAGGTGGCAACTATGATTTCTCTGTAGATTGACAAAAAATTCAGTATATTAGCATTTTCTATTATGTCCACTGTCTCCAAGTTCAGGTCCCAAGAGAAGTTGAGTAATCTCCAACACCAATTAGAGAACGAGCAAGAGAAAAGGAGATGGTCCAGGTCTTCTCTATTCCTCTATTGCATAAAACACAACTATAACTGTCCAAGTGTTGGTTTTTTCTTCTCATGATATTTTATTTCTAGTATTTATTCCGTCATGAAACAATGGCCAAAAGAAGAATTTCTCGTGACCTCTGCATGCTGTTGACCAAGTCCATACAACGGGTCTTGGTGCTGGTAATGGCCCTTTCAGAGATTTATAAGCCAATTTTGAGGAAAAGAGACCATTACCCCAGATGTACAACCATTTGTCAAAAGTGACACTCTGCAGTACAATTGTATCTAGCAAGTCTTCAATTTGTAGTAATTGTCCAGAGCCTACAATCGATAGAGGTTAGTTAAGATTTCTTTCAGTAGGATTGGTGTAGTAATGGAAAACTGACATTTTTTCATCCCTTGCAGCTACAAAGAGTTGACGGAAGTTGAGCAAAGGAACTCCTAAGTTCCACATATCAGACCAGAAGGCCACCAATTTTCCATCACCCATGATCTCACATCTTGCAAGAGCTCTGAACTCAGCATTAAGAGTTAGGATATCCCTCCACCAAAAAGAGCCAATATGTCTTCTATGATGACGTACTTTGCCATTTGAATAGTAGGCCTGCCGAATTAGGTTCACCAAAGGGATGTTACGCCTATTATAGAATTGTGCAAAAATTTCATCAGAAGTGCTTTATTCTGAACTTTCAGGTCAAGAATGTCGATTCCACCATCCTCCTTAGGTCTAGTAGCCTTCTTCCAAGCTACCAAACATTTGCCCTTTTTGTGATGTTTCCCCCACTCTAGAGGCCATATTTTCTATATTTATCAACTTGTTCCCAAGATTGGGCCAGGGACTTTAATGATTGTCAAGTAATTATGGAAAGAATGGCTCTAATCCATGCTATCCACTTGTCGGAGAAACCATTATACTTAAACATGTCCAAAATCACTTGATGTTCAATTTTGTCAAAAGCTTTTTCAAAATCCAATTTCAGGATAACTATTTCTCTCTTACTTTGCTCACGCATATGAAGCAATTGGAATGCCCATGCAAGGCAATCTTGAATAGTCGTTCCCTTAATTAAAACCATATTGGTTTTTATGCACTACAAACATGATAACACCTTGTAGCCTATTAGACAAAAGTTTTGTTAGGATCTTCGAGAGAAAGGTCGAGGAGGGAGATAGGCATGTAATCACCGATGGTTTCAGGATCCTGTATTTTTGGTACCATTACAATGTATGAACCATTAATACTCTGAATATTCATGTTTCCTGTTGCAAAATCATTTACCAATCTCCTCATTTCAGGTTCAATTATCCCCCAACACTTCTTGAAAAAAACATCCATTAAATCCATCCGGGCCAGGAGAGTGATCATTTGGTAAGTCTTGTATAACAACCTTGATTTCATCATCTCAAAAGGGGCCATCCAGAACTGTCAATTTTATAGGGTCAAATAATTTAGCTAGATTAAACCTATTCCTGTAAAATCACTTTGACCTAATATTTCTCTCGAATGAGTTCCACAGAGCTGCCACCTTTAGATCATGGTCCTGAATAATTGTACCATCGGACAATTTAAGTTGAGACATGAGATTTCTCCTGAAATGCTGAGTTGCATAAGCTTGGAAGACTGAAGAATATTCATCCATGAAGCAAACCCAATGAAGGCCCTTTGTTTCCGGCATATTCTCTTTCCTTCAAGTAGCTTTAATAGATACCTTATTACTATTCTTCTGAAATTTTTCTCTATAACATTCAAAAGCCTTTGCTCTTCCAGCCCATCTAAAATAGCAAGAACTGTGTTTGAATTACAAATGAGCTTATTCAGCTGAGACAGTTCCTTGCTCTACTTCTTGAGACCATGTCTCAAAAATTTTAAATTAACATTAACATTTCTTGCTGCATTAGCTAAATAGGGAGCATTATTCCAGAGTCTCTGAACAATGGGCATGAAAGAGTGAAATTCAGCCCAGTAATTTTCAAATTTGAAAACATTGGCTTCTGGAATAGAGGTGCTAATTTGAGAAACATAAGGAATGTGATCTCGACATCACTCTTGCCAAAGGCCGGACCGGGTATTGGGATAAGATAAACACCAAGAAGAAAAAGTAAAGACCTAGTCCAATTTCTCGAATAGAGGATATGATTGCATATTGCTCCAAGTAAAGGTTCTTCCTTTGAATGGAAATTCCACTAATTCTAGGTGTTGGATAACGTCATTGAACAAGAGCATTTCATTAGCATTCCCCCTAGTCTGTTTCTATTATTAGGTTAAAATCACCCATCAAAATCCAATCATCAAACGAGCTAGTGTCTAGATTGTATAACTAGGAAATGAATATTTGTTTCTTCCTAGGAGCTGCTGGTCCATAAATATTTCTGATATGGAAAATTTGACTAGATAAGCAAGAGGACATATTCAGTGTTAAAGAGTAAGAGTCGATCCACCACAACTCCATCAAAATGAGAACCCTTCCACATGACCAACAGGCTACCGAGGCTCCAATTGAAGGTGAAAAAGCAATTTTGTTAAAGGCTCGAGTACTAAACTTTCGAAGGTAAGCCTGATCAAACTCCTCCCTTTTTGTTTCTTGTAGACAAATGAAGAACAATTACATTCATTTATCTTATCTCTCTGATTTCATCCTATTTTTCTTGAGAGTTAATACCTCTAACATTCCATGATAAAATATTCTAATTTCTAGTAGATATTGCATCATGTTCAATGTTTTGCATGATAAAATTGGATTTACTAAAAAGAAAACAATCATTCCAATCATCCATAGCATCAACCCACGAGACCATATCACAGAGCACATGCAACAACCATCCATATCCACATTTGCATAACCACTAGATTATAAACATATAATAGAGACCAACTAAAGAGAAACAGCACATCCCAAACATAAGCACAACCAGCAAACTTCATTATTTCATAAGGAAACCACATATCAAGGTGTTCCATCCTCCACCACTTGAGACCATTGATCAGGACAGCAAAAGACAAACCCAGTATTCAAGACAAGCTTTAAAAAATAAAAGCTAGGACAACTACTAAGAAAGTAGCTCCTAGGGACACACTGAAATAAAACACAATTATTCATCATCACTAGGGATGACAACATCCTCTAGGGCATCAGCAACCAAGTCCACATAATCCATCATGAGAAAGCCTTCTCCAATAGCTTAGACATTCTCAACCGAGAGCTCGGGGGTGGAGCAGCACGAGGATCAGCCAGCACTCCCACAAAAATATCCTATCCTATCCAACATCCTCCGCATGAGCTTCCACATGAGCAATATCAAGGTTCAACCTCTTGTTGTGCCTAAGAAGGCTGACATCAACGGGGTTCCAGAGCTTCCTGCCTCTGCGTTTGCATGGAGTGAAGTTGTTTGGGAGCGGGATCTCCATTACATCATCATCATCTATCTCTTCAAGCACACAAGACCTAGGTAGCTTATCGAAGTAGTCACCTTGATCGAAAGCGATGAGAGTCCTTTGCCCCCACATTCACTGAATAGAACCCATGCCAATGTCAGTGGTGATCCGAGAGGGATCAATCGCGAGATAAACCCATAGGAGCAGCAAATAAGCAGTTTTACATGTTCGGAAAGCAACAAGGTGAGGATCAATAACAACAATATTTCCTGCATCAGCTTCAACCATCATCACATCCCCAAGCAACATCAACAAGGTCCTCAAGAACAAGAACATTACCAACTCCATCCACATTCATGAGGGCCTCCATGTCCTCAAGCTCCACAAGTTCCTCTTCCCGAGCGGGCATTGTCCCAATGAAGTCCTCTTCAAGAACAATCCCCGACATCGACAAGCACGTGCGACACACGCCCGATCTCAATGCCGGTCCCAAGGCCTTCCGGATTAGAAATCGGAGGAGCCATAGACAGCCGGCGCACAACATTGGAGCCCCTAGAGTCATCGGAGCGGCGCATAGGGGATGCCACTCTAGATGCCTCCCCGGAGTTGCCCTAGCGATCAAGACCCATCTAGCGCAAAGGAGAAGGGGGCAGAGGATGAGCAAACCGTTCCTCCGGAGAAGGCATATCATCCCCCACTGGTAGGACCCATTCCATGGCCAAGAGAACCACCAAAGTAGTAAAAGAACGCACAACGAGATCATCCCACACAAGTGACCAACACATCATCCGGCAGCACAACACTATCATGCATCATTACTTTGACAACAACACTAGAATTGGACACACTATCATGGATTTGGACCAAATGACCAAAGCCCGGAAGAACTATCTCTATGACCCAGGGATGATGGCAATCCAAATGGAAATTAAGTAGCACAATCCAGACACTTCTATCCAACTCACAATCGGTAGCATTGGCTACCTCATCATGCTTTACAAAGCTAAGAGAGTAAGGACCAAATGAAAGCTCCCCTCCCCGATGATGTGTTCCTTCTCAAGGCATGAATCAAAAGGTAATGAAAGCTGCTCCCAAAGGGCAGTGGCTCAACCCTAGTGGATCGAACCAAGCGATCGCGAGCGTATACTCATAGAGCATAGGAGCGTAGGAAGCGAAGTCACTCTTATTCACCTTAGGGTCGAGAACAGTAATGGTGACCACCTCATTCACCTTCTGCAGTAGACCAACAAAGGATTGAAGATGACGATATGGCGGGTCCCATGCCTCTAGAGGCGGCCGATCCTCCGAGCGGAACCCAGCTAGAAGGAAAGGGCGAGGATTAACCTCATAGTTTGCCATGGTTCGGTGACCACTAGACAAAGCAGAGAGCTTGAGACAAAGCGGGATTTGGTGCGAAGAAGGGGAAGAGTCACGGTTGAGAGGGGAGCGAGCAACGGAGGAAGTAGCATGCTGAATTATAGCCACCTAGGCCGGAACCAGATTGAGCCGAGACTTGACGACATGCTAGGCCTTTAGTTTTGCGATGACAAGTGGTGAGAAAAATGCCCATAAAAGAAACATGATTTACATTGAATTTGATTGACACAATGACGGGCTTAATGGCAAGGGGATAGGCAAGGAAAACAATTAACACCTAACTTAATGGCCCTAGAGGATCCGTTGTTACCTTTTGAAAGCTAGACACCACTACAACAATCCCATTGATCCATGACAAACTCGGAGTGACGTTTAAGCTGACCGTCACAAACAAACTCATTCTATGACGATTTGTACGTGTTCGTCACCGATAGTTATGGGTCCGAAACCCACCAGAACTTAGTGATGGTTTTTATGACGATCTAATACAAGTCGTCATGAAATGGAAACATCGATCGTCACAGATTTGCTGCCGCCTTCATGACAATTATTAAATTCCGTCATGGTTGAAATAATAATTGAAAAAAGGTCTTCATACGTGAATCGAACCGTGGACCCACTTGTTGGGTGTGAACCTATTTGCAAGTTCTGGTGGTTCAGGGTCCACATGTCATTGTATCCCTCTTCCCTGCCATGTGGGACCCATTGTCGGTGCTCGCCGAGGCTATTAGCATAAAAAATTTGTGCTTCCTCAAGGATTCGAACCCGTGACCTGGCTCAATGACTGCTACAGACTTACCACTGCACTACTTCACGAAATGTGGTTGGTTTGGAACAGTTTTAAATTAGTAATAACAATTCACAAGTCGCATGCTAGTGTCTTTGAAGTAACAGACGAGATGGGAAAATTCGACCACCGCTCGCCATTGGCACGGCGGCGCTGGTGTCGCCGACGGTGACTCTTCCCTTGCCGCGTACGCACCAGGTGAGGGGAGGTCAATCTTTTTGCTAGGAGCCTCTAAGCTCGCTAGCACCCGACATTTTGTTGCGCCATTGCAGGTCGCCATCGAGCTGTGCCGCCGCCGGCTGCCACTGCCGGTTGGGCAGCCTCTTCCTCGTGAATTGGAAGTGGCCTACGGTGTTGACTGCACCTCCTCCTCGTGGATCTCTAGTCACCCACGCCCTAAAGGCAGCCCTTCTTCCCCATCTCTCAACATCAGCCTGCAGAGGTATAGATGTGTTTTCCAATTCTTTGACATCGATTTAGAAATAGGATGTGCAGAGTTACTGATTTATTTTTGTCCGATGCTTGAACAGATGGATAGAAATTGGGTGCATGGTACACTGTTTACTCATGAATACATTAAAGGTGTCAAAGAATTTATGAACTTTGTTAAAGGGAAATTCAGGGAAGATGAGAAAATATTATGCCCATGCAGCAGATGCCTTAATCAGGAGAACCAGCATCAATCCATTGTGGAGAAGCACATATTGATGAATGGAATGGAAACTACGTATACTCGGTGGATACATCATGGAGAGGAATTTGATCCAGCTATTATTGAAAATTCTGTTCATGTGCATGAGGATGGTTACATACATGGAATTGGTGAGACTGAGGATGTCAATATTGGGGCTGATCGGTTTGAAGGCATTCTAGAAGACCTACACACAGCAGAACAGGTTACTAACCAGGATGGTGAAAATGAAGATGGAAATATCGATGCAAACTCTCATGTGAATGACTCATTTTTTGCAAATGTGATGAAAGAGGCGAAGCGTCAGCTCTATCCTGGTTGTACAAAATTTTCAAAGTTCTCCTTTGTGGTAAAGCTACTCCATATGAAGTCATTTTACAAGATCAGTAATACAGCATTTTCTGCAATGTTGAAGATATTAGCTGATGCATTCCCAGATTGCAATACAATCCCAAAATCATATAATGATGCGAAGAATCTTCTAAAGGTTTTAGGTCTTGGGTATGACTCAATACATGTGTGCTCAAACAATTGTGTTCTTTTCAGAAAGAAATATGCTAAGCTTGACAATTGTCCAATTTTTGGCGTGTCAAGATGGAAAGACCCGGATAGAAAGAAGATTCCACAGAAAGTTTTGCGGCATTTTCCACTGGCACCTAGGCTGCAAAGGCTGTTTGTTTCCAAAGAAGCATCGGAACAAGCACAATGGCACAAAAAGAAGCGAGAGGCCCGTGAAAAGGAAATGAGCCATCCTGCGGATGGTGCGGCGTGGCAAGCTTTTGATGAACAATATCCCAAATTTGCAGAAGATGCCAGAAACATTAGACTAGGCCTTGCTACTGATGGGTTCAATCCTTTTGGAAATATGAACACCAAATATAGCATGTGGCCTGTTTTTGTTGTGCCATACAACCTTCCACCATGGGCATGCATGGAAGAGTCAAATTTCATGATGGCATTATTGATTCCTGGTCCATCAACACCCGGTAAGGACTTTGATGTTTTCCTCGAGCCTCTTGTAGAAGATTTACTTGAGCTTTGGAAGGGGGTGCGGACTTATGATGCTCTTGATGGAAAAATGTTTAATCTTCATGCTGTGGTATTGTGGTGCATTCATGATTACCCGGCTTTGAGCACACTTTCTGGGCGTACCACAAGAGGTTATTTTGCATGCATTCATTGTGACAAGAACCCTTTGTCATATGCCTTGAGGAGTAAAATTGGGTATATCGGGCACTATCGTTTCCTTCCAAGGGGACATCGTTTGCGGAGGAACAATGAGTATGCTGGCCTACATGATAGCGACGATCCACCTGGTAAATTTTCTAAAGAGGAGCTGCTATCGGAATTGGAGAAGGTTAGACATGTCGGACACGGGAAGCAACAAGGGAGCTTGAAAAGGAAGCGTTCGGACATGAACAATGAAAAAAAGATTTGGAAGCGGAGGGTTTGTTTGTGGGACCTTGAATATTGGGAACATCTTATGCTGAGGCATAATCTTGATGTCATGCACATTGAGAAAAATATATTGGAGAACCTACTTTATACAATTCTCAACATAATCGGCAAGACAAAGGACACAGCTAAATCTAGGTTTGATCTAAAAGATTTGGGAATTAAACATGACCTGCAACTAAGAGAGGAAGGAGATAAATGTGAGATGCCTCATGCTCGATATACCTTGTTGAAGGAACAAAAGGTTGCCTTTATTAACTTTTTAAGGGATGTAAAGTTTCCAGGATGGTTATGCCTCTAACATCACAAGGTGTTTAAGTGATGATGGAACCAAGGTACAAGGTCTAAAAACACATGATTGTCATATTATTTTGCAAAGGCTTTTGGCAGCTGGCATTAGAGGATTAGTGGACAAGGATATTTATGAAGCCATCGCTGATTTAGGGAAGTTCTTCAGGGAATTGTGCTGCAAAACTCTTAACAAGGATGTGTTGGCTGAAATGAAGAATGAAATCCCTTTAATTTTGATGAAGCTTGAGAAAATTTTCCCACCGGCTTTCTTTGATGTGATGGTGCACCTTGCTATACATTTACCCGATGAGGCATTGCTTCGAGGCCCTGTACAATATGGGTGGATGTATCCAATTGAAAGGAGGTTGTGTACTTTGAAGCGTTATGTGCGGAATAGAGCACGGCCGAGAAGGTTCGATTGCTTGAGGCATATGTTGCTGACGAATGCTTGACATTTTGCTCTAAGTACATAGATGATGTTGAAACCAGATTCAATCGGCAGCCAAGAAATCAAGGATTTTCAAATGAAGAAGCCTATGATGTTGACGTTTTTGGTCATGGTGTTAATTTTACTTCCACATCAGAACTTGTATATGATGAAAATGGCTTTGATCAAATGGTGTGGTATGTGCTGAACAACTGTAGCCAGGCTGAGAAATATGTCAAGTACGTTGTCACTTCTATACTTATTATCAAAGATCAGAATTTTAAATATTTTGAATATTGACATGGTTTTTATTTTAGAATGTTCAAAGATGAATTAGAGAGAGCACAAGTGCTTATAACTGAAAAAACACTTCGACAAGGATTTCAGAACTGGTTCAGGAATCATGTCAGTTTTCATTCACAAGTTTTGTACTTATTGCTTTGACATTATTTAGTATGTATTCTCATATAAATGTTGTGGCAGGTGATGATGTTGCGGACAGCTAACGAAGAAGAGGTAAATGATGATCTCTTTTCATTAGCATGTGGTCCTGATTTCAGAGTCAAGAAATACTCATCTTGCATAGTGAATGGGGTTCGTTTTAACACCGTCGACCGTGATAGCAATAGGAGGACACAGAACAGTGGGGTTATGTCCCTAGGTACACATAACAATAGTGTCATTGATTTTTATGGAACCCTAAAAGAGATCATTCAGCTAGACTACAATGGTGATGACAGATCAGTCGTTCTGTTTAAATGTGACTGGTACAAATTGGATGGAAAGAGTACTGCACCGAAAGATGATAAATATTTTAAAAGCATCAATATTGGAAGTCTATGGTACAAGAAGGATTCTTTAATTTTGGCGACTCAAGCTAGAAAGGTCTTCTATATTCCAGACACACAAAATGGAAACAAATGGCGAATTGTCCAAACATTTGATCATAGGCATCTGTTCAATGTTAGAGAAGCTGAGGGATCTTTGTATGATGCTCCTGCATATCAAGATGACGAATGTTGCGAACCGGAGGGTATGCGAATGGCAGTTTCAGACCTCACATGCCAGCAGCCATTAAATAGAGAGAATGAACAACCCACTGTGTTCCAAGCTGCTGAAATTGCCCTTTTGATGAAAGAAACTGACAAAGACGTGTCCGGAAGTGATACCGAAGATGAAGCAGATGACACACTTACAGTGTATTGCAGTGACAATGAAATTGAACCAGAGGTCGATAGTGATGATGAGTAGCTATTTCCAATGGGCATATTTTATTCTGCTGTAATATTCTGAATTGAGATGACGGTGTTGTATTGTGACTAAAATGAACCATGTTAGTATGCAAAATGCTGCATTCTGTCTGAAGCAACAGTGTTTTTATTTCAGCTAATCAGAGATGTATTATGAAATGACTGTATGTTTTATTCACATCATGATTGTCTTTCTCTGATTTTCTTTGAAAGATATATCGAGTAGTGGAACTAAGTATATCCTTCTTGATTGGAGTGCTTCTAGTAGTTGCTTCACTGATGGTTGGCTTATCCACGGTGAAACTGCTCTGTTTTGATGTGCAGCTCGCATATTAACACTGAAACTACTACTTCTCGAACACTGATTGCTAACTCGGGTCAGCCTTACTAGCTTCGCCCCTTCTTACCACCATATATGTATCACCGTGTTCATTATGAAAAGATAAAAAGGTGTATCTTTACTTGTCTAGTTAAACGGTGATCAACTTATTACTATCAATGCATCATTCTTATTTGATATGGTTTTCAAGTAATGTTGAGGTATGACAATGCCAAAAGATAATACTTTTGAAAATCAAGTTTGACCGCTCCTCTTATTCAAAATTTTTATGTAAATACTATTTATTTTTGTATGACTTATTTTATTATTAAAGAAAATGATATTTCAATCATGTTATATTTATTTTAACATTTTCACAAAAAAATTGAATAAGACGAGCGGTGAAACCTAATACTGAAAAGTCAAAAAATGACAGTTTTTTGTGAACGGAGGGAGTATTGTGTTTGGGTGGTGCTAATTAGGTGAAAGATTGGTGCTTAATCATTGAATCTTGCTTATCACTCGGGCTGGCTGTCGAGCCAGCTCAGCTCGGCTCGTGATCAGCTCGCTTTAGCTCGGTAACATAATGAGCTAGCTCGATTTAGCTCGTTGTACTAACAAGCAAATAATAGAGCTCGGCTCGGCTCATTATACTCACAAGCTAGCTCATTATGGCTTATCGAGCTTTATATAAAAATATATTTTAAATTACATATAAATTGAAATAATGAGCCAGCTCGAGCTAGCTGGAGTTGGCTCGTTATCTTAACGAGTTAAAATACTAGCTCAACTCGTTCCAAATTAAAACGAATGAGTCGAGTCGAGTCGAGCCGACTTCGAGTCGAGCGAGCTGGCGAGCCACGAGCTTTATTGCCACCCGTACTTATCACCGAGCTGCCAGTGCACTTGGCAACGCAAGTGTAGCTTTGCCCATGATTAAGACGGTGTCGAGGTAAGTAATTGAATCATATGTGCTATCATTCATGTATACCGATCAAGTGTATTACAAATTTCGTTCCAAATTATTATTATATTGTTCATATATTGCATTAATGGTAAAATACCGATACATAAAAAGTAATGATAGGAAGCAGTTGGCACATAAAAAAATTTGTAACGAGCTATAATTGTTGCTTATAATACAAAAGACGAATAATTGTTTTCAGTCATCCGAGAAATTTAGAGCCTTTTTCACTATTTTACAGTGTAAGAAATATCCAATATAGTGTGTAAGCAATCTAAAGATTCTCGAAGCTTCCAAATGTACGCAGCCAGCGAAAATAAAGCGCGCGCTCCCGTCCTAGTTTTCGCCCCGCCCGCCATTCCTGTTCCCCGTCCCGCCCACAAGTCATTTTTTTTGGCCCTGCCCGCCATTCCTTTTCCCCCATCCCACCTGCGAATTGACCACGGTAACCAACCAGGTTCCCCAGAATTAAGAACCAACCCCATGTGAACCAGCCAATGTACCAAGGATAGCTATGTAATTTCTGCACCGGCCGCATATATCTGTCAATCTGTGGGTACAGAGCCACCAAATTTTCCCCCACCAAGTTTTCCCCAACTCCCCTTCCCTCTCCGCCATCCACCTGTGCCGCCGCCGTCCCTCTCCGCCGTCGACGTCTCCTTCCCTCTCCAACGTCATCGACCACCGTGCAGCTGCTCCTCTGTCGCTGGCACCTCTTCGCGGCAACCTCGTTGTTGCGGTCTTCAACTTCTGGCCATGCCGACCAAGAATGGACGACAACAGCAAGGTATATTCCTTCGCTCTCAAATGTGGGCATACCAGTGCAAACCGTCTTTCTTTTCAGTTTTGCTCTAAAATGTTTTGGATTTACTTCATCCTGCTTGCCTATACCTGCTCGTCCATGTGCTCTGTTCTTGTATTTGTCCTGCTCTTACACGTGCTTTGTTCAACTAAACTAGTCTCTGTGTTGCAAATCTATCTCTTGCTAGTCCATGTGCATAGGAGTCCGTGACTCTTGCTAGTCTCTGTTGCAAATCTATATCCTACTGCAGAATAGTAATATCTTGTTTTTTTTTGGCACATCCCAGAACCAGCATTACATCCATATGAAGCACTAAGGCTGAAACAGTGCATGCAGAACAATGCAAGGTTGCGGCAGCTTTGTCTTCCTATAGCATCTTCCATCCTTACAACACACGCTGCCATTATTTCAAAGGATAGAAATGGTGAAGGCTCTGAGTCTGAGTATGAACCTGAACAAGACGAGACCCGTGAAGCAGATTTGTCCGATGAAAACACATATAAGGTGATAATTCCTCCATCTTTTCATGGATTAGCATGTTTCTTTGCTAATCCGAGTACGGCCATGAACATGTATGCTTTGTTGATTGATGTATGGATTTGACCATTGCAGGATTCTATGGCTTCCAAGAAAAGTACAAAGACAACTACTACAAAGCCCCAGCCTGCTAAGAGAGTCCTTGCACAACAGCAAACTACTAGAGTTACAAGGTCAAAGAAAAGCTTGACAGTCCAAGATGATGCAAGTACCGAGCGCTCACAAGCTGAACATTTCACAACAACTGAAATCCATGTGACAGCCTCTTCCCTGCCTCATACCACTGAAGCTGAAGAAATTGCTCAAGGGCTCAGTCGGATGGCCAATAATGAAGGGAATGGTAATGCCGAGCCTGCCATTGATAACCACATTTCCCAGCAGGATGGGGAAACCCAATTGGATGTCTATGAAGGTATGTTACATGCCATTCAACATTTATCCTTTTTTTAATATTCAACCAGTTGAGTTTAGTAACAGCAGTTCCTGTTTACATGTGAAAGTAGGAGGACGCAAGAGGGGAATTAATATGGGAAAAGGTCTCCAAAAGATGTCTCGATCTCGGCGTGGCAAACTGCCTGTCATCATTCCTCAAGGGAGGATAAGGCCGGTAGTACCTCTTATTGCTGCAAAGTTTGCAACTGAATGCAACATTGCAGTGAGGAATCATATGCCTGTGTTGAAGCACTCGGAAGGAATACAAGCAACATTCTGGACTGTTCGGACAATTTATAGGCAAGCTTAGTGTAAGTACTCCAATATTTTTCCCCCTTTCGTGTACCAAGCTGTTGATTTTGTAATATCAAAACTCTTATGCATATTCATTTGTGACTAGGCAAAGTTTGATATCGACACAAGTGCCACCATAGTTCGAAGGCTTGTTCTCGGATGATGAAAAATGCGCTTCGGCAACAACGCTATAGGCTGAAGAAAAAATATTTTGATCCTTATCCTCTACATTTGGTTAGCAAAACTTCTCCAGTGAAATCTATGTCTGATGAACAGTGGAATGAGCTTGTTGAAGCTTGGAAGAATCCCATTAAGATGGTATTTCCTTTTGTGGGCCCAACCTACTTTCTTGTGAATGGTGATCAGGCACATGCTTTGATTCTATTCTGGTGTTATGTAGGCAATATGTGAGAAGAACAAAGCTAACCGAGGTCAAGTGAAGTTCCATCAAACAACCGGCTCACGTAGCTACATGGTGCAATGTGAAAATTTGGCAAGTTACACCTGTTCATCTGCACATTCGTTATGGGAATATGGTGACTGTTTATATTGAAATATCTACCATTGCTAATGTTGTCAAGATCAGTTTATTAACATGAACAGTGACGTACATTCTGAATTATAATGTCCATATGAATTATATGTGCTGAATTACACTTGATGTCCATTCAGAATTATAATGCCCATTCAGTTTCACATGTTTGGATCAGTTTTACTCTTACTGTCCATTCTAAATTCTGGATGTGTCTGTTCTACGCTTGATGTTCAAAGTGTTAGTAAACAAACTAGGCAACTTCATGTGCTGTTTTGCACTTGTTTCTCCTATGAACTGAACTTAACTGGACTAAAAAATGAGGCTAGACAAGCTGTCCATGTGTTGTTTTGCACTTGTTTCTCTCCCATAAACTGTTGTGATTGTGCACAAATTTGTAATCTTGTTGCATCCATGTCATTTGTAGGGAGATAAGTACAATGATGAAGATCCCAACGCATTTGATTTGTTCAAGGAGTGCCACTACAGTAACAAAAAGAAAGGGTACTCCCCTGCTGTACAGTTGGCTATTGTTAGTACTTCTAATCTTAATCTCCATTGCAATGCTTATTTCTTGGTTGTATCTCATGGGTTATATTTGTTGTTTCACTTGTAGCATGAAATGGAGAACAAGATTTCAGAAGCAGTAGATGTTGACCAAGAACCAAAGTCTGTTTCAGAAGTTGTAGCTGTTGTCCTTGCTGAGCATACCAAAAAAAGCAAGTTCCTTCAAAATGTGGGAATCGAGAGTGTGCAACCAAGATCAAGTGTTGTAAACCTTAAACAAGATCTGGCCGAGGAGAAGAGGGCAAATGCGGAGCTTCGTTTGGTTGTTAACACCCAACGAGAACAAATTGATGTCCTTTCGGAGCAGCTCCGGGAAGCTGAAGAAGCAAGAGTGAGGGATAACGAGGAGATGCAGAAGAGGCAAGCCGAGACTGATGCAAAACTTGATTTCTTACTGAGTCAGGTTCAACCAAGTCGTGCTAAAGAATAAGGTGGTGTAGGAAACGTAGCTCTAACCTATATTTTGATGCTGCCATGAACTAATCTACTGCTAGTAGCCTACTGAGATGGTTCTTTTGGTGCTGCAAAATGCATGCAATCTATTTATGGGCAAATAGAATGTAACTTATGATGTTGTCGCTATCTCTGTTGTCATAATTGGATGCTTGTTTTGAGATATCTGGATTATTTTTGGGTTAGGCCAAATTTCAATACTAGACCGAATCTTATATACAGTTCACATCCTTCCTAAATTGAAAAAATAATTACTGGGCTATCTTCTATGGGCTGGATTGCAAATACCAGGCTGAATTGTTAATGTTTCCCATGGCCCAGAATAAAATGAAAATTCTCACTAGGCCAGATTTGAAAAATTCCACTAGGCTCAAAATAAATGTAAATCGGTAGTAGGCTGAAATTGTGCTACATCCGACATGGGCCTAAAATGGTTGGCCTTTATTGGCATGGAACTTGGCTGGGCTACAATTGTGACGTGCAAAAATCGTCACGGATGGGTGAGCATTCCCTGACAATTTTAGGAAAACGTCACCTGGTTAATCTATGACGCGAGATACATGATGAAACTGTATTTTGTCACGGATTTGCTTTTGTGATGGTTTTTTAAATATCTATGACGAATCCAATTTGTCATTGATTACTAGATTTCTTGTACGCTTTTGATACGATTTTGATTGATCCGGACGTGAATCATGATCTGAACCATAAAACTCTTCAGCAAAATTTGATAGAAAATAATCATTCGGGTAAGAAATCCGTCTGAAAATTGATTTCTTGCGAAAACCTGAGTGACCTAGAGCTGTTGAACAGGAGAAAACTGAACCATGATTAATCTGATGCCTCGAAGAAAAACTAGCAAAATTCCCTCCTTGATTCAATCCATGATCATGATAACTTAAACTAGAAGAGGTTTGATCACTACAACACCGACAATCCCCCGATAGCGATCAATTAAGCAATCAGTACCACCATGACTAGACTGTGTAGAAACGTGAGCGTAAGTTTGCCCATGATTCAAACCACGAACTTGAAAACCCGAGCGTGTAAATTCTTGGCAACGATTAGGACGATCTCTGAATTCCGGGTTTCCTGAACGAATAGCATCAACATAGGTTTTCTTCTTTCAACTCAAAAGTGTCCATTCAACATCCTTGGATTCCGCCCACTTTCTATATTCAACCAAAGAATTTGGACCATAATTACGCTAGAGGGTGAAGTGCAAACCAAAAAGGTTAGAAACAAATTTTCCTAGCCGCAAGACCATAAAAGCCACCTTTTTACAAGAAATTGTGAACCAGAAACACCAATCCTTCAAGTGCAATAGATTGAAATCCTTTGCAGCCCCTCGAAGGAAAGATTGAAGGATCAAACTAGAAGAATCTACATTGATCTGAATATCTGCGCGACTGAAGGACAACACCAAAAACAAACCCGATGACGAAGAAACCGACATGCCCAACCGACGAAAAACCGGAGATTGAAAGGACAAACCTTGAGTAAAATCCAAATCCGATAGACCAGCCATACCGAGAGATCCACGATCATGCCAAAAGATGTCCATTAGAGCCGATCGACAATCTGGGGATGGAGGCGGAGCGAGGAGCAAGGAGAGGACAGGAGAGAGGGAGGAGAGGAGAGCCTTGCACTTTCTGTCATAGTGGTGGCCTTAATCCATCCTTCTCTTAGTTTAGTAGTTTAATTATGTTTATTAGATTAAGTTTTCTCCATTGATGAAGTTGAAGAGGGTGATGAGGGCGTCGAGCGCTATTAAGTTCTTCAATATGAAGCAATGGAGACTGTCGTTTCTTGGTGGTGGTAGCAAGACGAAGATTCTATCACCGATGGAGAATAAGGTACTCTAGTCCTTCCTTTGTCTCGTTGTGGTTCTTCAAAGCCATGACGATGGCTAGTGAGATTTAGTTTTTTGGTGACATCTCCTGGATGTCGGTTGGATATGTATTCTCCCACGACAAATATGGTGAAGGAGACGACTGGCTCAATGGTGGCACAAGTTCATTGTGTTCGGGTGTGGAGGTTTTGTAATTTACTCCTCTTTTAAAAGAGATGGGTATGAGGATGGTGGTGGTGGATGGTGAGATAGCCATGTTCATTCAGACTGGAGTTTTCTTCGTGACATATCCGTTTGGGATGATTATCCTATACGGTGGGCTTTTTCAAGGTTTCTTGTCTCACATCAATGGAGTTGGAGTAGTTTGTGTTATTATTATATTCAGGGGATGCAATCTGCAATAATATCAATCAAATTTATTTTCACAAAAAAAATTATAAGATACATTTCAAACTATCTTTTAGTGCCAGGAAACGACACAAACATGTAAATAATATCAATATGATTGTTGTAGTTATTTTAAAGGTTTCAACGGGATCTATGATCATGTAAAATTTGAGCTTTAAATTTAACTTGTATGATGAGAAATAAAAATGATAAATCACAATTGAATAGATTCGAACATAAATTGTTGGGAGGAGTAAACTGGGCCAAGATTTTCTTCAAAAGTTAAACCAACAATGTGAATAGATAAGCCAAGTATAATGGACTTTTCCAGTAAGTATAGCATCATAAAATCTATCCGGAGGCTAACTATTTAAACTCTTGAAAAACCTATTGCCTAAACTACCCTAAGAAACTGGAACAAAAACTAATGGGCCATTTTACGGTCCTTGAAAATTTAAGTTGCAACATTTGGTGCCACTCAAGTTATATATAGTTGGTGGTACGTACTCCTCCAAATATGATAAAAATTAATACCATATGTTATTTATCTACTCCAAAAGGTATTTGGCTCCCGTGGTCTGCCGGGCAGTAGTGACCCTCATTACCAGTAACATGCCTCTAAAGGGACCACCACTGCAGTGCCCTTTGCAGTAGCGGCGCCTGCATCGTCTTAGCATTGGTGGTTTTGGGCGCTCTCCCTGCTGAAAAAATTGTTGATAAACAACACAACTAAATTAATCTCATTTGTAGTAGCGTGCTCTAATTTTTGCATATCTTTCCATTATGGTAGTACGGCGTGGTGGGGGTGGGGTGGGCGCATACCTAATTATTTTCGATGTGTCGTGCATTTATGCGTGCATGTGAGCATAACAAGACTCCACCCATTCCAGCCATTAAGGACTAAATACAAGATTGAATAAGGAGCATGGGCACTGCTTCTGACATGCAACATATTAACTACTTCCTTATAGTGCACGTAGTTATCAAATTTCCATATATGTGCTTTGGCGGGTGTTGGGGCATCAATTTATGATCTATCTGACCCTATGTTCTCCAACCAGCATATCGATTATTATTAAAATGACACATACCTGCATCCACATTCACTTGTTATTAAAATGGACCTGCTCCGACTATTATGTTTCAACTATAACCTCTAGGAAATTCCTGTAACGTGAAGAATGGCGTCACCAGGCCTGGGCGTCACGTACTTCCTGTGTATAAGAACAGTCGTATGTGTTTGTATGTGTTGTGTAGTCTAGCTTCTATATATAGCACTGAAGAATGATATATACTAGCCAGTCAAAGGAATTGAAATAGTTAATTAGTCTCTTGAGATAATTGTGGTTGGATCTCGTTCAGTCTATGTTATCTCCAAGGTTCACCGGTGGATTTTCCATGTCACAAGCGCAATGCTTGGCGTGGCAATGTCCATCTTCGCCACATTCCAGCAATGCCATCAGCTGCGGGAGGCCGGTCGCTCTAATCCGCAGGCGAAGGTGAGTAAGACAAGGAACTCCTTGCATCCATCTGGAACTCTAGATGGTTTAATTTTGTTTTCTGAAAGTTAATGTTCGTTTAGTTGAGTGCAAAATGACCGATGTACATGGTGTACTCTTTGTTGCCTGCTGGTTTCCCTTGAAGTCACTGTTCCGCGGCCATGGCGAGCCGACCGGCAGACGTCCACGAGATCCGGCAGCGGCAGCGCGCATCCGTGCTAGCTATCGGCACGGCGAACCCGGTAAACTGCGTGCGCCAGGACGAGTACGCCGACTGGTACTTCCGCGTCACCAAGAGCGAGCACCTCCCCGACCTCAAGGCCAAGATGAAGCGAATGTGTAAGACCCAATTTTCTTACTAGCTTAATTGCTTTGTCAAGATGCATGACAGCTGATCAGTGTCTCTATTTCTCTAATAAGTTTATCATTTTTTGCAAATCCGCAATCAGGTGACAAGTCCGGCATCCAGAAGCGCTACTTCCACCACAGCGAGAGGACCATCCGTGATCACCCTATCTTGCTCGGCCAAGAGCTGCCGTCGACGTCGTTCGATGCGCGGCAGGACATGCTGGCGTTGGCCGTGCCTGAACTCGCCGCGGCCGCCGCGGAGGACGCCATCGCAGAGTGGGGCCGCCCGGCAAGCGATATAACACACCTCGTTGTCAGCACTTACTCAGGGGCCCACATGCCTGGCACCGACCTCCACCTTGCCTCCCTCCTCGGTCTTCGACCCTCCGTCCACCGTACTGTCCTCTACCTGCAAGTAAGGAGTGTCTTCTCTTCTTATTGTTCAAAGGTGTTGGAGTATAAGTGAATTACTCATCTTTTCTTATCAGCATAAATTTTTGGATGAGTTGGTTGATGCATGCAACTCAATATAGAGGAAAGCCATATGTACATGGGCAAGCCCAAATACACGGTTGGCCCATATGGCTTATACTACAAGAACTCTAATACAAGATTACTTGTCCAACAAAAGGCATTCAGTTGAATAAAAAAACTCTAATGACTATGATACATATGGACATATCTATGCATCTCGATATATATGTAAAGTAATAATTGGGATAATTATTCGACCCTTCTGGGTTCAAAATTTTTGAAATGAAGACTGATAATTGATACACTTATTTCATCTTCTTTTTTTTACAAAATTTCATAGTCAAGAACTTCTTTTTATTTTTTGAAAAAAACGAAGTTCTTGACTATGAAATTTTGCCACTGGAAAAAGTTCCGTTTTGGAAAGTTTTTGACACATGTTTGACTACCCGGCTGCTGATTAATAACTCTGGGTGGGCCACTTCTTAATTTCCAGGGCTGCACCGCCGGCAGCTCCGTGCTACGCGTCGCCAAGGACATCGCCGAGAACAACCCCGGCGCCCGCGTGCTCGTCGCCTGCGCCGAGCTCACGCTAGTCCTCTTCCGCGCGCCGCACAACAACGCCACCAGCCCCGGCGCCACGCTGGTCATGCAGGCCATGTTCGGCGACGGAGCCAGCGCCGCCGTGGTCGGCGCCGCCGCCGACGAGCCCGTCGAGCGCCCGCTCTTCGAGATGATCTCCGCGTCGCAGTCGGTGATCCCAGAAACGTCCGACAGCCCCGCCGCCGGGTACCTAACCGAAGCCGGCTTCGTGTTCAACCCGTCCAAGGGCATGCCCGCGCTCGTGCGCAGCAACATCGAGAGGTGCGTGGCCGACGCGCTCACGCCGCTCGGCATCAGCAATGGCGGATGGAACGAGCTCTTCTGGGCGGTGCAGCCCGGCGGCCGAGCAATCCTGGACGCCGTCGAGGCTGGGCTGGGGCTCGAGCCCGGGAAGACGGAGGCGAGCCGGCGCGTGCTGAGGGAGTACGGGTACATGTCCGGCGCGTCGATGCTCTTCGTGCTCGACGAGCTCAGGCGGCGGCGGGTCGACGGCGGATTGGACGCGCCGCCGGGAGGGTTGGGGGTGATGCTGGGGATCGGGCCCGGGGTATCAATCGAGACCATGGTGTTGCGCGCGCCCAACGGAGATCAGCAGTTTATTCGTCCGGATTGGCAGTAAAAGCACTAGTATCAACGTACCTTCGCCCCTAAAAAACTTGAATAATAAAAATGATCAAATATTCAGTTGCACCCCTGCACACATAACAGCTATGGATCGAGTGTCCATCATGTCAACGTGTCAAGTAAACATAAAGTGTTATTCCGGTTATTAATAAAGGAGAGAATAAAAATCACAACTATCATGGACATTTGATATTCGCAACGATTGTTGGTCGACAAATGTTACCATGCACAATGCGTTGAAAATATCATAAGCAAAGTCGGGCTATCAATCAGCGAAACTGTAATTTTATAAACCACTGCATAAGTAATTTGGAGATGAGATTCCCACCCACAAATATTTTCTGTTGCAAATATCCACCCACAACTAAAGTTTTGTTGCAAAAATCACTGTAATTAAAATTGTTTCAGTATGTTTTTCACTAATATAAATTCACGAAAATTAAAGTTGAATAAGTTTCATATCATTAATTTTTTTAAATGTGTTTAATTTATCTAATTTATATGCAAAATCTATTCACATCTCAAATCTCATGGAACAAATTTTCTATGCTAATTGACATCTTTTGCTGCATAGTTTCTATATTGAACATTATAGTTCTAAAATATGGTACGTTTGATAAGAGTGCCATTGACTACTTTAAGTGAACAAAAATGGGCTGGATCAATTATACACGTGTTAATTGGGATGGTTTATGCAACAAAACATAGTGCGTGGATAGGACTATGCAACAAAAAAAAACTTATGGTTGAGAATTTCAAACTCTAATTAACTTATGGAGTGATTTATATAATTATCCCTTAAAAAAGGATGGGTCAGATTTTAGGTTACATGCGAAAATTGTAGCCTCACCTATGAAAAATAAATTGGTGCCTCCCATGCTACCAAAGTAGTTCGTGCACTTAATCCAAACACATGGCTTGGACAAATAAGGGCCTCATCGCTTTTATTTTATTTTTTGAGATGTCATCAATTCCGGTTTACCGGACATAAGACACCTCCACCCCCATCTTCTTCTTCCCCCTGCTCAACCCCGCATGGCCGTATGCTCAGCACACTACTACCGCCACTGACTGTAAATACTCCTGCAGTTATCAACTCACTTGTCACCACATAATGCCTCCTTTCCGTTGACTTTTCAATTGCCCCCCACCACCACTGACATGATAAATCTTCTTACTCACCGACAATTACTATGGTCCTCTCCGCCTATTCAGCTCTCGACACGAACCTGTATGCAGCCGTTTTCACACTGCAGCGACGAGAACAAGAAAAAATAAGTTAAGCATGTGGAAATGGCTATTATGAAAATAGGATCTATTTGGCAAGTAAGTATTATTGGTAATAAAACTATAATTGCACCACATCAAATACGCATATTCTCAATTTAAAATTTGGAGAAATAACAGATTTTAGAATTATACGGAGTGGATTTTGCTAGTAAACCTAATTGCACCACCTCATATCAATTTGGAGTTCGATATTTTCTCTCATAAACATATTTATTGCAAATCCATACGCACTTACTATATTTTATCTTAAAAATCAACCACCTCAGCTTGCACATTATTAATCTATTTAACCCGTTTAACCTTCAATCAAAATAGCTCACGGGCTCCTTATTAAAAATATAAAATTTCAGCAGATTTATACGTCATAGAGAATTCCCAAAAACTATGCCAGATACAACATGTTAATCCATGAAGTTTCCCTATCTGGATATATTTTTTATGAAAGTATATCCAATAAATTTTATTTAAACACTTTACTAATTTATAATTAATAAGTAATTTATTTTTTCATGACCATGTATATGGGCAAAATATGTGAAATCGGTTAAAATACTGAGTTTTTCCTCGAAGCCTAAGGGGATGATGTTTTTTCTTTCAGAAAATTTGTTATGCAATTTTCCTGAGTATAAACGCTCGCAAAATATTCTTCCACGTGTTCCGTTCCCCACCTCCCGGAGGAAAGGACAAATAGACCACCCACTGACACCTGGGCCCAGGACAACTTAAAGCACACGCCCTTCTCTTTTCCGGGCCTTGCGGCCTTATCCCCCAGCTGAAAATGGACGCCACTGCCGCGGCCGCGAGGCGCCTCCTCCTCCCGCTCCGCCCCGCGCCGCCGCGCGCCGGAGCGGTCGCCTTGTGCTCCCAGCGGAGGCGGCGGCCCGGGCCGAGGAGAAGGGTCCGGGTCGCCCCGGCCCGCGCGTCGCTCGACCGCGCCGCCGTGCTGCTCGACGCCGCGGCCGCGACCGGGTACTCGCAGGCGAGCTACTACACGTCGCTGGGGCTGTTCGTCCTCTCCGTGCCGGGTTTGTGGTCGCTCATCAAGCGCTCCGTCAAGTCCAAGGTACAGCTTCCCGCCCCCTCCGCTCTTCGCTAGTCACTGGCTCACTGCTCAACCTTGCTCCTTCACTGCTCTGCCGGAGTTGCGCGTGCTCGCCGGCGTCGCTAGGACGCCGGTGTGCCATAAGAGAGGAATTTTTTGCAGAATATCTTGAGTAGTCCTTTCTAGGCCTTTCTTAGCCGCGTTTCATTAGCTTTACTCTGATCCTGAATACAGGATTTCATCTGACACATTTGTGCAATTCTGGTGTTTACGAATGAGCATTGCTGCCCCTGCAGCTGGAGCTTGATTAGCTGTGAAGCATGCTTCTTTATTCCTCTTTTGAGGTGTGGTTGGCACTGCTTGCTGGAGTAGGTAGTGGATTTCACTTGCTATGTGCGGGCAAAAGGGGATACTTTTCTTTTCTCCTTCCTACCTTTATGTCTTTGGTCCTAGATTCCATCACTATGTCTGATAGAGACGGCACTCATCTGTTGTTTAATGAAATTCGCCTGATTGTTTGGTGCTTTCAATAATGTCACGCAGACTGACGTGTGGCTGCTAGTTCTTATTGCATCTGTTGTTTGGGTATCAAATTGGTGGCAATTTTAACATCTATATTGAATTTCTGCATGCAGATTGTGCAGAAGACATTTGTCAAGGAGGACGGGCAGTCGATGGCGCCAAATCAAGTTGCAGGAGAGATCCTGTCCTTCTTCACCCGCAACAATTTCACCGTCACAGACCGAGGCGAGGTTATCACGTGAGTACCACGTTGACTCTGTACTCTAGATTGGGAATTCTGAGCAAATATCAACAAAATAATTTTCAAAATATGGTGTGGCGAACCCCTTGGTAAAGCATACATCATAGTTGTGCTGCGTTGTTAATCACTATCAATGGTAAACGGTGCTGTCAATGAGGAACTTTAGTTTCTTTGATGTAATCTTTCTTAAGCTCATGGATCTTGTTCAACTCAGTACTGCTTTGTAAACTAGTACTATTTGTTACATTGATGAGGTCCACTACTAGCTGTGCAGTATTCCTGTCAAGTACGATACTACAATATGTAATCTTTCTTCAATGCAATCCATCTCAAGCTCATGGATCTTGCTCGATTCAGTAGTGCTTTGTAAATTGAGGTCTTTTGCATTTCTTAACAGCTTTGAGGGCACGATGGTTCCAAGCAGAGGACAAGCAGCCCTGCTGACCTTCTGCACTTGCATAAGCCTTGGGAGTGTTGGGCTTGTTCTATCAATTGCAGTCCCAGAAGGTGGCAACAACTGGTTTTGGCTTATGACCCTAAGCCCCTTGGCGTATGTCTCTAGAACTCAATTACCAACAACATTCAGAATGAATTTTCCACCACAAATGTGGTAACTGTAGTGTCATATGGTCCAGGGGAGTGTACTACTGGACAAAAGCGTCGAGGAAAGAGGAGATCAAGGTCAAAATGATCTTATCCGATGACGGGAGCTTATCTGAGATCCTTGTACGAGGTGACGATGTCCAAGTTGAGCAGATGAGGAAGGAGCTCAAGTTCAGCGAGAAGGGGATGATATACGTGAAGGGCATCTTTGAAACATGATTGGAAGCTTCATTTCAACAGGCCTCATTGTAAACTGCTAGCACCGAGAGAAGAGTTACGGGCAAATCTGTACCTTGGCTTAGAGAAAAAGTGATGTACACACGGGTTTTGTTATTTTAAGTGTTGCTGATACCAGGATTATGGATCTATTAACTGAACAGGAAGGTGATGATATTGTAAGAATTACCGTGAAACAAATTTTTGAGCATGATAGCTTGTTTGTAGAAGAACACCAACTGAATGTGGGCAGAAGCACAACACCCCTATTGCAAGTTGTTATTGTTTTATTCTTCTGTGTCTTTAGCTTGCTATTATTTGGCTTCTATTAACACGTTTCTCGAGCACACAGGAGTTCTTTGTAAGACATTACTCAATCAGTATCAAGTATGCACCGAATGGTTTTCTTCCATCACTTTAGTTTTACAGCATGTAATGATTAATGGAAAGAACTTGGTAGCATTCATGGATTGATTGTTGGATTCCATTCTTTTTCTAAAACTGTGTATGTACACACTTGTGTGCTGGGGCGCCTGTCCAATAGCGCAGGTAGTGCATTTTGCCGTACCTACTCAATGGACCCAACGCTCGTAGCATTGCGGATTATGCACACATCCCTAATGAAACAGCTCAAGCAGGTTGATATTGTACGCACACATGTTGATGTTTGCCTTTGAAAATTTATTCGAATTAGTGAAACCTGGAACAAGTTGATGTTTGCCTTTGCCATTCTGCACGAAAATCTTGTTACTTAGCCGTGCGCGCACAATACCATGGTCTCGATAGATCTCCCTGGTCCGATCTCCACTAACACCCCCAGCCAGTAATCCTTCCAGGGGCGCGCCACAGCCGCCGTCGACCCGCCACCACCGGATTTGTCCAGCACGAAGAGCTCGCAAGACGCCGGACATGTTCCCGTACTCCTGCAGGACTGCCACGGAGATGGAGCCATATTCTAATGCTGAAAGCGGAAGGAATCCGCGAGCTCACAGCGTTTTCGACTCCGTGGAGTCTGGTCGAGTTAACTTCTAATGCTGAAAGCGGAAGGAATCCGCGAGCTCACAGCGTTTTCGACTCCGTGGAGTCTGGTCGAGTTAACACGTGTTTAATTCACGGCGTGGAAGCATGAAAATCAGCCGTGTCCGCGGCTAAAACGCGCTTCGCTCATGCGTTTGTGGTGCACGTCCGTGTTGGGCCCTCCTTTTGCTTGCGGGGATAACTTGGCCCAATGCTGATCATTTTCTGTACGGCCTATGGTTGTGTGAGCTATAAAGTGATCGGCCCCTTAATTTCAGTAATTCCTGGGCTGTGTGGCCCGCAAGCCCTTTCATTGTGACCCTTCCTGGTTGGTCGCTGGTCGTGGAATTGACGGCTCCGTCAAATCGGTGTGGCTCCCTATTACATTACATGTTACAATGGAGATGGATGCAACTTTCCTCACAGGCCTGCCTGGTTTTTCTTCCACTTCTTTCACTGGCATCGATGAGGACGGTGGGTGCCGGAGTGGCGTTGGCTCCGCGTGGGGTCTGCTGAACAGCGGCGGGGCTCAAAAGTGAATGACGGCACACAACTGCAGTCCGATGGCATGGCCATGCACGGATTGAAGGATGGAGCAACTCGGGCATGATAAAATCTATCGGTATCCCTCTCAACAAAAAAAAATCATCTGTATGTGATGGAGCAAGGTCCTCGTGTTTCATCACCATTTTGAGGAACACCCCTTTCCTTGCTTCATAATTGCACAAAATCTCATGCTTTCATACCATCCAAACTTGATTATTTTATGTAAAGATTCTTTGAATTTTTAATTTTGACATTCCTATGGAATGAGAACATTAATAACTCATACAAATTTTACACAAACTTCTTTTAAATGTGTTAGGTGGAGAATGGATGAAGAAAGAAAAGGAGCAGGTTATGTGTATATAAATGTTGGGACCTACAACTCTTACCAAATCCTACACTTTATGCATGTTAGACTAACATTATTAAAAAATAATTGGACTACCATAAAATTATAAAGTGGCATTCTCAATTGTACATGACACAATTCCAAACTTAAAAATATCCTTTTTAATTCACCAATGACTCACTGGCGCGGCGAGCGCGCTCTCTACCTAGTTGATTATAAGATCGTATGGCTGGACGAAATTCTACCACAAGTATGGTATTACTCCAATTAATAGCTAAATGATACGCTTGTAACAAAAAAAAAATCGGGGAACTAAACGCATACCTCATCTGATTAGGTTTCTAGTTTCTTATGGTGTAATATAATGAGTAAAATACACCGACCGTCCTTAAACTTGTTCCATACGCGTCATCTAGGTCCATGAACTTGCAAATTATACAAGCGCATCCCCGAACTTGTCTAGTGGTGCCATTCGGGTCCATAAACTTGTAATTTTTGGAAATACATCCTTGAACTTATCTTTTGGTGTCATCTAGGTCCAAACTCTTATTAGAATATATAAATCTATCACTATGAAATTTCAAGTGTCATTAGTTGACCACTTTTGATAATAAGAATAATGGTAAAAATTTCAACATGTTAGATCTATAGAGCCAGCATGAAGATGTCTTCTTTATACATGAAAATGTGACATCGTTGGTGGAAAATGATGGCTAAGAGTACCATGTGGCATGCCATATATGCATGCTTTTGTTAAAATCAAGGTTAACAAAATTGCTTTAGTATCATTTTTTGTCAAAAATTCAAGAAAAAACAAGCAAAAATCATTTTTATTATAGTATTTATTTATTTTTATTTTTGTTGAAACTAGGTGGACCGCTCAAACCTGACGAGTGTTTTTTTTTTCCAATTTTCGTAAAAAGTAATTTACTTTCATAATAGAGATATAGACCGAAATGACAATATGACAAGTTTAAGGATGCATCGATGTATTTTTTTAAGTTTATGAGCCTAGATGACATCATAAGACAAGTTTAGGGATGTGTTGTGCAATTTACATGTTTATGGACCTAGATGACACATCGAAACAAGTTTAAGGACCACCGAGTGTATTTTACTCTAATATAATTATTCGAGTTCATAGATGTATAGTTTGTGCATATGTTCATACAAGAGGGCCTGTGCTGGTGCACCTAAGTATCTGTTTATTGTGTTTGAAAAAAGAATATATGTGACAAACATTGCCCTTTCAACTCGGTGTTTTGAATCAACATCTTTTCCTTCTTAATAACATCTTTTCCTTCTTAATCAACATGATTTGTCCTATAATTTGTATTGTTATTTATTTCTGTAGGATTATGTAACATATACATAGATGGGAAAATCTGTTACTGTATAGACTATAGAAAAAACAAATATTTTTCTAGACCATTTGATTGCGATCTCGTGGTGTTGGACGGTGATTTAAAGTTCCCTATACTTTCAACCGACTGAAAATTAGCAAGCCCTTAAATTCACATGAATATGCCTAGGATGGTAAGAATTGAGGGGTGATTATGTAAAAAAAATCATTAAAAGGTAGCAACTCCATGAACCTAATTATCATAAAAACCGAGGGCCTTTATGTAAGAGCTGAAATAACAACAATCAGATTCACAATTTCGTTCAAGGGCAGGAACTATATTGTAAATAACTTTGAATTGAAGGGAATTGTGAATATCGGAAAGCATGGGGACTATTTGGTAAAACGACAACGAAAAATAAAAACCGATTGTGTGGCTGCAACCCTAACCTTATCCCCGTGCCAACCCCAGCTACTCCTCGCCCCACCACCAAGCGCCGCCCCCGCCCCACCACCGCGCATCGGCCCCTTGGCCTTCCCGGCGCGCCGCCACCCTCTCCTCCCGCGGGCGCGTAGCACCCGAGGTCGCGCCGCCCCCAGCTGCTCCTCGTGCGCCCACCGCACGACGCTACTTCCGTCTCCACGACGACGCCGCCGCTCTTTCCTCCCGTGGGCACCGCCGGGACATCGCTCTCTCCCCAAGGCGTGAGCCGCCGCCTCCTCCTCCTTCCTCCCGGTCGCATGTCGCCGCCGCGGCCTCCACTTCTGATCCGGCCTCGCCGGACCCAAATCCGGCAGCAACACCACCGGTGAGGCCCTGATCCACCACGAGAAGGCCAGGATTTAACAGCCCGCGTCGAGCTTCCCCGGCCTGCACGTGCCGAGCCCACAGCCCACGACTCACGAGGCACGGCGGGGAGGCGGCGACGTGGTCACCGTGGGTAGTCGCCATGTCGGCCGTAAACGGCGTGGCGCGCACGGAGGACGACCACGTTGCCCAAAACGCTGAGCGCTCACGGATTCCTCCCGTTATCACCTTTAGACTATGGCTAGAGATGACTTCTTGTAATTTTCCTTTTTGCCTTTCTCGTGAACAAAACAGTCTCATTTATTAATATATATTATAATCCGTAGGGCTTTTTAAGCCCTCCATTGCTTAAAAAAGTATTTTCACAAGAGAAATGACATCCAATAAAATCATAAACTTAACTTCGACAAAAAAATATGATAGAATATTACCTATGCCAAATCTCTAGTACTTAAAAAATTCGTAGTGTTTCCATCTGCCTGTGATCTTCGTCCGGACTTGCGACCTTTCGTCCGACACCTGCGAAAAAAATATCTATTCGCGATCCGAATACTCCACGCGCCCCACCCCAGGTCCCCAGCCCGCAACCCTCTCGTGTCCCGTCCTCTCCCTCGCAAACAACCGCCGCCATCCCAAGTGCACGCCAACCTCTCCTGCTCCTCGATCCCGGCCACCGCAACTCCCTCCTCCGCCGCCGCATCGTCCTCCTCTCCCGCTTCGACAAGCTCCGAGCCACCTCCTCCTCCACGATTCGGGTTGCCGCAGCACCCACCACCTCCGCCATGTCTGCGACCTGCAACTCCTCCGTCGCGCCTGCGAAACCGGCCTCCACGGACTCCGCCTCCTTCACTTCTACGAGAATTCGTTCTCCGTTGCCGCGGTCGCGACTCCCTACTCCCAATGCTCCGAACCACTGCCATCCGCCTCCGCATCAATCTGTTGTGAACCATGGAGCCGATGATGATCGACGACGACGAGGATCACGGTGTGTTGGAATAGTTCCTCCGCCCGATGATGACCTCTGCTGCCTCTTGCTCGTGAGTTTTTACCCTTTTCCGTCCTCACCTCTTTTCTCTCCCTCTCCCGTCACTCTCTTCCCCAAAAATTTCCTCTCCAATCTCCATTAATCATATCTGATTTGTTTGAATTTGTAGTATGAGAGCTGCGAAAGAGGATCAGTGGAAGGAGAGGGACAAGGAGATCAAGGAGGAGAAGAAGTAGAAAACGTCCAGCATTACGAATCTGAAGATACATGCGTGGTGTCGCTACAGGCTCACAGCTAGCCCTAGAACGAGCTCCCCTTCTCTACATTACTTGTAGGTTATTTTTGCTCCACGATCCACACCCCTTTAACATTTTTTTTCACACAAATAACACATTTGTGGTGTTGTCAAATCCCTAGGACGAGATAGTGAGTTTGCTCCGAACCTGACAGACATGGATGGAATTTGCATGTCCTTCAGGTGAAGTTTTTTTTCTTTTCCTATGTTTGGTTATAAAAGTAGATACTACAGATTATTACAAGTTTTGCCCCACATTGATTTTGTAGAAAGAGTAAATACTTTTTGCAGGTTTTATTCATGATGTGAATATCGATAGTATTTCTATAGAGTACCGCTATAGGTCCAACCCGATTGTACTACTCATGTACAACTCAAGCTATTATAGAAACTATATATCATCATTTGAAAATTTAAAACACTTGATTACCATATATTGATCCAGTTGGAATAGAGTTGGACACTCGGGTTGTCTCTACAGCAATTCCCATTTCTATACATCCTAAATGTTGCTAGAAAGAAATTATCTTGTTTTCTGGTCAGCAGTTGCATCGTGTAAAAAACAACATTATGCTCATCGAGTAGTGAGTTAGATCCTGGTTCTAGGTGTAGTTTTTGCCATTGCTAAACTCTTTGCATATATTTTTTGTTTACCCTTTAAATTTGCACTGAGAAATTCCTTGTAGAAAACAATTTGAGCATAGTAGGGAAGCATTGATTGATGCCATAACGCAAAGCATTTAGACAATGCTAACTGCCTACTTGAACTAACTGTTCACTTCAAGGATATCTTAAAATAATTGATAGGATATTACAAACACTATACCAAAATATGATCAATTCAGTCTACTTTTTTTTATCTTTTTATTTGTACCGTCATTCAACATGATCCATGAACAGATATATCTGGAGAGATTTTATAAGTAAGGAATGGAGAGGACTATTTTACCTAATCCTTAGTTATCATTGTGTTTTTTCCCCTCTTATCATGTGTTTATTTCCTTTGGTTCAGATATACATTTTTTCTCTTCCAATGGTAACAGTTCCCCTCTCCACTAATGTTGTTCTTTTCTTTCACTCTTCTAGATTCAGATCAACATTGCAAAAAAGCCTGAAAAGGGGACCACATTAGGATCCTAATGAAGATAACCTGATACAAATGGTAAAGAGCTGAGTGTTAAGCTACTAATCAAGTTACTGTCTATCTCCAAAAATTAAACTCTCATTGACTTTTTTTCGTTCATTACTGTGTATATCTACCCAATTCCTTATAATTCATCACATGGTTACTCTTTGTTTTAAAGAAATTCCTAGGTAACGGTCTGGGTGTTGGAGCATTCTACCCTTGCTCTGTTTATACTAACTGACAAATATCAAAAGTTATTTATATAATTTGTGAACTTTATTTTCCATGCTCTGTTTCACTATTTGATGAATTATATTATATAGATGATCATGTTGTATTAGAACTAATCCTTTATACAAGCTATTGCAAGTTAAGTTGGTTCAGTTTTCACAATATGGTTACGAAGTAGGAAATTATTATCGAAAATGGCTGGTGGAAACCATTACCATCTAGAAAGGGAAATAGTATTAGTTGTTGTTTTCTTGGGATTAATTAAGCTAGGACGACAATACCATTTAGTTCATATTTATTGGTGAAATTGATGCTATTAGGACAAAACATTTTGCAGGTAGTATTTAGCATTTTTCGCTTTTGTAGTGTGCTTGTGCATCTAAGCAAAAGAATTTGAAACACCTGCTCCATATTTTGCTTGATTTATTCCTTGTGGTCAGATTGTCATATATAAGGTTATTGCACATCAATTAAGATAATAAAAGACTCGTTTGGCTTCTCTGGTGGCATAATGGTTGACACAAATAATTATTTGTCCGGCATCTTAAATGCCATATTCCATATAAATACTCTATACAAACTTTTGGAGTTTGGGTTGGAGAACTTCCTGAATGCGCTTTATGGACATCAGTAGCAAGAAAAATGTTGCTTCGATGATGTACAATATCGAAACAGTTATAGCCAAGAAACCATGTACAATATTGCTAGCTTTCAAGTACCCTTTCAAGTATTAAACATTTTTTTGTACTGGTTAATGGACCATTTTTATAGAGAGAATATTGGTTCCTTCATTAGTTGTTATACTTAGCTTTTCATAAGCATAGCAACTAATGAAGGAACCAATACTAAGAGAATGATTTTTGTGAGCATAGTGACATGTGTCCACCCTAGCTTTTTTATTCTTTATGGTCAAATTTAAATATTGAATCTTTGTTTATATTATTAAACATGTCAAACTAGTTATAGATATGTTGTCAAATCATAAATTGAAGTACGGAAATACCAAATTCTGACAAATTCATCAAATTTAACAGAATTTCATGAATTTGTCAGAATTTTATATTTTTGTACTTCAATTTATGATTTTATAACGTATCTACAACTAGTCCGACATGTTTAATAATATAAATAAAGATTCAATATTTAAATTTGACTATAAATAATAAAAAAGCTAGGGTGGGTACATGTCACTATGTTCTTTGAAGTATTTCTCCCAATACTAATCCCTTGTTCCATATTCTTAATCATTATTTGATCTTGTTGTTTCTCTTGGGATGTTTTTGCTAGGTGTTGGCTTGAAGATTATCTTGACTACGTAACACTACACGGTGCAGGTTCATGAGACACTCTAGAATGCTCAAATACCCAACCCAATCGGCAGGAACAAGCAGGATTTTGGAATAGATAAAGATATGTTTTCCTAATTTCTAGAGCTTCTCTTGAGATCAACACTTGATGGATTATGGACTACTAGCTTCTTGGAATGTCCTGATGTAGTACCTTATAGAAAAATGATCAACCGTTATGGTCAAGCAATCAAGTTGTTGTAACACTATGAGCTTTGCAAAATTCTGCCAAAACATCATGTGCTTTTAGAGCCTTGGACACTGCCTAATTGATTTACTAGAAAATTGAATATAGTTATATATTTTAGATGACATTTTCTTATCCCTTCTTTTTTTGTCTATATGGGCTGTTTGTGACACTTGTTTTTGTTGACTCATCCTACATTGAAAATTCAAGTTTGATCTAGAGTTGAATTGCGTCCAATTAATTAATTAATTAATTATTACCTATAGATATCTTATATATATGTTATAATTTTACGGTGAATGTTGCATGGGCATTATTATTCATGTTTCTTTTAGCTCGATCCAGGAAATATATTGGTCTTATCTTATATTGTGCCAACCAAATGTGAAGAAGTATTTATGTGTACTAGAAATAAGTACTTGATTCTTCATTACTAAATAAATTCATTAAAAATATTTCTTGTGTTGCATTTCTAACAATAGTTTTGTATATTTGCATGAAGAATATAAATTATAATGATGCCCGTAGCAAAGCACGGGCACTATGCTAGTCCATAGTGAAAGTAGGAAGATTGGTTTTTACGGACAAAACATTTGGTAGGTAAATTTGGGAATATCAGCATAGCAAGATAATAGAACATTAGTCACGCGAGGTCAGGAACATTGACATTTAGAGATAGGAGCATCATTTCAATAAGGACATAACCAGTGGCAGGTCCAGGTTTAGGCCTCAGGGTGGGCCGAAAGTAGGTTGGACTCATGAGGGTGGGCCAAAAAAAAGGAAAGAAAATGAAAAGGAAAGGAGAGAGAAAAATCTAATATTCATCATGCTACAGTGCTAAAATATCATGTTAGGTAAGATTTGGAAGTGGGTTGTGGCCCACTTGACCCATCATGTAGACAGAACACAGGAGGGACATGGACAAAACTAGGCACTATAGGATTCATGAAGCAATTTGTAACGTCGATTGGGTGACAGAACCCGAGCTCAAAGAATTTAGGAACAACGAACAAGATATTTACATGAATACAGAACATTCATAGAACTGCACGAAACAAAGGGGACAGGAGTATAAATGATACTCATATTTCTCAAACAAAATATTGTGCGTAACAAGAAGCAAAAAATGCAAGTCAAGCTATAGAGAAGAAAGAACGTTCTATCTCAGTAATAAAAGGACTTCAATACAAGTTTAATTAATATTAACACGTATGTTAATATAAATAAAATAATAGAATAGATAATATAAGACAAGAAAATAAATTAAAGAAATATACATGCATAATGGGGGCTATGCCTAATATAGTGTAATCTATTCTTTCTATCATTTTTTTTAAATAGTAGTTATTTTTTAGTGATCTTGACACTATTATTTCCATGTATAGAAATGATTTGGCACAGAAGTATCTATAGTAATTCATAAATATATTGTTCCGTTAATAAATTATTTTCTTCTAACTGTAGGCAATATTGTAGTAAAATATTGTTAGACTATGCACAAGAAGGATTTGAATTATAGAAATACGTACTAAATCAAATGAAAATTATGGAACGAAAAGGAAGTAGAAACAAAAAAAAGGAGAAGAGAAAAATAGTCTGAAGAAATCAAAATATGGCTACTGCATACTGCTGGGCCAGATTTATATGATCTTTCGGCCCTCAAATAATTTGGGCCGAGAAGGCACTTTCATTGGGCCGGAAATCAGCCAACCAACCGCCTTTAGACCGCGGCGCGTACGCGCGATTGGAGCGGTGTTTGCAATATTTGAATTGGCGTGCACGTTCACACGTTTGTGCGGCAATGCAGGAGGAAGTGGGCAGTTGGAAGCATCGATTTCTCCCCGGATAGATAGACGCGCCCCGGCAAGCAGAGGAAGAAACCTCTTCGTCACTCAGGCCAGGCCGCGCTCTTCCCCTGAGAGAAACGCGAACCACCCCCGAGCGAGATGCAGCACCCGGCGGCGGCCACAGGCTTCGGCCCGGGATCTTCCTCCGCGGCGCCGGCTCCTTCGCCGGCAGGGTTCATCTTCCTGTGCAGCGGAGAGACGAAGCCCGACTGCTTCCGTTACGGGGTTCTGGGCCTTCCCCGGTGGAGGCTGGACGCCGTCTCCCGGATCAGGCGCGGCGCGGCGCTGTTCCTCTACGACACCGACGCCAAGCTTCTGCACGGGCCCTACCGCGCCGACTCCGACGGCGGGCTCGACCTCGTCCCCGCCGCGTTCCATGGCCGCTACCCTGCCCAGGTGAGTGGTCTCGCTAGCCCTTACTGCAAAGCCGCGAGCCGTTTAGTGATCGGTAGTGAGAAATGGCGAAACGGATGAGGGTGCTTTGTGCGGTTAGAATCGTCCAGTAACTGTGAAACTGGTAGTATGCGGTTAGGATCCGTGACGATCTGTGGCGACAAATGGATAGACTGATGGGTACGATGTGAGTAGTGATCTTTGCCGTGGGACTGTCTTCTGGCAGGCGACAGTTAAGGCAATGTATGCTTATGAGAACTAAGTTTGTGTCGTAACTATGAGAACTCCGATTTAGATCATATAATCTTGATGCAAGGGACAGGTAGGAGGGGTGATTTGCAAAATCACCACCCCTTAATCATACTTTTGCAAATCCACCCTCCCACCTCTACTTACGCGCTCCCCTTGGATCAAGATCATGTGACTCGGATTTGAGTTCTCATAGTTCGCACACGAACCTGGTTCTCATAGCATACGTTGCCGACAGTTAATGTTAGCAAATAATGCATAAACAAGATCGAAACGAGACACAGATTTTTACATGGAAAACCCTTGCGGGAAAAACCACGGGCGCCAACCGACAATCTTCACTATATGAGGAGAGTTTACAGAACGTAGGGGAATTACAATGAGTCTCTCTTTTTCCCCTTGCAACACACAAGATGTATATATATAGATGGCTAACTAATACGATCCGTAACGTGGGAGGACTCCACCTCTCACACCTCCTAGGCGTCCCTAGCAAGGCCGAATTTGGATCATATTACAACAGTTAACTGGAAGATCTAATATCTGGACTGCAGGTTAATGAGATGATAGAGGAGTCGTGCATTGGAATTTTCGCTGTCTGACGGTTACTGCACATGAAGCATTATTAGAAGTTAAGCTATTTTATAATCATGACGCAATGCAATGTTGAATATGAAATTTTCGGGAATCTGAAATTGACCTGTTTCAGATTCTCGAAAATGGTGAAAGGGGGCTCTGTGTGGTTAGGAACTTAGGATCACTAGTGTGGAATTGGTCATATGCGATCAGAATAAACTGTGGTGATATGTGGCGATACTGATGGGTACAGTATGAGTATATCAATCTGTGGGTGTGACTTTGTTGTGGCCAGCGACAGTTAACTCTGGTGGATCAAATATTTGGACGGTAGGTATGATTATATAAGAAGGCTTGCTGCTCGGTCTGATTTTTGAACAGTTACTGAACATGGAGCCCGGCCTGATAAGTCATGCTATTTTTGTGATCATGATGTAATGCTAGGACATCCCATTTTGGGGCATTTGAGATTCACCCATGAAACATGAAATTGTGTTGCCTTGCTGCATTCAGTCTGTTTGGACCTTTTACAGTTCTTCTGTTTACATCTGTTGGTGCACTATAATTTCTATTTGCCATTATATCAGTAAAGCTCTGAAGAAAATTTTGATCCAGTGTACTATAAGGTCCAAGATTAATACTATATGGGTTTAGTGTCCCTTTCTTGCTTCCCTCTGGAGTGAACATGTTGAGATCTGGAGAAACCCGTAATGTGCAATTGGTGGCCGATACATCTCTATTACCATAAGGGTCCTGCATAACACGTCAAAAATTATATCTATTATTATAAAATTATCTGTTAGCTCACTTTATTAGCCCTTCTACGAAACATGTGGATACATCTTTTGCTTCCCTTCTGCAGAACATGTCAAGTAATTATTGGCATTTTCATTCTCTCATATCACTACATACCATTTACTCAGCATGTGAATATCGTATAACATCTAGCAACTGCACTATTTTTTATGGACCGAAAAGGTCATTTTCTTGTATATGCAGGTTAAGTTCAAGACTGAAGGTCGTTTCAGCCCTCTCCTGGAGAGTACCCTAAGAGATGCTATAAAGGAGAACTATTGCAACAAGAAGTTCAGCTTAGAGCTGAACTCTTCACAAGTAAGTATGGATAAGAAAAAATTCAACTAGCATGTCTTCTGATCACAAGAGTAAATGAATTGTGCTGATTTTTAGTTGCATCTCCTTGTATATTTTATCTTGTGATGGACTTGAATTATCAATAACGGCCTTTCTTAATATAGCAGCTATCTACAATACAGAGAACTAGTAAGGTAGCCCACGCTAATAGCGCGACTAGAACAAATTCAATAATATCAACGATAAATTAGTTAACTACTTAACATGTATTCTCAAATTTTGCATTGAATGTCTTAATATGGAATTTTTGAACTGTTAAAATTCTACTATTGAGTTTGTAAATTTTTATTATATAAATGAAATAAATAAATTAGTGTGACTCTATCAAGAGGTTATTTCTCTGCTTGAGAACAATTAAGTTTGTTTTATTAAATATAATGAACACATATTTTTCCTAAGGATCAGCATATAAGAATAAATAATATTTTATATGAATATCATGCTTAAAACTTAGTGTCTACATTATATTAATATTGTATGTTCATTCCTATGTGTTTGAAAATGAACACAACTCACTTATGAACAACACAAAAAACATTACAGTGGACTAATTATGTCTCAAAATCCAAATGGTTAAGTATAAATGATATTTTACCTAAATGGATTGAGGGATTTATATCTAGTGGCAATTATGTTATTCTTATATTTTTCACTGCTCTCAAACATTCTTGTTATATAAAAATAATAAATTCAATGTCCATGCATTATGATGCCATTTAAATAGTAAGAGTTTATCCATTGATCTAGTGTGATTATTTTTTTGATACAAATATTTTTGCTCGTATCCTAAAGTCTCAGCACACATAGACCTATATTTGATCATCGTCATCAAAATCACCTCCTAACACATTGTTTGTCACTTTACAGTATTCATGACATACAAGAGTTGTCGAGTAGACCAATGATTTCCTCAGGATGGACAATAGTTCATCAACCATTGGATCTCATTGTCAATTTCATCTTTAATCAAGTGGCTATCAAACTTGCTAAAACATAATTAATCCTCAATGATCCTTCTCTCAAGCAATTCACTTGTGTCATAGACTGATTTCCATGTTTTACATCTTCGTGAAAAAAAAGTGCTAAACTCTAATAACCTTGTGTGTTTGTGTCCGTGCTTTATTGTCCATTTGGGATTTGGATACATTCCTGCAAAGCTAGTAGTTGATCACGATCATCGTATATCTAGACCAAAGGTGACGCCTGCCGATGCGGGTACAAAGAATTTACAATTGACCATTGTAGCTAACACACCCATGCAGACAGCACTATTGAGTTGACCTCACTTGCTTCTGGTTACGTATTATGCAGATAACACTATAAAGTATATGTATTTACCTAGGTAAGAAACCTGTTATTCTAGGTTTACATGAAGAGATTTGAATATTAACCATTACAAATAATACTGCTTGCTATAAAATAGAGAGATTTTAAAATAGCTATAAACATTTATTAGCCAACCATTTGGGCTAAGATGCTTATTACCTCCTATGAGATATGATACTTATATATTATCCAGGACAATTATTTGTTTACCTAAAGTATTTTTTTATTTCTGAAAGTTAATTGATGTGAAAATATTTGAAGCCACTAATAAACGTGAACATGTGATAGCTTTTAACATCGTACGCAAAACAGATTAACCTGCATAAGTGATTTGAGGAACACAAACATGTTTTGTCCTTATTTCGAGAAGAAAATAATAGAAACAAATCAGTTGTGGTTGTTTCCTCAGCGTGGCAGGAACAGGAACGGGAAAAAAAATAGGAAATAAAAGGTTGCGCTGGGGGAATTTTTTTCTATTTTTATTGAAGTCTTGTAATTAATCTAAACTTACCTATTTATTAGCTGGACTCGGATATGAAACTGGAAAAATAAAACAGGATAGGAAGAGGATGGACTCAGGGAGATCGGAACTGGTGGGGGAATTTTTTTTATCTATTTTTATTTAAATCTTCTAATTAATCTAAACTTATCTATATGTTAGTTGGAGTCAGATATGAACTATTGGTTTCATCCGGGCGTCAAATCTTCATAAAATCTGACGGTCGATATCTTTTTTTTAGATTAACGTGGTAATTTCGTGACTTTCAGAACGAATGTGGTGACTCCTTTTAACCTTCTAATATAAAGATAATAGAAGATTATGGCCATGTCTTCTATTTTGTCCTTGCATGCAAATCTTACTAGTTTTCTTTTGTGCAGTTCAAATCTTAGTATTTTGTATTATAAATGTGCCAAGATGGCCACATCATGTAAATAATGTTGATATTCTGTTGCAGGTTGAGAAATTGAGAGTTTTGTTTGAAGCTGAACCAATTGCTTCACTTCCAGAATCAGCACTGCCACGTTACGTTGATGTCAGCCCCCTGCTCCCGCTGTTTATTTCCTGCCTCCTTCAGCTTCATACCCGCCACAGCTAGCTTCTTATGCCTATGTTCCTCCACCTGCTCATCTCGTGCCATCTGAGTCGTACACACTCCCATGCTATCACCCGGCTTTCCCAACTGCTCAACCCGCTATGCATGCTTATTGTGAAACAATAACCGGGTATGATTATCAAGCTGGATATGGAGCGTATGGTCCATTACCTTCTACTGTTCAGTACGGGCAAGTGCCCACGTCGTCTTCTCTGTACACCCAGTACTCCATGCAAGAGCATGTTTTATCTGCTTATCAGAATGATCCGTATCAACTTGGCAATGTGACTTCTTATTACCAGCAAAGCACATATGAGAGGTACACATTTGATATCTTAATTGACCTTGAAGTTCTAGTATGTTGATTCCACATTTCTACTACATATATAAAACCTAATTTTTGCAATCTTGTTCAAGTATATATTGTTCAGTTAGGATAGCTGAGAATTATTTACAGGACAACTACTAACTCACAGTAACGATAGAGAAACATATTTTTTACATTTCCTCTATTGACTGGCAGCTGTGTCTGTCTAAACTGTGTAACTGTTCGAAGTCCTTTTTCTCTGCTACCGGTACGTTTGGTAATCTCTCTCACAGAGAGTAATGCATGATCTTAATTATGAACGAACCATTCAAGTACTCCCTCACGTTCCAGAATTGAAGATAATTTGTGGATTTTACCGATTTCACAGTTGATGACGTTGTGTAAATTTTGGCCCGTTTGGACGTTTTTGCGCCTGCGAATTCTGGCATCGCCTTCTCCGGAGACCTCGACGCGCGATTACAAAGCGGTGTATTAAGCGGTGCCGCGGCCTCCCGGCTTCCCGGACGAATCATTAAACTGTGTGCGGATGTTACGGCGCTGAACACGCCATCGACAACCTGTGATCTTGCTACCTTGGTAGCTCGCGAGAAAGATCAATAGAATTCACGATATGTTCTCTTTCACGACTCAGGGTGCCCTGCTGTGCGCACGTTCTCAAGGGAAAAAAAGGGAAAAAGGGCCAACGGGGGATTTGGAGCTCTACTGCATGCATGCAGTAAAATGATGTAAGTCAGGGACACGGATCCCCAAACCTCATTGCGCACATGTGCAATAGTCATTGACATGTAGGGCTGAGTGCTGCACAACCCTACATGTCAGCCTCTAGTGCACACCATGCAGTTAATTTAGGAGACCCTACTTGGTAAGTCAGTTGATTCTGGTCCAGTACGGCCTAAAGCAAAAAAAGAGAAAAAAATGTCGATATTGGGCCTTGAACTCAAGGCCTGAATACTGGAGGCAAGCAATAATGACTAGTGAACTGGAAAGATTGTTCTGTTAGGAATTGAGTCCGACGTGCATTTAATAAGGACACACATGGAAGAATAGAGAAGAATAATTACATCTTGGTACGCTAAATCTTATCCTAAATGTCCTTCTTTCCAGAACTCGAGGGAGTATATGTTTGATCTTCAATTTAACTGTGTCCCTCTTAGTATTTACATGGTCATAATTTGTTATTATTATTTAAATTGATGGTTAGATATTTTGCTTTTTTTTAGAATTTCTAGTAATTTTTTACCCAAGTCACTATAGGAAATCCCAATCTATTTTTTAAAAAAAAACTTTTATTCTAGCCTCGCCATTTTCTCTCATAGGGACTTGAACCCAGGTCTATTAGATGCTACTTAGGTGCTCTAATTACTAGCCTAGAGGCTGTTTCGCAATTTCTAGTATTTTCTTCTGATTAATATTGGGATCTCAAAATTAGCCTTCAATTAATAAATGTATGATTTACTGTCAAAACTAAATTAAGTTGATGCACTAAATTGTCCTATTTCAAAGTTCAAGGATAAAATAGAGCATTGGACTAAAGTTCAGCGACATATTTATCTACTATGCCACAATGAAAAGTGTCCTAAGGATATCTCCAATGAAAGACCCATCTGGTGACCCATACTTAAACTATGTTGTAAAAAGTTCGAAAACATTCTCCAACTTGTGACCCAAAACGAATACCCATTTTGGGACTCAATGAGGCGGCGACCTAGAAATAGAGCATATTGACCCATGCCCCAAATGAGGGAAGCCAGCCGCCTGCCAGAGAGAGAGAGAGAGAGAGAGAGAGGAGAGAGAGAGAGAGAGAGGAGGTAGAGAGAGAGTGAGAGAGAGAGGGGGCGAGAGATAGGGAGAAGACACGGGCACGGGAGGATAAGGCGAGAGAATGGAGAGGATCCGGTAAGTTAAGGAATGGATCTATAAAAATTCAGGCTAAAGAGATGGATCGGTGACATGGCGTATGTTGGCAGAGTGTTGAGAAAAAACACTCGGCAAACAACCCTTCACCGAGTGTTTTTTTTTCACACTCGGTAAAAAAAAAAGTACATACTTCAAAATAATTAAAAATCAAAAAGCTACTTTGCCGTATTATTATTAAAAATTTAAAATTAAATAGCACTCATTTTATTGCATAGGATAATATCCTAGAGGTGCATCTCTCCGAAACAGAGAACAAATAGAAAAGAAAAATAAAAAACAATTTTATGGCGCCTCGAGAAATTCCTTAATTTCCCGGACGAACTTGTGCGCGAACCTTGTTTGCACGGCGTCGTCAGTGAAGAAGTCCCTCCACCTCGCTTCTCCGTCCCCTCCGTCCGCCATGGCCGCGGCGACAGCTTGCGCGACATCGCCGCGGCCGAACCACCCGTCCTCCGCGCGCCGCGCCACCTCCACGCCGACCTTGAGCTCGCGCGCGAACAGCGCCGCGTTGAGGAACTGGTCGCCCTTCACGGGCAGCATGACGAGGCGGCACCCGGCCACGAGACCCTCCACCAGGGAGCTGAACCCGGCGTGGTTCACGAAGCACCCGACGCTGCGGTGCCGCAGGAGGTGCTGCTGCGGGACCCACCCCGTGCGCACCGCGCCCTGCCTGCCACCCTCGACGCGAACCCCGGCGGCACGCGCGCGTTGAGCTCCGCGTCGGCGTCTGATCCGGCGGGGAAGTTGAGCACGGCCAGGAACGGCCGGTCGGTCGCCTCCAGTCCGAGCAGGAGCTCCGCCGACGCCGCGGCAGAGAGGAACGTCTCGCTGCCGAAGGAGGCGAGCGTGACGGAATCGTCCGGGAAGGCGGAGAGCCACGTGGCCCAGCGGCCGTCCAGCTCACCGCGCGGTGGCTGCGGCACGACGGGCCCGGCGAGGAGCGCGGCCGTGAGGAAGGTGACGCGCACGGAGCCGTAGGAGACGAGCGTGCGTGCGAGCTGCGCGTACGGGCTGATGTGGCCGAAGGCGAGCCAAGGGAACATCACAATGTGAACCGACCCGTCCTTCTGCCCACAGCTTCCCATGTCTCGCTAGCTTTCCAAGAGTGAAGGGCTATATGGTACGTACTCCCCTTCACCCCCACCCCGTATTTATACTCGGCCAGTCAAGAGGTACTATTATTATTTCATCCATCACCCATTTTTAACACACCAGATCTTTGCAAGGCACAACCGACAGTAGCTGTGGTTCTCTCTCTCTCTTTTTTTTTTGTCTAACCCGCATGAAAGCCTGGGACCTAATTGCGACCCATCGCTTCCCGACACAATACGGGGAAAAGCCCGGGACATGAAAAATGCTTGCCGTCCTCCACTCGGTGGTTCTCTCTAACAACACCCATTCATAATACGAACCGCTGCTTGCATTCCAATCAAATGGTCCGACAGGAGAACGAACGGCAAGCATTTTTCATTGTCCTGGCGGAGATAAACGTCTCACCTGCCCTCCAGTGTATACCGGCCGACACAATGGGAAGGCTCAAGTTTGCATTATGTCGGGCACATGGCAAACGATCTTATGCCGCACGCTAGACAAAAGGCACACGGCGAATACGTGCTTTGTTCGTGTGCCCATCATCTGGCGTACGACACACAAAATCTTTGCCATGTCCCTGATGCAGATGCAGAGCAATCTTCCGAGTGAGTGACAGCCGTTAGCGCACACGACTGCTCTGTCGCACGTGCGCAGCACGTGGGCGGTTTTACCGTGTACCTCCACATGGGCACTTGGGAGATATTCATCCTTTGTTGTGTGCTAGATGCAGTGCACACGGCAGGGCCACCAGTGGGTGACAACACGTGGGCGGCTTTGCCGTGTGCCCTGGGGCACACGACAAATACTCGCCCGTCCTTTAGTACTATCTTGCCCGCCAAACGTGAGTCGCACCAGCTTTTAAGCTGGGGCGCGCTGGGCCGTTTCGAAGTCACGAACAGACTACCAAACTCTTATCCGGCCTATGGGATAGTCACTTATGGGCCGGCCCAACCCAGGCCTACCTATCAATGCCTGTCTTGTGGTGGCCCTAGTAGTGGAGGACGTAATTGGGGCTTGGACCCACAAGGCCACCATTTTTTCCGTCATGAATAGGTGGGTCCCACCGTCGTGTGCTAGGGCATGGCACGTGTCGGTATGCACACGACAAACATTTTTTTCTTATTCTTCGCTCACCAGCTTTTTTTAAAGAGTGAAATGCACCCCAGGTCTCTAAACTATGTAGGAACGGTCATTTAGGTCCACGAACTCTTAAAGTGACCATCCGGGTCCCTAAATTATTTTAGGATAGTCATCTAGGTTCACAAACTTTATAGTAATCCCTAGGATCCATGATCTATTTATATCGTGTCAAGTCCACAACATCACCGTCCAACCACTCACAACACACAACGTCGGCGCCCAACTACTCTCCATGCATGCCGCCTCACATCTGATCTCTATTTGAGTGTCATCGAGCCTACATAAAGATGCTAGCTAGTAACTAGTGTGCTCTATCTCTCGCGTCCTCGCCCCCATCCGACCTTGTCTTCCCATCCCGACCTGTGCCCACTGCCCACTAGGTAGCTATGATAATAATCAGGCACATCACATGCGAAAGACACAACACACGAAGGATAGACTTGTGGTGGGCAACAGGCACGCCGTCGAAGTGGATGGCAAGTAACAATCAAGGAAAAGCGTGAGGTCACGATGGGGAGAGCAAGGTCGGATGGGAGGGTGAGACTGTGATGGACAGAGCACGCCTGCTATATCATCGAGTAGGCTCGACAGCGTTCGCATGGAGAGTGGTTGTGTGGCGGCGATAAGACGTATGGAGAGCGGTTAGGTGCGAGTGTGCGATGTGGACCTGGGTGAGACGATATAAATAGATCAAGACCTAAGAGGATCAATATAAAGTTTGTGGACCTAGATGACCATCTACGGATAGTATAAGTACCTAGATGGTCATTTTGAGAGTTCGTGCACCTAGATGACCATTTCTAAATAGTTTAGAGACCTGGGGTGCATTTTACTCTTTTTTAACATGTTAAACACGGAACTTGACCCGGATATTTGATGATTTTTTGTGTTTGCTATATATATTCAATTTATTTTATTGGTTTTATTATTTTGTGAGAATTCTAATTTGAATTGCAAGTGGCTTAAGTAATGCAATATAGTGGATCACATGATATCCATGCTAATGATTCCTTTTTTAGTCTATACGCATGAAATAACAAGAAATTTGCGTGTATTGTACATAATATATGACCACCGTGTGGTTCAATCAAAATTAAACTATAAAAACAAAGAGAAAATGAAAAACATGAGAATTGTCCTGACATCATGGCATTAAATATAGAGGATGTGGTAAAAGTATAAAATGTTTCGCACAAGTTTTCACGTATGTTGCTCACAAATCGGAGAATCTACATAAAAACAATTCCTTGAGATATCGAATCAAAATAATGGTCGACTCATGTTTTGACTTCAACCAATTTTTTATCTCGTTGAAATTTGATTCTTATTTGAATTTTCTAAGTATTTATTTAAAAACAGGAACATAAATCTTTGTCATGTGCCAGCGTAGGATTGTCATGTGTTTTAGTGTTTGCTGTGTGCCACCCATGTGGCACACGGCAACCTTGATCCATCTGTATCCCAATATGGATCTCGGGACTTGGCCATTTTCAGCTAAGTCCCGAGCTCGCGCACCCATAGCCCACCGCTCGTAGCTCCACCGGCCTCCTGGCGCCACGCTCGCGTCGCATGCCGCCCTCCTCGCTCCTGTTGCTTCTCTGCTCTACGTTGCTATGCTTCGCGCCACCCTCCGCCCTCCGAGGTGCGTGCCGCTCGACGCCCTCCGCAGCCCACCGTGCCACCCTCCTCCCCACCGGCCCACCCACCACTCCGCCCTCCTCTCCACCGTCCCTCTCACCACGCCGCCCCTGTTTGGCGCCCTATGCCCGGCCCCGACCCGGCGCTCCATGCCCAGCCCTAACCCGACACCCTCCCGTCGGCCACGTGCATATGCCCGCCTCCTCCCTCGTCATGGCCCACCGCGGTGAGCAACCCCCTCCATAGCATCACGTTGTTCTATCAATTTTATTTCTTTTTGTTTTAATAATACAAATAAACACTAACTCAGTTTTTCTCTTGTCATTCTTGTTAAACGCAGCACCCGACCGGCCTTGTCCCCCGGCGCCGAGCCCTTCACGGCCGCCCTGCCCTTCATCAATCCGTCCGTCCGTCGTCGACCCCTAGGTGAGCACATCAGAAACACCCCTTTGTTTGTTCCGTCTTCATAGGTCGAGTTACGTAACCTAGTTAGAAGTCTCCCGTTTCAAAGAGATGTGGTTGGTGATATGCCGATCTTTCATATCTCGGACTGTTTTGAATTGTACATGTTTTTTGGACAGCCTCGAGGATATGTTGTTGCATTTAGTTTCCATGGTCTAATCTGGTTTGATTTAGCGTTTCGGCATCACCACCCCATTGTTCTCCGGATACAGAATCTCCTTTGCAGGATGTGTATTTGGAGAACAGGTGGAAGGTGCGGCCGAAATTCTGCCTTGGAGAGGAGTATACCACGGAAACTACCCTCAGCTACGGATCCTTGGGTGGAATTAGGACCTATCTTCATCTATCGGACTGTATAAGCATCAGTGGAGATGAAATTATGTTTAATATTCCTCGTTTATATGTTTGAGGTTGTCGAAGCGTGACTGGATGTACATGGGACGGGCAAAGAACGGAAAGTTCACCGGTGAATGGATTCGGAAGATTGACCAATTCTTGGAACGAGCATTTGCCAAAGTTAAAGGAATGGATGCCACTTGGTGTCTGCATGACAATTGTAGAAACACGCGTCGACACAAAAAAGAGGTCATAGGCACCTTGGTAAGAATGAATTTATGCCAGACCATACCCAGTGGACCCTCCATGGTTAAAGCCAGCGTCCGCGACACGAGGTAGTGTAACAACGCATGGAGTATTATGATGCAGATGTTGGTGTATGAGACATGTTAGATGACTATCATGAAGCACACGAGGATGAAATACCTAGGGAGGAGGAGGAGGAGTGAGAGACATTACCAAATGATGGAGGCGACGCAACAACCCCTTCATAGACATACCAATGTGACCTCCTGAATTAACCAATGCGATCCTACATTTAATGTTTTAAGAGGAAAGCAAAAAGAAAGAATTTAGCTTTACTATTATTACACTTAATTAGGTGTTAAAAATTTGTACATTTCTATTTGTGCAGCGAATAGGTGCACCTAAATAGGTCTACCTCCCGACGCTTGTATCATCTAAATTATTGTAAATAATGCAAGATTTTAAATACATAAAAAAAGGCTTCTTTATTCTTAGTTGGTGCACCTAATTAGGTATCGTCCCGAACTCTTGTATCATTTAGCATCTGCAAATAATGTTAGAATCCAAAACAAGAATGATCGTCCACTCCATCAAAGAAGAATGATTAGGCTTTCCCTTAAATAGGTTTGTCCACTCCCCATAGAAAAAATGGAAAATAAGAGGTCAAGTGGTGGATTATTTTAGGATGACCTGTTGTTGTGAAGTTTTAGAAAAAAAAAATCAGTCATTCAGATGGTGCAAGAAAAATCAGTCATAGCTAGGATGCGAGCGGCTATGGGCATTGTCCGGCAGCTGCAGCAGCCTGGGCGGCGGCATCGAGCTTCCGGAGAAGAGCTTTGGAGTTGATGCTGACGCGCAGGCTTTGGGCGTAGATCACCCTGTTGTCGGCTTCCAAGGCGCGCATCCGCTCCGAGCGATCACGGCCCTTGTCGGCGACGCAGTTGAGCGCGAGCCGCTTCGGCATGTCAAGGAGATCATAGGCGCCGCCGTTCTTCTCCCTCGCCACGAACGCCGGCGCAACCACCTCATCCAGAGACCTCTTCTGCCCCGCCATCGATATCAGGGTTGAGCGTCGTCGCCTCTCGATTTTGGAAACAGCTTGCTGACGTGGTCCAACGATCGAGTTAGCAGTTAGCACGTTGGTTTTGGGCTTCCCTTTTCTCTTGTCGTAAGGCACGATCGGGACAACTCCAATCCGTTCCGAGTCGTATGTAGCAGCGCAATCCGAGTCCTGTGCGTGCTAGTAGCCAGCCAATGCGTGACCGAGTCGGGAAACCTGGTAGTATTGGTCAGACGTAGAGTCTCGCCCCTCGCTCACCAACGACCCAAACAATTAATGGCATGAGGGCATGCATCGTCCGGAACCTATAGACGACAACAATAAGAAGTTCAGTGAGTATAATTGTTAACGAGAGTAGTCCAATTGGATCTGAAACGGTGCTATTATAACGTCAGTCAACTTCATCAAACAAGTTTTTGAACAAAAAAGTAATAATAAATGGAACAACCTCGAATTGTATCACCAAACAAAAAAGAAAGAAAGAAGGGGACACCAAATTACATTGATAAAACTAGGACACATCTAAACGTTAAAAATCACACTGCACACTTGTCGCACGGACCCAGCAGCCTGAAGCTAGAAGACGAGGGCACAATCCCCTCAACGAATCTTCTCGCAGCCTCGGCACCTCTGCGCGCCTCTGACAGCTTTTCCGTGTTCATAGCCATGCACCGGTTGGTCTTAGCATTCCGTCGGCCACGGCAGCCAGTGGCAGTGTCCAGTGTCACGCACGAAAGAGCTGGTGCGTTCTTAACAATGTGGCTCGTCAATTCAACCAGGCTCTTCAAAGGGAGGAATCTAGTGATCGTCACATGCTTCAGATTATCATGCCGCAGGCATCCTGGCATCTGTCTCAATTGCAACTGATCTCCACAAAGACCAGAGTGAACTGAATCCTCTTGTCTCTTGGCAGGATGCATGATGAATTCAACCTGCACACAGGAGATTTTGTTTTTTTAATTATTATAAGTGGGGAAGCACTAATATAACAAAATTTGTTGGGTTAAAGCTGCATGAAGTTATTTGCTATTGGCACATGCGAGTGACAGAATACCACAATAAACCATCCCAATCACAATGTTCTTTAAGGAACAGAGAGAGCTAAGCGCTCCTACTGATTATATGTTCTAATTAAGGATTAAAGAAACCAACTCCATTAATTTCCTTGGGAGCTAATTACTTCAAGTTAAACTGCAAGTATCTTTGAATAATAATTTTCAAAAGAGTCATGGCTGTTTCGCAGTTTGGACAATGATTCCATGAGAAAACTGCTAGGCTATACTTGCTAAATGCAACCTTATGGCCAGGACAAGGATCCTGTGACTGTGAGTGTACTTAAAACTAACATTCCAAAACTATAAGGTCTTTGAACATACTGTCAGCGTAGAATTTCACAAAGTTTGCATCGAGACAGAGAGAGAGAGGAATAACTTACACGCAAGCTGAAAATCTCCAAAGTAGGAGCAGCACTCAGGAAGGAAATCAAAGAAAAGTAATCGTAGTTGAAGATGAATGACCCAACTAGAAAAATATCCAAGTACTTGAGGTGCAGGAACTTGCTGGGCAGCATGGGTACGTTAGCTGTCTGAAGAAAGACACACGTCAAATTAGTCATGCTAAGTATATACTGTCACGAACTCGTAAATTGTAATTTCTGATCAAACGGTGATTAACTTAAACTTAAAACATACAGTACCTCCTTACGTGATACCACCGTAAGCCTTTCAACTTCCGGCATATAAGATAGCAGTTCAGTGCGAGAATTGCGCAGCACATTGGATTGAGCATGATAACCCGTCACAGTTATATTTTTGACGGCTACTCCAAGAGAGATCCTTTTCAGTTGGTACCTCCCATTCCCATTGACAAAACTGGATAGTTTTGGAGCACTGATCTCTATGACCTGTAGCATTTTACATTGTCTCACCTCAAAGCTATTCAGCTGCTGCAATGGGCATGGAACCCTGAAGCAGATGATATCGTTGCAACTAGAAATTAACAAGCTGACCAGAGCGTGGCAATTGGAAACGAACTGCCCCAATTCCTCTCCAGTAGTTTGGACCGAAAACAGATACAAGCTCTTCAATGTTTTGTTGAAGCTAAGAACTGATGTAGGACAAAAGACACACGAGCTAAGGCGAAGAGACTGAACTGTAGCTCCCCCTATCTCGTCAGATAAGAGAGAACATGGGAAGTTGTATTTTGGCTTCCCATTCCCTCCTTTCATTTCTAAGGAAATCTCTTCAACCCCAGCCTTGACACCAATTTGGAGCCACTTGTCAAGGTAAGAGGCATCAATATTTTCGAAAAAGGGCAGATCAAGGATTAGCGCCTTCATACCGATGCCAGAATGGTTTTCAAGAATACGGTCGACTATGCTGGTAAAAGGATTGAGCTCATACTGTGTGCATGCTACTGGTTTTACAAAAGCCCCGGTTTCCTTGTCGCGAAGCCCCAGTGTGTGGATGTTCAGTACGAGTCTAGGAAAGCGTCTCCATGAACGCAGAAACTCAGGAGATGTGCACGCGGCACGGGCCGCATCTTTCACTGGCAAGAGGGAGTATATGTAACGGAAAACATCCTGTGGAAACATGACAAAATGAGTTGATTAACTTTCTGATCAGTGAACAAAACCAGTACGAGTAGACACAACAACATTGACCACGGCATTAGAATGGTTTGTCGACAGAAAGCCGTACCACGGGAAGTTTGTCAAGCCCAATTCCGTGTCTCATGACCTCAGCACATTCAGACGCATCGCCTTTTGTTTCAGCTGACGAATTCCCTTCTGCACTACCTGGAATCAAATGAGGTAAGATAAGACAATGGGTCATACTAGCAGAGAACAGCACCAGTCAATCCGGCACCAGAGAACACAACACAAAATATGAAGAGGATAGCGCCGGAAGGCATTGCAGATTATAACGAACAAAAGAAATAAAGAGAAGAGAAGAATTAAATGAAGAATTTTTCGATTCAGAGGAAGGGGCTAGGTAGCATTCTCATCTGGCGAGTTTCCATCAGGCAGCCGGCAGAGGTGAAGGGCACAGAAGCGGATCGACGAGCGGACGCACCTGAATGGAGCTCAGACCTCGATTGCTCGCCTTCGCATGTGTTCGGGATCTCCATGGTCTCTCCACTGTGATCCGTCAACGACGACGTGGTGGCGGGAGATCGGCGGCCGAGTAGATTGGCGATCCTAGTATTCAGGATCCACTAGCACCAGCTCGTGTGTTTGTTACCGCTCTTATAGGTGTTTGTTAGATGAATCAAGTGTACATGTACTATATAAGATCAATGGAGCGAGCTGCGACATGAATTCCTCTCATTCTCTCCACTCGTTCAGATGAAACAGATCAGACCCAAACCCTTATTAGAAAATGATATCACAAAGTATATTATCTATATATAGGTATTTCACGTGCACACAAATCTATTATGACAAAAATATGTACTGAAGCATATAAATGAGTAAATTGTACACAGATACCACAACTTAGGCGGTAGGTGCAACTTGGTCCCATATATTGTACATTGTGCAAATTCATCACTAATCATGTTTTAGGGGTGCAATCGGGTAATCAATCCGTCACCTCGAACAATCGAGCACCTAAGACAATTAACTATTTCATCAATCTCTCCTACATGTATGTTTGTCAACATATTTTTTATCAAGAAACAATTAGCCATACTATCCTATGTACATGTACCTGTCAAATTCCACGAACATCCTTATGCACAATAAGCTTTCATTCTTTTCTCATCATTCCTAGAAATATTTATTACTACCCTATTCTTGATGTTGTATCGCTTTATTGCCTTTCTAACTTCTCAAGGACTACCAAAGACCTTGCACAACAAAAAACTTTATAGGTGACGGATTGTCTGAGGTGCTCGATTGTTCGAGGTGACGGATTAATGACCTAATTGCATCCCAACACATGATGAGTGACAAATTTGCACAAATTATAATATGTGTGATCAAGTTGCAGCGTTACACCCACCCCGCAAGTTGTGATACTTATGATGCAATTTATTCCATATAAATTTATACATTGTAAAGGTACTAAAATTGTTAAATTGTATATATATCATTTCACTGATAAAATTCAAATAGTATTACACTGCGATTGTAAACCTGCAACTAACCTAGGCTAGCTAGAGCATGGCATAGTAAACTCCTTTCTCCTTCTTAATGTCACTGCACTTTGCAGCATTTGTTGGTTGCTGTATTCATCGAGAGAGAAGCCGATCTCTTGACAACTCACCTCTGATGCAGGTACAACACACACTGATGCATGACCCAAGCTAGGCCTGCGAGAAACGGATTTCGTTGTCCTTACTGCGGAGCCAGTCTCGACAACCGCTACCGAACATCATCGGTTCATCAATTCCCTGCATGCGATGAGACATGACTGAAATACATCTAATCAATCATGTCTAATATAATGACATGTGTACGAGGAAAAAATTCAAATAATATTTTTTAGGAAATACATAATAATTATAATGTGAACATTAATTAAATTTATTAAATATATGCACCAGGTCATCCAATGGATCCCTTGCCAGCAAATATGGTTATTTTCTTTTAGTAGTTTGGACTAAAAAATACTTGTTGATCAGAGAGAATATACTTATATATAAAAGATAGAACCTACTAGCACGTCTTAAAGGCTATTTCTCTCAATCCACGTTGTGCCACGTCATCATAATTAATTTCAATCATTAGATAAAGAATGGATGTTAGAGTATTAACATAATTGTATTCAACATTGAATATATTTTAAAGTTAATATCTATTAATTCCGTTATAACGTGTATATAAATGATGCAATTCAATAGCATGACATAATAGTGATAATTCTTGCAATCACGATACAACATGTCATCATAATAATTTCAATCATTAGATAAAGAATGGATTAGATAAAGATTATAGATTTTAAAGTTAATATCTTTAGTCCTGCATCAAGCAGAGTTATCAACTAGTTCCTTTCATAGCTAAAGTTACTGTTTCTTTCTTGACTCATCTTGAGTTGAACGTTCTTATTTTCAATTTAACTCATTTTGGTCTTTGTATTCATTCAACTTCACTTCACGAGCCCCTTAACATGTACGATGTCTATAGTTACAACTAAATTCACAATGTCTGATCAAAAAACAGTCTATATAAACCAGAGGGTGTCTATATAAATCAGAGAGGGTTGAGAGACGTATAATATTTTTTATCCTCTACAGCTAGTCCATAAGAGTAACCACATTGTGGTAAAATGACCAATAAGCAATAAAAAAGATAACTATTGACTGAAACATGGTGCAACCAGTCTATAAACAATCAATAGCAAAAACTATCTATATGCTTATGAACTTGTTGTAGTGAATAAAAATATTTTATCACTCACATTCCTCTCTTACTCTATTGGTATTTAAATATTGTGAACCTGTCGTATATAGACTGCCTGTTATAAGACCCATTTATATGAATTACTTTTAACTGCAACATTATAGTTGCTCTAAGCATATGGATGATTTTTGTTATTCACTTCTTATAGATTAGCTGTACAATGTGTCATACAATTAATAGTGATTTTTTTTTGTTGTCTATTGACTACTTTATCACCACACTGCGGTTGCTCTTATTTGCAAGCCACCGTCACCTGTCCCAAAAGAAAAACACCTCCAAAAAGCAGAGGAAAAAGAAGCCAAGGCCAAAAAGCTCCAGCCCCAACTGAAGCCCTCCACCATGGCGAGCAACTCCTCCCCTACCCTCTCCGCCTCCCCGCCGGCGGGCAAGAGGCTGCGCCCGGCCGAGGAGGACCGCTCGGGATCATCCGCCCCTGCTCCCTCTCCGGCGGGGTTCATCTTCATGTGCAGCCGCGCGACGAAACCCGATTGCTTCCGGTACCGGGTGCTGGGCCTGCCGCGGGGGAGGCTGGACGCCGTATCCCGGATCAAGCGAGGCGCGGGGCTCTTCCTCTACGATACCGACATCAAGCATCTCCACGGGCCCTACCGCGCTGACTCCGACGGCGGGCTCGACCTCGTCCCCTACGCGTTCCAGGGCCGCTTCCCCGCCCAGGTGAGTGAGTGGTCTCATTGCCCTTGCTACAAAGCTGCGAGCTTTCTTGTTGATCTGTGCCGAGAAATGGGCGAAATGGGATGGGCTGGTAGAGTAGTGGTACACCTTTGTGCTTGTAGGGTGAGAATCGATTTTTTACTGTGGACTTAGGGAATATGCGGCAATGTGCCTAATAAGTTGGGGAAAAGTGTGAACTAATGGATACAATGTGAGTAATAGTCGTTGACAGGGAATGGTCTGTGGCCAGTGACACTTGATCCGTGTATGGAATAAAATATTTGGATTATAGGTATGATGAAATAAGAGCCATGCTGTCCAGTCTGATTTACAAAATGTAATTTTGGGTCTGATGGTTATTGAACATGGAGTGAGATGTTGTACTAATTTACAATTATATATAATGTAATGCTTTGCGTGATATACTACTGTTTTGGAGAATCTGAAATTGACCCATCTAGGCTGTGTAATACTATTGAGTTTGACAGCCAAATGTATGTTTTTTTTTCTGTTGTGCTACAGAAAAATTTGATGCCTGCTTGCATTAAGTCAATTTGGACTTTGGAAACTATTTGCTAGTTGGATGTGTGGATACACTTGTTACTCTGTTTTCCTCTTTTGGTGCACTGTCATTATTATTTGCTATTGTATCTGTAGAACTATGCTAGCTTGAAAGGTAGAAAATGCAGTCCTGATGTATATGGGTGTCTAATTCAAACAAATTGAGTTTAGGTCAGATGGCTTGTAGCTACATTACGTAGGGACACTCAGTCACTTTGCTGCTTCCATGGTGAGTTGATAATGGCCTAAAGCATGAAGCACCTTTCTAGGACATGTGACCTTCCAGCATTGTCTTTGGATTTCACGGACCACCCCCACTGGCTTTGAAGTTATGAAGAGCATTTTGACCCCAGACTAAAAGGACAAGGTTAATAACAGATGGGTTCAAGTATGCCGTTCATGCTTCCCTATTGGGGTGAACATGTTGGACCTGGAGAAACCAGTAACACGTGGCACACATATGTCTATTACCATAACTCCATAAGGGTCCTGCAGAACATGTTGAAAGTACTCGCTATTATACGATAATCTCATAGCTCATTTTATTTGCCCTTCTGTGAAACATTTGAATTACATTCATGCCTCTCTTATTCAGAACATGTGAATTAATTGCTGATATTTTCATTCTCATATCTCATATTATTTGCCCTTTAGTTACCATCTTATCTATATAGCATCTAGAAACTACATTATTTTCGGTGACAAAGATCAACATTTTTCTCACGTATGTGCAGGTTAAGTTTAAGGTTGAAGGTGATTTCATGCCTCTGAATGAGAGTAGCCTAAGAAGTGCAATAAAGGAGAACTATGTCAAAGAGAAGTTCAGCCCAGAGCTTAACCCTACCCAAGTATGGATAAGCAAAATTTAATTCAGCATATGCTTTCCTTATGTTCGTGAGAATAAATGAATTGTGCTGTTCACTGTAATTTTTATGTAGATCTCCTATTGGATGAAACAAGAATTGCAAGTGTTTGAAAATGAACTTGTGTACATGTCTAGTTTAACTTGTAGTTCTCCAATGTTTTTGATGTAGTGGACAATATGATAACCTATTCTGCCCTATCTAGATTATTGAAACATGTAGTGCCTCCTATAGAAAAAGCAGAAATAACAATAAAGCAACATGTAATTTTTTTCTGTATTTGCTATTACCTCCCATTCAAATATGAAGACGAATTCGGTTGAAGAATTTAATTTTAATGCTATCTAATATGTTGGAGTTTTGAAGCTGGAAAGCTCATCTTTTAGCAACTTCTGAATCCTGAAAGTTCATCTTTAAAGTTATCCAATATGACTAAAAGATCACACTTTTTCTCATAGATATTGCATCTGAAATTACTCTGTTTATCCTGAGAAATAAAAATATGCTATGTTAAAAGAAAAAGTTGGGCATGATAGGAACATGTCATCTTTGTTAGTTTGTTTATTGTTTACTCTCCTGTGCTGGGAACGAGTTATCATTAATGTTCTTAGGCCCTGTTCGTTTCCTGCCCTCTAAAAATTATACCCATCACATCAAAGAGAATCTTACTATTTAGTAGTACTTTTGTTAATTTAATGATAAAACCTATGTCACGACCCCCTCTAATTTGCGAGACGAATCTAATGATCCTAATTAATCTATGGTTTGCTACAGTGATGCTACAGTAAACATCTTCTAATAACATCATAATTACCCTCGTTGGATTCGTCTCGTGAATTAGATAGGGGGTCTGCAATTAGTTTCGAGATTAGACTTTATTTAGTACTCCAAAATGATAAAATTCTCTTTGATTTGACCCTCTAAAAATTATATACCTGGAAACGAACACACCCTTAGTTTAGCAGCTAGCTGCAATGCAAAAAGAAAATTATGGCCCCATCTTCCATTTTGCCCATGTATTGCCAACCATATTAGAATTTGGTATTATAAATGTATTAAAGTGGCTAAATCATGTCAATGATTGATATTTTTTTTGCAGGTTGAGAAATTGAGGGCGTTGTTTCAACCATTTGCTTTACTTCCAGAATCAGCACCGTCACACTATGTTGATGACAGGCCCCTGGTTCCCGCTGTTTACTTTCCTCCCTCAGCTTCACACCCTGCACAGCCAGCTGCTTATGCACATCATCCAACTGCTCACCTGGTGCCACCTGAGTCCTATGCACCTCCATATTCTTCATACTTGGCACCTCCAACTGCACAACCCACTATGCATGCTTATTCTGTAACAACAGCTGGCTATGGTTATCAAGCTGGATATGCAGCATATGGTGCGATGCCTTCTACCTATCAGTATACCCAAGTGCCCCCTTCGTGTTCTCCGTACACCCAGTACTCCATATCAGAACAGGTTTTAGCTCCTGTTTATTCTGCTGCTCCCCATTATGCTGCTTATCAGAATGATCCATATCAACTTGGCAATATGACTTCTCATTACCAGCAAAGCACATCTGAGAGGTACACATCTGACATCTGAATCTGACCTAGTACTTCCAGTATCTTGATTCTTACTGCATGCCTGCAAACCATTTTTGTTCCAATATATATTTTGCCCAAATCCTGGTAGCACAAATGTCTAGAAAACATATTATTCAGTTAAGATAGTTCAAAGCAATGAAGGAACATCTGCTTGAAGAAACGATAGAGAAATATAATTTACATTTTGAAAGCTATCATGTGTTTGTTGCATCTTAAAAAATAAATAACCATTTATTTTGGTGCCCTTTTCCATTTCAGAACTGCTTATGATGCTGGGGACAGCACGGTTGTCACAAATCAGCAACTTGTTAAGCGTTATGGGTTTGCTCCATCTGGTTTAACTGAGAGCACTACACACATATCTGAGATGGATGAATCCCAGCTGGCAGTGACCTATACCACTCATGCAGCTGGCAGCAGTGCCCATGGAGCCAGCTCGATGTACCATGCCTATGCTGCTCCAGCAACTTCCCACACTGAAGCCTCTCTAGCAACCTCTCAGGTTATTAGTCCTGCTATTCCGTTGCCTCCCGAGTCAGTCTATGTTCCTGCGGCTGCACCAGCCTACCAGTGATTGCCCTTCGGGAAACTGCTGTTTTGGAACGGATGATATTCCTTGATTCCAAACAAACAGCACCAGAGATTCAGGTTGTGTGCTGTAGCCTACAGGGATATCTTATTGCTTCATTATATATTTCCTCGACTGACTGGTAGCTGTGACCTGTGGTCGTTTAGATAGAAGACAGCTAACTATGTAAATATATTAATTTGCGAGAAAAATGCTAGCTTTCGAAAACAAATGCCAAATGAAGCTTCTAGATTTTTTAACCTCTCTCTCGTCACAACTCACTAGTAGAGGTTTCAGGGAATTTTTCTCTAATGACAGTGCCAATAGAAAATAAGTATATGGCAGTGCCTTTGAAATATGGCCACGTAGCAAGTATGCATTTTTCAGTTAATCCCTCTGCAATTGATTTTTCCAGGCCTATTTTGTATTTTCTTTCCATACTGTCCGTCTGTCCCTGCCTCCTGTACATGTCGGACCTTGTGTTGCAGCGGTGACCATGCTGTCCCTGCGCCTGTACCATGTCGGGCCGGAGAATTATGTTCAGTTACCACCCTCAGTTTGGATCGTGAGTCCCCAACTTCTCTCAGCTTTCGTCGTTCGCGTACACGGCCGCCAGCGCCACTCGGGAGAAAAAGAAAAGAACACGCGGGGGATGCGCGCACAGGCTACGCCGTCACCACTCACCAGTCACCACGCAGGTGCGGACGCGAGCTTCCACGACGCCCCTTCCTACAATCGTCCACATTGCCAGGCGACTCCATCCAGTTCCAGCCACGGCTACCCATCCTGAAAATCAGCCGCCGTTTCGGGAGCTCTTCTCATCCGAAATCTTACATGAAAGGATTGCACCGTAGTGTGTGGATTTGATTCCCCCATTTTCCAACACCAATCTCTCCTTGTGCCCATGGTGATTTGAGCTTTAGAGGACGCTCATGGAAGGAACGACATGGAACCAGGTTTTGCAGAAAGACCCCACGAGAAATGTAATTAATCCTAGTACTATAGACCCCAAAAGTGGAGATAATTTCTCAAGCAGAAAGCGATTCGCAGGTAGCCAGCTCCAGCCGTTCAACGACCATCGATCGATGAGGAGACAATTATACATAAGAGGTTAAAGTTTTTATACTGATTGCTGACTTGGTGTTCTAGACTCCTAGAAACATCAAACCGTAAAATTCTTTTGCAATTGGATCGTGGTATAGCAAATTAGTTTAAGATGAAGAGACGGAGATTATTGCATCCCTTTCTTGGAAAATTGCAACAAAGGAAAATGGTTCATCCTCGCCTTCCATTCCTTTGAGTGACGTAACAGCTCATGTGCCTCATACTGATTATATTAATATTTGGAAGAAAATTTATTAGCTTTTTGAAAAATTTTGTGTGCTATATCGTGTTAAATTTATTGCACGGCAAGTTTTTTTTCCACGGTCCACCCTCACTTCCAATCTTAGACTCGCCACTACTTATATGTTGTAATCGACGTCGTAGAGCTGTTGCACACGTGCTTCTTACAAAACACACAGCTGCTTGCAGAAGCCGTTGGCAGCCACAACATGGAGCAGAGGATAATATTCTGCTCATCGTCCGGAACTATAGTGCTGTTTTATTCTACTACCCTGAATCTGAATGCAGTTTGTGTTTTATGTCATCCCATCTGATCAGGAACTAAGTCATATGATGGTTTGCTAGGACCGCCCTAATAATAAACATCAAGATGTTTCCTTTTTTGGTCTTGCTTTGAGTGATGCGTGCGCTTGACAGTTTAGTAACACATTTTGCCGTCAACAACATCTCACTTTGCCTCGGTTCGTCTTCGCGGCAAATCTCAATTGGGCCACAGGTCAGGCTGGGAGAAGAAGGCTAGGGTTAGCTGAGTTTTCTCTTCTTTCCTCCTCTAAGTTGGGCTTCGACTGGACCCAAATCCCAATTGGGCCAGGTCAGTTTTGTTTTCTAAGGCCCCGTTCGTTTCACCCTCTAAAATTTAGATATCGTCACATCAAAGAGAATCTTACTATTTAAGTAGTAATTTTATTAATTTAATAACAAAACCTATGTCGCGACCCCCTCTAATTTGCGAGACGAATCTAATGATCCTAATTAATCTATGTTTTGCTACAGTGATGCTACAAGTAAACATCTTCTAATAACATCATAATTACCCTCGTTGTATTCGTCTCGTGAATTAGATAGGGAGTCTGCAATTAGTTTCGAGATTAGACTTTATTTAAGTACTCCAAAATGATAAAATTCTCTTTGATTTGACCCTCTAAAATTTAGATAGGGAAACGAACAGGCCCTAAGTTCACCTACTTGCCATTTCCAAGAGTTGGGATAAAATACATAGTACAAACGAAAATCGCAGTACCTACCCCCCGGCCGTACGTGGCAAATATAATGTGCGGCCTGGCCTCGATTCTACTTCTACCTGCGGAACAAGAAAAGTCACTCCCCCTCCGCAGCTCTGCACGATGGCCGGCGGCGAGGCGCACGGCGCATCTGGGCGGCTGGAGAGCATCCTCACGGACTCGTCCGTGCCTTTGGCGCAGCGCGCGTGGGTGGCGACGAGCATCGAGCTGCGGCTTCTGACGCGGCTGGCGGCGCCGGCGGTGGTCATGTACATGATCAACTACCTCATGTCCATGTCCACGCAGATCTTCTCCGGCCACCTCGGCAACCTCGAGCTCGCCGCCGCGTCGCTCGGAAACACCGGAATCCAGATCTTCGCGTACGGGCTCATGGTAACCCGCCTCCCTCTCCTCTCTCCTGTCCGTCCTTCGCTGGGTTCTTCGTGGCTGTCGTAGAGGAGTTTCGAAATGTGAATTTACCAACAATTATAGAGTACTTCCTAATTCCTATACGTACAGTTGGTTGGTTGAGGAAGGCCGCCTGTTTGCGGGCTCAGAAATGCATTTGGTTCATCTTATCCTAACAGGAAAGAAGCAAAATTTAGTTCTTTTGGTGCCAGTAGAAAGTGAGTTCCCAACCGCTTTTGCGGTCAGGAATGATAAGCATTAAGAGAGCATGGCATCTCGCCATCACTTGATCGACTAGTCTTGAAAACACATTAGGTTTGACTAAACGCTTAGCAAGCGGGTTCACGTGGTGCGTTTTTAGTGTACGACTTTTGCGGAAATTTGGTTCTGACAGAAAATACTACTCTAGAAGATTCATTCGGGGTCCATTGGACCTGTTGGGTAGATTCCATCACCGCAACGTGTAGGTACAGAGGGAGATGCATGCTTCCTCACCGCACTGGTCATCTGAAAAATCAACGCTTTTTTTATTATTATTGCTCCGGCCAAACCAAAGGAAAGAAATTCAGCACAGGTTGGTGTTCACGCTCGAGCAACCCATGGATGGTTACACTGCAGGGGATTTTTTTTTCTGATGGGGAACCGGAGGGAGACGTGTGGTCGCCGGGACAAACACGTCACCCTCATGGGAAACTCCATCCGAATTGAATTCCGGAGCCAGCGTGCTTGGGTGGCAGCTTTGAACGCATCGAAAGCAGCCCATAGTGACAAGCGCAGAAACGAGCAGGCTCCTCGTGGCCGGCCGCTGCAGGGTGCGCAGGCTCGTCGATCCTCGTGGCCTCTTCGCCAAAGTTTTCTATCCTGCGCGGCGGATGTCCGCCCGCCCGGAATCTGGACGGCCGTGGTGACTCCAACGTTGCGCCCTGCTCTTCTCGGAATATTCCTCGCGCGGGATAAAATCCGCTCTATGGCCTCTTCTCGTAGCTCGCCGTGTCGTGCAGCTCCTGTTGGTTTCTACTAGTAGATGTTCCAGTAATTCCTAGTGGAAAATTCTGCTTACCTGCTACTGCAGCGGGTGTTCCATTGGTCCCGGCTCTCGTGTGATGACGACACGTGGGACAAGAAAGCAGGACGTCGCTATCTCAATCACTGTCGATGAGTCCGCAGTTTCCTTGTTCTAAATGTAATGCCCATGCGCCATTGGATCTAACAGCCGTTGCCAACAGTTTACTCTGCGTCTTTTATTGCAAGATTTGTCTGGTTCATTGACAACTTGCTGATTTTCTTACTAGTTGGAAGGGTGGAAGGGAAAGTTATTTTGCAGTCATTGTGCTAGTCTTCATCTCATTATCATGTCCTCAAAGAAAGCTAGATTTTCAACACCGTGAAAGATAGTTTGATATGATCATTAGTTGAGTGGAAACTGATGTCATTACCTTTCATGCTATCTTTTACATTGGTAACTACCACCTATCCTGAAATCCATTCGATTCCATGATTGATCTAGGTCTAATAAAATTCAAATTTAATTAGTTTCAACCAGAAGAGTGCTGCGACTCCAAATAACTACACTATGAATATATTATTCAAGACAAGGGGAATCTAACGGTTGAGCTCATAAATATCGGTATAATTTCTATAAGCTTGGTCAGACTTAAAATAGTTTAAGCATTGACAAACTTCATAACTAAGCTTATTTTGGAATCAAGTGGGTGCCATTGAATGAATTTGTTTTCACAACAGTACTTTCCAAGTGGACAATGGATCTTTGGCATGGAAAAGGAAACAAAAGGAAGTGTAATGCTAACTAGGAGTAGTGTACCTTATATCACAATTACTTGAGCCCTCTCCTTTAATGAAATGGCAGAGCATCTGCTCTTACCTTAAAAAACAATTACTTGAGAAAACTATTTTCAAATTACAGAACGCACATTTGGATCCCAATAGATTATTGTGGCCATTGTCAAGGATAATGACCAATGGGGTAATTGTTTAATGAACGAAATTTAATGAAATTTGAACGAAATTTAATGAATTCAAGATGGTAAACTGAGAGGTTTTCACGACCAGGTGCTTCGTTTTCTTGGTAAGACAAGCAGCTTCTGTGATTTTGGGAATAATGCAGCTTTCACTTAGCTTGCTCAGTTTTCTTCGCTAACTGAGCTGTTTTGTAAGGTTTTATTTTTGAAAATTTTAAAATTTATTTGATTGAAAACCGACCTACCGATAAAACCGGACTGGGTCAGTTCTGTCGAAAGCTGCATAAATAGACTGTTTTTTTCGGTTTTAAGAACCATGGCCAAAATAGTGGGTACCCTACTACCCACAACTGCCATGTACTGTCTTTGTCACAGTTTATTTATCATTGTTGTTTATTTGTCGTTCTAGACTGGCTCTGTTTCTTTGTGTTCATGTACATAGAGTTTTCTATGAATCCGAGCAATCGCTATGTCCAAATTCATAGCCTTCTACGGACCTGATATAAAACTAAACGTCAATTATTTTACGACGGAGAGACTACCATCCATGCCAAGTTTCAACGTTTTAGTGGAAAACGTGCAATTGTTTTTTTTTAAAAATAAAACAAACTGGTGGCAACCGTGCAATATACCCTACGGTATAATCCATCCACGGGCATGAGAAAAGAGAAAGCAGCCTGCCAAGTCAGTTAGTACAGTTTCAGTATTCTACTGTCGTACTTTGAAATTTCATGTACTGCCAATTACTGGTTTTTACAGTATAAATATAGTTCTTTAATAAGAAACTGTAACGTACTTGCAGCTGGGCATGGGCAGTGCAGTGGAAACGCTCTGTGGGCAGGCCTACGGTGCACAGAAGTATGAAATGCTCGGGATATACCTTCAACGCTCTGCCGTACTCCTGTGCGGCACCGGCATTCCGCTGGCAGTGATCTACGCCTTCTCAGAACCAATCCTGCTGTTCCTTGGACAGTCACCAGAGATCGCACGGGCTGCTTCCATCTTTGTATTTGGTCTCATTCCCCAGATCTTTGCTTACGCCATCAACTTCCCTATCCAAAAGTTCATGCAGGCTCAGAGCATCGTCTTGCCAAGTGCATACATTTCTACAGCCACGCTCGCACTTCATCTGCTACTGAGCTGGCTCGTCGTCTACAAGGTCGGGCTCGGACTGCTTGGTGCCTCCCTAGTGCTGAGCTTAAGCTGGTGGATCATCGTAGTAGGGCAGTTTGCGTACATCGTAATGAGCCCAAAGTGTCGACATACATGGACTGGGTTCACCTCACAGGCCTTCTCCGGCCTGTGGGACTTCCTCAAGCTCTCTACTGCATCTGCGGTGATGCTTTGCCTTGAGACCTGGTATTTTCAGGTTTTGGTGCTCATTGCTGGATTGCTTCCGAACCCTGAGCTCGCTTTAGATGCGCTCTCTGTCTGGTAAGCACAAGTTACCCATCATATTTACAGTTTACAGATTAGAAATCATAATTGTTTCTGATTTCTTCAGCTCAGGAATAATAATCTGTACTGACCCCTCGTTGAATTATTCAGCATGACAATTTCTGGGTGGGTGTTCATGATATCAGTAGGATTCAATGCTGCAGCCAGGTTTGTATCTGAAGAACTATAAATGACAGCAGTTGGATTATTAGAATAATATGAAGTTTCTATAACTGCCTTATCTTAACATCTGATTATGTCCAGCGTGAGAGTGAGCAATGAGCTTGGTGCCGGAAACCCAAAGTCTGCATTTTTTTCAGTGTGGGTTGTCACTGCCGCCTGTGCACTGATTTCTGTCATCCTTGCTATTGTGATCCTCTGCTTGCGCAACTACATCAGCTACTTATTCACAGAGGGTGAGGTGGTGTCAAATGCGGTGGCAGATCTCTGCCCACTACTTGCCATCACACTCATTCTCAATGGCATCCAGCCAGTTCTGTCAGGTTAGATTTCCAAAAGTCTACAGTATTTGAACATGTTTTTGCCAGACAAAAATGAAATTCTTGAGGGTTCACAAATATGCATAGCTTTGGAAATTCTATTATGCATATGCTGTTCAGAGCACTACATAGAATATTTAAAGCTTTATCATTCATTCCTGATCACTAAATCATAAGACAAATTTTATCACCATTCTGGATAACAAACATTGAATTGGAATAACTAGTATCTCAATGCGCCACTCAATGCTCAGTATTTTGATGTGTTTTCAGCTCGAACTTCATAGTCTAGCAGCGCACACATGTTAGAATTAATAGTATACGGGTAGCGAACTATCACCATTTAACAATTTAATAATGCTAAGGAAATAACTGGTCATTTTGGGGAGGACTTGCATTATATATATCAAAATTGTGATGGGGGAGCCAAAGAAACTCTTACGAATGCCACTTTTGTTAGATATCTTTTTTTTCCATGAACCATATTTTGAGTTCCTTCATGATCATAAGTAGTGACCTTCACATTAACTACTAAATCTTTGCATATAGGTGTTGCTGTTGGATGTGGATGGCAACAGTTTGTAGCATATGTTAACATCGGCTGTTACTACATCGTCGGTGTTCCCCTTGGTGCCCTTCTTGGGTTTTACTTTAATCTTGGTGTAAAGGTAATAGAATCACACACGCTAAATGTTTGTACTTTTTACCTAAATTTTATGTTTTAACTGTTCAGTAGCCTTTATCTCCGAACAGGGTATTTGGGGTGGAATGATAGGAGGAACATGCATGCAAACTGCCATTTTGTTGTGGGTCACCTTGAGAACAGATTGGAACAAAGAGGTAGCCATCTTTGAAACTGTACAATATAAAACTATTTATTTCTGTTATTTAGAGCGTTTATTATTGTTGAAAGTAGCATCCAGGTCTGAACTACCTTTCCAGTTTCCACGCTGTGGATTATTATTTTTACAGAATATGTACCCTAGCCCTATACTTATATTGAGTTTACCGATGCTTGAATCTGGTAAGAAAGTCCATTTTACGACCCAACCAATTCACTTTATCCAATTTACTTCCTAAACAAAATATTGGCTCAATTTACTCCCTCAAACAATTTAAATCGGTGGAATCTATCACCTTATACAATTTAGCATTTTTTGTTTTTTATATACGATTTGAATTTGAATTTTAAAATTTTCATGATGATAAATAATATTGATATATATGTAACAAAAAAATATTTTGTATTATTTATATATATTTTTAATATAACTCTAGAACTTTATAGTTTAGATAATATTACGATATTATAAAATATGTGCTTAAAATATACTTCCTTTGTCCAAAATCACTTATCATCCTGACTCATTACCAGATTCATTGAACATTCAACAGTATGTCCAAACATTCTGAACCTGGACACAAAAGAATACCTCCAGGATGACAAAGTAAATTAGGACAGGGGAGTATCTTATATTGTTTTAGTGTAGGGTTCTCTGGAAACTACAATTGTGCACAATTTGAGGTCTAAACTAAAATTTTATAAAGAGAAATGAAAAAGAAAAATTGCATAAGAGAGTATATTGTACCAACTTGAATTGTTTGAGATAGTAAATTTGACCAAAAAAAAATGTTCAGAGATTGATTTGGACAAAATGAATTGTTCGGGAGAGTAAAATTGACTTATCCCATTAATCTGAGAGAAATACCTTTCCTTTCGTATGAACCATTATGAACTCATGGATGAATTGCTCTAAGCACTTTTCCATTTTGGATCCACCTCGTTGAATGACTTGTCGGTTAGAAATTTCTGATCTTTTTGATATTTCTATTACTATGTTTGCTTTGTCTTGATTATAGTAACTTACTTTTTCCATACTAGTATCTTTTATCGTAATGGTTACTTATTACCATTTCACCTAACTAATTTTCTTATTGATGCTGCTGGTGTTGTCTGTTTTGCTTAACTGTTCAGGTGGAGGAAGCACAGAAAAGATTGAACAAATGGGAGGACAAGAAGACAGAGCCTCTTCTCACAGGTATCAGGAATGACAACTAATGCATCGATCGATCAAGATGACTCAAATTCAACCATCCAACATTATGCATTGAGAGGGCCTAGCAAGCAAGCCGCCAATTTTCATCCACTGTGCCAAATTTGCCACATTCCAATACAATTGATATAACAGGGAGTGTACATTCTTGAGTTCTATGCAATTTTACATTGATTCAAGCCATTTTAAGGTTGAGGATTGTACTGAAATCTTATAAGGACAGAAACCTTAAAGTCCCTTTCCGAATACATTTTTCTTCTTGAATCCTGTGTTTATTCAATTCAATTGAATTATTTTATCGAGGAATTCCCTGACTTCTGTAACATTCAAACTATCGGTTTGTGCTAACCATTTAGATGATATGTCTAGAATACAATGCAATAGGCGGCAAATGATGATTTTGATGCAAATAGAACTAAATCACAGTGATGTTGTTGTCAAGAACCAATAATGTTGGCACCAGTAAAGCACTCGGCTGCAGTGATTAACTAGGGCCATTTTGTGTTGTGCATAGGTTACTAGATGCCAACCTAATTTGTCTTTCGTCACTGCAATAAAGCGACTTGGTCCTTTTATTTGCAGTGATTAACCAGGACCATTTTGTGTTGTGCATAGGTTTCTAAATGACATGATTTTATCGTGGAATCTACAAAATTAGAACTGATTAGAGGCTTTCTAATTAAATATGGTCGAGCAATCTGCAGAAAAGTAAACTACGCATGAGCAACATCAAATATGAGAAGATATAAGTTCTCTCAACAAAGGGATCAAATCAAACACAATACACGGTGCCAGTTTTTTTTTCAATCTAACAAAATTACATATGGTCGACAAAATTGAAGCTTGCAACTCAGTTGTTCCACGTGTCAATCAACATCATATTACAAGTACGGAGAGTCCAACTGCTGTCCGTGCCCATCGCTGCCAATCATCATTGGAGGCAAACCAGGATCAGGGCGAGGAAACAGTAGTTTCAACCGAAAAGCATCCACACCGTTCAGATAGTATCTGTACAGCCTCTTAGATCGGATGAACCCCAGGCGACCATACAGAGCAAGGGCACCCTTGTTCGTGACTTCTGCTTCAAGTGTCACCTGATGAAAAACACAAGTTGTATATAAAATATGTCAGCTTGAATTTTTCCAATTGTCTTTTTGAATAAGTTACAAACTGCTTTTCATGGCCAGTCAGTTAAATAATGGCAATGTAAGATCCATAATAACATTCAAGATCAAATGAAACAAAAAAGGGTAATAGAAAAGGTAGTATGTAGCAGTAACTACCTCCTCACAACCAGATTCCATCATTACTCGAATGGATCTAGTAACCAGCTCAGTTGCTGCATCATAAACAAATAGATGCTTAGTCATTAAGATGAGACTAATTTTCTCAAGGGTAAAATGACAGTTTGGAAGCAGAATAGGCGCATAACTACAATTGACCAAGACAGAAACTGGTATAGTTGGAACTGCATGTGTGCTATGTTAATTTACACTAAAAAATGAAAAACAAAAACAAATAGCAATAGTTTGCTCAAATAAGGCCATTATTATTCATTATATACGCATTTTGGAAGAAAATTAGGAGCATAATAGAGTACAATAATTATGAATGTTCAAACAATCAAACCAGGACTGGGCTTAGAGATTAGACTACCAGTACAGAGCTAAACAAAAGAGCTTTTTGTCCTCGATTTGCAGCCACAATTGAGACGATAACAGGAGACGGGAACAGCACGCTGTCTGACTGGTAACTGGTTACATGGCTCTTCAATTGCTGCTATTGTACCAAACATCTTCGCGCAAATTTCGAAACAAAAACGGAATAAGCATACAGTCAGGGAGGTGCTAATTCATGATCAATGGACTCGGGACATTAGAGGAGCTCTGAGGATTGCTGCATTGGCAGAGCTACTGGGTTCAATGGACCTTCTAGATGAAGTGCAATTCAACCCTAACGTCCCAGATGAACACAAATGGAGGTTCTCTAAATCGAGTCAGTACTCATCGAAGTCGGCCTATACTACTCTCTTCATTGGCACCATCCAGTTTCAGCCCTGGTAGTTAATTTGGAAGACCTGGACACCGAAGAAATGTCAGTTCTTCATGTGGTTGGCACGTCACAATCGCTGCTGGATGGCGGCTTGTCCTGCCCAAAGAGGTCTGCCCCATCCAGAACGTTGCGTGTTGTGCGATCAGGAAGAAGAAAACATGCAGCACATTCTTATCGGTTGTGATCGCTAAAGAGTTGTGTTTCCACTTGCTCAACAAAGTGGGATTAGCACTGTTAGCACCACAGGTGAATGACAATTCATTCGAGGCATGGTGGATCAAGATGGACAGTTTGGCTCCATCTATATTCAGAAAAGGTCTCAACTCGCTGATAATCCTAGGAGCTTTGGATGATTTGGAAACAGCGAAATGATGGTGTGTTCAATGGAGCAGCCCCCAATGTGCTGAGGCTGCTAGCTCTCATAGAAGAAGCACATATATGGTGTCTCGCTGGAGCTTGGGAGCTTGGAAGACTCCCTGTAGCAGCGGAAGTATTCTCTTAGGTGTTCTCTTAGTGGTTGTGTCAAAACTGCTTGTGGCACAAATGTAATCCAAAACTAAGGAGTGTGTGGTGTGCATGTTATATTTTACAACTTCTCTTCTTAATGAAATGATGTGCAGCTCTCCTGCATATTTGCGAAAAAAAGCTTGTTAGTCCTTCATAATCCAAACAGTATTTTTTTCTTCTTTTTTGTCAGAAAAGTGGCTCAAATGGACAAGTTCAAGGAAATAAACACTAATACTAATACACACTTGTATTTTATGATTTCAGGTATTCCATCACTGCTCTATGACGCAAAGTTTTTTTTTGTAATAGCAAAGTTCTAAGAAAAAGATTAGTCCTGCAAGTATATAAAACAACCATCAAGTATGTATATCACAAGAAGAACCAAACAATTTCCTATTTCTTCTATCGAAATTAAGAACACGCTTACATGACCTGTCTCAAATGTAATAAACTGAAAACACTAAAACACTGCACAGAGCACAATATAGCACCTACAGAATAGTTCAAAATTATTTCATCAAAGCTAGCTTTACCATTTTAACCAACAATGCAAACCTCAGTTGCAATTAGGTAAAGGAGGTCACGTAGTTCATCAAACGGGAGGCATGAAGCAAGTCAATTGACAAACAATTGTAGCCTACTCTGCCTTTTCCTTGCTTGTTTCCGCATAAAACAGAGCTTGGGATGATTTCAATCCATTATCTTAAAAAAGAATGTCTTTTTCTGGATGAAAATAAAGGAGCCGAACTACTTCACAACACATTTTCTTTCTAGCAAAGCATAAAACTGCAAAGCCTTAGCATAACAGAACAATTTCTGCATAAACAGCATACGCTTGGAGCATAGTAAGCCAACCTAATCCGTGGTGTGGTACTACCTGACACACGCACATAATGCAAGATCGCTCTCTACTTCAGAAAAGGTAACAACAATTCCAAGAACCAAGCAGGTAAAGGAAGAAGAGTGTCACCTATTCCCCTGCCTCGGTAAGGCTTGAGGACGACGAGCATGGCGATGTAGCCCCTGAAGGAGCCCCTGTGTTCCCCCATCTTGCACACCACCGTCCCCACGCACTTTCCTTCCTTGGCATCGAACGCCTGCGCAATCAAGAACCCGTCAGAGGCCGCATACCCAAATCCAGCGAACCAGAGGAGGGAGCGATGGGGAAGAGAGAAGGGGAGGGCTGCGCTTTCGAGGCGGCGTACGAGGAAGGTGAGCTGGGGCCAGAGGTAGACAAAGTAGCGGTAGGTGAAGATGGAGTAGGGCTCGCTGAGCTCCGCGTCCACCAGCGACATCACCAGCGGGAGGTGGTGCTCCCCGCCATAGCTCACATACGTGATCTCCGGATCTCCGGCCCCGCGCTCGGAGGCGGAGGAAGAAGCGCCGCTCCCAGCGACCGCCGTCGCCGCCGCCATCGCCGATTAGGTATTGGTGCGTGATTTCACTTGTCGCCCAGTGGTAGGGGCAGACAAAACAGGGCGCCGTTGAGCCGCCGCGCTGCCTACTGAAGGCGGCAATCTCCTTCCCACTCCTATCCGATAGCTAGCCACCGCTGGCCGGCCGGTGTCGGAGCTCGGAGTCGGAGATGAAACGCCGGCGGCGCTGCTGTCTTTTGGGTCGAAGAACAAATGATGGGCCTTTGATTGTACGGGTTGGGTCCGCCCGGACAAGACCCTATACTGGATTAATGTTGAATTGGGCCATCCGGTCACTCCAGATTCGGCCGGCTCCACCTGAAACAAACGCGAGGTCTGGCCCGCAACCAATTCTGCTTTTTTTAGGGAAATACGCCCATGAGGCCATGACGGGCTTCTACAGTTCTACTTCATTGCTAACAGGCACAAGTGTCATAAATACACAAAGACCCTTCCAAGAGATAGGAACAGCACAAGGGTTTTTGAGTATGACAGAAAGGGCATAACTAAAAAAATGAAAATTACAACCAAGCTCCTAGAGGAGCAATCACTACGGCGGCGATGAACCAACATCACGAGCCGCGATCAATTCCATTTTGCAAGCACGAAGGTTTTTCAAAGATCTAAAACCTAAACTTCATGATTCAATACCGCCATATTGACATCGGGGACCGATCGATGTGTACGGAGAGGGGCCGTCAAACCACCGCGATGCAAATGGTAGAGAAGCTTCTTTGCGTGACTCAATTGACATGTCTGCAGGTCCACCGGACTGTCGCATCTAGGGACGGCAGTCCGGCTCCCGAATGCATGTGCAATTTCCCACCCACGGGTGCCCTACGGGCCCCATGAAGAAAGGCCCATTCATGAATTTAGCCCATCACCTCACTCCATCCTAACCGTCACCTGCAACCAGCTGCCGCCCACCCTCGATCCTCAATTTCCTCCATCCGCATCTCATGTGTTGATTCTTCCCTTTCCTCCTAGCCCCCCACCCCCCCATGTGTGCCCGCAGAACGGTGCATGCATCGTCAACCACACCTGCCGCTAGCCGTGCTCGTTGTGCATGTGCACACTGCCTCTAGCCGTGGTCACGTCACCTCCAATGCCACGGCGCTCACGCACATCGGCTCTAGCCCTCCTTCGGTCGCGACCGCTTCGCCACCAACCGCCTCTAGCCCATCGAGGTCGTGCCACCCCGGCACGTTGGCTCCGGACGCACTCGCGACTTACGTCGCTACTAGCGCACCTAGGCCACGCCACCTCCGGCCCGTCGCGCCTACGCTTGTCCGCGTAGGACCCGTCACCTGCCCGAAACCCGGCAGGTGCGGGGCACGGATGTGGATTCCCACCCGCTGCCAATCTATCCGTGTCCGGGCTTTTGCTCCACCCGCCCTCGTTGCCATCCCTAGTCGCATTGGTAATCACACCTCAAGTTGAGGGGGTCGAAGTCATGGATCCGGAGTAGGAAACACAAGACTCAACCGATCGATGATTCCTCCATTCAATTTGTAGTTTTGCAACAGAGTGCGATCAATGCTAACGGAGAAGCATAGGCATTCATCAAGAAGCTCGGACTGGGACAAGCTGGAGTAACAACCTCACCACCGTGGTATCTTAGCTTGAGCAATAAAGGGGAAGAAGGAGGAGAGGGAACACTCACCGGGTAGAAATCCGACGAGAGGATGACAAAAGGCATCTCGCCTACATCCACATGGGAAGACTTAAAACAGAGAAACCATACCGAAGTGGGAGAAGGACAAGTCGCCGCCACGAAGACAATGGGTCAATGGCAAATGGTGAACCGACTACAGCCATCTTTGAACTAATCGGAAAGAAACCTACATCCGAACCACATGTTGTACAGGGAGGGTCCCTCACCCTACGTCACGTTAACGTCGGCAACAAGCCGGTGAAGGAGGGAGGGTCCGGATCCGGCTTGGGAGGATGAAGCTTCGTGAATCACCTCTCTTACCGTAGCTGCTTGGGATCAAACCGTACTTTCTACGCGGTGTGTGTGTGTGTGTGTGTGTGTGTGTGTGTGTGTGTGTGTGTTACAAGGTGGTGGGCTACCGGCAATTTTGGTTAAGAGAAGAGGCGGAAGGGGTACCCTTATAGTTTCAGGCTGGAGAGCAGCTTACGTGCGCACATTGCCATGTGCCCACCGACTTTATGAATAGCTGCATTTTGCAGGTGATGCCGTATGGGTTCAACCAACGAGGGTTCGAGATATTGCGTTGCTTGTGTACCATAATTGAACACAAAAAATTTATGAGTTCTATGTCGTGATTGTGTGGTCCTCACGACGTTTATAGCGCTCAGTATACACGTTCCGATGCACTTTGTGACCGTAACTCGTAACGGCTGCTCCGTAAATCCTAATGCTAATGCAATGGTGTGAGTTAGCACAATTTATAAAGGACAGATGCTCGAGTTTGGTAGGGTGGGCACCCGGCCATGTACGCACCGAGGACTTATTCATATAAAAATTCTATGAGAGAAACTTTTTGTTAATCCACCTTCATCCTTGACCTCATACGATAAGGTGAATAATTTAGAGGATCAATCCATTGTTGTGTCTCTTGGCCCTCCTATTTTTATGCAGGATGCTGAACAAAAGGAAGAGGACAAGGATGACATGGAAGAAAATGAGGAGCTCACAACCTCTTGTGCAAATTCAGAACCATCACTTCATAATGCACCTATTACTCTTGTTGAGAACACAGATAATGCCCATGGTACTACACTCACAAAAGATGAGAATTATATTGATGTGCAGAATTTGTCACAAACCATGCTATCATAGAGCACTTGTCGGTGGAACCATCTCTGAATTTATCTTTGTCGCATGATGATTTGCTTGATGCTTCTTGTGATAACTATGAACTGTGTGACAATGATTTAGTTTTACATGCTTTGGATCCAAATACTATTGTTGAAAACAAACGTGTTATGCACATTGCTAGTGCAAATGATGAGCTAAAACTGTTGCCTTCTTTACAAACTTTGGTTTATATTGAATTTGATGATTTGTGTAATCTAGATTGTTTGGTGGAGAAACTTTTCCAATATGCTGAGTTGCCTTGGTTCGATAATCATACATATCATGTCTTTGGCAAATATGAAAACAAATAACAATATTCGATACATGGAGTGTACATTTGTAGCAATCTGAATTATCCTTTTGTTGTGCAAGATTATGATTGATTAGAGGACAACCATAATGTACTTTTTAATCCACATTCCTCTAGTTCTGTTTTCAAGAAACAAATTTACTATAAAGAAGGGGAGCCTCCCTCGTTGCTATCTATGCTTGTTCGTACTAATCTTTTGCATGATAGTGTTGATAAACATTGTGTCTCTTCTGATCAAGAAGCGTATATGCTTGCTGAAATTTGTATGCAAGATGCCACAATTCATAATTGGAAACATAGTAGCATCTCTCACAAGTATTTTGGTTCCCATTGTTTTCGCAACCCCGTTGTCCTTTGTGTTGTGCAGGATCGGTTTCATGTATAATCAACGCCGAGGATGACTTTTCGTCAAGAAGGGGAGGATGATGAGGACATGACAACCATTCATATATCGAAGAGTGGTGCATGGAGAGTAGAAGAAGGAGTCCAAAAAGGGTTTCCAAGACATGAGGGAGGCCTAAGGCTAATTCAATTCGAGTTCCTCAAGGTGGAGGCCCAAATCAACTCAAGTTCGAGTCTGTTTCGAGTCTAGAAACAGTTTGCATCAAAACGGATGCCCGGGTCGCATATGAAGTCTGTTTTGGACGTTTTTATAGGGATGGAATGATAATTTGATCACATTTCCAATGTTGCTGATCTCATATCCAAATTCGACCCGAGTCCTCGGGAATAGACGAAATAAGAAGACGTTCAAAAATTATCCTGGTGTTGCACCACCGTTTTTTGACCTTTGGATCGTGTATTTTGTTGAGCCCACATAAGGTTGCGTCGAGGGCGGATGGATGACAACCATCTGCCCCTTCCTTAGGGTTTGGATTTTGCTTAGATTATTCTGTCAAGAACAGTTTCACCGTTTTGTCGGTTTATGAGACCCCAACTTGTGAGTCTAATCATATATTTGCAATTTGGTTGCTTCTATCTTGTTCTTGCTTGTGTTCTTCGATTAGCAGTGCAACGATTAGCCTTCTTGGCGAGGTCAATGGTGCTTGCATGGTTGATAACCAGAGGATATGTGGTGTTGCGATTGTGGGGTTTGGAACATGTTGTTCGGAAGCCGGATTGATTTGTGTCTCTCCTCCACCAAATCGTTGTTTATTGGAACCTTTCGGAAGATCGGGACATCCCGTACACATCAATATTGATGATCTTCTGCAGAAGGGTTTCATTCGCCCTAGTGCTTCTCCATGGGGTTGCCCTGTCTTCTTTGTGAAGAAGAAAGATGGTTCCGATAGGATGTGTGTTGACTATCATTCTCTAAATGAAGTGACCATCAAGAATAAGTACCATCTGCTAAGGATTGATGATCTCTTCGATGAGTTGAAGGATTCCAAGTATTTGTCCTCAATTGACTTGAGATTAGGCTACTACCGGATGAAGATTCGTGAGAGTGACATACCTAAGACAACCTTCCCGACTAGGTATGAATCTTGTAAGTTCATAGTCATTTCCTTTGATTCAACTCATGCCCGATCGTCCCTTTTGGTTTAAACTAAGACAACCTTTTGTGACTTGGTATGGATCCTACGAGTTGGTGGTTGTCTCCTTTAGCTTGACCAATTCCCCTCCCTACTTCACTAGGTCGAGATTTAAGACCTTCACGAGGTCAAGATTGAAGACCTTTACTATTTCTAAATGACTTATAATTAACATACTCTAAATTAAGTTAAGAACTATATGACTATTTTTAGCATTCAAACTTTAATTAAAAAATATATTTTTCACTATATACATTATACAAATAAAATGAAAAATAGTAGATTGTTGTTTTGAGTGCACCATTAATTTCAAATTGTGGAAAAGTAAAATAATTTAAGCATCTAGTTTAACTTAGGAAATAAATTGATCCACGAGTAGCTGGTTGGCGCCCAATGTAGTTCTTTACTAGAAACAACATCTCGAAGTAACTATTGCACTAATATTATAAGCATAAACCTTGCCAATAGATGAGTTATTAACCTTTATCTCTTTCCAATCAATATAATTAGAAGTATAAAGCTTAGGATTATTACAAATATTTGGTAACGTTATTGAAATAGCTAAGAAGCTATGTGGTTTTCTTTTATCCTAATATTTCTATTTAAGACCTAAATATGAGAACTAGAAATATAGTGAATGAGATACTTCTAAGAACAAAAGTTTTGCTACTATAAGGGAAGTCGGATACTATCACAATAAGGTCTTTTATAGGTTTTTTATGTACTGACATATTTATGTGTCATGATGGCTGGATGCGTTAATTGTTTAGAGAAATCAGTGAAGTAAGAAGATATTTTAGCTATCCACAAACTTACTGAAAAAAATGTGTGGTGAGCACAAATTGTAGAGAAATTAATATGCATGGTGGCTACATATTTAAGGGACTTGCTAATTTTCAGTTGATTGAAAGTTTGTGAACTTTCGATCAATTTCCAACACCACTAATTTGAAACTGAACAGTCTGCTACAAACAATTTTTCTATTATGTATACATTAACAAGCTTTTTTACCCAACAAAAAAAATAACAAAACAAAATTATAGTACAAATGGTGTGACCAACAGAAGCAGCAGCGGGGAAGGAGGACTCTCGGCGGCGCCATCGGCTTCACCGGCTTCATGCGTGTGACCAACAGAAGCAGCAGCGGCGCAGAGTCACGGATCGATCGTCGTGCACCAACGCTACATGCACTGCACATGCATGCATCTCTAGGGCCTCGCTGAAGACGCGTGGCACGGTCGGCCACGTCACCTCCCGGAGAGGGTAAAAAAACTGCATCCGGCCTCCTCCGATCCCCATCTCTGGAATGCAGGCGACCCGGGGAGCTTGCTGCGGCTGGCCTCTTGGCAGACATGAGCCCCGGCCACTAGCGCGATCAGCACCGTGCCCTCCGTGCTCGTGCGAGCACGTCTTCCACGGCGAGTGCTTGTAGCAGAGCTCCTCGTCAGGGTGGCCGGCGCCGCCCATTCTACGCAGGACATAACTCCGACTCCGAGTTTTCCCCAAGTGCGGCGTAGTCTCCTCCACGTGGCCCAGCTGTACGCGTGACGAGCGCAGCCAGCAGATTCCGAATCGAACAAGGATTGACACGATCCATCCTTGCACAGCACTAGTATAAGTCGTCGTCGTGGCTACGTCTCGCTCACTCGATCAATGTTCTCTTGCTCTCATAGCTTAGTCACCGCCTGTAGTACGTGTTGTTAGCCGTACGTGGCGATGGAGGGTGAAACGACGGAGCGCTTGGAGGCCGGAACCGCGGGCAAGACGGCAGCAGCAGAGCCCCTGCCCTCGGCACAGATCCCCTCCGCCGTTGTTCAGACCCAAGCCGCCGAAGAAGACGTGGTCCGACGACACGACGACCCTTACTATGATGACAGCGAGTTTGAAGAGGAGGAGCCGTCTGAGTTCGGAGACAGCGGCGAGGACTCGGCGGCGGTGGCATCGGCATCGGTGGAGGATTTCCTCAGCTTCATTGCGCAGCCGGCGCGGCCGCGGTTCGACTCCGCTGGCAACACGGCCGGCTTCATGCGCATCGTCACCACCGCCGCCGCCGCTGAAGAGGAAGAGGCCAATCTGGACAGCGGCGGCTGTGTCCGAGTCGGAGATCGTCGTGCACTACCGCTACACGCGCTTCACTAGGGCCCCGCCGGGCACGCGGCGCGGCCGCGTCAGCGTCCGCGGCGGGACCGAGGAGCTGCGCCGCGTCCGGTTCGTCCTCCCGTCCCCGTCCCCGTCCCTGGCGGCGGACGCGGCGAGCTCGCTGCGGCTGGCCGGCGCCGCCCTGGCGGCCATCATCTACCCCGTCCCGTTCCTCGATCACCTCGACGCGCTGTGGCTGGGCCTGCTCGCGGTGGCGCCGGTGACCGTCCCGCCGGGGACGGCACGTGTCGACGTGACGCTTGACGTGGGCGTGCTCCGGCCGGGGGACGGCACGCCGGAGCGCGTGGCGCAGATGCTCGCGGCGCTGCCTTCCCTGGCGCGGCGGGCCGACCTGCGGTGGCCCGCCGCCGGCCTTCACGACGGCGAGGCGGCGGTGGCGCTGCGCCTGCCGGCACCGGTCGTGCGTCGCGAGGACGCCGCACGGCCGGCGAAGCGGAGGAAAAGGTTTCCTACCGCTGCAGAGGAGTGCGCCATCTGCTGCGAGGTGATGGGGATGGGCCTGGCGGCGTGGCCCCGGTGCGCGCACGTCTTCCATGGCGAGTGCCTCGAGAAGCTTCTTGTGAGGGGCGACCTGCGATGCCCCTTGTGCAGGAGTGAACTATGAGAGTCGGGATACCCAAGTAAAAATAATGCGGAGAACTATCTTGTTCGACCCATCAAGTGCATGTATACAAGAAAAGGATGGCATCAGCCTTGTAGTTTTGAGGCAAATATTACACAGCTTTCCGAGGGAAAAAAAACGGAGCATGCATCTGTTGAACTATATATTCTGGGCAGCACAAACTTAACTAAAACAAAGTGTTGAAACAAAATTTTCCTATGAAAGAGTCTAGGCGTACAATAATATATACTAGCAAGGTGCCCGTGATTTGCAACGGGATTAATTTAAATTTTAAACATACTATTCAACATTTTGATGTACTCTCAACTTTTTAAAATATTAAAATAGTGTTTTAAAATATTAAGAATTTGCTAATATTTTGCATGTCGTTATTTGATTGATCTACGAAATTGGCTGAAACCACAAGAATTAGCTAAACGTAAGTTAGTCATACCCCCCAAAACAAAAGAGAAAACTTGTTGAGAAAAATAAGCAAAAAAGAGAAAACTAACGTGATGATTGTTTTTATGACCACCTGAGTTGGAGTATCTCTCGTGACGCAATTAGAGTCCACAGCACCGCTGTCGGAGTTGCACGTAGCTGAGCTTCCACGGCACGACAAAGTCATGCCATCACGGAAGTCCTCACCGGACACTTGACCACGCTCGAGCTCGACTCCGTCAGCACCTAGAGCAATGTCATCTCCGGCCTCGCCTTCTGCCTCATGGTCCGTTTTGAATTTGTGTAAGTGTTTAACTGAAGATTGATTACCTTGTCAATTATTTACCATCACCCACCCATGATGTAAATCCACTCATGGCCTCCCAGAAGAAGATTGCGGCCGTTGCTCGCCGCTATTCATGGAGGTGCGCATTGAGTCCCATGTCCAGTACAGGTTTCCGCAGGAGGCCATACAAAAGCTCCATCACGTAAAAATTTGTCGTCTTGTTTCAATGCAACGATCCGCACCTACGAACTGGAAACGAACTACGGAAGGAAATCAGGGTGGCCCAATCCGCGAGGTCTTCCGATCAGTTAGGGTATCAATATGGATTTGCAGAGCTCCGAGGCGTGTACAGATATACTCTAGAACCTGTACGTGTTTTTGGATGCAGATCGGTAAACCATGTAAGAAAGCTTTCGTCAGCACTAAACCGTATCTTATACGATCTCAACGTGGGCACGGACTTGATCTCCATTGGTTTCGAGCATACGGGTGTACGGTATGAACAGTTCCATCGAACTTATTAAGGAGTAGAGATAGAAATATAGAAATGAGAGAATGCCACACTTTTATGTGGCTTAGCTATTCTAATTTGGACCTCGGGTGATAAATTCTTTTACCAATAAACGGATTTCTTGAAACTTTATCGCTGACAAATTTTTCCCTGGGCATACCAACTCTCAATTATGGACCCCACACGAAAACATGTATCGGCACGTGATTTGGCGTCCGCGCTCCCTAATTTATTTGGTCACTCCAATGCTCGGTAGTTCCCAGCATACTTACACCGGATTTCTCTCCTAATAAACACCACGCGCGTATGATCCGATCCTCGAAGAAGATGTTGGATCATCAGCTCCGTCAATTCACAAGTGGCAATCATTTTGAGGACCGAATGACCAAAGCAACAAAACAAATTGCATACTCATCCAGTGCCACTAAGATGTCCCATGAAAGAAATTTGATGAACAATTTCATTCAAAAGCGCCCATTGGCTTCTGTTATTATGCATTACAAGCATTCCTTATTTGCTTGCATATTTTGCCTTAAAACATTATTTCTAATATTTATATTAGCCTATAACTATTCGCCTCAGTTATATATAGAATTCTGACAATTATTTATGCATTACACTATTTGTACAACACAATCTAAACAAATACATTTCTATTGTTAGTAAAGAGAAATTAATCTATTCTATAGCTTTTGTTGATGAAACTATCTTTGACATCCATACTACTTGGAAGATTATTCGTCAGGGAAATGGAGGCATATTCAAGACATACGACCGGTCGAGAGGGCCCACGAGTGGTGATCGACCGGTACTCGGATAGCAGAAGGTTCCATAGATCGGTATGGAAACCGAGGCGAACAACAAGAGTGACTTAATCTGGCGTAATCCTTAAGGAAACTACAAGGTCAACCGAGTAGGACTCTATATCGATAAGGAAGCTTAGAGATATAGTTTCCAATCATTGAAATCATGTAACCGACTAGTATTCTGCATGTAACCCTGCCTCCCGGATATATAAGGTGGGGGCAGAGACCCCTACGAAGACAAGTTAGACAATCTAAGAGACACAATACGCAATAGCAATCTGCTAAGGCAATACAATACATACATGACATAAGGTATTACTCTCGATTGAAAGACCTAAACCTGTCTAAATACCCGTGTGTTCTTGTGTTGCACCATCAAATTCCTAGTTCGTATGGGGCTAGGTAGTTTATTGCCGAGATAAAGACTCGACAATATTCACAAATTATGTTGTGAGCAAACTTAGTCGGTTTACATGAAACCCAGGAAATGATCATTGGAAGGCACTTGAGCGAGTGTTTTGCTATTTGAGAGGCACAACCCGACTCGGAATTCTCTACTCGGGATATCCACTAGCGTTGGAGGTATATAGTGATTCCAATTGGATCTCGGATGCGGATGAGTGGAAGGCCATGAGTGGCTATGTGTTTATGCTTGCTGGTGCTGCAGTTTCGTGGAGGTCTTGTCAACAAACTGTATTACCAAAGTCTACCATAGAAGCGGAACTTGTAGCACTACAAACAACTAATAATGAGGCTAAATGTCTAAGAGATCTATGGATGGACTCGCCTTTCGTGGAAAGGCTGGTACCGCCTATCCTAGTGTATTGCGATAAACAATCAATGTTAGCTCAGGTTATGAATAAAAAGGATAATTCAAAATCCAACAAACATATCAAGCATAGGCTGAAATCTATCAGGAAAGTGAAAACCTTCGGAGTTATAGCAACGAGCTATGTGAGAAGTGAAAATAATATGGCAGACTCTTTTGCAAAGGGATTACCACGGAATGTAATATCTGTGACTGTGATGTCGAGGAACATGAGTATGAGGCTCACTTGAAGTTGCATCATAATGGTAACCTATTCTTTTGATCGGAGATCCTGTTATCTAGGTAATAGGAAGTACAAGTTGACTGCTATAACCAAAGAGTACACTGTAAATAAATAAATGTACCTATGTTCAAATGACAACTAAATGTACTCTTTACTACATGAAATGTTGGCATAAAGCCTTAATGTTTTTGCTTGTGAAGATATCAGCCTGTTGGATATCTTGAAGGAAAACACCTACTTGAGCTCAAAGTGGCTGTAGGTTTTAGTACCACATTGCTAGTTCAAAGTGGTGTACACCAACTTAAATATAAGTACTCATGCCCATGTCTAAAAGCTACTGCAATGGAAGAGATTATGAGCACTACGAAGTGTACACACACTCACACGTGCGCATGTATCCGTGTTGACTTGCGACGCACGACCGTACCGTGTTGTGGTTACAATTCAAAGTGTGTTTTGCCACTTAATCTTTCACAAAAACTGAAATGTCACGTACTAATCAAGATGCTTATTACGTGGTTAATTACCATTAAATTGGGATTAATTAGCCAGCCATGTGATCGATGGTCAATTAATAAGGAAACGGCTCCCATAGGGCAACCGCGCATATATTAGGCCCCGGAGACGTCCAGGCTTCCTTTACACATGAAATTCCATTCCATATTCATCTTCTTCCATCTTTTTGGAGAGTTGTGCTGTGGTGTTGAGTTGCTAAATCTCTCCGGCTCTTTTCCTTCTGTGCACCGAGGAGGAGGGTGAGTGTTATCTCTAAGCTGTTGCCACCGTGAAGCCTGCACGAGGGGTGATAATAAGGTTTCTAGTCAGCGCATCCATGTACCGCTCGATGTTGATATGCGATGATCTTCACTTTCTCTTCAACGAACTACGACGTCTACACCGACAATCGCTTCGTCTTCTATTTTTGTGCTAACGAGTGTTAGGGTGTGTTTGGTTCTGCTTTTTCGGCTTTGGCTTTTCGAAAAAGCCAGTAGTCCAACCAAAGGAGTTGATTGCCAACAAAAGCCAAAACCAAAATTAGTTTTTTGCTAGTTCATTTCTAAAAGCAGGTATGGAGGTGCTTTTTTGGGCTTTGACTTTCACAAGTTTGAATAAATTACCTACCTACATACATATATGTGTGTATATATAAGTATATATAATATATATATTATATGATATATATATTTATTTAAAGATATATGTTAATATATATTATTCATTTACTTATTTATTTATATCTTATACATATTTATATATTTATAAGATACATATAAATAAATAAATATACGTATATATACTAGAAATATGTTTAAGATATATATGTGTATATATTTATTTATATGTGTATCTTATATATATGTTATATGTAGAAGATATGTATATTTTTATTCATATGTGTATATATAACATATATATATGTATATATATCTATTTATTTATATACATGTATATAAATAAATAGATAAATATAAAAATTGTGAATAACTATATATATATATATATATATATATATATATATATATATATATATATATATATATATGTATTACATAAATTTATTTTTATGTATAACTATATATATGTCTATATATGTACATATATATACATGACAAGTTGGTCAACTAGTAAGTTTCCAAAAAGCCATAGCTGTTTTACCAAACGGCTTTCAGCTTTCTCACAGCTCATAACCCACAGCTTGTTTTTTTCTCGTAGCTCACAGCCCACAACAGCTTTTTTTATAGTCACAGCCAAACCAAACACACCCTTGGTGCCGACAAACCCAACGTGAGTCTTCTATGTCTCCTTTGGTCTTTGCCCCTTTGTTTTACCTGCTATTAGCGTTAGTTTGCACCTTGTGTTTGAATGTCAATGAAATTTGCCTTAACTTAAAATCAAGATTGAGAATAATTCGCAATTTTCGAACATTACCTCCATTCTTCATCAAAATGACATCACAATAAAACTTTAAGGGATAATTGCATGGTTGCCCCTATTTGCAACTCGAACTCCATTTTTACCCCTCCTTTTTCAACTTTGCATGTTTGCCCCTATTCCGTGAGATTGAAAGTTCCGTTTGCCCTTGTTTTTTTCTTCCGTTAACCGATGACGATTTAAGGCCGAAAAAAAATGAAAAAAATATTTTTTGAGTCGGAAAAGTCGACCGTGCCCCTGCCTCCTCCAAACAGGGCTCGTACCCATTCGATTGGAGAGGCGGCGTTCGCTCAGCTCGGAACCCTACCCGAGCAGGCGGCTGGTCGGAGGGCGGCGCGCTGGTCTGCGGTGGTGGGCTGCGCGCGGGCGGAGGCGGAGGGCTACGCGTGGGGTTGCGGGCGGCGGGCGGAGGGCTGCGTGCGGGTGGAGGCGGAGGGCTGCGCGCGGGGCGGCGGGCGGAGGCGGTGGGCTGTGCGCGGGCCTGCGGGCGGAGGCGGTGGGCTGCGGAGGTGCCGGGCGGAGGCGGCGGGCGGTGGGCTGCGGAGGTGGCGGGCTGCGGAGGGGCGGACAGAGGCAGGATTGCGCGCGGATCTGGAAGGTTGCGCGCGGGCAGAGGCAGGGCTTCGCACGGGAGGAGGCTGCACGCGAGGAGGAAGGGCCGGAGGCTGCAGACGCGCGAGGAGGAAGGGCCGACGCATGGCGGCCTGCACCGGCGCGCCGATGGATTCGACAGCAGCAAGGTATAATCAGTTGTGCTAACAATTAGATGATAGAAGATGAGTTCGATTAGTATGATTTAGTTCGCAATATATCGATTGTGCTAACGACAAATTGTTTTGGGTTGTGATTTGTAGGACAAATCACAACAAATTGCAAGTTGTTGTTAGAATTCGTGCATATTTCAGCATGCCAGATGGGGGGCCAAAGCAATATTGCAAAAGGGAACGCTTACCACCATGGCTAATTGATAAAGAAAACTATAGTTTGCTGCAATTAGTTGATGACATTGCTCAATATCGATTGTGGGGTTCTAAGCAATACATAACTCTATGGCGTGCTTTGGATGATGCGTGTGTTGAGATAAAAAGTGATGAAAATTTGCTAGATTGGTGTGAGCTAAATATAGAGAAGGGAGAGGTGTGTATTGTTGCAGAAATAAAAGATTTCGATGGTCCATTGCAATTTTCTCCTACAAAACGTAGGTGTCATCCCAGGGTGAGAAATAAAGAAACTCTTGCTGTTGTGCCAACCCAAACAAATGAAGCTGAAAAAGATCGCAAGAAAGCCACAAAGAAGGGAAAGAAGCTGAATGACGAGGAGCCCGTAGGTGTTGATGAAGAGGGCATGTATTCGGACACCGACTCACTTGTTGCATTAAGTGATAGCAGCTATGACTCTAATTTGGCTGAATCTTTTGACTCCGATTCCTCTGATTTTGAATATGATCCCGATGCTGAAATAGTTGATGAGGATGATATTGATGATGTTCCTGTCTTTTCTTATGATGTTGATGACCCATGTATTGATGTTGGTACGGTGTTCCCAGATGTGGATCAATGTCAAGCAGCAGTTAAACATTGGTGTATCTTGCATGATAATGCTTTCCACACCATCAAGAAAGACTCACAAAGATTTAGAGCTAACTGTCTTAGAGCGAGTGAGGGTTGCAAGTGGCTGTTTTTTGCTTCGAGAGCAAGAAGTCTCTAGGGTGCAAGGTAAACAAACTGTTTTCTATTTATTTGCTGCACATATATGGTTCTGTTATGTTGACTAGCAATATGTCCTCTATTTTCAGGTTAAGACTTGTGGACCAAAGCACACTTACGGTTCGGTTAACAAGTCTGGAGACACGATGGCTGATAGTAGATGGGTGGCTGAAAGAGCGGTGGACATGCTGAGGGATTCTCCAACAATGGGTACTAATGACTTGCAAGATGCGTTGAACAAGAAGTACAATTTAAATGTTCCTTATGCCAAGGTGTTTAGGGGCAAAGAAAAGGCACTCGATATGATAAATGGGAAGTGGGATGATAGTTATGATTTGGTGCCCACCTACAAAGCTGAGCTTCTAAGATCATGCCCGGGTAGTATTGTTGAGTTTGATACAGAGGAGCACAAGGGGGCTGAATGTTTTAGGAGGTTTTTTGTTGCACTTAAACCATGTGGGCAGCAGCCAAAAGCTTCACGATTGAGAGGTACAACTATCATATGGAAAAGATATTTGAGAAGTCTGATGCACAGGATTGGTTGCAAAAAAACCACCCATATATATGGAGTAGAAGCAAGTTCTCCGATGCTAGCAAGGTGGATTACATCAATAATAACCTCTCTGAATCTTTCAATAGTTGGGTTGCTACAATCAAAGACATGCAAATTGTTGATATGCATGATAAGATACGACAAATGATCATTGAGAAGTTTGAGTTACGAAGTAAGATTGGTAGAAAAATGGAAGGCAAAATTATTCCAGATATTATCAAGGCTCTTAATGCTAATAGCAAAGCTATCAAAGACCATGAGGTCTTGATTTGTGCAGGTAACTTGAATAACTTCATATGTCAGGTCTTGATATGCATTCTTTTAGCTTCACTCATACTAATGTATTCTGCAGGTAATACAGCTGAAGTAACTGTCTCCACTGTCGGGCATGCCGTCAACTTGGAGCAAAAGACATGTAGCTGTCGTGCGTGGCAGGTGACCGGAAAGCCATGTAACCATGCTCTAGCTGTCATTGCAAATCTTAGTAGGGAGGTTCAAATGGATGACTTTGTTCATGAGTACTACTCGGTTGAGAGGTTTAGGAAGGCCTATGCAGGTGTCTTCAATCCTATGACATCAAAACATCAATGGCCACGTGTTGCATTAGGCTACAAAATCATGAAGCCTAAGTTGCGAAGGAAGCCTGGAAGGCCAAGGGTTTCTAGGATTAAGGCATCCGATGAGGCTGGGACAAGCAAGAAAAGGAAATGCACCGAATGTCATGAATTAGGACATATTGCTAAGCACTCGTCAAGGAGGTCTTACGGCTAGTCAAAGGAAGTAAGTTATCAATTACTTGTGAAAATATTACACATTTATTTCTGTTTTTGTTCTAAAAAATATGCACTAACAAACTTCTTTTGTGTGTTAGTGCCCGTGCAAGTGGTGGTGCAGATGGAGGTGCAAGTGCAAGTACATCCGATGGAGGAAGGGGAAGAGGAAGGGGAAGAGGAAGGAGAGGTTCAGGGAGGCTAGGTTCATGGTTTGGAGTTTAAAATGTTGTGGTGTAATCTTATGTTACCTTGTTGGAAGCTACTGCTTTTGTTGAACTCATTGGTTGAACTATGAACTATGGTCTATGCTACTGAACTATGGTGATGCTTTTGTTCAACTTATGTTATTTGGTTGCTCATGTGAAAAATATATGTGATATATTGCTTCTACTATCCAAATGTAAGACGAAATGCTGCTGAAATTTCAAACAATTTTAGTTAATTTCAAACAAATATTGAGATTAAAAAATTTATCCAAATAATTTTGAATTCTTGTGAACTAAATTTGAAATAAAAATTTATTCAATAAAAATGCATGGTCTATTGTGAAATAGGGGCAATGATGCAAACTGTAGACAAAAGGAGGGGTAATGGCGCAAGGGTATAATAGTCTTCAGCGGTCTTATTTAACACTGTTAGGTCATTGTAACGGAATAGGGGTAAATAAAAACTTCAGAATCAAAAAGGAGGGGCAACCATGCAAAGTTGAAAAAACAGGGGTAAAAACAGAGTTAGAGTTCAAAACGAGGGCAACCATGCAATTGCCCCAAACTTTAAATTGTGTCTGAGTGCATGCGTTATAGTTTGGGACTCTAGTTTGATTAATGCTTGGATTTTAGTCCATCCAAGGCTCACTAGAATTCCAAATTATGCAATGATGTACGCACATATGTTTAAGTTATACTCTGTCTGTTTTTTTACCGGATTCATTGTACATACTCTGAACATGGACACCCAAAAATACTCCCAGGAAGACAAGTATTTTGTACAGAAAACACAAAAATTTAAAAGTTATTGGAACAATCGATTTTAACTATTGGAGTGATCAATTAATGTTTGTTACTGGAACAATCGATTTGCAATGTTGGAACGATTCATATTTTTAAAAAGTAAATTCAATAAAATTTGAAAATTTCATAGAATCGTATTGAACTAGGATATTATTTTATTTGATTAATTCCATGGAAGATGATGCTTCAAACGGATCGGAAAAATGAGTAACAGCATGAGAGAAAACATTTTTTGAAATTTCTAATTCATCTTGCAACAGGATGTCACACGTGTCATTCCATTGTTCTGTTAGGCCGAAAAGTGTTGTAATATTTAGCCAAGACACGCACGTTGGCTGGCCCATGCAACAATATTAAAGCAGCTACCCCACGCACGCTAACTAAATACAGGGAATCCAGGAATAATAGGGGATGGGGCTAATAGCACGTAGATTTCGGCCCAATGGACATCCAAAAGGAAGGTCAGGATTGCTGGGTGAGGGAACTCAGGGGCGAAATATTCTTGGCGTTGCTGGGGGAGGGAAGTTAGGGCTGATATATCCTTGGTGGAAAGGCCGAATTCCCAAGGGTAATTAAGTTTTCCAAACAAGCCCTTAGTTCAAGTCTCCAGAGTGTAATAAATAAAAGTACCCTGAAGAGTTAAAAGTTACATATTCCATGTTGATCACCACAACAAATCACTAACCAAGAGACTTGGAGTCTTGATTTTACAAACTACAAGGTTAAGTGAAAGTACAAAGTGGAAATAGAAAAATTTAATACTCATGACATCATGCATTCATAGCTATGTTATATATCATCTTATTATATTGGATTTCCATTTAATAAACAATAAACTTTAAAATACATTCCAAGTTTTAGAGGTAGCCTAGGTTTCTTAAATTCATGAAGTACAAAACTACCTATAGATGCCAAGCACAAATACCAGGTGCGTATGTTGATAAATATTTCCAGTTTTTAGATAAATGTTAATTAAATTTTATACTATGTGGTTTCTCCAAATGGAGCTACTGCTTTTAGCAGTTATGGCAACGGGCGTTTCAAAAATTGAAGTATGTTGAAGGTGAGGTTAAGGTGTTAGGTGAATTTATCAGATAAGAACTAAAAATCAATATGGGATAGAATATGTTGTCGATGTACTACTCAGTCTTGCTCAAGGTCCACAGGATCGTCTTCAAAGAGTGAAAGAGATTGAGGACCTTGTACGAGAGAATTGGAGCTACATTTGGATATAGATTCTCTTTATTTGTGCAATAAAATTGGTTGCCATATTCTATGTCAAATACATGTGTAACACCCCGAGAAATAGACATACCAAGGGATACTACTAAAATCCACACATAGCCAACAATTGAATCAATATATAATTGATAAATATAGGAAGCGCAGAAGCAATAAGATATTCAATAGATAAATAAATAAAAATCACCTCTAGCATTTAGCATTCCAGCAGAAATATTTATAACATTATTAGGTTTAAACATTATTCAACAAATAAAATAGTAAACACCAACTAAGGATCATAGGTTCTTTATTATGACTGCATGAAGAAAACTAGGAACATGTGCAGAGTGAAGATATGTGCTGCTATTTGCCCATCCCACGTCCATGTACTCCACAATTAATCAAGCACCAGAGGGAAAGAAATAAAGTGCATGAGGTATATGAGAAACCTCCACAAGTAAACGACCTTAACAATATTATTTAAACCACAATTTAGTTAAACATCAGTTTTAAACAGCACCATAGTATAGTATTAGCTGCAATACAACTCCAATTGATGAGATAAAACATTAATAACTTCATAATATGAACTTCCATGCAAATGCAAATGAAAATGATGCATTGAAATGCATGACTTCTCCTCTACCCTCAAATCCGAACAGAAGGAAGTGAGGGTTGCAACAACATTTCTTAATTCAATATGCGTTGTTGTACCGGTACTTACCGCACCAACATTATTATACGATGTCTTCTTATGCATCTAATGGAAAGTGCAAAAATGTAAAATTATCATGTATGCACTTCATCATATACTTCAACTTCAAATTCAAATATACTTCATGACAAATACTTCGACAAATACTTCATTTAGCATTTATTTGACTATTGAGAAGTATCTGAATGCTAGTACTCTAGCTAAGTACACCTTAGATTAATGGATTGATTGATAAAACGTTAATAAGTGATAGCTTGAGGCACCCTGTTGAGAAGTATCTGAATGCTAGTACTAGCTAAGTACACCTTAGATTAATGGATTGATTAATAAAACGTTAATAAGTGATAGCTTGAGGCACCCTGTCGGGATGTTCAGAGAGTGTTCGTGGCACATGACCACATATACTGATCGCAATGACAAAAAAAAAAATATAGTGACATTAGAATTTTATGAGTGGTTTAGGTGGCTGCCAGTTGCCACACCAAATGATTCTTTTAGATTGAATTTCTATTTATCAACAAAATATCTGCGCAGGTTGCAATTCGAAATTATTAACTAGTGACCAGCTGATGCCTAGAACACCACCGCTATGAATAGGTCGTGTATATACGCCAATGCAATTGGCTGCTCACTTTACATCCTATACACAATTCCTAGATTCGCAAAGGCCGTACAAACAGTCCCATGTAATGATTCCTTTCTCTAAATTAAAAATTACCATGTAATACAAAAATGGCTGAAACACACTTTATGATGTGGTGCTAAGCTATATGGTCTCTCTTTTTTGCGAAGCTATATGGCCTATCTGAAGGCGTGTAGTTGTTGGGAGACATTTCTTTATGATGTGATGCAGCGACGACAGCTTGAAGATGGATGGTAGAGGACATGGTGTCCTCCTCCCTTTGCGGTGTCTGGTGCCTTTGGAAAAATTATATAAGTTTGTTGATGTGGGGGCTGCCCGTCATCGTGTCTGATGATGATGTGATTAAAGGGTTCATTGGTTGTCTTAGATACGTTCCTTTGTGACATTAATAACTGAAGAGCATAGTGGGTTCATGGAACAAGTCCAACAGAGAGCAAGCTGCCAATAATGCTGCAACACGTCAAGAACATCAATGAAGAAAAAGCAATAAAAGACAGTGGCCCACACGACGATAAAATGTTGCACTGCCGGCGTCTAACCTCAAGTGGGATGCGCATGCGCGTACATTCTTGGAGCACCATCCTGGTCCATAGGAGCTATTGGTGATACTCCTAGTACAGTGTCACTCGAATGTCTCCTGTCAGTGTGAAAGCTCCATGGTACTTGGTTCATGTATGCTGGATCATTTCTTCAGATGGAACATGCTATTTGTGAGACTATTTCGATTAACGAACATGGTGGCCTGACTGTTTGTGAGTGAATCTGAATTCATGGAACAGTCAGTGAGGGTAAATGATAACTGCTTTCGATGTTTCCCGGTGACTTTTGGCATGCAGGGATATTACAGTTTCCATTACTGAAACAATTTCATAATGAGCAAACCTATGTGCCCACCACAAATCTAGTATTGGCTTAGTTCACTTAGTTCACCCTAGATAATTGGGGGGGGGGGGTGATCCTCACATACTTAATTTCGTTACTTCAAGTAAGTAGTAGCAGTTACAAAGTAGAAATGCCATAAGACCAGTCTCAATGCATAGTTTCATCTCACACTTACTAAGGGTGCGACATCAGATTTGGAGATATAGTTTGGTGCATGAAATACTCTCTCTCTCTCTCAATGCACATGAAAGTTTAATCTCATGATTTCATAGACAAGTTGTAGCATTAAATTAACATCAAATTGTTGCATTGAGATTGGTCAAAATATGTTAGGATGAAACTTTATGTTCTCAATGAAGTTTCATTAGAGTTTCATACCAATGAAATAGTGTAAAATGAGTTTTATCCCCATTAAACTCATTTCATCTCTTTCATCTTAATTACTTTGTCATGTCATCATTCTAGCTAGCTGACGAGGCGCCTCATTTAATGGTTATGGAACTCTTATTGAGATTGGCCTAAGTACATGTGATGCTCTTGGCATACTGAGGCGAAGTTACAAAGAGAGAATACAACCAGACACGTAGTATGGCCAACAATGCACATATCAGCGCAGTTCCTGGTGTAGCGGTGGCTCTATAGGTCAATACTTCAGGCAATCGCACGTAGGTTCTGGAGAACAATGCCATATTCAGATTGGAAGATCAGGTTGTTTCGCACATTGCCAAAGGAGAATCAGCACCACATCAGGCCAAAAGGAGTGGGGAAGGTGTCCTGGATGGAACGGGGTCCTCTGAATTGATGGGTTCAATTCAGAGAGGGCACTGTAGCTGGGAATTAGTCTAATCTTTAGCCTTTGGATCTAGGATAGACAGATGAGATTCAATGCTACAGTAAAAGATGAACAGTACATACAATCAAAATATTCCATGCAAATAGTACTTTGCTACAGTATTAATTCAGAGTACTGTAGCTTCCCCACAAAACTTTGTACGGAGTGCTACACCCCGGTGAATTGGTACCTTCACTTCAGAGGACCTGCATCCGTCCTGGATGGGTCGCGCAGCTTGGCAGTTGCTGCATGGGTCAACCAGGGCCTTTTTTTGTGGGTCAACCGGAGCCAGAGAACGAGCATTTAAGGGATCCAATGCAGAAACATCTCTTACTGAATGACGAGCACGTGTGTTGTGACAAAACAGTGCCGGGTATGCACGGAACATAGGACCACTAGAATGCCAGTCATCAAACGAAAAGGACGTCGAAAGCCCGTTGTGAACTACGACCCTTCTGAGCGTGGTACCGGTTCAGTTCTTGCACAATTCATAAATAGAGACAATGAATTCACAAATTCTATTGCAGATTGAGGTCGGGACTCAGCGCTCTTAATCATAGAAATGAGCAGGTATGCATATACATATGTAGTAGAAGTAATCCATAAATTGAAAAGCTGCAATCAATGGTCCGGCACTACTCCTCAGATAACGCCAGGAGCTCTTCCAAGTAGTCTGCGCCAAGGTCTTCCAGCTCAAGCACGCATGCTGCTTCAGCTGCTGAAGTACCGGCACCACAATAGTTGCTGATAACCTGATGCTGCAGCTGCGCTTGTTGGTGTTCCGTAACCTCCACGGCCGTCTTGTTAGCCCGGCTTGGGCGACGCTTCCGGATGCGGTGGCGTAGCTTGAGCTCCATCACCGGCGAACCACCTGCGGCGGCACTTTTCAAACCCAGCCGTCGTATGGACTCCCTCACGTGCTCAACCGGGAAGTTGAGGATGGCCTCGTAGCCACGCATGGCGAAGGCTGCCTGGTCGTAGGCAAGGGCGGCGGCCTCAGGGCTGTTGAAGGTGCCCAACCAAACACGGGCGCCATTCCTCGTCGAGTCCCGGATCTCCGCCGCGTATTTGCCCCACGGCCGGTTTCGGACCCCGATCAACTGTGGCTTATTATTCAGGCTGCCGGTGTTTGCTTTATGATCCTTCTCCTCCATGGCTCTCATGGCTGGAGAAGATGAATCATCAATGTCGGTCGAGGTAGCTCCCTCTATGCAGATGGAATCGATGAGCGTGCTGATGTCCATGCCCTCTTCTTCCTGATGCCCGCTTCCGAAATCGACAACGGACCCTGATAGCCCGTGTATATTGGGCCCTGTGGCATCCATGCTCCACCAGCTTCGGCAGAATTTGTCAGCTGCCTCCATGGCGAGAGGAGGCAAAAGAAGCAACTGGCACCCTCGATGTGTTCTACCACCCTACTTAGCTAGCTTTCTGATGGTACGGGGCGATCAGAAAACGGGGTGCCTCCTTCTCACCATCCAGAGCCTATTTATCTCACGGGACCAATGCTTCTTCTGTTTTTCTATTTGTGAAATAAACTGACGCCACTAGTCACGACACCTACACTTCTTTTATATTGAGCCTGAAGTAAGATGCAGAAGTCGATTACCTACCGTCCATCCGAATGGACAAAGTGCGGCCATGATAACTAGCATAAAGAAACTTTGAGCACACAAAAAGTACATATCTCTAATCTTGTAGATACTATGGACACCACATTTTCGAAAACAAAATAAAATCAAGAACCCTCATTTCAACCTTTACTGAATATTCTAGGAACTTTATGAAAGGCTAGCAAAAAGTACTTCGGGTATACTTTAAAGTTTTAATCTGTACCTTATTCTTAGGAATAAAAAAAGATTTGTTTATCCAATTTTATTACAAATCCTACTGCAGAACTACCTCGTAATAAATGAGAAAAACTAGAACAGAGCCTGCATTGGGTATTCCTACGGTTATTATTTATGATGTGTGGAGCTTTTCTAACCAACATAACATCGGAAAGAAAGAGAAGCAGTAAAGATTTAAACAATATCTCAGAGATAAAAGCTTCCTAGTATAGATGCAACAACAGTGTTGGTGCGTGTTATGACACCCAATTCATCTATTAGTCACATGAAACCTAACATTAACTTTATTATTTTCATATATTTTATCACTTCGGTGCTTTGTGGCAGAATCATCCAAAAAATAAAAGCAAGCCATAATTCTGAGTAGCAGCATAATGATGCACAGTTTAAACATGCAGTCCAGAAATAATACTTCATTGCAACACGGGCTTGGAGTTCTATATGGTCTCAAAACGAAGTCACGCTTTAGCTACCGAGATATATTTGCTCTCGTCTAGAGGTTCCCAGATGAATATGGATTGCATAATCCCTTTGCCCCATAATAGGTGCTGTGTAAAAGAATGATATACAGGTTGTGATGGTTAGTATGAGGCCCACAATGATTTTTCAAACAACTATGGGAGATGAGTGACCTTGAAGGAGGTGGGGCACTAACTATCTTTACTCTCTTCTAAGATATAACACACGCAAACTACCCACAATCTGAACAAGAATTTACAAGCAAGGGCACAAGCAAGAGGTAGATAAATTAAGACTAGAAGGCTACTCCTGCTAGCGACTGCATAAGTAAGAGACAGTCAAAAAGTCAAGCCACAACCAAAAACAAGCGTTTACCCTTGTTCCACTCGACTTTTACAAAGTTCCTCTACTGATCTGATTGATCAAGAGCTCTGGAACAGCTCGATAGACATGGAACATAAAATAAATCATTACAGTATCAAACAGTGAACCACAAAATCTTGCTCATCATAAGGCTGTCTCCTAGGGAGACCCTAAAAGGTCTCACCCATATGCAAAATGGGTCTAGAACTATCAAAATATATCTCCACCGGGGCACCCAAATAGAAACCCTATTTTGAGAGAGCTACAGTGCGTGACCCACATTTGCATCACACGGAGCACGACCCAGACGAGCAAAAACAGGAAAGAACGAGTCTACGACGGTCCATGATCCTTTCACTAACCATACGTACAATGACTCGTCCACCGAATCCGACTATAAATCCATCTCATTGAGTCCTGAGATCAACCTCACCTCTAGTTTAACATTCTTTCACTCATGGCACAAAACAGTGACTATCATCCACATTCTAGATGAATATCTTTATTCCAGAGAACCAACCTATGTCATAGTTCTGTGTACATTTTTTACACACAGAATAGCTTAGGGTAACCCAACTATATCCTACAACAACTCCACTGATCCCATCAACACAAAAACCTCCTCCCTATTCGGTTACATCAAGCAGTCACTATACCCAAAGATGGCCTCAATCTTCCCACAGTAATATCCAAATACTTATGTACAAAGCCTTTATGCTTCTCTGGACTTTACTGACCGTCACTTATCGTCTCATATGGCGACTCTTCAGAATTAGAAGCATTATGTGTTTGACTCGATTTTATTTCCATCTACATCTAATTTGTGTGGACATGAAGTTTACACCACCAGGACCTTATGAAGAGAAGTCTAGATGATACACATACTTACATCTCTTTCTTCTATTTGTTTTCTTTTTTTATTTAGTTAATATTCTTTTCATGCAACGATCCAGTAACAAGGCCTTACATCTCACTCATGGCAGGGATTAATAAACATGTCACTTGTTGCATCGATCGATATATCTATATCTCATGTGCGTGTGGTTGCGAACATTGCATGTACGACAAGCCAACAAACCAACAGTTTGTTTGGCAAACAAAAACAACATAAAGTGGCACATCTGGGACCTAGTTGCGTTTAAACATCTCCAAATGAAATTTCAAAAATAATCAGTCTGTACAGTTGTAACCACAGTTAATGTACAATACAATGCTGGCCAACGTTATACCCTATTGGAATTCAGGAGATCAAATTAGAAGTTCCAATTTAATTGGTTCCAGGACCTCGGGTAGAGGAGACTGAATAAAGCTGAACACAGTTGAACTCTAGTGTTACTATGGTTCACTGCACGGGTGTTTGGCCATTTCAGATTAAAATATACATCTTTTTGGCTGATTGGGTTTTATTGTGAAGTCTACTAGGGACAAAAAGTTTTCCACAACTGTATTTGAAAGTGATCAATCTGGTTCTGCGTGAGGTGACATATATTTCAGTTCTCTCGAGTCAATGTGTTTGTTGCGATGTCCTTTTTTGTTAGCTTCTCGGTGCCTGAAACAAGGTGGAAAAGGCCAGGTGTATCTTTCGATAACATTGGGCCGTACAATGACAATATATTCAAAAGCTTAGGAATTACTCCCTCCGTCCTTAAATGTAGGGCTTTCTAGGATTCAAACAACAAAATAGTCAATGTGTCAAAAGACTACCATATCCCTTCATTTTTACCTTCATCCACCCACCCATTAACTCTCCCACCAACCCCAAAGTTTGTCCTATCGGTAAAATACCCTACATTTAGGGAAAATTTCAAACTCCAAAACACCCTACATTTAGGGATAGAGGAAGTAGGACATATGAAAGAACAACGCTTGCTGAATCTAACATATTTAATATTCACCATTATGCTTTCCAGGTAGGAGCGCCCTTAATATCTGATGTACCTGACGAAGACCAATACTAGATTATTAAGGATTCCATTTCAATAGAACAAGTACAGCTTTAAATTATGTTCAGTTATTTATATATATCACATGCTACTGTTCCGCCTGAACTGGCTACTGTCCCACCTGACATGGGAACCGAATGCTGACGTAGGGCGGCTGGATACCACAAATTTCTGTGGTTTTGTCACTTCGTGCTTCAACCTCGCTTCATTGAATGAATATATAGTTGTGGTAGACCATTTTGATGATTGAAAAATGTCACCTATTATCCGCAATGGAAGATTTTTTTGACACAAATGGAGGGAGTTCAGGATACTCATGGGATACATTCCACTATGTGCTCCAGTGTTGAATATATTCATCACATTTATGTGAACTGTGTTGTATGAGCATGGACTTAAAAAGCTACTCTGTGCCACGGGATTTAGCTACTCGTCATGTTGTTTATTGGTAGACTATTCTGAATACACAACATATTCATGGATTGTTCCGCTTCTATGCTTGTATTCATTTGGTCCTGTTAAATGCTAGCTAGTCTTTCATTTGCTGCATCACTAACTTTTTCTGTGAGTCCATGTAATAGGAGATATCCCTTCGAACCAAAAAAATAGGAACATAGACACTGACGTGGTCTCCAACATCGCATGGTTTTTTAAAATAAAATTCAATAAATCTGAAAGGTATACATTATTAAAATATTCGACATTTGTGGCATACATTTTTAATAAAAAAATTATGATTCTAGTGATAGGGATCTGATTTTTTTCATTTAAAAAAAATCTCTTAGCTTTTGATGGCTATAATACAGACTGCAAATGAAACTAAATACCTAAATAATTCAGGAAATTAGGTATATGTATTTATTAAGTACAATGCAGATCTAGTGACAGATGTGCACCCCACAGATCTAGTATTAGCTAAGAATATCACCAGACAGATCCATAATGCCACAATTAAGAAACTGTTACTCTCACTGATTAGCTAATGAGCACACATAATTGTTAGATTTCCTGAGTCTGAGAGTTTTCCTGGCACACGCTTTCCACATACTGAACATTTATTAAAACAAATAGTGCATTGTTTGATGTACCCAACATATAATGATCCAATACAAAGTGTGGTTCGCCATTGTTTCTCAGGAGCGTCGTGCCAGGCAGTTGCCAAACTGAAAGATTCATTCCAGAAACAAAATTACAAACAAGGTAAATAATAATCAGGTAAAAGAACCAATGTTAACAGGTCATGTACATACGCAACAGGCAGCGCGTTTTACATCCTATACAAAATAGTAGTATACAAAACAATATGAGGCAGTCTGTTTCCTGTAGTCAGGAGGCGGCAGCGGCTCCGGCTCCTTCTCCGGCGGCGGCTCCACCCCATCCTCGTGCCGCAGCATGCGCCGCGTGAGGCGCTGGGACGGAACAGGATGGAGTCATGGCAGGTCCCAGCTGGGGCCCACCTTCTTTTGTTAGTAGATTCCCAGCTGGGGCCCACCTTCTTTTGTTAGTAGATTAAAGACGCCAGTCGCCATCCTGATACCGCCACTGGTGCTCCGACAGGCAGTGGCCCTCCGTAGACCGCGACTAATTTTGGTTGTAATTAGTGACAGGGCCTCAGTGGCGTTTATGGTGTGCGCCACCGAGGTCATTTTTAGCCCACCGCTATAAAGTGTTAATATAGTATTGATAATAGCTATTGTTTATCATTCTTTTCTCATACGTGATTTTTTTATTCTTCTCATACGTGATTAGGTAGCAGATACACTCGTCACCCTGAATGATTCCTTTCTCTCAATTACAAATATTTCATTGTAACATATATCAAAACTATAAGGCAAAATTGTCTATAACACACCGAGAAAATGTGGCTTCGTCTCCAACACATCAACAAAGTTGCATTTGTCTGCAACACACTATAATTTTGTGATTTCTTGTTTGAGACACATTATGACTATTTAACAATTGATGTTACCTTTTTTATCTTAATAGTCATAGTACATTAGGACTTGAAACTTGGTACAGATATACATTGTCCTATTATCTATCAATAAAAAATAGTGCTAGATTTTATTTTATTATTTTTCATGGTTTGCTGGACAAATTGAATATTAAAACAATGAGCAAGCAAGACAAACATCTTAAAAAATAGCTCTATTTTTTAATGATAGATAAAGCAAAAAATATATATTTATGCCAAGTTTCAAGTCCTAATGTATTATGAGTATTGGAATAAAAAAGTTGAAAACAATTGTTAAATGACCATAATCTGTTCTAGACAAGAAATCACAAAATCGTAGTATGTTGCGGATAAATTTGACTTTGTTGATGTGTTAGAGACAAATCCATATTTTCTCAGTGTGTTACAGACAATTCTGCCAAACTATAAATGGCTGTAACAAAAGGTTGCTTTGGAGAAGGATGGAACAGGAGGTGTGGCATCTATCTTCTTCTCTTTCTCCGTTTGTTGGAGGTGCGGTTTGTCTTCAGTGTTGTGACCCCTTCATTTGGAGACATTATATAAACTGATGTTGATGTGGTCATTCAATCGTCAACTGGGTCTTATGAAACATATAACAATATGAAGCAATTTGTGTCAAAACTACCAAATAAATGAAACTGTACCTCCATTGCTTCTCGGAGAACAGTTGTTGCTTTATCAGTTCATGTAACAAGTCAAACACCCGTGAGGCCGTGATGCCCATGCTGCAACATATCAAGGAGGAAAAGAGACACACATGAAGGTTGTCCAGTCTGTTATCAGATGATGTTGCATGTCTGACAGAACCTGTAAACGCCAGCTGCATCCAGTGTTTTTCTTTTGTTTCTTTTCCTGAAAATATTTTTCTTGCGATTTTCATTCAGGTAGCCAAATCCACTTTTCTTAATTGATCTAGTTATTGCCTGTCAGTTCACCATCAGTGCAACCTTCCCTGATGGTTTTCATCATTTCCCAGGGTGGTATTTGGGTATGGAATCCCACGTGGGCAGCCTATCACGCATCATAGATCTTTACTGCCACAATTAAGAAACTGTTAATCTCTGAGCAGCCATTATTAGTGAACAGCAGAACAGGTCCAGTGTACTGGGCAGTGGGCAGCACGGTTTACAACCAATATATATAAAAAATTCTTAGATTCGCAACGACAGTTGCAGGCACACTGAATAGAGCCATGACCAAATAAATAGTACGATGTATCCAAGGTAATGGACTTAAAAGTACTTATTATTTATTATTCTTTAATTTGATTTATGTTATTGAGTACTGTCGGGTACCTAGATTAGGGAACCCTAATCAGGGTACTTAATCTGGCTAACAGCTCCGTCTTGTACGCGTAAAGGATACGAAGTGGGGCCCGAAACCTCCGCCTCGCCCGACCCCGAGTCGGGCAAGGTCCACAACTTCCGCCTCGCCCGACCCCGAGTCGGGCGAGGCCCACAACTTCCGCCTCGCCCGACCCCGAGTCGGGCGAAGTCCACGACTTCCGCCTCGTCCGACCCTGGGTCGGGCGGGCCCACGATCTCCGCCTCGCCCGACTCGGCGTCGGGTGGGACCGCAATCCCTGCCGCGTTTGCCTTTGCTTCGCGGAGAAGCGACCTCACCCACCGGATAGGGGAGGAGTTGCGGCAGGCCGGTAGCCGCAATTACGGCGCCCGGGAACTCGTTTCACCAACATGACGTGATGTGACCGGCGCAGTACCTACCCGTCCCGTTCCGCAGCGCCGCACGCTAGCGCTAGCTCAGCTGCAGAGCAGCGTGATCATTACCAAGCCCATGATGGCCTCGTGGACCGGGACGGAGGCCGGGCGATTGACGGGACAATAGCCCGTAATCTGTCCCGTGGCTGACCAACAGCATCCGCCTAGGCCTACGAAGGCTACGAAAGCCGGGCCCGCGGCCTCCGCCTCGCCCGACTCCGGGTCGGGCAGGTGCACCACTTCCGCCCCGCCCGACTCAGGACTCGGGCGGGCTCGGCGATCCCCGCCTCGCCCGACTCGGAGGCAAATGGCTTAAGCCTCACGGGTGAACAGGGATCGCCATAACTCCGCTCGGGAACTCACCAATCCACGGGGATTGGGTGAGATCAGCGCAGCTCCTCTTGTCTCATCTTCACGCGTCGCCCGACACCCCGGCACGATGACAAGACGGAGGCGTCAACACCATCTCTGCCGGAGCCATGATGAACGGGAGTGATGGATGGAGACCGCCATGCGACAGGACGGCTGCCACGGTGACGAGCGTGGCATTGACTCCGGCGCTACCAATCAAGACTAACCGTACGCCGCACGACCGGAGCGCCCAAAGCGGCCCGCATGCGAGCAGGGTAGTGCACGACGGCCCCGACCCCGCTTGGGACGATAGGTAGTAACTCGACCCCACCTGTAAGTGGCCCGGCCCTTGGACTATAAAAGGGACCCCACACACACGCAAGAAAGGAGAGACCACGGATCGAGCTAATCGAACTCATCCGACACACCTCTAGAGCACATTGCAAACGGAGGCTTGGAGCAACCCTCCTCCCTCGCCTCCTTTGTAGCTCTTTTCACAAGGCGAAACACGAACAATCCTCGAACCGGACGTAGGGCTTCAAGTGCCCGAACCAGTATAAACCACGCTCTCCTAAATCATCCAAGGCCCATCCGAGTAGTAGCGTCGATCCCCTCCAAACACAAATTTACTTGTCGGCCGGTTTCACAACACCGACGGTTGGCGCGCCAGGAAGGGGGCCTCGACGCGTTCGACGATCTTGAAGATGGCGAGCCACACCGTCGACCGGACTCGAGGCGCCCTCGTGACCTTCGGGAGCCCGGAGTTCATCGTGACCGGAGCCGGGAGCCCGTCGCGCGTTCTCCCGCCGACCTCCCGGTCTCCACACCACTTTCCCGCCGTGTCCGCCGGCGCGGAGCTCGCGGGCATGACGGACTCCGGCGGTGGATCCGATACCGGCAGCCACCACCCCTCGCGGGAGTGTATGATGGTGGAGGACGGGGACACCAGCGACACCGACGGCATCAACGACACGGGCCGTGCGGCCCCGGCGGCCGCCGGACTCCCGGCCGGGGTAGCGCCGCCGTCCGCGGCGGTAAACGCCGGCGGTGCAGGGAACGCACAGCCACACGCCGCGGTGCCACAACAACAAACCCCTCCGGGAAGCCCCGAGCCCCGGGAGGAGGACGACCTAGAGCAGCTGCTCCGACGCCGACGCGAGGTCGCAGAGACCGAGCGGCAGTTAAAGGAGGAGCGCGAACGCCTCGAGTGCGAGGTGGCGCGGCGCCGAGCGCAGCGCGAACTCGCTCGCCGGCGTGGGCGCGAAGCCCAAAGAAGGATCCTGGACGAGGCAAACCACCTCGCTCCCGGTACGAGAGGCCCAGCCGGAACGTGGCTGCGGCCGCGACACCGATCCGCGCGCTTCCGCAACCGGTCGACGAGGACCAGCGGAGGATCCAAGAGGAGGTCGAAACCTCCCGGACTTAGCGGCCGTCCAACGAGGCCGAGCGTGAGCAAAGCTCCGCCGCGCGGCGGAAAGAGGCCGGTGCCTCCTACCACACGCCAAGCCGGCCCCGGGGACCGAACGGTTCGGCCCACCCAACCGCCGAGCAAAGCGGAACCGGAACTCGCCGTCGGTTCGGCGGCGGATGGGCGAGTCGCGCGACGCACGCGATACCCGACCGCCCGGCGTCGGGAACAAAACCGCGCTCCAAGGCGCGAGCCGAGGACCACGGGTACGCCCCGGCGCGGAGGACGATTCGACCCGGAGGAGGACAAACCTCCGGTTATGACGGGGCCCAAGGCCTTTGGGCTCGCCATTCGGCGGGTTCCGGTGCCCCGGCGATTCCGGCCCCCGACGAGCATCACCAAATACAACGGGAGACGAACCCCGCATTATGGCCGGAGGATTACCGCCCGGCATGCCAAGCCGGCGGCGCCACCGAACTCCGCCCCGTCCTTCGACTCCTCCAGGGGAATCAAGGCCGGCACAAGTTAACTCCGCCATGGGAAGGGCCCTACACGGTAGCCGAGGTGCTCCGCCCCGGCACGTACAAGCTCAAGGACGCCAACGGAAACGTGCTCACCAACGCATGGAACATCGGGCAGCTACGTCGCTTTTACCCTTAGCTTATTGTTTCAGTTTTTTATGCAAATGAAATAAAGAGAAAACCTTTCTCTTTTTTCTCTTGTTTTCGACAAATAACGAATAAGTCCAAATTTGCCGGCCGCCGGCCCCGACTCTCCCGAGTCGGGGCTCCACCCGGCGGGTGCGCAAAGGAGGCCGTGTGCGGGTCCCGGTTGTGCCCACGGCTGCGGAACTCACACGAAAATCCCTCGCTGCGGGCCTAACTTGGACAGAACCTAAGCGCCGACGATGGCTCGGCTGGTCCGACCGGTCGGCTCGGGACTCCGACGCCTCTACAGCTAGGAGCGGCCCGTCGCTCACCCGAATGAAAAATCTAAAGCAACCGGGCGGTCCGAAAAAGTCTAATCCCATAGTGCAAGTCCAACTCGGACAGGACCTGGAACGCCAACGACTACTCGGCCGATCCGACCGGCCCACTCGGGACTCCGACGCCCCGGCGGCTAAGAGCGGCCTAAGTCACCGATCAATCGAATGAGGAATCTTAGGCTACTAGACGGTCCGAATGAGAAGGAAGCCACGAAAGGGGAACATGTGAGAAATTTCGAACGAAATTAAAACAGATAACTTGTTTACAAAATAAGCGAGTTCTTTATATCTTGGCCACCCGGCCGACTCGACTATCGGCCACTCGGCCGACTCAACTAACACACTACATCATCTACTCGTCATGCGGCGACGACGGCGGCGGGAAGGCGCGCGAGGCGAGGAGCTCGGCAAGCTTGGCGGCGATCGGCGCGGCTTTCCTCTTCATGTCCTCGATCTCCTCGCTCGGAGAAGCCGGGCACCATGCCTAGCCGCGCAAGCATGTCGAGGTCAAGGTTGTCCTCGAAATGTGTCCGCTCCGAGTACCGCAGTCCACAGGACCCCGGCTTCAAAACTCTCACGCCGCGAGCACCAAAGCGGTTGGCGATGGAGAGAAGGCGCGGCTCCAAATTGGTGGTCCCGGGCGGTCGTGGCACCTCCAGCTCGTTGCGGAGGAACTCGGCACCGATGCGGATTCGGTCGAGCCGAACTTCTTCCCGCCGCAGCCCGTCCGGGTCCGTCTTGAGCTCCGAAAATGAAAAGGAAGAAGAAATCATGAGACATGACACCAATCAAAAGCAAAATAGGAGGAGGGATGAGAAACAAAACTTACGGTTAACCTCACTCTCCAACGTCGAAAGTTGGGAAGTGAGCTTGGAGACCGATTGGGAGACGGCCTCCTTGAGCTTGCGCTCGGTGTCCGTCGCCTCGCGCGCGCTCGCCGCGTCCTCCTCCGCCTTCAACGCCCTCACCACTCGCCGCTTGGACCTCGGCCGGCCGGGACTCGGCCACCCGACGAGCGTTCGCGGCATCGGACTCGGCCTTCTTGGCCCTTTCTTCCGCCGCCTCGGCCCTCTTGATGGCTTCGGCCGGGCGGGACTCGGCCGTCCTCCGCGCATCGTTGGCCTCGGCCGCCACCCCGGCCGCCTCGGCCCTCTCCTTCTTCGCATCCTCGGCCTCTCGGACGGCTCCGAGGGCTCGCTCCGTGGCGCTCTGCGCCTCCCGAGTCAAGGCGGGTCCGTTCCCTTTCTTGGAAACGGATGCGGGCATGCTTGGCCCGGCTCATCATATCCGTAGTCCGAAAAGGAGGACAAAATCATGAGCGAAGCGAAAAAAGACCGATATTCCGCGAAGGAACGAACTCGCGCTCACCTCGGCCGGCTCCGCCGCCGACCCGACGAGATGGAGCGCCGCGCCCAAGACGTCGGCGGCCCGGCCGCGATCGCGGCGGAACGCGCCCCAAAGGGTCCGCTCCGCCGGCTCGTCAAACGTGTGCGTCCGCCCTTGGGGCCCCACAACGTGCACGACCCCCGGCTCCGGCGCCGGCCGGTGCGGCGTGGCGGAGGAGCTCGGCGGAGGTCCCCGCGGCGGGAACGGCGCGGAGCCGGCAGCCGCCGTCACCATGGCCGTAGTTGGCGCCGCCGTCTCGGCCGCCCCCACGGTGCTTGCCGGCCGAGGGGCTGCCGGGGATGGCGAGCGGGGCCCCCGACCCTAGGGCCAGCCGCTTCCGAGCCCCGGCCAACGGACCCTCGCGGGATGCGCAAGTCAACAAACCGAAAGACAAGAAAGAAGGAAAGACGAGAAGGAAGCAACGCTCACCGGTACGGTTGTCGTTTGGGTGGCGGACCGACCGCCGACCCAAGGCCCTCACGCTGCCTCTTGCCAAGAGCCGCCCCGGGGCACTCGGCGCCGCCGCCGTCGCGGGGCCGACGTCGCCGAGAGACTCGGCGTCGTCGCCGGCCTCGGCGCCGCAGATGAAGAGGTCGTGGAGGCCGGCGCGGCCGTACTCGGACCCGACGGGGTTGCGGCCACCGCCGGAGCGGAGCCGCCGGCGGGCGCGGTCACCGGCGCTCGAACCGACGCCGGCGAAGCCGCCGAGGCCATTGTCACCGGCGCACGGACGGACGCCGATGGCGCCGCGGAGGCCGTCGCTGCCATCGCCGACGAGGTGAACCCTCCCGTCACCGTTACCGGCGCTACGGTCACCACGGTCGACGTCACCGCGGCGGCCGAGGCCATCATCGCCCCGCCATGGTCGTCGCCAAGGGGACCCGGCGTGTGGGCGGCAGGGCGGCGTGGTGACGATCGCGGAGATCGGGGCCGCGACCCCGGGCACGGCGGCCGGGCGGTCGGCGTTGTGGTGGTGGTGGGCGCCGAAGTCGGCGCTGCGGCGCCGGCATGCGCCTCGGCTCGCGGGGAGCCCGGCGCTCCTTCCCGGCTCGGACCGGCGAGCGACGTGCCGGCGTCGTCCCGGCGGGGCCCACTTCCGGAGGGGCCGGCCGAGTCGGGCCCTCGCTCGATGTCCTCCTCCTCGGCGAGCTCGCCGATGGGAGAGGACATGTCGACGAGTTCCTCGTCGTCACCCCAATCGTTGTCGTCGGAGTCGGTGCTGCTGCTCTCGGAGATGACGATCCGGCCCGAACGGCGTCGGCGCTCCTTCTCCGCTTTCCGCTGTTGCCGCGCCGCCTTCCTAGCCTTCTTGGCATCCTTTCGAGCTTTTAGCTCCTCGGCGCGCGCCCGATTGATGGCCCGGACGTCGGCATCCTCGGGCAATGGGGCCGGGGAAGGAATAAATTGCAAACCTCTCTCGCAACACGGAAATTAGAAAAGTAAGAGAGGTCGGAACTTAAGACCGACTCAACCGAAGGCGGAACTAAAAACTTACAAACAAAATCGCCCCCGTTCCGGGAGCATTGGTGGGTGATTGGGAACCGGCCAATCAAACCGATCCCACGCGGCGGCCGTCTTCGAGCATCGCCTCCGCGAGTCGGGCCTTCAACTCCCGGAGCGAAATCCGAGGGTCCGCCCGGGGTCCACCATGCAGGTTCCCTCCCGGGCGAAGTCACTTCCCATCTCCGACATCATCCGACGCCGGGCCTGCAGCGGTGCAAGCCGGCGCAGGTGGTAGGAGCCAATCACTCCAACGCCGGTCACGCCGGCCTGGTCGAGCGCCGACCGCCTCCAACAGCGCGACGATCCCCCTCTTCTCGTCGCCGGGCACCCCGAAGTGCCACTTCTCCGGCGCGGCGGTGATGAGGTTGCCGGTGAACTCGGGGAGGGGTGTGGCAGCGGTGTTCCCGAGGTAGAACCACCGCTCGTGCCAGCCCTTGTTGGAGTCGGTGAGGACGATGGAGATGTACTTCTGGACCGGCCGCCCCGCGATCGGAAGCCGGCGCTGCCGATGGGGACGGCACGAGGGTTCCCGGCCGTGTCCTTCTTCGTCACCAACCGGCAATCGAAGAAGTGCTTGAACAGCCTCGAAGTGGGGGCGATCCCCGGAAGCCCTCGCACGGCGCCACGAAGGCGGCGAGGTGCCGGACGGAGTTAGGGTTGAGGTGCTGCAGCTCCAGCCCGTAATGGTGGAGGATGCCGCGGAAGAAAGGGTGAGGCGGCATTCCCAAGCCGCGCTCGTGGAAGTGGCGGAAAGAGACGACGTAGCCGTCCGGCGGCGCCGGCGAGGCCTCATTCCCGGCACCAGCCCACTCCATGGCGTCGGTGCGCGGCATCGAGAGTCCACGCGCGACAAGGGCCTCAAGGGACCCGACGAGTGCAGCGGGACGGAGTCCAATCCGCCATGGCAGGGCTCGGATCGGATGCGCGACGGTGGATTGGGGAGAAGTGAGGAAGGCGGCGAGCGGCGGACGCGGCGAAGAAAGGCGAGTCGACGGAGCACGCGAGAACAAAGGAAGGGGATGAGTTTTTGCGAGCGCAGGGTGAGAGAGAGGTAACCGGATGCGTCCCCCTTTCCTTTAAATAGCGGTCATGTCAATTGCCCCCGCGGCGCCTCGACTCCCGCACCTCTACTGTTCCGCGATTTAACCGGGTGCAGGAACCGAAGAGGCCGCCGCACGCGCCCGACGCGGAGCCATAATGCGAACGCAAATTTCGCATCTACAGCGAACCGCCGCGAGATGCGCGCCGTCATGGGAGGCGAACCGTTGCGCTTCGACGGCGCTCGATGACGGGCCGATTGGGCTTGGAATCCCATAAGGCCCGCGAGTAAATAAGGCTAGGGGATGAAAACGCCCCGACGCCCGCTTTCCAACCCAGGGGTTCGAAGGGCGGCCCAACGAAAGGGTTCGGACGCCCGCCCTTGGACAAAAGTAAGTGAGGGGTTGTCGAGAGGGATCCTTAGCGATCAACACCCGTGCACCGTAGCACAATGGGCCTCTATCGACGGCGTCCGAGTCCGAGTTGAAAAAGCCGTGATCTTGAATCCCGCGAAGGGAGGGCAACGAGCCCGCCGACCCCGATCGAAAGGGGTCGGAAATCACAAAAGACGAGCACTCGGATATGAATGAGGCCGACTCCCGCTAGTCTCCGTCGGATCCCCGCTAAGGGCAAGCCGAGGCCATCACTCGGACATTCCCGTTTGGAGCTTAAACGAGCACCACGCATCGAACCATCGAGGAATGACGTGGCCGCTCACCGCACGCCTCATCTTATCGCAAAGATGCGCGGGTGTGAACGAAATAAAAAGACGAAACAGCCCTCGGACGGATCCGAGCAACGAGCGAAGACTCGGGGCTCGCTTTCGCGAATAAACGATAAAACCGCTCAAAATCGTTAACCCTCGGCGCTAGTATTCTACTTGCCCCGAGGCTCGGAGCTACACCGGCGGGTGCGCCGCGCGCACCCACCGGAAAAACAAACGCACGGAAAAATCTAAGGATTTGTCGGGAAAAGCCTCGACGGCGACCATTTGCCCCGGCCGCCGCCAAGGCTCGGGGCTACTGTCGGGTACCTAGATTAGGGAACCCTAATCAGGGTACTTAATCCGGCTAACAGCTCCGTCTTGTACGCGTAAAGGATACGAAGTGGGGCCCGAAACCTCCGCCTCGCCCGACCCCGAGTCGGGCAAGGTCCACAACTTCCGCCTCGCCCGACCCCGAGTCGGGCGAGGCCCACAACTTCCGCCTCGCCCGACCCCGAGTCGGGCGAAGTCCACGACTTCCGCCTCGTCCGACCCTCGGGTCGGGCGGGCCCACGATCTCCGCCTCGCCCGACTCGGCGTCGGGTGGGACCGCAATCCCTGCCGCGTTTGCCTTTGCTTCGCGGAGAAGCGACCTCACCCACCGGATAGGGGAGGAGTTGCGGCAGGCCGGTAGCCGCAATTACGGCGCCCGGGAACTCGTTTCACCAACATGACGTGATGTGACCGGCGCAGTACCTACCCGTCCCGTTCCGCAGCGCCGCACGCTAGCGCTAGCTCAGCTGCAGAGCAGCGTGATCATTACCAAGCCCATGATGGCCTCGTGGACCGGACGGAGGCCGGGCGATTGACGGGACAATAGCCCGTAATCTGTCCCGTGGCTGACCAACAGCATCCGCCTAGGCCTACGAAGGCTACGAAAGCCGGGCCCGCGGCCTCCGCCTCGCCCGACTCCGGGTCGGGCAGGTGCACCACTTCCGCCCCGCCCGACTCAGGACTCGGGCGGGCTCGGCCGATCCCCGCCTCGCCCGACTCGGAGGCAAATGGCTTAAGCCTCACAGGTGAACAGGGATCGCCATAACTCCGCCTCGGGAACTCACCAATCCACAGGGATTGGGTGAGATCAGCGCAGCTCCTCTTGTCTCATCTTCACGCGTCGCCCGACACCCCCGGCACGATGACAAGACGGAGGCGTCAACACCATCTCCGCCGGAGCCATGATGAACGGGAGTGATGGATGGAGACCGCCATGCGACAGGACGGCTGCCACGGTGACGAGCGTGGCATTGACTCCGGCGCTACCAATCAAGACTAACCGTACGCCGCACGACCGGAGCGCCCAAAGCGGCCCGCATGCGAGCAGGGTAGTGCACGACGGCCCCGACCCCGCTTGGGACGATAGGTAGTAACTCCGACCCCACCTGTAAGTGGCCTGGCCCTTGGACTATAAAAGGGACCCCACACACACGCAAGAAAGGAGAGACCACAGATCGAGCTAATCGAACTCATCCGACACACCTCTAGAGCACATTGCAAACAGAGGCTTGGAGCAACCCTCCTCCCTCGCCTCCTTTGTAGCTCTTTTCACAAGGCGAAACACGAACAATCCTCGAACTGGACGTAGGGCTTCAAGTGCCCGAACCAGTATAAACCACGCTCTCCTAAATCATCCAAGGCCCATCCGAGTAGTAGCGTCGATCCCCTCCAAACACAAATTTACTTGTCGGCCGGTTTCACAACACCGACAAGTACGTACCACTTGCCACCTGAATGATTGCTTTGTCTGGATTGAACTTCTATTTTAATCACAAGACTGCTCGCAATGCTAAGTTGGTTATCATGACATATTTTGAATGCCGCTGATGCAAGAGGCAGCTCCCTTTGACAGCCCGTATTCCCTTTAAGCATATACACTGAATGTAATAATAAAATAAACAGTGCCATGCATCCGAGGTAAATTTAATATATTTTATAGTCTCCTGTGTGTAAGTGATGAATGAAACATTGCATCCGATTTATTACAACAAGATTAGAGGGTAGTTGCATCCAATATATATCGGAAGTTATCATTTATAAATTCTTATTTTAGGTTTGTGTATTGTTGGTCTTAACTACGCACCCACTTATATATCGCAAAAGGATGGTGTATAGTTATAATACATTTTCCCTTAGAGTATTCCAAGGTTTAATAGAATTTTCAAAGACAAGTGGGACCTTTACTAAGGATTATGTACTAACAGATTGCAATGGTTGTATGTGTGTGTCGAGTCTTAATCTCGGCACTAGAACTACCCGGTCCCTCACGAGTATGAAATTCGATGGTGCAACACACGAATCACACAGGAATACGAAATTTTAGATAGGTTTAGGCCCCTCGATTGAGAGTAATACCCTACGTCCTGTATGTTGTGTATTTCCTTTAGCAGATTCCTAATTGCGAATTGTCGGAGAGCTTTCGAGGGGTTCCTTCTCCGCCTTATATATCCGGAGAGATAGGGTTACATGCAGAGTCCTAGTCGGTTTACAAATATTACATACTCGGAAGGTCTATCTCTAAGCTTTCCTTGTTTATTCAGAGTCCTAATAGACTAGAATTGCTTCTTTACCTGTTGATCAAGCTGTATCATATCGGTCTACCTTGTTTCCATACCGGTGGAACCTTATAATATTCCATACCGGTCAGGCACCACCCTGTGGGCCCTCTCTACCAATCTTATCTTCATTATCGTGCCACTGTCTCTCGATTATCCATTTCTTTGATAATTGTATACCCATAAGTCAAATATACGACAGCAGCCCCGAATAATTTTTTATTTAACCTTGAATAAGACCGAATTGCAATTTACACTAATGAATGTTCGACATTCCGGCCTAGCATCCACCGACTCTGATTCATATTGGACTAGGCCATCTTCCTTCTCGGATTGGGCCTCCTTATTGGGCTTTCCTTGGTTGTTCCGATCGGCACGACCCATCTCCTGGCCCTTTTTGTCTTGCTCGTTAGCCTTTATCCATAATCATCATGTTTTCCACCTATTTCCTGCGTTACGCACCAGAACAAAACAACTTGGAATATATGCAAAATTGGGTTAATTATTAGCTTAATTGACCAAAGAAAGACGCAAAACAATCCTTTTTGATAGCTAAAATGTGCATCTAGAAACCACAAATTATTTTAGGTATGTGTACATACTCAAAATGATAAATGGGTATGCATACATAATCAATGTGATATATATATAAAGACACACACACACACACACAAAGAGAGAGAGAGAGAGAGAGAGAGAGAGAGAGAGAGAATAGATTTCCAGCCCTAGCTAGTCCAACACACTCCCCTCCACAGGCCCCTCCTCTCGCCACGCCATTGCCAGCTCACTCCTCCTCTCCCCCAGTGCTGCCAGCCCCCGATCCTCTGCCCCGACATCGATAGCTGCCTCCTCCTCTCTTCGCCGTTAGCTGGCCACTACCGTTTAGGCAACCGCTGGATCGAATGCCTAGGCAGGGAACGATGGTAGCCTCATCTTCCTCTTGGACCTCATCAACCTCATCAATGCCATGGAGGCGGCATATGACTGGAACTCGTCGCTGTCACACGACCCTCGATCGGCAAGCGGAAGGCAGCTGGCGGTGAGGCATGACCTTGTTGAGTGGTGCTCCTCTACTCCCGGCGGCCGGTGGATCCGACTCGAGGTCGATGGCATGCGGATCCGGTCGATGCTCCGTGGATCTGGTCCCTATGCAGCCGACATTGGGCGGATTTGTTTGCAACAGCAAATGGGCGGTGGAACCTTGCCTCGGGTGACAAACGACATCGGCCCATGCACGTGACTACGACGAGAAATGGAGGCCCCACATGCGCAACGGCGACGAGTGACGAGCGGTGGCCCTGGGTGGACAATGGCGACGAGTGGCGGTCTCGGGCGCACAATGGCGACAAGTGGCATGTGGGCATGCATGGGCCCACTTTTTTATTTTTTAATAAGGACTGTAGCGGCGGGTGACTTGGGTCTTGCTGGTATAGTTCGCTGTTTTTAGCATCAAGGCTGTAGTGGTGGGTGAGGCCTATAATGCCTTTTTGCCCAACGCTATAGTAGATTACTAGATGATATCCCGCGCGTTGTAGGGGAACCCAAAGAATAGTGACGAAAACTATTTAGTGTGATGAATATGTTAACGAAATTAAACAATAGGAATATAGCATTATGAGGTAAGGAGATGAAAAAAATATGGTATTCTTTTACACGAATACTATTACATAGCAACCGAAGCATGTAAATTTTATAATTCACCCTAAAAGAAACTGGGATTGGTTAACACACCTTTATATAACTTTAACGCAAGTGAGTAAAATATTAGTAAATAAACATAGGAGAGGATATACTCTTGCCTGGCTCAATAAATAATATATTGATGACAATTCAAATTACAATTTTAAAGAGAATCACATATAAAGGATAGGGAAAATCTCAGAACCAAAAAGAATGAGATTTTTGCTATTTTGTCCATCAAACCGGCAGAGCATTGCTAAAATACCCACAAACATTGGACTTCGCTACAATGCCCATCAAACCATTGTTCCTATTGCTAAAATGCCCATGACCATTTTTCTGGACGAAACTGTCCTCAACCTTCTCTTCTTCCTCACACCAGATCAGCACACCTCCATTGCTTACCAAGCTCGTTGCCACTTCCTTGCCGGGACAGCTCACGAATCACCTACTACCCGAGTGCTCCATGCCTCTCCTGGGACGCCGCACCCTCCAGCTCTGCCTGCTATCGGTGGACGAGCGGCGGCAGTAGCATCACCCGGGTTGTGGCGCGCCCGGGCCCTGCATGGCGCAGACGAGCGGCGGCGGCAGCAGCATGCTGGCTGTGCGTGCGAGAGAGCAGGAGCAACGCGTGTGGGCAAGCTACGGCGGCGTGCCTGGGCCCTGCGCAGGCGAGGGGCGGCATCTGCAGCGTGGTAGCAAGGCGCAAGGGCGGCGCGGCAGCAACGCGTGAGGGCAAGCTGCGGCGGCGTGCATGGGCCCCGTGCGGCACAGGCGAGCTGCGGCAGCAGCAGCACGCTGGCTGTGCGCGCAAGCGAGTGGGTGCGGCAGCAGGGCGCAAGGGCGGCGCGGCAGCAACGCGTGAGGGCGAGCTGCATCGACACACATGGGCCCTGCGCGACACAGGCGAGTGGCGGCGGCCGCAGCGCGCTGGCTGTGCGCGCGAGCGAGTGATTGTGGCAGCAACGCGTGAGGGTGAGCTGCGGCGGCGTTTATGGGTCCCGCGCTATGCAGGCAAGCCATGGCGGCGGCAACAGCGGAGGGGAGGATGTGAGGAAGAAGAAGATTGAGGGCAGTTCCGTCTAAAAATGATCATGGGTATTTTAGCGGTTGTGGCAACGGTTTGAGGACATTTTAACGAAGCCCAATGTTACATGGGTATTTTACCGAAGCCCGTCGGTTCTACGGGCAAAATAGCAAAAATCTCAAAAAGAACATATTACTAACTATTGTTTAGTCAAGCTATTGAATACTAATGGCCATATGAGAACATAGTTTGGGAAACAAAAAAAGTAAATCCAATTGGAGCTCTTATTCTGCAAACTTGTATACCAGAAATCTCGTCTAATAAGGACAAAATGATTGGAAAAAAATAGAAGTTATGGAATAAGCAAGAAGATGATTAGCCATGGACACTATTAATTTGTTTTGTGATCTAATAAGAGGAGAAGTCTAACAAATCAGACAACGGTGAAAAGGTGGAAAATAATAAAATAATCATGTCTTTGATAGTAACATATAGACAAAATGGAATAGAAAGCGTGTATGTAATCCTGTGGATGCAACATATTAAAGATATAATGGCCATAAGTAACAAAGAGGAATTAATAGAGGAGCGCGCTTGCATGTGAGACAGAAACTGCATAGAATGAATGCACGTCAGTTTTGGTTGAGAAATAAAAAGATAGTTATCTAAACATTCAGTTAGTGAAGAGCAAATTAAATAATCATGACGTATGGATTGAGTGCTACGCAGCCTGCTGATGGGTTATTGCTCATGGCATGGATGGACAGATATGAGTGGGAGATAAAATCTAACGGTGAAGAACATTTGAGGTGATGTGGCGACACGTGAACCTAAAGAAATAGCACTTTGTGCTTTTGCATTTTTAAAAGATATATAGATTCCTGTAGTGGAAGATGCAACGTACACTACTTCTAATCATCAAATGTACAGGTTATGTGAAGTAACATGTTGCCGCGTTATGTCCATTTATCACACAAGGCTCAAACAAAAAAAAGAGTGCTGTGGGATTTGCCATAAATTTTTTTAAACAATGCCCACAGAAATAAAGTGGGCGAGTTTCACAGAAGCTAACATAAAGGGACACTACTACAATTTTCCTCTATAATGGCGGACACAATTTTGACGTTAGTGATGGATATTTTAAAAACCGCCACTATTTTGAGCCCAGCGACGATGTCTAGTACTACGCACAGAAAATTGTGACGGACATCACTGGCCCGCAACTTTGAAAGACCAGCCCGCAACTACGTGTAAAAAAATAGTGGAGGACACAACTGGCCCGCTACTATATTGTAGCCCGACCCACTCAGCCCACTAAGCGTATAAAAAAACTCGAAACCCTAACGCTAAAAACATTTCACCTTTTCTTCCCACATCTGTCTCTCTCACTCTCAGATGCATGCGGCGGCCGACTACTCGACCTTCCCCACCTCCTCGGCGCTTGGCAGCGGCGCGGCCGGCCCCGTCCGTCGCCGGCGAGTGACGGCCCGGCTGGCCCCGTCCCTCTCCGGCGCAAGCCGGTGGCACCGCCGTCCCTGTTCGTCCCCGGCGTGGCGGCGGCCCGACCGACCCTTGCCCTCCCTAGCGCACGGCGGTGCCCGGCTAGTCCTGTGCGCCGCTCCTGCTCGCCGTGGCACGCGGCGTCTCTCCGCGGCCCCTCCCCACCGGCGCACCTCTGACGGCCTCTTCATCGACGGATCCGGTGCGTTGGCGGTCAGATCTGGCCGGTGGCGCTTGGATCCGGCCGCCGGCACACGGATCCGGGGAGGATTTTTTTATTTTTTCTGCTAGAAAAATAACAACGGGCATTTACTCAGTAGTGGCGGACGTTTGTCCGCTGCTAGCACTTTACTTGGTCGGCGTTTTATGTCTGCCACTATATTTTCTTCCTCTTAGTGACAGGACCATTCTGTCCGCTTTTTGCCCGTCACTATAGAGCTATATTCTAGTAGTGGGGAAACATTGTCAGCCGACATATGGAACATTGACAGAGTAACAAACACTGCAAGAACGAAAGCATCATCGCCAACAACTCCAGCATCATTGTACCATATATTTTTTCTATCTTTATCATAAAAGTATAGTTTGTATGGCTGCTACATACCTCTCAAATGATAGAGGGAACGAATGGCTGCTATAGAAAGATGACCGGCGACATAAACCAACGGCCAACTGATGCATATTGAAAGTTCGTCACATGAATGAGGATGATGCACAGGAGGGTGCCCACCAAGATGGCCAGACCAATGCAGCCCCCACTCATCATAAAGTATGTTACAAAAGCGAAGCTTCCTGAATTCCAATGCACAAGGACAAAACGAACAGCTCTCTCAATGCTATATATAACCACATCACCTGAGGAACTTAGAGGCAAAACGGTCTCAAATAAAAATCCAAAACCCTGCATTTCCTCCTCGGTTATATCCACAGATTTCTGTGTGTGCTTGAAAGGAAGACCTGATAATGGCAAGGGATGGAGACCTGAAGCTTCTGGGTCTGTGGACGAGCCCTTATGCTATCCGGGTGCGCATCGTGCTCAACCTTAAGGGCCTCTCATACGAGTACGTCGAAGAGGACATCGCCAATAAAAGCACACTCCTTCTTAGCTCAAACCCAGTACACAAGAAGGTGCCCGTGCTCATCCACAATGGCAGGCCAATCGCAGAGTCACAGGTCATTGTGCAGTACATCGATGAGATATTCGCCAACACTGGCTCATCGGTGCTCCCCGCGGACCCATATGAGCGTGCCACCGTCCGCTTCTGGGCTAACTATATAGACGACAAGGTATTTTCGCTATGCCTTCTTTAAAGATATGAGTAACACTGCTGTGTGGGGCTCCAATATTAACATGTAGCCCGCCACACAGGTTGGGCCTGCGTGGCGCACAATCCTGTTTACTCCCGAGGCCGAGAAGAAAGCAGATGCCGCAGCACAGATCATCGCAGCGCTAGAGACGCTGGAGGGAGTGTTCAAGGATTTCTCCGGTGGGACAGCACCATTCTTCGGTGGTGACACCATTGGTTTCCTTGATGTGATTCTGGGCGGCTACTTTGCCTGGTTCAAAGTGATCGAGAAGATGATTGGCATCAGGGTCCTCGATGCTGAGAGGACGCCTCACCTTGCTGCATGGGGGTGCAGTTCAGCATAGCTGATCCAGTGAAGACCGTGTTGATGGATGATGTCGATAAGGTGCTCGAGTTCCTGCAGAAGTTCCTTTAATTAAGTGGGCATGTTGTGTGTCCGATGTGTCTGGGTTGGAATTTTATGGGCTTTTCGTGGGCCATAGTTTGTTTCCTGTGTTTTTAAATCATTGAAGAAAGAATAACATTGCTTTATGTGAATCAAGCCGGAATACTTGGGTTCCAGATGTAAGGTGTCCAAGGGTCGGATTTGTACTTTGTAAAACGTGCGATCCATTCAAAGTCAGTTGTTTTTGCTCCTGCACAATCGAGTGTACCAGGATTGGATTTACAGTTTGTAATGTGCTACCCATTTGTATTCAGTTGATTTTGCTTCAAGAATAATATAACCATAATGTAGAGCAAAGTCTTACAAAGAGATAAAGATACAAGAGCCATGCCAATATTTCCATGAGGACTTAGGAACTATACTAGCTCTATTATAATCCTAACTCAGACCCTAGAGAGTAATACACTTCTTGGTGTGTTGCAAATGAGGAGGGTACCCCTCCTTTTATATGGTCCATGGGGTTCTTCAGGCAGTTTCCAAGCATGGGAATGAGTGGCGGCAACTGTAAGGTTGCCGCTGTTTGTTTTAGGATCTCCCTTCTCCATGGCTCTCGGGGCTGTACAAGACAAACCACCAATGTGGGTCAAGGTCTAGGAAAACTATTTCGGTGAAATTTCACCGAAATATCCGAAATATCATATTTATCGGTAAGGTCCGATATAATTTTTATCACCGAAATTTCATCATTGACTATGCTTATTTATCGAAAATTGTTTTTATCATGCATACAACTATGTTAATTTAGAGATTAAAGATCATTTGTAGTCAAATCATGCAACTAATTTCAAAATGTAATTAATTTTAATCACCGAAATTACCGATATTTCTGAAATATCATGTTTATCGGTGACCCCGATATTTTTTTCATACCGAAATTTTTTTCCTTGGTCAAGGTAACTCCCTCCATGCAGATAGAATCCATAGGCGCCCTGATGGCCCTCTTCTTCCACATGCCCGCTTCCGAAGTCGAAATTAGCCACTGGCACTGGGTTGATCAGCAACTGCGACGTATTGTGCGTGACAACATACCCAAATAGCACGTATATGCTGAGCCATGGAGCCCCAGAGGCGGCATCCATGCTCCTCCACCTTCTGCAGCATTTGTCAGCTGCTTCCATGTGCCTTGCAAAATAGCGAGGAGACAAATGGAGCGAATGGCACCCTCTATGTTCTGCTACCCAACATAGCTAGCTTTCTGATGGTATAGGGTGATCAGAAACCAGAGTGCCCTCTTCCCACCATCCACAACCTATTTATTTCATCGGACAAACCCTTCTTCTATTTCATATTTGTGAAACTAGTCAACCTGTCCGTGCATTTGCGCGGTTAATCTAGATATCTCATTCTAAGGATTAATTATATCATAACATTCTTTAAATTGGGCACTTGGACTTGTATTAATCAATATTATGAATATTCAAAGGATTAAAACTTTTAGCATAATTTATATTCAAAATTATGATTGTGGAGTTAGTTTGTCTCACAATTTCTTTTTTGTATCCACATCTTTATTTTGTTGATGAATTCGATCTGGGTGACTTATGTCATACACCAGTTTTTTTTAATGTCATGGTACTTTTTTTTTGTTGAAACAAGTCATGCTAATTTTTTTAGTACACCACTAAAAGTTTGAGTACACAAAATTTAGCCTTTAAGTTTCACATGAATTTGGTCCGATGAATTATGTCGTCAAGCAGTTTCTTTTTTTTAATCCGACAACACTTTTTTTTATTGAAACATGACATACTAAGTTTTTTAGGTTTTTAAATAGCCAGGGATGGGTAATAACTTATCCTACAACTTCATTTTTAATTATCTACATGTTTATTTGTTTTTCTTTTTCTAATAATGAAAACTCCTATGGTTATTTTCTTTCTTTCTATCTTATGATTCCTTTGTTTTTTGAATGGTGATGGTACCTTTTTTTAGAATGTCACAGTTCCTTCTCTTGTGATATGTCTATCTTTTGGTTTTCTAATAAGTAAATATAAGGGCATTTTAGTCTGGTTTTTTCATAATAGCAATAACGGGTATTTTTCTATCTTTTTTCTATGATTAATGTTATAATTTTTAGGCCTTAAGAGCGAGCGTGGTGGCTATATCTTATCCATCCAAAAGGGTGAAGCGGTGAGAATTTCTAGGCCTTGAGAGCGAGCGTGGTGGCTACATCTCATCCATCCAAAAGGGTGAAGCGGCCATGATTACCGTGTAGTTACTCCACCACCGAATCCTACAATAAGTCTCGAGATGAACCTCTCGCTAGCCCAACATGCTTTCACTCATGGTACAAAACAGTGATTACCTTGCGTATCCCATGTGGCCATCTCTAAACCCAGAGAACGAACATATGACATACCTCTATGTACATCTTTTTTTAACACACATCATATCATATAGTGAACCAACTATATCTACAATGACTTTAAGCAGTCACTGTACCTAAAGGTGGCCTCAATGTGTCCTACGGTGATGTACAAGCCTTTACGCTTCTCTGGACTCTACCAACCGTCACTTATCGTCTGCTACGGTGACTCTTCAGAATTGAAACATCATGTGATTTACATGATTTTATTATCCAACTTTATCTAATTTTGGTGTGGCCAAAGATCCTTACTGAGTTTCATGAACTTTACACCACCAGGACCTTATAAAGAGAAGTCTAGATGATACCCACAAAATTGTTAGAATTTCACTACTAATATAATGGTCATGGAATTACGGTTAGATAAAATTGTTTGGAGTTTATCCCAAGTGAACTTCACTAGCTATACGTTGTCTAATGAGGTAGTTCTCTATCCTTTGCTCAGTTTATGAAGACCTCCTTGATGCTAAATAGACAAGATCATCCTAGGTTTTCTTACTATCCATAGTAATGAACGGATTGTTGCTGTGATCATGCTACCTGGTTGGCTTATTGTCCATCATCAGGAACGGATCGCAAGAAACAATAGGTTTTTACTATAATAAAAGAACTTATTCAATTATTTTGATACATGCATTCAAGTAAGAATTCAGAGTCAGAATTTTGGTTTAATCCTTTCCACAGCCCTTACAACTCTTTGTCCTATTTGTTTTGTTTTATTTATTTAGTTAATTTCTTTAATGCAGCAATCCATTCGCTAGCCCTTACGTCTCACTAGTGGCAGGGATTAATAAGCATCTAACTAGTTGTATCAATTGATAAAGCTATAACTATCCCATGTTTGTATGGTTACAACCAATACAAGTACCACATGCTAATAAACAACCTAAAGTGGTACATCTGGGACCTAGTTGTGTTTAAATATCCCAAAATGAAGTTTTAAAAATATTAAGCCTTTACAGTTGTAACCATAAAGAATTAACAACACAATGTTAGCCTACTTTATACTATATGAAAACTCAGGAGATCAAATTGGAAGCAGCAATAAAATTGGTTCCTGGACCTCGGGTAGAGGAGAGAGAATCAAGCAGAACAGTTGAACTCTACTGTTACTTGGGTGCATTGCACGGGTGTTTGACCATTTCAGATTAAAAAACCTTTAATTTTGCCGATTGGATTTTATTGTGAAGTCAACTAGGGACAAAAACTTATCCTGAACTGTATTTCGAAATGACGGTTCTATCTTGTTTGGGAGGTGATATATCAGTTCTCTACGGCAATTGTGTTTGTAGGGATGACCTTTTTTTTATTAGCTTAGCACTAACTGAAAGCAGGAAAAAAAATGACTAGTGTCTCTTTCGATGAGCGTTGGGCTGTACAAAGACATAATCCTAATGATGCCAGATATTCAAAGGTTTTGGAATTAGGACCTATGAACGAACAACACTTGCTGAATGTAACATATTTAATACTCACCATTATGCTTTTCAGGTAGCAGCCCCCTTAATATCTGTTGCACCTGATGAAGACCAGTACTAGATTATTAAGGATTCCATTTCAATCAAACACGTAGAGCTTTAAAAGGTTTTCGGTTCTTCATATATCACATATGCTACTGTTCCACCTGAACAGGATAATGGCATGGCACGGTATGCTTACATAGGGCGGCTGGATACAACAAATTGCAGTCTTTTTGCCATTTTATGCTTCAAGCTTGCTTCATGTAATGAATGTATACTTGTGGTATAAAATGCCATGTATTATTTGCGATGATAGAATAGTTGCAGCCCACTAACAAACTAGGGAGGGAGTTCAGGAGACTCATTGAATAATTTCCACTACGTGCTCCAGTATAGAATATATTCATCGCAATTCTGTGAACTGTGTTTTATTAGATAGCACTTAAAATTAATGTATGTGCCACGGCACTTAGCATATATCGTCGTGTTGCTGATTGGTAGACTACTCTGGATACACTACATATTCAAGGCATTTAATGCTACTGGAAGATATCCTGTCAAACCAAAAACGTAGGTACTTAAACATTGACCTGCTGAAACATCGCATGGTACTTTTAAATTAATTATAATAAAACATATTTTCAAATTTATAATTATATATTATTAAAGCATTCCACATTTGAAATATATAATTTTTTAAAACAATTATCAGTCAAGCTAGTGATAGATACCCCTATTTCAATTTTTAAAATCTATTAACTTTTGATGCCCAATTCAGACTGCAAACAGAAATTAATTCATAAATGGACTTATTATTTATGAGATTCTGGATATTAGATTTAAGTACTTATCAACTACAGTGCAGATCTAGTGTTACTTGTGCATCCCATAGATCTTGTATTACCTATGTACACCACCCGACAAATCCATAGTGCCGCAATTAAGAAACTGTTACTCACTGATTAGCTAATGAGTGCCCATTGTTTACAGAGTGAGACTATTCCTGGCACACGCTTCCTACATACTGATCAATGATTGGAAACAAATAGTACATTCAGGGGCGAAGCCAGCCGGCGAGCTCGTCGGGGTCAACGCCTCAAAATAACGGGGTCATATAGCTTAGCAAACAGTGATTAGCAACGTTGTATACTGATTTTCCGAAAAATCGTCGGGGTCGGCTGACCCCGATGGCACAAGGTAGCTTCGCCCCTGAGTACATTGTTCGATCTACCCAACATAAAAAGATCTAATAAAAGTGCTGGTTGCCATTGTATTTCTGTGTAATAGATATAAAAAAGGTGCTTGGTGAAGGATGGAAAAGGACATTAGAGCATCGTCTTCCTCCTCTTCCTTCATTCGAGGCACAGTATGTCTTGACTATGATGGCTGCTTTGTATGCAGACATCATATAAGCCAATAATAGTGTGGCCTTTCAAATCATCCAATGGGATGTTCATGCATTATAATATTTATTGCCAGCTTCATTTCTTCACAAACTAAATGTCAGAAAGGTGCACATGTGAATAAATGCCTTAACCTCAAAATAAGATAGTGTTTTAATCTGAAGTTATTACCAGTAAAGAATCAGGTGCCATAATATAGGCATGCATATATAGTCCCTCTTTGAACGACTCTTGACGCCATTAATATGATCTTTGGTTATTATGACGCCGACAACTCCTCGGTCCAACGAACAAGGCAAATAACTTGTTTTAAAATGCTGATATATACTCTATACTTATGATAATTATCTTTTATGTAACACATAACCGTCTGATGGTTAGTGTCATATCTAGGGAATTTGTGTCAACTACGAAATAAATGAATCTGTACCTCCATCGCTTCTCAGAGAACACTTGTTGCTTTGTCGGTTCATGCAAGAAGTGGAAGACCTATCATACCTATGCATCATCATATCAAGTAGGAAAAACAGCACACATGAAGGTTGTCAATTATGTGAGATAATGTTGCATTTCTGATAAAATCTCTAAACGCAAGCTGCATGCAGCGTCTTTTTTCCGTTTTTTTTCTTGAAACGTTTCCTTGCGAGGCCAACCTTTCCGAAAAAGGATTTCCCGTCGGAAAGCCTAATGTGTTTTTCAGAAAAAAGATTTAGATGCCGCTTGGTTCTGATGATTCCCACAACACATTGGTCCAACAAACAAGGCAAATAAGAACCTATATTAAAATGCTAATATATACTGTATGCTTACTTGTTGAGAACGCTAATTGGGTCTTATGTAACACATAACCTTATCATTGTCACTTCGATAACAGACATGAAGGTTGTCTATTCCGTGATGTGTTAACAGGTGATGCTGCTTGTCTCACGCTGAACCTCTAAACGTACGGCAACGACATCTAGTGTCTTTTCTTCTTATTCCTGAAAGTACTTTTCTTTGCAGGGACAACTTTTCAGCATAAGGATTTCCAGTCAGCAAGCTGGTCAAATCCGTTTTTCCTAATTGATGTAAAATGTTATTTCCTGTCGGTTCGCCATCACTCCATCAGTGCAACCTTCCCTCATGGTTTTCAGCATTTACCAGGTGAGTTTTGTAATCATGTTATTAATATATCTTGGGACTTGGGAATGAAAAAAATTCTTACAATAGCGCAGGGACAGTGTCAGATTTGGGACCCCATAGAACTACAGCCAAGCACACACCACATATCATTAATGCCACCATTAAGAAACTGTTAATATCTGGGAGCCATTTTTAATTCGTGACTCCAGTGAACCTAATCACGTATGACAAATTAAAGAATAATAAACTATAACTACTTTTAAGTGCGTTACCTGGGATACATCGTACTGTTTATTTTGTCATGGCACTATTCAGTGTGCCTGCAACTGTCTTCGCGAATCTAGGATTTTTATATGTTGGTTGTAACCCGATCGAGCTGCCCATTGCCTTGTAAACATGAGGTACCACTTGCCACCTGAATGATTCCTTTCTCTTGATTATATGTTTTGAATTGCCGCTGATGCAACAGGCAGCTCCCTTTACAGCCTATATATAATTGCTAGATTCCTGACGACAGCATATACACTGAGCGTAATAATCAAAGAAACACTGATATATCCGAGGTAAAGTTCATATTAAACACTGAATAATATCTGCCACTTGCAACACTGAATGATTCCTTTTTCCTAGATTAAACTTTTGTTTATCTATATATATATAAAAAGTGCAACCCACTATATATCATTGATTGCTATTTCTCTTCAACCATATTGAGCCACGTCACCCCAACTATTTTTACCATTTGATTTAGGCTGGTATGTTTCTTAGGTCCGTTAGATGTAGTCTCTTTCCCTCCCCTTGACCGTGTCCTGCTAGCTTCCTCCTTTCATAATTAAACTGTGCAGCCAATTAAGTGACCGAGGCCATTATTCTCCTCAGTTTGCATCTGCATGGCTTCATATAGATTTCTCCTCCCGTGACCCAAATAAAACCAAATCCTCCAATTCTCACCTTCTCACCATGCAATGACTTGCATTTGTACATAGCTTCACGCTTAGGATACCCCCTAGGATTTTCTACCTACCTCATCTATTTTCTTAAGAATAAATTAGGCTATGGAAACAACCGTGAAAGAAATCACAGAATAAAGATCATTAAATAGTTTCTTTCTACTGCATACTGATAGTCGTCATTGCTATCTTTTTCTAAGTCCTCTTTTTCTAAGCGAAAGTGTGCATCCCAATATGTGTTTCTTTTTTGTTCACCCATTCAGTCTAACTACTGGAATTTTGTAATTTGATATCCCCACTGACATATGTATATGTTTTGTACTTCATATTTTCACATGCAAGAGATCCAGAATGCCATGATCAAATTTATATCACATTCAGTACTCAAATTTAATTCAAAAGTTTGCAGAGATTTTGCAATTCTGTTGATTAATTTTTTTGCACACATTTCTATCCCACTTCATTTTTACACAAGAGTAGAAGATTTGTGATTGCAAGCCGTGACCATTTGACTTACTATAAAATAGCAATTCAAGTCTATATAATAATCCACTTTGCATATAGAGTTTTCCCTATCCTTATTCAAATCATTTTAAATACCCATTATTCATTCATTCTTCAAGTGTGCAATCTTTACGCATTTAGGTCTTCCACATAATTTAAAGAGAGTTGTTCCACTTCATCTCATAACCAAATGAAAGTCAAATTCAATTATGGTTATATGCATGCTAATTTTGAAAAAAATTCTGTATAACCTTTTGATTTTCAGCATTTCGAATTAAAAAGAATCATGTGTTAATATCATTTATACAATACCGCAGCATCGCGCGGGGTATCAGCTAGTTATGAAAACAGCTGCAACCCACTTTGCTGATGAGGCTTTAAGCTACGAGGTTAGAAGTATCTCAACATTTTGTATTTCTATTTTTTATTTCCGTACTCATATAATTTTTTTTATCTAAAAGTATATTTTACAGCGCCCAGTATGCCTGTAATCAACGAAACATTGCATCCGACTTATTACAAGAGATAAAGCAGTGGAAACAAGTAATCTTATTTTCTCTATCATTCGTTCGTGCATATCATGAAATGTTCTATAATTTAATTTATCATTTCATAACATACCAATGTGTTTGTATTTAGTCTACAACATAACGGAACAGGAGATGGTATTATTGAAACAATATGAATATGGCCAGTGGAATAGGATAACCATGAGATATCTCATGGTAATCTTTGGATCCTTTTAAGGGTAGAATACTATTGATTAGTAAGCAATGATCAGTTGGGGTTGAGGTTGCTTTGCCCAACAAATGCTTTTTCACTTGGTTGATCCCCTACAAACGGACAAAGGCCACAACCAAGAGAGAAATAAATCAAATGTAACGCCCGGAATCCACCAACACCATGGGAAATTACTAAAACTACGCATTCAACTGCCAAAGGTAAAAAGAAGAAAATTCAGTAGCATCTCCTTTGTAAATACAAGTACCGCAGAAGCATAACCACACATAAATATATTATTAAGGAATATAACACTAGCATTATCAGAATATCCTAGCACGAACATAAAAGAGAACCTCAACAAAAGTTTAACATCCACACCAGACTTTAAGTATCATTCTCATCACATTGAATACTAAACTCTAATTATTTAGATAAAAGCAAGGAGACTATAAAGTGATGAAGTGTGAGACGTGCAACTAATCCCTCTTCCTGTCCTTGCAATCATCAAGTACCTAGAGAGAGTAGAGCAAGGGTGAGATAAAAATCTCAGCAAGCAAATTTGTTTTCTCCAGCTATTTGAACCCACAAGTTGAATTAAGCAACGATTTAAGAGTATGAACATAACATGAATAATATTTTAATATAAACTACAATGATAATAATTGGATAAGAAAACTCCTCCAACATCATATAAGAACACCTCACATCCACAATAACATTTAAACGTTAAAAACTTCATTGAATGCATATGAATGCAATGCCATATCCACTTTTACATCGCACCCCTCCTCGGGCAACATACAATGTCTACCGGTACAGATCACAACCATAGGATTATGATAAACTTCAATGCAAATGAGATGATTATGCTCATGATATGCCTCATAACAAGAGAAAATACCACAACTTCAACTTCATTTACCATAGAGATATGACAATAGGCCTCAAGTGCATAAATAAGCAACACGATATAAATAAGCATCCATTTATCACCAACATTCAGAATATGATTAAGTGGTAAGGGTCTGAATATTAAGGTGTAGATGATAAAAATAACAAGCCACAACGGTAGCAAACTACCGCTACATTCACTTGCCTCACAACCAAAGAAGATCAAATGCTACGGACGATCCGGAGCACTTCCACCTGTTTTGGAACAATACCCTCAGTACACACATTCCATATATGTGAATCAATATTCAAAGCGCTCCTAAACACCAAACCTGCAATCGACAAAACAGCAAAACACCACATACTAACAAACAGCAGCAGTGCGGCTTGTCATTTATATAACATTAAAACTATAATAGCAATGATAGAAAATAAATACTCTTCAAGCATCTAGATTTAACAAGATACAACTTTGGTATTTATTTCCAAATTTAATTTCGTCATTTACTATTTCTAAAGGGCTCGACAATGTGACTGTCGGAATCTGTCAAACAGCAGCACGACACTAACTTTGGAAAATCATATCTCTCAAACTAGTTAGCCAAATCATTCATCTAAGTAGTCTGTGGATAGAGGGTATATAGGGTTACAAAATTCTCCATGTAAATCTGAACTAATTCGGCCTCTAAAAAATTTAAATAGCCACTCAAAAGCGATAGTTGTTAACTGAAAACTGAAACCTGACTGAACTGACGGAAAAAGACAGCAACATTCTGGCAGCCGTATCTGGAGTTATGCTCAACAAAAAAAAAGACATATAAATACTTTATGGAAAGCTCTTACAACCATCTAGAACTTTCGTTATATAGTCCTAGTCAGAATCGGGCTCTAAAACCCTTGAAAAAATGGGATCGATCTGCTACTGCACATTGTTTGACAAAAGCTGAACAGCAGCACATGTCGTCTCGGGAATTCATCCTTGCTGGCTACCTCTATTGCGTCAGGGTGGAAAAGGAAAAGGAAAAATCAATTACCGAATCACCTATGGCTGGTCACGTTCTCCCTACAGCAAGTATGATTACTCCTTCCCTGCCACACACATTCTAGAGCCAAAACATAGTAGGAACAAGGAAAAGTGATGAGCGGGAGCTCGTTTTTGTGATGAGGCGGTTGATTGGAAAAGAAGCAAGGGAATAATCCATGGATCCTGACTTGCAGATACGGGAAGAGCACAGCGCCGCCGTTTCGTTTGTCCTTCCTTCAATATGATGAATTGGAGAAGAGAAGGGCCTAGGGTTGGGTAGGTTTTTACTCTCCCCAGAATTGGGCTCTAATTTGGCACCGAAGTCAAAAAGGGTCAGCCAACTATTTTTTAGGCGTTACATCGAATCAGTGATGGTAACTCCCAACAATGTAATTTGCACACATTATTTGGCATCAGAACTCACAAAATCCTAGGTCCTAAATTCATATCTGTTTTAGCCACATGGATAAATCCACTTGTTGACACACACAAATATACAAGAACAAAATTTGGATCTATGTAGGGTATTATTCTGTGATCTTGGGCCACTATGTATCCCAATCCCATCTTATTCAAGGACATCTAAAATCTCAATAACACCTGGCTCCTATGTACCAAACTTTAAGAATATTCGTCGTTAAGTGTATCTTGATCTCCAATAATATCATCAATATCAGCACAAACACCATAACAGGAGTATTGAAGTCATGGTTTCACAATATGACATTGAGTTTTACACAGGATGTCAAGCCACAGATGAGGTCAGGGCTATAAGGTGGTACCATACCATGCACACAACACCATCAGCTTCATTTTATGTTGGCCATGGGATGACATCTCAACATGATTTCTCAACTGTGTTCTAGCTACCATCTTGTCAGGTGGCTTGGTTTCAATGTTCTTGAACAATCGACCTTCTGCAGTAGGGAGGAAGGTACCATTCTTAGCAAGAGCCATGCAAAGAGCATAGTATGCTCACGAAATGCCCGATGATACCTACAATCAAAAAGCACCTCTATCAACCCTTTCTTTAGCCTAGTTTGGCCAAAGCATGCGACACCGTGCTAGTGCACGGTTTTGAAGCCTCATCAATGGTGCTGTCGTAGCTCTCAAGTATGTAGCTGAATGACTTGGTCAAGATATCGCCACTAGTGTTTCGATCCTCCGCAATGCATTGATGCACTACTTAATGTGTTGTTTGCCATGTCACATCTGACCGAGACAGTGACGTCACACTCATCAGTAGTGTGGACACACACAATTTAGGTTGGAGAAACAATGCGCCCCCACACACTCGTCTGTTTATTTCTCCTGGAGGTTGACTAGGATATATTACTAGGCAGCCTTAAAACACGATAGGAAAGAGCACAACAAAGAACATCGATTGATGGTGGATCAACAAAGGCAGTTACATTCGTTGTCCGTCTTACATGATATATTACCGTACGGAACCCTCGAGCATTGTTTTTTTACTTGATTATTAGCCATAGACAATCTTTGAGTCAATGTTGACATTAGAAATTTGAACATCTATTGCCCTAATTTTCTATATAAGCTCCATTTGGACAGCTAGGTACATGACAATGTTATCAGTGCACTTATGAAATTTCTTGGCAAAACTCCAGTCCTAGAACATAATTTATCTTGATCCCTAGATGCAATGTTAGAATGGCTGCTATCGTCATATGAATCCTGGTTGTCCTCCTCTATGAAAGTATGAAATGTACAAGACTGGGGACCTTATTGCACTGATTATGTCTATTTCCAATACATCATTGAGAAGATGAACTCTTACTATGCGAGCTTCAAAAAACTGTCTCAGCTTTCTGGATGTCGTTCCTTCCAGATATGCAATCTTTTAAAGTTTTTTTAGATTAGCTGGGAAACCAACTTACTACAAAAATGGGTTGAAGTGATATTTCTGAAAAATAAAACGGTGACATGATTTGAAAATTTCACCACTGTCTACATATGGTCCTCTATTTCTCAATTGTAACAGTCGGATGTAGCTGAAACCAGAATAACTAACTACTTATAGTTAGCTTCATTGTTTTTGCCAAAGGTAAACACCATAGTTCTATGGGGAATGTGTTTATTTTTTAACTAGTAGTGTGCACGTGCAACACGCACGCACTATAATTTTCTAGTAATTCATAAAAGGGACAATTGTATTTTTACCCCGGTTTCAATCTTAATTGTGATTTTACCTTCCATTTTTTTAACCCTGTGATTTTACCCCTACGATTTCAAAGCGAAGACAACTTTTATCCCTAATAAGGATAAAATCATAATAAAAGTATTGTGATTTTATCCATAGTAGGGGCAAACTTTGTGCTCGTTTTGAAATCACAGAGGCAAAATCACAAAGTTGAAAAACGAGGAGTAAAATCACAATTGGACATCGGACCAATGGCAAAAATGCAATAGCCCCTTTATAAAACACTAAACACTTTCGATATAGTAATTCCTGTACCCATAAATGTTTCAACAAGTAGATTGCATGTTTGAAACTTGCGATAATGAATGTTTTCATTGCCATACAAGTTTAAAAAATGTTCCTTCTAACTAAACATTTGGCAGCTTATTGTACAAATATGAGGAACTAAGGTTATAGTAATTCTTGTACCCTATAAATGTTTCTTTGATATAATTGTGTTCTCATTTGATTTAACTCATGAACCGAATTAAAAAGAAATAGAGGATAGCAGAAAAGCAAGGGGAGAGAGAATAATCATACATTTTCATTCTTAGAACATATCGCTTTAGGGCCTCCCGACAACCAGAACTGCAGCTAAATGTGAAGGTACCCGTGGTGAAAGTACTTTCTGTACCAATCTCACAAGAGCAGATTTGTCCTGATCAATGGAGTCTAGGCATGTCGGCTTACTTTATGGGCACAAACTCCGCCAGTGAAACTGCACTACTACAGTAGAACATTGGTCAATTGTTGTGGCAGATGTGCTCGCTCCCTTGAAGACGAAGACGATTGAAGATGAACACGAACAACAATCTAAAGGATCACACACGTGAATAGATCATATACAACACCCCATGACGAAGAACCTTTCGGAGCACACCACGGATCATGGACCGACCGCCGCACATACCTATAATTTCATATCGATCGCCGACAAATGCTACGGCAGACACGACATTATCGTCTGTTGACACCTCGTTTATGCCAAGGTCTGCCGATGAAGAAGACGGAGCCAACAACAAATAAAATACAACGGAAATTGATGGTGCCAAAAGGAAAGTGATGTAACCAGGGCGATTTGCCCAGCCGCGTGTAGGAAGGAAAAAGATTGTGATTTACTTCGACCGTTTGATTTAATACCTGAAATATAAAGGAACAAAAACGAGTTCAAAGAAATTAAAAAATAGGCGCACTGGTACATGGTAAGCAAATTAAAGGCATTATTAAATATATAATAGTAATTTCCTTATACCTTGTGATTCATGAAATGAAAAGGAAAGAAAAGAATATATGGCAGAAAAAAATGCATTGACTATCAATGTGTTCTATACATGAGAATATATGATAGGAAAAATTAAATGAAATTTATGGTATGTAAATTAATTTTTGTGTGGCATATATTAGGAAAATTGATTCCCGTAATCAAGAAACAAAAGTACGTTGTGTTTTTCTTTTCCAAAAACTTACGTGGGTATATAATAGACTTGGTAACAAAAGAATTTTTTTGGAGGACAATCCTAATTCATTTTCGCGTAAGCAGCATGATGAAAAATTGCTTGGACCCACTAATCATAGGGAAAAATATAAACGTTGAAGCCAGACGTCCACTGATTAATGGCAGGGAGGGTATGGGTAGGCTAACGTGTAGGTAATAAAAGGTTCGGAAAAATTAAAAAGGTGTTTATTCTTTATAGTATAGAAAAGTTTCACAGGTTTGGTACATGTGTTTGTGTCACAAGAGAAATATGGCCCCAATTAGAGACAAACTAGCTAGTGTTGAATGACCAGGCCAAGCAGACATAGGATGTGGTGAGTTAATAGTGTTATAAGAGTATTATCTCTCTTCATGCGCGCACGTGGATCGGCTCATGGCATGGCCTTGCATCGAGAGGAGATTCCTGGACTCCTCTGGCTATAACAATGAAGCACTATAGCCGTGGTTGGGAGTGATGTGCAGTCGTGGGCTAACAAAAGAACATTTGTAGCCTCGCAAGCGAGGCCAGCAGCCACAAAATAGGAACGTTGTATTGATAGATGACATTGTCAACGGTTGCTACAAAGCGTCGCGGGCCGGATTCAATCACAGCTCACTGGGGATGCCACCTCGCGTGGCCACCGGAGAAGGGATGCGGCCTGATCTGACCACCCCCGGCCACCGCCTACCATCGGAGAAGAGGGGTGGCCATATCTGGCTCGCCGCTCGACCCCGGAGACGGGGGTGGCCAGATCCGGCCATCCTTGGGACACCGCCGGCTGTCGAGAACCGGGAGGAGGCAGAGGTGCGCCGGCGGCCGCGACATGTTGGAGAGGAGAAGGCGGTGATGCACCGACAACCGGGGGCTAGGGAGGAGAAGGCGGTGCATGAGGCCACCGGTGGCCGGGGAGGAGGAGGGGTGGCACCGGCTAGAGAGAGAGAGAGAGAGAGAGAGAGAGAGAGAGAGAGAGAGAGAGAGAGAGAGAGGCGGTGGATGGGGTGGGATGGAGTGTAGGGTTAGGTTTTAGTGCATATTTGTATGGACTGTGTTTGATCGGTTGGTGTAACGACCCGATTTTCACCGGATAGTGAAAATCGTGCCTTGTACCTCAATGCCACTCCCAGGAGTGTGACACGTACATCCAATACAGTTAGCATCATAAAAACCATAAGTTAGAGTAAATGCAAGGCAAAATAATAGAATCTCCAAAGTACATCATCATAACTCAATGCTCAAATCTCATGGATACAAAACACGTGGCACGCAGGCCAACGAGAGAACATAAAAGAAACTAGCGGAAGCGTCTCACATGAAGATCGGCGGTGAAGACCCAAAGCCCACAAACACTCGTGTGTAGGCGAGAACGTCACTCCTCTCCAGCGGCTCCGTCGATAGGCTCGGCGGGATCCTCCGGATCGGCGTCGAAAAACAAAGTGGGAAAGCCGTGAGTACATAAAGTACTCAACAAGCCGCAACTACCTAGCAACAATGTATGCATGTTGGGATAATTCAAGGGAAGGTAAGGGCTAGCACCTAAAGCAATTATTCCTCAAGTCTATGTGATTCATATTTTATTATTAGTCAAATTTTATAAGTGGCCTTGCAGGAAACAACACAATCCTACAAGGGTCAGATTTTATGTCCAGCGCACCTCCTACTCGGAACCACAGCTCGAAGCCGGAAGTAAAACACCTATCGGAGGGGAGAAGTAGTAAATGCTAATCAAGCGTGTCGCTCAATGGTGTTGCCCCTTACCCGAGGGCTAGGCTATACGTATAGATTATATATCTCTGCAGAGAGTAAGCAACTGTACCCACGTGAAGAGGTACTATAACTACAGCCACCGTCGTGGCTAAAGCACAACAACACTCACAAGATCAATAAACAAAGCATCGACCGGCGGGCGCCCGTCCCTCGAGTCCGGGATCCCCAACCACAACGCAGAAAAGGGTTCTAAAGGTGTGAAAGGTCTACCACGGGCCAGGTGGGGTATCCTCTACTCATGGGTCGAGACACAGCTCCAAGAACCCACTAACACTAACTCTACACCACGGCGGGCCCACCAGTCCTCCGCTAAGCGTCTCAATCCAGCTCGCCCATACGGGTCACGTGGTAAGCTAGTATACCAAAGAGCGAGCAACCAGGAACCGGTCCTCAAGCTGCCGGGGCGAGTCACCATCCCTCTCCTCAAAACAACAGTCTCAACAACAAGAGTCACCACAACAGGGGCCCCGTAACCCAAGGCCCCTACACAACCGTGCCCGCAACAGGCACTCTCCAAACAGAGACTCCCCAAAAGTCTCCCAGCACCTAATCACCTACACTCGCCCCGCAAAAGTCCTACATGGTATCTAGTACAGAAACTTGACACCTAAGAAACACTTACAATTTATTTCACACAAAAACATGTATAATCATCATGGGGTTCAATTAAGCAACTAAGCAATATCTAAGCATGCGAGTAATAGCAGAACAACCTATGGCAAACAAGTGGCAAGGATGGCATAGGTAAACTACAAGTGCAAGTAACCATTAATCATGCATGGATCAATTTAATGCAATTGCTAAATAGGAGCAAGAGTGGTCAAGGATTGCGGCTTGCCTGCAAAACGCTGGTCCCAAGCCGGGTCGGGGTACTCGTACGGCTGCTCCGGCGGAAACTCCTCAAACTGCGGCTCAGGCGGAAACTCCTCGTAGCTCTCGGCGGACGTAACGTACGAAACGGGTTAGGCACGCAAAACGAGATAAGCACGAGAGTAACGAAACGAACGACGGAATTTACGACACTAGAACATAGCTAATAACTACACTAACGCGTAGATCTCGTCGCTACGAATCCAACGCAACCAACCGCGTATTTTTCCGATGCTCCAGGAAAAAGATATGAATTTCCGACGGAATAAGGAATTATCGAAAATCCTGAAAATTGGAAAAAGGAAAAACCAGGTAATATTCCTTTGGAATAGTCCCCCGGGATATTCTTTGGAATATTCTGCCGGTCTACACTATGTTGTGGACCAGGCCCACTGTTCCCTTCACCCTACGGTCCACATGGACCGAGTCCACGCAAAGGGGAAAAGAATACCCCATGGACCCGACCCCGCCCGCGGGCCCCACGAGCGACGTCATGCCAACGCCAAGCATGACGCCGGCACCACCGGAGACAGGCGGCGCCACCTCAACAGGGGCGCACGCTCGCCGGAATCTAGGCGCGGCGGCGCTAGGGCTCGCCGGCGGCCAAACGGCGGCCACCACGACGTTCACCGCGGCCTCGCGCATCCGTCGGCGCCGACCACGTGGACCACCTCACGCCGGCTCGACGGCGAGGGCTCGCCGGAGCAACAACGGCGGCGCGTGCGCGAGGGGGAAGCCACACGGGCTCGCCAAATCACTAACGGAGCACACGAGCATGGCGCGCAAGACCCGCAGAACACGAAGCTCCCGCTTGCGGCCCAAGACCCCTACCGGAGCACCACCGGCGGCGGGGTAGAGCGGCGGTGGAAGCACGGGCCCGACGAGGACCAAGGCTGGCGCCCCTTCTTCCTTGATTAACTAGTGTGTGAGCTTCCACGGACTAAGGTGGAGCTCCGCGACCCATCAAATGAGCATGAGCTCGACGGGAGCCTCGAGCTCACCGGCGCTCATGGCGCACGGCGGCCGGGACACGACGGGAACCCGCAATTCGGGGCTAAATCAAGGGGGAAAAGAGGGGAAACGGGGCGTGAGCTCACCAGGATGCTTGAGCAAGACTCGGACGGGGCGGGGAGTGCTTGACGGAGAGGAACACGGTGGAGCTGCGGTGGCGGGCGGCGACGGCGACCTCAGCTTTAGTGGTGACCGCACTTGATGGCGTTCCCGAGCTACCAAGGGACGGCAAGGACGGGGTGAGTACCGGGCGATCGAGCAAACGAAGGGGAGGACAGAACGGCTCATGGGCTCACCAGGGAGGCGTCGACGGCGACGAGCGACGACGGGGATGGCGACGGCTCCCAAGTTGCTTCGCCCCGCTCGTACTCCAGCCTGCGCGAAAAGCTCCGTGGTGAGCACCAACGGAACGGGCGAAGAACGCCGAGCAACCGACGGGCGGCCGGGCGCAGCGGCGGGACTTACCTCGAGGCGGGACGCCGGCGGAGTTAGGGTTTGGTGAGAAAAACGCCGCGCGGTGAGGGTTTAAATGGGGTGCGGGGCTCACGAGGGCGGCGGGGTGCTCGCTAGAAGCTGGAGGAGTTGGTGGTCGCGGGCCCGGGTGACGCAGGGGCGGCGCTAGGCGACGGGCGTCCGACGTGGCGGTGCTTCACGGACGCGCGCGTACGGGCGAAGGAGGAAGAAATACAGTAAGAGCCGGCTGGGCTGGGCTGCTGGGCCGGCTGGGCCGCGCGGGGAAGGAGAAGAAGGAGAAAGAAACGGGCCGCCGCAGAAAAAGGAAAAGAACGGCCCACGAGCGAATTTATCCATTGGTTTCGTTTTCAAATTTTTCTCTCTTCCCAAAATTCAACCAAACTTCAACCAATTCAAATTTAAACTTCGTCGCAAAATAAACATGAACATTCTTCTTTTATTCAAATTTTTACATGGGCTGTTACAGTTGGGTTGTGTCCATTGTAGCGGCGGTTAACAATATTGGCCCCCTTTATAAATGACCTCAATTTATAAAGACGGTCCGTAATGTGGTCCGTTGGTAATAAATGATTTCTAGTTGCGGATCCCTTTGTCAACCAACGCTAAAAATCACGTAGGACAACAGCGACAGGTTGTTTTTCTTCCCGGAGCTATGTCGTATTGAGCAGCACAACTATAGTGCATGATTCGTGTAGTGTCCTGCAATGGTGCTAAAGATGAATAAGCGTGCCAACCCCACAGGAGGGCTGGACGGTAAATGAGGTGTTACAAGATGAACCCAATTCAAATCGATCTTAAGTGCCATGAAGGCTTCTGCAGGGATGCGGAGCAGTAGGAGGGAGATGCACGACTGGTCACACTATAGAGCACCGTTTATTTGTTTCAAGTTATATATAATCCATGCACTTGACAATAATAACAACATACGGATCGTGTTGATGATTGGGAGAACTTAATTGTTAAATCTGAGCATATTCCCTAGAGGATGTCTTATAGACTGTTTGGTTGTTTTTATGTTTTGCCTTGGTTATTTGGAGTGCGAATTCATAATATAAGTGGAAAAGACGAAAGAAGATGTTGGGACATGCTTCATGTTGATACTAGGAGAAAATACACTTTTCAATGACAGCAACTTCGGAATGGGGTGATCTTCGAAACTGGACTCATACGGGAAATGACCTCTCTAGTTTTTCTTTTCTTGCTAGTTGATTAGCAAAAACACACCATCAAAGGCTGTTCTGTATAGGCTCACAGAGCTGGTTTCTTACACAAGATCAGAGAAGGTATTTGAAAATTTATTTGAAAACAACTCAATTTAGCTTGGTTAACTGAAGTAATTATCTACAGGGCACTAAGAGACTAACAAGTGAAGAATGTTTATGTGCGGTCGCTCTTTATCTTCATTCAAAGATCACTGAGAATACAGACTACATAAAATCATGTTTAGACATGGAATCACATCTCTTCAGAAAATTAGAAGAAGCTCTAGCTAAACACAAACATATATACGGCAAACAGTATTTCTGAAAATATAAAATACATTATAAAATATTATTAAAAGAGCATACAAAGTTACATGTAAAAAGGTTAATGTAAAACTATGATACAATATAACTGTGACAAAAGATCAATAGAACAACATTTGTGTAATATCATTTAAATGGTGACATATGAACCTTACAAGGTGATGCATCGCTTACATTATTGAAAATGGTAAATTAAAACAAAGGTGTATTGGAGGAAAATGATGATGTACGTAGTAATACATAAATACGTACATGTTATTGGAAAGAGTAAATTAAAATATGGCATAAACACACAGCGAGCATCTCCGGTAACGTGGGGCACAAGGAGCCGGTGATCACTAGAGGTTCATGCAACCGTCCTGATTGACACAACTGTCACTGCAGGCCTTAGCAGAGTCCACGGTAGCACCAGAGATAGAACTGCACTTGTTCCAGCAAGCAGTGCCGCATGCCCTGCGTGCTGGAGAACAAGCCATCACCGGTGTCTGTCCCTGGGACAGAACCAGAAGCATGATGCAAACGACGACAACGGCAGCCTTGCTCGCAGGGGCCATGATATAGGCTGTATATTGGGTGGATAAAAAGGGAGTGCGGTGGGAGAATAATAAGGGTGGCCGATAGGTTGTTTGTGGCCATAGATTGGAGAAGGGGCCTGTATTTATAACAAGTGAATAGAGGGAAGGTGGTCCATTGTTGCGTATACTATATTTTGTACCTGATGGCATCATAAAGCTTTCCATTTTTTTTTCTTTTAATATAGTACGTCGTAACCTGAGCAAAGTGGACTTCTAATTTGAAAATGAGTCTTAGATGTACGAATACAGTAAATAAAATATTTCCTTAGTATTTCTGTGCATTGTTAGATGCGCGCTGACATGATTCGCCATCAATTACTAGTAAGCTCATGTGCTGAAGATACCTAGGTACCTATCGCAAATATTTCACCGCTGCCGTTCATCAACGGGCATCTATTGAATAGTTGTAGGTCAAAAGCTCTTAGTTATATTAGTTGTTACTAGCCGCCGGCCCATCTGTGTTGATCTTTGTTTCTTTATTATCTCTCCACAAGTCAAATGATTTAAATGTGTTACACTATTAACTATGCCTTAATACCCTTCTAAGAATTGGTCGTCGTCATTATAGGAAATACACACCATAGCGGTGCAACCCCAAAAGTTGCAGCGGCCGGCACGGATACAGGCCGCCGATAGAGGCCCTTGCGGAATTGGCCCTGAAATCAACCATCGCTATGGAGCCTTTGTAGCAGTGGGTGACAATGAGATCCACCGATACAAAACCGTAGCCTTTCTAGCGGCGGTTCGCATTACCAGATGCAACTGTTACAGAGGTTTTACAGCAGCGGGTGACAATTAATGTGACACGCCACAATAAACACACGTCCTTTGTAGCGATGGCCCACATTATGGGGCATCGCTAGAAATAGAATGATCATGGCAACTTGTAAATGAAGTGGAAATTTGGGTTTGAAAATTGTCCGGTTTTCAGAAAAATTGGCCAAAATCGGCATGATTTGGTGAGTTTGAGTGAGTTGTAGTTGAAGTTTATGGAATAATATAACATGCATTTACATTATCAACCAAAAAAACCATCTACTTGTAGCCTCATCTGCTGAGGCGGGGAAAGGGGGAAGTTAGGGCAAGAGTGTGTTTTTTCCTTGTTATGTAGGTAGTTTTTAGCTCAATTTTCATTTATTATCTTTATTTTACTTTTTAATTGTGATATTGTTCAATAATTAATTTCAGTAATGTAATATATTGTATTTCCTATATTTTCATATATAAGTATATATGTAATTAACTACTATAGTTTTTTATTTTCATTTAAAGTTTGAGATGGACTAGGTTCCATCTTTTTCGTTTGAGAAACCGCACAACAGTTGGCCCATGATAGTTATCATTGTCATGATTTTCTAAAGAATAAGTGATTACCCACCTCTAAGAGTGCTATCGGGATATGTAAAAGGAAAGACAGGACATATAGTATGCATTAGAGATACATCAGGTACCTTCGACGGTCCTAGAAGATAGTAATGCAAGAACGTAAGTTTTGCACAATGAGAAGACACTTTGATCATAGGTTGATGAGAAAGGTGAAGCTCCTCGTCGCTGCACCAGATCGGTTGTTTTTGAAATGGTTCAAAGCATCATTTACCTTGGAAAAGCTGGTGAAGGGAGTTGCACAATCAATGACTCCAATGTAGTTTATGAATCTATCCATTTTCTATAGATACTTCGATTACTTGAAACAACGGGAAGGGACTCATGCCATCCACAGGATGCAGATTGGCAAGGGTATAGTTCACAACCCAAGCAGACTTTCCATGACCTACCCAGTAACATGATGGATGGAGTGAGTGCACATAGAGATCTATTAGAGCTAAGAATAAGTCTGGAGCTTCACCTGCGAGAAAGACCAAATGGAAAGTGCTATCTCCCCCAGCAGGGTACACCCTTACCCATGAGAATAAAACAACATTCTACAAGTACCGACACGGTGTTGACGTCAAAAGTCGCCAACACACCGTTGTCCGGAGAGTCCACCGAAACTCCGGCTGATGCAGGGCCCTGTGCTCCCAACGGACCGGCTCAGCTCGCCGATTCTCGTGTGCGCTGGTGCGTGCCAGATGGTTTTCCTGCAAACCAACAAAGACAATAAAAGGTGTAAAATTCCGGGTCATCGGCCCGGATAGACCGATGTGCAGTCGTGGCCGATTCTGGCGTAAGATAGACAAAATCGGCCATCGACAGGGAGCAGCACGGCCCATCCATTTATGTATTAAATGCTAGGCAAACGAACTGTGATACAAACGATACGAAATCGGCCGACGCTATAACATGCGATCGGTGGCTAGCAGCCGATTTCGTCGGTAAACGATTAAATCATTAAGACTTTGCAGGGATGCATTATCGAATAAAATGTAAACAAGGTAATTATTAATGAGATGTAATTAATTTGATAGCAAGAAGATGGTTTAATCATCAATCGGAGCAGTAAATCGGCCGATCAGGCATCCGGCCGATTCTGTCATTGATCATAACAATGAGTTATTAGATCATATCTAGATGTATAATGATGATCAATGAAATCGTACTAATAACTCGGGTCCAAAGGCAGTTTTAACGGATTTAGCTAATTGAACATAAAACAGCTAATGAACGTGATAAGCAATCGGCTAAACACTCCGAAAGAACAAGTAAGACAAATACAACCACACAGATCTCGAATCGACCGGTCGCTCCAACAGGACAAGTCAACCGATGGCACACGATCGGACCAGGTCTAATCGCCGCGCACGCTCGGCCGATTCAGGACAAGCATAATCCTAAACGCCTTAACTATGAAAGTAAATCTACATCCTATCCAATCGGCTGCATGCGCCTAGGACAAGTCAACTATCGCAAAGGCATACACAGGACACGTCAACCGAATCTGCACAGTCGAATCGGCTAAGATGTAAAAGAAATCTCATAGCGGCTATCGTGACTCGAACGACCAGATCCGAGCCAATCGGCGTTGTGAGCAGAGGCTGGGACGGGGAGGCAGGACAAGTCAAACTACCTCCACCACGAGCCCGGACCAGGTCGACTTGACTCATCCCGGCCGATACTCACTACGACGGTCGAAAACAGATCTGGTCGCCGGATAACTAGCAATTAAGCCATCTAATTACGAACAATGCGCCGAGAATTAGACGACATAATTACCTTGTCAAGCCGACTTGTTGTCGACCGGAGCCCCGAAGATCCCCGCGCAAAACAGTAAAGACTTGACAGAAAATTAGGGTTTGGCGATGCGCCGAAAGTTGTATTGGATGTGAATCGAGTTTACAGAGTTACATCCGAGTACAAATTTATACCCGGCACAAAGAATCCTACTCGGACCCTCTTCGGGCCGATTTCCTAACCGACTAGGATCCTTTTCCAAAATTAAACTATTATTTCTAATTTTACAACGTGGGCCAGGCCCATCAATGTTATGCTCTTCTCGTTGGCGTCCGCGCACGATTCTCGGGAGGGACGCGCCCTTTACTCGCCCAAGCGGCCGTCGGCCTTCCGCCCACCGGCCCTCTTTGACCTATAGTCGCCGACAATGGGTCCCTTGGTCAAAAACCGGCGTCAATACATGTCCCCCGGTCCGGGGTATGCAACGCATGCGTCGGACTGATTTATCCTCTTTTACTCGCGCCGGTTTTACTCGCCCGTCACCTCTCCATAAAACCCGGGGTCACCCCCGGTCATTTCCCATCTGTTTCTTCTCCTTAGCTTTCATCTTCCCCTGTTCTAGCGACTTTTGCCTTTTCGAGCCCTTTCAACTTCCCACCGCGCCGCCGTCGTTTTTCTCTTCCGGTGACCATGAATCCTGCTCGTTGCTGCTGCTGCGGCCGCCGCCGCCGGCTGCGTCGTCGCCACCACCAACGCCGTTCGGAGGTAATGTACATTCGAGCACCCCTCTTTTCTACCTTTGCAATCTTTCTTCGCGTTCTTGTTCTTGTTCATTTTCACAATCTATCTTCTTTCCGTTTCGTTTCTTATTTTAGCCCTATTCCTTGTTTTTAGGAGATCCGGAACCAAGTCGTCATCCCATCCAACATCCCAACTCACTTCTTTTTGGGCCCCATGGGCGATCCCGACCCCACAGATCTCATCTCAGTGCCGAAACGAACCGGGTTCCGTTTCGGCAACAATCTCCTTTATCGGCCGAGTGGGCCAACAGCTTTCGGTCATGGCCGACTCCCGTTGCTCGGATGGCGCGATTGGTATAACCGGGTATCGGCCGTCCATCCGCAAGGTTGGGCCAATATCGGCATCGCCCACGCCATCAAACTCTCTCCGGCCGATCACCACAAGAATGAACCGTTGCTCGGCGGCAGCTTCTTATCTCTCGGTCGGATGCCCCGAATCGCTTCATGTTCGGCCACGGCCCGGCTACCATGACCCTCCCGGATACGGTCATGTTGGCCGATTTGAATATCACGGCGGAGGCCACCCCGGATGCCATCCGCATTAAGTCCTCCCATCGGATCAACCCTAAGGACACCAGGGGTTGGAAGGTCTACATCCGGACCTACAACAAGGGGCACGGCACGGTCGATCGCCGCGAGCACGTTGCCTTCCTCAACATGTGGCTTGACCACTTCTTCTTCTCGTGGGGTCAGCGTGAGCCCCACAAACAATTTCCTGCCGATAGCCGATAGGCTGGCCGACGACTATGCCCTTCCCATGGGTAAGTACCTTCCGGGATCGGCGTACCTCCTTCTTCACCAGGTTTCGGTGGAGTTGCGCTCCGGCCGATCGGTCAAAAACTTGGGTGGCCCTTGGTGGTTCATCCAAATGTGGTTGTCCCTTCATACCACCAAGGCCATCGATTTGGACCTCGGTGTCCTCTCCTTCCCGGCAACTATGCCGAATCAGCCACGCCCGATCCGGTCGATGTATCTCTTTCGGGAAGCGTTATCCATGGCACCGGGGCGGCCATGTCGGATGACAACCTCGGCGTATTGGTTCGCCGCCCTCTACAAGGGCCTCAACAACGAAAGTACGGATTGGTACCCGTACATCGATTTCTTCGAGAAAGGATATGACACTCCTTTTCCGATCGATCCCACCTTCCCAACGGCCGATGGGGAGGCGGTCAAGATCTTCACCACCTGCCTCCGCCCTCGTCTGCTGCCGACGGGACTCATTGCTCGGGAGCAAGGCTTTCGCTCCTATGAGTTCTACCACCCGTCGGTGGCGGCCCGCCAACTCGGCTTCGGCCGGTTGCCCCCGACCTCTTCTATGTGGGGCAAATAAAGGCGCGGGCTAACGTCGACAACGCCATTCGGTGGAATTGGCTCGTCGGCCGCACCGCCGATGTCGTCACCGACGACTTAGCCGGATTTTCCCGGCGCCCGGAGTACCCGCCTTTTTGACCGCTGGTGGGGCGAGTGGAACCGGCACCTCCGCAGCCGGAACACTCGCTTCCTTCTTCTCCGGCTTAGTCCCGAGCGAAGCTTTCGCCGAGGTACGTGTAGCCGATTTATTTCTGTAAGGCCGATTTTATAAATGAAATCGGCCACTCCAAATGCTCACCCTTATATATTCTTTTTCAGTCGGACACGGAGGAGCCGCCGACCCAGAGCATCGGTGGCCGGCCGATTGCATACTTAATGCCGAGCCCAATTGTTCCAAATATCGGCTTCACCGATCGCACTCCTGCCCAAGCTTTTGCGGCGATGAGTCGAGGGCACCAGCTGCCCGCAAGGCCAAGACTAAAACAGCCGCCCTCGTAAAGAGGAAGGCTAATGTGCCAGCTGCAGGGCCGACTCAAGCCCCGAAGCGACACCGCGCGCTGCTAAAGCAGCTCGTGCGCCCGTCCGACCCGGACTACTTCGGTGAACCATCACCGCTGCGTCGAGTCATTATTGCATGATCGCCGATTCCCTTTTCACTTTACATACCGTAACTATGAGTTCTTTGCAGGAATCGGCGGTTCTTCCTCCTCGGACCCGGACACCAACACCTGATAGGCCGATCCGCCTATCAACTCCTCCACGGGCCAAGACGCCGACACCGAAAGGCCGACCCCGTAGCTCCGGAATCGGCAGTCGTACCAAGCCGGGCCGATCCAAATCTTACGGAGAGCTCAACTCGCTTGGATCGGCCTGCGTCTCCCGAGGTCGCCGCCGAAGCCGAACAAGCCGGCCGTGTGTCGCCCACGGCCTCTCCCAAAGGCACCGCTGCCGACGAAGAATCGGTCGGCCGGGAGCCGCCCGCGGCTTCTCCCGTAGGCACTCGCTGTCGATGAGCTTGCCGATGAGCCCGCCGATGAGCCCGCCGAAGCTGAACAAGCTGGCCATGTACCCGATGCCGCCTCCGAAGATGCCGCTGGTGAAGGGGAATCGGCCGGCCGAGAGCTGATTGGAACACACGAACCTGTAGGTTCAATGGCACAGCCGATAGACGTCCGGCCGCTCCGCATTGACGCTTCGCAGGTTTGTTTTTACTATCTCCTTTTTATTTTCTTGATTTGCCTCCGATTATTAGCTTCATTTTATTTTTCTTGGTATTTCGGGCGCTTAGCTTCCCTCGTTCTGCGCCGATTTTGGTATCTTCCTCTGGTCTTACCACCATGAACGAAATCGCGCGCAGGCTCGAGGCCTCTTCGGTCGACTCGCTTGGTGGCCGACGCTCACCCCATAAGGGCCCGGTACTTGGAGGTCCGGACTGAGCTCCCGGAGGATGTGCGCGATGCTCGCACCGCGTGGCATACATGGAGTACCGGCAAATGGACTTCACTCGTGCCCAGCAGCGTCCGGCTCGCCACGCGGAGCAGCAGCAAGCTGCGTTACTCGCCGAGAACTCCATCAAGCGCTCCGAGGAGGAGGCCCGGAAGACCCAGGAGATGCAAGAGCAACTCTCAAATCGGCAGGATGAACTGCAGGTAATCAACCAGGAGATTGCCGATTTGAGAGCATCGCCGGCTCTCAAGGAGGAGGCGGCGGCGGCCTTGGAAGCCACCATTGCACGGTTGTCGGCCGACGTGACGGCTCAACAGAAGACGACGGACGAAGCAATTCAAACGGCCGAGAAGATGGTCGCCGCGACGCACGCTGATGTCGGCCCCATCGAGGATGACCTGTTGGTCATGGCTAAACTCGACTCCATGCTGACCCGCGCACTATCCGCCGTCCAAGACTTCTTGTCCCGTGCTGAGGCGATTGATTATGCTTAGGTGTAATAGGATTTTGAACAAAATTTGTTGCGAATATTTTTTGCACTAAGGGCGATATACCATAATATCGGCCATCCGAAGGCGATGTTTAAACATCGGCTAATTTATCGGTGACTCCTCTGTTTTACTTTCATATTTTTTGGGCTAAGGGCGATACTCTCGATATCGGCCGTCTCAAGGCGATGTGCATCGACATCGGCTGTAGTCTCTTTTAGGCCGAACACTATGAGTTAATCCAAATACTAGGATAATACTGCTTCAAATACTTTCCATTAAGTGCTCGGCCGAATTCTTCCCCTTCTAACTCTTTCAAAATATATGCATTACCCGGTGCCGATCGGCTAATCAAATAAGGTCCTTCCCAATTAGGCGACCATTTACCAAACCGATTGTCCTTCACGCCGATTGGCATCCTAAGCTTCCAGACCAAATCGCCCTCTTTAAACTGTTTCTGCACAACCTTCTTATCATAATGGCGGGCGACCCTCGCCTTATTCTGCTCTATTTTTTCCAATGCATCCAGCCGATTTTGTACTACATCTTCTAATTCATCCATCATCAATCCGTAGTACTGATCGGCCGAAAGCTTTTGTTGCAACTCAATCCTTCTAGAGCCGATAGCTGTCTCCCATGGCAGTACGGCTTCGTGCCCATATACCAACCGATACGGCGCAACTTGCATGGCCCCATGTCTGTGACATACGATAAGCCCACAAAGCGTCCATCAATTTCATGTGCCACTTACGAGGATACTCTTGTATTTTCCGCTTGATTAACTTGATCGGACTCTTATTTGCCGCTTCAGCTTGGCCATTGGCTTGGGCATAATACGGCGACGAATTAATCAACTTAATTCCCATCTCATCAGCAAAAGATTGAAATTCGTCCGACGTGAATACTGATCCTTGATCTGTCGTGATTGTTTCTGGAATCCCAAATCTATAAATGATATGCTCTTTAACAAATGTTATCACGTCAGTCGTCGAAACTTTGCGATAGGGTGCCGCTTCAACCCACTTCGTGAAATAATCTGTAGCTACTAATATGTATTGATGTCCTTTGCTTGATGCTGGATTTATCTGGCCGATCATATCCATGGCCCAGCCTCCGAACGGCCAAGGTTTGATTACTTGGATTCATAGTCGACGCGAGCGCCCTCTGTATAGGTCCGAATTTCTGGCAATCTTGGCAACTTTTATAATATTTAAAACAATCGGCCAACATTGTCGGCCAGTAATAACCAGCTCGCCTTAGCAGCCACTTCATTTTATGGGCCGATTGATGCGTTCCGCAAATCCCATCATGCACTTCGCTCATTACCACTTTGGCCTCGGTGTCATCAATACACTTGAGAAGCACCCCATCAATTGTCTTGAAAAATAATTGATCATCCAACAGAACATACTTCAAAGCTTTATATCTTATCTTCTTATCTCGTAGGTTGGGATGGATTGCTCAAAAAATTTCGAATTTCTGTACACCAATCGGCTTCTTCAATATCAGCTATCTCTAAGCTGTTTTCGGCGAGCCGATATCTAGATGCTAACTGAGCCAAGTTATTTGCTTCAAAGTTCTGCTCTCTTGGTATATGGCTGACTTTAACACACTTGAACCTTTTCATTAACTTCTGGCACTTTCTATGATATTGCAACAATATTTCATCTTTACACTCATACTCATCAGCCAGCTGACTCACAACCAACAAGGAATCGCCGAAAATTTCCACAAAATCAGCCCCGGCATCGATGAGTAATTCCAGTCCTTTTAATACTGCCTCGTATTCGACTTGGTTGTTGGTGTGCGCCTCTACTGTAATAGAGTACCCACGTATTGCCCCCGAGGCGACACAACAACCAAGCCGATTCCACTTCCCTCCTTGCAAATTGAACCATCAAAGAATACCGTCCATGGCACCGGTTCAACGCATCCGGCCGAGTGTTCACCGTGTTGCACTATTAAATCAGCCAATACTTGTGCTTTTACTGCTTTGGCCGATTCATAGCCTAAATCAAACTCCGCAATTGCCAACATCCATTTGCCCAACCGGCCTTTGGGGACCGGAGCCGATAGCATATATTTTACGACATCGGCCTGGCAAACGACAAGTACACTCTTCGGCCAACAGATAATGCCTTAATTTTGTGCATGAAAAATACAGACAGAGACATAACCTTTCCACCTCCGGATACCGTGTTTCTGCGTCAATGAATTTGCGGCTGAGATAAAATATGACCCGCTCTTTTCCCTCCTGTTCTTGAGTCAATGCTGAGCCGATGCACCTATCATCGGCCGATAAATATAACTTAAAGGGTGTGCCTGGCTTTGGCGGAACCATCACTGGTGGGGACACCAAATATTTCTTGATATCTTCTAAAGCCTTTTGATGGATCGGCTCCCACCGAAATTCTTGATTGGCTTTGAGTTTCAACAATGGCGTAAACACATCAAGTCGACCGGACAAGTTTGAGATAAATCGCCTAATAAAATTAATCTTGCCGATCGGGGACTGGAGCTTCGTCTTGTTCGTCGGCGGTTCCAACTTTCTCGATAGAATCAATACTCTTAGGGCCGACTTCAATTCCCTTTTCATGCACAATAAACCCCAGAAATTGTCCAGCTGAGACGCCAAACGCACACTTGAGCGGGTTCATCTTCGAGGCCGTATTGTCTTGTCCTCTTCAACACTTCTCCGAGATCAGCCACATGACTCCCAACCGATCTTGATTTCACCATGACATCATCAATATAAATTTCCACCAATCGGCCGATTAAATCGTGATATATAAAATTCATGGCCCTCCGATATGTAGCACCAGCATTTTTTAGTCCGAAGGTCATGACAACCCACTCATATAGTCCCAACGCCCGGGGCATCTAAACGCCGTCTTCGATATATCTTCCTCGGCCATAAAAATCTGATTGTACCCAGCATTTCCATCCATAAAGCTCAAAATTTTGTTGCCGGCGGCTGCATCAACTAACAAATCGGCGTTTGGCATTGGGTACTCATCTTTCGGAGTTGCCTTATTCAAATTTCTGAAGTCAATGCAAACCCGCATCTTTCCATTCTTCTTTTCCACCGGCACAATACTGGAAACCCACTCCGCATATCGGCATGACCTAATGAAGCCGGCCTCATATAATCTGATAATCTCTTCTTTGACGGCTTCATAATACCTAGGATCAATTTTCCGAGCCCCCGCTTATATGGCCGATATCCGGGCTTGGTGGGCAACCGATGTTCAACGATCGATCGAGCTGAGTCCGAGCATCTCGCTATAATCCCAAGCAAAACAATCTTTAAATTCCTCCAATAAGGCCACTAATTCATCTCTTACTTCTTTACACAATTTCTTGCTAATATATGTTGGCCGAGGCTTGTCTCCATCCCCTATGTCTACCTCTTCTAACTCGTCGGCCGACACAAAACCGTGACCTAATTTCCCGTCTTCCGGCTCGTTAATCGGCCGACTCATCATATCCTCGGTGCGTGTATCGATCGGCCGATTGTCCGTCAATTCTCCGTGGGGCCCATCGGAGCAGCCGGGGGTACCCGACCCCCGGTCACAATAACTCCGTCGTCGGTGATGTTTATGGCCTCCGCATCCCAATACGTGCCCGATAAACAAGGCAGGCTCTCCGGACCGGCAAACTCGAAATCGGCAGTTGCAATGGTTACGGACTTATCGGCCCGTACGATTTCGACCTTGTTGCCGACCCATTGAATCAAACATTGGTGCATGGTTGATGGGATGCAACAGTTGGCATGAATCCAGTCTCTCCCCAACAAAGTTGTGTATGCACCTTTCCCGTCGATGATGAAAAAAGTGGTGGGTATGGTTTTGCTGCCCACGGTGATCTCCATTATTGCGGCCCCACGCACATCTTGACTTCTCCCGCTGTAATCCTTGAGCGTCGGATTAGCCCTCATCATTTCTTCCGGCGTCTTCCCGAGCTTGCGGTATGTAGTAATCGGCATGACATTGACCGCTGCTCCTCCGTCGACCAACATTTTCCTCATTGGTGACCCATTGATGTAGCCGCTAATGTACAATGCCTTGAGATGCAAATGATCGAGTTGACTGGCTTATCAAATACCGCGGATTCCGGCGTCCACAGAATCTCTGAAGTCTCCCCAAGCTGGTTCTTCTTCAGCCGAATTTTCATCGGCCGATCCGACAATCCTGGGCATCATGGATATCATATTCACCGCGGCTTCAGCCCGGACCACTTGAGACTGCACTTTCGGCCTCCATTCCTTCTTGGGCTTGGACTCATCGTCTTGGTCATCTCTCGTAATGCCGTCCACCCTTGATTTCCCGACAACGCATTCTTTGAAGCCTCCTCTTTTGGGTTTTGCTGAGCAAACCACCGGGGCACCACTTGTCCTTCGTTCTCGGTTTGATCACCTCTCGAATCTTCATGGTATTGGTAATCAAACTCTTTGGCACTACGTATCTTCGTTCATCATATCCGTGATCATAGCCGATCTGCTCTTCCGGGGGCCGATTGTTGAGATTCAAAGTTGCGACCAATCGGCCGTCCCCGGTAACTTGACGACCCGACATCACGATACTCTTCCCGGCTAGTGCACTCTGGACAGTTCTCGATAGATGGAAGCTTCATGTTTCGGTCCCAGCAGATCTGAAAGAAAGGACAATCCCGAGTGTGGGTCAAAATCTTCTCGACGGACCACGCTTTGCCTGTACTGCTGACTTTGACCGATAGATTCCTGTTCACGTGCCGCCTGATCTCTTTCTTCCCTCTCCCTCTTCCTCTCATATCGGCGTATGAAACCAGCTGATCCACCGCCGATGGTATTGATGTACATCGTATTAGCCGGGAAAGGGTGCCCATCAACTTTCATCTTCTTCTTTACATCAGCTGCTCGCAATACCCCACTCGTCAACCGCCTTCCGGATCTCATCTCTCATAGCATAACAATCAACGGTGTTATGATGTGAATTTCCATGCCACTTGCACCACTTAGCCATTTTCTTCAACTCCTCTGGCGTAGGAATTTTGTGATGAGGTGAAAGCTGGATTTTCTTTTCCCGCAGCAGCTGATCAAATATCTCGTCGGCCTTAGATAAATCAAAATCATATTTTCTCTCCTTAGGATTGACATGCGGAGAAAATATCGGCCGTTTATTATTAGTCCACTCAACTGCATTAATCCCCTCTTCATCATCTTCACTGTCGAAATCAGCATAAGCTACCCGATACCGCCGATTCCTGGTGAGCTGGAGATTTTCTTCCTGGCCAACCGCCCTACGCGTCAGCTGTGCCAGCCCATCAAACTCATGTGGGGTAAACTTTTCTTTGATGTTGGAGAATAGCCCCGCATAAGCGATCTCGGCCAACTGTTGCTCTGTCAGAGTTCGGATTGTAGCATCGTCCCCTCGCAGTCCTGAACCTCTGTATATAATCGGTCACCGATTCCCCGATTTCTGTTTCACTGCCATTAAATCGGACAAACTAAGCTCGGTAATGCCCGTGAAGAAGTACGAGTGAAACCTTTTCTCCAGATCGGCCCAACTCTGAATAGAACCAGGTGACAGCGAAGCAAACCATGAAAAGGCCGATCCGGACAATGACAGATGGGAATAGCCGAACCCGCAAAGCCTCCCGAGTAGATGCCTCACCAAGCTGTGCGTCATACCGACCGATGTGCTCCATAGTTGATGTGTTATCTTGCCCAGAAAACATGGAAAACTCAGGAATTTTATACTTATTGGGTAAAGCCACGGAATCCATCCAATCAGGGTAAGGTCGCCGATACAATGCACTTTTCTCCTTAGGCTTCAAATCGAACCGATCTTTCATCATATCGGCGATCTTAGCCATGAGGCTGTTCATATCATTGGGTTCAACAGTCGCCGATCCGGTCCCCGTCATATAAGCTGTGTTGGGCTGCCCCCGATCGGGTGTATCAACCGGCCGTTTCCAGAAATCCCAGTGCCGTAGCCGGGAACAATGATCGCGGAGCGATTCCATAATTCATGGCCGATTGGATCGGCCGTCCGATCATGAATCCTGTCCCCAGCCGATGCGAGTCGGCTGTGGAATACCGAGATATCGGCCGTACTATAGTGGATGAGTTCTCAATTCTACTCGGGCCGGTATTTGGTACGTAGAAGAAATTAGGCTGCTGTGCCATCTGCGGGACCGCTGCCACATTGGTCGCTGCCCCTAATTCAGAAGTCGGCTGTTGTACATCTTGTTTGTCGCCCTCCTCCGTTACCGACTTCTTGGGGCCACCGTCATCCTCTTTGCCTGGCTGGGTCGTACTGGTACTTGCATTTGCATTGTCCTTGCCAGGCCATAGGTGAGGTGGCATGCCGTACAGGGCTGAAACCTCGCTGGCGGTGTGGTATTCTGGAGGCCGACTCCCGAATTGGTCGTACAAGAGTGCCAAAAGGCTGAGTGTACGCAGGTCCGAATATCCTTCGATGAACGAGTCTGCCATCAACCGTGTCCTTGATCAAATTCCCGATGGTGTTGGTCAACACGCCCGATTGATTGATTAGGGCTCGATGAACGGACGAGTTGACCATATCACCGAGTTGGTTGGCATCCGGCAGTCTCGGGCTTTGATTTGGTCTAGTTCTTCCGGATGCAGAATCCGAGGGATGTCTCCTTTTGTGGCCACTCGCCACGTGTCACTTTCAGGGCTTGAAAGTACTTTTTCATTGCTTCGGCCAGGTATTCTTGGTACTGCAGCTTTTGTTCTGTCGTCATCTTCCCCAGGCCGAAACCTCGTTGTCATCGAAACTTCTCCATGCCCTTTGCCATCCGTCCTAAGAGGAACCGGAACAAAAATCGGTCGATTTTCAGCATCGACCATTGGTGTTCCGTCCTCCCCGACAGCCTCGCATGTACGACATCTTGATCTTGGTCGCTTCGTCCCACTGGGCGTGCCAAAAGTGTGTTGACGTCAAAAGTCGCCAACACACCGTTGTCCGGAGAGTCCACCGAAACCCCGGCCGATGCAGGGCCCTGTGCTCCCAACGGACCGGCTCAGCTCGCCGATTCTCGTGTGCGCTGGTGCGTGCAGATGGTTTTCCTGCAAACCAACAAAGACAATAAAAGGTGTAAAATTCCGGGTCATCGGCCCAGATAGACCGATGTGCGATCGTGGCCGATTCTGGCGTAAGATAGACAAAATCGGCCATCGACGAGGAGCAGCACGGCCCATCCATTTATGTATTAAATGCTAGGCAAACGAATCGTGATACAAACGATACGAAATCGGCCGACGCTATAACATGCGATCGGTGGCTAGCAGCCGATTTCGTCGGTAAACGATTAAATCATTAAGACTTTGCAGGGATGCATTATCGAATAAAATGTAAACAAGGTAATTATTAATGAGATGTAATTAATTTGATAGCAAGAAGATGGTTTAATCATCAATCGAGCAGTAAATCGGCCGATCAGGCATCCGGCCGATTCTGTCATTGATCATAACAATGAGTTATTAGATCATATCTAGATGTATAATGATGATCAATGAAATCGTACTAATAACTCGGGTCCAAAGGCAGTTTTAACGGATTTAGCTAATTGAACATAAAACAGCTAATGAACGTGATAAGCAATCGGCTAAACACTCCGAAAGAACAAGTAAGACAAATACAACCACACAGATCTCGAATCGACCGATCGCTCCAACAGGACAAGTCAACCGATGGCACACGATCGGACCAGGTCTAACGGCCGCGCACGCTCGCCGATTCAGGACAAGCATAATCCTAAACGCCTTAACTATGAAAGTAAATCTACATCCTATCCAATCGGCTGCATGCGCCTAGGACAAGTCAACTATCGCAAAGGCAAACACAGGACACGTCAACTGAATCTGCACGATCGAATCGGCTAAGATGTAAAAGAAATCTCATAGCGGCTATCGTGACTCGAACGACCAGATCCGAGCCAATCGGCGTTGTGAGCAGAGGCTGGGACGGGGAGGCAGGACAAGTCAAACTACCTCCACCACGAGCCCGGACCAGGTCGACTTGACTCATCCCGGCCGATACTCACTACGACGGTCGAAAACAGATCTGGTCGCCGGATAACTAGCAATTAAGCCATCTAATTACGAACAATGCGCCGAGAATTAGACGACATAATTACCTTGTCAAGCCGACTTGTTGTCGACCGGAGCCCCGAAGATCCCCGCGCGAAAACAGTAAAGACTTGACAGAAAATTAGGGTTTGGCGATGCGCCGAAAGTTGTATTGGATGTGAATCGAGTTTACAGGTTACATCCGAGTACAAATTTATACCCGGCACAAAGAATCCTACTCGGACCCTCTTCGGGCCGATTTCCTAACTGACTAGGATCCTTTTCCAAAATTAAACTATTATTTCTAATTTTACAATGTGGGCCAGGCCCATCAATGTTATGCTCTTCTGTTGGCGTCCGCGCACGATTCTCGGGAGGGACGCGCCCTTACTCGCCCAAGCGGCCGTCGGCCTTCTGCCCACCGGCCCTCTTTGACCTATAGTCGCTGACAATGGGTCCCTTGGTCAAAAACCGGCGTCAACACACGGTATCAAAGTAATTACTTGTTTCTCATCGAATATCAAGAATTTTGCGAACGTGTGCTACATTGTTGCTTTGGTTGTTTCTTGTTATCACCATAAAGCAGTCAAATCATAATGGGTGAAGTTGTTCGTAACTCGCTTGTGCTACTCCTTTAACACAATCTCGAATAAAATGATGAATAAAGCTGAGTTGAATAGTCTATGGTCACACATTGCTGAGACAATGTTGCCATACCTGAGATGTTCTTCCCTCCATCCTATTTTGATACTATACAACCCTACATTATTCATATTGTTGACCAGATAAGTGTGTTCTTCCCTATCTAACTGCATCACATGTACGAACTCGTCCCGATCCAAACACAACTGACGAGATCATCGAATGTTGCGCAAGTTACTTTAAAGATGGTAAATCGGTCTTCCTGTGGCTCTTCATGAGTGGAGGTTATCTCGTAAAGGTACGGTACATATCTGGTAGCAATCAAAGAATAACCAGATGATGCCTGTGTGTTGCAGCAGGATATAAATTTTATCTTTAGAGAAAGTTAAGAGTAAGACTAAAATATTACTCCTCCTTCCATAGAATGTTGACGTTAGGACATGAAAAATGAACTGGAAAAGAACTAATTATGGTTGTCTGAACGTCATCAAATAAAAAATGGAGGGAGTACTCTCTCCAGCCCTTCTTTTCCTTCTTGACCTTAATTGGGTAGACTATATAATAAAGTAGCAATCGGAGTAATGTACTTGTATTAAAATGAAAGAACAAAATGGCAAAGATGAATAGATGAAATTCTCTAAAAAAGAATAGATGAAAGTAATGTCCTATAAATTATTCTAAATTCTAAGACTCAATTTACGAAAAAAGGTGAATACTTCATGTCTAGATAAATGAACAAAATATTGATCACGGTCAACCTAAAACAGATGGAAAAAAATTGGAATTGACTGCTCAAATCGACCATCAGTCTTTCTGGTCTTGTGCTTCATTTACAGTATCGTGAAAACACACAATGGATATAGATACTACGTGGCACTGTGGCAGTGTTTATAGATATTCTGGAAGGTGAAAGAAAAATGAGACAGCTAAGCCTCACTACTCCATGGGTGAGAGTCGCAAGCAGCAAAAGAGAATATCACACGGGTGACCTCGTAGAAACTTTTGCCAACCTCAGAGTGGCGAAGTTGAAGCTAACCCGGAAAAATGCATTTTTGGCTTGCAAAAAGGGAAAGTGCTAGGGTTCCTAGTGAACTTGAATGGTATCGAAGCAAACCCGGATAAGGTGAATGCAACCATAAACATGCAACCACCTTGTAAAAAGACATACGTATAGAAATGGATAGGACGAATGGCAACACTCAACAGATTCATATCAAAATCAGCGGCGAAGAGCTAACCTTTCTTCAAGATACTCAAGGTATCTGGAAAGTTTGAGTGGGGCGATGAGCAGCAAAAGGCATTCAAAGAGCTAAAAGAGCATCCGACGGCATCGGTAAGGATGGTAAGCCCAGAAAAAGGCGAAGTACTCCTCCTCTATGTCCCAACCAATCACTTCGTAGTCAGCGCAACCTTGGTACAAGAAAAGAAAACACAAAGCATCATCGATAAAAACTGTAAAGAAAAAGAGCTCTTCCAGTAGAACTCAGTTTACTTCGTAAGCGAAGCACTCACGGGCTCAAAGCTTTTTACTTAGAAATGGAGAAGATTTGCTAGGTAGGTAGTAATGACAACAAGAAATCTAATGCACTACTTGAAGCACACAAAATAAGGGTCCTCACAAATTAGCCTCTCAACGACATCTCTGGAAACAGGGAGGTGTCAAGCAGAGTAGGCAAATGAGCAATGGAACTGTCAGAGCATGTAATCGATTTTGAGAGGTGAAGCGCTGCAAAGTCCCAAGTGCTGGCCGTTTTCATCGCCGACTGGATAGCTCTAGGTTACTTCAGCTAGAGCCCGGTAATAGAAGCATTCTGGATAATACAGTGCAATGGAGCATGGGGCTATGCAGGAGCCAGAGCGGTGGCATTAATTACTTCATCGTCTAGAGTAAAGCTAAGATACGCTGCAAGACTGGAGTTCTACGATGAAGACGATAAATGCACTAACAACATTGCAGAATACGAGGCAATCTTGTGGGGGCTCAGAAAAATAAGAGCACTAGGAATGAAAAGCTGCAAGGTAAAAACAGAACTCAAGAGTAGTGGCAAGCCATGTGGACAAAGACTACGAAACTAGAGAGCCAATGCTAGTGAAGTACCTACTAGCAGTTAGAAGCATGGACAGATACTTCAAAGGCTTCGACGTCGAGTACGTTAAGAGGAAGAACAATGAAGAAGCGGATGCACTGGCCAAAGAAGCAACAAGAAAGCAACCTTTGCTACCCGATGTGTTCTACGAAGTGATAACCGAGCCATCAATTAGGGACCTGTTCCGAGAGCCGAAGCTCATACATGCCATAGCTTCGGAAGACTGGAGAGCTTCACAGATGGCATTCATCAACGGGTTCTACCAACCAGAATCAAAGGCAGAAATAGCAAAATGTAGTAAAGAGCTCGAAGTTACTAGATAGTACAAGGAGATCTGTATAAATCAAGAATATCAAGCCCGCTGCTCAAATGCCTAGGCAAAGCTCAGGGAAATTCACTCTGGCCCTTGCGGCTCGCACATAGGGGCTCGAGTCCTTGCAGGGAAAGCAATTAGGTAAGAATTCTACTATCCAAAGACGATAAAAGATACGAAAGAAATCGTGCAAACATGCGAAGCATGCTAGAAAATATCAGGAAAGCATTCAACACCATCTCATCTGTCTCACCTAATTGTGCGTGTCTGGCTACTTCGCAAGTGGAGAATAGATATCGTAGGCCAGCTTACCCCAGCCCAAGGAAACTACAAGTACACAATAGTGGCAGTAGAATATTTCTCCAAGTGGATAGAAGCTAAGGTCGTGACAAACATCTCAGCGCCAACAGTGAAAACGTTTTTCTGGCAAAATATAATATGCAGATTTGGAGTATACAGCGAGGTCGTCATGGACAATGCAAATAACTTCGACAATGAAATCCTAAGAGAGTACTGTTACGGTATGGGAACCCAAATGGATTTTGTGTCAGTATACCGCCCATAGTCAAATGGGGCAATCGAAAAGGCAAATTCAATAATCTTCAAGGCAATGAAGAAAGTGCTACTAAACAAGAAGAAAGGAAAATGGGTCGAAGAGCTGCCGACAATAGTATGGTCGCATAATACGACAGAGTCCAGAGCAACAAACTTCACCCCCTTCCTCCTACTATTCGACGAAGAGGCCATGACGTCAGAGGAAATCAAGAACAAAAGGCAAAAGGATAGCATCTGAGCAAAGCGAGGGCAACGAGGCAGTTCCAAAGGATATGATGGAAATCGACAAATTGCAAGCAGCACAAAAGCTGTAGAAATATCAGAACGAGACCAGAAAGTGGAGGGATAAAAAAGTAATCCTGAGAACTTACAACCTAGGAGATCTAGTAATTATCAGAACACAGAAAATAGAAGCAAAGGAAAAACTTGAGCCGAAGTGGGAAGGGCTGCTCATTGTCGCAAAAGCGGGAAACCCGGGATCATACAGATCGAAAACAATAGATGGCGAAGAACTGCAGCACTCGTGGAATGCAGACAATCTCTGAAAATACTACGTCTAAGTCAAGTTTGTAAAAACAGGGACTTCACGATGTTATAAGCGAAGTAACAGGTAGAGAGTCAATAGTCAGTAGTAGCATGCACATGATCAAAAAAGTGTCCAAGTCTGTACTCTTTTTCTCGTAGGGGAAGCCCCAGTTTGAGGTGCGAGGTTTTTAAGGAGGCGGCAAATGTAATGGCCGCTAAAAGAAATAAAAGGTTGCATTCTACCGAAAGAGAAAATCAGAAAACAGTCGAAACGACTTCCAAAACTTAGTAGAAGTCTGAACATTCGATAACGAGGCAAGCCTCAACCGGCAGCCGCACTCCGCCAGGCATAAGCAATACGCCCCGGAGTGCTGGCTTGATAAACAAATCCACTCCGCGGGCACAAGCAATAAACCCCGGAGTGTTGGCGAGCCAAACGATTTGACTCCAATGGGCATAAGCAATAAACGCCGGAGTGCTCATTTAAACAAAACGAAGTGTTGAGCCGCAAAGGGGCTCACATTTTCCACTCAAAAGGTTTTCACTTCACTCCCAACGACTGAGATGGGGAGTGATGTTTTCTTTAAACAAAACGAAGCATTGACCCGCAAAGGGGCTCGCATTTTCCGTTCGAAACGTTTTCACTTTGCCCACAGTGACTGAGAGGGGGTAACGGCATTTTCTTTAAACGAAATAAAGCGTTGAGCTGCAAAGGGGCTAGCGTTTTCCGCTTGAAACATTTTCACTTCACCCCCAGCGATTGAGAGGGGGAGCGGCGTTTTCTTTAAATAAAATGAAGCGTTGAGCCGCAAAGGGGCTCGCATCTTCTGTTCGAAATGTTTTCACTTCACCCCCAGTGACTGAGAGAGGGGACTAGTGTTTTCTTTAAATAAAATGAAGCGTTGAGCCGCAAAGGGGTCCGAGTTTGCCGCTCGAAACGTTTTCACTTTGCCCCGGGACTGAGAGGCAGAGTGGCGTTTTCTTTAAACAAATTGAGGCATCAAACCACAAAGGGTCTCGCCATTTTGAGTAAACTATTTTCACTTTGTAGTCAGTAGCCAAACGGGAAAAACACGTTTAAAACTGAACATGGCCGAATAAGCAAAGGCGCTCAAGCTTCGCGCCCTTACCTCGCCGGACAACAATATGAACACCGAGAACCAAAACACAAAGATTGTTAATTCATGTGAGGACTCAAGGATGCTCCTTAAAAACAAAAAAAAACACATTTATAGGGACCATGTGCAATTCTTCGCCTTTGCACAACGACACGCAAAACAGGAGCAAGCACAGCACAAATCCCTGGCGAGGTAACATCGCCCAACTCGAAACCGCCTGCCCGAGGGAAGGCAAGAAGTGTCGGAACACGGCGAGAATGTGCCCACCAAGAAGACTGCGTAACACGAAGACACCTGGCCCTAATCCACCAAGCTAGGGAAAGCGGAGAATCCAGGAGGCTTCTCGTGAAGGTGAAGTCGCTTGGTGAAGCGTGCGATGGAACCCTTGAAGTCGATTGGCAAGGCACGAACAACCTCTCACAACACAAGAACAAACCTCACGGTGGTAGAGGCCCCGCGAGGTACAGCGACCCAGCCCGTTCCCAAAAAACAGGACACACACATTGAGAAGGCACATAAGGGCCAACCCTGTCTAGCGAAGAAGCAAAAGTATCTATTCGCCTCTCCATGAAAAGACCTCACGACGATCCTTCAGGGCAGAGCACAGGGATTTGTTTCCGCTTTGAAAGCCTTCAGCTCGCTCCTTGCAGCGGTAAGCTCCTATTGCAAAGTTTGTGCAGCCGCTTTGTCCGCCAAAGCTGCGTCCTTGAGACATTTCACTTCGTACTGAAGGCGGGTTTTGGCTTTGTCTACGGCAACAAAGTCCTTGGCTAGCTTAGATAAACGTGATCCGCGTGAGGCAAGAACATCAGTCGTTTCTTGACCTCGCTGAAGACAGAGCTGCAGCTCCGCCACAAGCGTGACATCTGATATATCAGAAAGAGCGACCTCATGTGGACGAGCAGGAGAAACGACTTGTTTTCCCGCAGCAGCGGTGGAAGCAGAGTACGGGATAGTAGCTGGCAACTTGTCAAAAATAGTCATATGAAAGTACAGAAGAAAAGTGCTTTACCTTGATCAGTGGTGTCGATGGGCGCTTTACCAGCACCAACCCCACCAGACCTTGCCGCGGACGAGATTTAGACACGGTGTGCCGAGCAGGCACGAAGAACGTTCCGAGAACATCGTGTATAAGCACAGTCGGCTTGCTCGCACCACAGGATCGAAGAAAACAAAGCTCGTCCGCGTCACGATCATGCAAAGTCGCGGAACTGGCACGTGCGGCAACCTTTTCCACCGAGGGCTTCATCGGACCGGCACCACTGGAGGACGCATGCTTTCACTTCTTGACCGCGGGTTCAGTCTATCCTGGAGTTTCCCGAGGAGGGTAAGCAATGCCATAGTGAAGAATACGATTGATGCGGCCATGCGTCGCCATCATCTCAAGAACTTGCCTGTGCTCAAGAGCGGAGGAACCACCATAGTACCAGCGGCCTCTTCCACGCGGCGAATAAACCTCTCAATTTTTCTTGTGCTTTTCTTTCTGACCGCGAGGTCCACAGAAGGGCAGAATATAGGATCCGTGATTCCTTCGACATCAAATGTCACCTTAATAAGTTTACTCCATGGGAACGCAAAGTTCTTAACCAGTGTATGCACTTTCGCCAGCGCAAAACTTCTCGACAAGATCCTGGCTGCTAGAGTAAAAGTAAGCATCACAATAAACTTTCTCATTCACCTTACTACCTCGCAGATTGAAGCTGGGGGCAGTAATGGGGTTCGAATCAACAATCCTAGACGATAGAGGATAGCGTGTTCTCGACTCTCCGTTCACAGTCACCTCGATGCAGGGAACCTTGCAGTAGAACCAGCAGTCAGCCCAACCTACGCTCCACTTGTTCTTGCTGGAAAGCATAATGTTGCAGTTTTCTTCGCGGCGTGGTTTGAAACTATATGACCCATAATTTCAGTCATGTTCAATGCCATCTAACATCGCGTTCCGCATCTGATTATGCAGGACAAAATGCCGGGGCAAGACCTCAATATCAGAGGAACCAGCATAGCTATCCATAGCCCAAACAAACTTGCAGAGATGAGCGAAAGCAGTCAGAGTAAACTCGTGCAGTTGAATCCAGTACTGCTCCACGACAACGTTGACAAACTCATGGCAGGGACTTACGAGCCCCGCTGCGAAGTAGTCAAAGAAAATGACAACTTCGTCATCATTGGACGCAACTGTTCATCCCCCTCTGGAAGTCGATAACCGGTAATAAATCCACGTTCAACTAGGGCATCCGTGTCCTCTTTAGTCATGGTCGAGGGATTAATAGCGAAGGTACACGGATTCGACACCTTCTTGGGCTTGGGCTACCCTCGGGGATTTTCCCAACACCAGCAGGCTGGCCATCAGCTGCACGAGAGCCAACCTCGCCCAAATCAACACTGGCTACCTTGACAGCGGGTTCTTCGCCCACATCCTCGATGTCGATATCACCATCTTCGTCACAGCTACCATCAGTCCCCGCATCTAGAGCACCAAAGTCCCCAGCCGAGACGTTTACTTCGTCAGCATTTCCTTGCTCGACGGAACAATTTTCTGCCTCAACAGCACGCACTGGCGATCCAGATGTGCGATGTTGCTCTCCACAATCCATTGCGGGGGTATGTTGAGCGCCAGAACCCGGTGCCGACCCCGCAAGGACAAAGTCACCAATTGGTCGAGCGGTCTTCTTGATGCGGGCCTCCAAAGACAGCGGGGTGCAGGGAAAAGTTAAACGCAACACATGCGAAGAGTGGAACAAATTAAAGAGCTAGCGTGAATAACCTGAAGAGCCGGGGCGAAGAAAGCTGGCGACCGAGTGATGTAGACAAAAAGCAAAAGAATGAAACACGCTCGCAACAAAACAAGGTTAAAAAGCAACGGGGAGGAAAAACTTTCACAGCGGATAGCTTTATATAGACAGTGGTAAAACCTAAAGGAGGCGGGGAGTAGCCAGCGACGCCACCACCAATATTGCCACGCGAGCCCCAAGGTGGGCCGACCCGAGACACCCGCAACAAAAAAACTAAGGCCCATAGTAGTCCAAGGAGCAAAAGGGACATAACCAGAAAAACCAAAAGATTTGCAGCCAGGCGAAACAAGCAAGCCCAGCATCAAATCCGGGAGTGGCATTTTCACCCGCACCAGAGCGAAATCTCAGCGACCTCGCTCGCCTCGCCCGTAAGCCGAGCTCATCCCTCAAGGGGCTACTGTTGGGGGTCTAGCGCGGACCTCACTTTGCGTGGGGCGCACGCCTCTCTTCCATTTCTTCCACCTCGCAGGAGAGGCCCAAGCCCCTTGTTTTTCCTTAACGCTAATCCAACCAAACTTAATGGATGTGCAGGGAACTCGACGGAGGAGCGAGGTCATGGCACGAAGCTCCAGAACCGGCAGAGCAACAAAAGTAGGGCACAGTCTGGCGGCGAAGCAATCGAGCTATCCGGATCGGCACCTCACCTCACTGTGCGCCCCAGTCTGGCGCCGGGCAGGCCGTGAATCGCGCATGTTAGGCGTAAAGTCTGGATTGCCCCTTGGGTTGCCGCCTTCTAGTTGTACCGGGGGCAGTTGGTCAAGGGTAGAATGGTCATGTAAAGTTGTGGTTTCCATAACTATAAAAGGTGACCAAAGGTCACCTATAAACACACATATAATCGTTGAGTTAACTTTGTTATCAAGAGTTGTTACCTCGCCACCTCTTTCTTTACACTTTGCATATTCTGTATTTCGTGATCGGTGGACTAAGCACCCTCTTACCTCGGTGCTTAGCCCACCAACAGAATCAAACGAAATTATTAGAAGCACGGGAGGCCACTAGATTTTAGACTATGTTCTTAATCATAGCACGGGACGCATGCTGCTCTCAAAACTCCGTATTAATTATGTACTCAGGGCCACATGCAGAAATGCAAAAGGCTGGACATATATTCCATTATCTAAAAACATTGGTGGTTGATTATGAGCGGCTTAGCAGCCACCATCCTATACTTTTTTCGCATGCTTCATGATAGCCTCAACTTTAAGACTTAGGAGTTGTCGTCAGTTGTTGGAAGAAATCTTCAATTAGAGAAGAAACATATAAACCTAACATATTTTTTTAAGCCAAAAATGAATAAGTTGACGATTCAAACTCACGAAGCCACTCATGATTTTGTCCTTGCGCAACCGTTTTTTATTTTCTTTGCGAAACATGGGTTGCATCTTCGTACCAGCCGTGCCAAGGGCCGCTGTAGGTAGAGGACCTGGACCATCCTCAAACGGACTAAATAATGTGAACGCGTGAAACATAGCCGCCACTACCTTGTTGCGTTGCTGCTTCCCATGCTAACAACTCCTCCGAGAACCTTAATGGCACCTACACTGCCACACTACTTATATATACCCCTAGTTCTCAGAACAGCATCCATTGATCTCTGGCTCAAGCACCAAGAAACACCGTGAACGAGAATGATCAGCGGCACATCCAGCGAGCCTGATGTGGTGCGTCAGCCCCTCACGTGGCGATGCTGGCCACACCGGGGATGGGGCACCTGATCCCCATGGTGGAGCTAGCCAAGCGCCTGGCCTCCCGGAACGGCGTTACGGCCACGCTCTACACCTTCGCCTCCACCACATCCCCCACGCAGCAAGCGTTTCTGTCGTCACTCCCACCAACCATTACACCCAGCTCCCTCCCGCCCGTCGACCTCTCCGACCTGCCCCCGGGTTCTGACATTGAAATGTTGTTGGCCGTGGAGTGCGCACGCTCTGTGCCAGCACTCACCGAGAAGCTGTCAAGCCTGAAGAGGACCACGCGACTGGTCGCATTCATCATCGACATGTTTGGTGTCGACTCGTTCGATGCCGCCTGCGCCACCGGTGTGCAGCGGAGGTGTCTGTTCATGCCCGTGAACCTCCACGGGCTCTCACTCCTCCTCCATGTCCCGGAGCTCGCCACCACCATCTCGGGCGGGTTCAAGGACGTGGTGGAGCCTATCCAGTTGCCCGGGTGCGTGCCCATTCCTGGGCCGGACATCATCCCACCCCTCCACGACAGGTCCAGCCCAGGTTTCCAGGGGATCGTCCACCTCGCCAAGCGCATTCGTGAGGCTGACACGATCCTTGTCAACACCTTCGATGCCGTTGAGCCCGAGGTGGCCAAGTTGCTTCGCCAGCCAGAACCGGACCACCCAAAAGTGTACCCTATCGGCCCACTCCTACGTACCAATAATAGCAACAGCAATGCCACGGATATGGCAACCCCACGTGAAGCGTGCCTTCAGTGGCTTGACCGGCAGCCCTCCAAGTCAGTTATATTCGTCTCCTTCGGCTCGGCCGGGGCACTACCGATTCAAGAGATGCGAGAACTTGCGCTCGGCCTAGAGTGCAGCGGGCAGCGGTTCCTATGGGTCGTGCGGAGCCCGAGTGATGATGGGACACCAAGCGAATACTTCTTCAATGCCGAGAGCAAGAAAGATCCAATTAGTTACCTCCCAGAAGGGTTCATAGAGAGGACCAAGGACATTGGCCTCGTGGTGCCCTCATGGGCCCCGCAGACCGAGGTTCTCGCTCACAAGGCTACCGGAGGTTTCTTGACTCACTGCGGGTGGAACTCCATCTTGGAGAGCCTGGTGCACGGTGTGCCGATGGTAGCATGGCCACTCTTTGCTGAGCAAGGACAGAATGCGGTTATGCTGGCGGAGGGGGTACAAGCCGCTATACGGGTGCCTAAGAAGAAGGACAAGGAGGCGATAGCGTCGATAGTTAGGGAGCTAATGGAGGGGAAAGGTATGGGTTCTGCTGTGCGGACGAATGTGGCAGAGCTGCAGAAGGCAGCCAACGAGAGTGTAGGCGATGGCGGTGCCTCCACGACTGCCCTAGATGAGGTGGTGCTTGATTGGGCAGGCGGTCCGAGCAAGTAGGAGCCGAAAATGTTGTTTTTTTTTCTTTTCTTTGAGAGAGGCAATTCCATCCAACAAAGGATGGTCTAGGGGGGTTTGTTCCATCATCCGTCATCACACTTTCATGTTTACATTATTCTTGTGGCCGTGAAGAATAAATGAATTATTATAGACCTAAACCTTCCATTACATCTTGTGGCCGTGAAGAATAAAGGATTTACTAATTGTTTACATTTATTCGTGTGGACGTCAGTTCTGTGTGTTACTTGTTGAGTTGTGATCCAAATTATGTACAATGGGACTCCTATCAGCCGCCACCACCAGCTCCACCCACAAACCCTAGCCCGATCGTGAGGGGGCAAAGCTAGTGACGGGAACCGCCACCGCTGCTCCACGCTGTTGATGACTGGGAGGTCCGATATCGCCACCTTCATGAACACGCCCTCACCGCCATCTGCATTGACGTGCCTCCGACGTGCTCATCAATGATACGGGGCACTAGATGGGACGTCTTCCTCTGTCACCAACATGAGCTCCAGTTGGTACCCCTCTCCCTTTAGCTAGTTTTGAATTGCATGAACTGAAAGTGAATGCCTCTCTACATTGGTGACCTTCTACTTGTACCATCGAAAGTTCATCAGTTACGGAAAATGCCATTGAAAGTTACTATCTCGCTTCGGAAAATAGCACTAAAAGTTACATTTCTACTCAGAAATTGCCAACATCTCATGTTCTCAACAATATGCCCTTGCTTTTTTGCTCACCAACAACATAACAGCTCAAATAAATAACACAACATAACAAACTAAGGACGGAGAATTAGATAGCATCATCATTCATATATCACATGGCTTAGATCATAGAGAACTGGATTTTCATAACTCTTAGGCATCTGCAAATTTTATTTTTACTGTTTTTCTATCCGTTGTCGATTGAAAAATTCATAATATCAAAGTTGAGAAACTTGAATGTACTTTTCGTTGACAAAATTAATTCAAATTAAAAGGTGTGCAACTACACAGTTATATACCTTCTAAAGATATACAATATTTATTTTAGTTATATGTTCATCTGACACAGCTTGTAGTAACATTGTATACAAATCTTATATATCGCTCTTCTAATTTCATAAAACAACATGAAATATAGATTTTGTGAACAATGTTACCATCACTTTTGTCGAATGAAACTTGTGACACCCCTCCCGGGATGGGTATTGTGCATCATGTACCAATCCCTGGATCAGTAGTTTGTACGCGCAAAACAGATAGTCTCAATCTATCATACGAGGATATACAGAGAACTTACAAACATAGCTAAGTAACAATCTAGAGTAGGCAGCGGAAAGGGCATGAAAGCTGATCACTCCAATCATCCACAGGAAACTTTAGCATACGACAAAACTTAACCGTCTCTATTTCTTCTGGAGCTTGTCCACTAAAAAACACAATGAACAAACTGAGTATATAAGGTACTCAGCAAGCTCCAACACTACTCAAAGGGTATGACTTTGCATGGAGGTTGTAGCAAGGATATAGGCAAGGGGGTTTGATATTTGCGCTAGCAGCTAAGCAATGTGGGGCTCACTAAGAATAGGTATCAAGAAAGGAGGGACGTGTCAATATTTTAGTTGGTAGGCCCTAGGGAGAGCATAAATCCTTCTCGTCAGTTCCTAAAGTTTTAACAGAGATGGATCTCCAATATCCACACCTAACACCTTTTCAAAACTCACGGGCATAAGGTTGCCCACTCACACATCAAGGATCTCATATTTGTGGCTAATCAGCGAGAGCTCAAGATTTGGCGTGTCAATATACCGTGACAACGGACATCCGGATAGTTTTATACACTCTGCAGAGGTTGGTACACTTTACCCACAAGCTATATGTTCTTAGCCTCAGAACACATAACGTTGCCACCGCAACTAGGCACGCTCACAAGTCCACCCTGAATGCCCAGGGATCCTACGCATATGACTCCAACATACTATCCTCATATATGTGCCAAGTACTGGACTTTTACCAAATAAACGATTCCTGGACCTCCGTCATCTACTACACCCGGTGGAACTTCTTGTTGTGTAACCCAAGTTTTGGTGCACAGTCCTGCCCATAACAGGTTCTGTGGTTGTACACTAAATCACCAATTTGGGGTCCGAAGAACCGATCCTTATATGGCAGGGCAAACACTCGTCCATCGCAAATGGACATCACCTATACATCAAGTACTCCACACCAGTACTAGGTGTTTCACCAGCTTGTCTATTCACTTTGTGAATGTTACCCTGACTGACTTTACCATTACCAATTTACTCTTGAGAGAAACAGATACTACAACAATATTGTATTGGCAGAAATAATAGTGGAAATGATTATTTTGAGCAGTTATAATTTCGTTTCTTATTTCGAATAAAGTTTAATTAATGGAAATTTCAAATTCTCTAAAATAAAGTTCCAAACGACCAGACGGATAAATTGTACAGCCGTAAGAACCGTAGGTTGTGTATGACTGCGCAGTGGCTGGGCAATAATAACATGATTGCAAGGGGACGGAGAGCGGTGAGGCAGGGACGCGTGTCCATGCCACCGGAGGAGCCGGCCGTGCTGGCCGCCTGTGCCCCTTTTTTTAATGAAACTGGAGGGGCACACCCTACAGGATTTTATTAAAAAATCATCCAGAAATTATGTACAAAGAAAAGAGAAAGAACAAAAAGAAAAACACAACCAAAGAAAAAAAGGACAAACTATTCTAATTGGTGTATCCATTCTTGTAGCTTTTGTTTATTCTTCTCCTTTGTTCTATGGACTAATAGCCTCGGTTCCTTTAGAAGCTTCCTCTCTGTTTCCTGAATAGATGGATCCTGATCATCAAAGATCCACTTGTTTCTTGTTGTCCAAATAGCCCAACAAACCAAAATAGTTATTTCCATGGCAAAGGGTTTCCATATTTTCCTTTTGATCCACTTCACCATTTGCAATACTGTCAAATGCCTTGGTGAATTGATGCCAAGCAACTGTCAGCATTGTCGAGCATAATTGCACCTAGTAAAGAGATGTTGAATTGTTTCCTCTTTATGTAGGATGCATAATTCACATGTGTAAGGATCTAGCTGCATATTCCTCCTTTTCAAAGTACCTCTTGTGTTCAGCTTGTTTTGCAGTAAAAGCCAGAAAAAAAACATTGTGCTCTAGATGATATGATGATCTCCAAAGCCATTTGAATGCCGAGTGCACTGGAAAGTGGTCAACTAGCCTCTTATATACTTGGGTTGTGGAGAATTTGCCAGTTTGTACCATCTGCTTCCAAACATCCTTCTCTTGTGTTAGAATGATATTGTCCACATACTTGTGAGCTCCTGATATTATGTATATGCCTGTTCACTCAGTGGCTGTATGGTGACTGCAGAGCTGAGAAAAATTTGCTTCTTCTTTGCATATGAAAAATGCTCAGGGAATTGGATTGACAAATGTGGCTATGAAGAATCCTCCCAAAACAGAACAGTTTCTCCATGCCTACTATAACAGTGGCCACATCTTTAAATTGATCAAGTAATTTGAAAACATCTCTCCACCAGAAAGATCCTTTCTTTCTACATTGCAGGCAACTTTGCATTGTTGTAGTATGTATGCCATATTAACTGAACCTAGGGGAGGTCAGACTGATGATAAAATTTATGCAAGAATATTAACCTCAAAGCATCATTATTTTTCCTCAGATTGAGTACCCCTAAACCACCCTCAGATTTTGGCCTAATCACAATGGACCAAGCAGTCAAAGGGAGCTTTCTTGCATTAAAAATCAGCCATTCCATAGTCCAAGCCTTCTATATTGATCAAGTTGGTAGATGACAGTTGCAGGCACCTTGATTATGCTTAAATAGAAAGTAGGAAGAGAAGATAACACAGAGTTTACCATTCCCAACTTTCCTCCTTGTATTAGAAATTGAGCACATCCAACCAACCTTCTTTCTATCCTATGTCTTAGAGGCAGGCAATCTGCTACTCCTAGTCTGTTGAGTCCTAGAGGGAGTCCCAGATATGTAAAGGGCACTGATCCTATCTGATAGTTTAGAGTATTGGCTAGAATTTCCATCCTTTCAGCATCAACATTTACGGGGAGGATGATGGATTTATTATAGTTCACTTTAGGACCAGTTGAGGCTGCAAAGAGTATGCAAAAGAGCCTTGAGAGCTATGAGCTTCCTGAGACAAGCTTTCATAATTAAAAGTGTATCATCTACATATTGAATTACTGGAAAATCTGATCCAGTCCTTTGAGGTATTGGCAAGGTGAAAATTCTTCTTTCCATCCCTTTATTCATTATTCATTGGAGGAGGCATGTTGCCAAAACAAATAAGAGAGGAGATAAAGGATCTCCTTGTCTGACTCCTCTCTTACAATGAAAGACTTTCCCTGGAGTACCATTCAACATTATTTAAGATGTGCTAGTTCCCATAATCATTTGCATCCAATTTAACAAAGTTTCACCCAGTCCTCTTGATTCAAGAAGCTGCAATATAGCCTTATGCTCAATTTAATCAAAAGCTTTCTCAAATTCAAGCTTGAGTATTACTGCTTCTTTTTTTGACTGGTGACAGAGATTAAGGTATTCCAATGGCCAGGCAAGGCAATCTTGAATACTCCTATTTTTATAAATCCATATTGGTTTTGGTGGACTAGCTTTAGAATACATTTCTAGAGTCTATTTGCCAAATCTTGGATATGAGCTTTACTGAAGAATTTAGCAGGGAGATGGGTCTGAAGTCGTTGACAAGAGTAGGATGTTCTTTCTTTGGCATCAAAGTGACATAAGATCCATTAATGCTCTGTAGACAAATATTGTCAGCATGGAAAGATTGGAGCAGGCTATAAAATCCTATGAGATTATGGGCCAGCACCCTTTCATAAAGTCTCCACTAAAACCATCAGGCCCTGGAGACTTGTTTGCTGGGAGTTCTGAAACTACCTGATCAATTTCCTCTTTTGTAAAAGGTGCCTCAATCCAGTCCAAGTCTGAATTTCTCAGAATTAATTCTTCCAGATTGAAGAGCATTTCAATTTCCTCTTATGTTCCCAATCTCTCCTTATATGCTTCCCAAAGCAAGTTTGCTTTGGCATTATGCTCAGTTACTTCGTTTCCTTCTTCATCAATTAGACTAGTAATGGTATTAATTCATTGGTTTATGCTTGCTCTAGCATGAAAAAACTTTGTTGGAGCATCTCCAAATTTTGCCCACTTAATTTCTCCCCTTTGCCTCCAGTGGATATGCTGACAGAGGAGTAAATGCTGCAGGTGATCCTACAGTATATGTCTGAAGTTCCATTCTTCAATGGAAAGGTCCCTGCTCTCCTCCATTATGTCCAACAGTTTTATGATCATTTTGGTGTTTGCTATGAAAATGTCCATGGGCCCATTGGCGGTGGCGAGAACGAGGCGCGGCCGGTGAAGCGGTGGAGGACCGACGATGCAGAGGAAGAGCGGTGCACTGTCTGCTTCAAGGTGATGGAGAGGGGACTCGCGGCATGGCCATGGTGCGAACACGTGTTCCATGGCGAGTGCCTTGAGCAGCTCCTTTTCAGATGTCATGAGCGGTGCCCTCTATGCGGAAGCGAACTCGAAAGGTACAGCCCCTGCCTACTATAGAGCGTAGTCAACAATGGGGTAGCCTAGTTACCAACATAGCATCCAGACAACTCCTTGTGCACTAGTTTGTCCTTGTGATGTACTAACGTGTTCTTGTAAGAAAGTAGTGTAATTAATCTTATTCTTGAGAGGAAAGGATGAACAACGCCTTGCAATGTAACAATTTCTTGTACTCATGTGTAAGTGTAACCAAATCTTGAATTCATTTTTCTGAGTCGAATATTTCCACTTCCATTTCATAAGAAACAGAGATTAAGTTGGTTACAGCATAAAGTTCGAGAAGAAGAGAAAAGTTATTCTAGCAGGAAAAGGCACGTGGCTACCAGGTCTCTAGTAGTAACCATGCAGGTACAGTTAACAAAAGAACGATAGTTTGGATTACAATTCTAAGGCACGCAGGCCCTGCTCTAATAAACTTCGCTTTAACCTTCTTCTCCATCTCCGCTGACAATCCCTCATGTCGATCCTGCGGTTTATTAGTCCTCTTCATTGTCTCTCCATTACCTTCACTGCTGACTTTAGCATTGAGCTCACCCCTGCACGAATTATAATCTGCATACCCAGTACACCATGTAAGAACAAGCGTGAAATATAATCTCACAAGGATGCTTAATAATCTTCTTATCGAAACAGGTTTCATTTCTAGCCTTCCATGCTGCCCAACAAATGGCAGCTAACCCCAAATGTATACACAGATTCCCCACCCGGTAGAGCTCTTTTAATCCATTCCCAGAATTGAACCAGAGAATTAGGCCTGGTATGACACCCAAAACAATTTGCCAGTATACCCCATACCATCCTCATCACACTACATTCAAGCATGTAGGGTCTGCTTTGCACTTTCTCTTAACCATATTGTTCTTGGCCAGAATGGCCTGGTTCTCCACCAGCCATAAGAAAACTTTAATTTTCTCAGGAACCTTAGCTTTCCATATAGTATGTTTGTAATTTTTCCCTTCCTCCCTACCAGTCATGTGATTATACACTGATTTCATAGTGAATTCCCCAGACTCCTCCCAGAGCCAACTTACAGCATCTCCAGATTCTGAGATCTGGATATTTTAGCTTATTCGCCAGCTCATACCATTGTGCATGAAAAATATTTAGTAGGCTAGTTTTAAAATTCATCACCCACCCTTCTGCAGTACAGACCTACTGTAACAACAGAATTCATACAAGATGGATACATTTGGCATCAAGGTTTCTCCTCTATCCATGTATCCTTCCAGAAATTAATCATTTCCCCATCACCCAATTTAAATCTCCTAGCTGAAACATAGAAATTAATCTTTGTTACAAACAGAATAAAAAGGATTCGTGAGCTGCAGAATTATTTTCACACATGGTTTTTCAACTTGGGTCTAACCAGATGCACTATGAAACGGTTACCTGGATAAATCAACTGATCATACAAGGACAGATGCCATGATCATCCACTCGGTAAAAGAGGTTCAGAACCAAGGGAAGATAGGCACTTCAACAGTCTTATTCAAATCCACCTTAAGAGAATTTTCAATTCGGGTTCAGCTACAAGCAAGGAGGACTTGGTGGCCGGATAGAGCCAGTAAAGTTCTTATACACATAACCGACGATCCAAGCCACCATGGCCGCATTATTTCTTATATCATAAACACAAGAAACTAGGCTAAAAATACAACATTGGTTGTGGTCACCATTTCCCTCCTCGGCAAAGTTCAGAGAAGCTGCTTGCCGCTGATGTTGTTGTGGTCAAATCTGACAATGAACGTGCGGATCTCCATAGGCCCCAAGCTCGACAATGAGCTTGGAAGGATCCACGGGACCTCCCTGAACCACATTCTCTTTGGCAGCTGGGCCTTCCACCTTCCATTTCAGATGCTTCTTCTCCATGGCCGCGCGTTCTTTGTTGGCAGATTACGTTTCAATGATTGTGCCAATCTAAAGAGTCATGAACAGAAAAAGGGTTCAGAATTCTCAAGAATAAAAAGAAGAGTAAACCAATATCAGAGTGAAGTAGGTGACCTTATTGTCTGGGAATACTTTCTTGAGGTCAACGCTCGCCAAGGATGAAAGATCCTTGTGTTCCCCAGCCTATATCCAAACCAACATGGAACATGATTAGAAAATAAAATAGGATTTCTGGAACGAGCAGAAGGACAGAGATAGAAAACCTCATATAGGTGAGCAAACCAAAGAAGAACATTTCCATCTTCCAGTTCCTGTATATGTGCATGTATTTGACACATGCAAGTTTGGAAGTAACAACTGGGGAAGAACAACTTTGTCACTGTATGCATGATATACTCCTAGAAGAGCAAACGGTTTTAAGTTGTTGCAGCTCAGTTAAATGCCTACTATATATTTTTCATCAATCAAATAAACAGAGTAACCAACTAGGCGAATGCATACGCATATGTGGAAAAAATAAAATATACAATATTAACTACACAACCGACTACCATATTAGAATATCAACTTACAGATATTGATATTTTTGTTAAGTTTGGTCAAACTTTAGTTACTTCAATTTTGACCGATCACATAAATAGTCTATCTGATGGAAATATTTACATAACACAACTATTCTTTACAACTTTTGTACCAAGACTACTAGGCGTTGAAGGCAAATATGTTCCGTATAACCTAAAGACAAAAATTGATGTCATTTCTTAAGAACAATGCAGTTTATTAGTTACCGCGATAATATGCTTATCATGTTGATCCTGATGCACATATTGAAAGTTTGAAACCATGATCTATAAAAGGTAATACCTGAAGTGTATGCAATGCAACATTATCAGGTAAGTTGTACGTTGGATCCATAGCAGAGAATTCTGGAACATGCGAGTTCACCTAATTGCCTCCATTCTGAGTAAATTAGTACTTTCATATTGAGCACATAATTAACTTATGCGGTAATCATGTAATGACAAGTTCACTCCATACCTGCTCAGAGAAAGCAAGGAGGAGAGGGGAGTACATATTTCCTGGCCAACTGTACGGCGCCATTTAGCTCCATCTCCTTGTGGGTCAAATTTGAGATAATACTTTCCTTGGATCTGTGAAAAATGATTTTCATGTCAACCATCACGATACGACATGTATACAGCCATTGAAAATATTATAAACTTAAATTTATAATACACTTTCCTCAGGATTAACCTAACGATATTTATCCAAACTACAAGGGCCTATCTGCGTATCTATCAATTCATTGGGATTTATCGGAATTAAATTAAATCTAAAATTGGTGGATATGTATACGACGCCGTAGACCGCGGCAGAGGCGCTGGTCTACAGTCCATGGTGGACCGGGGGAGAAGGGGTATAGGGCAGGCTCATCCTGCCCGTAGATTTAGGTTTGGACGGCTAGGGTCGATCCGGCGACCTGAGTGGGCGGCGATGAGGCAGGCGGCGGCGCCATGGGTGGCTCGCCGATGTTTGGCCGCGGCGGCACTCCAGCGAGCGGTTCTTGATCGACAGGGAAAAGTGGAAAATGGAGAGGAGCACGTGGGGATCCTCATGAGGGTCTCGCGCACGGGCGGAGTTGGCCGGAGGCGGCTCACGATGGCGGGGAGCAGGCGGCATCGTCGCAGGAGCTCCTCGGGCGGCCGTTCCTCGTTGTGCAGGCATGGTAGGAGGCGGTGCGTTGAGGCGGAGCTCGTCGTAGGGTCGGGGAGTTCCGGGCGGCTTCGTCCGGACGGGCGTCGAGATTGGGGAGGCGGCGGCAATGGCGGTGGCGATGACGACAGCAATTCACAGCGCAAAGTGGTCGAGAGCTTGAGTTGCGGTGGGGAAAAAGAGCACCAGGTCTGTGTGCTGCCTGTTTATAGGGAGGGGAGGAAGGGACGGGGAGCGGCGAGCTCGTTGGCCTTCAATGGCCGGCAGGCCATTAAAGGCATTAGTGGCGGCCGTTTCTGCCATTATCGCAGGGTTGAAAGGGGTTTAAGGAGGGGGTGTTTATGGCGGGCGTTATGCGCGCGGTTGGGGCTAAACTGGGGAGTGGGAAGAAGCAGGGGTGGCAGTGCGCGGTCGGGTCCCTGCGGGAGACGGCGCGCGTTCGGGTCGGGAGGGCGAGAGGTAGGGGATGAGGTGGGGGCTGGGCTGGCTGGGCTGTGAAACTGATTGGGCCTCATGGGGCAAGGGCGTGTCTAATGCGCGCGCGTGCGTGCGGAACACTGTAAGCAAACCTCGGGACAGCTACGTGACAAGATAGGTGGACCCCGCATAGACAGGTCTTCCAGTGGATTCTCTCCTGCCGGTTCTCTTTTCCCGCGTGGCCCGCACGTCAAGTTTGCAACGCCGTGACGTCTCTTTTTTGCGTGAGATGTCGCATTTTTTTCCACCCTGTCCGACGTGGGTCCTAACAGCGTGCAATTTGTGCATGTTTCCTTTTCCCGCGCGAAGCGCGAAATCATTCAGGGAAATGGGGATAATGGGGTAATAAAAGGGTGGGGAGAGTTTTACTTTCAAAAATATATTATGTAACATGGAAAAATGACAAAAAATAAATGAAAAGGAATAGAAATAATAATAAAACTGAAATATTAAAAAAAGGTTTACTCCAAATTGCAAAGAAGCTTTACATTAAAGTTTAAACGAAAAATTATGCTTGAAGTTGTACACAAAAAGAAAATGAGAGAACTTCGAGGCAATTTTGTGTTAGCAGTTTAAGGCAAACTCTACTTTAAAAGTTTGAGCTGAAAGAATTTGCTAAATGTTGCGAGAAAGTTTGAAAGACAAGAGTTTGTGAGAAACTATGAAATTTTTGACGAGAAGCTTTCAGTGAAAAAGTTTCACCTGAAAAGTTTCACGAGAGAACTTTATGTTTCACTGAAAACTTTACACCTAAAAAGTTTTACATGAAAGTTTGAGAACTCTAAGCGGTTGTGAGAAATTTGGAAAGAAATAAAGATTGACACAAGTCAAATCGTAAAAAAATTATCGCTAAAAGTTGTAAAAAAAGATTTGAAAAATGCTTGTCGGACAAAAGTTTTGAGGCAAACTCTAGCTAAAAACTTTGAGCTGAAAGAGTTGCCAAGGAAGTAGCTAGGAAACAAGAGTTTATGATAAATTTTGAAATAACAAAAGTTTATGTTTATCTCTAAGGAAAATTTTGACAGGACAGGCTTTCTGTGCCATGAAAACTTTATCTGTAAAAGTTGTGACAAAAGTTCTGTAAAATGTTTGTCACCAACTAGGAAAGAAGAAAAGATTCAGAGCGAACTCTAGCTCAAAAGTTTGAGCTGAAATAGTTTGCCAAGGAAGAAGCCACGAGGCAAGAGTTTGTGATAAACTTTGGAAAAACAAAAGTTTATGTTTAACTCTAAGGAAAATTTAGACAAGGTAAGCTTTCGTCAATACTTTATCCGTAAAAGTTATGAAAAAAGTTTGGTAAAATGTTTGTCACCAACTTTGAAAGAAAAAGTTTGAGGCAAACTATAGCTCAAAAGTTTGAGCTGAAAGAGCTTGCCAAGGAAGTAGCCGGGACACAAGAGTTTGTGAGAAACTTTGAAACATAAGTTTATGTGCCGTGAAAACATTATCTGTAAAAGTTCTAAAAGAAGTTTTGGAAAAAGTTTCACACCAACTATGAAAGACCAAAAGTTTGAGACAAACTCTAGTTCAAAAGTTTACGCTAAAAGAGTTTCGCAAGGAAGTTGGCAGGAACTATGAAACACAAGAGTTTGTGAAAAAAATTGAAAAAAAAAATGGTTTAACTCTAAGGAAAATTTTGGCAGGACAAGCCGAAAAGTTTTGAAAAATGTTTGTCACCGAGTATGAAAACAAAAAGTTTGAGCCAAACTCAACTCAAAAGTTTAAAAGAGTTTGCTAAAATGTTTTGGAACTTTGAAACATAAGAGTTTGTGAGAAACTTTGAAAAAATTAAACTTTATGATCAACTTTTAGAAAAATTTTGATGGGACAAGTTCAAAACTTTATTGGTAAAAGTTGTAAAAGTTTAACCTGTTTGCACACTAAATTCTCCGACCGGTTTGCACACTAAATTCTCCGACATGTTTGCACACTAAATTCTCCGATCCGTTTGCGCACTAAATTTAGTGCGGTGATTTTGATTTAGTGAAAAATAATGAAATTCTCCGAGGTTCTCTTCCAATGGACATACATAGATTTTTGCTACATGTATGCACTTAAATTTGATACAAGAGTTCAACAAGAATACAAACTGATATTTGATTTGCGTAAGTTAAGCTGATTTTAGCTAATTGGATGCTAACTGATTTTGCTACATGATGTTTCATTGGAAAAATGGTGATGCCAAAAAATGCATTATTGGAAATACCTGCTGATTGTTTATAAACAGCTTCATTTGCAAAACTTGCAAAAAAGAACTCATTTTTTCTTCAGAAGTGGAACTATAATTTGCTAGAGATTTCCATCTAAATATAATTCTACAAATCAGGGCTCACATAAAATACAAGAATATATTGTTTCCATATAATGTGTAATAGAATTAGAATCTTAGCTACAATAAAAGTTATGTGTTCTATACTACATAAATTTGAATCTTTTTAGTTATTGATGTGTTTCAAAGCTTCACATTGAACACTCATCAATCCATTTTGTTGCACAGAGTGAATCACCAAACTCCCTATGGTAAATCCTATGTCCAATCTTTGCAATGATTGGGCTGTAAAAAAAGAAACAGAAAAGTGATGGGCACATTAGTTTTGAAACAAAAAGATTTTAATAATTTTCAGATCATTGAAAAAAAGATAAAAAAAACTTTAATTGAAAAGGTTTGAGGCAAACTTTAACCAAAAGGTTTGAGGAAGTTGTTAGAAAACAGTTTCCTAACACTTTTGAGAAACTTTGAAAGGACAAAAGTTTGAGATTAACTCTAAGAGAAAAAATTATGAGCAAGAAATCTTTTGACGCTTTGTCCTTCCATCCTGCCAGATGCACTTCTAATTTTTCATTTTCAAATTTAAATATAAATTTTGAAATTAAGTTTGAACAAATATTTGAAACAAAGTTTAAACGAAAGTTTGAAAATAAAGTTTATTTTCAATCTTTTGAACAAATATCTGAAAAAATTGTTTGAGACAAAGTTTATACAAAAGTTTGAAAATAAAGTTTGAAGAAAAGGTTAAACAAATATTTGGAAAATGGTTGAACGAAAATTTGAAATAAACTTTGAATTAAACTTTTGACTAAATAGTTTTGAATGAATTTTTAACTAAATTTTTTATAGAACAAGATGAGATGTGTAATTCATCCGTGTGAGATCCACCTAATGCTTGCATACGGACGATACAAAAGAAAAAGCATGCTGCATGGCTTATCGTGCGGGCTCAGCTGCATGCTATATGGCGCTATTGATTCGCGGCGCGGAAGGAGCGGGCCTGCTTGCATACAGCATGCGCGCTGCTGCCCGTTGATTCGCGCGGAGGTGAATGCGCGAACGCGCAGAACGAGTCTTTCCCGCCAACGCGGGGTGAGCGGAAAGGGAAGAGATAAGACTGGGCCGCTGAAGGGACAGAGGGGGAGAAGAGAAGTGGGCCGTGTGGGGAAAATTGGCCCATGACAGGCTGCGGTTTTCTTTTCCTTTTCTTTTCTAATTCTATTTCGTTAATTCTAACTTCTAAAGTAAATCAAAATGATTTCTAATCGAGATTTAAAATACATATTCCCACAGAATAAAACCTAATGCAACTATTCCATAATGAATTCAACAAAAAAAAATTATTATATAGCCTATAATTTACATTTAGTTTAAATTAAGTAATATAGCATGAAAATAACTTTTTTCAGAACTAAATTTATTAAACATAAGAAAAATCTTTTTATTTGTTTAAATGTTTTGGTACTGCAAACTCCTTGATATAGTACTTTAAAAAAATTAATCATTTGTTAAATAAACAATTTTCATAAATCATGTGTTACAAAATAAACTATCTTTATAAATCAAATACATTTACTCCATAAATCATTTTCACAAATGAAATGCATTTATTAAATAAAAAAATTTCATAGACAAATCAGATCATTGGTAAATTTATAAAATTCAAATAGATCTTTTGTGTACATAAGAGAAACCTTTATTTAAAATTAAGAAAAGTTTTAAAATAATTTTTTATCTATCGTAGAAAGTTTGAATTTAGTTTTGTTAGAGTCAACAACCAAAATTTAGAATTTTGGGGTCTGACACCCGACGGAGCCACCGCTAGCACCATCAACCTCCTTCGCGCGAGCAACTGCCGTCGCTTCCCGCCGGGAAATCCAGTCATCGTTGTCACCTCGTAGCGAGCTCTAGTCGCCGCTGCCGTGCAAGCCACATGAGCAGACGCCGCCGCCGCCTCCATGTGGGCCGCACGAGCAGCAGCCGCCGCCGTCGGAGCATAGGAGCATGCAAGGTCCAGCCACCATCTCCGCGAGTACCGCCTGCATGCGAGGACTGAGGAGCCGTCCCCACCGCGTCGTGCTTATAGGCCGCGCTCGAATCCGCCCCTGCCCTTCAAGGCGAAGCCGTGTAGGTGATGGATATGCTTAGGGATTTAGGGTTAGAGTGGTTGTCTGGTTAATAAGGCCTAGCAGGCTGAAGTTGTTTGGACCGAAACGAATAAAATCGTGGAGAAAATCAAAAGAAGCCCATTTAATCAGGGCCTTGCGGGGAAATGGGGACGGGGGATGGATTCCCATGCCCGAATTCGCATACCCGACGAGGAATGAGTTTTACCCGATTGTTTATCGGCGGGGTGCAAAGTCCTCCCATGCCCGTCCCCTAACGGGGTTTTTCCCATTCAAGTATCGGGTAATGGGTACTCGTTGACATCTCTAATTGAGCATTGGACTCTTCCGAGAATGCACTGGTAGCACTATTCCAGTGTAGAAAAAGACATCAAACCTTTCCCATCTGCATTTACACGTCCCGTTATGTTTGCAGTCTCGACCAGCTTTCAAAAATCGAGATAGCCCACCCATCACCCCGGAGTTGGCGGATGACCTAGTCGCTCAAACTCTCAGCATGTCGTTATTCTACCGTTCACGGATCGTTGAAACATCTCTTGCAAAAACAAGAGGTGCACTCGTGCAGATGATTGCTCCAGCAACTAATCTTGTGGAGAAATAAGAAAGACTGTCGGTTAATAGATCACCAAAGCTTTGCTTTAACCACTGCCTATCACAAGTCCGATTTTTATTGGCCACCGACACGGCCCGACAAACCAGGACATACGTAGGTCATCCACCAAAGTCCGATACCTGGCAAATTTCTAATTCGACAATCGAATATGGTCTACATGCAGGGCATACTTCGGGTTTAGTGGTGACAACATGTGTGATGTAATTTGGACATGCCGATGCAAGATTCAACCGGGATTAGTTTAGTCTATTCAACGTTACTCCTTCAAAGTGGATTGCTTTATTGACTTTTGGGTTTTACAGATTCTGAATAGCAGGGCGTTGAGCTGCTAACTGCGTTATCTACATATCTTTTAAAAGTGCAACCTACTAACAATTCATAATGGGTATTTCTCTCTTCTCTGGTGCAGCCACGTCACCTTCTTATTTGCACCGTCTGATCTTAATAAAACCCCATATCCTGAGCGTCATTCCACTTGTCTTCTACCTGGCAGGCTGGCACGCTTGCTTAGCACTCAGATCAACACCAGCCTCACCTTAACCATAAATTCAGGCTGCTACGGGAATTGCTGTGCAATCAACCATGGAGGATTAATTGCAATTTTACTTCTGTTTTCGTTTCTTGCCTCCACTACTAGAAGGTCATCCGCCTTCTCTGCTACTGCCACTAAATGGTGAAACATAGAATCCAATGTACGCTTAAGAGTCAAGACAGCAACACACATCAATGTAATTATTGGCACCAATGGCATTAATCTTTCATCAATCACATAGGTTACGAATCTTAAAAAAACTAAACGTTTCACTGATGTTGGGATGCTATATCTTGCCTCACATTCCAATCATGTCATCTGCTATTGCCGAGGTATATGCAGCTTGCCATTGTTGTTCATATGTAGATACTCCTTTCCATAAGGTTCTTCAGTTTGTTACACTACTTCATACTTGGCATTTATTTCATTTACTCTACATGTTTGGTGCATTGCCCCTTAAATTCTTGCATAAACTAGCCTTGCAGGTTTTGATATAAACGTGGATCTCTGTTGCAAGTTTGTTGGGTTCATGGAAATTAAGGCTTCATATGGAACAATTGTAGTATTCACCATATCTGGAGCATCCATGTCAGTCACCAAGGGCAGATCAACTGCACAAGTGGTGGATTTCTCATCAACAACACTGCAACATCTCCAACCATATAAGTGACGGCTGCTACTTAATTATTTCCTCTTAATTCCTGTTCCTAGCTTTGGGTCTTATTCTTCTTCCAATCTATGATGCATTGCCAGACTTAATTAGCAGTTCGACCGGTTCAACAGCGAACACACCTCCTGTTACAGTTATTGTTGTATAATGTACACAACATTGTGTGATTTAATGAGTAGTCCTTTTAATTTAACATTTACTTTAAGACTACATCAAAATTCTCTAGGCAATTCATGCTGACTGACCAAAAACCGAAGCAATACTTTGACATCTCTACGTTTCAGAAGATATCAGATTATTTCAGATATGCAGTGTTACATTCTTATCAATGTTGTTATACTAATTATGATTCAGAGATGATTAACTCAAAAGGTGTTAATCCTTTTACAAAGTTAATCTCAATAATTTCTAATTTATTCCACCGTAGATTTTATGCAACCATTCATGAATTCCCGCAGCAACGCGCGGGATTATCTACTAGTATTTTATAATGTGTGTGTCTCTTCTCATCGTCACTCTAGAAAACAAATCAAAAGTATATACATACATAGGTGGTACATGTATCGTGGTATAGTGTACTTCAAATTGTTATTTGACACATTAATATATCTACAACAAAGTTGATATGTTTAATAATATAATCAGAGATTTGATATTTACATTGAATTATAATGAACAATTAAACTAGGTTGGGCGCATGCCCCTATGAAGTATTCCCTTAAAATATGCATCCTTAGGACTGTAAACATCCGATATCTCACATTTAGGACTCCAAACAATAATCTTAATTATGTAGGGCACATGTGATGTATTGCACAATTACCAGTTTATAACTTGACTATAGTTGTCCAATAAGAATCAAGGGCCAAATGACTCGCCCTGGGAGTGAAGAGGTGTGTAATTTACTCTTCAATATTATTGTCTTAACTCTTATTTGTCACAACTGGACCAAAAGAAATATTGAAAAAACCCAGATTATCCGCTGCATAGCCAACCATGTGAACGATCGGCTTTGGGTTTTTCTTGGAGAGACACTCTTGCAGCGACCTGATTATCCCTTCACAAGATTCAAACCAACTGAACACGATACATGACACAAAGACCTAACACACAACTACTTCCGCTAGCTATAGGGTTCATTTTCGGTGAGATACCTTAACTAGTGGCAACTCGACGGTGCCGATTGTAATGTGATGTGCTTGTCTTTTTGTACAATTGCCAGCTAAGACGAAGCGCGCTAGGTCGGCAAATTAGCTCTGGACCAGCATCGGCTAACCTCGCAATCATAGCATTATATAGCTAGGATGTCTTTTATTCCAAATTCACGGTCCAGCAGGCGTGTGCAAAATAATCGTCACGTGTTCCCACTTGACGGTACCCGGCGAGTGTAAAATAATCGTCACGTGATCTCACTTGACGGTACCCACACACAAGGGTCCACGTGTAAATTGATTTCTGCCTAACGAACCCTTGGACCTTAGAACATACTAGTATAGTTGGATAATCGTACAGTGTCTCGTTTTGGCTTTATTCTATCAAGTAGCGATAAGACAACAGACTAGTCGTCATCGTTATAAAAAAAAAAAAAAGACAACAGACTAGTGGGGGTACGAATCGTCAACGTGCTCACCGTGGTTTCCATTCCATCGTCGGTGTCTCTGGTCGACGCAGTGTGGAAGCAAACGAACGAAGGCGCGCCGTGCACGCCGCCTGGATGGGCAAGTTGAGGTACGTGCGACCAAGTGCAAGGAATGTGCATGGTGATGATCATCTTTTAACAAAATAGTTGCAGTGCAATAGGAGCGAACAATTAATTGTAATATTATGCAGCTTGTGTCTGAAATAGTTTTAGATATCTAGAAGTTTCTCTTGATCAAAATTTAGCCTTATCCAAAGAAAATGATTATTGTAATTAAGCAATACATGCATCACCCGTTTTCCTATATATAGTGTTTTACACCTACACGGGTTGGGTACCAGTGCACAGCCACATTAAACTATAGACAATGCAACTGATGGAGATGGTGTCTGCTCGAGCTGAGGAGATGCTGGTGGAAACAAAATCCGAAAAAATGGAAGACAAAGCTAGCTGTAGTAGCTGGGTGGTGGAGATGGAGAAGATGCTCGCCAACACTGGGTCCTCGGTTGAGGAAGTGCGCTGGAACACACCTTCCATCTACCGGGTACCAGAGTGGATTAAGGGCATCACCGACAGCGAAGCCTACAGCCCGCTGTTGGTTTCATTGGGTCCCTTCCACCATGGCGAGCCCAATCTGTTGCCGATGGAGGAGCATAAGCGTCGGGCGGTGCTTCACCGTGTTAAGCGGGTCGGGAAGCCGCTCTCGGTGTTCGTCGCCGCCGTGGATGGCATGGTGGCTGACCTGCAGAATGCCTATTGTGACCTAGATGACAAATGGCTTATACCAAACAGTTCTTGTTTTGTGGAGATGATGGTCACAGATGGTTGCTTCCTGCTGGAGCTTATGACAGTAATCGGTGAAGATGATAATGATTACGCGCATAATGACCCCGTCTTCAGTGAACGTGGCTTGCTTTATCTGCGGCCAGATATCTCTACTGATATGGTCTTGATGGAAAACCAGTTGCCTCTCCTGGTTCTTCAAGCACTTCTATCTGTTTCACATGACACACCTCCGGTATGTATATTATATATTTAACTACTACCTCTGTCTCATTGAAAGTGTCGTTCTCGCTTTCCAAGAAGTCAAACTTTTTAACTTTAACCAAAAATATATGAAAAATTATAAATATTTATTGAATATAATTAGGATCATTAGATAGATAATTAAATCTACTTTCATAATCAACTTATTTAGAGATACAAATATTACTAATATTTTCTACAAATCTAGTCAAAGTTTAAAAGTTTGACTGGCACGGATACCATAGCGACACTTTCAATGGAACGGAGGGAGTAGCAGGTAGCACACTATACCACGATAGATTTTTACCGACCTATACCAGCTGCCTCTGCTCCTGCTTAGTATGCCAAATTAATTACGTTTGATATTAACGTTGCACAGCAAGTGTAGCTCATGTCTCATTTTCTTTACTAGTTTCATATATTGACTAAAATTGTAAAAATAGATTGTTTACTTAAAATACCCTGTGAAATGTCGCGGGCATGCCACCGCCATGACAGTTCGGGCTCCTCTCTCTCCTCGCCTCGACGATCTCACCTGTGGCCACAGAGAGTGGGGTCCCATCTTGCTAGTAGTAGTATTAGAGTTTTTGATTTAGGGGTTAGGTCTACCAATGTCGAATTCATTGGTGTTGGAAGTTTGGTATTTTCTTCTCCTCTTTAAGGAGAGGTCGGGTGTCATTGGATTCATGGTGGGCGCGCAAGGGTCATCACGACGGTGATCATGTTGCAGATGTGCCCAAAAACGTAGTCAATATGCTCCTCTGAAAATAGCCTATATAAATGAAAAATAATATCATTGCGACATCGCCGAATAGCCTAACATAAAGAAGATACCTCCAGTAGTATTAGTTTTCTCTATTTCTCATCTATTTGAGAAAATCAACTCCCCGTCATCTGGGAAACCAAACTAGGTGGAGGGATAGAAAGAATGCAATATATTTGTTTTGTGCAGAAAGGCAACTGCCCACCTCTATTTCCCTTCTAATTAAAAAAAAAAGAGATACCATATTTCTGGAGGGACAGAAAAATGCAGTATATTCGTTTTATGTTTCCTAGACTTTTCTAGCCGGTAGCAACCCACAGGTATTTACCTGATTAAAAGTATAATTTTGTAAAGTCCACTCAAAGATGTGTATTATAGTTTACTGGGGATAAGTATTGTGCATTGTTTGGTAAAAAAAATATCTTGGTTAATTTGCTTGCAGTCATCTTATAAGAAAATCAATATATTGGTTTTTTTTTCTTCTCAAAACTCTACACTTCGTCAATTTTGGGTACAGAGTGCTCATGTGATCAACGAAATGGTGCTTGGTTTTTTGGGCCGCTCACTCGAGGAAGGCATTGACAACTTGGGCCTCCATCCTCTGGACATTTTTCACAAAAGCTATTGTTGCCCTTGTCCTAGAAACCAAGGATCACAGCAGTTGGATGATGCTTATTTTTGTGCTACAACGCCATCAGCAGTGGAGCTTAGGGAGGCAGGGATCCATTTTAAGATCAGCAACACCAAGAGCGTAAATGATGTTGAGTTTGAAAATGGTGTGCTCACCATGCCGGAGTTGTTGGTCTCTGACGAGACCAGAAAAACCTTCCGCAACCTGATGGTGTACGAACGATTACACCCCGGCACGGGGACCAACGTGATGGATTATTTATCATTCATGGACAACATAATTGACTCTGCAGATGATGTGGCGCTGCTGAGATCTAAAGGACTAGTCACCAAGGGGTTGGGCAACGATGAGGCAGTGGCCGATCTATTTAACGACCTGCCAGAGGTAGCAGTGGTGAATCCGAATAGCAAGCTAATGGGCGTGCATCGGAAGCTGAATGCCCACTGCGCGAAGCACATGAACAAGTGGCGGGCTGATTTCGTGCAGACCTACCTAACAAACCCTTGGGTGTTCATCTCACTCATAACCGCCGCTATCCTGGTCGTCTCCACCGTTCTGCAGACCGTCTATACAATCCTCTCCTACAACAAGAGCTAGACATGAGTAATTAGGGTTTGATTAATTGATGCCTAAGGTTGCCATAAATATCCTTAATCAAGTGTGATTTACCATAAAAAGTATGGCTAGCAAGTCTTTAGTCACAAATATGGCAAGCCATTAGTCAAGAAATGAAGAGTATATTATGTAGTCAGAGTGCTAAGAAAGTGTGAATTGTCACAATTGTGACAATGAACCAAACAACTCATTAAGAATATATTAGATGTGGCAAAGTTCGGCACCAACCTTACACTTATATCCTGGTCCCCAGGTCTGTCTCTAATATATATAACTAGCACGGCGTGCGCGCTCCGCCGCGCTAATGCTACCTCTAACGGAGGAAGTGGTTGAGGTTGGCTGAGTCATGTATTAGGTACGTAGAGGTCTTCCATTTTTTTTAGTATGATGATATGACGTATTTTTTTTAATTTGCCTGGTAGTTTGGAGGAATGTAGAAGGTGCAGGACTACAGTTTCCTCCTTTGTGCCATGGCCTAAACATGGAGAGGTTGGCAAACACATAGTACACATAATATATATATAATATATACATATTCTTGTCTTGGCAGTTCGTTAACCCAGTGATTCATAGTTCTAAGGCAGTACAGTACGTGAAGCAAATCAGCGCGTTTTCCATAGGCTATACAGGGTGGGTAACTGTTGCGCCAAGCACACGCCTTTCTTGATCAAATGAAGCGCTGGTGTTGTATGGCGTTCACCGGTTGTCGCAGCCCACTGATTAGTTCATACAGATGCCTTTGTCGCTGATGTTGTCCCGCAGTCCACTTGGAGTGATCAAAGTCCTGTGCTTAGTGGATTGGTGGGGATCATGTTGTGGATGGGTTGGAGGAGGCCGATTGTGATGGAATATAGGACGGCCGACAAAAGATGTTGCTCCTTAACTTCGATCCTGTAAGTAGATTAGGTGGAGCAGTCATTATGATGTTATAATTCTGTATGAAAAATGTGTTTGATGCTGATGTAGTAGGGTCTTAGTAAACAATGGGTTCTTACAGTTTGGAGAAAGAGGGGGCTCATCCTGAACCACCCTTGGAGCCTGCAGCACCTGGAGAAGACGCACGGTGAACTGGTCCTTGCGGTTGCGGAATGCTGCTGGTCAAGTGTATGTGTAGAGAAGCTGGTTTCCTTTTCCGGCACCTTCTGTGAGGACCGTGCGCTCTATTGGGAGCCAATCTGCGAACTCATTGCATAGATCGTTGAGGTCGTCCTTCATTGCAGCGTACTTGCTGTTGGTTTCAGCATAGGATTTTCGAACTGTTATTGCCTTCTCCTGAAAAGCTTCAGTCCAGAACTCTGCTGCCATGAGCTTCTTCTTTGTAGTATCCAGGGCTTCATGGTTTACATCTCTGACTCGAACATTTCTTTGGTTGCAGAGGAAGTGGACTGCATTTTCTGCTGCGCTTTCCACAGCATCTTCTGGTGTGTGTTTCACATCACCAAAAAGCTCAAGGCGCTCTTTCTCACCATAGCGGGTCTTTGATGGAACGTCCATGTCCCAGAAACCTTCTAGGATGTTATGGTCTTCCTCACGCATGCCGCAACGGTAGATGGTTAGACCCAAAGATGATGCAATGTGTGCAAGTGCAGTCTTGAATGGTATTTTAGCATCATAAACAACCTGTGTATGAGAAGATAATGTCAATGATTTACATATTTCATACTTATTTGGCTATCCTGCATAGGAAACAGTATGTAAAATACAAGCAGAAACAATTTATGTACTATTAGAGTAAGAGGGTGGTAATGTGTGTTCATGTGCCGTATATGACGTGTGCTGTGTGTTCTACTGAAAAAAATACGCTCTTTGCAGGCTGTGGTAAAAAACTAAGTGGCGTAGAGGCATTTGGGTGTGTTCTACATGAAGAATACAGGCATAGATTTTAGAGAGTGTAGTAGATTATATGGGTTCTCGCGTAGAGGATTATTTGAAATGTGTCATTTAAGTGTCTTAGTACTGAGAAAAATGAATAGGTAGTGGTGTCGTCCTAAATTAGTGTCCTAGAGACATGTGGGTCTGAAGTGTCCTGAAGAATTAGTGGGAAAAGGTCCTTGCAGTGTCTCTGTGTCCAGGAAAATAAGTAGGCAGATACATAGTTGATGAAAGCTGGTGAAGGAGAATGTATGGATTGTGGGGTTTTAATGTGATATTCATAAAACTAATGAGAATTGTCCTAGGAAACTGTGGTAGAAAAATTCAGAATTAATGGATTGTAGGTTCAGAATTAACAGTAAAAGAATTAACATACAGTTCATGTATTTTAATTGACCAACATCTCTAGGTTTAAATTAGGATGGTTCAAATGGCGTGTTTTTATAGGCAGTCAATAAAAGAACGCCAAGTGTGCTTTGTCAACCCTAACGGAGTATTCAGATAGTCATTCATATGGAAAAGAATGTAAAGCCTTCTATTGTAGGAAGGTAACAAAAGTGCACAAAGTCATTCAGACAGAAAAGGAACAGCATCCAAACTGTGCTATTCATGAACACCGATCCAAATTTTTCAAACAATCTTGGTCAACAATGTAGATATGTATAAAACTGATCTTCCGAGGATTTAGAAAAATGGGGTAGAGAACCGTGATACAAAAATTTAGAACTAATGTTGTTAGTGTGGATGGGAACTGTGTGAGAAAAAATAGTGTGTTTGAGACATGGTGATGTGAAATATGACACAGAATTAATGGGCGCTGGTACCTCCAGTGTCTTAGCATTCAGAGAAGTAGGATGAAAATTATTGTTCCTAGTGTTCTGACATTAGAAAAAGTAAGCACGTTGCTCTGTACATACAGTCAGTGCAAATTGCTGTGTGCTTTGTGCAAGTGCCCTTAAATACCTAGCCGGGAACCGAACTTTGAACGTGGTTATCGTGTATTTCTACTCTAGTATAAACAGTTTCTGTTTTTTTGCTTAATTATGCCCAGGAACCTGCTATATTTGGAACGATATTTGTTATATCCCCTGCCTGTTTTTTTGAAAAGAAAACCGAGCGTGGCGGAGCGTGTTTGCCTCCCTAGTTATATAAAGACAACTACAAAGATGTTTCCTGTGGCTTAGTTGGTGATGTAGTACTACCTAGGGGCAGATATATAATTGAGGAAAACTGGTGAAGGAAAACCTATGGATTGTGTGTTTTTAACGTGATATTCATAAAACTAATGAGAAGTGTCCTAAAAGCATTCACATACAGTTCAGGTATCTTAGTTGACCAACATGTCTAGGTTCAATTTAAGAAGGTTGAAATGGCATGTTTTCATAGGCAGTCAATAAAACAACACAAAGTGTTCTTTGGCAACCGTAACAGAGTATTCAGATAGTCATTAAGATGGAAAAGAATGTAAAGCCTTATTTTGTAGAAATTTTTAACGAAAGTGCGCAAAGTCATTCACATAGAAAAACAATCAGCATCCTAACTGTACTATTCATGAAGACCGATCCAAATTCTTCAGACAATCTTGGTCAACAATCTTGATCCAAATTTTCCAAAACTGTACTATTCATTCGGATAGTCATTCATGAGGGCTGCTACATTTGGAACGATTTTTTTTATATACCCTGACTATTTTTTAGAAAGAAAACTGAGCGCTTTGAGGTCTTGGAGTACACGGAACATGTTGTTGTATGAATAGGTACTATGGTGATGTATTTTTATGTGTATCAGGAGTAAACATGGAGGTAGTTCTCTAAGAGGAGGTACTGATGCATACCTCTGGATCATATGCTGGAGTGTAGTCCAGGTTGGTGCTATCGGGTCCGAAGAAGGAGTGCGTGTTCCCGGCCGGAATTCCCTCCAGTATTGTGTCCTGTTTGCAAATGTGGTACAGAGATGGAATTTTATATATATGAAGGATGTGGTAATCAGGTGTGTCGCGTTAATAACAATGTGAAAAAAAAATCCATATCGCAGCGGATGAGGGGATCTAAATAGAAGGGGGGCCTCTGGTCGGTAATCTACAGCGGGAGATGGATGCAGACCCGTCCAGTGTGGTGGGGGTGCACTACATGTGGCTGGTATGAGGTTGGATGAAGCTTCCCTGGTGGCCGGCCTCGAATCCATCTACCACGGTGTCTTCTTCCTCCTTCATCTTCTGCTGTGGGGGAACCAAAGGAAGGAAAGGTACAAAAAATCAGTTTGAATGGCAGATTGAGTTATCAGGTGAAAAGGGAAAACATGGGGGATAGCTGACCTTTGATGTGGCAGATGCGATGTCGATTTGGTGGCTCTCTCTTTTGGGGTGCTTGCCGCGTGGGGTTGCCATGGTGGCTCTGACCGTTCCACACCTCCCGCAGGCCACGCCACGCGACCAGGCTCGCCTCCCATCGCATCCACGGCAGCCGGCGGCGAACAGCGAGCTGTGGGGCGTTAGACCCCGTCGGCCCCCTCACCAGAGCTTGCGTGGAGCAGCAGCAGCGCGCGCGCCCGTCGAGGAAGGCGACCAACTGCGGCAGCGGCGGCCGGCCGCGGAGCAGGGGCAGGAACCACGCGCGGCGCCGTCACTAGGACAGTCCACGGTACCCAGGCTCACCCAGCGCGGCCGCACCCTCACAAGCACCGGCGCCCGGGCTACGCTCCTCTTTGACTCGCTGCGGCCTGGTTCCCCCGGATTACAACCCGCATCGTAGCTGCGATATCCACGGCCACGCGCCGGTTCCGGTGCAGAGGAAGGCGGAGGCGGCGATCCAATGGCCCGCGTCGGGCTACACGGCCTCGACGTACGACGTACAGGCCCAGCCGGCCCACGGCCCACGCGGCAAACTGACGGGCACAGGGGCGACGTGGCCAGGGCGTGCGGGCGGCACGACCGCAAAAAGACGCGCGTCGAAGGCGGACGTCGGCCACGGAGTCCAAATTGCTGAGCAGCGGAGGATTCCCCCGCTATCAGCTCAAGAATATACTATCGAATGCATATTCTTGAAATTCATGAAGTTATTTCTATTAAATATTTTTCTACTTTATTAAAACGTTCTCTAAACCATGAGAACTTCTTGTTCCTTTTCTTTTATTTTGTTCGCTTGTTTCAGTGTATGCGGATCCATGTAATCTGAACCCTACATGGTAATTTCAGTGCACGTGTGTCGCCCTCGCGTGCAAGGGCCTTAGTTCTGTGTGCACATAGAAAAACCGTGTTGGACCGCATGCCACTGCCCAGTTCAATATCCACGTTTTCAATCCCTGGCTCTGGAAGAGGTGGTGGAAAACCTTGTCGATGGCAACAACATCGACGACGATCTTTACGACACCGACGATAGTGACAACGATCATAATGACATCTAGTATGACGCCGACGAGCCCCCATGGGTCGGTTCAGGGACGTGTAATGTCCCACCTCTCCGGACCGGGCCCGCTTACACTTGACGAGCTTAATACACCCTCAAGACTTCCCTCACGGATCAACACTAGTCTTTTCGCACACTTTTGTCTTCACTCGAGTACACCCGAGACGAGCCCCCATGGGTCGGTTCAGGGACGTGTAATGTCCCACCTCTCCGGACCGGGCCCGCTTACACTTGACAGCTTAATACACCCTCAAGACTTCCCTCACGGATCAACACTAGTCTTTTCTCGCACACTTTTGTCTTCACTCGAGTACACCCGAGAAGTTTTTCTTGGTCGGTCACGCCCATCCCTAAATTGCTCTAGGTCAAACACACTTATCCTCGGAGATGAGATTCTAGAAAAGAAGTTGTAACTTAGTGACATGGGTATTCTATCAATCATCTTAATCCCTGGCCAGGATGTTACAGGGCAGCAGGTCGTCGGCTTGCAGTAATAACAATGACCGACGTGATCCAAGACCATGTGGAGTTCCTGGATCGGTCATCACTATTCACGACAATGGATGCATTACGGGCTTCATCCTCCTCTCTGCCGGTGACAACAACGACGATAACAAAGGGGAGATCACTATGCACTACCGCTACCAAAGGTTCACAAGGGATTGCAAGACTGGTGGTGGGCCTGGGATCGATGCGTACGTCGGTGAAAAACTCCAACCTGTCATATTTCAGGTTCTCGCAGATGCCCCCGCTTTGACTCCGGGAGCTCGCTCGGGCTGGTCCGCACGGCTTTGGTAGACATGGCCTACCCCTATGTAACACCCCAAAATTTCAAATTTATGTTTAGCTTAAATTCAACTAAATTTTAAATTTTTTACAATGTTTTAAAATTTATCTAGAATTAATTATAGTATTATTGCTCTCTTTAACCAAAAGAGCTATTTTCTAAATTAGATTAATTACATTAGGTTATAAAATATTTGTTTGTTGCATTCATGCTGGAGTAGTGGAATTAGGATCTTATTGTGTGAAAATAATGTATTTAAAAAATTCAAGTGGAATTTGTTTTGATCTAGTATAGAAATTTGAATTTCAAAATAGAAAATAGAATAATAAGAACAAGGCCTCCCCAAGGTATTGAGCCCAAATTACAGCCTTGGCCCAGCTTCCTTACTTTCCTTTTCTTTCCCTCCCCTCGGCCCAGCTCTCCTTCCCTCCCACTCACTTTCCGCATGGGCCGGACTCCATGCTTAGCCAAAACTGCCTCCTGGCCCAACAAGCAACCCAGCAGTGCGACCAAGCCCAACCAACGTATCCCTGGTCCGACACCTCGTCCTAAAACTCTAGCGCGGCACCACCGTTACAATATAATTATTTTTTTAATACGTTAAAATATCTATATAAAATAAAATCAAGTCAAATGAGAGAGAATGGAATTTCAGATAGAAGATACTTAGCAAATGCTATAGGAAAAAAAAGACAAGACAAATAATAACACGGCCGAGAAATTTCTTTTTAATGAAAATACGCTTTCGTATGCCGCCACTTTTCACAAGTCCGATTCTCTCCGAGTGGGGCTTACTACTTATAGTACTTACCACCGCCTATCCCGTCCGCCTATAAATCCATTTAGGACCCGATTCCATCCGGAGCATTTGCCTATCATCGATCAATGGAGAACGAAGACGAGGCAGTGGTCTCGGCATGCGACGGCAAGAGAACGTTGTCGCCGCAAGAGCTGGCCGTGTGGACGTGGCCACCTCCGCCCGGTTTGACGGTGGCGTTCCTGTACCCAGGACCATGCACAGCGACGACGAAGAGGAAGAGCTCACTGACGATGAGGACGAGGATCTTTACGACACCAGCGATAGTGACAGCGACACCGATTCCGGCGAAGACAGCAACGACTTCGAGTTCGAGATCACCGTGCACTACCGGTGCCAACGGTTCACCAAGGAACGCGAAACCAGTGTGACGGGCGCGGCGTCGACACGTTCACCAGCTCAAAAGCTCCACCCCGTCTGGTTCCTCGGCGTGGTGATGGACCTCCTGGCGCCGATGGTGACAATGATACACGGCAGTGAGGCGCGGCCGGCAAAGCGGCCGAGGATCCAAGATGAGGAGTGTGCTATCTGCTTCGAAGTGATGGAGAGGACACTCGCGGCGTGGCCACAGTGCGAACACGTGTTCCATGGCGAGTGCTTGGAGCAGGGTGATGAGCGATGCCCTCTGTGCAGAAGCGAACTCGAAAGGTACAGCCCCTGCTTACTACAAACCGCAGTCAACAATGGGATAGCATAGTTACTAGCATCCAGCTGCTGAAATTGGGTCAGGCCTCGTTCGGCAGCCCAGGAAGAGAAATAGGCTGCTTCCCTTCCTGGGCCGGATCAAGTGATCCACCTGTTTCACTATTACCTGGAAGATTACCATCTCCACTCCAGGATTCAAGCCATTCCATCCAAACCACTGTTCGACTGGACTGGAAATAAAACAGGGCAGGAAATAATAGCAATCACAGGTTTTTTGGTGACAAGTGATCGTAATTTAGATGAGCAAGAACTCTTTCAACAGAAATTACCAAGCTCAAAACCAGTACACATCTAACAAAAAAAAACTCCCTTTCAGCAACTGATGCACCACAATTAACAGGGTAATAAAATAGGACTTCCTCCCATAATTTACAATGATCTATTAGAGGCATAACAAACATATATCAATTTTTCCAGAAACCACCAATCAATTTTTTTCTAGTGCACCATTACAAGAACTGTCACACATACAAACTAGAATAGTATGAAATAGAGCAGTAGCTACTGCAGTCACTGTGCCTTTCAGCTCCTTAGCATTACATGTTCAAATCAGACAAGAACGTAAATCTAGATGAATTAACATGGCTCTCATGTTGTAGGACCTCATATCCAACAGTCCACCTATCAATCTTCACACCAACATCTTCTGTGTAGTGACCATGGACCTAGGAGTCATTACAAGAGTGAGAATGACTTAGCATAGAATTTTTTTTGCATAAACAACTAGTATCTAGCAATTACCATAGGCTGTAATAGATAGAAGTATAATGACTTTGTGATCATGTTTACTTACTAGCACGGGAACATGTAAAGTACAAGCAACAAAGAAACAACTACAAGAAAGGAAAACCACAATCAGCAGATTAGCCAAGCAAGATTGTCAGTCTACTTTCACATAAAGTTGGACATGGTAGCTCTAAGCAAGGTACTAGTACTTCATTAGATGCCTATATGTGCCTATATATGCATAAGGAAAGGCAAAGGAACAACAAATATCACAATAAGGAACAATAAGCCTAATATGGTACTAGTACTACAGTAAAGATACTAAATATTGCGTGGAGATATAGCAGCCATATGCACCTCAGCAAGACAAACGCTTCCAACTACTAGCGATTGAAGAAGGAACACCATAGGACATTATATGTTTAAATGACATTCATCTGAGTAAAAATACATGCCGCCTCATCCAGAACCTATATCATGACACAATAAGAATATTAGCCACACTGAAACACAAGTACCATAAAAATTCAATTAAAATTGTATAACCTAAGAATGTCCGTCTAAATGTCCTTGGTTCGAAGGTAGGATTGTCTGAGAAATAGTCTTTAAAAAGAAGAGTTCCACATCAGTCTTTCACGATCAACTACATCATATCCCTCAATAGAACCAATTCGAGCCGGTTGTTGAACCGAATCCTCAATTATAATGTGTGTGGCACCATGAATTACTCTCTTCTCATCATCCGAAGAGGAAGAATTAATCAATTCATCCATTATAAAATCAGTGAATTCATCATCCGGATCCATACTCTAAGAGCCGCCTTTGATTTCACACAATATCATCGATACATATAAACACGTGATCCGTAAAATACATATTTGCATGCCTAAAATACAAGGGAGACCATACCCGTACCCTTTGAAGCAGATGGCAATCATAAGGACAAGATCGAAGTATCTCGCGGTCACGAAGCGATCTGCAGATGGAGAGACGGCGGCTCGCGGCTCGTGATCTGCAGATGGAGAGACGGAGGCGAGCGTACGTCAAACAGTTTTTTCATTAACTTTACGATCAAACCTTACCGGACATAGGACAAGGTAAAACCCCTACGCATAGTACATGGGCTGTTCTAATTAAATGGGCAACAAAAATGAAATGGCAACAGAAAAATAGAGGCCCAATCATGACATAGCAGATTTGAATATAGAGAATGGATAACTTTAGATGATCTGTTGGATTACCTCAACTTTTTAAGGGGTCTATATTTTTAGAGAAAAGCTAAAAACGGGATTTACCTCGCTCTTTTTACCTCTTTTGTTGGAGATGCTCTTACCTTGCTGACTGCTATTGAGAAACAAATACTACAACGTATAGTATTTGGCGGAAATAATAGTGGAAATGATTACTTTGAGCAGTTTATAATTTTGTTTCTTACATGGAATAAAGTTTAATTAATGGACTTTGTAGTTTCTCTTCTAGAAATAAAGTTCCAAACGACCAGAGGACGGATAAATTGTACTGCAATAAGAACCGTAGGTTGTGTATGACTGACTGCGCAGTGGCTGGGCAATAATAACACGACCGAGAAAATTCTTTTTTTATGAGAATACGCTTTCGTCCGAGCCACGTTTCACAAGTCCGATCCCAGAGGATTTGCCCATCATCGATCTCAGTCGAACAAAAAGCCGGCCGAAAATCAGTCGGACTCAATCGAACTCCCCTACAAATAAGTCCCTATCTCCTGCTGTAGTATATCCCCATTAATTGATCAACAAACGCAACCGCCGCTGCTCGTACACGTTCCTCTTGGTGTTGCATATCCATCGGAAGGGGATGGAGAGCGGTGAGGCAGGACGCGTGCTCACGACAGAAGGCGACTGCAAGAAGACGTTGCCACCGGAGGAGCCGGCCGTGGCCACGCCGCCTGCGCCCCCTGGCAACGCGCTCGCCACCGCCCAGTTCAACGCTGGTGCTCTCGATCCCCAGACGTCGGACGGCGAGGAAGAGGAAGACGTCACCGACTACAGCGACGAGGACGATGATCTTTACGACACCACCGACGATAGCGACAGCGACACCGATTCTAATGATGACGACGACGATGAGCCACCGCCGCAGAGCTGTAACAACGACGACGTAATCCAGGCATCAGTGGAGTTCCTCGGTGGAGAAGCGCGGTTCGCCACCGTCTACAGCACGGCGGGCTTCATGCTCCTCTCCGCCGCCGGCCACGCCGGCGAAGACAGCAACGACATCGAGTTTGAGATCACCGTGCATTACCGCTACCAACGGTTCACCAAGGAATGCGAAACCGGTGCTGGGCCCGGTGCCGACAGGTACACCGGCTCAAAGCTCCACCCCTTCCGGTTCCTCGTCCCGGCGGACGCCGCCGCATCTGACCCTGCGAGCTCGCTCCGGCTGGCCGGCGCCGCCCTGGCGGACACGACCTACCCCCGCGCTTCACGGCGCAGCTCCGGACGCTGTGGTGCAACCTCGTCACGGCGGCGCCGGTCCGCCTGCCGCCGCGCGCAACGCGTCTCGCCGTGACCGTCATGGCCGGCATCCTCCGGCGAAGAGACCGCACTCCGGAGCGCATGGCGTCTGTGCGCGAGAAGCTTAGGGCCATGGCGAGCCAAGATACCGTGTGGCCGTTCATCCGCTGCATCGGCGTGGTGATGGACCTCCCGGCACCGGTGGTGAGAGGCAGCGAGGCGCGGCCGGCGAAGCGACGGAGGATCCACGATGCAGAGAACGAGGAGTGCGCTATCTGCTTCGAGGTGATGGAGAGGGGACTCGTGGCGTGGCCACGGTGCGAACACGTGTTCCATGGCGAGTGCCTGGAGCAGCTCCTTGTCACGGGTGACGAGCGATGCCCTCTTTGCAGAAGCGAACTCGAAAGGTACAGCCCCTGCCTACTACATACCGCAGTCAACAACCGGGTGCCATAGTTATTAGTAGCATACAGGCAACTCCTTGCGCACTATTGTTCTTGTGATGTACTAACGTGTTCTTGTAAGAAAGTAGTGTAATTAATCCTATTCTTGAAAACAAAGGTTGAACAGCGCCTTGCAATTTAACCATTTCTTGTACTCATGTGTAAGTGTAACCAAATCTTGAATTCATTTTTTCTGAGTCGAATATTTCCACTTCCAATTCATAAGAAATGGAGATCAACCTGGTTACAACATAAGGTTCGAGAAGAAGAGAAAAGTTATTCTAGCGGGAAAGGGTGACCCTCCCTCCACCCTACTATTAGACGGGCACACGGCTACCAGCTCTCTAGTAATAACCATGCAGGTACAGTTAACAAAAGAACCATAGTCTGGATTACAATTCTAACGCACGCAGGCCCTGCTCTAATACACTTCGCTTTAACCTTCTTCTCCATCTCCGCTGACAATCGCTCATGTCAATCCTGCGATTTATTAGTCCTCTTGTTCTACTCCACCATCTTCCGCCTCTTCCTTGTCTCTCCAAGTCTCACTTACCTTCACCGCTGACTTTAGCATTGAGCTCACCCCTGCACGAATTATCATCTGCATACCCAGTACACCATATAAGAACAAGCGTGAGATATAATCTCACAAGGATGCTTAATAATCTTCTTATCGAAACAGGTTTTATTTCTAGCCTTCTGTGATGCCTAGCAAATGGAAGCTAACCCGAATGTATACACAGATTCCCCGTCCGGTAGAGCTCTTTTAATCACTCCCAGAATTGAACCAGAGAATTAGGCCTGGTATGGCACCCAAAACAATTTGCCATTATACCTCATACCATCTTCATCACACTACATTCAAGTGAACCTTGAGCATCCTCATCCTCAACTTGCAGCAAAGGAAGATCCTCATGTTGTGGTGGTGAATCAAGGGAAACAAAGTTGTACGTACCTTCAACCAGATGCCCTACACAAAGTCCAAGAGGATATAAGTCCAACAAGATACCTTCAAAACAGGAGGCAAAGTTTTGGAAAAAAGCTTACCTTCATATAGCTCTCCCAAAGCACCGTATAGCGGGAAGCTGGCTTTATTGTTGTTGAACTTTTTTATTTTAGGGAAGGTCTGCACATGCAAATAAAAACTGCATTTAGTAAGAGGTTATCCACATAAAAAACTGCATTTAGTAATAAGCTTGTATCAATATCAAGAACTCTACTCACGACAATGAGAGTAACCCACATAGCTTCAGGTCCCTCCACCATGTTCCTTGCATGGTTCCAGCTTGAGCCACTCTGCCTTCTTGCCTCTTTCAACATCTTGTAGTCTCGCTTCATTTATCCTTCTTTCTCTTGTATCTGAGCCTTGCTGTAAGAGATATCTTTGTTCCTTTTCAGAAATTCCGTGTGCATCTTGTTCTAGGCTTCTGTGTTCCAACCGTTGTCACCTCTGTAATCTTTAAACTCATGCAGAATTTCCACAAGGGACCTCTCCTGGGTTGCATTCCAGTCTGCCCTTTTCTTGCCTACGTAAACAAGGTTCAATCATTAGTAATAGTAGAATGAGAGCATCAATAATACAATATTTATAAGATGAAAAACAGTATTAAAGACATCACACCTCCAGTTTTGTTGATCCCAATGCTTCTAGGAGACTTCTTTTTCTTGGCCCCACTTGTTGTAGGTTGGAAGCTACGTACGTAGCTTGGGTCAAGCATTTGCAAGGTTGAACCTTGGAGAACCTTTTGCAGCCATGGCTGTCATTTATTACAGTTCAAAAATAACTCATTCACTAATTAACTTATCCATGATACAAGATTATTCACTAACTAACTTATGATATATTACAGTCCACGAAAAAAGCGGAAAAAAACTTATTCACTAACTAACTTATTTATGATACAAGCTTCACTAACTAACTACAATGGCACGACTAGCGATTTTGCTGATATTGAACCCACACTGCTTGGGCAATGGAGTCTCTTAGAGCGCTGCCTTCTGCTGTGCCTCCATCATTTATTTGATCTCCATTTGGTATATCAACATAATTTGCAGGAGCGATATTGTCTGGTTGATGATCTAACCATTCTTCATTTCCATGAAGTAAGTGGATAAAGTTGTGAAAGATTGTAGCGCCAACTGGTATCTTCACTTGGTTCTCCAACATATGGAATGTGGTGACTTTGAGAATGGGGAAGCGTTTCTTAACCACCCCTACAACCCTTTCCACGTGATTCCTAAGTGTTGCATGGCAGTGATTGAAGAGTTCCTTTGAATTTTGTGGTCTTTGGTGTCCAGCCCTGAATTCTTTCAAGTGGTACCGAACTCCTTGATACAGAGCAAGGAAAGATGGAGGATTTGCATACCCTCCATCAACCAAATAGAACTTGTTGTGTGGTACTTGGAAGCCTTTGCTCATAGCTGATCTGAGTACTCTCGAGTCACTAGAAATGAAGGTGAAATTGAGGTCAAAATTGCATGCCACCATGATGTTTATACTTAGTGTGCCCATCCTATTTCTGAAAGTAGAAGCTTTTGTTGAGGCTATGGAAATAGAGATATGGGTACCATCAATAGCACCAAGACAATCCTTGAAGAATCGATAAAATCTAGGATTTTTGGATGAACTACATTAGGATTGGGTGGCTGAACGAAAGCGGCGAGAGACGACGGGAATGACCTTGTTGACAAAGTGGTTTATGTGATGGTGGAATGTATCATTGCTATGGCCAAAGGTAACTTGGAGATCTTCATAAGAGGAATTGTGACTCAATATGTATAGGAAGAATGTGAGCTTCTCCTCCTCCGAGATCCTTGTATCGACTACAATCATTTTCCTTCTCAAGTAAGTTGCCAGCTCCTTGAAGATTTAAGGCTCCATCCTGAATTGAACCAAGCAATTCTTGACATGCCCATTGAGCCAACCCTGAACCTTCATCTCCCCTGTTTCATCCGATGTATGACGTTCCCCCCCCCCCTTCCACAAGAGTCCATAAGATATAGGGCAGGGAAAACAAAGAGCATGATATCACCATTGTCTTCCTTCCTCCTTTTTTCTAAGACGATAGCGAGCTTAAAAGGAATAGAGAAAGGAATTCAGTATTTCCAGATCAATCACATAAGTATTTTCAGGTACAAATATTTTCAGATAAAGCATAGAAGTATTTTTCAGTAGCATAGAAGTATTTTCAGGTACAAGTATTTTTCAGGTACAAATATTAAACAGATATAGCATAAAAGTATTTGTTTTAAGAAAATATTTATTTTCAGGTACAAATATTACATAGATAAAGCATAAAAGTAGAATGCAACAAGACTTTCAGGTACAAATATGTGAAATATTACACAGATAAAGCATAAAAATATTACATAGATATAGATACTTGTACCTGAAAGCATAAAAGTATTTCACATCAACATGTAGAAGTAATTTCACATCAATTATACAAGTGTTTTCAGGTATAAGTAATACATAGATAAATATATATATATAATCATACATACCAAAAGGAGTTGCTACTGGCATCCACGAAGGAGGTGGCTCGTCCTCCCCAATTCGAACCGGTGCGGGTGATATCTAAAAAAGATATTTATATCAGTCCATATCATAGCAAAAAATATCTCGATTTGAAACATTAGCAAGAAGCCAAAGGAAGAGATAATGAAGACAAAAATAATCTGTGTATTGGCTAAAATCAAAGAAGTAACCGACTCCAACCAAGGCAGTTCAATCGACGAGTATCCAAGTAAAATAAGCATACAATTCAAGTCACTCCCACACAACAGGAACAACAATCATATAGCCACATAAAGGTCACTAACTTGGCCTAAAAATCTGAAATACATACTAGTGCGTTAATCAGCAGACAGAAGGAGATCATATGCATGGCATCAATTCATCATTTTGCTAGGACAAAAGAAAATGAGACATTCAACGAAATAAAAACAGAGATTAGAAGGCCAACTAGGCCGAGCGATGAGTGCTTTGAAATAGAGAGACACAGCCAAGCCCATAGAGATAGAGAGCCGAACAAAACAGAGAACTCTCTCCTTTCAAATTAGTCCACATTAGAGTTACTTCAGCCTACGACGACAACGATAAACTTGCACTAGCATAGGATAACGGCAAAAACGAGTCAGATTTATACTCTAGGGAAGAAGTATAGTTTTGCCCGCTCTGAAAATTGTCCTGTCAATTTCGGTTCCCCATTTCCACTCTGAAATTTCATTTGAAGCAATGCCAAGACACTGGGATCATAGAGGAACAGAAAGCAAGCAAGCAAAATACTGCGACCAATATATCAAATCTGAAATAAGCGGTTGGTGTTGCATTACATCGTTGAGGAAGCTAGGGTACGAAAACCAGGAAATCTGAAATAAGTGGTTGCCTCCTTTTTCCTCATGACACGACAAAAGTGAAGAATTAGCAGCACCTCCTTTGGACAAGGAATAGCAATGCTGCTGGTAGAAATGGAAAATCACACTGAAAATTCAAAGTAGCCACTCAAGTCACTGCTGCTAGCCTCTAGTGGCACTAATAGTCACCACAAGATCACCTCGAAGACAGCAAGGACAACGAATTCCAGATCACCGTGCACTACCGCTACCAACGGTTCACCAAGAAGGCAAGGAACGCGAAACCGGCTCAAAGCTCCACCCCGTCCGGTTCCTTGTCCCAGCGGTCACCGCCGCATCTGATCCGGCGAGCTTGCTACGGCTGGCCGCCGCATCTGATGCAGAGGAAGATTAGTGCACTATCTGCTTTGAGGTGATGGAGAGGGGACTCGCGGCATGGCCATGGTGCGAACACGTTTTCCATGGCGAGTGTCCGGAGCAGCTCCTTGTCGGGGGTGATGAGCGACGCCCTCTGTCCAAAAGCAAACTTGAAAGGTACGGCCCCTGCCTAGTACAGAGTGCAATCAACAACGTGTGGTACAATAGTTATTAGTAGCATCCAGACAACTCCAGCTGATACTATTGGATCACCCTATTTTCAATTGCAATGCCTTTGTTGACGATAACGGTGCCCACTATTGTAGTGATCCTGCAATAGCGTTGCACCCTGATGATGTTAGCAACATCGACAATAATAGCATTTTTTTATGCCCGCTATTACTCGAAAATAACCCCTGATATTGTTACCTTATTTTGTGGTGCTTGTTCGCTCATTTTGGCATGAAGTGGGGTCAAATAGGCTGGGAATGTGCATCCAAACCCTCGTCATTTGTTGTTCTCTCATTTTAGCATGCAGCAGAGTCAAATAGGCCATGAATGTGCATCCAAATCCTTGATATTTATTGTTCAATCATTTTACCATGAAGTAGAGTCAAAACTACCTTTGAAAACAACCTTTGAACGTTTCTAGGTTCTAACATGGTCATCAAATGGGGTTTGAGCATACAATTGAACCGATCCATCCAACACTTGTTTTGAGCTCAAATGAAGTCGAACGGACTTGAAACGAGAAATTAAACCTTGACTCTCGTTCACAAGTATTCATGTCTAAGCCTGTTTAGGTTGCATCATGGTCAACATGGTTCAAAAATGTACTCTCACACAAACACTGGTTGATCACTCTTTTTTAGGATTATACGGAGTCTAAACAATCTTGGTACATATGAACGAATGTAGACAAAAACGCATACCGAATTTGTTAGAGAGGAAGAATATGTGTTAACAAAAAATAGTTAAAGTAATATATATGAGTTGACCACCATGCATCAATTACGAGGATAAAAGTATATGCATCTTTTTTTACTATAATACCGGCTTTTGGAAGGGAAAGTCTACTCTAGTTAGGGTAAGCTTAAGTCACAACTTTATTGTCATGAGTAGAGAAGTAAAGTTCTATACATAGCAGCATGACAATCGTGACAATTACTAGTACAAGTAACATTGCACTATCTCACGTTTCCAAAAGGAAATATATACCAAACATTGCCAAGTAATATCCAGACGTCCATCATAATACATGCTTTTAATACAGCTACAGGTAAGATACCATTCCCCTATATGTGCATAGATGAACATGGAAAGGATTGATTGAGCAAGACCTTGAGATTAGTCTTCTATTTTTTGACACTCAAAAAGGGTGCGTGTTCCAAGTGATATGATCGACTAATCATAGCATCATGATGTGGGTGGCCATTCTATGTTTCACAAATGTATCCTTTGTTTTTAGTTTCACACTTTATTACCATCGTGGATAAAAATCATATGTTCCCTTTTTTTAGTTTGCCTTGTTCTGTACTCCTAGAAACAAACAAAAGTTTTTGTTACTTCTTTTTGGGTACCTTTTTCCTATTAAATCGATAGACATTCACACTCAAAATTCATTAAGATTGTTTGGTTACAGAGATTAAGTCTTGTCCATGCAATTTGATATTTGCTCGTCCTTTTGATGGAACTTGTCTATAGCAAAGGGGTACGAAATTGTTAAAGTATTCATATGTATCAAGACTGTCAAACAAAGAACAGATTTTATGTTTTGTCATTGGATGATCCGTACAACAAAACAGCAACAATTTATTCTATCATTGCTCTTGTTCTGTACCCACTCTCTTGTGATCTTGTACTGAATCAATTGCCATTACTAGTGCTGGCATTCTCTGAGCTGCCTCCATTGCCCTCTATCTCAGAGTTTTGAATCTCAATATGGGGCTCAACAAGTCTAGTTGCACTCAGAGTACTCGGATCAGGGTTACCATGGCCAAGGAAGTTGAAGAAGTGGATCTTCTTTTCCCCTGAAGTGCTGCTCCCAACAACAGTATGTGGTGCACGGTTCCTCCTCTTATGAATACGACAAACAACCCATGACTGGTCTGGGTGTAACACAATGGGAGTATTTTTTATGCTTGGAGCAGTGCCTCCTAATGTGCCAGCTGGGTCATCATGTTTCTACACATCACGAAAAAATTGGTTGGAGGCAAAAATGATTCTGGAAAAAATGAGATAAACATACACCACAAAACTAACTGTTATAAAGCACAACTAATTAATCATTGACACAATTGGAATAAAACACATTATAATTATCCAGCCCAAGTGACACTGTCAATCAAGCAGATATCTGACCCGCTGAAAATTAAATATGATGCAAAATATGCCTCCCAATAACTGAAAACAAATGGAATGGCTATACACCCCATACGACTGTTAGTAAAGGAATGTTAGTTCAATAAATGGCTATGCACTGAGAACATTTTTGCCTCCTAAAGTGTTGGATTACCATCCACCAAGATAACGTAGTAAGCGGGCATGACGACAAATAAGATATATCCAACTAATCAATTCAGCAGATAAAATATCTTCGCGCCAAATCAGGTTTGAATTTCCTCAGAATATTTTCTATGACCATCCAAAATCAAGGGCATAAGTACTTGAGAAGAATATATCAATATATGAATTAACACGCATTGAAAAGTTTCATAGCTTCATTATCCCTATACTCCGGCAAGTGCAGGGGTGACCCACAATCTAGGATCAAATGATAAGACAATATAATGTACCGCTACTCCTCTAATGGCACAAAAAAAAGAAAATTTACCTAGAAATCAAATACAGTACATGTGCAGAGGTACAAAAAAGAAACACAAAAAAGAATAAATAATTTCAAATAAACCATGTGCTGAATAGACAACGTACCTTTCCATCCACATCTGTGATACAACTTGTTTGTCCTAAGTTTTGGTTCGTGCTAGGTGGCACCGCACAATAGGGGCCAACGCCAGCTCCAGCAAGGCGGTACTCTTCCATCACCCAATCAGTGCGCTGACCAGCTGGTGCCTTTCCAAGATAGAACACTTGGATTCTTTTCAACCCCACCAACATTGGAATTCTGCTCCTAATGCGGCTGCAAAAGATGGGCACTTCCTTGCCTGATGCCTTCCAGAAGCCATCCTTTGTGGCACGCTTCCATCTACTGCTAGTGGCCCACCTAGTGACTCTACAATGAAAGAAGTATTTCTCTGATGCACCCTCTACAATGCAATGGAAGGGAAAAAAAGAAATCAGAAAATGACAGACATGTATGGATGATATGCAGTGGGAACAAACAAAATAGATCACTATATATAGATATATTTGTTGAATGAAAATATAGGTATGTTCATGAGGAACCTGGCACGAGATCCCATGGGTTGTGATTTAAGACGTCCTTGTCAGTGATAAATGCAGAGGGAAGCGGCTGGTTAACGGCACAACAACGAAGATAGTGCACCACAATTTCTTCGTCAGTGGGGTTGAATTTGAATCCTGGCGGTAACGGAATGGAGGCTGCCGTTGACAATGGTACGGACACAGCCATTAATGTTGGGTGATGTATGTTTATTGGAGTCTAACTGGGAGATATACTTTGATTGATCGATCTGGTGACTACAAGGGAGGTAGAGTAGGTATTTTATAGGGGATGTTGAGTATGACATGGAGTAAAGATGTACCTTTCGTCAAGTATTTTTTTTTTGTGTTATATGCCTTTTTTCCTAGCAGCTCCGTTTCTTATCCTTTTCTGTTTGTCCATTTGTCCCATTTGGAAAAATTAGATAACACAGGAATGTGCCACTGAGTTCAAGAGATTATAAGATCATGAACGGAGTATTTTAGTTATGACCCTTGATTAATTGTTTACTCCATTCAGCTTCATTAATGGCAAGTGTAATTTAAATGTTTTTGGAAATTTTATTTTTTCCAGTCAGGTGACTCTTTTTTTTAGAAAAACTTTCTAGTGAATCAGATGAGTTTGTTCAAGTGCTTTGTGAAAATATAAGAGGAGGGGTTAGATGTTAAACTCAATTTTGACTGCCTTGTTGTTTGGGCTAAGTAGTACTAGTATCTTTTAAACAATGAGGGGTTACATGTTATGTTCTGCTTATTGCCAGTAGACACCATTCTCTATTTACGAGGATATATATTATATTCCTCTGAACACTTACCCCTGAATGGCAGGTGCCTGTGATATTTGGCAAACTAAAAAATAAATCTTTGTATATATGGTGTTCCAACGACAGCTGTTGATATATCATGTTGATGTACGTAGCTGTGCATTGATCCGTAGTTCAGGTTGGTCCGTATAATCCCTGCATATAAATAGAACATGTTCAGTGACCAGCTATTGCCAATGTAGCAACAGATTTGCACTAAGATCAGCAGCTGCTATTGATTCCCGTTGTTAATCAATTTGGAAAGCCATGGTAAATATCTGCCCTGTTCTCACACTAAAAATGAAACAGAAAAAGAAAAAGGAATGGAAGAAAGTAAATCTTAAACAACTTCGGCTGACTCCAGCGTGGATCCTGCCTGCAAATGCCTTTTTCGCTTTGGTACTTTATAGCGTGTAGCTAGGTATGTTAGCTTTTCTGTTAATGCTAGAATCCAGATGATGTCCGTGTAGTCTTGGATAACTACACTGAACAAGCAATATACACTTAGTCACGTCACATCAACTCTATCTCAATCTCCTGCCGCAAAAGGACATCCTTGTTACATCCTTTTGGGACTCAAGTACCCTTCAGGTGCACCATATACCATATACCATACTTGCACGACAGTATAATCAGGTATATATACTGTAGAGTGTCTGAGACTCAAGTACCCTTCAGGTGCGCTTTTCTCTGTCTTTCCATTATTCCTTGTTTTCAGTTTCTCTTTGTATATTACTAACTTTCTTTCCACATCACTGTGTTTATCCAGAGGCATTTGTTTTTGTTCTATGTTGCTTAGGTGACCAGTATTCTTCCCTTGTGCTCCACGTTTCTGTTTTCCCTTGCGTGTCGTTCCTGGGCCTTTTTCAGTCTAATTAGTTCAGTGTGCCATTTAATTTTACTTTTTCCATGGTCGCTGATAGCCTGATACTGCACACACTCAAATAACATCAAAACAGTGGGTGACTGTGTTTCTCTGGTGCACATCCACTTTATATTGGCGAAGTCATTGTTTGCAAGGTTGGGGCTGGATTGCAATCTTATGCATTCCTATAAATTGCACACTTTTCTTCAACTTAATAAACTGCATGAAATAGTTGTATCCTTACAACCGAAACGTTGTATTACATTATTCTTTTTATTCCCTGGCCTTCATCACTTCGAAGATGGCTTTGCCTTGGCTGCTGTGGCAGCGTTTTTTCATCAATACACGTGACATAAAATCTTCAGAATGCCTATTGTGACCTAGATGACAAATGGCATAGACCAAACAGTTCATGCTTTGTGGAGATGATGGTCACTGATGGTTGCTTCCTGCTGGAGCTTATGACAGTAATCGGAGAAGATAATGATTACGTGTATTATGACCCCGTCTTCAGTGAACGTGGCTTCCATTATTTGTGGCCAGGTATCTCTACTGACCTGGTCTTGATGGAAAACCAGTTGCCTCTGCTAGTTCTGCAGGCACTTTTATCTGTTTCACATGACACACCTCCGGTATGTATATTATGAGGACCCAAATTTCACCAAGTGTGAAACTAAGGTCCTTTGTACCTCTATGCCACTCCCAAGAGTGTGGCGCGTACATCATCACAATTAGTAATAAAATATCCATAAAGATAGAATCAAAGCAAGGCAAGATAATATAGAATATCCAACAACGTCTCAAATCTTAGTAGCACCATCCAAATGAGTACAAGAACGTGGCTCGCAGGCCAAGAGTGAACATGGTAGAAATACTAGCGAAACGACGAACCATCACACACACAGCAGGAGCATCACGTGAAGAACTCTATCCCAAAGACAACTCGAGTGTAGGCGAGACTATCACTCCTCTGCGTCAGCACCGTCGGTAGGCTCGGTAGGGTCCACTGCCTCGGCGTCTGAAAAATAAAGTGGGAAAGTCGTGAGTACATAAAGTACTCAACAAGCCGCAACTACCTAGCAAAAATATATGCATGCTTGGATAATTCAAGGATAGGCAAGGGGCTAACCACCTAAAGCAATTATTCTTGAAGTCTATGTGAAGCAAGTTTTATTATTAGTCAAATTTTATAAGTGGCCTTGCAGAAAACAACACAATCCTGCACGGGTCAAGTTTTAATTCCAGCACACCTCCACTAGAACCACAACTCGAAGCCGGAAGTAAAACACCTATCGGAGGAGAGAAGAAGTAAACTGATCAAGTGGATTTCTCGTGATAATGCCCTTATCCTTGGGCTAGGCTATACGTATAGATTATAATCTCTGCAAACAGTAAGCACATGTACACACGTGAAGAGGTACTATAACTTAGAACAATCATCGTAGCCTAAGCACAGAAACACTCACAAGATCAATCAACAATGCATCGACTAGTGACGCCCGTCCTCCGGGGATGGGATCCCCCAACCACAATACGGAAAAAATGGTCCTAAAGGTGTGAAAGGCCTACCACCGGCCAAGTAGGGTATCCTCTTCTCATGGGTCGAGACAAAGCTCCAAAAACCCACTAACACCGCCTCTACACCACGGCGGGCCAGCCATTCCTCCGCAAAGCATCATGATCCAAGCACATTCCCATACGGGTCACATGGTGTGCTAGTAAAGCCAAGAGAGGCATACGCACAAGAATCGGTCCTTAAGCCGCCGGGCGAGTCACCAATCCCTCTCCTCAACCACAGTCTCAACAACAACAAGTATCACCACACAGAACGCCATAACCCAAAGTTCCTACGCAACCGTGCCCGCAACAGGAACTCTCCAAGCAGGAACTCCCCAAAAGTTCCCCAGCACCTAATCACCTACACTCGCTCCCACAATCACCTAATGGGTTGCTAAAACATAAACACAACACCTAAGAAGCACCTACAATTTATTTAACACAAAAACATGTATGATCATCATGTGAGGTTCAATTAAGCACCTAAGAACCACTAAGCATGCAAGTAGTAACAGTAGATCATCCTGTGGTAAAAGGTGGCAAGGATAGCATGGTATGGCATAAGAATACTACAAGTGCAGGTAACAGTTCATATGTATGAGTCATATTATACAAGTACTAGGTAGGAGCAAAAGTGGTCAAGAATTACGAGTTGCCTTGGAATCGCGGGTCCAAGGCGGGGTCGGGATACTCGTATGGCTCTCTTGGTGGAAACTCCTCGTACTCGCTGCTCCTCAAAGTCCTCTATCAACCACAGATTGCGCAGTACGAGTTAGGCACACAAAACGAGGTAAAAAAGAGACGAATCAAAAAGGCATAAATTACACAACTAGAATATGGCTAACAACTGCACCAACACGTAGAGTACGTCGCTACGAGTCCAATGCAACTGGCCGCATATTTTTCTAACGCTCCAAGAAAAAGATATGAATTTCTAAAGATTAATGGATTATTGAAAATTAAGAAATTCAAAGAAAAGAATAACCTGGGAATATTCCTGAGGAATATTCCCCTTCGGTACATATTGTTCCTGTGGACCAGCCTCCCATCCAAACTACCGTCTACGGTCCACGCAACCACCAAAGACCAACTCCCATGGACTACGCCGACTCAGCATGCCACGCCAGCAGAACAACATGCCACGTCGGCGCCACGTGGCTCAATCCTCCGCCACGTTGGCATCGCGGCCGAGCAGGGCGGCGCCGCCTCAATAGTGGGGTGCCCATAACCGCCTATGGGCCGGCGGGAGCGGCCCAGCCGGGGTATATCAACAAACGCGAGAGGGCCCATACGGCCTAGGCAAGGGGAAGCGTGCTAGAGAAGCCGGCACGAGTGGGCGATGCCGCATGCCCCAAAACCCTAACGTGGCCGCGTGACGCGGATGTGACCGTGGGGCCCGCCAGGGCGGGAGGAGCCTTAACTCACCTCCTCGATTCCCATGAACGACGCGTGGTGCCTCCACAGGGGCCTCCGCGACCCGGACCCGGGCCATGGCGCCCGGGAAAACGGTGGAACGGGCAGGCAATTACGCCTTGCCCCTCCGACGGAGCAACGGGAGGAGGGGGCCTTGTATGACGGGTCCCGTCATGACCCCTCCCAACGAATGAGCAGCGCGGCACTGCGCCTTAGGCAAGGAGCACCTTCAATTCTCTTATCGCAGGTGGATTCGGACCAAGAACCGGAAGATTTAGGCAAAAGGTGTTGTAGCGCGCGCCCCTTGGTGTATAAAAGAGGGAGGCCTGACCATGTAATAGACAGGACTCTCTCAAACCCTAGAACTCAAGAACACCATTGTAATCCTTCAAACTCAATACACGCCGGACAAACAAAACGTAGGGTATTACGCCTAAACGGTGGCTCGAACCTCGGGTAAAACTGCGTGTCCCCATGTGCTTCCTGAGAGCTTTTCCTTGATCCCTGACTCCTGATCCTCTTTCCTAGGAACCCCCCATATGTTGGTTATCTAACACCGACGGGCGTGCCTGCCGGAATTGCCAAACCACGACGCTCTGGCTCGCCGGTGGCCACACCATGACCACCAGGCGGGACCTTACGCACGCGCACACCCGAAAAGTCCGGCCAAGAAGAGCAGCTCCACCCACGACGCCGACGCGAGCTCGTCGGAGCGAAGGACAGCGGCGGCACAGTTGGTGAAAACCCCAGGCTACCACAAAACTCCCGAATTGCTGCACTAAAACAAAGCCCTGACTCGCGCGCACCAGATGGTAACCCGTCCCGGCTCAAAAGGTGGCCGGAGCCTCGTCGATGACGAGCGGCACGGCGGCGGTGTGGCCGAATTCAACGAACGGCACAAAAACTAGCTCCTTTCTCCTAGCTAACGTGTGCACGAGCTGCACTGCATCACCACAGGGCTCACCATCCCACCAGAAACCTCAAGCGAGCCCTGAGCTAACACCTCGACGCCGGCCATGGCGTGGCGGCGGCGGAGCACGACGAGATCAACCGAAATGAAGGCAATCCAAGGAAGAGGAGATGGGGACGGATGTGGGGTCTCACCAGCTAACTTGCGGACGGCTTAGCTCGGTCTGGGAACCCTTGGTGATGATGGGCGACGAAGAAAGACGGCGGTGGTGACGACCCGGGATCAGCAGGTGGCGGTGACCGCGCTCCTTGTTCCGAGGCTGCATGGGCTCAAGATGCAAGGACTTTAGACTGAAACGAAGGGCGGACGACGGGGTTTACAGAATGGAGGATGAGCAGGTTGACAGCTCATTGACGGCGACGAGCAACGGCAAAAAGGTTGACGGCTGGAAACTTCAGAGGGCTCGCTCGTCCTCCACCTAGAGTGAGAGACAGAGGGGTTAGCACCATCGGAACCAGCGACGAATGGAGAACAACACCGTGGCTCGGAAGTTCACGTGCGTGACCGGCTGCTCCGGCGTCGGTAGGGGGAATGGGCGGTTGTGGCGGCTAGGGTTTGTGGATCTAGCACCCAGGGGAGAGGGGCTAGGGTTTGACGGCGGCCTCCAGGGTACTTGTAGGTGCAGCGCGGGGTGGTTGAGCTGAGCGCTGGGCGGCAGAAGGAGGAAGCGACCTGTGGCGCTTTTCGACGTCCGGGTCACAGGCGTGCGTAGCTGTGGTGGGAGCAGGTGAGGACGATGTTACTGTAGCGTTAGGTGAGCTTGGGCCGGCCGGTTGGTTGCTGGACTGCGAAGGTTTGGTTAAAGCTCGGCCGAGTTTGGGAATTGGGTCCACGACCGATTGATTCAAACAATAGCTTGCATGTTTTTCCAAGTGCTATCCCTCATCTAAATTTAAATACACACTTGACCAATTTGAATTTCAAATCGAGCTTTGATCTTTTCCAACTTTATTCCTCAACCAAGTTTGAAATAATACAAGGTTTGAATTTTACAATCACTCAGGCTGTTACATATATAAGTACATTTAACTAGCAGCCTAGCAGGTAGCACACACTATACCGCGATACATTTTTACCGGCCCATACCAGCTGCCTCGGCTCCTGCTTATTATGCTAAATTAATTACGTTTGATATTAATGTGGCATAACAAGTATAACTCATGTCTCTTTGTGTTTCCTACTTTCATGTAATCACTAAAATTGCAAAAATAGATTGTTTTCTAAAATAATTAACAATTTGATTTTGAGTACTGTAATAGGTCCAACCCAAATGTCCTACTCAATTACAACTCAACGTACTATAGAAAATAGATATCATCATTTAGAAATTTTAAATATTTAGCTGCCATATATTCATCCAGTCGGAACAAACTTGGACATACTATTTTGTGCCCTACCAGGATGGAAGTTGATGGGTAACCCAACAGATTTAATTGGGTTGGAACTTTGCTGCATAAACAGAAAATGTTTTGTATCTGACAGACTTATCTAACTGCAGTGCTATATGTTGCAGTTAACACAACTACCTCCATGAGTATCAAGTCTGTCGTTATTTCCCTCTATACCAGTTTAGGAACAAACACTCTGCTTGTAAGAATTCCTAAATCAATTATTTCTACAAGGAAAATACAGAAAATGTTGACAGCATGACCCTTTGGGGAAAGATTAATTTTTCTGAGTTCATCAAGACCAGCGATGAAAACAAATGGGGGTAGTACGGACAAAATCTCTAACCACTTATGTTACACTAGCCAGAACGCTACAACGGTACCAAGTGCGATGCATATTTTCAAATTTTATATAACATATTTGATTTTAATATATCGAAACATTTATTCAAATATGTTCCAACATTAGTCAATATTTTCAGATATCCGTGTACATATTTTTTAAAAAAATATAGAGTCAAAATTTTCATGAAAATGTAGACATAGAATATATAAACTCCATATAAATGTTGATATGGTATATTTAAATTGTTGATGAAAATTATAATGTTAGAAAATAATTACAAAATATTACCGGTTCAAGCAAATTCGAAAACGAACTTACGATTGAGGAGAAAATTACATTTAAAAGTTGAAACCAATTTGTTTCTCTCCCTCCTACACAACACAACCAGAGCATGACATGTGGTAGCATATGCAGCCTCCACACATCACACCTATATGTTAAGGGTGAATTCCTTATTTGCCATTGTAAAGTATACCGTTTTCGTATTTGCCATCGCAATTTTCCAATTCCCTTATTTGCCATCAAATTAAAATTTGAATCCCTTATTTGCCACTCTAGTAACTTTAAATGATAGAAAATTTTGCTTCTATTTGTATAATGTTCGTACTATAGTAGCAAAATAGGTTCGTCTCAGTGTGTATTTTACGTCATTTTTTTCAAAATTTTTGATGAAAATTAAAGGTAATTTTGAGGAAAAACAATATTCACTACTAATATTCATCCAAAAAATTTGAAAGTTTTTTTATATAAATATATACTAATACAGGCCTATTTACTACTGGTGCATAAACTAGTTAGTTGTAATAGGCCTTTTAGATTGATCTATCTAATGCTAAATTTAGGACGCTCTGCGTATAGGAAACACCGAACAGAAAAGCCACTGCATCTACTAAACACATAATCTCGAATCGGTGAATGGTACCCATGAAAACCATTTAATGCTGGAAAATTAGATTATAATTGGTAAAAGGAAAAGCTATGAAAATTCATCATATTTAGTGAAATATATTGGTGTCCAAAAGTATTTTAATTGAAAGACATTCTCTGTTTCTCTTCTAAATTAAAGAGACACCATATTTCTGGAGGGACAGAAAGAATACGATATATTCGTTTTGTGGTTCCTAGCAATGCACTGGTATTTACCTATTTAAAAGTATCATTTTGTGAAGTGCACTTAAAGATGTGTATTATGGTTTACTGGGGATAAGTATTGTGCATGGTTCAGTAAAAAAGATTTCCTGGTTAATTTGCTTGCAGTCATCTTATATGAAATTTAATCTATTGGTTTTTCTTAATACTCTACTTTTTGTCAATTTTGGGTACAGGGTGCTCAAGAGATCAATGAAATGGTGCTTCGTCTTCTGGACCGCTCACTCGAGGAAGGCATGTATAACTTGGGCCTCCATCCTCTGGATATTTTTCACAAAAGTTGTTGTTGCCCCTGTGCTAGAAACCAAGGATCGCAGCAGTTGGATGATGCTTATTGAGATACAACGCCGTCAGCAGTGGAGCTTAGGGAGGCAGGGATCCAGTTTAATAAGCTGGGCAACACCAAGAGCGTTAATGATGTTCAGTTTGAAAATGGTGTGCTCAGCATGCCGGAGTTGTTGGTCTATGACGAGACCAGAAAAACCTTCCTCAACCTGATGGTGTACGAACGATTACACCCCGGCACCGGGACCAACGTGATGGATTATATATACTTCATAGACAACATAATTGACTTCAAAAGATGTGGCGCTCCTGTGATCTAAAGGACTAGTCACCAACGGTTTGGGCAGCGACCAGGCGGTGGCCGATCTATTCAATAACCTGTCAGATGGAACAGTGATGAGTCCGTATAGCAAGCTAATGGACGTGCATCGGAAGCTGAATGCCCACTGCGCACATGCGGCGTGCTAATTTCGTGCAGACCTATCTAAGAAACCCTTGGGTGTTCATCTCACTCATAGCCGCCGCTATCCTGGTCGTCTCCACCGCCCTGCAGACCATCTTTACAATCCTATCCTCCACCAAGAATAGATATTAATTAGGGACTATTTAGTTGATGTCTAAGTTTGCCATAAATATCCTTAGTCAAGTGTGGTTGCTATAAAAAGTATGGTACAAAATCTTTTAAGTCATATATACAAATTATACTTTTGTGCATCACAATCTTCATCACGAAAAGTATGAAGAGGGTTTGTGAGCTGCAGCCTGCAGAATTACTTTGACACATGCTCTTTCAACTTGGGTCTAACCAAATGCACTACAAACGGATACCTGAACATATCAACAGACTAGCCACTCAAGTGAAGGTGGTTTAGAATCAAGGGTTGATCGGCACATCGACAGTCTTATTCAATCCACCTCGAGAGAATTTTCAATTCGGGTTCAGCTACAAGCAAGGACTTGGTGGCCGGATACAACCAGTAAAGTTCTTATACACATAACCGACGACCCAAGCCACCATGGCCGCATTATTTCTTATTTCCTAAACACAAGAAACTAAGCTAAAAATAAAACATTGGTTGTGGTCGCCATTTCCCTCTTCGGCAAAGTTCAGAGAAGCTGCTTGCCGCTGATGTTGTGGTCAAAGCTCACAATGAATGTGCGGATCTCCATAGGCCCCAGCTCGACAATGAGCTTCGAAGGATCAACGGCACCTCCCCGGACCACATTCTCTTTGGCAGCTGGCCCTTCCACCTTCCATTTCAGACGCTTCTTCTCCATGGCCGCGCGTTCTTGGTTTGCAGATAAGCTCGTTTCAATGATCTTGCCAATCTAGAGAGGCATGAACAGAAAAAGGGTTCAGAATGCTCAAGAATAAAAAGAAGAGTAAACCAATAGCAGAGTGATGTAGGTGACCTTTTTGTCTGGGAATACTTTCTTGAGGTTGACACTCGCCAAGGATGAAAGATCCTTGTGTTCCCCAGCCTATATGCACACCAACATGGAAAATGATTAGAAAAAAAAATAGGGTATATTTGGAATAAGAAGGACAGCAATAGAAAACCTCGTATAGGTGAGCAAACCGAAGAAGAACATTTCCATCTTCCAGTTCCTGTATATGAGAAAGTATTTGATACATGCAAGTAAGTTTGGAAAGATACGTAGTAACAACTGGGGAAGAACAATTTTGTCACTTTATGCATGATATACACCTAGAAGAGCACACGGTTTTAAGTTGTTGCAGCTAAGCTAAACATCTGCTATATATTTTCATCAATCAAATGAGCAGAGATTGTGGCAGAGTAACCAACTAGACCAATGCATGCATATGTGGAGTAAAATAAAATATGCAATATTAACTACACAAAGATGTACCATGTTAGGATAGCAATTTACAAATACTGAATGTTTGAAACCAATATTAAATACCTGAAGTGTAAGCAATGCAACATTATCAGGTAAGCTGTACGTTGGATCCATAGCAGAGAATTCTGGAACATGTGAGTTCACCCAATTGCCTCCATCCTGGGTAAATTAGTAGGCCGATATTGAGCACAGGAATAACTTATCCGGTAATCATCTAATGACAAGTTTCACTCCATACCTGCTCAGAGAAAGCAAGGAGGAGAGGGGAGTATATTTCCTGGCCAAATGTACGGCGCCATTTAGCTCCTTCTCCTTGCGGGTCAAATTTGAGATAGTATTTTCCTTGGATCTGTGAAAAACGCATCAGAAGTTTTCCATGACAACCATCACAATATGACATGTTTACAGCCATTGACGATATCATAAATTTAAAATTTAGAATACATTCTGAATTTGTAGTTAGTAGAATTTTCTTCAAGAAAAAATATAATGCATTAATGTTTTACCAATAAATAACAACCGACTTTCTAAGTAGGAAATATTCCATTTGACTTACAACTAATCCTTCACATTGACCATCAACACAGACAGTTTCATTCAGAGCCTCCGCAACTCCTCGACCATCATCATGGAGTAGTCTCCTATACAAGGAGCGCCAAGGGTTAGCCATACAAAGGTCCGGGAAAAAATGGATACTGGAGTATGAAAGAAGCAACAAATTATTATGTGTGGCATGATGATTTACCTGTGTAACATGAGCTCTATTTGTCCATCCTTTATGCTGGAACCTCCAACAGACCTGTCTACCAGTATGGATAACTCCTTGCTCCCATCTTCAAAATAAATGCCAAGATTAACCTGAAAAGACACAGAATCACCTATCAATGTACAGATCACCCCAACAAAACTACATGTTAAACAAAGAAGTGACTTGATCATTTCTTTATCGCATAAACAATATTCTAGAGCAGTTTTCCAAAACTACTGTCCTATTTTAATTACTTCAGGCCTTGACAAGAGAACTTTGAAAGAAATACACTCTGCATATGCACCTCACTCTTTTCATGATCATATAAATAACCTCTTATTCAAAATGTTCCACGAAAATCATTAAAAATGACACATTTATGGCTCAAGATGACAGTACATGTAGCTGACATTTAGTTTTGAATGAACATGATTGCACACAAGTATAGTGGTGCACTGTGCGCACATCAAAATCTCATTCTTGAACATTTGTTCAATCTGGATGGCCCAAGCGGGAGATAGGAATTCTTGAACTTGGGTAGCCCAAGTCGGCCATATGGAATGACGAAACTATCATCTGTCACTTGAGCCAGTTCGGATCTGAGGCACAAGATTGAGTAACCAAGATACTATTTTGCACCAGATATTTCCTCTTAAATCTTTATTTGCCATCTTCCAGTACAACCAGTAACCATTTCTATATCCAGTTCAAAATAAATTGATATAGCATTAACTAAATAAATCCTCTCAGATGTAAAACTGAATGGTAACAGAGCAGGAAAATGTAAATTAAGCTCTAGAAACCTTTCAGATGTTGACTGAGTGACAGGGAAAACAAAGTGAAAAACACCATTTCTTAGTATTGTTGAGTTTCTTCATAAGAAAATGTGGAGAGAACAAAAGCTCACAGGATAATAGTTTCCAGCGATAGGCTGGTGCACTTCAATCTTCCACTCAGGTCGATAATCTCGTATCTGCAAAAGAACAATACACAGCAAATTAAATGTAATCTTATATTAGTATACCAGGCAATGACTCTCTGCCATTTTCTAGTCCCTTTTACATTCTAAGCTAGCACAGAAAGAACTAACGTAATTGTTCCTGAAGAATCTTATCCATGCAGTACAATAAATATGATTCAATGGGAGAAAAAAGTGGGCTACAATGGCAGTGCCCCCATACCCTTTTGATGAAATCACGTCCACTGGAATCTGTGTAAAACGTTTTGTTTGTCGCCATGTTTGTAATGATTTCGGTTGCTATTTCTTTTCCGTTTCCATCATCTATCGGTATAGGCCCAACCTATCCATGGTAATAATTAGCTCAGAGATGTAACAAAATGCATGCCAAGGGATGGAAACAGATTGTGACAAAATCTTATTGATGAAGAACTCACTATAAATTCGGTTTCCACATAGTCCTTCTCCTTGTAAACTCTCACGGTCTGCAAAGCAAACAATATAAGATAAATACTAGCTGATAAGACCATGAATAAGAGAAAATATGACCCACGTCAGGCACCTATTGATACATGAATCCTACATACTGTTCATAGAAATTCTATGATTCAGAAAAACCTCTATAATTCACATAACCTGATATATCCATGGGTTAATCTGCTGGTGCACTTCATCCAATATGGGCCCACGAAGAACTGTGAGAGGAACCTTTAAATTGGAAACAAAAAACATATTCAATGTCTTTTGCGTCTAATAGATGTTGCTTATACTATAATGAAGCCAGTTTGACCCCTTCTTCATACCTGACCGTTAGTCTTGATTGGAACTGTGCCATTAGGGCGAAATATGTATGCTCCCGAAGCCTACAGTTGAGAAAAAAGATAAATTTGACGTCATTACAAGTACATAGTATTTTGTTGGCAGAATGTTCGACTTATATAAGCCTTTATTTCACCTGTGGATCAGTTCCGTTTCCATCCTGTCCTATGTAATACTTGTATTTCTGCTCGAACTTTGCTTCAATCTTCACAGTTGTATATTTCGTTAGTAACGGAGGTTACAGCTCATGTGAAAATGCAAGAATCATAACGTGGTAATAGGATTGCACATATGGATGGCTGGGAAAACCTATTTGAAGCTCAACTACTAGCAATAGTAAGTTTATAATCATGGGTACTCTTATGAGCATGCAAAATCATTTCTGCAAGCTGGAAGAAATGAAATAATGGACAGATTGAGCTTTAGCTCCTTACCTGAGTCTTACTATCGGAGTACAGAGAAAATGTTCCAGCTGCACTATATTGAAGCTTCAAGTGCCCTTGCCCAACTTGTAGATTACTATTTGGACTTCCTTGAGACGAGTATAGACTGGACTTTGGAGAGAGATATGCTGGAGTATACATTAACAATTTAGAAAATTATTTTGAGTAATGCCTCTTAAGTTAGGCACATCGAAAAGGCATGTCACCTGACTTTTTCGTGTTTGAGACAAAGTAAGTGTTAAAACCCAGAGGTGGAACAGACACAGGAAAAGCAAGCCAATACTTGGGCTTTGCATGTGGTGAAGTGCCAAGGTAGGCCTTGACATGTTTGTCCCGTAAATTCAGTGAGGCATCAGCTATTGGCAGAAGTTGTGATTCAATTTCTCTTCCTTTAGCATCATGAACAACAATTGAATCACCAAAAACCTGTTGATACCATCAATTGGCATGGTTAGTTTTGTTCTGATGTTAAATAACTTCATGTTGTAGTAAAATAATTCATTTTAAAATATGCATTCTTAGATAGAATGAAGAAACTACATACTGGTACACGAAGAACTTCTTCTCGTTTCCACCCAAGGGAGTTGTACACAAGAACAACCTGTAACCACAAAGAAGAAAACAAAATGGTTGATGGTATGTAGTTTTCATTGAATTGCGATCAGAAAACAAAAAAAATGTATGCTATTGTTGCTTTAAGTTGAGAACTGAACTCACCAAGCTTTTGCCATTAGAGAAGTCCATTTCAGATGGGGGGCAATATGTAACATTTAGAAGAAGACACTGAAAAAGGTTTTATGATGGCATAGTAAATAATAGTGATTTCTAAATATGAAAATAGTTAAGGATTCTTGGGTAAAAATTGCTAGGGAACATTGTAAAAACGTGGATACTACAGGACAGTGCAGCGAATTATATGTTTCTGTTTACGCTTCTAACATTAAATACTGTCCTGAACAAAGAAACACTTATCCAAAATTATTTCACATATGAATATAAGATAAAGCTGTCTAAGTAGAAAGGGGCTCTAACTTGTGAAAAACAAGCTGCAAACTAACTTGCGAAAACTTTGTTGTTGGGGAAGAACATCGTGATTTTGATCCTGACTCAGTCAAGCAACCTAGAGAAGTCGAAACGAGCTCCTGGGCCTGAAAATGAATCAGATCGATGAACCTATAGCAGAAAAAGAAAAAGAAAATCAAGAGCTGAATTTTTATAGTTCTGTTAGGAAGCTCACTTGTGTATATCCAATGGACAATCTCTTTGCGTAATCATTTGCAACATGTTGCTTCTCTGTTCCTGTGACAGCATCATGGTGCTGAGCAAGAGCTAAAGCATCGCCTAAATAATCTGTCGTAAGACCTGAGCTATGTCTCCCTTCAAGAACTCCAGCTGCCTAGCTGCCTGAAAATAAATTGAATGCCATGTTAGTTCATTGATGAAAGCCATTCGAAGGCCAGTAGTCAAGCATAGACGAAATGGCATTTCAATACTACCAGGTAGTATCCACTCATCATGCGAACATATCGTTTCAAGGCAGGTCTGCTTGTGAAGTAACCTGACCAATATGCATTTGGATTATCTGCATATCTGATAGACGAAATAATAGTCATATGCATTTGCTGAAAGAGCAAGGGAATGTCAATCATAACAGTTACAAAAACAAGATAAGACATACGGGAAGAAGTCATTGGTCTTGAGAGGCCATGGTTCATTGGCAGCATATTTTGCATCAGTATACATGGAAGGTGTGGAATAAAGAGCATTTACACGGCCATCCTGAGGTATCATTCAGAAGATAAGAATGGTTAGTTCAAAAATTAGCAATAGTATTAGGGTAACATTTTCTACTTGTTTAGTGTTTTGCCTTATACTTATTTCAATGTTTTTCCAGTTTACACAGTCCCAGTGTAGAAAGAAATGAAGTTCAAACCTCAAACAAGATGAAAACAAAGTATTAAGCATGTAAGGATATAAGTTACTACTATAACTAAATGGCAATCAAATAAATCAAGTGCATCTCATGGTATATACATGTGGATAACTATGACGACATGAAACAACTCAAATATTTTTCATAAACAATAACTGAAAAATCGTCATGATTGTACTCAAGAGATATGTATTAAGTAATAATGCCGTGATTTTCGTAATGAAATAAAAACATAGCTAAATTATTCAGATCCCACAAAATCAATGCTCATCCTTAACCTTGTTCACATAGTTAATTAATTTGTCCACATTTCTGAACCAAGTCTCTGCATACTGGTATTTGAAATCTGTTCCCATTGTAAACATGATATGGTTTGTCCTCGTGATATTTGCCTACAGGAAAGAAACAAACACGACTTAGGAGTTAGGACACAGAGCTGTATATATTTTGAGTATGATTATTGTTAACCAAGTATTGACGCCAAAATGCAGATAGGCTAAACTTCAAAGTAACAAGAATACACGATTTGAATTTTCATATGTTACAATGACTTACCACTGCAACCACCAGGTGGCCGCCCTACACTAAATAAGGTACCGTTCATAGTAGCATCAACTAAATGCTAAACTTTCCATATAAGAAGGGCTAACCTTTGTCTAATCTTAGTGTATCTAGCCCCAAAAAGAGTACATCATACAAATAAACATACTAAGATTTCATGTACCTGAGCTAGAGCTGCAGCAACAAAATCATTTACTCGTTCTTCAACATTATAATCAAAAAGAAGAGGATCATCCTGTATAGAAGAAAAGCATGAATTGGCTCCTGGGTGCTTGAGCAAAATACAACAACTCTAATTCTGCTTAATCTACCTGGACAACAGGGTCCTTGTCATCAACTTCAAAATAAAATCCACCAGGAGGTGGTTCATAGTTTTTTGGGAAGATGCCAGCAAAGATCTGAAAGAAACAAAGAGATATTCATCATTATTGCAAAAAAAAAGAGTATGTCAAAACTCATACAAGGTGAGTTAGCAGAAGTACACAATTGGAAAATAAAAATTGAGTTGTGACATGTGCCGTGGAAAAAGGACAAGGCTACTCACGTCAGCTGATGAGCCGAAAGTCTTGGAGCCTCTCCATACAACCTCAAGTTCCTTTGTTCCCTTTCGTGTATCACGATCTTGGTAATCAATCCGAAAGAAATAGAAAGCATCGAATCCTAGCTGTGAAAAATAAAAAGGTATTTACCGATCAATCTATTTTCTAGCAAGTCTTGTTTTTTAAAAAAAAAAACTGCAATGAAAACAGTAAATTTAATAAGAAATTGAGTTTCTTTTATGTAAGATAGTTCTATTTGGTGATCAAGAAGTGCATCGATCACATTAATAGTGAAGGGAGTTGCAGCCATATCACTGAAGAGCTTCTTAATATCTTAGCTTGTCCACTATATAAGCAGGAACATTAGCAGTAGAATATACAGTCCTAAAAAAAAGAGGTATTAAGGAATTTCTTGATAAGTCACTATTGAGTAAGCATTTACCACAATAACAATATTGTTGCTGAAACACAAAAGCAGTATGTCATGAAAATAGACAAATGGGGAAGTAGTAGGGCACCATATAGGAAATTTGACTTAGTTCTGCCTGTGAAAGCGCTAGTCACATGGATTGTCAAATATAAAGGACTGACATAAATGGATATGGTTGGAAAAATTTACTTCGGCACCAAGAAGGTAAGCCTGAACAGCAGAGTGGCCGAACGGATCAATCTGCCAGCCAATCCGTGGAATCTGACCAAACTGATCCTTGATATACTTGTGCCCGAGTGTAGTCTGATCAATCATGTCGATATAGTGTACAGTGGCCTCGTCGTGCATGCACATGCCCCCATTTCTTCAACACAAGAAGCAATGTGTCATTCACCACAGAACAGAAACGGCTATGCCAACACAAGCTACAAAGTAACCGCTTCGGAACTCGAAGGAACATACATTAATTCCAGCCGTCCAGCACTGATGAGCCCCCTAACCGTATCCTTTATCATGTCGTTCTGGTTCCTCCACCATCTCTGGAAGAACGCCTGCAGTCACACACAAACCACTGGTCAGGAAAAACATATCATCCAACTAAAGAGAACCCACATTGCAGTATTGCACAGTTGCAGTTACATCTGAAGCATTTGGGTGCAGAGCTGTTGGTCAAACTTCAATTATCTGAACCAACAGATAGGACAGAATCCTATACCAGTTCCACAAGTCGAAACTCTTGTCACAAAAACAGTATGGTTAAAGCCTTAAAGGTAACCGTGCATTACTTCCTACCACCAAGTGGAAACCTTTGACGCACACGAGGCTCGAATTTCACAGTTCATGACCGTGGAAGTAACGTGTACCTGTTCGACATAGACGAACTTGCGGTTCTCGTCCTTGAGTAGCGCCGGGATGAGCGAATCCAGGACGTTCTGCACGCACGCCCCCTGCAACCCAGAGAAAAAACAAACATCCAAAATTCAGTTACAACAGATAGCAGCAGAGTTGACTAACTACAAGCCCAGTTTCGGGAATTCAGTTCGAAATTCACAGAGGTAACCCCTGAATGTTCGCTAAAACTCTCGCGATTCCCCAACAAATCGTTCGAAAGGCCACCCATCCGAGAAAGGGGGAATGCGAGCGCCAGAATCGGGGGAAGGGGAGCAGGCAGCCGAGCCAGCCCAGGCGGCTCACCTGGATGGAGTTGTTGGATCCGACGTAGTACTGGTCGACGGTCTTGAGCCACCCGACGTCGTCGTGGGTGTGCGGCACCACGTGCACGTTGAGCTTCCCGGGCACCACCCCCGCCGACGTGTTGTAGGGGATGTACACGGCCTCGCCCACGCCCGCCGCCGCCGCCGCGGCGACGAGGACCAGGAGGAGGAGGAGAGGGAGCCGCACGGGGCCCATGGCCGGTGGCGGGCCGCCGGAATCCCTTCGAGCACAGCGGAGCAGAAGGGAGGGAGCGGCTCAGGCGTGGCGGGGTGGTCGTCGGGGAGTGTGACTGTGACTTTGGCCGGGGAGCAGAGCAGCTAAGACGAAGAGCGGAGGGGTGGACCCACCTGGCGGTGTGAGCGACGACGCGCGGCGGGCTCGCGGCGCCACGTCAGACTCCGCGAGGGTGCTCTCTGCAATGTTGCATGTCCCGTGAGCTAAGTTTCGGTTAGGTCCTCTTTATATTATCCTGATCCTTGTTGTTGACGAGAGAGAAAAAAAATCAAAGCCAGGTGCCTCGTCGCCGTCACGCAAATTTTTATTCTCGAGTCTTTATTGGCGTGTATACGCACGGTTTGTTTATATTGGAGCCAATCCATTTTTTTGAGTAAGAAATATTGCTTATGTTATTTTGTCTTGTATTTCATTTAAATTCTGATGGTGTCCCGACCAAACCCTTTGACCTTTTATTAGTTTAATGGGTGGATCAGAGAAATTTAACCACTAAAGTTTCAGTTTTTTTCATTATAAAGTTAATGCTAATAGAATGGAACTAGTCCAGTTTTTTTCGACTTTGTGTACCAACGGAGCGAAATATGCTGCCACGGCATGTAAAATGCACGTACGACATACCGACCTATAATATTGATCAAGTGGTTCCTGAATCGACAGTCTTCTTTCAGAAAAGCATGCGAAACACAGCAAAGTTATCATACTGCACCGATTTTGGTGAGGACAGCAGCGTCCACTCACACAACGGGACCAGCTGAGCAGAGCTTTGTTCAGCTAGCTTTGTTTGATCTTGAACGAGTGTCAGTTTGCGCTTCATATTATCTGATCCTTGTGTGTACTAATCCTTCCGTTCTTTTATCCATATCCTTCCGACCACTAGAAAAGAACCGGTGAATGGTGTTCCAACGACATCATTTCGAAAATAGTAAAGTATTTAAAAAACGGTACAGAAATCAAACTGGTTGCTTCGACACAGTAACCCCTTGGTACACATAATTGGATAGTGTCGATCGACCAAGACAACATTATGCTTTCATCAATCAACATTATGCTTTTTTAGAACGTACTAGTAGTAAATTTCATAAAACTACACATTCTTTGACAAAACTATCACAAAACTACATATTGTAGGAGGTGTATCACAAAATTGCATATATTTACAAACTCTTGTAACACAAAACTACATACTCAAGGAGATGTATCTCAAAACTACATATTTTATGAGCGATATATCACAAAACTACAAATTTAGTACACATAGATATCATAAAACTGCCAATTTTATAAATCACAAATCTATAGTTTTGTTACAAAATCTATAATTTTGTGACACATTGCTCAACAAAATATGTAGTTTGTGATACATCTCCTTAAATCTGTAGTCTTTTGTGAGACAAAAGTTTGTAAAATATGTAGTTTTGTGATATAGCTCATAAAATGTATAGTTTTATGATAATTTTGTCAAATAATGTGTAGTTTTTTGAAATTTACTCTTTAAAACGAGATTACCCACTTCCATTCCTAAGAAACGATTGGAATCGAGTGACATCTAGAAGGACATCCCAGAACATAGTTAAAGTAAAGAAACAACGTCTCAAACCCCGGGTTGATACAACGGACCTCCAGAAGAATACCCGGGGTCAAACAGAGGTTACTTAGATGTCCTATTACACCCTACAAGAAATGTGGCTTTCTGTGACAGTTCACAAGACATTCAACAGAAAATTAAGCAAAACAGCATCAACGTACTCCATTGGAAACAGATTGCACTTCAATCTCCCACGTTCTCGCCCCTTCTAGCGTCATTTCACTCTTCATGAGACCGTCTTACCACGTCAGATTTTGAATCGGTTGTAGCACCATACATCTCCCTTGACTAGACATCACCTCTAATTGTCACCAGATACATCAATCTAGATTGTTAGTATAGCAGAACTAAGATGTTGCGTGCAATTAACAATCATTCCGTGGTTTCAAACATAGAGCTATCCTACCTGTGTTGGAATCGAGTGTAAAAAAGGCGACGTTATCATCTTACCATGCTATCTATAACAAGTTGCCAACAAGGCATAAATCCGTAATGATGCTCAATGTTCTTACAAGACACGTCATCTACAGCACAATAGAACGACAGATTTTTGCATCAAATTGGAGTACATTAGAATAGAGAACGTTTTGTGCTTATGCCTTGTGGGGCTAGAGAGAGTAACGGTAATACAACCTTCATTCTAAAATGTAAGTATTTATTAATTTTCAGAATTAAATTGGACCGTTCATCTTATTCAAAAAAAATATAAAAATATTCATTATTTTGTTAAATTTAATTTATTGTTAGATATATTTTAAATATGATGTATTTATTTTTTATATTTTTATAATTTTTTGAATAAAATAAACGATCAAACACAATTCTAAAAATCAATAAATACTTACATTTTTAAAACGGATGGAGTACAGCGTGAGCATGGAGCACTGCAGACTTTTCCAGCGAATCCTGTGCAATTTCACGACGACCAGAGGGCCCGCCCGCGAAACGGGACCGGATAAGGCGAGCGACTTCGAAAATGACAGGATCCGGTGGGGTCCGCCGCCACCACCGATCAACCAACAGCGTGTGCGGCGTCTCGGGGCGGCGATGGCGTGCAGCCCGGAACGGAACGGTTGGTTCGTCGACGTCGCGCCTGGGCAGTGCACGCAACGTACGATTTGCTGACGTGGCATTTCTTCATATTTTTTTGTTTTCTTTATTGAGTATCGCTATAGGTTCAATCCGATCGTCCTAACACATATCCAACTTAAGTTATTATAAAAAATATATTTCATTATTTAGAAATTTAAAACATTTAATTACTATATATTTATCTAGTCGGAGTTGGATATTCGGATTCGTTCAGTAATTCTCTTCTTTATTCCTTAGCGCTGCTGGACGCAGTGATATTTTTAGTCTCGCTCGCCGTGGGGTGGGCCCCCTAAAAATCTCAGGACCGGCGGAACCAGAGCTTGTCGGGGACGGAAATTGCCACTCCACTGACGCCCCGCCCCAACAGTGATCTTCACGAGAATCTAGGAAACGAATCAAAGGCTTGCGCACTAGTAGCTCTCAAAAAAAAAAAAAAAAGCTCTCGAAAACGGTAAATTGAAGCACCATGCATCTTCCATTATTATTATCTAAAGAAACACCATGCATCTGATTCTAAAAGGTTCGGTGAACTAATTAAGCTCAAGTGTGTGGAACCGTCCAAGGTGCTTGCCAGAGATCTCAACCTGAGGACAGAGGAAGAAGTCATGGAGTCCCTCCCGGTGCCAAGCGTGCAGGCAACGGTGGCAGCCACCGGCAACGCCGAGGTGCCACCGAGGTACCGCCGCCGCCCCGAGGCCATGGAAGACCCCGTCACCGGCGCCGAGATCCCCATCATCGATTTCGGGCGGCTGCTTGACCCCGATGCCTCCAGTGAAGAATCTTCACGGCTCCATGGGGCCTGCCAGGACTGGGGCTTCTTCCAGGTCAGCTCACTCACTCTACCAACAACCTTGTTTCCTCTCATAGGTTGGTTTCTTACCCTGATGACGGAAGGCGAGTGGCGGTTTCAGTTAATCAACCACGGCGTTGCCCGCGACGTGATCGAGGGAACGAAGGCGAACACCGAAGGGTTCTTCCGTTTACCACCGGAAGAGAAAAAGAATGTTGCTCAGGAAAGAGGGCAACTGGATGGTTATGGTCACCTATTTGTTGTGTCGGAAGATCAGCAGCTGGATTGGTCTGACGTTCTTTACCTGAACACCATGCCTGCTCAATTGAGAAAGTCGAGGTTCTGGCCTAGCAAGCCCGATAATTTCAGGTGAAGGCCTTCCCTGTTTATTGTTGCTGTCCTTGATTCTGAATTTGGTTGGGTAAATAATGTTCTCAAAACATGTGGTGATCTAGCTCTGCTGGAGTACTATTATATTATACTAGTACTCGTCACTGATTGTCCAAGTTGAAGGAAGCCACAAGCCTTACCCATAAGCATCAATCTCTCTCTCTCTCTCACCGTTTTGTCTATCCTAGGTTGGCCTTGGAGAAGTACTCTGCCGCTACGATGGATATAGTGGAACGGTTGCTGCCGATCATGGCGAAGAACCTGGGGCTGCAACCGGAGGCTCTTACCGACAGATTCAGGGGCGGTATTCAGTCAATCAGGATGAACTACTACCCTCCCTGCGCGCACGCAGCTAAAGTTGTCGGCCTCTCTCCGCACTCCGATGCCGGTATGCTAACGCTCGTCCTCCAAGTCAATCAGGTTCAAGGCCTGCAGATCAGAAGAAACGGCGCTTGGGTTCCGGTCACGCCTCTAGACGGCGCGTTCGTCGTCAACCTCGGAGATACTTTTGAGGTATATGTATGCGCCGTTCTTAACACCTGTTTTTTGCGGTGGCTATGTTGAATCTGTTAGGATTATTTCACCATTATTGATAGAAATATGCTCTCGCGTTTCGTGATGGCCACACAGATTTTTACCAATGGAAGGTACAAGAGTGTTGAACACCGCGCCGTTGTGGACACGGCGAGGGCGCGACTGTCTATCGCAGCATTTCACAGCGCAAACATGCATGTCCGGATAGGTCCTCTCCAAGAGATCGTGGTCAATGGAGCAGAGGCTTATAAGACGGTGAACCATGAGGATTTCAGGAGGCTCTTCTTTTCAGCGAAACTCGGGGGGAAGAGCTTCGTAGAACAAATGAAGCTGAAGAACACCGGATAATCGTGAAAGCTGCGTGGGCTTGAATTGTCTACTGAGGATTGTGCCTCCATTTATTTAGAAAATTACATAAATTGGGCGTACAAGTTTCCATCCATTTTGGACCTTTTCACCTCTGGCCATGCCCCACAAGGTAGAACCCCACATGGCCACATAGAAATATAGGATGCACAGGCACTAAACAAAAATACTAGGTGGAGTAATGATTAAATGGATGAATGAAGGGAAATTTATGAATGACAGGCTACTTGAAGTGTTCTTTGTTCAGTCAACAAATTTATGAATGACCGTGCAGCGCTGACCAAATGGGCCGTGCTTAGTGGGCCGCCCGAAAGCCCGTAAAAAAAGCCTAATATTTTCAGCAGCATCCAAGAATATTAGCAACTTTCCAAACATTAATGGAAAGATATTCCTAATGGAGATCCCAACTGAATCGACCAAGAGATCTGCCATGAAAGAAAGGCTGAACCCGAAGCTCAACTAAGCTTCCATTAACGTGGAGAAAAAGACGGATATAATCGACTGTGGGCCATTATCAGCAGCACTGATTCTACTGGTAACACGCCTCCTTACACATGCACGGGTCACGGAGCGCGTCCTCCTCCATTGGTGTCTTCTCTAGTACTCCTCCATCTCAAAATAAGTGTCGTTTTCGTTTTTTGAGAGTCAACTGCTTTCAATTTTAACCAAATATTTACAAAAGATTATTAATATTTATAGTACATGATTAGCATCATTAGATAGATCATTGAATATATTTTCATAATAAACTTATTTAGAGATTTAAATGTTTCTCATGCTTTCTATAAATGCGATCAAAGTTAAGAAAGTTTGACTAGCACGGATCCTATAATGACACTTATTTTGGGACGGAGGGAGTATAGTATCAAGCTCTCTGCCATGACTTCAGTAGTATAATTCTTAGCCTCGGGAATTGCAAGAGAACTGGTGCTTTGGCGTTGTTGACTGAAGCTAGTGCTTTTCGGCCAGTTCTGTTGTATTTGAAACTGGGATGGAGGTACCACTGGAGACGATTTTGAAGTTGTTAGATGGCCGATCGATCTTTGAGGTAGATGACGCAATTTGTCTCCTGTGACTGCTGCTTGTCGTGCAGCAGCAGAGGCTGCTCTGTGAAGGATTGTTGGTTGTTTCTATGTGACCTGATGCTGTTGTTCGGATTGTGATTTCTCCTGTTTTGGGACTTGTTGTTTCTTCTACAAATGTATCAAGAAATTCCCAATTGAAATAACCTTTTAGTAAACAAATGACCAAAGCCAAAAAGCAACAACAGTACAAAGTCTTTATCTCCTAAGCAAGTTTAGGATAGACTTAGAGATGAAAACTGTAGGAGACAACAAAGAGACAAGCCAAGAAATGTGACAAAAGGAGGAAAAGAGGGAGATAAAGAAGTAAAGACAGAAAAAAGGAAGCTAAGAATCAAGGTTGGATTACTAGTTTTTCTAGATTTTTTCATGGTTGGCGTTTTGTCCGTGTTGCCTTCAGCTTTGCACGTCTTTTTATCTCGCCTATCATATGCCCTTCGTTATCTCACTTTATTTATGGTGGCCGTCACATTTTAGGCTAAGAATGTGACAACCAAATTGTTGGTTTCTTGATGAACTGTCACGGTAGTCTATATTAACGAGTCTAATATGGCCTACGGCTAGTGCTCAGTTAACTACTAGCTCACTGCTGAGTTGTTAGTCAGAAAAATACAAACTTGAGTTGTTATTGTTATGTGGCTTCAGCTAATTGATTTACTGGTGTTTTCGTATGCCAACGGTGACTGGGTGAGAAAAGAAATAGCGGATGGACCCCCCCAAAAAAGAAACACATGCTTGTTAGTCAGAAAAACACAAATCTAAGACACTGTTGCTTGGCTTCTGACAATCGCGCTGCTGTTCATGCGCAAGAATGACTGGGTGAGAAAAGAAATAGCGAATGGGCCCGAACAACAACAAAAAAATACTGCTGGTGACGAGTGATTTCTGACGCAAATAGGCGAATAAAGGAAGAAATAGGCGAAATAAAGGAACTAAAACGGAAAAAAGATACATATGACGTAGGGGCATTCCGAGAATTGAACTCGGGACCTCTCGCACCCTAAGCGAGAATCATACCACTAGACCAAATGCCCGCTTGATGTTGACGTCTACAGTAAATCCTCTGATGTATGTTCTGTAATTTGATTTGAACATGAAGACAACCGGACATCACGAGATTTTCAGTTCACGGGAATCAGAAATTTGGAATCAACAGTTCTTTGTTCGCAATGGATCACCACCATGGCTCCTAGAGACCTGTATCTCTCGCTGTCTTGCATGCGACGTCGAACGGATGATCTCTGATGCCTTCATGCCTGTGCAAGGAGACGGCGGACCTGCTACCTGCCGCAGGCCTCGCTTTCTCCGTGTAATGCCTGTTGCAAGAAGCCATGGTCAATTCAAGGCAGAGAAGAGTAACTTAGTAAAGTGCTGAAATTTCTGGCAGCTGGAAAAATGCATCTCAGGGGAGACAGATTCTGTAACTCCTGTGGTGCTCAGCTCAACATCCAGCATAAGCGAACTAAACAGATTAAAGCCGAACATGATGCTTTATTCACCCGTTAATACACATTACTATTGTTCAATTCTGTGCTTCAAGCCACCTAATAAATAGATAATCACCAGCAGTATTTCTACTGAAGGCACATGCTCGGATGCTACAAGTTAACACTGGGGAATTCTCGAAGAATTAGAAGCAAATTACAGAATCCTAAACAATGGAAAACACCCCTACAAGAAACGGCATGAACACAGCACAACTTGCAGCGAACAAATGCTGACAAACAGGTGAAAGAAACACGCAGCTGACAAGAAACAAACACTCCTAAGGTACAGCCGTCCTTTAGTTGTCGACGACGAGCTTCCGCCGTTTGAAGTTCACCATCACCTGCCCCTTGATGCCGACGACCATAGCGTTCCAGTTGTTCTCAGGGAATGGTGAGACCAACTCGAACTCAAAGTTTCTCAGCAGGTGCGTCCAGATCGCCTTGATCTGCAGGTAGGCGAAAGGCTCCCCAAGGCACCCGTGCCTGCCACCACCAAAGGAGATGTACGAGAAGGCGCCTGCAGCCTTGTCCTCCTCCCTTCCGGGTCCGAACCGGTGAGGATCGTAGGAGTCAGGGTTCTTGTAAATGTGAGAAAGCCTGTTGGCAAATGCTGGGGATGTGGCAACGATGTGGCCCTTTGGGATGTCGTATTCTTTGCCTTCCTTTGTCGTCACAGTGAAGTCGTTGTGTGACTGGCGAAGCAACATGATTAGCGGCGGGTGAAGTCTGAGGGCCTCCTTGATGCACCGGTACAGGACATCCATTTCTGCCAAGATGTCATGGTCGATCTTGTCTCCATGTCGCTTCATGACCTCCTTCTGCTCATCTACGGCCTCCGCAAAGTACTGCTTGAACCGGAGCATGTAGGCCCCAGTCCAGGTTGAGGTGATGGAGCTCGTGTGCTGTCCAGCAAAGAGTGCAGCAATAAGCAGTCCGGTTACCTCACCTTCTGTGGTTGGGCGTCCATTCTTGTACTTGGAATCAATGAAGCACTGCAGCATATCTTCCTCAGATTGTCCAGAGGCCTTACGAGACTTGATGATTGTGGCAAAGATTTCTGCCAAGCGTGCACGTGCGTGGTCACGCTGCTTATGTGCAGGGATAGGAAGGTAGGGGAAGATGACACTGATTGGCTGCATTCCATTGTCAAGATCATGGAAAAGAGCAGAAACATCGTCAAAGAGCTTTTCTCGCACCTCCCTTCCCAATAAACATCTGCTGGCAGTCAGTATGATGAGGTGCTCCAGCTCATACTTCAAATCCACAGTGCCACTTTCTCCCCATTTTGAGAAGTATTCCTGCAGGTGAGTTGAATTGGCAGGTGAGATTAATCACGAAGCATATATGAAAATATATAATGAAATCAACAAAGACAAAAGAAATATTTAAGAAATCAAATGGGTTTAATACTAACAGGTTAAAATCTTAGCATGTTAATACTAGCATGGAGAAGAGCATTGAGTGTTGGGTTAAATATACAACATCTTAAATAGAGAATGCTCTGCATTTTTATGAAGCCTCTTGTGGTTTGATTATTAACATTAACAGCAAGCATGAAAACAATTAAAAACACATAAGATGGTTGCACATTATTGTAAGATGTTCTGCGGTATGTGCCTATGGCCAGAATGCTACAGCAATTTAGCATGTTATATTCATAGTGTTTCAAGCCATACAGATCCTCTTTATTATTTTCCTAAGCAACAAGGATGCTTAGATACACCTTTCCAAAGCAGTCCTGAATTAAGCTCAAAGAATCTAGTGTCATGCTTAGATACAACTTTCCAAGAACATGACAGCTAGAATGTTGATTGTCATTAGGCCAAGCTTATTGAACTTTAATATTCAACCAAAAACTTCATTCCATAATTCATATCTTCTCAAATTAATGAAAAAGTAAAAAAAAAAAAACAGCTCTCCATAATTTTCAAACCTAGCAGCTTAAATGTTTAATGATTACTGATCAAATAAGAAAACTAAAAAAGAAAGAAACCAGCAGTAGATAAGTTTTCCCCTAATATAGTAATACAAATTGTCAGTTTCCGTTTCTAGAAAACAAAAAACTATATGCAAGGAATTGTTAAAGGGATTGTATTGTTTGTGTTAAAAAATTAAGGGTCCTTCCAGAAAAGGTAGAAAGAGCCTAAAGCATCATAAACTTGCATCACAAATTCAAATACCAAAATGTCAACTTCAACCAAACACATACACTAGTACAAACTTTATTTAAAGAACCAAAGGGGAATTGAAAAGCACTAAAGGGACAAAAAAGTGACTGGCTAAAGAACAGCAGTGCACGTTTGACATCACAAAGCTATTTTATTAGTTTCAGAAGTTTACAGAGGTGGCACTCATGTCATGCTATAACTTTCAGTCTCAGTCTCTCAGAAGGGGCTAGATTTAGCCATTAGTGACCATGTATGTCTGATACTATTTAACTAATGGATATATTCTAAGTTAACTGTTATCCATATAGTAGCAAAGAAAATAGCCGCTGCTACATGATTCTAGTGACATAAAGTTCCCCACACACATCAACTAATATAAAAATGCTTAAAAAATTAACTATAGAAAGTGCTCATGGTATACCCTTTGCTCTTATAGTATAGCAAACCTTTGCCCCAAGTACCGCACTTCCCCTAAAGTTAACAGTTCAGATCCAAAAATCCATATCGATCACTCCTACAGAAAGACCTCTGAAATAACTCAACTACCATACAGAAATACAGTTTCTATTTTTTATTGAATGACCGGTAAGCAAACTGTGAGTGTGAGGTATAATAAACCCGAGTCCACAAATGTAATAAGGTACAACTGAACATCCTAGAACTATTTCATCTAGAGAAAACACAAATTCAAAAAAGTCAAATACATGTTTCTCTGATCTATGAACACAAGAGAACAAGGATCTCACCTCACAATTGATGAATTGCATCATAATCATAACCACTTCAACATTAAAGTAACACAAATCAACAAACAGAAATCGGCTCTCACCTCAGCCTCAGCAACCATCTGATCAACATAGCTGCGGAGCTTGTTAGCACGGAGCGCCTCGGTAAAGAACCGGAACTGCTCCTGCCTGATTGAGTAATCCACATCGAACACGACCCCAGGGCCGAAAGTCGGCACATTGAACCGATACACTTCCTGCTGGCTCATCTCAGACTCGTTCCCCTTGAAGAAGTGCGCAGACACCTCAGGGCCGATCAGGAACGTGATCTTGCGGGTGAGGATTGGAACTGTGAAGACACTGCCGAGGCGCGCATACTCCTTCCGAATCATGGGGATGGGGCCTTGCATGAACCGGACCAGCCCGCCCACAACCGGCAGTGCGGGAATGGTCGGCGGCAGCCGCTTGCCACGGGAGCTTAACCGCAGGAGCAGCTTGATGAAGGCGACGGTAGCCACCAGCAGGGCTGCCCCGGCGATGAGCCTCTGCCGGTTGTCTGCAAGATCCATCATTCCCTCCTGGTCCATGACAAATGTCAATTCAACTGATTAGAATCAGTCAGGGAGCAGGCAAAATGAAGCTTGGATGGATGGAGAACGAAATGTAGATGCAAACCTCGATTGTATCGAAAAAAAAGGCACTAAAACAAATGTACTACACTATGGAAAGTGCAATGCCACTACTGTCAACGGACAGGACAGAGCCGGCAGGCAGAAAGATTCGTTCCACATGGACTGCCCACAAGTAACGGGTGCAAAGCTCTAGATCAGACCAGGCAGGAGGCTGTGCAGATCACAAGAAAGCTGGGCAAAAGATTTCTTTTTTCTAATAATAACAATGACGGGAAAGTAACAGGGGAAAATGTTCTGGGGGCGACGAATAATCTCTAGGCACGCCGGCAGCCGCAATTGCGGAATTAAGCAATACTCCGATGCCATCCGAATCAAGCGATCCCATACCGCACCGATCCCAGCAAGCGCGAGACCACACCAAGATCTAAAATCAATAAGAAAACACGACGTAATCTCCTAATCCCCTGACCCATCACAGCAGCCCATGTTCTTTTCAGATCACAGGGGAACTACGAGGTCTCTCCTCTGATATGCACGGGTCAAGATCTCACCTTTGAGGTCCTTGCTATCCTCTTGTTCGTCGGGACGGGGCGGGAGTGGGGGAGACGAGTGTGGTGGAGTGGAGGACGGTGGCACGAGAGGTGTTTATATAATCGCCACTGCCCGAGTACTGGAGCTGTGGGACAGAAGGAAAAAGATTCCCAGGTTCGAAAGAGGATTAACAATGGCAGCGCGGGGAGGTTTACGGGGGGCGGAACCGCGGCGGTACCGGGGATCGAATGGAGGAGGAAGAGGAGAGAGAGTGCTGGAAGTGGGAGAGTATGGAGAGGCACGCAGGCGCAGCTGGAGAAATCTTGGGGCCCCACCTTCTTGCTTGGCTCCGCTCTGGCCACTGCTGCCGTCTTCCCCCTCTCCTCTTTTCCTCGTCACTCCCACGCGCCCGATGGCCCAGCTGATTGTGATGCAGAGAAGGAACAGGTTTATTTTTCTGATTCGCGTGTGACTGTTTGTTCTATTTAAAAAAATTCTAAAAATATTGTCATTTTGTTATATTTTGATTTATTATTAGGTATATTTTAAATGTAACCAATTTGTCTTTCTATATTTATAAAAAATCTGAATAAGACAAACGGTTAAATGCAATTTTAAAAATCAATAAATATTTACATTTTGGAACGGAGGAAGTAGATCAAAACCGAAAAATGAAATTTTAATAGTTGATGGGTGTTGGATACCTGAATTTGTAGTTAGAGGAGGAAAAATTAAACTTTGAAAACAGTTGAGAAAGGTAAAATAGACTTCTTCGTGCCAGCGAGAATGGCACTTCTAGATGTGGATCTATTTCAGTTCAAAAAGGAAAAGCAAGATCTGTATATGTATAGCACTTCTGATTATCTTAAAAAATCGAAAGTGCTTCTTGAGATGTAATAATGGTTGTAGCTCGATTGAGCCAAGATTGGACCTTTCACCATTATCTAAAAAAATGGCACTTCCGATTATGGGTCTACTTCACCCCTACAAACGAAAATTATAAATTTATTTTATAGTGGAGCACGTACATCATACATGTAGTCACTGCTTCTCGTCGTTAGCAGATCGATGGAGTGCCACATGTACACTATATGGCGGCCTAATCCTCACGTCACTATCTAAACTTCAAAATTGGAGTCATTGGTTTCGCCTAATAGCTTCCTGTTCTATCAACTGTCACCACCACGTAAGCACCTACTCCCTCCCTTGTCAAAATTGATATACCTAGAACGGTAACTCTAATTTAAAATGAACTAAAAGATTTGCCATGACGGCAAAACACTTCAAAAAATGGTTGGGTTTATCAACCATTTGTGGCAGGGAGGAGAAGCGGTGATTTGTCAAGTTGATTTCCTTTTGAGATTTGTAATTTCCATCAAAGTGATGCATTTTTTAAAGACATGAAATACACATCAATCTGATTTTTATGTTTATGATAACTGAATGTTGTTGATATGAATTGGCTGGCAGAGGCTCACAAATCTCAAATCATGCTTCAAATGTGGACCACTCCCAACTCAAGTGGCATTTGTTTGATCTGACATTATGCCTTTGGAGTTATCTGCCCCCATCCAATTATAAAAACAGAAATAAAGCTCACTACTCACCAACTGCTTCCAAGTGACAGTCACATGATATGATTGTGATTCCTCCTCACTATGCTCAGTGCAAAGAAAGATCCAACGTTTGGCTAATAAGCAATTAATCACCACGACCGTGGCACGCAAAGGTCCAATAGATCCAGACTCCACTGGACACTCCAATCCAGATTAACACTATGTGGTGAAATACAGCAGAGATGAAGAGTTGTAAAGCACAATACCACAGCAGCCAACTGTATGGGCCACATACCAGATGGTATGTTCCCAATTTGATCTGTTTCAAGTTTTAGAGCTGAGCCAAAGAAACAAAATAGCCTTGATGCCAAGAACATGTGACAGAGAATGCTATAAGATACATGCTAGAACTTCAACAAAAAATCATTAGGGAACTGCCATAGGGAGTTGCAGTGTATTACTGAGAATCATGTGGTACTTCCTTTGTTTACTCCACTCAATCATCACCCCACCCCACGTTTCTAAAGATATCCGCCTATAGCAGTGTGAACCACCATGAACTAAGCAGGTGGAAAGAGACGCCTAGTCCTTCACAGGATAAAACACCCGTCTGATTTACCTGACATGGTTGATTTACGTGCGGGAGTTTGGATTCCATTCAGCCATGCTTCATCATAAATAACATGGGCAAGAAGCACAAGTTGCTCAGAAAAAAATGCATAAAAACTCAATACAATATATACATACATTCTATTCACTTATTGCATTCCTATGAACAAAATTTAGGAAACATGCTCTACTGGTCATCAATCACATATGCTTTATCCAGCTTCTTCTCTAGTGACAAAGGTGCAGAGAAATTTAATGGTGAGAACATGTCATCATATTTGGATTTGGGAGCAGGCTTGAACTCGTAAGGGCCCACCTTAGTCCCCCAAACCTGAGAATAAGTGGACAATGTGTCAGAACGACATGCTTTTACACAGCATTGCAAACCAATATGAACACTAGATAATGCAAGAAAATTACTTGGTTGCCTTCATCATCAAAACCCTTGTCCCAGATGTGGACTTCACCATTCTTGTGGATCGACAAATCAGATGTGCAATATGATGCACCACTCTGATTTTCAGACAAGACCAAGCCAATATCGCAAACAGGAAACATAGGTGAGTTTTAGTGATCTAAGACTAAAAATGAATGACTACAACTACAAGTTTTAAAAACTCGATCTTCAGATTGACAGAAAAACAAGTAGCTCACCCAATTGTTGGGAAAACCTTCAGGCGGGGTAGATCCTTCGTATAAACAGCGTTTTCCACGTCCACATCGTGACAAATGTATGGTAGTCAGATGCTCCGCAATATCCTGCACACCAAATGTAACCATGTTAGGCCATTTTATATGCTGGGAAGTGAATATACAAGTATAATCCACTTTGTATTGGGCATTAGACATTTATAAATGCAACAATGAGTTTTACGGGAGTTATATTATAGAGGATTGGTGAGCTTCCACCTATTTTCTTTGTCCAACCAACACTATAGGTCGGGGCTGAAGCTATATAGAATGATAGGATATCTTGTAAGTGTTCAATAGCTCATTAAAAAGAGTTCACATATATTGAAGGTGTTTCAAAATAAATATTTCTGGGCTCATGAACACCATCATCTACAAAGCTTAAATGTAGTAAACGGATATTAAAAAAGAGAATTTGTTGACAATAAACAGTACAAATAGGAAACTTATTAGTACAATCCAGAAATCGATACGAACTGTCAAAAGAAAGTTTTGTGCAATGAATATTTATGTGATATTCTGTTATATCCCACTACAGTTACACTAACTTATACAAATTAAAACATCAACATGCAACCAACCACTCAACTGAAGGTCATACTGTACTTTGTGTGACAAAAAAAGAGCACCAGAAAATCATACACAGTTGTAGCTAAGAATGAGCTATGTGAAGCTATAATTGTCAAAACATGATTCTATGTAGAGTTCCACAGTGCAGATATGACTGCAGAGAGTCATGCACAACCTACCATATAATGTGCTTATAAACGGAAGTGTATGCAGATATATTTTCAGAGAATTTGTTAATTGGAAACTCCAACTGGTCCCTATACTAACATTAATATGCAAGAATAGCTTAAGAATAATTTTTTAAGTATAGTAACTTTGTTTATTATTGTAAAACATGAAATTGTCCTTCGGCAGCTATGAGTAGGTGAGTGGGAAAATCTCGAGTACTTGCATTTGAAAAAGTAAGATTCTGGTTGGACATGGCATACCGCAATTACTTCTTCTGGCTGTGGTCTCTGATCTTTTGGACGATCACAGAAATTCTTGTACTCTTCAGCATCCCTAATTGCAAACGAACTTAACTGTCCATTGGAAATAGTTCACAATGTTATATAGTCAGCTTTTTCATCAGAATTACAGTATAATTTCCTTCAATCAGTTTCTCTAAGAACAGGAACATGGATGAGTTGAAGTTAGATTCCTTCAACTCCTATTTCAGTGCTTTCTTAACGACAGGTACTGAAATTAATGGTGCTAAATGTTATTCTGCATTCAGGTAATGTTTTTTTTTCCTCGGATGGACAGCAGAACTCTGTGTCATTTCATTAAGAAGAAAAGTTTAGTACAAAGGAAGGGGGAGGCCCACTATCCAAATGACGAGCCAGCTCATAACCATTTACAAGCTACGGTGCGACCCTGAGGGGTTCTTAAATTGCCAAAAAAGAAAAGATTCATTATTATTAGAATAATCAAGACGCACAGAGCTACTGTAGAATATCTGTGTGACACTAACCAGTCAAGAGACATCACTTATTCATACCAAGCTTTTTGACAATCAAGTTTACCTAACTGGTCATCCTTGGGAAATAACAGTATGTCAGGCACAGGTATTTATAAATCGGATGCATGCATAATTAATAGTTCAATAGCAGATCGATTTTCCTCAACTGATGTCACTTTCAACAAACACGAACATAGAGGACACCAAGTAACTAAGAGCACCTGCAGTGTGTGAAAAAATGGTTCGTAAACCGAACCAACAACACTGCAGCAGTAGAACCAAAGCTGTCAAGAGGTAAAAAGCGAACTAAACTCTTGGTTCGAACCATGGTGCAAACAAGAGAATAAACAATTACTTTATCTGTGTGTTACTCGTTGGTGAGAGAAAGCTAGGCGAAGGGACACAAGGCAGCTAATTTGTTTAATCTGTTTCACTGGGACCCAACAACCGAACAAGCACTGGAGCTATCGAACATCTATCCACCTCATGAAACGATCAACTTTCGGTTCAACTTAACAATGCAGGTGCTACAATGCTAGTAAGTTCTGAGAATGCTAGTGAGTCAACTGGTTTGTACAGCAAATTCTGAGAAGCATGTCATAAATTTTGTGAAATATTCTACATGAGAAGCATGTCAAGTCATCAAATTCACACTCACCTCAACATCACATTTCATCTCCTTTGGACAGGGCTTTACCATATAGAATCTCTGCAGCAAACACGCTTATCAGTATTTAGAAAAATGCAGAGCACATAAGACAATGGAAATACAGGATAGACAGATGTTTACAGCTGAATCCAAAACAAATCCACCAAATCATCTGCTGATCTACATGCTGTTGAAATAACTGGCATATAGAGTTCTCCCGACAATCATGAAACAGCCTAGTAAGAAACAATTTTTTCGGTTTCACAATTACAGTTACATCTTGCTATTTCAGATTTTTTTTTTGTTTTCTGGAAGTGCCCTTTAAACAAGTATCAGAAACATGCTTCTCAAAGCTACAAACTAGGCATCAACCAGATATAGAAAAGAAACAATGCATATTTCAAGAATATAGCATGCAAAATGACCGTAAAATTTTTAATAAGTTTTTAGACTAACGAGAGAGAAAGAGGAAATTAGTTGTACAGGTATACTCTGAATGCTCTTTAAAGTAGTGGGATAGGGTAAAATATACCACTTGATTGTAAAAAATTTTGTTTGAACTAAATTTATTTGTACAAAACAGATTTAAGTCTGTGTAGAAATAACTCAAGAATAAAAATAAGAAATGTTACATAAGAATAAAAAAGGATAGAGTGGACAAGTACGAGTTATGGCTACAGTTTAGGAGCTACCTACTTGTCTAAATGGTTTCTCTGGAGTTCTCCAAAATGCCTGCAAAGGAAAGTATAAAATTCAATATTCCAAAAGGGCGCTATAACAAAGATGTATCAAGAGGTAATGAACATACTTGCTCAAAGTAAAGGACACTGGAACCATCCATCATTTCCGTTGCAGGGCATGTGAGCATTCTGAAAATAAAAGTAAAATCAAATTGTGAAAGGGATTAACTTGTACTTAAAAACGTCATAATCTCATGCAAAAAAAAAAAATAGAGGACAACTAAAAGCAAAAACACATGATTCTGAGTGTAAATAAAGCTTTTGCATCACAAACGCAGAAAAGCCACAATGTTTCTGCATCATAGGAGCGGTGCAGCTAATCATCACTTCTAACATGGTACTTACATCCAAGCAGGTCAAAAGACGTACTTTTCCAAACCAATAAAGCATCAAGACAGACTAGGGGCAGTAAATCAAGTCATCAAAAAGATAGTGCTCACTGCTCAAATATCCTTGTTGTAGTGTTTAATATAATTTCCAGTAAAGATAGTAAACAAAGGGATAGTCTCACCTTAAAAACAAATGACCAAATAAATCAAGAAATATGATATAAGCATACGACCCAGTTTACTCTCACATGGTGGTACTATCAATCATCATTACAGAAGATACGAAAGAGAGTAGGATCACCAGTTTCCAGTTAGAAAAAGAAACTGCAACATATCAGCATAGCAATCAAGTTGTTAATCCGAGAACTTGACCAAACCGCTTTGTTTAATCTGTTCAGATGATTCTTTTGGGTAAAGTATCAAAATACCAGATAGGAATTATGCATTTGATAAAGGTTCCTTTAAATACATATAATATGATCAATATTTTGTTCAATGTAATAGTACAAGAGGAAGTAGCATTTTTCCCATGTGCTTTATCCATGAAGGAAGCATACAAGGAGATTACAGGACAGAGCCCTTCAACCATCAACAATACATTTACACATCAAACTCCTTGTACATGCAGCTTCCACTGCATGTATGTTAAGATTAATTATGGTGCTTTACCCGAACGTTTGTTGACATAGCATCCAGAAAGTTCATAACCGAACCAGTTCCCAATCCATTTCTAGAAGTTGACTGCCCTCTATAAAGTATCAACTATTGCAATTCATACTACCATACGATCTCCAGTGCACAATGAAATTCAAAACCCAGCAAAAAGAAATTCAATTGAAGAATGTGCAATGTTCAGACCAAATATGTATGTTAACCAGTTTGCACATTCAATTTTAGGGCCATACAGAAACTTGTAAAAAAATGGGCATTTATTAATCCAAAGCTAAATATCACAAGCCTGTTCCTTGAGAACAATCATGTGTAGTGTTTTAACAGAACAAGATAACGTTGTATGATTAGCAGGAACCATCAGGCTAACAACATGAACCCTAATAAAATAGACAGTGGAAACACTGGCACGCATAAGAGAAATGCAGTGCTTCTGTAGGACACAATGCTCACCTCAAATTGAAATAGTTGTCAGGATCCTTCCTCGCCTGCTCCCTGGAGAACTGCACATCAGCCCAACAAACACATGAACCAGTCACGTCTCATTACACACCAAGACGCAAACACTTATCTCATTTCGTTTCGAATTGGGGAAATTTCCTCCTGGTAAAACGGATAAGACGGAATTTTCCCGACTAGTTCTTGGCGTGGCCGCATCGAAATGCCCAAAGGAACCGAAGAATTTGGGAGGAAAATAGCTCACTCACCTTCTCGCCGGAGAGCGCGTCGGCGACGGCGCGCGCGTGGTCCCACCGGGTGGTGGAGCGGCGCAGCCGGCGGAGCAGCAGGACGCCGCCGACGACCACGAGCGCCTTCAGCACTGCGCCTCTCACCACCCCGCCGACGCCTCCGCTTCCCGTGTCCTCGCCGGAGCCCATCGTCGGGGGTTCCACGGCGGACTCGCGGGGACCAGGGGGACAGGTGGTGGAGGTGGAAGAGGAGCCAGTGTAAAATTCACACATTCTACAGGGGGTTAGCGGGAATATGATAAAGCGTTGCTGATTTTTCTGTGGACAATGAAGCTCCTCAGGCTTAATCCGTTAGCGGAAAAATTCCAAATTCCGGTAGGCTTTCCGTTCGTTTTTTGGAGCATTGTGAGTGCATCACTGGATAGTAATGCCATATAAAAACGAGTACATTCTGGTTGAGATTTTTTTGCTTCATAGCAAAATTTGATACAAACTTTAACATTGTGATTTTATACTACTTCCTCCAAAGCTACACGGTCTGTACTTACTTTCTGCATGATAGACTTATACTTTTTTTCTTTCTACAATGATGTTAGACATGATACATATATATCTCAACAGGACTAAAGAAATGTACTACTCCCTTACTAAATTGTTGTCGCTGTTGACTTTTTTGTTAAGTTTGACCATTTGTCTTATTCAAATAAAGTTTAACAAATGTCATATATTTTGTTGGAATATGTTTTATCACTAAAGAAACTTGAAATGTAGCATATTACTTTTTGTATTTGAAGAAATTTTTTAAATAAGACGAATGGTCAAACGTCACAAAAAAAGTCAATGACTGACAACAATTTAGTAAAGGAGGGAGTACCATCTAAAGATAGTATAACTCCAAGTAACAAGAAAAAAAATTCAATGCTATAGTATAAAATAGTTTTGCCGAATGGTACATAACTATATCTTCAAGGCTAACTTTAGTATATGCTAGGTAATTGAAAAATATAATGACACTTAGACAGATATGAGACGTCTAATCATCATCCTCAGCACTTGCACTGCTCCAACACTTTGAAACTGATCGACAGATAAGGGCACAATCCTTACCTCGGAGCCACAGCAGCTTTCTTGGCCTTCCAGATATCTTCCTGATCATCCGCTTGCACCTGCACCTTGTACATAACCATGTACGGTGTAAGACCTGAAAATTATGTCCTGTTAAATTCAATCAGGCTCTTTGACTAAATCTGGTGATCATCACATTCTTCAGATTGTCATGACGATATTCTGGCATCACCTGCAGAAATCGACCCGACCTAAGATCTCGAAATATTGAATCGCGTCTCAGCTTCTAACATGAAACCTGCACGTTTTACTGTTGGTCATTGATTACTCATGAAAGGGAATGCTAGAATGTCAGCATGTGGAATCACTAATAGTAGTCAAACAGTGACAAAGCTACGACAAAGTCATCGTGCTTAAGTGGCAACCATATGACATGTTATTGGAACGTACAAAGATCATATATTTCAAATAAAATGTATTTGAACAGAGCAACAAACCTTGTATGCTCTGCGCAAAAGGTGAGTCGTTAGTAGATGTTATAAGGCAACATATCCTATGAGAACCAGGTTCTCGTGAAGCTATGTGAACTTCAATCTAGCTCACATGATGTTGATTCAAGGGGATAGGTGGGAGGGGTAATTTGCAAAAGTGTGATTAAGTGGACGGTGATTTTACAAATCCCCTTCCACCTAAATTCATGCACCATATTGGATCAAGATCATGTGGTCCATATTGGAGTTCTCACACCAATCTAGTTCTCATAGGATACGTTATCATGTTATAAATGAGAGAGGACCGAGTAAATCCTTGAACATTTTCACTAAGCTAGCGTTTTGGCAAAACTTACACGCAAGATCAAAGTCTCCTGCAAGGCAGGAGAGGAATCCAGGAGGGAATGAAAACCAAACTAATAAGATAACCATAACCGTAATAAGAGAAACCTGCTTTGCATAATTAGTGTCCTCTCCTCCCATGCCAAACGGAGACGAGTGTTTCCATGGGGAGAATAAAAAAATGGAAAGCCGAGACATGGGCCGGCCCATCTGTACAAGCGCCTCCGCGCTGGAAGGGAGCCGGGCAGATGGAGCCCAGGAGTTTCATGGGCCTGGAGGCACGCCCTAGGACGGCCTTTCGGTGGCCGCGGCCCGAGGCAGGAGTTCAGCCCGTGGTCCACGAAGGATGGTCCATGGCCGAGTAGAGACCATGCACACCGAGCCAAACTGCCAACTGACCACTGCATCACCACCGGCCGCGCACGCGTCTCGAGGAAGAAGAGGAGCACGAGCACGAGCATTGCTGCTCCAGGCAGGCCACCATGGCCACCATGCCTCCTCCCTGCTGCTTCTGAGATGCTACAGGAGCAGGGCACGAATCCCTTTTCCTGGTGGGCCCCATCTCCCTGTGGGGCTTCACGTGCCGGCCACGCGCTCACGCGACCAAGGAGAGAGCTTGCTAGCGCATCGCCCGGTCCACGGCTGGACTTTTTTTTTTTTGATATATGGGGCACAATAAGTACTTGGTTTTACGAATTTACTCCTACACTCATCGATTTCAATCGATGCACATTTCACTTTAGGGGGACTTGAGATCAATTTCTATCCCATGTTCCTCCAACAAGCCTAAAAGTTGATTAGAGATATGTAGATGCCCATTGGGCTTGTTCATGGTCTTACCCGAGATGAGGTAGATTTAGCGTCTATTTCATTGATACCTAAGTTTACCATAACTAAGTTTAGTCAAGTGTGACTAACAGATCATAAGTCACGAGTGTGGTAAAGTTAGGCACAAAATTAAGAGTGACATTTGGGTCAGATTACTAAAAATGTGTGGCTTGTTGTCACAAGCTGTGGCAATGAACCAAACAGCTGGCTAAGAATATGCGACGTGACTACGTTTAGACGTGGTTGCCTAAAAATCTGCGGCGTGACTAAGCTTAGACGTGGCAAAGCTAGACACCAACCAAACAAGACTAATACCATGTTGTTAAAAGAGAACAAACTTAAAAAGTCACAACTAAATGTGTAGTCATCTTAGGTTAATCTTTTTATGCGAAGCAAGTAAAAAATGTTCAAGTATGTAATAGGGTGTAAGGGTAACAAATCTAAGTACAATTTGTATTAATACTTTTAGATACAAATATGTCATCATATTATATGTTTGCACTACAAGATTGCAAGAACAATAAGCAAGATTGGAATCTTGATGTAAGGTAGATTCGGGGCACAAGCCCCTTTATTAAATCCATGAATGTCTGCCAATATGTATTTTCACAACTTCTCTATCCTATACTCCCTTGAGTTCTCTTTCGTCCCGGCAAATTCTGAGATTACAAAACAGAAGTCATTTTCATAAGTTATGTTTTATTTGGATGTATTTGCCGCCACGCGGAGTAAAGACGTGAACTCCAGAGAGAGAAATTTAAATGTCCGGCGCGAAAAAGAGAAGGACTAAACCTGAACTCGGGGTTGAACTCGTGACCTCACACTTGAAAGAAATTAATTGCATCTTGGTATCCTAAATTTTATCCTAAACGTCCTAAATTTTGAAAAATACTTCCCTCGTTCTTCTTCTGTAATATTATTTGTGAGTGTAACTCTAATCAAGGAAAATGGAAATAATTAAATAAGGCTAGAATTATATTACCATATAATATGAGGCACAATAAGTACTAACTATTGTTTTTTGAATTTACTTCTACTCAACGATGCGAATCAACAGTTTATTTTACGTAGTACTTGAGCTCAATTTCTCTCGCATGTTCGTCCAACAAAGCCTGAAAGATGGTTCCAGATGTGTATATGCTCATTTTGGCTTGCCCTTGGGTTTAGGATCGGGCAGATTTAATATCATGTTGTTAAAAGACAAGCAACTTAAAAGTCACACTCAAATGTGAGTTGTTCTTTTTGTGTGAAGGGAGTAAATAAGTATTTGCTTTAAGAATGTGTACGAGTGAAAATAATTATTGGTAATGATAATTTTGGATAAAACAAGTCAATATTATATGTTTCTACAGGATGACAAGAAGAATAAGCAAAGCTTGAGCTCTTGATGTAAGGTAGACCGGGGCACAAGCCCCTTCATTAAATTCATCATGAGTGATCGCCTATATGTATCTACATATCTTTTAAAAGTGCAACCCACTACTTCTATTTCTCTCAACTGTGGTTGAGCCATATCATCTAAAATTTACGTTCTCTCTTTCTCCCGTTCCAGACCCACCGTCACCTCCTTACCTCTCCCACAAACCCACCACGCCTTTAATCACGAGACCATCACAATTAATAACAGTAACTTCTGCCATTCCTTCCGCCCATCATGACTCATGAATCAAATATTCATGGGAAAATGGCTGCTATTACTCACAAATTAATAGCCTCTTATTGTGCTACTCGACTACCTCCACTACCTGTAGATATATATGTCACTCACCCCATGATCAGAGTGCATGACCCTTTGGTTTGTCACAATCTGGCTTTCCTTTTATAAGAAATTGAGAGTCATTAATTTCCTGCATATGACTGCATCTCCCTATCGTTGAAATTTTTCATCATATATTCTTTCTCACCGATCTAATTTGCTTTGCATGTAGTCCATCTATATATATCTTGCCTGTACATACTAAATCACCTGCAGCTGCTGTTATAAGTTCATGGTTTAGTCATTACAAACACGTGGTTTGACATTTCCATATCTCCCCTTTTGTTTTATGTCTATATGATTTTTATTTACACATTTTTAGGGATCTAATTCACAAAATAGATCATTGCAAGTTCATTTATGATATGATTTTGATTGGTACTCCAGACTTGGGAAATAAAGATGATGACGTACTTAGGAGGAGTCTGCTAAGTGATCTCGCAATGGTTTATTGAAATGCTCCTTTTTATTTTATGAGATTACCAGCATATCACTTGCAGTTAAATTTTACTTTTATTTAGTTCCCCAAGATTTCTTTTGTACTTGCACATCTATAGAACACTTTGGCAAGAAGCAAATTTCCTGCACATAATTTGTTTTTGGAACGTGTACTTACTGGATATAAAGCTCACGCTAACATAAAAAAAAGATATCATCAGCTACGTTTACAGAATTTGCTTAAATATATGACTGATAGCTTTATTTCTAAATTTATAAAACGTTGTTTTATTTTAACTATTGAGTCAATCCTTGGCTATATCATATATATATATGCAAATATCCCGCAGCACCGGGCGCGGGATATTCATCTAGTTTCCACCATTTGTCTGTCCGCTGTAGTTTGCGTGTGTGTACCTTTCTCTCTCTATTGTGCGTACGAGATAACATGACAAGACACGTTGCATGATGCATGATCGGTTGGAGAGAGAGAGGGAGGGACAATCCCCCTTGTGATCGATTCCACATGCAGAACAATTGCACCGATAGTGTCATGTGAAGAAAAATACTGTAGACCAGGACTTTGTCGACACGGCTGTGCTCAGCCGTTGACTCTCCGCGTCCAGGAAAAGGAAATCCAGATGACAAAGACCCCAAGTTGCGTCCCGGTCTTCCTTATCATGACTGATGGTCGTGGTTATTTCCCCCGTGCAATGTAAATGAATGACGAAGGGTGCGTTCGTTTCCAGGCCTCTAAAAATTAGACGGGTCACATCAAAGAGAATCTTACTATTTAGTAGTATTTTTATTAATTTAATGACAAAACCTATGTCACGACTCCCCTCTAATTTGTGAGACGAATCTAATGATCATAATTAATCTATGTTTTGCTACAGTAGTACTACAGTAAATATCTTCTAATCACACCTTAATTACACTCGTTGGATTCGTCTCGCGAATTAGATAGGGAGTCTGCAATTAGTTTTGAGATTAGACTTTATTTAGTACTTCAAAATAACAAAATTCTCTTTGATGTGACCCTCTAAAAATTATATGGGTGGAAACGAACGCACCCAAAGACCCCAAGATGCAGCGGTGCATATCCGCATGGTAGGTGTGCGTCCATCCACCGAGCACGACACGTGTTGCTCTCGATCAAAGGCCCATCCGGCACTCCCGAGCTGCGCCCGTGACGTCGATGCATCGTGCCACTCCCGAGCTGCGCGGCACCTGTGCCTGTCCGAGCGGTCAAGAAAACAAGACCGGAGACCGGCGGGCACGGCGCCGGGGGAATGGATGGACCGATAAGCGACGCGTCACTTGTGCGAGATGACTTTAGGGGGTGTTGTTTTATGGAGCTAAAGAGGGCTAAAGAGGCTAAAGGGTTAAAGTTAGCCTCAAAAAACAAACATGTGGGTTAAAAGGGGTTAAAGTTTAGGTTTTGAGGCTAAAAGGTGGGGCAAAAGAGGGACTAAACTTTAACCCCAAAAGAGACACTAAATTTTTGCCTCAAAACTTTAACATGCTAAAGGAAACGAACAACCCCTTAGAAATGTTCGTTTTATGGGGATAAAGAGGCTAAAGGGGCTAAAGGGCTAAAGTTTAGCCTCAATAAATAAATATGTGGGCTAAAAGAGGCTAAAATTTTGCCCTTGAGGCTAAAAGGTGTGTAAAAGATGGGCTAAACTTTTGCTCCAAAAGAGACACTAAACTTTTAGCTTAAAACTTTAACATGCTAAGGACATGTACAAAGGAGAGTCTATTGTGGTTTTTGGGCACATGTATCTAAGAAAAAGATACGAAACAACTCTAGTCATACAAAGGAGAGACTCTACATGCCGTCTTTTAATAAATATATATATTACTGATTGTATGACATAAATCGTCTCTTCACATGTATAACGGTGTTAAGAGTTGTCTCTTATAATGGAACACGTGATAGAGACCGTCTCTTCGTCAAGAACCCACTCAGTAGTCTTTTCAAAGGATAGAGGGGTTAGTTGTAAAAATACACTGCCACATCAGCTCAAGAACCCGTTCATTAATTAACGTTGTATATACCCTAAAAGAAACGAACAGTCCCTTTATCTCTTGCTTGTCTTGTGATGGCTGATCTTCCGTTCGCTTCCGGTTAGAGCATCTCCAACGAGTTCCGAATAATTTTACTCCAAAAAACTGGTTTTAGAGAGTTGCTCTATCTATTGGGAGTAAAAAGAAGACATGCAGTCCAACCGTTCCCAATAATCGTTTCCTAAATAGTTCAAATATCCTTTAGGGAGTAAGAATTAGGTGGCTAAATGTAGCAACCTTTAGGCCATGGGTTGGGAGTTGGTAATTTAGCAACCTCATATAGGAAAGGATTGGAGAATGATTTTTATTAATCACATCCTAAATTTTCATTTAGCAATCTTATTTAAAAAATGGTTGGAGATGCTCTTAATGAAATAGATATTCCAACTCAAAAAAATGTACCGCAGCCTGAATCGTTAACACACGAATACACGATGCACCCCGTCTTCACCTCCCTCGGGTTCACCACCTGCGAGGCCCATCACTGGGGCCCGGCTCTACCCGCGGCGTCACGTGCCGCGCGCCGTCGCTCCCGTACCGCGCCCGCCGGAACACCGGGCACCAGATCTCGTGCGACCGCAGCGGATCCGGCCCCCACCCAGGATTATGGGATCGCGCACAGATATACACGGGATTAGTAGCGGTAACCGTAGGAAGAGCAGGGCGATTAGTGGGGTCCCCACGAGCGGGGACCCACCCGTCATCGACTGTCGACGTCTACAGCTACAGTAACACGGTACACGCCCGGTAAAAGTTCACAACCGTCCGGGTCCACACGTACCAGCTCTCGCTCTTCGCGCTATCCCGCTCTTAGAGCAAGTATAATAAGGTACAGTCAGCTAGCTAAATAACTGTCCACGTCACATAAATCCTAGGTGGAGGAGTGAGAAGGGAAGAGAGAGAACAGAGCGGGCGTTTGGTGAGTCGCTAGCGGAAGCCGGCGGAAGGGAGTTCTCCAAGAAAATGAATGCCTTCCAACCAATAGCCGTTCGTTACATGCAAGTATTAAATATAAAATATTCAACCAAGGTAACCAGCCCACTTATGCATGCCTCATTGATGATGTTGTCGGATGACCTGGCAGTAATATTTCGCCAGCAACTGGCGCCTCTATTAGCCATGCTCTTATCGTGGACGATGACGTGCCGACGACAGAGTGGGAGGTGGCCCACACGTGGCCTGGTGGTGCGGTTCGGTCGGTCGGGGCGCGGGGCATGCCGCAGAGTCAAGCCTTCCCGGCTTCCCGTCCTCTGCCGTTCCTTTTCACCCTCCCCTCCGTCGTGCTTCTTTTACGATCATTTGTTTCTGTTTTTAGAGAAAAGGCAAACCGCCCTGCTTTATAGAGAAGGCAAATCATTTGTTTCTGTTCACAAACGAAAACCAAGTTACTGTCAAAACAGTTGATTTTCACTACTCACTCCAGTCCAAAAATATAAGGATTTGTTGACTTTGACATTTCTTGTTTGATCACTACGTCTTATTCAAAATATTTATACAAATAAAAAAATAAAGAAAACGTACTTAAAATATATATAAGAATAAAGTAAATTGTAATAAAATAAATATAATTCTAACAAATTTTTGAATAAGACGAATGGTTAAACGAAAAGTGTGAAAGTCAACAAATCTTTATATTCTTGGACGGAGGGAGTATTGGATAACTTTTAAAAAAATCCCAAAATCAAAAGTCACTAGAACGATTGTAACTACCAAAACAATCCGGTTTTCGTTACTAGAACAATTGGTTTCTTAGAATTCAAATTCAAAAACAAATGCTTTGATGTAGGATATCTTTTCGTTTTCTTTTTTGAAAACATAGAATATCTTTTTATTTGATTAACCACTTGGATTCGATCTCAGTGGACCAGTTTCGTCGTCTCACGCTGATGCTCCGAAGTGGACGCAATTCCATGGATTTGAAGAAGAAATCACCTCAAGTCTGAGAATGAATCCTCAAATCAGAGACGGGGTTCGCAGATGGACGCGAGACGCCCATCGCGCCGAGGCCGGGGACAAGCACGCAACGTTGGCGGTGTGGTGGCGGGCGCGCAACGACGGCGCAGGAATATATGTCCCACCCCCACGTCTGATGAAGCCAGGGCGATGGATATTCGCTCCCTGGCCGCCGCCGCCGCCGCCTTCTGTCTTGGCCTCGGCCACGGGAGGAGTTTCCATGGTGGAAGAACAGAGAACTGACACGGCCCGCGACGTGGATCAGCGGCCGCGCGCGCGATACGCACGAGGGCAGCTGCTGGCGCACGGGTCGGAATCGGAACATGCGCGAGTCAGCACGCTGCCCCGCAGCCGGCGGCCACGTGCCACCGAAACCTTGGACGCGTTTGACCCACGCAACGCATGCCCGCCACGCGGCGTTCGTCATCGACGCACCGCTGACCGGGCGGGAGGGTGACGCCCGACGCTGCTCCGGAGGCGGCGGAGGTCGCCGCCGCTACCATCGCTCGTCCGTTGGCCCCGGCCCGAGGGCACGGCAGGGATCGGTAGGGCGTAGTAGTAGGCCACGACCGCGTGGCCGGCACAGGGAGGGGCCCACCTGGAAAAAGGAAAAAGCCTGCGGTGGGCCAAACTCCTCCTCCGCCTCACGATCCGTGCCCTGCTCCTGTAGCATCTCAGCGGGCATGCTGGCCTCGAGACGCGCGCGCGGGGCAGTTCACGGTTTTGGTTCGGCGTGCGTGGTCGCGACTCTTCATCATCCATGGATGGACCATCATCGACCACGGCCCGGACGACGACGGGGCTGGACCACGGCCATGGCGACACCAGAGCCTACGACTAGGAGCCTCTCTACACGGTGGAACGCCCGCGCATCGCAAGGAATTAATCGCCGGCCATGGCTCCGACAGGGAGGAGCCGTGCTATTCCACACTAATCGGCTCCAACTGAGCTACAGCATTTTAGAGCCAAGCTGTGTTTGGAGGAACGGAGGAAACGAAGCTTTTCTTTCTTATGAAAAGCGTTTCTTTCCTCCACAAAATGGAGAAAATAAAACATCTAATCATACCTCATGGAAAAATTTCTTGCGTGTGAAGAAGGAGCATATCTGCCATGGTAATTGCCTACTCGTGAGGAGGTCACCCTAGCTTCCTTGCCGTTGTTGCTCCTCGAGCCTTGGGGGTAGAGCTCCGGAGGATGAGAGATGAATGGAGGGGAGCAAGGAAGGAGATAAGCTAGTAATCTCGCTAGTAAAAAAATAGTTTAGGCACCTAACTGTTGCGACTATGTGAGCTACAATAATGTACTCTCTCCTGTCACTATTAGAGTTGGGTACGGAAGTTAAGGAGAAGTAAATAGGTGGATGCATTTGAAAATGAAGAGGAGAGAGATAGAGATAAGATGTAGTTAAGAGAAGGAATATTACATTGAGAAGAGGAAAATGTGCATTAGAAAGCGAGAATAACATGTAATTTGAGAAAAGTTAAGAACTCTAGAATGACATCTATTGTTGAACGGAGGGAGTATTAGATATTTCAATGTTAGTATCTACTAGTAAATAGTAGGAATGAATAATTATGAAGTGCAAATGGAGATTACTATTGAATTTATATGCGTTAAATAATGATAATATAGCTTTTAATAATTTAATTTAAACGTATTAATATTTATGTCCCTATGTTTCTATTCTACATTTCCAACACTAAAGGTTCCTCGTTCCTCTGTTTTGGATTTTTGTGGTTTCTTTTTGTTTCTTGATTCCTATATTTTCTTTGTTCTTTTTTTTTCCTATTCCTGTGTTTTACATTCCTTTATTACTTAGTCCTTTGTCTGGTAAGTTTTTAGTTCTGTATACACGCCCGATACCAAACATTGTAATATGATCCTGTCCCCAAACCAAGCCACATGAATAAACGAAGCTCAATTACCGGAACATAACCTGTGCCCGGTTTCTCTTCGGTATTGTACCTAGAAACTGCAAGACCGGGTTACGCTGTATTTGGTACATATCTCGGACCAGTTTATGCTACAACTTATAGCTTATGGTAGCATAAGCTGTCTCATAAACGGTTTATTATGAAACACATCAGAAGCAGCCTTTTCTTTTGTACTAGAGAGATAAAACATCCAAAACGTTGGTTTTCCAACTTATGCACTCATTTCACGAGTCATAATCAGTTTCGATCAACTGGTTATACAATAATAAGCTAAATAAATCACATAAGCAGTTTTAACATATATAACCTACGTAAGCATAAGCTTATACTAGTATATACGAAACACTATCATCGGAGGAACATAATCCGGTGCTCACCAAACGTTGACAACACAATCCTGGTGGGTTGTAGCTTGCTGTCTCTGCTCTACACACCGGTGGTAGCTGCCCCCGATATACTAAACACATAGAAAAAGATGATCAGCAAGCGCCGGGTACACGCAATGCCCAGATCGTGTCTCGCTGCGAGCAAACACGCGGACAGCCGTGTCGTTTTGGTCACCCCGATCTGTGCATGCGAGGAGCAGGTCCGCTGGATCGTATACTATACTACTAGACACGATGAAAAACAGTTGTTTATTCTCAGATCACACGACGTGGTGCCCGGGAAGAAGAAGAGGATCTGGCTTTCGGGAATCGGGAGAACAAGAACACGAGTGATAGTGATAAATCGGAAGACACAAGAATCGGTGGCAGGAGGGGGCTCTACCTCTAGTCTAGCACCTAGTAGTAGAAAAGCAGACGGCGATGGCGATCGGCCAAAGCCTAGCGTGCGTCCTGCTCACTGGACACGCGCGGATCAGCCGTGTACTATACAAATAATAAACCAAACCAAAAGTGAGTGAGATACGAGTCCAAAAGTGAGTGAGATCCGAGTGGACTCGTGCGTTTTTTTCCCGGTTAGCAGTGCCGTGCTGTGTGTGAAAACCGCAACCGATTCTCCCTGTCTCGCTGCCACCAAGCACCATCCCTTATCTTTTCTACTAACCGCTTCGGTTCGATCGTGTCGTGTCTCGCTTTGGACCAATTTCGTGCGCCTCGCGCCGTCCCAGGCAAGCAAAGGCAAAACGAACAAGCTCACGGCTGACCGGCCGCTCCTTTTTAATTATCTTTTCTTGACCTTGCAAATTTGCAATTACCAGGCAGTTCCATGGATCTCAAGCTGAAATTACCTGCGCAAAGTCTGAATGCCTCTGAGGCCCCGTTCGTTTCCACCCTCTAAAATTTAGATATCTGTCACATCAAAGAGAATCTTACTATTTAGTAGTAATTTTATTAATTTAATAATAAAACCTATGTCGCGACCCCTCTAATTTGCGAGGCGAATCTAATGATCCTAATTAATCTATGTTTTGCTACGGTGATGCTTACGATAAACATCTTCTAATAACACTATAATTATCCTCGTTGGATTCGTCTCGTGAATTAGATAGGGAGTCTGCGATTAGTTTCGAGATTGAGACTTTATTTAAGTACTTCCGAAAATGATAAAATTCTCTTTGATTTGGCCTCTAAAAATTAGATAGGGGAAACGAACAAGCGCTGACTCTGTTGCCCGAAACGGGCGAGCAGCGCGGTAAAGGCGACGGCGACGACATGTGGGCCCCGCGTGGCCTCTGATTCCTCGACACGTCCCGCGAGCCCACCAAAGCCCGCCCGACGCCTCAGCCTGCCAATGCTGCTGGACTGCTGGCCCTTTCGTGGGCCTCACCGCCTTTTTTCTTTCCCGTTCCTGATCCAACAGACCAACACCCAACAGAGACAGGCCACGGCGGTTTCACTCCGCTTTCCCCCGCGCTCCCTCAGCCGAGATTACCGAAACTGGGCGGAAGCGGAACAATGCGCTGCCGTTTCATGAAAAACGCCAGCGACAACCGAGGTGTAGGGAAGCGCATGTACTATAATAAAATTGCTCAACCATGCGTACCACTAACGTTTTGTAATTGCGGGTATAATGAAGATCCACATGTAAGAGGCCAGCACTTCTCTAATAATCCAGTACTATGTGAACTAATAGCAGTGCTTACTACTAGTAACAAAGATGGCGAATCGCGAATGCAATAACAGTCTTATTGAAAAGCGAGGCCGGACCAGTTTATTTGTTTCGGGCGGACGCGGTAAGAAATGTGCATGAAAACCGAGCTGTTCCAGTTTTGTGAACCTCAAGCGAATCATCACCGGCATCCTATATCAAGTGTTAAAACGCACTTCCATCGTTCTATTGTATCCTTCTAGTTTCGGGGTTTACTTTGATCGTTACAACGATTCCGTATTGTTCTAATTAACTTGAATTTTATAACACTGTTTTAAATTAGCATGTTATAGCTTCGCTATAGCCGCGCTATAGCTTTTGAAGATAGATGCCGCTAAATATTACTGCTAACTCCACTTTTCGGTTAAATAGCACCGCTAATTATGCCCGCAAACTCAGCTATAATTGGGATTGATTTATGTACCAGTTATTTATGATTCATAGCTCTAAGTCAAACCGAGGCGATGCATTTGGTTGTTCATAGTCCATATGATAGTTACCTTTTTTTATTATGTGAATTGCCGGACCACTAAGAGATTTGGTAAATACATGCTTGAATATTGGCATGCATTTATTAAACGAGGGTTCAAATTGATAGAATTATTATGTTTTAGAGAGGGAAAAAATCCTCATGGCTAATATAGCTTTTTTGATAGCACTTCGCTAGATTCTAGAGCCTGTAAAGGAAAAATAATTACCACAAAGACAAACATTTATTCTTTTGTTCATACAATTTCATATTTTTTCTATTTTTATTGGTTATAGTATGCAAAGTAATAGCGAACGAAAAATAACGAAAGCATAAAGACCGGAACACAGGAGTCTAATTCAATTATTGGTGTTCTCCCACTACTTATGCGAGCAAACAATCGTTTTCATCGGACCACCATGAGACAAATCGATGTTTATTAAAAAAAAAGTGTGTACTTACCATGTGTACGCTATAATTTAATCAAGCGGGAGTATACCAAATTTCTCCTTTCTCGTCAAATTCACACGCACGCACATGACACCGCCCATTAAAAATTCGACACAAAAGCAGCCCCCTCTGCGGGAGGCAGCAGAGGATCCGGCCCTCCCAACAGGAATATTTATTGCACCAACCCCTTGCCTGCAGGAGCGAGACAGCCCCACGCTCCCCTCGGACCCAAGCCCGGCCCGTCCGAGCCCGGGCCCGCCTCCCACGAAATTATTACACCCCCTCCCTCAACGGTCGCCTCACCTCCCCCATTCCGCGCGGTAACGTCACCGCCTCGCTTAAAGCTCACACACGTAACGCGCGCGCCCGCGAGGGACGGGGAAGCGGAGGAGGCTACTACTAGCACCACCGCGACCGCGAGCGAAGTGACGTCGCCTTCTTAAAATCTCTCTGCGACCGCGAGCGAAGTGACGTCGCCTTCTTAAAATCTCTCTCTTTCTTCTCTCTCTACCCGAGCGGAGCTGTAAAAAATTTGGGAAGGCGGAGAGGGGGAAGGGAGCAGCGGCGACCGGCGAATCGGAGGGGAATTCGGGCGGCAGGGCTCGGTCCGGCGGTGAATTCGTGCGATTAGGGCGCGGATCAGGCGGCGGCGGGGGTGATTGGGCGCGCGGAGGCGCCGCGGATGTGAAGATCTGGTGGCCAGGGGATGTCTGCTTCGGCCGCGGCTGCGGCTGCGCAGGCGGCGGGTGGAGGAGGAGGGGAGGCGGCCAGGGGGATGGCGCTGCGGCGAGAGGTGAGTTGAGTCGGTGTGGGTTTTTGAAGGGTCTGGTATGTGGGTTTGGGTTTTGGCGGGCCCTGACATGGGTTTTGGGTTTGCGGAGGTGGCGGAGGGGCGGCGACGGAGGATGGGATGTTCACGGAGCTGTGGAACCTCTGCGCCGGGCCGCTGGTCACGGTGCCCAAGGTCGGGGACAAGGTCTACTACTTCCCGCAGGGCCACATCGAGCAGGTGAGCACGAATCAGCGTCCCAATCCCGCGGCGGAGGCACTCGCGCCGCTGGTTTTGCCGGTCCGGTTTGGTTTCCCAGTGCGGTTTGTGCCGGGGTGTCGGGATTTTTGGATTTGTCGCGGTTCTTGGTGATCACGGTTCTGACGCATCAGCCTGTCCGAGAATTCGGTTTCCTTGTGGACCAAATTCTGGTCGCACGAGTGCTTCTCGTGAAATTTTCGAGTTTGTGGTGCTCTTCTTGGTTGAATTGGGGTCTTTGGATCGCTCCAATTTTCTCGGGAGCTGGCTGTTCTGGCGCTAAATATGATCAATTTTAAACTCCACATCAGTTGACTTACAGATGCAGCTTCTTGGTTCCTCTTTCTTGTTTTTGAATTTTTTTTTTGGTTCAGTAAATTCTGGGTACCTGCTGCTGGCCCCGGACATGTCACAGTTTTCCCTTCCTTGTTTTACTTCCTTTTCGATGCACTAGTTTGGGACAATTTGAGCTGCGTCAACCTCGTCCACTGATACTGCACTGCACGTCATGCAGTCCGGGTAGTTTTCCATCTAGCGCCGAATTTCTTCCCGTTGTTGATTTTGCTGAGATATTTTCTTTGATGCTCTCTGTTTTGAATGTTTCCATGCACGCCAGTGATAAATGATGATTCACGTCCTAGTTCCTGCGATTTGACAGGAAAAAGACTTGTCTTTTAGGGGCTAATGATACAATTCATATTGTGGATTTCAGGTGGAGGCATCGACCAACCAGGTGGCCGAGCAGCACATGCAACTGTACAATCTCCTATGGAAGATCCCCTGTGAGGTCATGAACGTTGAACTAAAGGTACTCCCACAAAAGACCTCTTCTTGCATCTTGCAAATTGTGCTTTATTATCCAATTATACATTGTGTTACATTGTCTTGTTTTTATAGGCCGAGCCCGACACCGATGAGGTCTATGCTCAGCTCACTCTACTTCCTGAATCCAAGGTATGCTATATCTTTTCAGCTTCCACACTCTGCTCCATACCAAGATCTGGCAAATTGTTTGATCAGCTTCATCGGTTAGTTTGGTGTATAGCAGCAAGAGGAGAATACATCTAGTGGGGAGGAGATACCTGCTGCGCCTGCCCCAGCAAGGCCACGTGTACACTCATTCTGCAAGACATTGACAGCCTCAGACACAAGTACACATGGTGGCTTCTCGGTGCTCCGACGCCATGCTGATGAGTGTCTCCCTCCACTGGTTAGCATGCTGAAATTTTATTCTGTTGCTGTTGTAGGTCTGCTATTTGTTGCTAGCGGTAGTGATTATCTTTGCTTTTGCTTCTTGGTCAGGACATGAGCCGTCAGCCTCCAACACAAGAGCTGGTTGCCAAGGATCTACATGGTGCAGAATGGCGCTTTCGCCACATTTTCAGAGGTGATCTCTCATCACATTTGCTCACACCAGTAACCATTGCTAGGGACATCCATTACACTAGCTTTTGTTTGTACTACAATGTAAAAACAGTTTTCGTATACATTAATGGCTCCTTAACTTGATCTTAAATTGGTTTTAAATGCACTTTCCAGTACAATACCCTTGCACAAACTTACCTCTTTGGCATCACTGGAGGTACCAGCGCTGTTTCCATTAATCTGTGCACTTTTGTTCCACTGCATGTGTCTGCATTTGGTGATGTTATGGCAAGAGAATCACCATATGGCTCTTAGTTAATATGGCATGTTATTTCACTTCGTGCTTCTCAGTTAATATGGCTTGTTATGTGACTACATGTCTTAGGGAAAGTACTTTACATATGCGTGCTGATACGTTTTTTAATTGCGTTGCTCTAGCTTGTAAAGGTTCCCAGCCCACATTTCTACTAGGGACAATGGCGTTTGAGCCACCATTCTGAAGTCCAATTGCGAAATCACCATCGATTTTGAGATTTTGCAAAATTACCATCACTTTTTCATCTGGAACACGACGTTTACCATCAGTTTCTACCGCCATTAGTTGGACCCGAATAAACGAATTAAAAAAGAGAATAAACAAGTGGGAAAAGGGAATGGTCGTTTCTACCCCTCTCTCTCCTTTCTCTCTCCCCTATCCGACTCCTCTCTCTGGCTGTCGGGCGTAGGCGTGGTGTGTTGCGAGTTTTAACATAGTTAACACCGTTAGAACACTTTACCGGACTTGTGGTACATAAGTTGTTCAGATTCAAAAATTGATGGTAAATTTGCAAAATCTGAAAAACGATGGTGAAAACGCAATTTTCTCTCTCCCTATTCGACTCCTCTCTCTGGCTGTTGGGCGTAGGCGTGGTGTGTTGCGAGTTTTAACATAGTTAACACCGTTAGAACACTTTACCGGACTTGTGGTACATAAGTTGTTCAGATTCAAAAATTGATGGTAAATTTGCAAAATCTGAAAAACGATGGTGAAAACGCAATTGGAGTGCAAAACGATGGTGGTTATGCAATTGCCCCTTTCTACTAAATAGATTGGATAGAGTTAAGATCATCCTCCAATTGTGCCCTCTTTGAAGTCATCTCATAGATGTTTCTCCCAATTTCAGGTCAGCCCCGAAGACATCTTTTGCAGAGTGGCTGGAGTGTTTTTGTTAGTGCCAAGAGGCTTGTTGCTGGGGATGCATTCATCTTCCTCAAGTATATTCTACAAGTCTACAATGAAAACTTTTGCTCTTTTCTTTGTTTTATGTTCTAAGAATTAATAAGTGCTTCCATGTCTGACGTATGCAGAGGTGATAATGGTGAACTACGTGTCGGAGTTAGACGTGCAATGAGGCAGCAAGCTAATGTTCCATCTTCAGTAATATCATGCCACAACATGCATCTTGGTGTTCTTGCTACAGCATGGCATGCTGTTAACACTGGAACCATGTTCACTGTCTACTACAAGCCTAGGTTTGTACAAAATGCTTTCTATGTTTTATTAGTTGTGTCACGGTTTAAGCCTTGCACTATTAAAGTCTGGTTCCATTGTTTTCATGCATATATATACTTGAATGTAGTTTAATCCTAAATCTGAATATGTGGTGCCTTATTGCGATATATTTATCTCAAAATAATTGCACTGCTTTTCAGGACAAGTCCAGCTGAATTTGTGGTCCCTTGTGACCGCTATATGGAATCATTGAAACGAAATTACTCTATAGGTATGAGATTTAAGATGAGGTTTGAAGGTGAAGAAGCACCAGAACAAAGGTACGTGGTTGTCTGGTGCAACTAGGGTAGATGCATTTTTTTTTTTTTCACCATTCATCATAGTCAATTCTCCTATACAGCAATTTGTTGTAACCCTTTGTTCTTGTGTACTAGGTTCACCGGGACCATAGTTGGAATGGGGGATCCTGATTCAGGTGGATGGCCTGAGTCAAAATGGCGCTCCCTCAAGGTATCACCTTTTGTTTCTCCTTCCCTTTTGGTTGAAGTAGAGGAGCATTGTTCTGATGTGCTTGGGTCTTATCTAGGTGAGGTGGGATGAAGCTTCATCAATTCCTCGTCCTGAAATGGTTTCTCCATGGCAAATTGAACCTGCCATGAGTCCTCCCCCATCAATCCACTTCCAGTGCCAAGAACCAAGAGGCATCGACCAAGTGTTCTGTCTTCTCCATCTGATTCTCTAGCTCCAACAAAAGAAGGTTTGGTCTCATCAACAGTTTTGATCATGTAGCATAGTATTGGATCTTATACTAATGCACACACTGGACTGATCTTTGTAGGTGCTCCTAAAGTCGCTACCGATACTCAACGCAATGCCCTACAAAGGACCTTCCAGACCCAAGAGAATGTGATACCTAGAGGCTTCGGTGAGACTAAGTTAGAAACTTCTCAGAAGTCAGTCCTGCAGCCATCAGGATTGGATCATGAGAAAAATCCCATTTGTATACAAAGGAAGCTAGGTTCTGATGGTTGGATGCAGATTAACAAGCCTGAGAGTTACAATGGGATGATGTCAGGATATCAGCTACCTAAAGATGTGCAGAACTCACAGGGTTTCTGTTCTTTACCTGAGCAGATTGCTGCGGGTCATTCCAACTTCTGGCACATTGTAAATGCTCACTACCAGGATCAGCAAGGAAACCATAATATGTTTCCTGGATCATGGCCCATGCTACCTCCAAGTACAGGTTTTGGGTCGAACAAACAGAATTATCCAATGATGCAGGAAGTTAGTGGGTTTCCTCAAAGGTCAGCAAATCCAAAGTTTGGGAATGGAGCTTTTACTGCTGTACCCAGCCGCAGCATTGATCAGCATCAGCAGTCAGCTGGATGGTTTGGCCATATGATGCCTGGTGTTCACCTGGAAGATTCACAGCCATGCCTAATCAAGCCTCAGCCCATGATTGTTGCTCATGGTGATGCACAGAAATCAAAAGGCAATTCATGCAAGCTTTTTGGAATTCATCTCGACAGTCCAGCCAAGTGTGAAGCATTGAAGTCTCCATCAAGTGTTGGATATGATGGGATGCCACAAACTCCTGCACCAGCTGAATGGCGGAGGACAGACACCAGTGAAGTAGAGAAATGTTCTGATACACCTCAGACTCCAATACAACTTGATAATCCAAAGACAGATTCTGTTACAGAGAAGCATCTTGCCTGCCTTCAAACTTCAATAAGTGCACAATGTAAATCAAATGGTGGATCAACTCGAAGCTGCAAGAAGGTGTGTTTTCTTGTAATTATTAGTCTTCTCTTTTAACTTTCCCATCTCCTGTCGAATGCTGCTAGATTTTTTTTCCTGTTATTGCTCTTTAAGGTGCCACAATCAAGTGTTTTGCTCCAGCATTTTTGATAGGGAATCTAATGAGATTGCATCAGATTACTGTGGTTCTTAGTCTGCTTAGTTGCAAAGTCTTAAGTTCGCTAGTATGAATAACCCTTCAAATTCTGCTAAACCAACGCTAGATTTATATTAATACAAAATTACTATGAAGTTGCAATTCTGATAAAGTTGCATTGTGCACATTCTCTAATATCTGCTATAACAACAAAGCCTTTTGTCCCAAGCAAGGTGGGGTAGGCTAGGAATACTTTAATATCTGCTAAAAACAACAACAAATTGTGCACATTCTATAATGTCTGCTATGGTACTTAAATAGTTGTCTGGATTTTTTAGTATGGTAGATCTTGTTTCTGCCATCTGAATGCCACTATGCAGATTTTAGTTGTATACATTTAATTGTGTCCAACATGATGGTTCATAGGACTAATCATTTCAGGTCCACAAGCAAGGAATTGCACTTGGCAGATCTGTGGATCTTACGAAGTTCAATGACTACAATGAGTTGATTTCTGAGTTAGATGAGATGTTTGACTTCAACGGCGAACTGAAAAGCACTAGCAAGGAATGGATGGTTGTCTACACTGACAATGAAGATGACATGATGCTAGTTGGGGATGATCCCTGGAAGTGAGTGACTGAATATTTTATTTTGGTCATTTACTAAGCTGTAGTAGAAAGCTTGATTCGATCTGATTAACCTCTTGGACAGTGAATTCTGCAACATGGTCCATAAGATCTTCATCTACACAAAGGAGGAGGTTCAGCGGATGAATCCAGGCACGCTGAACTCCAGGTCGGATGATAGCCCTTCTAATTCAATGGAAAGGGACTCTGATGTGAGGGAAGCACAAGGTGGCTGCTTATCCACTACGTCACTTAATTCTGAGAACTGCTGAAGCCTTACCAGCAGGTACGTTAACTTTCATTATTTTCACAACCTGCCCTCCGTCCCAATTTCAAAGCTATTATTGCTGTGAGATCATTGACGCAACCATCATGCTTGTGGCAGGTTGACGAGTGATGTATCCATATGAGAATGCTTTGTGTAGTGGTGTTAAGGCTTTGGATATTGGATGAGCCCAAAGTACCCTAGTATAGATGGTGCTTGTCCTGGTGGTCTAAGTTGCGGCGGTTTTGGTTTTTGTTTTTTTTATTTTTTTTATTTTGGTGAGGTTCGAGTCCTGCTGCTAGTCCTACCATCTAATGTATGCGTAGAAAACTGCTAAGTGAAGCCCTCCTGCGCTTTCCCTCAGCACTAAAAGCGTTGTAAATAGCTTCCCCCGCTGAAGTCTAATATATTGGCTGTCGAGACCGTTTAAAGTATTGCCATGACGTAGTAGTTCTGACCAGTAACAACAGCCTCTCGTACTGTACTATTTTGTTACAGTACAGTACGTCTCCACAGAGTGGATGTTAACCTTGAGCGTGATGTGTCCTGCCTGTGCCTGACCAATGATGTTGTCTTCTTAAGTTCTGGTTGGTTGTGGCTTGGACGGTCTTTACTCAAAACTTGGCGTACTGTATTGAGTTCCTGGTGGGTTTGAGTAAATTTCAGAAAACCCCAGGTTTTATGGTCCTTGTGTCACGAAACCCCAGGTATTATGGTCAGTGTCACATAACCGTAGGTTTTTTTGGTCATATTGTTTCATATAACCCCATCGCTATCAAGGTAGTATGAATGTTAGAGGTGTATCTAACTTTCATGTGAGAAGATAAATTTGTCAGATATTCAACTTGATGATTTTGTTCATTAATTCGACCAGAACACATATCATCCAAGCAAAAGTTAGAATCCATAAAACATATTGGCAGTCAATTCTTGATAGAGGTGGGGTTTTGTGAAACAATACAACCATAAAACCTGTGGTTATGTGACACATATCCGGAGTTCTGTGACAAAACGACCACAAAACCTGGGGTTTTGTGAAATTTACTCTGGTGTGGGTTTTGTTGGGACTGATGAGTAGGAACGTTGAAACTACACGAGAAGCCATTATGGGATTGGAAAATACCTTGTATGTCAGTGGCTAAAACTAAAATCCTTTATATGTCCCACCTTATTGAGACAATGATGACTTGCGAGGTATTAGAAGTTTTCTTGGTGGCATACAAATTCCTGATTCCCTCAAAGTTTAAATTCTGTAGAAGGTGCTTGAGATGGTTTGCCAGGCCGCATATCTGATTGCATGAATTTTATATTTGTCTGTTTGTAGAAATGTGAGGGTTCTGCATCTAGTTCCGTCCATGGACTTGCCCAGTTCATATGCTGCCCGATTAGTACTAGGATTTTGTTGCCCCATTATGCTTTTCTCCTGCAAAGCCTGTGCTGAATCCGGAAAATGCGATGCAAGAAGCAGCTCGTGCAAGTACGAAATGGTCAAACGGAGAGGGACGAGGAAACTGCATCGCGTTGGCTATCCCAAGGCGCCATTTCCTGCCCGACGAGAAAAATGGAACCCAATATGTCAGGAATCAGTTCCGGACATGGCATTCAGGTCGATACGAGTACTGGCGCCGGTTTCCGGCCAGTTTCATGTATCAGCACAGAGTAAATTGTGCAGGAATTTGAGGAACTTTTCGTTTAGGAATTTCAAGGGTAGTTTGATTTCAGCTAAACGCGTAGTAAGGTGGAGGGATAATTCCAGCACGGGTGGACTGGACTGTCCTTGTGACGGTCCACAGTGGGCGGGCAATGCTACAACTCGAGAGACGTGATGCGTGGCTGCTCCAGACAAGAATCACTGAGCTTGTTATTACCGTGTCTGACTGAACGCTGAAGCTCCATCCGCAGTAGCTTCCAAAGCTGCAGTGCAGCGACCGTTTGGCGGTAGATCCAGGCGCACATGCGCCTTTCAAGACGGGTCTCTCGGCAGTGATTGTGAGCCATAGATGCTCTCACGCCAGCTCCCGCGCAGTAAATTCTTGTTCCCAGCGGTCATCAGATCTACTTCACCGGTGCCGGCCAGCCGTGCTCGGTGAATGTGAATGTGAATTCCTACTTCATATTCCGTGCTCGGTGAATGTGAATTCCTAGTGCTTACGACGAGCACTTCACATCCTACTTGATATTCCGTGCTCGGTGAATGTGAATTCCTAGTGCTTACGACGAGCACTTGACATCCTAGTTAAGGCACTCTCACAGGAAGGGAGTGAACCGAGTTCAATGCATGGCACTACTCTCACAGGAAGGGCGTGAACCGAGTTCAATGCATGGCACGACAGTGAGCAGCGCGTGCCCATGATTGGAACGCTGCCGGACAGTGGTCCGTTCTGGCTCCGGCTGCCGGCGCCGCCGGACGGAAGATCCCCGTACACCTGTGCATCCATTTATGGGCGCTACGCAGCTCGGGACCGGAGCCTCAGAGAGTTGCCGTTGCGCCGGCCTGCCAAGAGTGGATTTGGCTGGCAGGACGAGGCGTTCAGAGGCAGCAGCGGGCAAATCCAGTTCCGGACTTCAGAATCGCAGAGGCAGCAGCGGGCAAATCCAGTTCCGGACTTTTGGCAGCTTTTCCTCCGACCAGAAATTTCGTGCAACATCACAAGGCTCACTACACACAACCTGCACAATTCTAGTACCGTCATCAAATGGAGCATGGATTTTTGCCCGGAAACGGAGGCCCAAACACAGCACCGGAGGAAACACGCAGCGACCCGTGAATGCAGGCAGCCATTGAATCCAGCAAGAGCGGTAAACAAGCATTTCACATTCCCGGTCGCCCCCGGATTTCACCGGAAACCGGACAAATCCAGTCCAGCGCCGCGTACGTGGACCACCTGCCCGCCCAATCCTCTGCTTCCGGGCAGTCCTTCTGTTACCGCCAAGATTGGCGTCATCCGGCAACGGCTTCCCGGCGTTTACAAACACAACAAGCAGGCAACAGGAAGCATCATTGTCACGCACAAACCGGTTCACTTTTTAAATCGACCTGTGTTCGGAATCGCAGCAGAACTTTTACTTTTAACTACACAAGGAGAAAGCAGCAGAATGTACGGAAAAAAGCTAGTAAATGTTGGTGATGAGGACTGGTATGAAACTGCTAATTATTCTGACTCTAGACTCTAAATAAGGAGTGAAGACTGGTGGATAGGTTGGTCCTGAGGTACCCGGAGCAGGTCCCCAAACCAGGAGCTCGACTCTTTCTGCAGCTGCTTGACCCGTCCTATTAGACCATGCCCCGGAACCCGGCGGAGTGCAGCAGCACGGCCTTGATTTCCTCAGGCAGGAGTCCAGGATGGCCTTCCTTGCATACCTGCAGCCACACCAGAAAACAGCGAAAACACTTATTTACTGTCATGTGTACTATGTTTCAATCTCAGACTTTCGACCAAATTCAGCATATTATGACAGTGAGCACAAGTGAGGTGTTACCTCAGCCTTGAACACGTCCAGGGAGAACCCATTGAAGCAACTGATCACAGCTTGCTGAACGTCAAGCCCGAGGCTGTCCATGGCCTTCATAGCAGACAGCAGAAGACCAGGCCTGCGCCCGCAGAACATGTGGATGTTGACGGCCCGGCCTTCCCTCATCCTAACCTCAATCTGTTGCAACAGGAAAAATGCTTCAACCAGTAAGACACAACTAAAGCATCCATGGCTCCGTTACATCTTTAGCTAATTCATTTCTATTTGTATCAACATACTAACGAAAGAAAAGCATCTGATCTAAAGTAGAACTATCAAATAAGTGGTGTTCAGAGAAAAAAGAGATACTGACGTTTGGTTGCTGAGTAGTAGGGCTTGGCAGTGCGCTTGGGCACAGCTCTTCCTTCACGCGAGACGGCAGAGAGGGCAGTGTTGGAGTCAGGGGTGGAAGCTTGTGGGTGTTGGAGGCAGCGAAGCTGTGGAAAGGGGTGACTCCAGCTCATTCTGAAGATCGTTGATCTTCTGCAGAAGCTCTTTCAGGTACTCAATTGCATCGCCAAGGATGGATGCCCTGTCCATCTACAATTTGCAAACATCGAAGAGTCAGAACATTGTCCACCCAGAACGTATAAAGAAGTATATACCAACGAGAGATGAACTGTTAACATAAAGATGAATCATTCAACAGAGAAACAGATAACGCAAAGTACTATCTAACTGATGCTTTCTATTCTATATATGATATGATGAAAAAAACAATAAAATGATTCCCGTTTTCAGAACAGATGTACAACAACAGAGATGTAGGGTACATCTATTTATTGTTTTTGCTGCATGCTGTTACTACATGATTGACTTGAAACAGAAACAGAGCCCCCAGAGGCCCAGAATCAGGCAATGGCACTGTGATGTACAGCGCTGTGCTTGTAGTACACTTTATCAAATGAAAAGGCAACTAGGAATCCAGATTGTACTATCGTTATCAAGAGTACAAATTCTAGTTTCATGACAAAGAATGGAACTACAGCTATCATTATCAAATACTAAACAGGAAAGAATTACTATCAATCACTTGTGGGACCATAAAGGTACGCAGCAGTCAAAGTCATAGCATCATCAGAACTGAAAGTCTGAATACTGTACTAGATGCTAAAGCCATAAATCATAAACCAACAGAAAGCTAAGATATATCTAGATGGCACAGTAATAATAAACTTCTAATCCCACAGTGCATCTACAACTCAAAGTGAACAATTAATTACACCTGAGATGCACATTCAACTGACTAAAGTAAGCAATTCATCACCATTGAGACCAGCTTCACGAAATCAATTGCACAAAACGTACCAATATAACAGTCATACACATCGCCATGCTACTACATGCTAACATCGAATTTCTCATCATTCTACTCTACATTGCAACCAAAATGCAGGAAGCTCCAGAATTAAATCATAGTAAGTAACCGACAACCAGAAATTCTCACCTTGCTGATCTTGGGCACGACGGAGCGGAGCATGTAGAGGCGATCATTGAGCTTCTTGCGGCGGCGGCGCTCGGCCATGAGGTTCTTGGCTGGCAGCCCCTTCTTCTTGCCCTTCCCTTCACCGGCGCCGGTCACCGTGCTGTTGTTGTTGTTGGCGTTGTCGTCCTTCCTGCTGCCGCTGTCCTCGCCACCGCCCTTGGCGTCCTCGGAGTCGTAGTGCATCCCGGACGCGTCGATGCTGAGCCCGTCCTCGTCGTCATCGTCGCCTCCGTCCAGCAGCAGCGTGTCGCCGCCGCCGGAGGACGCGCCGCCCGCGGCCAGGATGCCCGCCGCGGCGGCCTTGCGCTTCCTGTCGTCGTCCTCCTCGCCGGAGGTGCGGCGGAGCGCGCGCTTCTGGAACAGAGTCGGCTGCGCGCCGGAGGAGGGAAGACCTCCAGCGGGCGGAGCAACGCCGCCTTGCCGCGCGCGGAGAAGGGCGCGGTCAGGGACAGAGATGCCGCCGGAGAAGGTGGCGGCGGCTGCGCCGACGAGGAGCCGCCGGCACCGTTGTTGAAGACGCCGTACCCGCCGCCGAGGCCGCCGGCGAACTCCGACGAGGTGCCGAAGCCGGCGAACGAGCCCATGCCCAGCATCCCTGCAGCATTATTCGTGGCGGGGATGAGGGACATTGAAGCGGCGTTGGAGTTACCGCTCCCGCCGGCGGCAATCGAGTCCAGCTCGCCGCCGCCGCCGCAGCCGGACATGCCGAGGTCGAAGGCGTGGAGGTCAAACGGTCCGCCGCCGCCGCCGCCGCCGCCCATGTTGAACAGCGAGAACAGCTGCGACGCCGCCGCGCCGGCTACCGACGAGCCCGCCTCCTGGACTGACGGCGTGAGGAACAAGGAGGACGCCTGCGCGGTGACGCTGGGGCCCGCGTTCGCGGCCATGGCGTCGAAGTACCAGTCGTCGTCCAGCGTCCCCGGGGCGCGGAACCCGACGCTCGCCGAGGCGGCGGCGGTGGCGGAGGCCAGGGCCAGGAGGTTCTGCGAGTCCTGCTCCTGAGCCGCCGGCACCATTCCGAGCCCCATGCCCGGCGTCGGCGGCGGCGGCGCTTGCTGCTGCTGCTGGTCCTGGCCGTCCTCCTGCATCCACATCTGGTTGCCGAGCCGCGACAGCATGGCGGCTCGACAAGGGAGGACTTCGTCGCCTTTTTGGCCGGCGAAGGAGGAGATGGCAGAGCACAGCGGAGGTGTCTGGGTTCTGTTTCTGGCAGAGCAGTGGTGGCAGGGGCCAGTATTTGTACTGGCTGGCAAGGTGGGGGAGAGAGAAAAGGGACGCGCGGAATTACCAAACTGCCCACGCCTCCAAAATTGGACGCTTCTGGTGGGTGTGCATGGCCATCATCAGCCGCTCGATCCAAAATCAAAATCCAGGATTAGGCAAGCACTTGAGAGCAATCTAGCCAAGTAATGCTAGACTAGACCTAGATTTTGGAAGAACGAGAGATGATAATACCCATTTGATCGCGATCGCAACGTTGCCTTCGCGTGTCCATGGTTGGAGCGGGCTGCCCTGGATGATCACAGTCGCCGTGGAAAGGAACACGGCGTTACTAACTGTCCGAGCCTCCAAAATCACTAACCAGCCTCTGCACAGTAGCGATGCGAGAGGTGCAGCGTGGCTAGCGTGAAATCCTCGCTGGAGCCAGCACGATGACAGAAAGCGTAACGTAGAAAAAGGAAAACACCAAGAATTCTTGTTGGTAAACTAGGATTTTTGCTAAGGCAAGAACTCATTGCCTTCGTGGAGAGATAAGCACCGAGAAAATGCTGCCAAAATGTGGCCCTTTGAAACGGCGTGCCAGCTTTTGATGGTACAGAAACGGAGCGACGGGTTGCCGGAGTGACGTAACGCCTGCCAGCAGTACAATCAAAGTGTAGACGAAGAATATTAAATCACTGCAAGGCATGCGTATCTTTGCCGATTTTTCTTGGGATGCTATTAATTATTCGAATCCAAGACTAGCTAGTAAAGAAAATAAATGAAATGTGAAAACCAACTAGAAAGAAATTGAAAACTACGTATCTATTCCGGTGCTCATAGTATTTAAGTGATATGTAAGGTTGGTTTGTATCAAGGGGAAATAAACATGTTTTGATACATTTTTTGATGACAAACTATTAAAGTTTTGCCTAAAAATATGAGGTGCTGAGAGTAAACTAAATGATCATCCAACATGAAGAAATGATTTTTTATGCGAGGTGAGCAGACCTATCTGAAGGCATCATTGAATCACATCCACCCTATGTTCCCTTTAAGTTTATTTATAGGTGTAGCTTACAAAAGTAACCACTATCCCATCCACTCCTCTCTTTAACCATCCAAAGTTATAGAGCTCCATTATGAACCATAAAAAATTACAAATTCCCTTCTCAACCATCGGATTATATATATTTTGATATCCCTTATAAACCACTTTCATTACTTAGTACATGTTAAACTACTGTTATGTGATGGTGCAAACAATCAATTTGACCCTCAAGATGGAATGAAAAGTTCAAAGGTGAAGTAGGTTATGAAACCATCAATTTTGAATCATTTCTAAGTATATATTTCAAATTTTGTGGATATATGAGTAGGCTTTAGAAATTGGAGAAAAAATAAAAATTGTTAATAGGAACACATCAAAATGGGATGGTGATGGGTAACCAGGAGTAAAATGATCAACACGTAAACAAGCAGACATTTAGAAAGGGTTTAACCGCGGTGTTTAATGTACTAAGTAAAGAAATTGGTGTTCTAAAAAAAAAGTAAAGAAAGTGGTTTGTAAGGGACAGAAAAAGCTAAATCGATGGTTGAGAAGGGAACGTGTATTTTTTACGATTCATAAGGGAACTATATAACTTTTGATGGTTTAAAAGGAATTTGCTCCAATTAAAATGGCGTGCCACCTTTTACTCGGTGAGGAAACATCGCATATGTTTGTCGGAGTGATGTAAAAACAAGAATATTAAATTCTGGCAAGGCATGCATATCCTCATGCATTTTTTGAGATTATATTAATTTTTTGAATCTAATAGTAGCTAGAAAAGAAAAGAAAATAAATGATGATAATCAACTAGAAAGAAATAAGATCTAAGCATCTATCCTAGTGCTCATAGTATTTAAATGAGTACTGCTATAGGTCCAACACGATTTGTCCAATCAGCGTCCAACCAATACAAGAACATGGCAGCACATGAGTCCAAAAATATTACATATGTCTTGGTTAGACGCTAGTTGGAGGAACGAGTTGTACCTATAGCATTTTCCTATTTAAATGATACGGTTGTTTTGTTCCAAAAGGAAAACATGTCTTCCAACGGACTCATAGAATATTTACTTCTTGTACAAGTCAAGTTTTTGAAACGGCGTGCCAGCTTTTGATGGTATAGAAACGGAGCGGCGGGTTGCCAGCAGTACAATGAAAGTATAGACGAAGAATATTAAATCACTGCAAGGCATGCGTATCTTCACCGATTTTTCTTGAGATGCTATTAATAATTTGAACCCAAGACTAGCTTGAAAATAAAATAAATGAAATGTGAAAATCAACTAGAAAGAAATTGAAAAGTAAGCATCTATTCCGGTGCTCATAGTATTTAAGTGATATGCAAGGTTGGTTTGTATCAAGGGGAAATAAACATGTCTTCCAAGGAAGTTCTTGAGACTGATAGCCAACTTCACCTCTTTTATTATCTTTTGAGACAAACCATGTAGCAACTTTTGCTAATAAACAAGGTAAAACTTTAGTAGCCTTTTAAGCGGCTTGCTAGTTTTTGCTAGAATGGAAATGGAGCATCAACTATTAATGTTAGTCTAATCACTACATTGAAAGAATATAATACATTTTTATGACAAACTATTAAAGTTTTGCCTAAAAATATGAGGTGCTGAGAGTAAACTAAATGATCATCCAACATGAAGAAATAATTTTTTATGCGAGGTGAGCAGACCTATCTGAAGGCATCATTGAATCACATCCACCCTATGTTCCCTTTAAGTTTATTTATAGGTGTAGCCTACAAAATTAACCACTGTCCCATCCACTCCCCCTCCACCCTCCCGGCGCACATAAGGCTTACTTGACCATTTAGTTGATCAAGGATCATGAGAGGAGAGGGGTAGATGGGGGGGGGGAGGGAGAACACATGTCAAAACACCATGTTCAAATGGTGTCACTTTTTTTATAAAAAAAATAAGCTATTGAGATTTTAAAAAGAGAGAAGCTATTGAGTGTAATAGTCATATGATCACATTACAATCTTCCCACTAATTCTAACTCCTTAGAGGATCCCTACTCCCCCTATCACATTAATTTGGTTATCATATAATGTCTATCATACGCCATATACCATGCATATATGACCATAAATCCTCAAATATGCACAAAAAAATTTATATCGAACTCTCATCTTCGCATATGTTTTTCCTAACGCCTCAATCATTTGATTAATAAGCAAGAATACCCATGAATGTAACCATTGTGAGAGATCTACATTTATTGATATAAGTCACAATGACTTTGCCATCATTAAGCACCATTACCCAACATTTGGGCCTTCATGCTTACCAGTATACTTCAAAATTTCTTCTTGCACTAGACGCACTATATATACAAGCTTTAATTTTAAGACGTATAATAGCTACCGAGCGTCGGTTAGTAAAAGTAATTGACTAGTCATTGTTTGGAAAATCTACGTATACCGAAGGAAGTGTAAAAAATCCATATTGTTCTGCCAAAAAATATGTAGCAATTAAAATGGCGTGCCACCTTTTACTGGTAAGGAAACATCACATATGTTTGTCGGAGTGATGTAATGCCTTCCAGTACAATAGAAGTGTGAAACAAGATATTAAATTGTTACAAGGCATGCATATCCTCATGCATTTTTTGAGATTATATTAATTTTTTTGAATCTAGTATTAGCTAGAAAAGAAAAGAAAATAAATGATGATAATCAACTAGAAAGAAATGAGAACTAAGTACCTATCCTAGTGCTCATAGTATTTAAATGAGTACTGCTATAGGTCCGATCCGATTTGCCCAACCAACATCCAATCAATACAAGAACATGGCAGCACATGAGTCTAAAAATATTACATATGTCTTTGGTGGACGCTAGTTGGAGGAACGAGTTGTACCTATAGCATTTTCCTATTTAAATGATATGGTTGTTTTGTTCCGAAGGGAAAATATGTCTTCCAACGAACTCATAGAATATTTACTTCTTGTACAATTCAAGTTCTTTAGAATATTTACTTCTTGTACAATTCAAGTTCTTGTGAGTGATACCCAACTTTTGCCTCTTTTTATCTTTTATAACAACCATGTAGCAACTTTTGCTAATAACCATGTAATGCTTTATTAACCTTTAAAACTGCTTGCCAGTTTTTGCCACAATGGAAATGGAGCATCGACCACTCACGCTAGGCTAAGTAGTGAACCAAGGTATGTTTATTGTCATAAATACATTTTTTACAACAAAGTATTAAAGTTTTGCTTTGAGAGGGCTTGGGAGCACACTAAATGATAGCTCAACATGAATATATAATCTTTTTTTTTATGCAAGACGAGTTGGCATTCCACAAGGCACCATTGACCCAAAAAGTCTTCCTATATTTTTTTTTCGAGCGAAACGGGGGTTTACACCCCACCTTATATTGCATCGAAGCAGCGAACAGTACAGGACTATTACACTTTACATGAGGGCGGAAGCCGAGTCCAGCCAAGCCCCGGTTTGGGGGGATTTACAAGTATAACAGAGTTACAAGAGGTGGGAGGAGAGGTAGGAGCGCCATACACGGAGCGCGCTGATATGTACATGGTGCTTGTATCGGTGACCCCAGAGGTCGAGGTCGTGCAGGATGAGCCGGATGTTCCCAGTGGTGTCGGCATCGGCTCGGTTGAAAACTAAGTCATTGCGGCACTTCCACAGCCGCCACAAGAGCATGATCACGATGTCCGGCCAGACGCAGGTGACCTGTGGCGACGGGCAGGTGAGAGACCAGGGGGAGAGGACATGGGCGCCCGTGGCGTCGATGGCAAGCCGGCTGAACAGCTTATTGTGTATAATACAAGATCTCACTATAGGGCGCCAGGGTATGATACGATGAAAAAAATAATATAGAAAAATCAGCCATCAAGTTTATAGTCATGCTACCACAGGATAATCTTCCAATAATTTCAAATCCTTGTGGATCCCTACTCCCTATCTCATATAAATCTGGTAATCGTATCATACTTTGATCCTGCACCATATACTATGCATATATGACCATGAATTCTCAAATGTGCACGAAAAATGGTTTATGGAACTCTTATATTCACGTGATTTTTGCTAATACCTTTTTTTAATCATAGGCAAGAATACTGCAACTTTTATTGACAATAGTCACAGCAACCTTGCTATCATTACTCACCGACAGCCAAAACTTGGGACTTGATGCTTACCAATGTGCTCCAATTTTGCTTCTTGCACTAGAATTATACCATGGTTCATTTTAACCAACCTAAGTAAATGATTCATAGTTGGTCGGTAAATCTTATGTACTGAAGCAAGAGTGCACCCCGGGTTGTGAAGGGGAAGCCAAGATACACTAAGAAAAAGCAAGATTTTTTCCCTGGTTACGGGTAGATATTGAAGCATTTTCAGAACAATAGAATAAATCAAAGAAATCATCTAGCAGTAGCAATAGTGATTCAGAAATGGATAATAAGTGTTACTCGAGTGCATATAAGGTGCAAATGAGACAAATGTCTCAAACTGAAAGTTTCACTTAAACATGCTTTGAAGTGCATGTAAATTCTAAATAAATCACCATATCTAATATCATGGATGCATAAAAAAATGGATCCTCAATATACATACCATTTGTGATATACAAAATTGAGAATTCTAGGTTTTAGATGCACTACAAGAAGAAATAAATTAGTTCTGTCCTGTAGTGAATTTTGCATCATTGCTTTTTATTATCGTCTCAAAATGACATTAATTGCTCAGATTGTAGGTGCTCATAGGGGTAGGTAGAGGTAGGGTGTGCATCAACTCAAAAGAAAGAGAGGGTAGGATGTGCCTGTATGTGTTCATCGGGTGAGTATTCGTACGTGTATGCGAGTGTTTGACTGTCTGCATTTGTACGGTGTTCATGCTTAAGAAAAAAACACTTATAATATAAGTTTCACTAGAATATCAGATTGTGTACAATTTCACCACCTCATCTATGTAATATAGAATGCTACTAAATTATCAAACTTTGTTAAAAAAATTAGGAAGTAATCAATTTCATAACTATTTGTTGGGACACAAAAAAAATACCTTAATCTAAACTATCGTACATATATAGACAATACAATCCATTTGAATAAATTTCATGTATAATGTTCCCATTGAAACATATATATTACATATAAATAAAAGTTGAGAAAATTGCAAATACCCACTTGCACATTAGGGGTTTTCACATACCCACCTGTAAGTGTTTTTGTTTCAGTCAAGCACCTACAAGTTTTGCTTAGTTTTCATATACCCCTTGGCAACTTTGACCAACTAATGTGACTTTTGTTCAACTTTCAATATTGATTCAGATGTTTCACCTTAGTGTAATTATAATCCAGACAAATATGGCATTACCAAATTTCTCGTAATGATCACCACCAATACACGAATCTAGCCAGGACCCTATGAATTGTTATGAGCAATGTAGATGGGAACAAGCTTAAGAAATGTAATATATATGTATAATTCAAATAATGTTATATGCTACTTAGTTATGATAATCTTTTTTAAACAGTATCAGATGCTTGCTAAGAGCCATATTGATCAATCAAGATTGCGAGGTGGGTATTTGAAAACTAAGTGTAACCTGTAGGTGTTTGATTGAAACAAAAACACTTGCAGATGGGTATATGATAAGTCCCCAAATATGCAAGTGAGTATGTGTAATTTTCCCATAAAAGTTAGCACTTCGTTACAAGCATTTAGTAGGACACATTTGGAAGGATTACATGCCTATAATGGAACAGCTTGTTTTGGAATTGCAATACACTGTAACTTGAATGCTTAATGTGGAATCGAACGAAGGTTTAGACTACTAGACAAACAATGAACACAAGTAATTCCTCATGCATTGTTTAGATAACATTAGGTGATATATGACTCCCAATTCCAAACAATGAGTCTCTCATATTTTATCAAAATATCAACTCTAGAGATGCCAAATATTTACGTAAAACTCTTTATCTGCTTCTGTTTTATTGGTCTACGTATTCCATACTCTAGCTGGTGACTGAAGATGAAAGAGAGAGCGTAGTACATCATGGTACTGTACGTACGTCGCTATACATTTGCCTTTGGTTCCTGCAACCACACCAGTGGATGCATGTGGCTGTCAAGTCCTTTGTTTCTGGAGCTACTTGACTGGTGGTTGAAGCTATCTGCGTATTTCCAACCATAGCCTGCGACCATTAGGAGGCCAGAGTAAGGATGCTTATAGACATTGTTGGAAGGAATGTTTTTTGCGTAAACGTTATGCTATTTTATAGAAGGCTAAAGTCCACTTTACTCCCTCCAAGTATGACCAATGTCCATATAACCGTCCCATACTACTTGTTTGGTTTGTTTTGCCTTTCTATTCGATAAAAAAGTACATTTGACACATTTTATTGGTATTCTAATCTCAATTTATTGATGTAGATTGAGATTAAGCTGAAATCATTGTCTCAAACTCACGTATGTTGGATATGATGAGCTTAATAATCAATGAGACTGAGATCTTGATCACAACGATGTCATTGACCTCACCCACCATCAACCTGCTATAACTATAGCCCAGTTGTATCTCTCCTCATGCTTTTGTGAGAGAGCAGACAAAGTGGGTCACACACACACAAAAATAATTCTTTATAGATATGGATTACATGACCCTCGTTCATTACTTTATCACATCATATAATCTAGGTGTGAGGTTGAGTGAGCAATCCCCTTATTAATTTCAATTCACATTAGCAAATTGGGATTGAAATACTGATTAAAGGTCTTTTATCGAATAGGAGAAGTAAAACCAAAAAAAAAAAATACTTTAGAGGTTATTTAGACTTTGGTCATACTTTAAGTGAGTAAAGTAGACTTTATTCTTTAGAGAAAGCACAATGCGTTAATCCTTAGTTTTAGAGAGTTATTCATATGGTAGGATGCATCTCTCTCTCTCTCTCTAAAACATGCAATGGATAAGATGTTTTTGCACGTTGCGAACAGATGAAGATAGAAACCAAAGGAAATGAAATTATTTGCATTAGTAATAAGTTATTTACCCGAGTCATCAATGACCCATAAACCTCAAAAACCGTAAGGCAATTCAAGTTCTAATTTACCGTGGGCCCTACTGTTGCTGGTTCTAGTCATGCCGTATTTATGGCTACCACAATTGCTATTAAATTTTGGCAACGGATTTTACTATTACAATGGTATATGTGAATGTACTACTAGTACTATACTACTAGTTAAGTGGTCCATGGGCTTTATGTAGCAAGATGATAAAAGGTCCGGAAGAGCACGTTCATGTGACAGGAGTAACAGGAGAGAGAGAGAGAGAGAGAGAGAGAGAGAGAGAGAGAGAGAGAGAGAGAGAGAGACGTGTGATTATCCGCTAGAATGCTAGGTATGTACGTGCTGTAGAGTTGTATGTAAAGTATCTCTGATATACAAATCCTGTTAAACCCTTTTTATTCTCATTCATAAATTGAGTTGTGTAATTTTAAACTCTCCCCCTACCAAAACAGATCCAGACACTTTCTTCTTTTTCGAAAAAATGTAAAAAGTTTAAGGCTATTCCACAGCAATGTAATCCTTTCTAATAGGAAGACAAATGCCATCCCCAATTTTTTCCCTCGTGATGTAGGTGTAGATAATATCTAGTTGACTTCAAATTTAATTTGTGCTGGAAGTTACACATCTAAAAAACAAGGTACTCCTTCTGTCCAGAAATGTAAGTATTTACTAATTTGGATATCACTTTCGACAATTTGTTTTATTCAAAATATTTATGAGAATATTATTTATTTGTTTGTAACTTGTTTCTATTATTAATACATTTAAATTTTAACGTACTTATTTTTATATTTTCATATTTTTGAATAAAACAAATGGTCAAACATAATATTGAAAGTAACCAATTGATTATATTTCTGGACGGCGGAAGTATTACTATGCTATTTCAGTGACTTTTGATGGGTTAAAGTTTAGCCTAAAAGAAATGAACATCCCCGATGTAGCAGCCAAATAGGGAGTTCTTGACGATGTGAATGCAGCGTTAGGTGTGGGCTTCATGCAACTTTTAACTTCTCCTGTCTCTAGTGTGTCTGCGTGCGTGAGGTGACTGGCTATTGAAAGTAACCAATTGATTATATTTCTGGACGGCGGAAGTATTACTATGCTATTTCAGTGACTTTTGATGGGTTAAAGTTAGCCTAAAAGAAATGTACATCCCGGTGTAGCAGCCAAATAGGGAGTTCTTGACGATGTGAATGCAGCGTGTGATGCGTTAGGTGTGGGCTTCATGCAACTTTTAACTTCTCTTGTCTCTAGTGTGTCTGCGCGCGTGAGGTGACTGGCTAATTAACTGACCGTTCCATGCATGGTGAAATACTAGGATGGGTAGTATACTATTGCATGTTGAAGAATTATTAGGAAGAAACTAAGGAGTGTAACGTGCAACTTCGCAGAGGACATGCATTTCGATACTCATCCGTTATAATATATTTGATACTTTTAGTTCTCTACTAGGTTCATCTAAGATGTTATGAATTTGGACATAACTGTTGTCCAGATTCATAGAAGATACTAGAAACCTGAACACACAGAAAAAAAAAGCTAGAATGACATAAACTGGGATGGAGAGTAGCTAACAATGCATATTTTCTAGATGATATGAATAGGAAAGCCCGAGACCCAAACGAGGCCCAAACATAGTATACTAACACCTAGTAGTGGACATGTATATTTTGTTTCTTCCTTCTTCGGTTTCAGTTCAAGACAAAATAAGGATACAAAGGCAAAAACAGTCGTGTGTGCATGGGCAAGCATACATGCGAAAGTAGTCTCATTTAATAATAATTATTCTCGGATCCCTCGAACTGGACTCTCCTTTGCAAGTGGAGAAGCGCATGTGCATGCAGTGTGCTATGGCTATATATGCATCACTTTCTACGACAACGACAAGAAGGAATGACGGTATGCAGTCGATGCAAAGACCCATAACAGCAATATCTTCAGGATACGCTGCAAAGGAAGAAGCAACGCACGCACAAACTCTTTACCTTTCATTTTACACTCTAGCAATTTAACGAAATTGGAAACCTCTCATTCGTTTCACTACAACAGAAAACACTGTAAATTAAAGGTAGACCAATTAGTATTGTAATGGTGGAGGGGCGACTGTCAAACGCTGCGCTTGCATAGCTGAAAATCATGAATTCTAGTGGTGGGTGCTTGCCACCACTATTGGAAAGAAATGGTAGTGGCAGGTGGTAGTGCTACAAATGCAATAAAGAAAAAGCATCAAGTAACAGGTGTTTGGGCCCATAGTGTGTCCCAACACTACTAGAATAACCCTCTATAGTGGGAGACGTCACTTTTTCGGTGGTAGTGATAGACATTTTAAAAACCACCACTATTTTGGTTCCAACGACAAAGTCTGCTACTATGCGTAAAAAATAGTGACAAACATTTGTGGCCCACAACTATCGTGGCCTAGCCTCCTAAGAATTGAGATGTTGTTGGATGATCATTTCTATCTACCTTGCTATATTTCTATCTTTTGTATGGATTTTTTTACTAAATTGTGATGGATGTACATGCCATCCTTCTGGGAGTGGCCAAGAGGTACAAGGGCTTGAGTTTCACCTTTGGTGAAATTTGGTCCCTCACAAGCAACGCGCGGGCAGGTAATTTTTGCCATGGTGAAGAGAGACGGGAGCGGAGGGGAAGCGGGGTAGATCCCGCCGCAGAGGTGACGAAGAGGGGACGTGAAGGGGAGTTGTTGGAGGAGTTTTTTTCCCTTCTCATCTCCTAAACAACGCAATTTTTATTGGAGGGGTTGAGTTAGAGAATCTGTTGGAGATGCTCTTAAAACCTTAACTCTGGTGTAATTGGGATATAGAGACCGGGATATGAGTTCTCTCTATCATCTAAAATTCTGAAAAACAATCTTGCAGGCAGAGACAGGGGTTGGCGATTTGATATTTGAGAGAGGCGAACAGAACGACGGGAAATGCAAAGCCTAGGCGTCTGAATGCAACTCTGGGCGGAGGGGAAAGCGATGCTGGAAGCCGGGTGCGTGTGAGCGAGCTATGGCGAGCGAATAAGACAAGTAGAAACAAGCTATGTACTACAAGTTAGCTAGTAAGAAATCTAAAGTGCGACCAGGTTAGATTCGCTAAATAGAAAATTTGGCTCACTTCAAAGTTCAAACTACTATAAATATATCCTTGTAAATAAAAATACTAGAAATATAAATTCATAAGGGATAAAGACTAGTAAGAAAAAAATTCAAAATTCACCTAAGAGCAACAAAAAAAAGACACTAACTTCTATCCATGGTTGGTGTAATCTTGAAACATATTGAGTATGGAGTATAAAGGGATGCTGTAAAAAATGGCGCGAGCATGAATCTGATAAGCTCTTGCTGTAGAAAAATATGCCCAGATAAAAAAAGTTAGTTCCGCTAGTTGCAAAGATTTTAAGAATGGTTATTGTTTGAATAACCCATTGGACTTCTATGTATGTTTGAACGCTCATTCTATATTTGTCAGCCATTGTCAAAGCCAAACTGGTCCGTCGGCTTGAACCAGATTCAGAGCCAAAATGGTCTGCTGACCACTGACATGTTTTGAAGCTTTCTCATTCGAACCGTCAGTCATCTGAGCTATAGTGAGCCTCACAAACTAGTATGACGGCCCTGGTCTTATTATGAGCACGCTATGTCCAATATGAGTCAGCCAGTAATAAATTTTGAGAGCTACCGAAGGGAAATATTCTGAACAAAGAAAGGTCGGGTCACTTTAGACTATCCCTATCCTCTTCGTTTATGTGATTTGACTAGCGACATAGTAGTGGATTGAGTCAAAAAGGAGACTAGTAAACAGAAAAAAGTTGACACTAAATACTGACACACGACCAACTAGGGAATCATGGGACCTCATCTAGTCTAGTTTAAAGACATTTTCCTGAAACCATTATCTAAAAAGATGTTTATTAGAAAGGAAAGGGAGAGGAAGTATTTTCTTTTGTCACTTCCGGTCCGGAGTAGGATTACGGTGCTGTGATGAAATCGTCCTTTGAACGAGAGTGACGGGAGCTGATTGTTGACTGATCTGAATTACCTGCTCTAGGATTAGAGTGCAATGACTCTACAGCAGAACCTCAAGTTCCTGTATAGCTGATCGAGGTGCCGTTGTTGGTTACCCAACCAAACCATGATCGTCATCGTCCTGCTCACTCTCGGCTTCACGCCGGTCGCCGCCCAACCCTGGCAGATCTGCGGCGACACGGCCATGAACTACACGACCAGCAGAAGGCGCCATGCCAATCTTGAGCTCCTATCCACCATGCTCACCGACAACGCCACCACAAGCCCGTACCACTTCACCAACGGCTCCGCCGGAGCTGCCCCGGACACCGTCTACGGCCTCGCGCTCTGCCGTGGCGACGTGAACGCCACCGCCTGCCGCGCCTGCATCGCCGCCGCGTGTCTAGGCGCGCAGCAACTGTGTCCGTACCGCGACGACGCCACCGTGTTCTACCCAACCTGCCGCCTACGCTTCTCCGGCAACAACTTCCTCCACCCGGACGACTACTCCCAGATCGTCGACGGCGTGGTCAACACCATGAACACGATGGACTCCACCAACCTGGAGCCCGTGCTACCCGGTTGGGATCCCGGCAACGCCGAGAGCGCCGCTGCCATCACTGAGATCATCGGGAAGCTGCTGCAGGAGACGGCCCGGCAGGCGGCGTACAACTCCGGGGCGCTGATGTTCGCCACCGGCCGCATGGACGCCGCCGCCGGAAGCTTTCCGGCCTTGTACTCCATGGCGCAGTGCGTGCCGGCTCTGACGCACAGGGACTGCTCCTCCTGCCTCCAGGTTATCAGCTTCATGGCCACGGACAACTTCGCTGGTAGACAGGGAGGACGGCTCCTTGCTCTGTGGTGTAACCTGAGGTACGACACGGTTCGTTTCTACAGCGGCGATCCCATGGTGACAATCGTGTCGCCGGTGAAGGAGGTTGTGCCGCCATGGCCACTTGTCCTTCCCAGAAGGAAACACAAGAGTGAGACCAACATATAATCCTTCTGGAAAGCATTTCTTTAAGAAAACTATCCCAGTCCCCTCTGATCTCAAATTTTTCTTTTCATCATTTTGGACATGTACTAATTCGAACAGACAGCCGTTTAATTTTTCAAGTAATTATAGTCTTAACAAGAAAAGTCCAGCTTTCTCTCCAAAGTGTATTAATATTATTATGATCTATATGGGTTTCATAAATATACTATTAGTGACAGTCAAAAACCACGTCATCATGTCCGAGAGCCTTGCATGCCACACCTTATTATTATGTGCTTAGATTTAGATTTTAGTGGGTGGTTTTGTGAAACTATACCCCAAAGTTTTGGTGGGTTTGTGAAATAGGCACCATATTTGATGGGTTTATGACTATAAATTAAGCCAAACTATTGGTGGGTTTGTAAAATTAATTCATCAATAAAACATTAACCTTGGTTAATACTCCCTCCGTCCAAGAATATAAGGATTCGTTGACTTTCAACTATCATGTTTGACCATTTGTCTCATTCAAAACATTTACATAAAAACAAAAGTTACCGATTGATACCTCAAATATAGTTGATGATAAAACAAATTATAAAAAATAAATAATATTTTAACAAAAATTTTGAATAAGACGAGTGGTCAAAGCTGATACCTGAAAGTCAACAAATGCTTATATTTTTGGACAGAGGTAGTAGATCAATTCATTACAAAGGATTAATGATTTTATCTTAATTTAAAAGATACTCTAGGTTATATTTATTTCTGTTATTTAACTTATAACTTTTGTAATGCTTAGAATACAACATAATCATTTGTTTCGTGTATTTATACCATTCCTCATGTTTTCCTTCCAATGTTCAGTTTTATTACTACTTATTTTTTATAAACAAATATGTATCAAATATAATATGATCGTTGTATCGACTACTAGGGTCACTTATAGTATTCTTGCTTGCCTCTAATTTTTGGTTTGGTATGCACACCAATATTAGCTATCTAAATTAATCTCTGTCATCAAATCACCCATAAAAAAGGATTTAAGCTTTCAAATCTATCATGTGAGCTTAAGCGGTAAAGCTTACCCTTTTTTTTCCTTTCCTTTTCTTTTTCCTTTTTTTGACCACATGGTTTCTTTTGATTTTTTCCCTTGCGATTTTTGTTTTTTGACCACAAGAGTTTTTTGTTTTCTTCTTACGCTGTTTCCAGAGCACATGATTTCTTCTTTTCTGAAATATGACATGATTATTTTTTAAGTATCTGAAATATGATATGTTTATTTTTTAAGTATTTGAAATATGATATGTTTATTTTTATTGTTTCTAAGTAAGGGTAATGGCGGGTAATAAAAAATAAATTTAAGAGTATTTTAGTCTAGTTTTTTTCGTAATGGCACTGATGGGTATTTTTCTTTATATTTTTCCAATTATTGTGGTAGTTAATTTATAGTCTTTGAAAGTGAATTTTTTAATAATAGAAACATTTATGCTTGCTGCAAAACGATTGTCTTGTTTCACGTCAGGGGGCATGATCAAAGTTGTTGTTCCACTACTTGCATCGATTATTGGTTTGATTATTTCCTTCATACTCATAAGACGAAGGCGCATAAAAGGTCTGATATCTACAAAGAGGGCCTGTCTAAATTTTATATTTCATTTATTTTGTTTGCAATGTACATAAAAATGACCACATAATACTTTCAATTTAGGTAAAGAGTTTCAGGATAAGACTATGATGAATATGAAGGAAGATGAAACCATAGTGTGGGGGCTAGAAGGAAGGAGTTCAGAATTCATGATTTATGACTTTTCACAAGTATTAGAGGCTACAGCCAACTTCTCAGAAGAAAATAAACTTGGGCAAGGTGGCTTTGGTCCCGTATACAAGGTAAGAGTGGGACAACACAAAAGTGAGTGGAAATAAAACAACAGAAAAAATGCAGCCGTAATGACAAATAGTCTGCAATATCACGCAATAAATTGTGCCTTCGGTCATTGATACAGAAGATGAACTTCTCTCTAGGGTCGGTTTCGTGATGGGTTGGAGATAGCAGTCAAGAGACTTGCTTCACATTCAGGCCAAGGCTTTACACAGTTTAAAAATGAAGTACAGCTCATAGCCAGGCTCCAGCATACTAATCTGGTTAGACTATTGGGATGCTGTTCACAGGAGGAGGAGAAGATACTAATCTACGAATGTTTGCCAAATAAAAGCCTTGACGTTTTTATTTTTGGTACTAAGTTTAACAAGATCATTGCACAAATTTTGGGTTCCAAAGTTTTTCTATAATATATCTATGCTTAATTGGTTTGCAGATGAAACAAGAAGAGCTTTATTAAACTGGAATACACGGCTAACAATAATACAAGGGATAGCACAAGGACTCCTGTATTTGCATAAGCACTCTAGGTTACGGGTCATACATAGAGATCTTAAAGCAAGCAATATTCTCCTCGACCGTGAAATGAATCCTAAAATTTCAGATTTTGGGCTCGCAAGAATATTTAGCACAAACAATACTGAAGTAAACACGGAAAGGATTGTTGGGACATAGTAAGATGTTTCTTATGAATTACTTCCCATATTATACTGTATGAAGCAGCTAGTTAACTGCAGAACACGGCATAAATGTTTGTTACATTGATGATTTCAGTGGCTATATGGCTCCTGAGTATGCATCAGAGGGTCTCTTTTCAGTCAAATCCGATGTATTCAGCTTCGGTGTACTAACTCTTGAGATAGTAAGTGGAAAAAGATCATCAGGTTTTCATCATCATGGAGACTTCATCAACCTTCTTGGACATGTGAGTCTTTTATGTCCAATACAATATGTAAATGGTTTCTTTCTCTAATCTCTCGTGAATATGAAAAGCACAATTTCTTAAGCACGCTGCAGCTGTTATTTGCTAACACAGTCAACCAACTTCTCCAGGATTTCCTACTTCTCTTGCCTTCTTTTTCAGAAGAGTGAAGAACTACTAGCAGTGCTGTTTTCGTTATGCACTTAATTTATTAACCACTATCATTCTTTTCTAGGCATGGCAGTTGTGGGGAGACAAAAGATGGCTTCAAATAGTAGACGCATCATTAGTCATTGATGAGTGTCATACATTAGAGATAATGAGATGCATTAACATTGCATTGCTGTGTGTGCAAGAGAATGCAGCTGATCGACCGACAATGTCAGATGTGGTTGTGATGCTAAGCAGCCAGAGTATGACCCTGCCCGAGCCTAAGCACCCGGCATATTTCCACGTAAGGGTGACAACGGAAGATACCTCAATAGTCACTGAGACATCTATTATCAATGATACAACTACATCCACTTTATGTGGCAGATAGTTTAAAATTTTCTCCAAGTCTTGTGAAAATTTTAGTATGCTGTTATTGCTTTGTTCAAGGGCTTTTTCTGTTCTAAATCTCAAATTATGAATTAGTTATAACGAAACAATGTAATGCTAGCAGCTGAAACTCAAATAATTCCTTGTATGGACTGTAGCATTTTTTTTTGCGAGGGAGGACAGTAGCATATGGTTATGCTACATTCTTGTTTTGAACATTCATTGTTCTGGGTAGCTTATAAGAGAAGGCATGCAGGCACTAGGCAAGGCTACCCAAAAAACAACCGGGACAAGGTGAAAGTCAGCAGAGTCAATAGAGAGGGCATGCATATGGCATTCTCCTCAGCTTGGACAAGATCTAAATTACTGTCCGCATAAAGTGCAAACCATGGCCATGCCCCTCGTGCAAAAGGTCCAGCGCCTTCCAGGCCCGTTCAGAGTGTTTACTCATACAGTGTCAACTCCGCTTCCCTTTCACATCATACACAAACTGGCCCAGTGGCTCTCCGTGATCTGGCGAAGGATGTAGAATAATCTAACCGGCCATAGCCTCGATATTACTGTTTTTGCAGGATGTGCAGTGGCGGAACTTTGGTCTCGGCACGACTAGGGCCACTAATTGTGGCTCAAGAAAACATACTACAAGTAAAAACTACATATATAAAAAAGTAAGAAGCTTAACACTAGTATGAGGTTTTGTAGCTTTTTCGTGCAACTAGTCCAACCGTTCGCGCAGTTGCGCAGGCTAAACATCCAAACACACATTTTTAAAATATTCTTTATGTTAATCTACAATACCTTGTAAGTTAGAAAAATTAAGACAGAAAATAAGTATGCCCAAGCTCCTTTGAAGTATTAGTGAAGCTGCTCCAATCTGTAATTCACTACGGGAGACGACATATATGCCGTGTGTCAGAGCCTATGCCGTGTGCAATTTATCGGGCACATGGCACAGAGCCTCATGTGTCATGTGCCAGAAGAATTGCACATGACACAAATTTGGCAGACGACACAATAATTATGCCGTCTAACAATATGCCGTGAGGGTTGTGTCGTGTGTTATATGGCTTGTGCTGTGCCGTGGACACACGACATATAACCTGTTTCCTGTAGTGATTCGAACTTTTCCAAAACATATGTTCGATGCCTCTCTTGTGTGACACCTATCAATATACAAGTTTACAATACTTCAGAGGGAACCTCTATGACACATGTCAACTGCTTGTTTGAATGGGACACCCCACCTTCTCTTTTTTTTTTTATTTGAGGGAAGTCTTATCTCTTTTTCTTTCTTAAGTACGTCTAGTGACATATGTGATGAATGCTAGGATAATGCATTCACATAATTTTAAAGTAATATGTTATTTATAAGAAGTAGATGATTTATTAAATAACTTAGTTATCCTGTATGTTAAGAGGTGACAGTTTCAGCCATCTCTTATTGAAACTTATGCTTGTCATATATAGGTGGAAAACCAACTGATAGTATTCTTACCATCGACTATAGATTGTTACTGTCTAAATGCAGCATTAAAGCAAGAAGATTGTTAAGGAAGAATCATTAGTTTTTGATATTATGGATAAAATATCACAATAGTAGTAGAGCTTACCTGAAATTTTGTAGCTAGGCCAGCTGTGGCTGCCTGACAGCCATCTTCACGTGATTGCAACATAGAGCAGATGACACGATCAGAAAGCCGACAGCCAACAAAGCATAGCATGAACTAAACTGGGAGGACTTGAGGTGTGTCTAGAGCCACGCGTGCATTGATTGGTTAATCACCCGATGTCAGTGTTTCTTCCTCCAATTGCCCGTACGTGTAGACTGAAAATTAGCAAGTGTCTTATTTCTTTTGCATGTGCAACTCATCCTCATGTCTGTTTAATCAAGCTGTTGCTCAGAACATCTGCATAGCTACCTGCTCAAGCCTCAATATCCTTAATTCTGTCGAAGTCACATTATTTGGGTAAAGCACCTTTCTGGCCTTGTGGAAGCACGCGGCAGTCAGAACTATATTTAGTCGGAAGCTAAACATGCCACATGGCCGCGATAGTGCTAATAGCTTCTGGCCAGCGGAATTCAAATCTAAGACTAAGAGAATACTCCATATTAGTAGAGCCTTTTTGGACATGCTAGATGTAGAACCCCCTGGTGCACTCGTTCCACTTGATGCTTGCCATGTTCGATAGCCGTCTGCAGAGAGGAATAACCTGTTGTTGACGAAGAACTTAGTATGAAAGCACCGCTGATCGACTCCCTGTCGGTGAAAGTATTACTATTGATGTTGTTTGGTAGATCAAATAGGCGCTTGGTAGATCTGTTTCTCTATTTGATATGTGGTGAGTTCCATTGCACTTGCCAAAACTAATCAGATGATTATACATGGTGGTTCTTATAGACTGCAGCTACACAGCGCCCAATAAAATCTCCTTCGATCTTCATGCACATGGACGCAAACCTGCCGTCTCTCTGACTAGTGATGGCTAAATGGGCCTCCCGGCACGGCAAGGCCCGAGCACAAAAAGGCCCAGCCCATTTAAATTACGGGCCAGCACGACACGAAATGACTTACAGGCTGTGCCATGCCAGCCCACGGGCTGACCCCTCGGCCCGCGGCACAACACGAAATTGTTAAATCGTGCCGGACCGGCCCGTTTAGCCCGGCAGCCCGTTTTAAATCTTAGCCCATTTAGTTATTTTTTGAAGAAATTTAGTGTTAAATGGTGCAAAAATAAATGCTAGTAACAAGAATTGAACTTAAGACCTCATATATGTATAAGAAGGGATTCACTTATCACTACACTAGAAACTACTTAATTGAATACATAAAAACAAAAAACATATTTAATAAAACATAATCGGGCTGGGTCGTGCCGCCCGCCGTGCCGACCCCTCGGCCCAAGCACGGCCCGGTCGTTCGTGCCGTGTTGGCCCAGGCCCGAAATTCATCGGGCCGTGCCGTGCTCGGGCCAGGCCAAAATTTGCGTGCTTCGTGCGCGCCCATTTGGCCATCACTATCTCTGACCACCAGTAATATGCCCAACAGTATATTCATGCCCAACTTCCAGCGCCTAATCCTCACCACCTGAATCTCGTCGCAATGAGTCCACCAAGAGTGCAAATACATGACGCCCTGAATTTTGACATGACCTTGCCCATGGACAACAATATATCTAAGCTCCATTGCCGTATTGTTGCTGGATTGGTAACATCAGAGGCCGTAGCGCTCACCATAGCTACGGGCCGGCGAGTTCAGGTGATAACGTGATGACTTGAAGAGGTGTGATAGATCCGTCTCACGAAGAGGCGTTCCCGTCTCCAGATCATCATGGGTGGCATCACGCGCTGTGATATCCATTACAACATACAAACGTAAGCATGATACAATGAATATAAATACAAGTCTCTTACATTCATTCTAGAGTACACTAATACATCAGAGTCTCATAATTTCTAGAAGCAACTAAGTTTGGAACATGACTAACATAACGGAAGCAAATAAGATACAATCGCTCTCATGGCGATACACCACGGCCCATCCGACAGAGATAGGTGTTTTGCTCTAAGCACCCTGCCGACACATCAACGGTCTACTCCTCCGGATCGCACCACTCCCAAGTGTAGTGACCTCCGTTCGCGGACTGGTCCTGCCGGTCGCCATCTCCTCCTACGTCATCCTGCTCAACTAGGTCATCTGAAAACCACATAGAGGAAAGCTCGAGCAACTAAAGCTTAGCAAGACTGACCCGTCAATGTGGCCAACTACAACCGACTCCTAGACATGGAAAGACCAGGTATAGATAATTAAGCACTAATCCAGCCTACACGTGGATCCTTACTTTCCACTTTTAGCAGTTCATTAAGTTGCATAAACAAGTAAATTTAATTTGCTCTAAGCTAAGGCATTACATGTTTCCAAGCAAGTAATTAAGCAATACATCAAATTAATCATAATCATCGTCATCATGTTTCTCTTCTTACTACGTTCCTGCGCAGGGACAAGCGGTACTCATTACTCGTGAGGGGCAGCGATTCGAATCGATTATCATCCTGCAGGAGCAACCTGATTGCACGTCACATACGCGCTTCCCGAAGCCGCATGAGACAACCTTTCCCAGCCGACACCGTAGTGTTAGTCGGACCTAGCTCCCCGAGAAGGGTCCCTCACGCGAAGCCTTCCCGGACGTCATCCGTGAGTAGAGTGTTCCCTCCTCTCCTCCCAAATTCCTGCCTAGTAACCAAGAGAGTAGGGTATCTCTCTAACATACAGCAACCATCGGTACATCGATTTACTCGGGCCCATTAACACCATCATGCAAGCAAGTACGTTCAAATTTGATCCACATGGGCCGGAGACGATGCGGTCCTTGTGTGCACGGACAAGGCTACCACCTTGAAGACTATTTCAGTCCTTCACTTTCCACCTAGTTGCCCGTCCGGCCTCCAATTTCCATTCTCATACTCAAATCTTAGCATCGTGTCCGCAAAGGTAATTGTCCAATCTATGAGTGGTCTCCACACCATTGGATGGATCATCGCCCTAATTAGCTAGCAACTAGCGTAGGCTATCGAACATGCATAAACAGGATCCTACTGCATGCTAGGATTTTCATCACAACTCCTATAGAACTTAATGCACAGTACAATCCTACAGACATAGTGATGAAAATGAAAGACTTAATTAAATAGGTTGTGCACCGGGGCTTGCCTTGAGCTTGACCCCGAACAGCTGGGTCACAGAGCAGCAGCGTCTTCTCGTTCTTCCTTGCCGGTCAATGCGTTCACCACCACAACTACATGATGCAAAGGTGATGTTTACATTGGTAAAAATATGTTTTAAATATTTTATCGAATACATACGAACTTCATCAATCATACGTGATTAGTGAGTATAAAATGACTCGGGGTCCAGCGAGGGTAAAAAGATTTGATTGCAATTAGCAATTTAATTTATTTCATCAACTCCCATGAAGCATTTAAATTACCATCCTATGTGCATGAAATAAAAATATCTACCTTGCAAAAGCTAGGTAAATTATGATCCTAATGCCTCTGGTCACAATGCACATATTTCAGACGATAATTAAACTATACTTCAATTTTTAGAGCAAGACTATAATTAATTAAGTGCTATACAAGTATGGTTAAAAAGGAATTTAATCCAATTAATTGACGTCTGATCATGCCAATCTAAATGCACCATGAAATTGTACATGTCTCAAGTATTGCAACAAAATTTAGTTTGCAATTTTTCGAGATCTAGAACTCTAGATATGAATTTTCTAAGTTTATTTAAATTTCTACTAATTTACGAGAATGCCATTGCGATATTTAAACTAAATCCCGCCCGCTCGGGGCCACACCAGGGACCATAGGGTTCCGGATCCGAGGTGGCCGTGTGGTCCGACCTGTGGCTCCACGACGCGTGGCTACGGCGGGCAGCGCGGTGGCCGAGAACGGCGCCGCAGGCGGCGCGTGGCCGGCGCGGGGGCCAGGGGACTCGGTGCGGTATGGGGAACCCGATGGGGGTGGCGCGCGGCCGGGGGCTCACCGGAGAGGGCTCGGTGGCGAGCGACGATTGATAGCGAAGTCCGGCGAGGCGGCTTGTGCTTAGGGATGGACAGAAATGGAGCCGGCTTGGTTCGGAAGCTTCACCGCGACACGAGCTTCGACGGCACGGCCTCGGTCGAGGATGAGCAGCCCCGGAAATTGGTGCCCGATGGCAGGGTAGGCCGACGGATGTCCGGTGGGGAGAATCGAATGCCGGCCGAATCCTTCGACGAAAGAGAGGGAAGCTCGGTCGAGTTGCTCGTGGAGATGTCCCACACGCATGAGAAGAGCAAAGAGCAAAATAGCTCACCGAGGAGAGGGAATTTGGCCGGAATCCTTAGGTGGCTGGAAATGGGAAAGAACGCCCGATTCGCCACCCGTACTCCACGGCTCGCCTTGTGGACGGCTTTTGGTGTGCTCGGTCCGACCGGGGAGTAGGCGGAGCGATGAGCTCCTGCTGGCGGCAGTAATGGCGACACGGGTGGGAGTGGAAAGAATGAGAGGGAGATGGGGAAGGGGGGGGGGTGTTCCGACCGGGGACAAGGGGAGAGACGCGGCCGACCAGGTGGGCGAGTCGCTAGGGGGCCGACGCCACGCGGCGCCGGTGTACGGCTCGGTCGGGCACGCGCACGCCCGTGCGTCGCCTCCGGCTGGCAAGCGGGCCCCACGGGGTATATTCCCGGAGCATCTTTTCATTTCCCCATCTTTCCAGCTATGGCTTTCTTCACAATTGAAAAATCAATTACAACGCCTTCCCGAGCTCAAAAATTAAAAGGGATAATTTTCATGGATGGATCAAGTCAAGAAAGTGACATGCACGTGTAGTTCATGCCAAAATTTCATCTAGATAAATTCTGATAATTCCTAGAAAATGCTTAAAAGTTAAGCTTTCTCTATTTATTTGAGGTATCAAACCTTGATGAAATCCAGAGGAGTTTGGCCTAGAATTTTCTTTTCACATGTGCTACAACATATATTTTTGGTGGACCCCACTTATGTTGTAGAAATTCGAGTTGTAGTTCAATTCAAATTGAATTTGAATTTACTGGCAGCCCAAATCAAAATGCATGTCAGTGAAATCCTTGGGAAGGTGCTACTAGACCAGAGATGAGTTTTAAAAATGCTAACTTGCAAAGATCGTGACACTGGGTGTCACATGAGGCTTGTCGGGATTTCGTAGCATTGACATGGCATTGACCGTGGCTGAAGCAAGGATTTGGCTATCGGCGGCGAGCACGTTGGCAGCTGCGGATTTTTTTGTTGGATCCTATAGATCGGAAGAAGAATGAGACAGCGGCTCCCTATTTTGGGAGGCCCTTAGATGGATTTGACGTGAGGAGCTGGGTTATGTGAGGATCCCACCATCCTACGATTGAGGGTCAGATTTCCATCTTTTCTTATGTGATTTAGAGATTAAGGGTCAGATGTTTTGCTTTTTTGTGAGAATTTCTAGTCAATTTCTCTTGTTCTAGAGGGCATGTGGTGGAAAGTTCATCTCCTTTTATTATTAAACAGATACTTCATTGCTTCAAATGGTATAATATGTCATCATTTGAATTGCTTGCAAAAATTTCTTGCTCAATATAACATACCATCCTATATGATTAAACCAGTCACCTTCATTTTATTTCTCAATTCAATCTTACAATAGCTGAGAAACTTTTTCAACTGTGTGGCAGTAGCAACCGGCAAAATGAAAGCCAACTCAACAAGATGATGAACCAAAAAATAATGAAAAGATCATGTCAGTTTGATACCGATTTAGTGCCAATTAGAGAAGATATGAATCTATTAAAAGATTAAGAGAGAATAGATCTTTAACCTGAGAGCAGTTCTTACCTCTTGCGATGTGGATTGTGATAGAGAGAGAGAGAGAGAGAGAGAGAGAGAGAGAGAGAGAGAGAGAGAGAGAGAGAGAGAGAGAGAGAGAGAGCATGAGGTACTTTCAGTTTTGGGCTAAACTGTCGTGTACATCGCCCTGAAAATATACCAGTGGCCCTCTAAAAGGATGATTTTAACACATGGAACTTGGCGTCATCATCAAGCATCTCTAGAAGGGGCAACATCGCACGGTTTAAGGAGCAGGGGCGACTACGAATGGAGCTCGGCATACTCACATCCGTCTAAGAAGATAGTAGTTAACACCACTCTTACATTAGTTATTAGAATATTTCATCAATCATCACACAAACATAAACCTATTATTTACTTTCTTAGACATTTCCAGATCAATATAAGAAAAATTAAACATGTTTCAGCAAATATAATAAAACTATGATGTTTAAATTTGCAACACACGATACCGTTTTAATACCTTGTGGTACATGCAAAGCGGTTGTAGTGTATTAATGATGTAAACTCATGCATATTCTTCATTTCCTTCCCTGTATTTCACAACCCGTCTACAAATGAAGGAGGCCACTTGGCGTGCAAATTGCGTGCCACCTTTTCTAGTAAAATACCAAATAGCATTCAATTGTTCATTTTAGTCGGTGGGTTAGTCCAATGTGCAAATTTGAATATTACGATCATTAAAGCTAGACGAAATAGGTAACTATCATGTGAAAATGAACAGGAGTATCAATTTAACCCAACGGTAGATTCTTAAGTTGGACAAGGAGAGTTGTACAGTGAAATAGTATCCTCAATTTTGTAGAAATTAGTAAATTAAACAAGATCATTCATTCATGTAAATGGGACTTTTCTGAATGAAAAAGGATTTAGCATATATATATATATATATTCTGATTTATTGAAAAAAATCACACATGATGAAAGAAGAGATGTCTGAAATAAAAATGGGAAATGTCCATTTTACTCCCCTGAATAATTGTTTTTGTCCAAATTACTCCCCGGAGAAAATATTGGATCAAATTTCTCCCTCAAACAATTGAAGTTGGTGTGATCTACTCCCTGGTGCAATTTTTCTTTTTTTTGTTTCTCTTTGTGCAATTTGCGTTTAGTGAAATATACTGCCTAGGGTGTGGCGTGCTGGACCATCTTGCCGAGCTGTAGTCTGTCTCCTTTGCCGATCAGCTTGGGGTCGAAATGTCATCCCGACTATACTTCACGACCCAGGTGCAAATGCAATCTTCTGTAGTTCTCTTGAGAACTCAAACCGTACAAACGTACACCGAACAAGAAACCAAACGGTTTTATTATATGGTGCTAAGTCAACATCCAAGTGTTAACCACTTCAGGACGTTTGCTCCCAACCCACTCCATACCCAAACAAAGCCAATGCATTCAAACTGGTTGTAGACTGAACCGTTAGCAGGGTGGTCATCGAGGAGCTCGCCACGGAAGCACCAAAAAAGGTTCCCATGCCGCTAGACTCTAAGAAAATGTCATTCCAGCCATGCCCCACCCCCCAGGGTGCCTTCGTCGTGCTGTGCTGATGACTCCATATGTCCAGCCACCAATGATGGTGGTCGGTGGATGAGATGACACTCCAATCCACAAAGAAGATGAAATTAGAGGGAAACATTGATCACACCTATTAAGAAAGTCCTAACCAAGAACATCAGCAAAGAGAGTTCATGTGGTGAATACCACTGAAGACAGATCATCGGCACTATAGCCACACCTCCCAAACCAGCATAGCTGCGGCAGACAAAACGAGCCGCAGCTACGAAGGGGGTGGGACTACAGTGCACACTAGCTACCGTTATAGGGGGCTCAATAGCGGCGGTTGGTGTTGTGACCCGCCGCTATTGAGCCATAACTCTTTAGCGGCGGGCCACATTGTCAACTGCGGCTATTAACTTCTTTTTAGACACGGTTGACAAATGGTCCACCGCTAATGCCATCTACAATATATAAGCCGCAATCGTGCAATAGGGGAGATCACTCGAATAGTGGCGTCTCGAAATTTTGGTCAAATTATGAGAAGAAAAAAACTAATTGCTAATATAATAAGCTTATTGTCATACTAGCTTGTAAAGAAAGTGATAGGAGTAGCTAATTTGTTTATGCAACTAAATAAATATATTTTATTAATTATTTAATTGTTTTCTTAGGAATTAATAGTCTATATGGAATTCTCATCTCAGCTCCTATGAGTTAAGTGAAGAGTCTTTGTAGTAGTATAATAGATTCCTTTTATAACATTCTTCTAGAACTCCCGCAACTATAAAGTTAGAGGCAAAGGGGGAAAGTTGTTAGAAATAATCACGGGTCAATGTAAATAGTAATATTATATTTGAATTCATGTATAAGAAAGAAATCCTAAAATAAGTAACAAATAGAAATACAAACTCTCACCATATTTTCAATATTCATTATAATAAATAAAAAATCTCATTCTTTATAATAATTGAACTTAATTGTTGGTTAAAAAATTAATTGCTACAACATGTAGTATCATTTTAAGAAGTAATCATAGTTAATTGATACAATAAGATACCAATACTAGCCGCACAAATGTGTGGTTAGTTGACTAGTTTAACAAAAGACTCGCCAAGTAGAGGATGAATGGGTCTCCCTAAAGTTGGAGAGGTAGAAACACTTTTCATAAAAAAATAAAATGAATACGATTCATCCAACAAGTTAATTTAAACTTAGTTAATTTATTTTTTAAATTTATATTAGCAGAAACATATAAAATTTGTTAAGTATGTGGGAGCCAGGGTGTTTTTTGCAACCAAATATAGCAGATGGGTGGGAACTTGCAAACAAATAGAAATCTCAAATTCAAAAGTGCCATATGGACGTGGCAGTGTGGTGACTGCTTCTTTGTCACGGAGCAAAATTCTCTGCATACGTCCTATAAACGGCCAGCACCACGCCGATTGATGACACCTGTCCACCCGTACGCATGTGCAGTACAAAGGCCAGTTTACAGGATGTATGCAGAGAATTTTTCTCCCTTTGTCGTCCTCACGTCTCTCCAGCTCATAAGAATCAGCAAATCTCTCTATATGGAGACGTATTTTCAGACTTACCGTTCAGGTAATAAACCAACAAGGCTCATATACGAACCAATCCCAACAAGGCTCATATACAAACCAATCCCAGCATCTATCATTAGTACATGACAAAGCAGACGCATGCATGATCCTGTTGTAAAAAATGCATAGAGATGTACTTGAGACATGAGCTTTAGGACAGAAAAAACAAGGGAGTGCTTCATTGCAACGTTTTCTAATCAAATCGCCATAACTAAGCTCACGTCGTTGCAGTTTAGTTATACTCCCGCAGAGCATTATATATGTAACCAGCTGGATGCACATGTGGAAGTTTGGCTGGCCAGGTGCATAGAAATTAACAAAAATCGGGAACAAGCTGAGGACGACAGACAGGTCAATAATCCATCATGCCGTACTGACTAATTAGTGCCTTTGTCGTCCTCTGGTCCTGTCCTAATCAACTGTCAGTAGCCGGAATATGATCGGCTCTGTTCTTGTACTAGTATAGTGTTTCGAGGGATTGAGCAAATCAAACAACCATATAGTTCAGGTTGGTACTGGTTCTAACACATACTTGTATCTGTTTTGTTGTGAGTACACTATATCCCGATACTAATTTGCCCGGCAACATGCCCTGGAGCTGGAGATGTGAGATCGACATCTGCATGAAAGCATGCTGCGATCAGGGTTGTCTGAAATTAAGTTGACCTTGAAGCTAACTACCATATGAAGGCTATAGATGCATTCGCTAAGATTCGGTAACGGTATCCCTATTATACACTTCATATGCATGGTTCAGATCACTAAGCTCCATGTGCCTGTTGGGACAACTGTGTACCAACGATACAATTTCTTTTGCAGAATTTGTTCGACCGGCGATCACACTATTACAGACACACGACATATTGGTGTCTGTGTCGTGTGTCTGGTCCTGCCACACGCACAGTGAGCTCTGCCGTGTGTTTTATTTGTATCGTGTGTATTTCCTCGGGCACACGGCACAGAGATCTCTGTGCCGTGTGCCCGATAGAATACACACGGCATAAAGCTAGACACACGACATATGAGTCATTTCCTGTAGTGTTTAAATTCTTTAACCAAACCAAACAATTCACAAGTTACAACAAACGCGAAGTAATCTGGACGGTACTTTACAGTGGGATGCCATTGACGAGCGCAAGTGCTATGCTAGTGTGCTCCCTAACTTTGGCCACGACGGCGGAGACCTCCTTGCCGTGCCGCGACTCGCCGGCGCCGGCCTCCTCGATCCCGTCGGCGTAGGTCCCCTCGTTGGTGATCGCCGCGCTGAGCCACGTCTTGGCGTTCGACACCCCCACCTGACCTGCTTCCTGCTGCTCCCGGTGGTGGTGGTGGAGTCTTCCGCAGCGTCGTCCTCCAGCCCGGCGAGCTCCTCCGACGACTGCCGCGCCAGGTTTGCGGCGGCCGAGACCGTGCTCGCGCAGTCGTGCAGCGCATCGGCCTCGCTAGGTCCTCCTGTGCCTGTCCTCGGGTCGTGGTGGAGGAGCAGCTCCTTGACGTTGGCCAGGAGGGCGCGCAGGTGCGCCGCCGCGACTGGTCTGGAACTCGGCGGCGTGCGGGAGGAGGGAGTCGTAGCAGAGGGGTGGGTGCAGCGTGGTGGCGCAGCAGGCGCGGAGAAAGGATGCATGATGATGATCCAGGTGCCGGAGCCGAGGACCCGGTCTCGGCGGTGCTTTCGGTGCGGAGGCTGATCGTGTTGCCACGACGGCGGCGGCAAGGAGGAAGAGCACGAGCTGGCGGCGGAAGCACATAGGGCGACGTTGAGGTGCCATGGTTGAATGTAGCAGGCAACTCGTGTCGGAGGAGACTGGGAGTTGACAACTTTGACGGGAAATGAGGCGGCTAGGACTTAATAATATGTAGAGAACCCTTGCTTCAGCAAGAGTAATTGGCAATGATCACGTTCCAACTAGTCCTCTCATGTCTCAGTCCAAATAATCTTTTAAGTGTACAGAGTGTTTTTACATTAGACAAACCCTAATGCGCATCTTATATATCTTGATATTTTCTTGTTTGTTATTTGAGTCATTTATTCCTAGGTTTACAAAATTCCAATATTCTAGTACAAATATGGCTGAAGGGAACAAGTGGCCAGAGGCACTGATGCAAGCTGCAAAGATTGCTTCTGAAGGTGGGATTATACTACGTCAATCTTATATTTACTAATTGGAGGCTCCTTTTGAGGCCTCCACGTTAATCGGATAAAAATACTAGAAATTACGAGAAAAAAGCAAAACATCTGAATGTTGATTTAGAGATGGACGGTGGATATTGTGATGCAAGGAATTATATTTTCTGTTACATGTATAGGAGACCACGTTCATGTACACGCATGGGAAGATTACTTTCCAAATCTTATATTTACTAATTGGAGGCTCCTTTTGAGGCCTCCACGTTAATCGGATAAAAATACTAGAAATTACGAGAAAAAAGCAAAACATCTGAATGTTGATTTAGAGATGGACGGTGGATATTGTGATGCAAGGAATTATATTTTCTGTTACATGTATAGGAGACCACGTTCATGTACACGCATGGGAAGATTACTTTCCAAATTTCAGATTTCTATAATGGAGTAGTAAACATGCAGGACAGATGAGGGCTCAGGCCATATATGCGTTACATGAATCATGACGTTCCAATCTTGAAAATAGAGAAGCATGACCATCGGATTCCCAAAGTGATAACCTTCCAAAGTAGTACTATAGTCCCAAAAATAAATTACTTCTGATGGGTAATCTCGATCTCACAATTGATACAAGACAATGCTGACAACGACGGCATAATCATGCGTTGCATTACCTTGATAAGCCTCTTGGTTGCCGGACGGAAGGTGACATTGACGCTGATGACCATACAGTTATGAGTTGGTGGCGCCGCCCTCCTTTGTCGGCTGCCGTGAACAAGGTTACCATCTGGATGAACATGTACATATTTGACGGGCATGTTCTTCGTGGGTTATCAATTATCATTGTGATTCCTGGCCAGCGCTCAGCTTGGGAGGGCACGATGCAAACAGGCCCTATGGCTTCTACTTCGTGATCAGGATGGGGCAATTAGCACACGACTTGAATCGCACCGGAGATTGGAAGAGTGAGTCCCAAGCAAAAGATCGATAGATATCTCCCTCAGTAAGAAAGAAAAGGTGGAGAGGAGATCTCTAAAATAATGGAAATTTGTCAATAATAATCATACAAGTTTTCTATTCATCAGAGCCATGCATGTCAGGGTAACAGGTCATCTCGAAACAAGCCTTAACCGTGTCTCAAAGATTTATAGATCCCGTTGAACTGAGCAAAACACAGAGTTTCTGCGATTTCGCTGCCGGACGCAACTAATGACCTGGATTTGCCGTGCCTGATAACCCTGGTGTCACGAGGAGGATTGCCTGCTATGATAAACCAAGTTGTTCACGTTTTATGGCCTTCTATCTACTTCTTTTTTCAAACATGATCAGTCATTATCAGAGGGATAATTTAGCTGTGGTACGGGGCACGAACATCAGATCTTCTACGGTGGGAAACAGGTGATGCCTAATACATGTGCACTTTCTGCATGGCTCCCATAAGATTATACATATGATAATTTATTTTAACTTTTCAAGTATTTGCAATTATGAATCTGGGTTCACTGGATGCATCCCTGAAAGTACGTTGGATATGAACACCTACTAATTAACAAGTCTTCAGGCTATAATCCTAAACACAAGAGATGTCCCTTAGTCTAGCTTGCTGCAAGCTAAGGTAATTTAGCTAGCTGATTGCCTTCTACTCCTATATTGGCATTCCACTGAGAATCATGCAGGAATATATTTAACTAAACATAGAAAGAAAAAATTATACTTTTGTCCTGGGGTTAGTTTGTTAAATATATGATTTCCCAAATCAGAGTTTAGGTTTAGATCTACCCATTAGTATGGGCAGGAAGGACCAAATAATTGTTCTAGATACAATTCATTCATCTCTACTCTTAATAATACGTATAACGTTCTATAGCTGATTTTTCATATTGACACAGAATATTATTTATTGAAAAAACTGTTACATTATTTCTCCTGTGTTTTCTTATTAAACTAACTTAAATATTGTTTATTAACACTCTGTTCGTATGTAGCATGGAGCTACTCTCACATTATCCATAACAAAAAACATTTATACATGACTCCCATTATGCTGCCAGGTTATGTGTGTAATTCAGTGACGTTCAGTTGTCCAAATGAAGTATCTATGGCACTCTCTTTGTTACAATAAACATGTAGTATAATTATAAGAGGATTAAATAATGGCTAGCCCGTGCGGATGCACGGGATGATAGTCTAGTACATCCTAATTCTTATGCACGCTGGAAAGAGTACAAGAAAAATGATGCCTACTTTGAAGAATATATGTCTAACTTATTTATATGCATGGTTGCATATTAGGCTTGACTACGGAATTGTGGATATTTATGGTTGAAATCTGGTTTTGACTTCAGAAATTATGGACGTGTAATTTGGCTGATTATTCTAATTACAGAATTATGAATTTTTAATTAGTGTCATTGTAATTATGAAACTGTTCATTGGGGGAAAACATTAGTTATTGTTAGCGTGTGAGCTTAGAATATTTAATTAGCCTGGCACATAACATAAAATTGGCCTAGCCCACACGAATAATTGGATTGGCCCACATACGAAATAGGCTGACTTCATATCATGATATGGGCCTTGTTTATATCATTAAATTGAGCTTAATTTGTATTACTAAATTGGTTCAGCCCATGCTATAAATTGGCCTGAAACATAATTGGGCTTTAACTAAAGTGTTAAACAGGTCCAATCCACAATGACAAATGGGCCGAGCCCATAGCTTGTGTATGACGTTTTGAAGTCTAATATCGACGAAACAACAAGTCACTAATCTGCGACGAAGTTAGAATCATTGCAAAACAATTGCGACAAAAACAAACTGAAACGTCGCTGAATATCTTTTATAATGGACTATAGGCGACGATTTTATTTTCATCATGCTTACATCACAGGTTGTAAACTACGACGTATTTTAGACATTTTGCAACGAAAGTAAAACGTCACAGAAGATCAAATCTCTTTTAGTGTAATCAAATATCGGCATTGGGGCCCGTCTACCCGTGTCACATGTTTCCGTATGGGGCAATTGCAAGACTGCCCTCCTTTTGGAGGTCAATTCTGATTTTGGACCTATTTTCTAAACTTCGCAAAATTGGACCTCCTTTTTGAATCTGAGGGAGCCGTTTGCCCTCCTTTCATCCAGTGTCGGACATCGTCATTTCCTAATAAATAATAAATAAATAAAAACTGAAGCAAACTGTAACAAGACTATAGTATCCCTGTGGTTTCCGATAGCTCAACTGATCCCCATCCCCATCGTTCGAAGCTTAGAAAGTTAGAACCCTAACCCTAATGTGGTGGACCGGCAGGGGCGGCGAGGACTGCTGAGCGAGGGCACGCGCGGGGAGGAGGGGGGGCGGGGGGGGGGATGGTGGCAGCCTCGCACGGGCGGCGCACAGGAGTGCGGGCAGGCGTGCTGCTTGCGGAAGTGGACTGTGCTATGCGCCGGTGGGCACGGGCGAGCGTGCGGGCAGGCGCTGCACGGAGGCAGGCGTGCTGTGTGGGGTTGCGGCTCAAGGGTGGGATGGATGTGATTCGACTTGTTCTGGGTATATTTGTTTCTCCTTTTATCGTCTTTGCATCAAGTAAATTCCATCATGATTTAGGTCGGTAGGTTGATTGTTCATGATATAATTGTAGGTTGATTGGTAAGGATGTGAGTATTGTTGTTAAAATGAGTTCATATTTTAATCTTATGGATGAAGGGCCTAAGAAATGTTGGAGAAGAAAATCATTCCCATCTATTGTTGTTGATGCTAATAGGAAGGGGAAGAGGAAGAGGAAGAGGAAGAGGAACGGGTGGTGGAAGGGGACATGGTGCATGGTTCGGTCTTTAAATGTGATGTTTCATGTGTGTGTGTAATGCTGAAATAATGTTTTGTTAAACTTTTATCTTTGATGTGGAGATATTTCATGGTTATGTGATGTCCAAGTACTATGTGTCGAATTCATCTTAAAAATCAGTTGTGACATGTTGCTGAAATTATGCTGTGTTGAATTCTTGTCAAAAATCACTTCAAATGCTGCTCAAATTATGGTGATGTGTTGAATACTTGTCAATAGTTCATATGCGGCTGAAATGTTTCTAAAAACATGTCAAAATCATGCTCAGAGATGAATTAGTACAAATAATTTTCAAAACTATCAATAATCTGTTTTCATGCAATTTTTTTACCAAGGGCATTTTCATCTTTTTACCATGGGTTTCACACCGTTAAATGCCACCAACAGAATAGGGGCAACCTGCTGCTTTGGATTTAAAAAAGAGGTTCATTTTGCAAAGTTTGTAAAAGAGGTCCAAAATTAGAATTGACCTCCAAAAGGAGGGAAGTCTTGCAATTGCCGCTTCCGTATAAGAGGTTCATGTACGTTATGAAACATTATGTACGAACTCATTCTCATCCGGAGGGTTCTATGATCGAAGGCTACACAACTAAGGAAGTTGTCGAGTGTTGCGCATATTACATTAAAGATGGTACATCCATTAGTCTTCCCATCTCACGTCATGAAAGAAGGTTATCTGCATAAGGTATCATAGGAAGGAAAACATTCACCGAATATCAGTACGATCAGATCGACAATGAACATTTTCTCATCTTGCAACAGACCAAGATTCTGGCCCGGTACTCTGTGAAGCACCTGCAAGAGCTCCAAGAGAACAATGCGGGTAAGTGAGTCGCTCATTAATGAGCACAAGAGAACCTTCACAACATAGTTCGCGAGCCAAGACCTTCCAGATGGTGATTCAATTGACGAGAAAATGGGAACAAGGTTATTGAGGCGATCAAGAAGGAATGTTGTTACCTATCAGGGTACAACATCAATGGTTATTCCTTTTACACAAAATAAATGGAAACAAAAAATCAAAGTTCAAAACAATGGTGTTCGAGTGCAAGTCTTGGATGAAGGTGACACCTTGACATCATATTGATGTTATATTGAGGAAATATGGGAACTAGACTATGGTGGAAATTTGGTAGTCCATGTTTTTTATGCAAATTGGTGAAGCCATGGTGTCCAAGTTGATGAATACAGGGTTAGCAGCGTTGATCTGAACAAGGTAGGTCAAAAAGATGATCCTTGGACACTCGCTAAGACTGCAGCAGATGTTCTATGGTCTCGGCCTAAAGGACGAGAAGAAGTCCTGCAAATAGATTCAATGTATATTATCATTATTTCAAGAATGTCCAATGAATGCGATGTATTGAGCAATTAGGGTGAGGAAGACTTACCCACAACTCCTTCAACACACGGTCCGCCTTATTATCAAATATCCTGCCCTCCCGATCATATTCATCATCTACACTATATGAGAGCTTCCACGAGGTGGTGAGCACACGCTTTCTAGCATAAGTCACTTTGCCAGGATGGCCAAGTCCCCGATCCAATATGGGTAAAGTAGATCAAGTTTATCGTATGTGCCACGTGGTCGGCACACAACAAACAACATCCACATGTCATATTGGATCTTTGTCGGGTGGCACGTGGGAGGCACAGGGCAAGGGCTAACCCTAGATCTTTGCCTTGTGCCCCCTATGGCACACGGCAAAGAGTTATTTTCCTATTTTTTAAATTAATAAATGTCACACCCGGTCTTAAGGCTAAGACCGAATGCATCTGTATGCGTGCCCGGGAACAAGGTTTCACGCACACGGGATAAATTAATGTGATAAAAGAACAATGTCTTTATTAAATCAAATAACTTACATCGATATTGTCTCAAAGGACTAAATACAAATATAACGCTAGCGGAAGACTCCATAACACCACAGGCAATCGATCGGGGGATTTGCACGCCTAGACCTTTCTCATCGGTCGTGTAGTCCAAACCTTCTCCATCTTCCGAGCAGCAGTAGTTGGTAGCAAAAAGGGAAATAGCAAGGGTGAGTACATGGAGTACTCAACAAGTGTGGGAAATAAATGACATGCAAGCTAAGTGAAAGGAAGGATAACACATGGTTTGCAATAGGAAGCACCTACACTAGTCAAGTTAATTAAAGCAACCTATTTACTAAGTAAATATGAACCAACAGAGCTACCCCACCTATCAACCACTGCAAGCTACCCTACTTGCAGCAAACCACACTACAGGTTACCCCGCCCGTAGCCGACCACACTACAAGTTACCCCGCTTGTAGCAACCTACGAGTTACTCCACTCGTCCATGCCCTCTAGTTCTCGTGAGGATCCAGGCCGCTCGTGACCGTGAGCCCAGCTGTTAATAACAGTTTTACACTCTGCAGAGGTTGCACAACTTTACCCACAGGTCGGTGATGCCATCACTATTCAGTGACTAAAACCTCCATTATACCAGCACACTTCCTATGGTGTGAGGCCAAGAGATCACCGCAAGGTCTTTCTAAGGACTTCACAGCCTGCAGAACGTCCATGCAAAGGTTTTGCCGCCCTCAAAGTGACGCATCACCCAGGGCCCCCTCTTGCACCGTGGCTTCAAGTACTCTACCTTTCCTTGCCCAAATCCGGAAGCTCACCTTTCTTCATCCTTCCTCGATGCTCGCGAACAGGGAAGCTGCCTTGGTACTAAACCTTACCTACCCATTATCAGCCCTGTGCTTTGTGCGGAAGTCCTAGGTTGCCACTCCAAGAACAGGTCCTTATGATCCCAAACAGGTACTACCGCGAACCGACAGTACTACAACTAGTACCTGTGCATACCCGCACCATCATCCACATCCTCCTGTCGGGATCACCTAAGTTCCATATTGCTAAAAAGCATCCCCGATTCATGATCATTATGTTCAAATGAATAATTAATCAAGATTAGCATTTAGTCCATTTTGAACCCCATTATAAGCAACTAGCAATGACGTACCCATGCTAGCATACTACACCATAACCAAGGCGACAAGGTAAATTATGGAACAGGGTATGACACAAACAAGATTCAAATTAAACTGCAATGCATGAAATGTAAATTCAGAAAGTAAGAATGTAGGCGCAATGTGCATCAAGGACACTTGCATGTTTCCCTTTGTTGCTGGTCATGTCTTCCAGTCTTGCTCTTGAGATCTTCGAAAAGTCCGTTCTTCTAGTCACACCGACTCAAAACATGCAAGAAACAAGCATACAAGCAAACTAAGAAACAGTACACAAAACAGTACCTAATGACTATGAAAACAGTACTAATTAATAGTACTCATTGCTACGATCGCGTGAGCGCGAGAATCGGCTTAATCGGAGTTACGAGCGAAAATTTATGAGCATTTGAAGATCTAGGGTTTAAATCGTCAAAATAGCAAGTTTAAATACTATTTCGTAAATATGGAAAAATTAAGGGACTAAAGGTGAAAGTCGCCTAGAGGGGGGGGTGAATAGGCGAACCTAAAATTTTTGCGAAACAACACTAAGACGAAAACGTCAAATTCCGGAACTTCCGGTAGGGTACGGAACTTCCGGTGCAGAGGTGATAAATGCGAAATTAAACCCTACACAATTCTAGTGTTTGCAAGAAAGAAAGGAACAACCCTATGCAATTCTAGGAATTAAAAGGCACAACGGAAAACTAACAAGCAACCTAGTAAATTAAACAACAACGTGCAAGTAAAAGAGGGAGCACAAGAGACACGGATTTTTCACCGAAGTTCAAGCCCACCAACGACTCTACGTCTCCGTTGAGAAAGTCCACCAAGGACCGGATTTCTCTCAACCCTATTTCTCCCTCAAGTCACCACCAAGGTTGAGCTTGAGTTTTCCACTATCAAGGTCCCTTCCGGAACGGGCAATACAAACTTCTCGGGCGTCACCACACAAGTTGGGAGCTCACGAGCACGCCTAACCGTCTAGGAGCTCAAAGCTCCAAGAGTAACAAATCCAAATCACAAGCTTGACGGGAGTGAAGATGCTCAAGAATGGAAACAAGTCTCTCAAACACTTGCTTAAAGTCTCTCACTCAAATCCTAGCTTAAGGATGGAATTTTTGCTTTTAGAGAGGATTTGGAGTAAGTGGAGTGAAGCTCAAGTGTGTGTTGGTTCGGAGTTGTGCAAGAGAGAGTGAATGGAGTGGGGGGTGTGGCTTATATACCACAGCCCAAAAAGAGCCGTTGGCCTGTCTGAAAACCCCGCACCGGATTGGAGTTAGATCTGGATTTTTGGCCCGCACCGGAACTTCGGTGGAGTACCGGAGCTTCCGGTACGTAGGTTTAGGGTTGGAGAACTGGACCGCACCGGAGCTTCCGGTGCCGTATCGGAACTTCCGGTATGGCATTCCGGAGAGCTCAAAGCTCTCTGTTAGCCTACCGGAACTTCCGGTATCGAGGACCGGAACTTCCAGTATGGCTTTTCCCGAGAGCAAAACTCTCGTAAGCCTACCGGAACTTCCGGTACCAGGGACCGGAACTTCCGGTATGGCTTTTCCCGAGAGCAAAACTCTTTGTAAGCCTACCGGAACTTCGGTACCGGGGACCGGAACTTCCGGTATGGCTTTTCCCGAGAGCAAAACTCTCTGTAAGCCTACCGGAACTTCCGGTACCACACCGGAGCTTCCGATGGGTTCGGAAGGAATAGGTTTGGAGGGGATTTCTTGAGTTTGTGAGCATCTCCATTCTTAGCCACGTTTGTGATTTGCATCCCTCCTTATAGTACGACATCCCTATGACTCAAAGCAAAGAAATAAAGCGAGGCACAAGCTTTGAGAGGGGCCTTTTCCAAATTCTCCTTTTATTGCATTTTGCATTTTTTTCTCCTTTTTGATTGTGCTTGCTACATTTTTATGTGCTTTGGATATTCACTACACACATTATCATGAAAGCATTAGTCTAAATTTAATTGTATTGATATCAATCATCCAAAATAAAGTGAGGGGCCTAGATGCACTTTCAAAAGGGTAGAAAGGCTAAAGGCTAAAATAGAAATTTATAAAATAGTAGGGTGGATTTTGCAAAAGAACAAGATATAATATGGTTTGAATAAACATGGTTAAAAACATAAATTTGTAAAAAGGTAGGGGTGTTTATGTAACAAGGCCATAATTAAAACATTAAAATAAATATGGCTTGAGAACTTAAAACTAGTTTAACAATTAAATAAAAGTCTCAATGAAAAAGATTAGGACGAAAACAGAATTAATATGAAGGCTAGGGCTCCTTTCGAAAAACATAAGGACCTAAACGTGAAATAATAAAACTATAGGGGTCTAAATGTAAAATAGCCAAGTCTAGGGACCTATTTGTTATTTTCAAAAAGTATAGGGACTAAAGTGTAAAAGTTGAGGACTAAAATATAATTTATGAAAAACCTAGGCTTGTTTTTGTAAAATTACATGACCTAAACATAAATAAATATAACTATAGGGGCCTGTTTGCAAAAGTTACTGTTCTACGCAGAACCGGGGCTTAATCACAATTAAAACTAAAGATTGGGGGTTTATGTAAAAACGAGAAGGCCTAGACGTGATTAAATTAAACTACCCTACGTGTAAATCTACCAGTTTATCGAAATTAAGGGAATTACTTTAAATCGGAAAAATCCGTGGACCGGGTCTATGAGGTCTGTGGAACGTGGGGAATCCTCTGTTCCACGGGTCCACCGTGGACCGAGGCTCATACCCCTTCGTCCGATCTAATCTAGACCGTTGGTCCGGATCGGACGGCGCGAGGTGTTTCCAACCGGACGACGGCGGCCGGCGAGCTCGCGAGCGACGGCGGCCAATAGGGGCTCGTCGGAGCACGGTGGGAGAGCGCTCCGATGCTCTAAAGGTCACACGAAAGGCGGCTACGTGTAGCGGGGATGACGGCGCACCTACCGGGGACGACGCGCGGTGGCGGGAACGGCGACGGCGGCGGGCGACGGTGTGGCGATCCCGGTGATGTTCGATGGCGTCGTGCAAGCATCCCGAGCGACAGCTCGGCTTAGGCTCTTCCGGGTAGGGGCGACGGATCGAGGTAAAGCACGACAAAGCGTTGACGAGGGTCCCGACGGCTCCCAAACGACGGCGCGTCGATCTCGGTCCGGCGGCAACGATGGAGGTGGCGGTGGCGAGTTTAGGGCTGAAATCGTGACGGTTTTTGCCAAAAGCGAGGCACGAGTTGCGGATTTTCTTAAATAGGGTGCGGCTAGGGGTGTGGCATGACGCGCACGTCGAGGACGGCCGATTCGGTGGCGGAATCGGTTAGGGTCCGAGCAGGCCTCGCGCGGGTTGGGGCGGCTAGGCTGTGGGCGGGCTGCAGTGCGGTGGGGAACATGCCGAGGAAAATAAGGGTAAAAGGGAGCTAGGCACGGGAGTTTCGGCCCATGTGGCACTGGGTGTTGTTTTCTTCTTTTCTTTTTACTATTTTCTTTTATACTTTCTAGCTTTCAAATCTTACTATCAAAAGGAAATAGAAAACAAATTCCATACGAATTTCAAAATACATTTTCAATCAATAAAACTCTAATTCAACTTCACATCATGAAAGCAACCAAACTATATAATTATATATAGCCTAATTTAGATTTGATTGAAAATAGGTAAAGATAGTATGAAATAAATAGTTTTCGAAATTAAATTTATTGAGAAAAAGATAGCTCCCTTTTTATTCCTTCTTAAAATACTTTGACAATAAAATCTCATAGATAAAATAGTTTAAACAAAAATAAATATTTATTCATAAATTATTTTATACAAGCACGTATGCCAATAAAACAACTATTTTCATAAATGATATGTATTTATTAATAAATCATTTTCATAACTGAAAGAAATTTATTTGATAAACCATTTTCACCTTTTTCGAGTATTTATTTCCATAAATCAAGTGCATTTCTCAAATAAAAAAGCTTTTATAAAACCAACTTTATTTATTTTTGAAAGTAGCTCCTTTTTCTCACATGAAATGATAAAGCTCTCATTTTGCTTACAAAGAGAAAATATTTTGTATAAAATAATGCTTTCTGAAATAAACTTATTTTCATAAATCGCATATAATTGTTCAATAATTTATTTTCATAAATCATTTTCTTAGAATAGATTACCTCCATAAATGAAAGGTATTTCTTAAATAAATGTTTCTATAGATCAAACTTTATTTATTTTTCAAAAATAACTCTTTGGTTCTCATAAAATGATAACATACTTCTATTTTTTTTGCAAAGGGAAAATACCTTGTGTAAAATATTTCTTTCTAAAATAATCAAATACAATCTTTTCACTAAGTCATTTGCACAACCAAAACAAATCATAGATACATTTTGGAAAATTTAACAAAGAAAGCTGTACAAACAAAATAACTCATTTTAAAGGGTTGAGTTTAAAACCAACTCTTCCTCTTTTAGGAAAAAAGAAAGAAATATAATTAAAATATTATCCTTTAAATAGATTTTATAATATACTTCAAAAAAGTTTTAAAATTTAGTGAATTTCATGCATAACCCAGAATTTAACATTCCAGGGTGTTACAAGATACATACAAAATTCAAAAAACAACCAAATTTCAATGAGATACTATTCCAATGCACTATTGACTATACAAAATTGGTTGAAGTCAAAACATGTGTTGACCGTTATTTTGATTCAATATATGAATGGTTTTTATTCAACACTCTCATTCTTTTACGTAGATTCTCCAATTTGTGAACAACATTCACGACAACTTATGCGAAACATTTTCTTCCTTTAACCACATCATCTACGTATGATGCAACTATGTCGAGGACAATTGTTATTTCATGAATATGGACTGAAATAGGAATCATCAACATGAATATCATGTTTTTATGGACCATATTGCATTACTGGAACCAGTTGCAATTCAAATTTGAATTTTCATGAAATAATACAAACAATGCAATAAATTGAATACATATAGAAAACAATTCTAAAAATTCACCAGAAACCGAGGTCAAGTTCCTTGCTTAATTTTTTAACCACCAAACAATGTTGGTGTAGAAAAGAACAAGGGAAAATAAAATATTTTGCCGTGTGCCATGGAAAAGCACACAACAAAGAGGGACATGTGCGTGTCACGTGTCCTCTATACGAGGCTTTGTCATGTGCTAATGTGCTATCGTGGGCACACAGCAAAAGTGTACACTTAGTTAAAAAGTTTGTGGACTTGTGGGTCCAAGCCCTCAACTAGGGCCTCTACTACCGGGCCCGCCACACAAGGGTAGACCCAGGTTTGGCCGGCCCATAGTCGAGCGTCCCATAGGCCACATATCGCACAGGTGGCCCATATCGGAGAACAGGCCCAATCGTATCGTCGGGAGTGGGTAGCGCACCCTAGTTTTTAAGCTGGGGTGGCTCTCGCTTGGCCACCGAGGTGGTACTAAAGTGGTGTAGCACTTTGTCTTGTGCCTTGGCGGTGGCACACCCTGCTTGCGCCGTCAACCCGTGCTCTGGGCCGTCTGCCACGCACCGCGCCGTCACTCTTTGCCGTGTGCCCATGAGCTGTGCCAGCTCGTGGGCACACGACAAAGATTCTGTTTGCCAGGCACATGGCAAACAAAATCTTTACCATGTGCCAGCTCATGGGGACACGGCAAAGAGCTGCAGTGCCGTGTGCTACGTCTTTGTCATATGCCTATGGTGTGGCACACAGCAACCAGAGCTCTTTGCCGTGTGCCCGATAAATGGCACACGATAAAATTGGAGGCACATAACAATTGTGTGCTCTCCCGTAGTGAGGATTGCTGGCGGATGTAAATATGTGATAGTATTATGTGTGTAACGATGGCTTGCCAACAAGTGATCTCTATACTATACTGTATTTCATGAGATCCTCACTACAACATAAAACCTTTATTATTTGAAATAAAAAATGATTTGGCACGTGTGAAAAGGACTATGGTAGAAGCTAAAGGGTCACCGCCTGACGTCAACTTCAAATCTTTGAAGTGTAGAAAACAATGAAAGTATGATGGTCCCGTTGCCGTATCGCGCCCGCTAGTAACAGAAAATATATAGAGTTTATGTCTGTTCCATTGTTATTAACATGAGATTTACTCATCAGCTATGGTTACAAATATTTTGTTGCATACAATACAAGTCATCTAGCTAGAGCACTTGTCTCTAATTAGTTCTGCTGATTCCCGGCGGGGCGGGCCTGGTGACATACAATACAAAGTCATCTAGAACACCTCTCGGACGGGCCTGGTGACGCACTGCAGCAACAAGCCAGTTTGGTATTTTGTTCCCATTTTTTCTGGCCGAGTGGGCCAGCAATAATTGGGTCGCTGTAGAAAATACCCAGCTTACCGTATCTGGTAAATCCATCTTTTTTTTCCACATCGGCGAAAGAAAACAATAACACCGTTGCTAGCTCCTTTTATATCCCCACCTCGGATCTCTCTTCCTCTCTCCCAGACCGCGCTCTAGCTCAGCACCGCCGCTGGATCTCCTCCTGTCTCCGCCCTGCCCGCCCAGACTTGTAATCCAGTTGCTATCGCGGCTCAAGCTAGAGAAGAGAGACGGACTGGTCCGAGGGAGCGCTGCGTGTTGGAGATCGAGAAGGCGCGCGCGTCCGCCGGGAATCGGCAGCTCCGCCACTCGCCGTAGAGGACGAGATCGCGCCGGGGGTGCTGTAAGCGCCGCCTCCAACGCCAGAGCCGGTACAAAACCTAAACCTTGTTGCCGTTTTTTTTTCTTTGTTCAATTCTCGATTTATTTTTTTACTGATGAAAGTCGATGTCTTTCACTGCCTGCCTGTGTGGACAGGTTCCTATTGGCCGCTTACATATCTCGGAAAAAGGAAAACGGCGCTACCTAGATCAGGCACGCCAACCTACTCCGTTGACTCCTTTCTTAGTCCTTGCAAACCCTAGCGCCTCAGACGTGAGGTCCCTCCACCTGGCCGCCGCCACGCCGGTTACCGGTTAGCCCCTGTTTCTCCTGAGCTTTGCCTCCGTCCTTCTTTTTTTTTCTTCTTTTTACCGTTTATCCCATGCACATGGCCCTGTTGTCGAGGGTCTCCGGCCGCGTCTCCAATCTGTACATTAATTTCCTCTCTACAAAGTGTATGGCTGGCCGTGTATAAGCCTGACACTCCTTTTTGCTGGCACATTAAGAGTGTATATACTGCCGTATTTTACAAATCTATTGCTAGAAATTTTGATCCCCCGGTGAACCTATTAATTGCTGGATTTTGCACACACATATACTTCTCGAATTTGAATTTATATCGTGGAATTAATGTATTATAAGATTGTGATCTTCACGTTATTTACTTTGTATGTCCATGCATATTTGTTTATACTAAGACTGACTCCAACGATATGAGCTATTTTTGGGAGCCAAATCACAGTTTGCCTAATGTGAACAGTAGCTTGCATCTCCTCCCAAACCTTCTATCTCCAACAGCAGCGAGCCAAACGGAACCGTTGTCTTCCCCGCGCAAGCGGCCGGTGCCAGGCTCGCGCACGCTCTATCTCCTCCCCTGCGTCGTGCACCGCTACCATCGGAGCCTGCCTCCCCTGCCGCGCCCCTCCGTTGTCTCCCCGCGCTCGCCGTCGCCGCCGTAGCCCACCTCCCCCGCGCAAACCGTCGCCGGTCACCTCTGCCCGCCGTGTCCTTGCGCACCCGCGACTTCGCAGTCCGTCGCGTCCGCGCCGCCGCGCTCTAGCTTCGCCGAGGCCGGCCTCACATGCGCGCCCATGCGCGCCCACGCCGTCGCCGCCACCGAGCTCGCCTCCCCAATTGCGCGCTTCGCCACACGCAGAACCGCGGCCCATGCGCGCCCGCGCCGCCGCCGCCGCCGCCACCGGGGCCCGCCTCCCCCATTGCGTGCTTCGCCATCGCGCCCCGCGGCTCGACGCCCCTACACCTCGCCGCAAAGCTCTCCTCGCGCGCCGGCCACAGCTCGCCTCCCGACGCGCTCGCCGCTCGTCCCCGCATGGAGCTTCTTGGCGGGAGCATCGTCGCCAGAGCGCGGAGAAGTTGGGGAGATGCTTCTTGGCGGGCGCATCATCGCTGGAGCGCCCGAGCTCGTCCGTGCCTGAGCTCGCCCACGCTGCTCGTTTGCGCCCGCGCTCGAGCTCGTCCGCCGCCGCCGTGCTCGTGGCTTGGCCGCCCCCGAGCCCGTCCACCGCCACCATGCTCGTGTCTGCACCGCTCGCTCGCGCTCGCGGCTGCCCTCGAGCTCACCCGCTGCCGCCGTGCCCATGCCACTGCCACTCGCCCGGGCCCGAGCTCGTCCGCCACCGCCGTGCTCGCGCCTCGACCGTCTCCACGCTCGCTCGTCGCCGCACTCGTCAAATGCATTCAAGGAGAGAGGGTATCCATTTTTAACTCACCTCTCTCCTCGAAGGCAAAAATGCCTTCTCATTTGGCTCCTCTGTTGGAGACGAAAATCCTATGAACAGTAGCCCGTGGACAGCCATTTTTGGATTTGCATGACGTTGTTGGAGTTAGCCTAACACGGGTTGTATTGTATCATATGCATTATGATTCGAACAGGTTGCTGTACATTTTCCCACACCAACAGAGAATCTTTCTACTACTTCCACTGCATACAGGTACCTCCTCCCACTGTGGGTCGTTTATGTATTTTGCTGAATTACTGACAACTAACTCCCATCACCTCCTGCACTTTATTTTCCGAAACAGCCATGTATCAGATAACTAGGCAAATATACGATATATTCAGTTGCTGATGTGCTGTTTTACCCTTGAGAATATAATGTTCAAACGAAAAATATGTTCGAATACGAAAATGTTATCTTTTGTTTTTTGATTTAATTTTTGTCAGGAATCTCTCATTCATATTATGAAATCCAAAATTAGAGTTGTATTTTTGCAATATTAATAGTTTTTTTTTCTAATTAATGCAAATCAATTATGCTGTACTGATTCTTAATGTTAATGCAATAGTTCTATAGCATCCAATAGCGGACTTTCCATGTACATGGCACATTCCTTTTCCTGTAGTGACAACGGATATCGGCAGAGGGGTACTTGTGATCCTGAACTTAAACACTATTGCACAAATTAGAAGACTTTGAACCTATCATGTAGCCTTATGCTACGAATAAATTAATGTTATTGCTGCCTATATTGCCATTACAAAACTAATGGTGCACTTAATAGTTTCCTTATAAAAGCTAATGTCGAACAAAGGACTTTTTTCCTCTCTATGTTTCCCATCTCCCCTTGAACTGTTATATAGTTTCCTAGTATTCTATTATGTCACTACTACAATAACGTCCATATATAGCGCTTTGTTTTTTCCAACAATAACGGGCATAAGGGGTAGCATTATTACTGTGTACCAATGATGATGTCATCAGTGAACAACGTTATTACAGTGATCACTATAATAACGGGCACATATGATGTCATCATGGCTAGTGTTATTATAGTAAGATGTTATCCAGTAATATCGGCCAATGATGACATCATCATATGCCGTTATTACAAATGACCACTGTAATAATGGGGGACCTTTTTTATTTTTTCGTGAAATAACAACAGTAGCGGGCATCCTGACGTCATCATATGACAGCAGCATCGGGTAGGATGACATCATCACCCGATATTGATGATGTCAGCGCGCCCGATGTTGTTGGTTGATACTGCAGTATCGGGCTGGTGACATCACCGCGCCCGATATTGCGGTGTGTACTACAATAACAGACAGTTTTGGCCGATGATGGAAATGGAACCCTGTAATAACGTACGTAGTAATGGTGGGATTGTCCATTATTATAGTAGCAAAATGCCCGTTATTGTATGCTAGCTATTATTCTACTAGTGTGTACATGTTACTAGGGCACTGTCCATTTGGGTAGCACATCAGCTGTCGACGGCAACGTGACAAAAAGAGAACTGCAGCGTGCATTCCTGTCAAGTTTGGCTGTTTTACCGGAGAAAATATTCGGTGCAAACCACCTATTCAGTGAAACCGTGAAAACCCTTTTAAAAAACATACTAAAATGTTTTCAAAAAAATTGAAACTTGGTATACATGTACATGATCCAATGGGGAATATGCACACAAAAGTTCAAATCTAAATTCAACATAATATAAAAGATACAAAAATAACAAATCAGGAACATATAGGGGTGAAAAGGACAAAAAAATGCACATGGAGTAATTTTTGGCATCTTCGTATGGTGGAAAACTACATTCCATGCTGGTTACAAACTACATTCCATGCTGACTCTGGCGAATCCTCAGCGTTCGGGGCGGCTGGGTGTTCCATATTTTTTGTTGCCGTGTGCAAGATCTGTTGGAGGGAGGATTGATCTTTCTTATCCCATGCTATTCATTGCCGTGCTTGCAGCGCGTGGTTGTATTCGGTGTGCTCGTTCTTGTTTAGGATCCAGGTGCTTCGTTGGAGTCTTTTTTTCTGTCTGTGTATTCGTTCGTTGGAGCTAATATTTTCGTCCGTTGTGTACATTTCTTGTGCCCTGATGTAGCAATCTAAGATAGTAGCTGTTCCCTTTCATCTAGCCTCGTTTATCGGCTGGTCTAGGGGTGTGTGGTTAGACCTGGCTGCACTCTTATTAGCAGGATCTTTCACTGTGTGTCGCAAATGTTGAAGCGTGACTGTTCTTTCTTGCTAATAAAAGAATGTATATAGTTGGTGAAATATGTTTCCTTCCATGAAAAATGATTGAGCACAGGTTCGTTCTATATATATTTTTATTTCTGTACCAGATTAACGTAACTTGATATGCCATCGTTTAATGTTCGGTGCGATTAAACGGGGAATTATTATTTTTTGTTTCATTTCTGTACCAAGCATGTGCTATTTATTTTTCATTATAATGTCATTGTTTTTTTTATTTTCACTTCAGGGCATTGAAATAAATTTATGATATCCACATGCCTTTCAGAGTTACTAATATAGTTTTTATCTGTTATAAATTTTTAGGGTCTAACACATAAGGAGCATTCATCCCATATTTTTTCTGCAACATGAGTCAGTTCTCCCGCAGAGAAGTAGCTGTCACGGCCATGAATGTTGCTCTGAAGAAGATGGACAAGAATGATTTCAGTTCCGCTCAGGGGTTTCTACTCAATGCACAGGGGATTTATCCAGACTTTGAGGATATGTCGCGACTGTTGGCAATTTGTAATGTGCACTGTGCTGCAAAGAAAAAGGTGAAGAACGAGATAGATTGGTATGGAATCCTTCAAGTGGACATAGAAGCGGATGAAACAGTCATAAAAAGGCAATACCGCAAGCTTGCTATGTTAGTCCATCCTGATAAAAATAAGTTCACTGGTGCGGAATCAGCTTTCAAGCTTCTTGCTGAAGCTAAATCTGTTCTTACAGATGGCACAAAGCGAGCTATATATGACACTAGGAGGATGAATGTTTCAAGAAATATGCAAAGCAAATGTAATCAGCAACCAGGGAAGATGACCAAAACATGTAGTAAGCCTGGATCAGGTGGTCTGCAAGTTTGGATTATGTGCCCAAATTGTGATTCAAGATTCCAGTACCTATCCTATGTCGGGCGTAAAACAGTTTGTTGTCATTGCTGTGATTATGTTTTTCCTGCATCTTGTGTAAGGTCTCCGAATCAGCAGCGTGAAACTCCTAGAAAACATTGTGATCATGTGAATCCTCCGTTTGAAGGAAGGGGCACAGTGCTGAAGAAAAAAATAGAAATTGGTGGAAGCATGCTGATTGATCATTTGCCAACAGAGAAGAAAGATGAATCATCTGCCACAGTTAAAAGGAGTAATCTACATGGAAGGCCAATGTCAGGCGTTGCTAAGCCAAGCCTAGTTGATATACAGGACCTGAGTACTGAATGTGCATGTGCAATGCCGAGTGCTACTACTACATTTGGAGATGAAATGTCAAGGACAAAGATGAACACTGGTGGTCCTGCTAATCCAAAAGTTCTCAGTAAAAATGAATTGCCAAGAATGCAGGAAGTGCCAGTTTTTGCAGATTCCTCCATGGTGGACAACGATGATAATGTTACGATTATGCAACTAAAATCCAGTAGTAGAAACAGGCAACGGAAGAACATGTCATTAGCTACTACTACATTTGGAGATGAAATGTCAAGGACAAAGATGAACACTGGTGGTCCTGCTAATCCCAAAGTTCTCAGTAAAAATGAACTGCCAAGAATGCACGAAGTGCCAGTTTTTGCAGATTCCTCCATGGTGGACAATGATGATAATGTTACGATTATGCAACTAAAATCCAGTAGTAGAAAGAGGCAAAGGAAGAACATGTCATTAGCTACGATGCAACTAACTACAGATATAGCCATGCAAAACAAGGGAAAAACTACAGCTAGAGCTAGCCTGGACACTATAATGGTGGAAGGTACTGATCCTGTAAGTCAAATGATGCCTTGCTATTCTGAGCGCCAATCTATCCTTAACATAGGTATCAACGTCAGAGATGTAAATAGTATTTTTAAAGCTAAACGGCAGATCTGGGCGTTATATGATAATCTAGATGGCATGCCAAAGTCATATGCTCGAATAAAGGACACTAATACAGACGAAGGTACTGTGGATTTGAATTGGCTGAAGTACATTCGAAGGGATGACAAGATAAAAAATTGGAAAGAGGAAGGGTTACCAGTTGCTTGTGGAAATTTTCGATTAGGAAAAAAATGCTGCACATTGGAGTACAATTCCATCAGGTTCTCACACATTGTGGAATCAATTTATGACAAGAAGAAGAGAGTGTACACAATACATCCTCTGAAGGGTGAGGTGTGGGCTATTTACAAGGGGTGGAGCGTAAACAGGTGCTCAAATTCCTCCAAACACAGGACCTTTGAGTATGAACTTATTGAAGTCCTTTCAGATGTGTCAGTTACGAACGGTTGCACAGTTGTCCCACTGGTCAGGATTGAGGGATTTTTAAGCTTATTCGCTGCAGCTAAGGACAAATCCAGATTTGATATCCAACTCAGTGAGCTACTGCGTTTTTCTCATAAAATCCCCTTTTACCGGACAACAGGAGATGAAAGAAGCCTTTATAAGGATGCACCTTTGAAAAGTAAAAAAAAGGGTGTTCCTGGAGGATTTCTGCAACTCAACACTTCATGCCTCCCCACTGACCGGGTTGCTTTTTGTTCAATTACTCTTGACTCCTACATGTCTATCAGCACAAAAAACCCACGAAAAAAATCTCCGGTTATAGCTTCCGCTATAGCTGGATATAGCTGCTAGGAGGAAGATGGCCTTTCATGATAAAATTTCTCAAAAGGAAAACCACAGTAAACTACAGGTTTGCTATCTGGTGGCCGTTGGATATCTTTGTTGATTTCAACGGCCATCTTTGTTGATTTCCTTTTCTTTTTTAGCATGTGAATGCATATTAGATGTTTGAATTTACTATTTTTATGTAGATGTTAATTTTTTCTATTTTTCTGTGCCTAAGATTTATCCAACCACATTTTTCGTTTTTATATGTTTTTGTTTGGGGGAGGGGGAGTCATCTCCTTGAAAAAAATGTGCATTGTCCTTTTATGTCACATACCTTGAAATGAATGAGATTGTTAGTTTAAATGTTTATACAGACCCATATCTGATTATTATGTGAGTTCATAATGTTGAGGTGGAGATGGCAAGAGAGGTGTAATAATTTAGTTTTGGGTGAAAAACGATTTAAGTTTTTTCAAAATAGGACTAGCTGATATTTTTTTCTATCTTTTTGATATAGAAACATACATGATGGATGAGTTATCAGCATTACTTTTGGATCCTAGTAATGCTTGTTCATAGTAATCATATATGCCATAATGGTCTAGAACATACAAAAAGATTGTTGGTTTGACTGTCATATTGCTATGCCTACACTATAGTTATTAATTTTTTATGGAGTATGTCTTTATGCGAGATATAAGCTGCCCTATTCTTTTATTAGGTATCACAGAGAATTTTACTTATAAAGTCTGCAAACAAGTTCTTATAAATTTGTTAGATATAACTGTTCTAATAACTAACTAAGCACTTGTTCCATGCTACTAGACTTGGTCGTAGAAAATAACCAGTTGTACAGACCTCTCTCTTTTTATCAGTGTAGATTGCATCTTTATTTCATGATTAACAAAGGAACTTCTATGAAATTGTTCATATTCATTGAATTCTAAGGGTTTCATAATTTTCATGCTTCCAAGAATACTGCCTATTGTGTTTTCCTACATACAGTACTATAGCATTCATTAATGTACATTTGTGGGTATTGCAATTTATGTCCTACTGTTCGTCTCCAATTTCTTATTTAACTGTTTTAACATAACATACTATTTTAGAAGTTGATTGATTATTTATTCTTCTATTCATAATTTATATAGAGAAATGCTGAATCAAGGCGGCCATTGGGCCCATAATCTGTTGAGATAGAATCTAATGACAATGAGCTTAATACCAGTCCTGAATACTCTGTCTCCAAACGGCATCTAGAGGTGATACCAAATGCTCATGTCTCTGAAAGTAACATACCTCTATCTCCGTCGCGCATGCTATTGGCGAGGAAACGTTCTCCAAACTCCCATTCTTGTACATATGGTAAGGGCGGTCTTGACGTATCATGTATGCTGTTACAAGATCCAATTTAAAGATGTAAATGTTATTATTATATTGAGTAGTCATTTAATTTTAATGATTAAGGTTCTTCATGCTATCCCAGGGCATTCAGCATTACAGCCAAATGAGTCAATACTACAGACAACAACGGACCCGGGCATAGTATCTAACATGGTGATTCATGAGCACAATGTTGGACCCAGAGCATACCCTGCTCATGGATCTCAGAAAAATGGGGACTCCTCGTACAATGTGAGTAACACTATCACTAAATTTTATAGTTGAGTTAATAATGTTCATCCAGAGGATTAACAATTTCTGTTGATATCAATGTATTTCTTGGCTATGGTGTAGAACCGATTGGAGGAAATTAACAAGAACACCTGTCCAGAGAACAGAACTGTCATGAATTCAAAGAGTGGTGCTTTGGATGCCTTGTTTGTCAAGACCTTGAACCTGTGGTCTGCAGTCGATGCAAGCGGAGTTTTCAAGGAGTTACCACAACAACCACATTTCCTCCCACTTCAACAACTTGAACCAGAGGAACATGAAACAACTGCATTAGGATTGACACAATCGTTTGCTGCCTTAGTGGAAAGTATCAAGAAATCGAGCTTAGTAGACAGCAAAAAATCGTTTGAAGAGAAGATGTCTAGACTTTCCAATCTAGAGGAACATGGATTCAATTTTGCTTATTTCAGGACATCCCTGTATAAAATGCTCCAGGTGAAAGAAGATTATACCAGTTTTCTCAAAGAAAAAGAAATGGTAAATGCACAACAGCTGGAGCAGAGAAATTCATTATCAAAAATCGAGTCATGTTTATCTGAAAAGAAAAAGACCGTGGCCGAGGAGCAGCATAAACTCCACCAACATCTCAAGGAAACAAAGGATATTGAAAATGAAAAGGAACAAAAAGGAAAAGACCTCTTGAGATTGGCAGGTGATGAAAGTAGAGTCAAGGATGCATGTAATGAATCCGAACAACGGTTCAAAAGAATCTTGGATGGGCTATACAAAGCAGGGACCAGTGCTAGTAGAGACTCATATAAGTAATAATGGATACACTTCTCTCTGTGGGCATAGGCTCGACTATTAATTGGATACACAAATTAAATAACTCAAACTATGCTCTTGGCATAAGTTTACCGATTTAATGCTTCCTTTGACTTTTATGTTGTTTTCTGCCATGTTCAGAGTTTCCAACTTAAGATTCAGAATCAGATTTTTTGAATCTCTCAAATGTTGTTACTATGAATACTATGCAGTTCTGAATTCCAATGAAGCATGATTCCTTAAAATTGCGCTGGATATTTGTTTGTGCCTAATCGTTAAATATTCCGCCTTTTGTTTCCAGCTTTGTGAGTGCTTGTTATGCCCGTGAGACAGAAGTGGCTCGAGCTTACTTCAGTTCCTGAACAGATACGTAAGAAGTGATACCATGCAACAACTATGTACAGCAGCTAAAGAGCCACTGTCTCATTGAGCACAGAGTCACAATGCTACTATGATTACAGTTTGCGTCATTGGACTAGTAATCGCTCTTGTTGAGATATGTATATAGCTATCTCCATATCGCAACAAACTTTGTTGGTCTTGTAACCCGGCTACCATACAAACGGCGCCCCAGGCTATGTGCCCTGTGTGGCCTACTGGCCTCTCTCTCTCTCTCTCTCAACATGGTACAGGGCAATCCTGAGATCCTTGGTCTTCCATTTCCTCTCAAAGCCGCTGCTGCATGCGATCTCTTCGCCACCGCAGCCGCAACTACCTTTTTCTTCCCCACCCTCTCATCCTACCTCGAGCATGTCGACAACCACCAGCGCCGACTCGGGCGCCCGTAGCGCAGCTGTGGTAAACTCTACCACCCCCGTAATCCTCAAACCCATGTGTGGCATGCTCCTACGTTCCTATCCTCCTCGACAGGCAGCAGTTCAACAACACAAACTAGTCCTGTTGTTCACAACCATGTGTGGCAAAATCAGTTTGCTCCACCATATTGCTCTCTGGCCTCTCCTCGGATGCCAACCAATGCGTCCCGTGCTATTTTTTGTCACAACCAGTTTCATTCTTTTGTCCAGGGGGATCTCACCACCACGGAGTACACAGCACCCTTGACAAGCAAGTTGCCGATGCGGCCATCCGGTCATTGACTCCCAGCTGGTTCTGAACATGCTTCGCGGCCTCAGCATGCGTTACAGCAAAACCGCCGACCACGTCGCCACCAGCACGCTGTTTCACAACTTCAGCCATGCGCTCTCCCAGCCATGGATCAAGGAGAAACGCACCCCGCCTCGTCAACGAAGCTATGGTGTTGGCCGGCTAGTCTTCATGCAGTGGTGGCTAGCTCTGGCTACCGTGCTCCTTCCAGTACTGTACACCAGCGACGACAGTCACCGGTGATCGCGACAACTGTTGTGGCGGCGCATGGAACTAGGGCCCAAAATAACGAAAACTCATTTTGGCATGTGCTTGCCTAGCATGCAGTATCCGAACGGTTGATTTGTTGGGACGATCTGCCCATTAAAGGCCAGTTTTGTTTAGATAGGCACCGCCTAGAATACTTCACACTGACGTCAACCAGTTTTTCTCTGCTCAAATCTGAAACAACGCAGTAGTTGTGGTTTCATTATTTTATCAGAATGGTCCCACTGTTTCTGCAAGTTTTGGCAGCTGGATGGCCCCATTGTTTGTGCAAGTTTTGACAGCTGTACGTCTTTATTTTCCATCATTTACTTCCTCCATTCTGGTCTTTCATTCATTCTTTATGTCTTCATCATTGTTAATCTTTTTTACTAATTGTTAGTACTATATAGTATTTTAGTTAGAGGTATACTAAGGGCACGTACAACGTCTTTATCCACGTCTCTATGTTGGCGATTTTGCATTTACATCCCCAGCTGAGCGTAGAGACGGCTCTCCCGTTGTCTCGCAAGGCGACGAAATAACGGGCCCGTGCTCCCAGGCTAAGAAGACAGCCGCGCAAGCGTTGTACGCTGTCGTTTTCGTCTGGCGACCTACTGCGGATCGCGTCCTCCGCGCGCGTCGTCTGTGTTGCTCGAGTTGGCAAAAGCTCAGGCGGGACTTGCTGCCAAGAATAGCAAGGAACATCATGCTTCACATGTCAGGGAGCAGCCAGACCATGGCTTTGCTGGAGCGTCCCCGCCTCGAATCGACGCAGCTTGCCGCGGATCGAATCGACGCAACTCGCCGCGGAGGCAGCGATTAGGGGGCAAATTTGGGAGGCGGTTATGATTTGGGAGCGTTGCGTGCGAGCTGCGAGGTCGGATTCGTGACCTCACAGGGTTCATTCACAGAGAAGAGGATAACGTTTGCTTTTCTATTTTTTTCTAGTATTTCTTTTGTCCAGTTTCTTTCCTCAATGTTTTTATTAGAAAACATGCGTATTTCTGCAAACTTCCTTCACCAGATTCCTCATTTTACATCTAGTCTTTTTTTTTTTAAAAAAATTTGAATCATTTTGTTTCAAAATTTCAAATTTCAAATAGACGAAAACCGTTCGTTCGAAGATACCAGACCGGTAGCTCCTTACAAACCCACACAATGGTATACATAAATACATTTATAGTTGATCACAGCTTTATGTAAAGCATTTAAATAACTTACAGACAGACCCTTGTCCGTGGGTTGTAAGTGTTGTCTTTATACTATCTCGGATGATAACTTCGAGGTTTTTGGAGATGCACGCCCGTCTGTGGGTTATACATGCCCTAAGTACTTCCTATTGTGTCATGCACTGTAGACCTGAATCCAGAGTAGTAATGATATTTTAAATATAAAACTCATCATCCATGCCTAATTACAAAATGTATTGTAAAGCGTATAAAAGTTCATATTATGTCATGCACTGTTAATAGACCCAAATCTAGAGTATAGTAATGATATTTAACAATAAAACACATCATCGATCCTAATTACAAAATGTATTGTAAAGAGTAAAAATTCGAACCATTAAATCCTTAGATTATCATCAATCAAGCATATATTGTATCCGATGCACAGTCAACCTGCCCGTTACAATCCATCATGTGGTGGTCCATAATAGGTGCTGCTTAATAGGAAAAATAATCTGCAACATCACAAAAAATATATTGAAGACACCCCTGCAAAACCCGACTCTGATTGTTAGAAAAAGCACAGTTCGATCTTTCTTCAGTACTCCTACACAATCAGATAATTTTCGAAATATTCTACAAGTAAGTTGTCCAATTGCGACCTTGCTTTCATGGGAATTTTATTGAAGTAACAAATACATTTATTGAACTTGAAATTCAAGAGTTTTCACTAACCCTGATAGTGAAAAACAAGAATTTCAAGAGTAATAATTTTTGCTTTGGCATAATTCCAAATATTTGGGGGCACAAGAGCTCTGTACTCCGGTACTATTTGCATATGTCCCCCCTACACACTGTTCTGCACCTGAGTGTCTGACCACATCTTTGACACCCTCTTACCCCACCTGACACAGAAGTACCTGCTCAATAATTAAAATGTATGATTTCACTAGATACCTATAAATACACAGGTAATGATGTTAAAATTTATTTTTAGATATATGGATTATTTTTATCGACCGGTTGATCAAAATAAGTTATAGTATACCACACGACCATATTTTGATTCACATTTTTATGCACCTTTTATTTGGTACTTATAAAGCTACATATTAAAAAATTAGTACTTTTTCTTTAATGAGTATTATATGATTCCTAAATATAAGGAATATAAAAGGATAGAAATGTTCTGATGAACATATGATTCCTAACTCTTTACGAACCATTCATATGTAGAAATTGAAATGACCAAAATTTAACAATACATTTCAAGTTCTTATGCATTCAAATGTTAAAATTTAATCCATGATCAACTTTCATAAAGCTTATGAAAATAAACTTATGTCTGTATAGCAGTAAGATTTTTTTTGTCCTGAGAATGGTAGTAGGATAAACTGTATAGCAGCAGTTACTACTTATAGTACGCACCAACATATATTCCAACATTGAGTTATGCATTTAACTTAATGCATAACCCAACTTGCTTGGGATAAAGGCTATGTTGTTGTTGTTGTTGTTGTAAGTTATGCATTTAAAGTGCTGTTATATCAGCGTATAATTATTAAATGTGCATGCTTATACGCAAGTTGTTCTGAAAAAACAAATTGGCTTGAGGCTAGCACGAAATCCCTACCCGAAACGACAACAAATATGACACCACTACATATTAAGAATCAAATGGGTTTAATGAAAAATTACACGGGACTTGTAAAGACTATATAAGGTATTGCTGGAAAAGACTATATATAACCTACTGCTTATTACTAGACACCACAATGACTCCATAATTCAATTTATAATCCATTAAAAACACCAGTAACTATTAAGATCAAAAGGGTTTAATGAAAAACTACACTAGACCGGTAAAGACTATATAAGGTATTGTTAGCAAAAGACTATATAAGCAACTGCTCATTACTACAATACCATAATGAAGCATAAGCACACGGATAATAATTCAATCGATTAGGCTAAGTCCAATGCATGTTTTATTTTATGATATTTTTTTAAAAGTAATACTGCAAAATTAGCCATTATTTACTAAACTGTACGTAATCATTTGGACATTATTTTCTGCTCATGACTCATGATCATTTAACAAGCTGAGCAATATGCCGAGTTTCATTTACAAATAAAACAAGTATTATATGTCACTACTTATGCTGAAAAATTAGTTATCGAGAAAAGACATGGCAGGTAAAAATACAGTTACTATAACTTTATAATGCACCTATAGATGTAGAAACTACATGCGCAGCAGGACCTTCTCCGATCATTGCTTGCTGCAAATGAGTGGAATACAGGAATGTAACCAAAAGACATCGATTTTTTTATATAAAAAAATAATAAGATGGATCTGAAGAGCAAGCATCGAATTAAATCTAGAAAAGGACGACCATTCAAAAGTAATGTAATGTGAAAAGAAATAAAATAGAAAAAGAGGAACAACAGTCCTAATCTGATCTGCCACCGCTGCCATCCTAATTCGTATCGTGGTCGACATCGAGTTAATTGGATCTGTTTAGAGTGGAGCAAAACCTGTGGCTCGGGCTCAGTCTCTTTAAACTGACTACGAGCCATAAGCTGCCAAGCCGCTCCGGTGCATTGGATGCATTGTCACTCCATCCCGCGTGGTGACACAACCCGTGAGCATGAACACGCCGTCTTCTTCCCCGGCACATTCTATCTTTGTCTCACCTCCGCCGAGACAGACACTAACACTAGTGGCACCTGGTACGCTGGTGCCCTCGGCACAACCATTACTGGCTCTAGTACTGACTCTGCTGTTGGCTACGACTTCAGATCCGACGCCGCTTGCGCCACCTTCTCCGGGTGCATCTCTCTATGACCACATGGCAGCCCAGCTCTTTCACAGCATTGTCTAGCCTCACGAGATGACGAACATGTCTACAGGGAATGAAAGAATAGCTTGCGATAATGATCATTAGATTAGAATCAGGAATACATAAAGGGGAGGGCAGCCGCCATAGGAGGTAGGCAAACCCTAACCCGGACGTGCATGCATGAGCTCGTGGCTCGAGGTTACAATGAAGTCTAATCTACGACTATCAAGTCCAATAACTGTCTAACATGTGGATCTCTCCATCACATCTCCAATCCCGTCGAACTATCGAATCGCCCTAGCTGTCTACAATTGGCATGCCACGATGGATGACGTGTTCCATGCAATCGTGGATAGTGGCATGTGGTGGATCATCACTTAACCCTCGGAAGCCAACGTTATCGCTACCAACTAGATCTTCCAACACAAGCACCAGTCCGATGGCAGCCTCATACGTCTCAAAGCACGTTGGGTGGTGTTCAACTACTCACAATGCCCCAAAATGGACTATGATGGGACGTTTGACCCCATCATCATGCCGACAACCATCTGCACCATCCCCAACCTCGCTGTCCCCCGCAGTTGATCCATACGTGCTTGACGTGAAGAATACCTTCCTCCACGGCAAACTCCACGAAACAGTCTATTGGCAACAACGCTAGGTTTAACCAAACCCTCTACCCCTGACCATGTTTATCTCCTGCAGAAATCACTCCATTGCTCCAACCTGTCTCCCCACGCATGATACCAGCGCTTTGCGGTGTACATTGGCATGTTTGGATTCACTACTTATATATGCAACACTTTCCTACTTAGCTCTACAAGGATGGTCCCCACTGAAAGTACTTGTTTTTGTATGTCGACAATCACAATGGGAAAATCAATCTTTGTCATGTGCCTGAGACTTTGTCGTTTATTTTTTTGAGCACAGGGCGAAAAAGAATAATACTCGGCAAAGAGTGGTCTTTACGGTGTGTTTTATTTTAGGCGAACGACAAAGAGCTCTTTGCCTTCTGTTTCATTTTAGACACTAAGTAAAGATAACTTCAAATCATATTTTGAAGCCCTAAACAGAATAAAATAAAAAAATGTTGAACTACAAAGTTGTATAACTTCTCAAGATCCACAACTTTTGCTTCGGTCATTTCTTCATTCGAGAAATGATAAGTAACATCGTTCATAAAATCTACATCTCTTGTACAGTTTCATAAAACTAGAAAATGACCAAAATAAAAGTTGTAGACCTTCAGAAGTTACACAATTTTTTATTGAGCACTTTTTAATTTGACTTATTTTTGTCCACATAAAAGGTACATTTGAATTTCTCGGATTTGAAAATTAGAAATTTTAGAATGACATCAGATGAAGAAACAGTAAAAATAAAAGTTGTAGATCTTGAAAATTTATAAATTTTTTCAGCTGACAACTTTTTTATTTGAAATCATCTTGTCAACAAAAACTAAGTTTGAATTTCTCAAACGCGAAATTCAAATTTTGTAAACGACCTCAGATGGAGAAACTACAAAAATGAAAGATGCAGATCTTGAAAAGTTATGTTACTTTGTAGCTGAAAACTTTTTAATTTGAATTCGTTTAGGGTTTGAAAGAAGAAATTTACACTCCGAATAATATGGATAGAATCAAAAGGGGTTATAGTTACATGTGATAATCCGGTGCAGTGAAAGAGTTGGTATCACGCGAAGGGGAGGTTACCGGTTCGAATCCCACTGGTGGCGTAGCCCACAAAATATAGGCTGGTTGTATAGCTGGTGGATTCCTTCCTGCGAAAAAAGCACATTGTGTTCTTCGGAAAACAAATAATCATTGAGGTTCACAATGTTACGGATGCTGAAGAGCACAACTAGTTTCAAGAGGTCTCTTTCTTTGTAGATATGAAAATGTTAAAGATGATTCAAATACCAATCAACTATTTTTTTTGAGCAAAACAGGAGGGGAATCCCCTACTTGTATCTAATTTTAGCCCAACTGTGTAGGTAGATGACATATTAATTTATTTGTTGACACCAACAGGTAGATGATGTGGATGATTCTAAAATAGTAGTGCCTGAAGATGGAATGGCTTTCATCAGAGGAGGAAGCATATGAAATGTATAACTGGTATGCTTTTAATTACGGCTTTAGTATCAGGAAGAGTGATACAAGGCGGAGGGCAGATAAAACTATCTATCAGAAATATTTTGTTTGCAGTAAGGAAGGAGTAAAACTTTCTCACTCATCACATGACACTTTAAAAGAAAATGATAACACTAGGACATGTTGCAAAGCCCGTGTTCAGTTTTATGTTTCTAGAGAAGGAATATGGACAATGCATAAGGTTGAACTCGAACACAACCATTACCTTGCTAGTCCAAATAAGAGAGGTAAGTTGAGGTCCCACAGATGCATTACAGAGGCAGATAAACATCTCATTGGTCAAAAAAGACAATCTGGAATAAAGCCTTCCCAAGTGTATGATTTTTTCAAACAATGGTATGGAGGAGCTGAGAATGTACCCTTCCAAAAGGTGGATTCCAATAACGAGATTGGTCGTGAGCGTAAGAAGTACTTGCCTGCAAATGATACAGAAACACTACTTGAATACCTGAAGAAAAAGCAATCAGAGGATCCTACTTTCTTTTATGCCATAGAAATAGAAAAAACTACTAGTATTGTAACCAATTTCTTTTGGGCAGATGGTCAAGCAATCATGGATTATGCATGCTTTGGTGACGCTTTGTCTTTTGACACCACATTTCAGACAAATAAGTTTGAAATGCCTTTTGCTCCACTTCTTGGAACTAACCATCACAAGCAAACAATTATTATTGGAGCAGCATTGTTATATAATGAAACCACTGAGTCATTTGTTTGGCTTTTTGACACATTTTTGACAGCTATGTCTGGTAAACACCCAAGCACAATCTTCACAGATCAATTTGCTGCCATGGCAGTGGCAATCAGCATCGTATTTCCAAACACAAGGCATCGTCTTTGCCTATGGCATATTTATCAAAATGCAGCTAAGCATCTTAGTTATGTAATTAGGGAACATCCCAAGTTTCTTCACCCAATTCACTAAATGTGTCTATGAAGAAAGGTCAGTGGCATTGTTTGAGAAGACATGGAATGAAATGTTGAACTCTTATAAACTAGAGGACAATGCATGGTTACAAAACCTATATGATATGTGAGAGCATTGGGCTACCATCTTTCGTGACTCTTTCACTGCTGATATGGCCTCGACTCAGAGGAGTGAAGGTATGAATAATGTTTTCAAGAAACAATTTCGTAGAAAACTTTGTCTTTCAGAGGTCATAGAAGAATGTGAGAAATGCAGCACTAGACTCTGAGAAAATGAGGTGGGTGCAGACTTCAAGCCGGTTATTTATATCCGCGATCTTCCTATGCTGAAGACAGCAGCTGAAGATTATACAAGGAGGCTTTATTATGAGTTTTAGGAGCAGTTTAAAGATCAATTTTCCTTTTCATGTAAATAGTTGGAAATTAATGGGCCAACCAAAACTTACAGGGTTATGCCAATGGAATATGAAGATGAGGCAATAGTTTTATTTAGTTCTGAGGCTATAACCATATCTTGTTCATGCCGAAAGTTTGGATGCACAAACATTTAATAACATTACCACAAAATTTATGTATACTAATACAAATTACATATTGTGTCTTGTAGGTATACTATGCAAGCATGCTCTTAGAGTATTCAATATCAATGAAGTTTTTATCTTGCCAACTCAGTATATAAAAAACAGATGGACAAAGTATGCAAAAAGATGATTTATTTGTGAGACACAAAGAAATGAAGAAGTAACATTGCAAGCACAAGCTGCACACATCTCTCGAAAGCAAGATCTGGTGCGTTGAAGCAGGTGCTAAAGAACTTCTTGATGATTTAGAGAAAGCTATAGATAAACTGGACTTGGATGCAGATAACTCACTAAGCCAAAGACCTAGCACATCTCATGAGGTTCCTGAAAGCTCCAGTGAATCCTTTTTATGCATATTAAATGGTAAAGTATCATAACAGTTCCTTCAGTAAGAAAAAGGTGCAAAGACTAATAGAGGACGGAGTGGACTTGAGAAGAAAGGGAATAATAAGAAGGCTGCTAAAAAAAGGTAATGTGATCTAAAGAAAAAGTACTTTTTCTCTCTTCATTCTGAAACAAGGTAATGTGGCCTAATAAGAAACACTTCTTTGTAACATGTAGGTGAAGCTACAACGACTGCACCGAACAATGGGCATGATGGACAAGATCCAAAACAATCGATTGTAAGATAGATTAGCTCGTTTTTTTTTCTCTTACAATAGTTCATTTATGTGCAACTGAACAGTTTCAAATGTGATTTCACTTTATCATTTACACATGGACCTTTTGATGGTAATGTTGATGTTCACATAGCACCTCCAAACTTGGCTACTGATACGTATGGTGTTCACATCGTGCCTCCAAATTTTCAGTCCATGGTTGCCCCTATCATCCAAGGAGGTTATACATATATGCTACTTGTAGTTGATCAAGAGGCTTCGACTGCTAGAAAATTACATTTTGATCAAGTAGTGAACCATATTTTATTTGCTCTTGTACTTTCATGGTGCTTTTGTTGAGTTATGTTCCAAATTCTTTGTTTATGGGCGGCCGACTTCTGACGGAGCGAAGCGGAGGTCCGTTGCCGCAGGCTTGGGTTGCCGGGGGGGCTGGCCACCCGTGGTACGGTACATAATCTGGTTTAGGGTTTACCGAGAGAATCATTGTCTTCCTTAGAGCCGCCGTTCTCATCGGCGTTGTAACCAAACTCTTGTTTTAGTGAAGTTTTGCTAGCTGGCGCCCGTGGTTTTTCCCCTTCCACGTTGGGAGGGTTTTCCACGTTAAATCTCGCGTCCCCTGCGGTTTGATTTCCTTGTTCTTCATCTTATTCGTGGCATAGATTCTTAACATGCTTTCCAATAGAAATGCTTAGAAGAATATTTCACCCTTTTGAAATCCCAAGATGAATATTACAGTCCAAGATCAATAATACAGTGTAATATTACAGGTGTCGAGTTCAGGTGTTATATTACAGTGAAATTGAGAGTTGCAGCCGTTGCTTCCACATTGACCTGGCTGGCCAACTGAAGTTGTCAGCTTGAAATCAATATGCTTCTATCCTACTATAAAAATCTATTTCCTAAAAAACTTATACTTGACCATAAGAACAAAGATAGTATAAGCCTCTGCATTTTTTGTCTGCAGCTATAGCTCAAGGTCTCTGCAGCGACAGTTGCAATTGCATGTACTGCATCGTTGCTCCTTGTTGTTTATCGTGGCTCCTTGTTGTGTTCGTATCCAGAGGACAGAGGTGTGCCCACGGCCACCTATCACCATCGGGCACGGCTGGGAGAAGTAGAGAAGTCATAATAGCTACCCATCACCATGATTACTCTGGTTTTAGCATGCGAGAAGAGAAGACCGCTCTGGCTGCCTGACATTGGCAGACCCAGGACGCATTAGCTGGGCATTCAAACATGCATATAGCAAGAAATTTTTCTTAAAGATTAATGTTCTTCAGAACTTTTTTGGGAAAAGCTTATCAAACTTTATTATTTTGGTCTTAATTTCTTGTCATCTACACTAAAAGAAACATGATTTTGGTTCTAGTTGCTTGAGTAGAAGTGTCTGTATTGATATACTTTATGTTTTGGTTAAACTTTTGGACATTCAACTGAAGTCACTGAATCAAGGGAGGTCCGCCCCTGCTGCCTGAGCGAAGGAAGACGAAATATCAAAACCGTGGCTGCGGCGGCGAGCACTCCGGCTGGGTATGAAATTGGAAAGTGATGCGATCAGTTCTTTTATTTATTTTTGGGTCGGCTCCGTTTTCTATTGGCTCGTTCATTGCTCGATGGCCGGCTCCTTCGTTATATCACAGCTCCGTTGTGTGAATCGTTGGATGGACATATGGAGAAGATCGAGGCGATGCTGTACAAGGCTGGGAATGCAGAACGCATGTATAGAATTTTTTCCCAATTAAACCAAGGCGTTTTTTCCTGCCCTCCGAATCCATCTGCCACCTGGTTTTGTACTCCACCTGTTCAACGTTAATTGCCACATGCTAATGACCCACGGATTAGGACTCTAATTTCAATTAATTAATGAAAGGTGACCATCAGTGGAACGTTACGTGATTGTAAAAGTGGCCTACTTCACGAAGCAAAAAGTTCTAGTATGGGTGGCCTCAAAACTAGGTTATGTTTTTTTTTCTGTGATGCCAAAAAGACGGATCACTATGTATGGGTGAACCTTCTTGCGATGCAAGATTTTATTTTGGAAACCATACGCGAGCATTTGTTAACCAGAACTGAACAAGACCATGTGAAATCTCTATTTCCACAATCTTTAATGGTGAAAATATATTTGATCGCAAATGGTTAGATGCTTAGGCATAAAGATTAGGCATAAAGAAATGGTTTCTTGTGACATTACATGGCAGAATAAAGTAGGTGGGCATGGGAATTCTCTACCATAAAAAGGTATTTGAGAGTGCAAAATTTCAGTTTAAGAAAGCGAAAAAAGAAAACTTAAGGGTATTACGTTGTGTGAATCTTCTTGCCCATGAATAAATTGAATATTTCATTACCAGTATATTTTATTTACACAAAATCCAATTAGTCATGCACGTCCACGTCTTCAGTTTAGTACTCCCTTTGTTTCATAATATTTTTCATTCTAGCACTACAACAATCAAGGCCTGTAGCGGCGGGCCGAAACCCGCTATAGCGTCGGGTACTTTGGTACGCCGATACCTGTTCGCAGTTAAAAATAACATGCAGTAACAGCGTAAAATCGTGGCCCGCCGTAACAAATGAACATATTAACGGCGGGTGACATCTTCACCCGCCGTTACAGTTAACCCTAAAAAATAATAAAAAAACCGTTCGGCCCACACATGACCCATGCTACCCGCGCAGGGCACAACCTACCTGTTGCTGGATCCGTGCCACTGCCCGTGAGCTACCGGATCCCCTCCCGCCGGTAGGATAAAGCGCGAAACTGGATCCGCCCCCCCGGGAGGTGCCGCCACCACCAAAAGGAAGATGCGGCCAGATCCGGTCCCTCGGGAGGCGCCGCCGCCGGATCCGGCCCACCGGGTGCCGCTGTGACCGCTGGATCCAGCCAGGACGATGAGAGGGCCACCGGGGATGAGGAGGATATGACCTCGTGTGGTCCGCCAACTAGGCGCCGGCCACCAGGAGCCATGGAGGCGGCGGCGTCGTGCATGCCCCCGGTGGCGCGCCGCGGCCGTCGGGAGCCGTGGAGGCGGTGGTGGCACGCTCGGCACCTGGAGCCATGGTGGCGGCGGCGTTGAGTGGGCCCCTGGTGGCGCGTAGGCCACCTGGAGCCATGGTGGCGGCGGTGTCGCGCGGACCCTCGGTGGCGCGTCGGCCGCCTGGAGCCAAGGCAGCAGTGTCGCGCGGGCCGGGTGGCACACGGGTGGTGGGAAGGATGAGAGAGAGAGAGAGAGAGAGAGAGAGAGAGAGAGAGAGAGAGAGAGCGAGAGGGAGAGAGAGAGAGAGTGAGGGTGTTAGGGGCGGCGGCTGAATGGGTGCGGTGGGATGGGCGGCGGGTGAGAGTGGATGGGGTGGGTACTCTCAGGATTTTTTACTTATGGACTTTTAGTAGGCCTTGTGATTGTAGCGACGGCTCACATTGTGGGCCGCTTTTAAAAAACAATTTTTAAAGACGGCCTATGTTATAATCGCCGTTAAAAATAGCCTTATTTATAAAGACAGCCCATAACTTCACCCGCCGCTATAAATCTATTTGTAAGGACGGTTTTCAACGTCATCCGCCGCCAAAAATCATTCGAAAACTGTAGCGGCGGGTCTCTTTTTCTCACGCCGCTACGTGAGTCCGTACAACGCCGCTACAGGGCCTTTTTCTAGTAGTGTAGCCTTGCAAACTTTTGCCAAAATACTTGTGATTCTCACATTTCAATGCATCATTCCCACTTCCCTATGCATCTCTATCTCTATATCTGCCTCATAGTTTTCTATGCACTGCGATTTTATTCCTTCTCCTTATTTTTTTATTTTTTTTGTGTCTAGAGTTAGAATCACAAGTATGTGTAACAGAGGGAGTATGAAGGCTGCCGACCATAAAAACATCACCTATTTGCTACTCTGATTGCAGATATCGTTGTGTGTGTGACCATAACAGCAACCCAACTATTAGATATATTAGCTTGGTAGCAAATATTATTGTGTGTGAGCATAAAAAGCCTGTAACTATTTTCTATTAGATGAGCCTGGTAGCAAATATTATTCTCTACGTACTGCTAAGGAGAATTACAGAAAGGAGCTCGTCACGTTCCAGGTGGCTGATATTGATTCTGCATGCCATGCGATCCTGGGAAGTCCGGCGCTTGCCAAGTTTATGGCAATTCCAAATTATCAGTATTTGATGCTGATGAAGATGTCCGGGCCCAATGGGGTCCTATCTTTCCGTTCTGAGAATATATTTTTATTACAATTTCCATTTACTAGTTTTGCATAGCGAGTAAAACCTCGACTATATTCATTAAAAGATTAACATGGTGTTAAATGTATATTTTTTCTCAACACCAATATCAGCCTAATAGCAAATATTGTTTTATGTGACAATAACCTTGTCTATTAATTTAAAGATTAACATGGTGTGTGTCAAATAGTAACCTCAACTACGTGCCATTAGATTAGACTGATAGCAAATATTATTGTGTCTGATCATATAAGTTGATAACTATTTGCTACTAGATGCGCCTGATAGTAAACATTAGTTTCCTTGTACTAACAGTATTTTTTTAATCTCAATTTCCATTTCCTGGTGCAATATATCAATTTACGACTGAAGCTGGTGAACCGTAAAAAGCCACAACTTTTTCTTGAAACGCAGATGATGAGTTCTCTCGTTGTCCACTTGTGTGTTATAATGATTTCCAGGTTCTATAGTAGATGTTAAACTAACTCTATAGTTGCTATCCTTGTGCCATTTTACCCCATTGTGTTAACAGTACAAATTTAATGTTGCAATGATGAGATCAACTCATTTTGAGAGCAGACCACTGCTTTATGAACCTGGGAGAAGTACATAACTTCCTCCTGATCGGTTACCTGAGCAACTCTGTAATCCTATTTCGGTTTCCCTTTTGCCCACTTGCTGTTTTGGTCACAATGTACATCCTTTATTCTCTTGATCTATTATCTGCACCAGGAGTATGAGCTGCATTTTGCCAGTCACTGAACTGGCTATCCTGTGTTGGATGTGGGTTGAAACATCACTATTTGCATGGAGTCGAAAGCCTCCACCAGATGAAGTGTTATCTGTTATCGGGGAAAGATCACGCATCACTGATCTGGTAATATATTTTCTAGCTAAAATTTAGCCTTCTTTTTATTTGTGACAATAAAGTTTTAGCCACCTAATATTACAAATAACTATAGAAACATGATTCGCCTGGAGTATACTTCTTTCTAGAAACTAGAAAAGATTGTAAAATTAAAATATTTCTCAGAGCAGGTACCTCATTTTTTTACATAATTGTGCCATCTAAAGTTCTGGAGGAGATGAATGATCAACCACATTATTTTATCTGGATTTGGTATGGATGGAAAGTGTTATTAGTTGTCGACATGCTTTTGTCCATGAAGAAATGAATAAGGGTGCTGCATTCGATTCCATGCGCACCTGACATTTAATTGTATGCTATTTCATATGCCTTGTTTGCTTTTTCTGTATCTGTGGCAATGTGAATCTAATGGTACAGTTTATTTCCTTTTTGTCGTTGAATAACTTCCAGCATGGTAAAGAGGTGTGTATCAGCACTATGCAGCAGGTCAGGCCTAAGTGCACTCATTCATGAGGATAATTGTACTCATTTATCAGGATGTTTAGTTTTGTCAGTGTTGCTCAACCCAGAATTGAATGCACTGAGTGCTGGGACTTGGGACAGTAAAAAGATGGGTGACAATGCTTGTACAACACAAAATGACGTAGTAGCATGGATAAGGAGATATGCTGAAGTTCTCTGTGTAAATTCTTGGCAGGTATATATGAAGCTCATTTTTTACTTGGAGGTTTTCCACCAGTTTGTGGTTTCTTATTTGTGACCATCAACTTATCTTGTAGGTAAAAAGATATATCGATGTATATTCTGCTACTTCTGTTATCGGATTTCCATCGGAAGACTGAAGCTCAGAGGCATTGGTCTGATTCACTGAAGGCCACGTGCTATTCAGAAACAGATAGACAAGACGAATTTAAAGAGGGAAAAAGTTCAGTTCTGCAGAGCATCGCTCGGGTATGTGCCCTTGTAAAGCCGAACATCGCATACCAATCTTCAGATTAGAAGTGCAACAGTTTAAGGGTCCTTTCCCAGTTTTCATTTGCTTTTATTTTAGTCATGATTCGAGCAATTAGTTTCTTATCAAACAGCTATATATGTGAGTTGATGAATTAATCATACTGTCCATTTCACGCTTCAGTATCCATATATTTTCTGACTGATATATTCTTTTGGTTGCACCGTGGCAGAAGGTCGAGTTGCAAACTTTCTTTCACAAGTTACATTGTTAGTGTGTGGCACTTGGTCACTAAAAGAAAATTCGACCGATAAGTTAGTGTTCATGTTCAAGTTTTTCCACACTTTTATATTCTTTATTGTGCAGAATCCTCTAACATCATTTATCTATTGGTTTACATGATTTTGTTTTCCTTCTTCTAAATGTTTTCACTCGGTTCAGAATTGATATTGGGATGTCAAAGCAATTGACTGGGCCATGAATTTCAAATGACAATCCTGCGAGCATCATTTGTAGAAAAATTGGCACCGGCTCTTGCAATACCCTCTTGGAGCCACTCCCCATCATCTCTCTAGCCTTAGTGGCTTACAATATATGGAAGTGAATATCCTATGCAATCTATCAAAGATTCTTGAAGTACTTTGTTTTGGCTGGAAACATATTGAGCCTATTCGAGAGTTTGGAAGAAATTTAGCTCCCTGCATTGTTTACACTATTGGAGGTCTATCACTATCATTTATGCACTTTATTGGTTGCTTGGCCAAACTGAGTTTTTGAAGCTGGACCAAAGGATAACTAATTTGTTAGCTGCCATGCTACGTTCTTGGAATCCGACTATCTTGATCTTATTGGGAAGGCAAGGATCTTTTGTGGCACTGATTTGCATGACAGGAGGTACTTTTCAAACCACTCTATTCACGCGCTGATGCTACCGATGGGAGGGAGGCAGCCAGATCCAGGTCTCACCATGTGCTGCCGGCCGACGCTGGAGGACTGGCCGCCCGTCCCTCTTGCACCATCTGCTGCGATAGTGGAGGGTGGATGGTTGGAGGGGCGGCCGGCCGGGAGTGGAGGGTGGGTGGCCGGCGGATGGAGACTAAGAGAGTGAGAGAGAGAGAGAGATAGAGAGAGAGAGAGGACTGTTGCGGGCGGTGGCTATGTGGGTGGGTAGGGTGGGCGGCAGGCGGGAGGGAGTGGGGAGTCTATGGTTTTTCACTTATAGATTTAGTGGGCATGTGTTTGATAGGCTCAGATTGTAGTGGCGCCTCAAATTGTAGGCCACCTTTAGAAAGGGATTTTTAAAGGCGACCATGTTGTAACCTGTCGTTAAAAACGGTCTTATTTAAAAACGGTCTTATTTTTAAAAACGGCCCATAACTTCACCTGCTGCTACAAATCAATTTTAGGGGTGGCTTGCAACATGACCCGTCGCTAAAATCACCAACAACTGTAGCGGCGTGTCTCTTTCTCTCACGCCACTATGCGAATCCGTATAGCGCCGCTACATGCCCTTTTCTACTGGTGTGTGTGTCTGTGTGCACGTGCACGCGTGTGTGTGCGTGCGTGCGCGTTGTGTGTGTGTGACATTAGTGTTCAGAAGTAATAAGGATCCAATAAATAATCACTTGTAGTGAAGTTTAGAAGTGTGCCATCATTCAGTGCTCGTAGCAACTTTAAACATATAAACAATAAGAAGAATAGTCAAGATACTTACTAATGTTTATCTTATTTAGAGGAATATCCTTGGCACTGATCGATTTTTTACGAGGGAACATACTAATGTTATCAAGAAGGTATGCAGCACAATACCCTTGACAAAATACTATCTCATATATATACCGTACCCCTCCTTTTTTTATTCTATAGTAGAGTTGTGGATACTACATATACGTTTTGTGTGCCATGTGTGCTGTGCACAAATTTTTGGAGAAAATTTCCCCAAGTAGTAGTTGACTGATGCAGCATCGATCAAGGTGATGAGGCTGGATGCTGAAAATGAAAGACTATGACACTTATTTTCTTCTTGGTCACCGGTATTCCATGTCGAATTCCAGTCATCAAATGATAGCTAGGCGAGGTTCTATTGTCTGCCATCATACCAGAGCATGAGTTATAGAGCTTGCAAAAATAGATAGAACATAGTGCATCCAACCACTATACTACTACCTCTAGCATCTTCAAATGTGTAAATTTTTTGCTTTCAAGATAAAGCATGGTGCTCTAGTGCAATCTTGACATCTGATATTTTTTTTTTGTAGCTAGAAAAGTAAAAGTAAACTTCACCTAGAGATAAATAGGATAATATATATACGGTGGTGCAATTTCACCTCGCGTTTAGAAAGATCATCTTTCAAAACGAGTGTTATTGTGTGCAATACACAAGTGCTTCATCTGATGTGTGTCACGCACAGAAAACACACAGTAATATGAAGCTTCAACTGATGTGTGATGAAGAGAAGTGTCTGTCAGAGCTAGGATATTGCTCTGAAGAAGATGCACAGTAAAGATTTCAGTTTTGCTCAAGTGATTACACTCGGAGGACTGAATATCTGTCCAAACCTTGAGGATAGTCGCTGATGTTCACAATTTGCAGTGTGCACTGTGCTGCAAAGAAAAGGGTGAAGAACCTGATAGACTGGTATGGAATTCTTCATGTGGACGTGGCAACAGATGAAACTGTCATAAAAAGGCAGTACATCGCAGGCCTGTTATGTTAGTTCCTCCTGATAAAAATAAGATTATATGTGTGCTGAAATAGCATTGAAGCTTGTTGCTTAAGCTAATTCCGTTCTTAGAGAACCAACAAAGCGAGCTACGTATGACACTAGGATGATAAATGTAACAAAACATATGCCTAGTAAAGTTAATCAGCAACGTGGGAAGATGGACAAAACACATAGCGAACCCGGATCTGATGGACCGGAAGTTTTGACCATGTGTAAAATAGTTTTCTGTGATAATCATAGTGCTTTTTATGCATCTTGTATAAGATCACCGAATTAGGAACGTGAGACTCCTACATTCTCCCATTATGTGTGGCCAAATAAAAAGCATGACAATCGCTACAAACACAATAACACAAGGGAACCATCTTCTGAATTTTGAAGGGAAGATACACAGTCAAGGAAGAATGTAAGCGTGTAACATGTTGAATATATTAAAGGGACTAGACTGAAAGAAATTGATGAGGATGATAATAAGGTCGAGACATCAAGAGTGACATTTGATTTGCCAACAATGGTCCAAGATGAATAATCTGCAACGAAAGCCAATGTCACACATTGCTAAGCCAAGCCTACTTGACATAGATTACCCGGGTGTTGTACATGAATTTGGAATGCCAAGTGCCACTACTACATTTGGAGATGGAATGTCAAAGACAAACAAGAACACTAGTGGTCCTACTAATCCCAAAATGTTCTCATTAAAAATGAAATGCAAAGAATGCACAGTGCCAGTGCTTGTAGATTCCTCCAGTATGGACAACGATCCTGATCTTGCAATTATCGAACTACAGTTGTAAGTGTAATGATTCCTTGCCATTCTGAGTGCCAATCTATCCCTAACATAGGTATCAAGCCAGAGATGTAAATAATAATTATAAAGCTCTTCAGCATATCTGGGCACCTTATGATAATCTTGTTGGCATGCCAAGCTCATATGCTCAAGTTAAGCGTATTAACAAATCAAAATGGGCTCTGGATTTGAATTGGTTGGAGAACATTTTAAGGGATACGAAGAAAAAATACTGGATATATGAACAGTTGCCAATTACTTATGGAAATTTTCGATTAGGAAAAAATGTTGCAAATTGCACTACCATTCCGTTCGGTTCTCACACATTGTAGAATGGATTTGTAATGATAACAAGAGTGTTTACACCATACATCCTTCAAAAGGGTGATGTCTGTGCTATTTACAAGGAGTGGAGCATCAACTCGTGGTCAGATGTAGCTAATCACACACACACACACACACACACACACACACACACACACACACACACACACACAGGAGTGTCATTGCAAACTCGAAAATTAGAGTCTCGAATGACGTATCATTAGAGACTTGAATTTGGAGAGGCGAAAATTTAGAATCTGCAATGTGATTTGGGAAGAGTCTCTAAATTTATTTTCTTACATAGTGTTTGTGAGGTTTAATTATGTCTTCTCTGCTTGTTGACTTAAATTCTTCATGCACTAATATGGGATTGAAGTGCCTTGCAACCTAGATATACAACCTTGCATACTTTAAAAAGTTCCTAAAGGGTTTTATATGTCTGAAGGTTAGATGTGGAGTCAACCAAGAAATTAAGCTCCCTGTATCCTCAATATGCGAATTGGCTTAGCCAGAGATGAATTAAATGGAATGCTAACAAATGGAACACTTCAAATGTGAAATTTCATTTAGTTGAATCCTGTTCTACAACTAAAAAGGGAGTTTCCATCGAATGACAAAGAAGCTCAGTGGGGGATGACAGATCCTACTAATCTGAAAGCTCTCAGTCAAAAATGAATTGCGATGAAAGCATGAATCAATGTGCAATATTAGTAGATTTCTCCATGAGGTACGATGTTATTAGAAACTTGCCAAGTGAAATGTTGTAGCAGAAAACGGGAGCGGAAACAACTCACCGTGACATGCACTATTGGTAAGTATTTGCTGAGAATATCCAATACTTGCCATGCAAAAGAAGTACAAAATTGGAGCTAGATGTAGCAAAGATAAGGATAATATTTCGGTGAAACTGCACCTCTTGTCTTTAAGACGTCACTACGGGAAACAGTGAATATGCCGTGTGCCAAAAGAGTGCCGTGTGTATTCTATCGGGCACACGACATAGAGGCAACTGTGCCGTGTGCCCAACAAAATACACACGGCAGATGTCTGGCACACGGCAGAACCGTTTGTGCCGTGTGCAGAAGCTGGAGACACGGCACATATCCAACTGTGCCGTGTGCCAAGCCGCGGCACACGGCACACTCATCACTGTGCCGTGTGCCACACGACGGGCACACGGCACAGCTCACGCCGTCTGACGGCTTGGCACGGTGCCCCTTTGTGCTGTCTAAGGAGGAGCACGAGCAGCAGCCTTCTGCCGAGGGGGAGGACGAGCAGGGGGAGGCCGAGCAGGTCGCAGAGGTTTGGTTGAGAGGTCCCGCGCAGCTCCCACCGCGACCGATTCCTAAAGAGAGACACCCGGTGATTCGTCCGGCAATGCCTAAGTAAGTAACTTCATATATTTTCAATTAAAATTATATTTTGAATCTATTACGTGCGACACTAACAGTTTATCTCAATCACCTGGGTAGGGGTTGGGTCGTGGTCACTCCAGGAGAGTCTCGCCGCAAGATCGGTGGCATCCTCGGTCTTCTGGTTCGGCTCCACTGGTCGGGTAAGATTGAGATTGGCGAGAAAGAGGAAGTAGCCACCACGTGGGAGCACTACGTTCACGAAAAAGATTCTATGGATCCTATGGGTAGGACTTTTAGGAACACGGCACACCGCGTGGTGATGGAGCTATGGGTAAGTCTTTATCTCAAATGTTTTTCAATACCTCACATTCATTCATAATTTTTGAAGTAATGACACAATACCTCTCATGTGTATGCGGGACTTTTGCAGGTGTGTTGAGGGTTACCAGGAGTCGGCTAACCGTATGATCTCTACCCATTGTAAGAAAATGGTGAAGGACATGATTTATGAGGCGCATATCCAGGCTGTGATCACTTTCAATGCTACCGTGAGGAAGATGAAGGTCACCAAAAAGGAAGCTAGAAACTTGTGCCTCACCAGGGAGCAATATTGCTCGGACACGGTAAATATGAAAATGTCATTACTTCTATTGTTAACTGTGCATAATTTGACCTTAACACTTATGCACTTGATGTGTAGGTGATTCCGTGGTGGGCTGCTAAGAATAAGCCAGCCTAGATTGCTTTGGTGGAAAAGTTGTGGTGCAAACCCACCTGGGAGGAAGAGCACTATGCGGCGCGGGAGCGGCGTCCGATGATGCAAGGTGCACCACATCATCAAGGCAGTTGTACACTTAGCGAGTACATGGCTACATGGGTACGTGAATCTATTTTTAACGATTTCATGAGTTCCTCAAATGATTATGTATATTACACACAAAAAGCATACCTTTCTGTGTTTCCTTTGTTTCGCAGTCGGTGTCACATGGTGGCCAGCCTTTGGGCACCTAGAAGGGATGGACTTTGGCCCACAAGGACAAGGCGATGTCGAGCGTCGACTTCAACCCGGACGACGGACCCGAGGCCTACAGCAATCCTGCTGCCCACAGCCGCATCGGTGAGTACACGTCTATGACAAGAGAGGTACATGGGGTCAGAATGGGATCCAAGCACAGAGGACATTGATGGTAAGCTGGCGATGAGACTAGGAGGTGGAAGGAGACACGGACGGTACATCATAGGCAACAGCTGTGTCGACTCGGTCAATACTCCCACTCTGTCCCAGATTCGAGCAAGAAGCACAAGCTCGAGCCTGGTTATACGCACTCCTCCTAGCAGCAGCACACAGTCCCAGCTGCAGGCACTCCAGGTTAGCTCACTGTCATTCGTCATTCATTACTTTCTATACATGTTTCCCTTGAGTCGTAACAATTGGGTGACATTTTGTAGGTTCAGCTGGATGAAGTGAACCGCCTACGCGAGGAGGATCGACGGAGAGCCAAGGAGAACCAACAGATGACGCTCCAGTGGATGGCGTCGCAGATGGGTACAACACCTCAAGCACACTTGTTCACATCGTTCGCACCGCCTACTACTCTTGCTTTTACCCCGGTGAGTTCGAATGAGTTAGTTTCTATTTTGTTCTTTTCTTCATTTACTAGTGGTAATATCATTCAGTTGTCCTGCCTTTATTTATTGGACATAATATCATTTCCTTTCCTTGCTTCAGCAACTGAGTCATAATAGCATTCCATTCTACTTCAATTACTAGTAGAAATATCAAATAGTGATAATAACATTCGCATCTCAATTTTTCATTGACTAACTAGTGTTAATACCATTCAATTGTTGAAATCATTAATCAACCTCTATCTTATGCATTCACTTGTGTAGAATCAATCGGCGGCATCGTATGACGGGCCACAAGACCAATGCTCGCCATGGGATAGAGCTGCATCAGCTTGGCGGCCTTGGGATCATTGACCTCTTGTATGTTTGTGATGCTTGTGATACGATGCTGTGGATGATGTGTTGTGGATCATATGTTTGTGGATGATGTATGGTGGATCGTATGTTGTGGATGATGTGTTGTGGATGATGTCATGTGATGAATATGATATTTTCATGTCTGTGAATTCTAATTGTGTTTTGGATGATCCGGGGTGGCTAAAAATGTTTTTTATGGCAGTTTTTCGCCTTTGTGCCGTGTGCCTTTACCATGACACACGGCACGGAGGCCAAATTATAGGAACCACAACCATTTGTGCCGTGTGTCAGTGCCACAACACACGGCACCGTTTTAATTTGTGTCGTGTGCCTTGGCACTGACACACGGCACAGTTTAAAAGTGTGCCGTGTGCTGGGGAACCCTGGCACATAGCACAAATTAAAACTATGTCGTGTGCCTTGGCACTAAGACACGGCACAGTTTGAAACGGTGCCGTGTGCCAAGGGTCCCCAGCACACGACACACTTTTAAACTCTGCCGTGTGTCAAGGTTCAAGGCACATGACAGAACTGGCCGTCACAGTGTTGACGCCGTCAAACTACTGCGCCGTGTGTCTCCACGGCACACGGCACAGTTTTTGTGCCGTCAACTTTAGTGCCGTGTGGCTTGTACCGTGAGTGGCACACGACACAAACTGTGCCGTGTGCTAGAGGGCTTGTGCCATGTGCCACGGGCACACGACATATAACCTGTTTCCTGTAGTGCGTGTAGCAGCGGGGCCAAAAGGCTCTACAACGGTGGGTATATTAGCCTGCTGCTATGCCTCTGTAGCTACACATAAACATTTGTAGCATCGTTACATTGTACACCGCCATTAAAACCGACACAGTAGCAGTGGGTGACTCCTTCACCCACCCCTACTATTCCACCCAACAAAAACAAAAAAGGGGCCCAACCCACAACGAGGCCCAACTCCATGCTATCGCCCGGTCATCGAATCCGTGGATCAGGACCTCCCGCGTGCCGTAGCCTAGAGCGCCCCCCCCTACCCTGTGCACCGCACCGCCGCCAGGAGGACGAGGCAGCGGATCCATCGCCCGCACGGCATGCAAGGAGGGGGATGTGACCACATCCGTCGCCACACCACGCGTTGATGCTGCCGATAGGACTGGCCAGATCAAGGTCCCCCCATACGCTACCTGCCGACGCTGGAGGACTGGCCGCTCGTCCCACTTGCACCATCTGCCGCGACAGTGGAGAGTGGATGGCCGGCGGATGGAGACTAAGACAGAGAGAGAAAGAGAGAGAGAGGACTGTTGGGGGCGGTGGCTATGTGGGTGGGTAGGGTGGGCGGTAGGCGGGAGAGAGTGGGGAGTCTATGGTTTTTACTTATAGATTTAGTGGGCATGTGTTTGTTAGGCTCGGATTGTAGCGGTGGCTCACATTGCAGGCCACCTTTAGAAAGGGATTTTTAAAGGCGACCATGTTGTAACCTGTCTTTTTTTAATAACGGCCCATAACTTCACCTGCTGCTACAAATCAATTTTAGGGGTGGCTTGCAACATGACCCGTCGCTAAAATCACCAACAACTGTAGCGGCGTGTCTCTTTCTCTCACGCCACTATGCGAATCCGTATAGCGCCGCTACATGCCCTTTTCTACTGGTGTGTGTGTCTGTGTGCACGTGCACGCATGTGTGTGCGTGCGTGCGCGTTGTGTGTGTGTGACATTAGTGTTCAGAAGTAATAAGGATCCAATAAATAATCACTTGTAGTGAAGTTTAGAAGTGTGCCATCATTCAGTGCTCGTAGCAACTTTAAACATATAAACAATAAGAAGAATAGTCAAGATACTTACTAATGTTTATCTTATTTAGAGGAATATCCTTGGCACTGATCGATTTTTTACGAGGGAACATACTAATGTTATCAAGAAGGTATGCAGCACAATACCCTTGACAAAATACTATCTCATATATATACCGTACCCCTCCTTTTTTTATTCTATAGTAGAGTTGTGGATACTACATATACGTTTTGTGTGCCATGTGTGCTGTGCACAAATTTTTGGAGAAAATTTCCCCAAGTAGTAGTTGACTGATGCAGCATCGATCAAGGTGATGAGGCTGGATGCTGAAAATGAAAGACTATGACACTTATTTTCTTCTTGGTCACCGGTATTCCATGTCGAATTCCAGTCATCAAATGATAGCTAGGCGAGGTTCTATTGTCTGCCATCATACCAGAGCATGAGTTATAGAGCTTGCAAAAATAGATAGAACATAGTGCATCCAACCACTATACTACTACCTCTAGCATCTTCAAATGTGTAAATTTTTTGCTTTCAAGATAAAGCATGGTGCTCTAGTGCAATCTTGACATCTGATATTTTTTATGTAGCTAGAAAAGTAAAAGTAAACTTCACCTAGAGATAAATAGGACAATTTCACCTCGTGTTTAGAAAGCTCATATTTCAAAACGAGTGTTATTGTGTGCAATACACAAGTGCTTTATCTGATGTGTGTCACGCACAGAAAAAGGACAGTAATATGAAGCTTCATCTGATGTGTGATGAAGAGAAGTATCTGTCAGAGCTAGGATATTGCTCTGAAGAAGATGGATAGCAAAGATTTCAGTTTTGCTCAAGCGATTATACTCGGAGCACAGAATATCTGTCCAAACCTTGAGGATATTTGGCTGATGTTCACAATTTGCAGTGTGCACTGCGCTGCAAAGAAAAGGGTGAAGAACCTGATAGACTGGTATGGAAACTTTCATGTGGACGTGGCAACAGATGAAACTGTCATAAAATGGCAGTACCCCGCAGGCCTGTTCTGTTAGTTCATCCTAATAAAAATAAGATTATATGTGTGCTGAAATAGCATTGAAACGTGTTGCTTAAGCTAATTCCGTTCTTAGAGAACCAACAAAGCGGGCTACGTATGACACCAGGATGATAAATGTAACAGAACATATGCCTAGTAAAGTTAATCAGCAACGTGGGAAGATTGACAAAACACATAGCAAACCCGGATCTGATGTACCGGAAGTTTTGACCATGTGTCCAAATTGTGAGGCAAGATTCCAGTCTAATCCTATATCTAGCGTAAAACAGTTTTCTGTGATACCTAGCATAGTGCTTTTTATGCATCTTGTATAAGATCACCGAATTAGGAACGTGAAACTCCTACATTCTCCCATTATGTGTGGCCAAATAAAAAGCATGACAGTCGCTACAAACACAATAACACAAGGGAACCATCTTCTAAATTTTGAAGGGAAGATACACAGTCAAGGAAGTATATAAGCGTGTAACATGTCGAATATATTAAAGGGCCTAGACTGATAGAAGTTAATGAGGATCATAATAAGGTCAAGATATGAAGAGTGAAATTTTATTTGCCAACAATGGTGCAAGATGAATAATCTGCAACGAAGGCCAATGTCACACGTTGCTAAGCCAAGCCTACTTGATATAGATTACCCGGGTGTTGCACATGAATTTGCAATGCCCAGTGCTACTACTACATTTGGAGATGAAATGTCAAAGACAAACAAGAACACTAGTGGTCCTGCTAATCCCAAAATGTTCTCATTAAAAATGAATTGCAAAGAATGCACACAGGGCTAGTGCATGCAGATTCCTCCAGTATGGACAACGATGCTGATGTTGCAATTATCCAACTACAGCTGTCAGTGAAATTGATGAGTTTGTGGCCGGATCTTCACGACGTAGGAACAAGACCAAGATAACTAGCTTCTAATATGCCAAGATAACAAGCTGCAAGCAGCCTGTGACATCCCATGTCACAAAGTGTATGTGAATGGTGGCATGTACATTAATTTGCATTTTCAAATATTGATTTGGATTAAGAGGCAAATTCAATTAGCTAGGGTTTTGGATTTAAATATGAAATAGATTTAAACCTAGCCATGTCAGACCTCCAAATGTTTCAACAAAAGTGTGCCAATGTTTTTGCATAATCTTAAAGAGGATATCAAAAGAGAATTTTAGGACATTTTTCCATAATTTTTAGTAATGGATAAAGGCCCCTAAAAATTTAGTTTAATCAGGAAAACGGCATGTATTCAAGGATTTTTAAGAATTGTTCTGAGCAAAATCTGAACTTTGGCCAATAACAAATATTTCTCCATATTTCATGAGGACTAAGCAGAAAAATGGGCAAGTAAAAATTCGACATAGAAATATGGTTTTGGAGCATAAACAGTAGAGGGGCAGAGGGACAAAGTTGTAATTTGTGGAAATCCGGTGAACACAGTGAGGCTGGGCCACCGGCAGCCACTGCCGAACTCCGGCGCCCATGCCACCGTACCAGCACCCATGCTGCGGGGTGATGGCCGTCTTTGCCCTTATTTCTTCTCCCCAAGTCAAGTCGTCGGTCTCCTCTCTTCCCTTCCTCCTGCTCCTGTGGAAACAAGCGAAGTTCGTAAGCCGCCATGCCACCTAGAGCTCGTTCTCAGATCTCTGTCAAATCCCACTGCCACATCTCGACCTGAGAATGCCGATGGATGCGGAATGGAATTCTCTTCCACCTCAAAGAAACCTCACCTCAATCCATGGAGTGTGCTAGGAGTAATTGGAGTTTTAGTGTCCCGACCTCGTCGCTGACCAACTTCTACATCGGCTGGAAATTCGTCGTCTCCGGAGCTATTTCGCGTGATTCTTTTTCCTATGTGTGCTACACTCATTGGCGAACATCTCTGACCTTTCGCCCCTTTTGTTTCCCCCACCGAGGTCGCCAGAATATGCCATTTTCCCCACCGGCGTGGCTGGCCTGGTTCCTGTGTTCAAAATTGTGACAGTGGCAGTTTCAAACTTGGTTGAAATTTGCAAAATTCATATGATAGATTTTTGGAAACCTTGGAACATGAACTTTGCAATAACCTACTTTGTGACATAGGTTTATGTGCAGGAAATCAAAGTTTTATGCAAAAAGAAATGCTACCTTGTTAAGCCTTTAAAAATCCAAATTTAAATCTTAACAAATGGAAATTTCATAAAAATTGACATGTGCACCTTTCATAACATGTTGGCCCCCCTGGTGCATGACTTTGATGCATTCATACGTATTTTCATCATAATTATCATTCTTTGCTTTATATAGCATATATTTGCCTGTGGATAATTTATTTAGAAAAATGTGTCAAAAATTCATGTCTTATTTGTTCCTGTGCTCATCATGTGTAATTTATGTTTTACCGTGGGATTGATGTTTAGGAGTGTTTATAGTATTATTTGCTTAATTTAAGTGTGCTAGGTTCATGTTAGCATAAAAATGCCATATTGCATAATGCCATGTTTAATGTCACATGCAATTCCCTAAATGGTGCATACATGGTTGTTATGCTTCATTGTGATTCTTTTATGCACTCCCATAGAAATCATGTATAAGATTGCTTGGTAAAACTATTTTCTTAATTGTGTATAATATTGACCTAGTATGTTATATTCCCATATAGTCTCATATGCTTAATTCATGTAAAAGAAAAGTCTACAATTTATGCATACATATTTATTATGCTTATGTACTGCTCTTCTATGCATCCCCATAGAATTCATGCATAGGGTTGAGTTGTGGCACTTCTTGAATAAATTATATTTTGGTTAAGTTCAATGTTTATATTAGCGTTGCATAATTGCCATATTGCCTATATGCTAATTTATGGAAATTATTACATTCTATGCATGGCCATGGTCACCATGATCCTTATTGTTATAATTGGAAGGAGTGTCTCATGTACATGTTTATTTTCGACACACCTTATGTTCTATGTTCATATGGTCCTATGTCATAATAGCAAGTTAAGAAATTAAATGCTTGCTTGTACATGATCTTAGTTAAGCATGAAAGGCATGTTACTTTCCTTAGAGTTACAAGTAATGTGCTTATTTTATCTTGACACATGTTTATACCCATATATGGCCTCGTGCCATATTAACAAGTTAAGCATTTACATATGTTTCTTGTCATGCCATGTTTTGCCTAGTTAGGAAAGAAGTTCCTTCTCTTTACTTCCAAATAATATGCATATATGTTGCTTCATCTATGTTTACTTAATTAGAAGTTTGTCCCCTTGACTCAAATTATGCTTTTCCTATCCATAAGCCAACTTATCATCTCAGGCATAAATAAGTTTCCTCTCATATGCATATAACATCATCATTCATATTTATTGAGAAAGTTCCATGAATAATAATATCTATGCATTCCCTTATGCTCATACATTACATTGCATTCATCTAGGACACGAGACCGAGGCAGGCAACCCCGAGGAGATCAACGATGAGCTGAGCACCATTGTGGGTACTAACTTCGAAACAGCCCCAAGGCAAGCCTCGGTGCATAACCCATGCTTTTAAAAATTTTGCTTTACTTCACATATGATGATGTCATGTATCGTGCATTTACGTTTAGGAATTGATTGCAACCTTAGTTGCATTATTTATCCCTTTATGCCTATGGTCTAATTGGATAGGTATAATCCTTTTTGTTAGAAATGCTATGCTTAGTAAGGAGTCATCAGTAACAACACCGAGCGGTACGGAGACCTCTCGGTATAGGTTTCTCCACTTGTTATCTCTCACATGATATTTATAAAATTGAGACCGTACGGGGAAATACATGTGTAGGATGCGGTGCAAGGTTCGCCTATGTTCGCCATAACCCCATGCGTGTCGGTTGAGGACCGTGTGACTCCGCGAGCAGGAATTGAGTTGTGTACCAAGTGCATACCTTTATTATGGGTACTAGGAAACCTAGTATCTTGAGCACCATAGGGTTTGACGGTACCCCACCATTCTTTTGAGATGTTGATTGATGGTGGCATCCCGGGTCAGGTGGTTGGACGAGTATGCGGTCTACCCTTGGATGGCTCCGTCATGGGCATTGCATGTGGGGACGTATTACTTGGGAGAGGTGGGAGTCGTATCGGCCCTATAGTGATCTTGCGAACAGTGGCCGTACCTGTTCTTAAATGACGCGTATGTCATGTACTTGGGTTGCTCCTGCAGCATGTAAATCGATATATATCGCCCTCGCGATTATTGAGTACCTCTTGTCTCGAGCAGATCACATCGTAGTAAGAAGTGAACATGATGATATATTTGCTGATTTGAAGTATTTTATATTGCTTTGCAACCTTGTATTGCTAGGTCTTGCTCACTAAAGTTTATATTCATGTCATAACCCTATTAATATGGATAAAAGCAGGAATTAGAAATTAATGTAGGTGCTGTTTTTGCAACTAAATTCCAGCAAACCCGGTCAGCCCCCTGCATGCTAGGAGTCGGTTTTAGAATTTTGTGTAGGTGAGCTATTGAGAAGAATGGGCACATCTATGGGCTTGATGTGTTACGTTTTAGGCAACCATCGTCGAGATTAATTCATGCTTCCACATGTATATTAAAGAGATGTAAAAATCAGAATTTGAACTCTATGTATTGTAACACTTGAAGATCATTTGTAAACTATTCTACTCATGTACACTACATAAGTCTTTGTAAATCGTGAATGTATCATCTGTGTATGTGCTATGACATCCTCTTCGTCGGATGTCTCCCGAGATGGTCCTTTACGACAATCCCTCTTGCTTTGCAAGGTAGGGGTGTCACAGTTGCTGGGATAATAGTGCAACCTGACGAAATCAACTCGTAGCCAACCATCGTCTCTATACGGTAACCTAAATCGAGGATTCACCCAACAACACTCTAAGTTACCAACCAACACAACATGCAATCAAACGGAGCAGGAGCACCAATTGGGTGACGCCGAACGTTGCTTATGTAATCTCCAAGGAAATCACAGGAGCAAAGGGGTAGAGAGAACACTCTATGAATTTTCTATTATCAAAGTTGTTGCAAATGACCGAGATACATGGCTTATTTATACTAGGAACATCCCTACTAGTTGGGTATGAAACGATCTTAGAGTTTCCACTAAGAAAAGGGTAGCTGAAAGGTGTGAAAACATCAATCCCGTGAAGTCTCGCATGACCTTTTATCTCCTTGATAGTCTTCAGTTAAATGAGCATATCGTTTTAATGGGAAGTCAAAACGACGAGCCATTTTTTGGAGGTAAAAGTAGACTTGATTATATTTCCAGCCATGTGTCTTATGTATATGGAATCTCGATGGTCTCGCCTGTGGGAGCATCAAGAGATGACTCTGTTGTCAGCACGTCGCGAGCCCATTCAGCTTCTGTGTAACATGTGTCATCCTTTATGTACTCCATCTTGGTTGGTCCAGAGAGCTGCTCCTTGTGTGTAAACCTTATCAAGAGGAGTATAGAAGACTTAGGTAGTAGAAAGTTCTTATTTGAAGTTGAATTAAATTAATTAAGGAGTGAGTTCACCTGTTGCTTAAGTTCTTTAGCACGACTGCGTGTAATTGGTCCTTGGCTTGATGTAGCTTGCTTGAGGTCCATTCCATGGTTTACATGGCCACCTATATAATTCATAGATGTTTGCTCTTGATGGTTTGCATGGTCGGATGTGATGTCCTCATCAGAAATGATTCCTTGCCATTCTGAGTGCCAATCTATACATAACATAGGTATCAAGATCAGAGATGTCAATAATAATTATAAAGCTCTTCATCAGATCTAGGCACCTTATGATAATCTTGATGGCATGCCAAGATCATATGCTCAAGTAAAGCGTATTAACAAATCAAAATGGACTCTGGATTTGAATTGGTTGGAGAACATTTTAAGGGATACGGAGAAAAAATACTGGATATATGAACAGTTGCCAATTGCTTGTGGAAATTTTAGAGGTTAGGAAAAAATGGTTGCAAATTGCAGCACCATTCCGTTCGGTTCTCACACATTGTAGAATGGATTTGTAATGATAACAATAGTGTTTACACCATACATCCTCCAAAAGGGTGATGTGTGGGGTATTTACAGGGAGTGGAGCATCAACTCGTTCTCAGATGTAGCCAATCACACACACACACACACACACACACATGACCTTTGGACATCTGTTCTTATGGTGGTCTTTTGCAGTATTGGGTGGTACAGTTGGCCACTAAAACTACATTTGTTTTATCTATTTAAATCAACATGTAATTGTGGTCATGCTTCTCGCCACTGAAAATGATATTTTTTTACGTGAACTACAAAAGTGTTATTCCAGCCCGCTAGTGGAGCATTTTTTTTTTGTTTTTGCAGTGGTCTAATGCAATACGGCATGGAGTGCCATTGTAACAGGCCGATTATGTATGTCAAGCAAGTGTAATGGAAGTTCAAGTTTACCTCGATAATCATGCTGTTACCATTTTCAATTTGGATGGAGTCTGTTTGGAACTGGTCCTAGATCAATTCAAACTAAATCCTTTAAACAATGCCCATTCAAATATGTTGCAATGGGCTGATTTCTCCCCTTTCGCTGGCACAGCCCAACTCTCCCCTCCTCTTTGCACGGCCAACAACGCGCAAGTCGGCCCAACTGGCCTAGTGGCAATGTTCCTCGTGACGATCCTAGCCAAGCGCAGATGCACGGACGTCGAAATGCAACACGTGGCCGCAACTCCTCGTGTTTCCCCTCTCGAACCGTATCGCCAAGACCATATGAACCCACAGGAGCCGTCGCACCTGTTTGTCCCTTCCTCTTGTGCCGCCAAGGGGCAAAAACCCCTCAAACCCTAACCGCCAAAGCTCCAGCCTCCCGTCGCCGTCGGAGAAGAGGCCATCATCGGTGAGCTGTAGTAGTCCAATCGTGTTCACCTTTCAATGCTGATCGAGTCGTGCTGATGCCTTCAAGTTCCAGGAAAGGAGAAGGGGAGAGGAGTAGTTGATGAGTCGCGCCATCATCTTCCTCGTCGTTCTTCTTCTTCACCAGTGAGAACCTCTCGGCTCTCCTATCCTAGTTCCTCATCGTCGACCCCATCTTCTCCCTTTGATTCCAACGTTGTTGCACCTCTACAGCTCGGGAACACCACAATCATGGACTGTACGAGTCACCGTGCAGCCATAACCATCAACCTCACGTTCTTCTTCCTCGTCCCTCACCGATCCCCACTGAGAATCAACCGTTGAGCACCGCGGTAAGCTCGCGAACTGATTCTCCTGTTTTCCATGTTTTTCGTTCACGTTTGGTTGGGATTCATCAAGCGTGCGACATCATTCTCCATGGCCAGCATGAGTGCTCCCCCGAAGACCTGGTGTCTGGTTGTGGTTAGCTGTAGGAGCTCCATGAATGTTTTCTGATTCGGTTGCGCTTGTTGTCCTTGAGTTTGGAGTTGGTTTGTTTCAACTCGTTAGTTTTCCCCTTTCCGCTGTGGAGAGGTTCAGTTTGTTAGTTGGACGAGTTCCTCCGTGTTTGAATTCATGGAGTCAAGCTCAATGTTGCGGGAATGTCAATTTGAGTTTTGGTCTAAGCTTGTGTTGATGTCATCGAGCGCCACCATTAGGACCAATTCCAACGGGGACCTCCCCAAGAGGTCCGCGGCGAGGAGTTCAAGCTTCTAGTGGGCTTGTTGTGCTTGGGTCTCACTATAGCGGGAGATCGACATGGTTCTCCCAACCACCGCCGCGCGTGCAGTGTCGCACCACTCATCACTGGCGAGGTGATGTGGCGGGTGTGCCCCACCGTGATGGTTGGGTCCATGACCCCTCCGGTTCGGTGTTCCGTGGGCTTGGTCCACCGTGGGCTATTTTTCTATCGTCTGAATGGCAATTGGGTTCCATGAGTCTTCTTGTGGACCGGCACCAGAATTGTTGTGTCCCACCAACTAAGCCCTTGGAGTGAGCCATCGAGCTGTGTTCCTAAGACTCCGCCTCCAAGGTGTGTCCCTCAAACTCAGCTCTCACTATAACAATAACACACCGTAGATATGCAGCCCAAACCCTATAGCCACGACAAGCAAAATCGATCGTGGCTATAGTTGGGTGCGGGCTACTCGTGCCCTTGGAACGTGGCTACGAAGCTACTATAGCTACGGTTGGCTTTGTGAACCGTGGCTATAGTGGCCTCACCAATAGCCACGGTCCACGTCATCCACCGTGGCTATAGTTTCTTCTATAGCCACAGTTGAAGAACTGAACCATGGCTATTGTTTTGCACAGTATAAAAGGCCGCGTTCGGACCCAAGAGGAGCTTGTGGTGGCTCGAAAATTGAGGAAAAAAATGAAAACCGACGGGGGAATGATTTGATCTCGTTTTTTTTTTGCGGAAATTTGTTCTCCATGGTAAGGGAAACTCATCCCATGTATTATTTGTTGCTATAATGTTGTAATCATGGGGAATTTTGGATTACCATTTGACCTAGGTTTTGATTTTGATTTGTCAAATTCCTCCATGTTTGTAGGTTTGTTGTTGGTTTGAGTTGTGTATAATAAGCTCATATATCATGTGCTTGTGTTGCATACAAAAAATTATGTCTTACAAGTCTTTTTCATGTCAATCAATTTTAGATCTAGTTTATGCTCTCTTGAGAGAGACCCCTAGAGCACAATTTAATTATTAAGTAAATTTGAGTCAGTTAATAATAATTTGTATAGTGGGTTTTTATATATGATAGCACATTGTCTTATGCAATATATTAGTTCCCTTATATTTTATATAAATATATAATATTCATAATGGTAAATAGATTATTTAGTAATTAATTAATAATTATTAATTCTAGCACATTGTGTTATGTAATATATTAGTTCCCTTATATTTTCTATAAATAATTAATATTCATAATGGTAATTATTTCATTTAGTAATTAATTTACTAGAATTTATATTCGCGTAATACTTGTTTAGATGGACAAAACATGGATGTACGAAGAGTGGAGATTAAGTTCATATTTCAGAGGTCAAGTCGATGTATTTCTCAAGAGGGATGCCAAGCATGCTAAGCATCTAGGAAGACAAGAAATATATTGTCCATGCGTGGACTGCAAGAATAAAAAATTGTGGACGAGATACACTTGTAATCAAATCTCACTTAGTGAGGAGGGGGTTCCTAGAGAATTATAAGAGGTGGACAAAGCATGGAGAAGACGAGCCGGTCGAAGTTGAGTTGCAGCCGATTGAAGTTGAAGAAGAACAGTTTGTCCATGTTGACGAGACTTTTGATTTTGATGTCGAAGAAGAACAATGTACTGATTTTGATGTTGAGGCATTGCTATGTCATGTTGAACCGCAAGTTTTACTCAATGCAAGGACAAAAAGAGGGCTTGATAACTTTGCAATGATAGAGAAGGCATCAAAGGATTTATTGTATGAGGAGTCTAACGGATGTTCTAAAGAGAATACTGTGTTACGTACAGTTCTCGAGCTTATGAAATTGAAGGCCATCCATGGGCGGTCGGATGTCGGTTTTACTGAATTGTTGGATCTTCTTTCGGATACACTTGCAAAAGCAAACTTGTTAACAAAAAACATGTTACCATCTTTTTCTTATTTCCTACTTTTTGCAGTACATGTTACACACTGCCTTTTGCTTTTAGTGTAGCTTGAATTCAACATTTCAAAAGAAGAGATACGACGGACCCGATTGGAAGGTTGGGTACCTCAATCCGAGCTTGATCAATCAAGGTGCGATCAACCCCGGATAAATGAGAAAGACAAGATATATAAGGACAAGACACCACAAGAGTTACAAGAACTGAAGGACACCATGAGGACAAAAGCTAGGGGTCGAGTTGCAGGTTATATTTACAGGTGTTTTAGGGAATGGCAGGAATGTCACGCCGTTTACGCGTCATACCACTTCGAGTAAGTTCGACCACTACCTTCCTCTCGTCAATCGTAAGGATGGATGACATACTAACTAATACCATCTTTTGTTGCAGTGGTCATTGGATTTGTTTCCTGATCATGCCAAAAAATGGATATCTATTAGTCTTGGATAGTCTTGACTACGACTCCAACCGCTAGGTAGATATCGTAAGCGTCATAAATTGGTAAGTACAAAAGTACAGTTAAATAGTGGTAATTTCATGCAATAATACCCTTTTCTCAATACTGTAGTGCTTATTTGAACTACGTAAAGAACCAGAAGGTGGCGCGTTATAGAATTCAGAAACAAATATAATTTTGTCACAAATTTCCGGTAAGACACGCGTCACATCTATTTTTTTATCCTCCTATCATTGAAATTGGAAATGATGTTTTTTACTTCACTCTATTTAACAGTGCATTAAACAAGTAAAAGGTAGTGTGCACTGTGGATAGTACACATGTGCATATTCGAGCTCCTCTGCATCCTACTTGAATGCCATCACCCATGAGACCACCGAGGAGGTACGCTAAGATTCAATCTGTTTAATTTGCATTCTTTTTTTTGTCTATCATCTACCAACTTTTATGAATTTATTGACAGAAAACAAAAAGTCTAGAAAAGGCATTGATAACAGATAGAAAGATATTAAATGAAATCTCCAAGAAAGGATTCACGACGGTGCGAAAGCAACTAAGTACAAACGACCTGTACTACATTGTCGCTAGGATGTGTCGTTTCTTGCTTAGGGAGGTCATCAGTCCTCGTGGTCGGTTTTTTGACGAGCAAAGTGAAGTGACAAAGGAGCATCGGGCACTTTTCGAGTGGTGCGGTTCGAAACGACCGTACGAGCCCGATGTTGTTGAAGATTCATATAGTGTAGACTTAGTTTGAAAAAACATTCTTATGTGCACGTTATTAAACATTTGATGGATTTTGTGAATATTTTTGTGATCATTGGTAAATATTAATGTGATGCAATACTTTAATGTTAATGTAATGTAATTATGATTAATGTTATGTAATTGTAATTTATTGTTTCTAATGCGTATTTATTTTTTTATTGTTAAAAAGTAAATAGCCACGGTTCGCTTTGTCAACCATGGCTATAGTGGTAATCTAACCGTGGCTATAACACACCACTATAGCCACAGTTGACATAGTGAACCGTGGCTATAGTAAACTACTATAGCCACGGTTGACCTGTTTTCTGCGGCTACAGATGATTTTCTATAGTATCGAAAACATAGCCACGGTTGGGGCTAACCGCGGATGTAGAGCCCCCAACCGTGGCTATAGTTAGTTCCTGCTATAGTGTACCGTACCATGTAACAAAGATATCGGAACCACTCCAACATGCAAAAAAAAGGAACGAACTCGGTACTGGGAACTGCTCCTGGATGCACAAAATCGAGTGAACGAAAATACAGTACCCTTAGTACAATGCAATGAAGCAAACAGAACAAATCCTACATGCAAAGAAGAAAACCTTGGTAGCGGGAACTCCTCGTGCATGCAAAAGCACCATGCAAGAAAAAAAGGAACTAGTGAGGGAGATTCGAACACTGAACCACACAACTTGAACTTCACCTCGCGAATCATTAAACCAGGAGTGGATTTCTGCATACCATGCCCTCCCAACAACCTACTCCATTTTGTTATGTTGGCGTTATGACTGAGATTCTAGTTCAAAAATGAACTAGCATCTACATGTCCTAACCTCCACGACACAAAAACAGAGTATCTAATAATAGTAGACAGGGAAAACACCACCTAATTAATTGTGCATTTGTATGCTAAATGTTGTCCAATGCAACTTCTAATTATGATACAGAGGGAGTAAGTGCTAATGGATCTAGTTTCCTAAGATTTTATTATAATTTTTTGGGTTGATGTTTCGAATGCTCATAAATGGATACCACTCTCTACATAGGAAAAACTGCTGAACACGATCACTACATGAGCCGAAGGCAGAGAACATGAAACGAGACAGTTCTTTTCCTGGCCCGGCTCATGAAGAATTAAAGAACGGATACGAGTTACGCTTGTCGTTCTTCTTTTTCAGAGGGGGGGCGGGGGGGGTTCCACTATAAGAAAACGGTACTATAGCCACGCCTCCCAAAATCCAGTAGCCACGGCAAGCAAAATGGACCGTGGCTATAGTGGGAGAAGAAACCAACCGTGGCTATAGTGTCCTCTATAGCCACGGTTGAAGAAGTGAACCGTGGCTATTGAGGCCTTTAATAATAGCCACGGTTCACTTCTTCAACCGTGGCTATTGAGGCCACTATAGCCATGGTTGAAGAAGTCAACCGTGGCTATAGCGGGAAGCGCGCCACAGGCTCACTCCTCTATATAAATCAACCAAACCCTAACACCCACTCTCCTCCTCACTTCCTCTATCTCTAGCCGCCGCCTCATCACTAACTCTCTCTCTATCTCTCTCTCTCTCTCTCCACCAACCGGCCGCGCGCCTACCTCCTCCGCCACCCGTCGGCCTCCCCGAACGCTCCTGCTCCCCGGCCCGCGTGCCCTCCTCCGTCGGCCTCCCTGCACGCTGCTCCACCAACTACCGCCGCTCTCCACCGTCCGGCCAGGTCCAGCGCCGGTAAGGCCGGAGCCACGACGCGTGGGGCCGGGGAGGGGCATCGACCATTGCTCTCCGCCGGGGTCCCTCCTCGTCCCTCTCCGATGAGCGACACCCTCCCGAGCGGTCGGCTCTCTGCCGACCACGAGCGGCGACAAGGGCGGTCGGATCCGGGGCCGCCCCCTCTCCGGCGGGCCATGGGCTGCAGCGGGGCGGTTGGATCTGGGGCCACCCTTCTCCGGCAGGCCATGGGCGACGGCGAGGCAGTCGGATCCGAGGCCGACCCTCTTTGGCGGTCCATGGGAGGCGGTCGGATCCGGGGCCGCCCCCTCTCGAGCGGCCGGGTGGCGGCATTGGGCGTCAAATTCGTTGTCTCTGTCTCTCTCCTGTCCTAGCGGCGCGTGGAGGCTCCTTAGTGGGCGGCACGGATGAGGCCCGGAATGGGCGGACTGGCGGGTCACACAGGCCCGTTCGGCCCGTTCAAGCTTTTTTTTGTTTTTTAATTTCTACTGTAGGGGCGGTTGAAGACTTCGACCGTGGCTATAGTTGTAGCACTATAGACACGGTTGACATTGTCAACCGTGGCTATAGTGACACACTATCGTCACGGTTGGCCTTGTTTGCGAGGCTACAAATGATTATCTCGTAGTCTCGCAAACATAGCCACGATTGGATTGACCCGCGGCTATAGAGGTCTCCCAACCGTGGCTATAGTGCTTTATTGTTATTGTGTTCACAGCTGGAGCTCAAACTTTGGTTCGAGTCCCAGACATTGATCAAAGATTATAGTGCCTAGACCAACGTGCCCTCTGCCCAGGGATGAACCCTCAAGCAGCAATCCTAACATAGGCACTCGAAGTGGAACGTCTGAGAATGCTGCTTGGGCTAGGCAACTTTGCCAAGGGCGCAAACAAAAGAAGCCCTTGGAATGCGCGAGCCAAGGATGATCACCGAAGCCGGTAGTGCCGAGGTCGTTGCCCGAAGGGACTACCTATAAAATGGTCAATTAACTGGAGTCCATGGAGAGATCGGACAATGTGGCCCATAGATATGCGTTGATTTATGGACCAGTACTGTGCTATTCACAGCCTAGCTAGTAGACCACAACTCATAGTACACCCAAAATATTTTGATAAGTATTGATGAAATATTACTTTTAGATAACAACATAATTCATTTCAAACATTTTTAAAAAATCAAAGTCAAGATTTTCGAGGAAATGTTCAGATGGAATATTAAAGCTGTTGACACAGGAAAAATAAATGTTGGTATTGTATATTCATAATGTTCACAAAATTTTTGAAAGTCTGCTTTTATCTAAATATTTGATAGGCCACACTTTCAAGGTTTGTATTCGTACTGGAAATCAGAATCAAACGAGGTTTTACCCTTTTGTTCCACACGAGATTTTTGTTCTTATTGAGCCCATCTTAGGACACCTCCAAAAGGAGGGGATATGCCCAGCTTCCGACTCACGGAATAAGTAAAATAATATTAAAAGTAGTGGTATTTGACTTGTGCCCGAAGGCTGCCACTTATCATTTACCTCTCAAGTCATTTCGCAGAGTCGGACTCAACAGGGTCTTCTTTCCCCGCTGATTCCGCCAATCTTGTTCCCTTGGTTGTGGTTTTAAAAATCACATTGTGTCAGCATCCCCAAGGACCATCACAATGCTTTGTTTTAATTAAACAGTCAAATTCCCCTTGTCCGTACCAGTTCGGAGTCAATTGTTCGATGCCCGAGGAAGGCCCCTGAGGGAGCCATACCCGGTCCATCCCCCAGACGATACATAGTCGCCCGCTCTCACTGCGTGAGCAGCTCAAGCATGCTGCCGGCAGCCGACGGGTTCGGGCGGTACCCCCGAGCCCAGTTCTTAGAGTCAATCCTTTTCCCGATGTTACGGATCCGTTTTGCCGACTTCCAATTGCCTACATTGTTCCATTGGCCAGAAGTTGTTCACCTTGGAGACCTGATGTGGTTATGAGTACGACCGGGCGTGGACGTCGCTATTCGGTCCACTAGATTATTTTCAAAGGCCACTGGGGTGCACCGGACAACCGTGCACTAAGTTTGCAGTTGAGCTTATCTGTGGGTAAAAGCAGGGTGCTACCTGTTCCGTTTGTCTAAATTTCATCACAAGTTTGCAGTTGTTCTATCTTTGGAAATCTGGGCGATCAAGGCATGGATTCAGGTCTGGACTCCTCATTCTATAGTTTAAAACTGAGTTGTTATGGTTCCCTGTTTTATTTTTTGAATTTCTAAGCCTGCAATTTCTCTGTAGCAATCTTTTAATTTTCTCATTTCTCACTCACGTACCTACAAGACTTCCAGTTCCAGCTGTTCTCGTTTCATCATAAAAGAAGAAAAAAGCAGAAACGACTATTTGGAGAATTCTTGCATTTGTATGCAATAATATGTACGTGACGAGCTTCATAGAACAGTCCTATACTCCTATATGCGTAATATTATCCTATTTTAAGAGTATTGCTCCCATGGAGCTTTTCTATAAGGCAGATTTTATAGGACCCGGAAATGATTATGGACCGTCCGTTTCTACTAGACCATCTAACTATTACCTCTTAATGATTGCTTGGTAAACTTTTCCAAAACTGTTAGCATTTTGCATGTTGCCACGTAATTTTTTTCCTTTTATTTTTTGACATGCAACCGTGACAGTGCTCCGCACGAGCAGTTGCCGCCTTGCCGGAACTCGGGTGAGACGCCACTGCCAGCCTCCGCTTGCGCCGCGCGTCACGAGAGCCGCCCGAGCATGGGTGAAATACCGCCGTTGGCCTCCATTCGAACCTGCGCGAGAAGTCACCGTCGTTTCAGCTGAGGCACATGCGCAGTTGGAGGCTACCACCGTCGGAGGGCCTGCTCGAGCTCGAGCCCCACCATCGGAGGAGCTCGCCCAAGCCCACCGCTATTGTAGTCTGCTGGAGCCCAGGATCGAAACGTGTCTAAGAATGTAATTTCCATTGGTCATGGCGTCAGGAAGGAGAGACAGGTACTAGCAGCGCTGCTAGCAAACCTTCCGACAGGTACTGTTCATCTACTTCCTCCATGCTCCACCTCTTATCCACCGCCGGTTGCCGGCGGCCAGCCCCGCTGACCGCCGGTCGGCCACCCGCGGTTCCGACGGCGCCACTGCCGCCTCGCCACCGTGCCGACCACGGACCACCTCCCCCAAACCCTAACTATGGTCGTGGCACGCCTATGTCCCTAGTAACCCAAACCCTTAACCTCGTCTCTCCTCCGTGCTCGCTGTCGACAGTAATCCGTCTTCCATGACACAGCGCCCTTGCCACAGCTTGTCGGCGAGGAGGCAGAAGAAGAGGGTGGGGGCTGCGTAGGGAACGGGCTAGGGCCGCACCAGGGCGGGGTCACACCAGGAGGGGCGTGCCGGGAAGGGGCCAAGGGATGCTCCGGGGAGGCGTCGTGCTCGGGAGAGAGTACGAGAGAGATGAGAAAGGGATAAGGGAGCGTCCGCACGAGGATAAGGTGAGGAAGTCATGCGCCCGGCGCGGAAGAGATGAGAAAGGGATAAGGGAGCGTCCGCACGAGGATAAGGTGAGGAAGTCATTCGCTTGGAGCGTTCCGCGCGCACGTGTGTGGATGAGGATTCCCGTTAGAAGGGGGTGTGGATGTCATAGTTACTAATGTTGTTTCACGGAGGATATTCTGTTGGAGTATAAGTGAATTGCCCATCTTTTCGTATCAGCTTAAGCTTTTGGGTGAACTGGTTGGCGCATACAACTCAATATGGTATCAGAGCCGGAGGTCTCGAGTTCGAATCCTGGCTGGCGCGATTTATTAAATAAATTACAGCCCACTCCAATATTCCACGTTTGAGGCCCGAGGGAGCCTGCACGTGAGGGGAGTGTTGGAGTAGAAGTGAATTGCCCACCTTTCCCTACCAGCTTAGTCTTTTGGATGAATTGGTTGGTGCATGCAACTCAATACATTCCTTATCCATGGTACCAGTCTAATTGGCCCGAACACTACGTAATGCTGACCTGGACTAATACAGGTGGACCATAGAAGGTGGCCCAACAAGTAACTAGACCAAGGCTCCAGTACTTGTCGATGCTAATTATATATGAAATACGATTTTCAGTTTAATAGGTACTTACAAATTCCGTCAAATAAATAAACGATTATTTGTCATGGAACAAATCTATATTGTTTGTAGACTTTAAGAGTAGCTCTATATGTTTTTAATTAGCACTGCAATATTTACATGACAACGTATCATATTAGAACCAGCTTCGTGTGAGAACTATGAGAACTGCAATCTAGGCCACATGATGTTCATCTAAGGGAACGCATAGAAAGAGGTGGGAGGAGGAATTTGTAAAAGTATGATTAAACGGACGGTGATTTTACAAATCCCTCCTCCCACCCGCATTCATGCACTCCCATTGGATCAAGATTATGTGGTCTAGATTATAACTCTCATAGTTCACACACGAAGTTGGTTCTCATATGATACATTGCCTACATACTAATCCGTACTTAACAAAAAAGAACTGTTATAGGTCCAACTAGATTGTACAACTCAATCTATTATAGAAATTAGATGGGAATTGCTATAGAGCCAACCCGAATGTCCAACTATGTTCCAACTGGATGAATATATGGTAATCAAGTGTTTTAAATTTCTAAATAGTGATATATAGTTTCTATAATAGCTTGAGCTATACATGAGTAGGACAATCGGGATGGACCTATAGCGGTACTCAAATTAAATATCATTATTTGAAAATTTTAAATACCTGGTTGTCATATATTCATCCAATCGGAACAAAGTTCAACGATTAGGATGACTCCACAGCAATTCCCTTAACAAAATTGCAAAAATATTATTGCCATATGGTCCATCACACAAAAGTGATTTGCATATATTGAGATCAAGGATGTTGAATATTTATTTCAAAACAAAAACAGGTCGGAGATTACTTTATTTCAAAATTCTGTTACTAACACAAATTGACGTGGGTATTTGTCGGTGTGTGAGCACACCTCCAAATGGGAGCCTGTCAAGGCTCCCTTCGGATAGGATCGGGAAGGTCGGATTTACTTCGTCTAGCACGGAAGATGGACAAACGAAGAACACAAAGGTTTACCCGGGTTCGGGCCGCAAGAGATGCGTAATACCCTACGTCCTGCTTGTGTGTATTGCTTGTTGGCTTGTCCTTTACAATGAGGGCGCCCTCCCTTTTATAGAGGGAGGAGAGGAGCACCTGTACAAGTACCCGGAGGGGTACCCGGACACCCGGGGGGTCCGGTCCCTCCTCGAGGCGTTCGACAGGATCCCGACAAGGATCCGTTACAATCCCTTTGTTAGATTTGGACTCCAAGCATCTTCTCTCCGATTGGTTCCGAGTCCTCCCGGCACCGTAGCGGCGTGGCTTCCCGAGATGCGGCGCATGGGGAAGGCGCGCGCACGTCCCGTCGGGTTGTGACCGTCGCTGCGGGCACTTGAGTGCCGCATTAACTCCGGGTGGTTGGGGCGCCGGAGGAAGCTACCGGGAAGCTTCCTACCCCCGACGCTCCCACTCCTCCGGCTTTCGTGGGCCTTGTAGACTTCGTGGCTTCGTGGGCTTCCCCGCCCGTGGCCTTCGTCTTCGTTCGTGGGCCGAAAGCAGCCCACGCGCGGTTAGGGGGACCCCCAATCCCCCTACACCGACAGGAGCCCCGGCCCCGATCACCGGACCGCAGGGTCGGAGCGAGGATTGGGGCCACTCGTCGGCGCCCGGCGCCGTTGGGTCACTTCATGGCGCGGTTCGCGAGGAGGGGTGCCGCTTGGGCTGCCGAGGCACGCACGCTCCGGTACGGCGCGTCGCTTCGGTTCGCGCGAGGTGGGCCCGTCCGAACCTGCGCTTAAGTACCGAGGCGGCCGGTTGCTCGGGGCACGTCTCCCACTCCGCCTTTCGCCTCCTCGTCTCCTCAACTCCTCTCTTCTCGCTCTCCTCTTCGTCTTCCCTTTCCGCCGTTCCACGCCGCCGCTCGCCGCCGTCGTTCCCTGCTGCTAGGATGGCTCGCGGGAAGTCCCTCGCCGTGGTGGCTCGTGCACGCGCTCGCCGTCGACGGACGCGCCGCCAACGGTGCGGTTGCTCGACCCTCGGGTCGAGATGACGCGGCTTTCGTCATTCCTTCCGGTGGATGGTGATAAGGGCGTCCGCGTTGGGGGCCCCTGCCGCCGCCGACCGGCGGACTGAAAATCCTTCATTTCTTGTCTTTCGTCGTCACCGGCGCCGTTCCCCCGCCTTCTCCGACTTCTTCCTGGAGGTGCTCCGGGCGTACGGGATCCGCATGGCGCACCTTACGCCGAATGCGGTCGCGGCGCCGGCCGTGTTCGCTCATCCGTGCGAAGGATTCGTGGGGGTGCAGCCGTGCTTCCCCATCTTCCAACGCTACTTCAAGATGACGCTCACCAACGCTGCGGAGGTGATCGGGTGCGTTCGGTTGACCGCCGGGCCGACAGCGGGTACATCGAGTACTCGCCCAGCAACAAGGTGGAGGGGTGGAAGAAGGCCTGGTTCGTAGTGCCGTACGAGAAGGACTTCCGCCGCCTCCGTGTCCCGCCGGTCCCGGCCCAACACTTGGCCATCCGGGATTCCTGCCCGTCATCCCGATGGCATGATGCCGATGGTCGACCGGATCGCGGCGCTCGCCGCAGCTGGCCCGACTTCGCACGGGGTGGTGCATGACTTCCTCGAGCGCAACATTGCGCCCTTCGTCGGAGATCGCTCCCGTCATGGCTGTACCGGGACTTCAACTTCGCCGGCCGCACTCGTACGGGGCGGGCTCGGATCTACCCGACGCCCGGAAGCGGTTCGCCTACTCCACGCCGACCGGGAAGAAGTGGCCCGCCTCCTTCGCGTACCCGGAGGGTGCCGGGCCTCTTCATCGGTCGGCGAACAAACGCGCCATCCTCGACGAGCATGCCCCGGCTGGGACCACTTGGGTTCCTCGACGCGGCCCCGGCTCCTACTCCCCGTCTCCGGGTACCGGAGTCACACCTCCCTCCAACCCGGCGCAGCGGTCACCCCTGGGGGTGCCTCCGGAGCTCCGGGTGTCGGCTCCGGCGCTGCGAGGCCGGCCCCGAGTGCGCGCGACAAGGGCAAGGGGAAAAGGTCTCCGTCGCCGCCCTCCTCCGATTCCTCCGGGCCCGCCCGCTTTCCACGAAAGCGGGCCCGACGAGCCTCGCCGGCACCGGTGACGGGGGTCGCTCCACGGAGAAGCCCCTGCAGCCGCACCGGTGCAAGCGGCCGGGTGGACGCGCGACGGGTAGAAAGCTTCTCTCTCGTTCCGTTTAAGTCGTGAGCCGAATGGACTGCGAACGGGCTCGATCCGCTTTGACTATAGGGGCATCCGGATCGAGTTGGACCCGGACTTGGTCCCTCCGAATCCCAAGATCTCCGGTGCCTCCGCACCGAATTTGGAGGCAAGCCCCGTCACCGTTGAGGTCGAAGCGCCCGGGCGGAGGCCGACGTAGAGGCGGCTGCGGGTGCCCCCGAGGAGAGGGTTGCGGGTGCCCTCGAGGAGGGGACCGCTGCTCCCGAAGAGGAGGTCGCGGGTGCTCCCGCAGAGGAGGTTGCGGGTGCTCCCGAAGAGGGGGTAGCGGGTGTCCGTGCGGAGGAGGCCGCGGGCATTCCCGCGGGGAGGCCGTGGGTGATTCCGAGGAGGGGGTCGCGGGTGCCTCTCGCCGGCGAGGGCCACGCTCGGCCGTCCACTCCTCCGGTTGGCGACTTGCTGGAACTGCCGGCTACTTTCTCGGTTGGCGCCTCTAAGCGCCCGCCCCGGGCTCCGTTCCCCGGCCGGGTACTAGCGCCGCCGCTCCTATAGTGTTGGAGGGGAACGACTCCCCTCCACGCGCCCGGTCGGAGCCGGGAGCGGTGGCTGGTGGAGACACCTCGTCGACGGCCGCCGCCGGAAGGGGTCGTGGGCGCGCTAGACGCGGCCGGAGCGCGTCGCCAATGAGTCGCTCGGGTAGTCCCGCGCGCCCCGCGTCTGTCACCTCCATGGCTCGCCAATGAGTCGCTCGGGTGGTCCCGCGCGCCCCGCATTGGCGACGTTCATCGCGGTGAGCCGGCGCGAGGCCGAAGTGGCGGAGGCCCGAAGGCCCCGGAGACCGCGGTGAAGCTTGCTCGGCTGCAGCACGAACGCCGCATGGAAGAGGTCCAGCGAGGAGCTGGCCAACGCCGCCGGCAATGCGGAGGAGGCCGGCGATAAGCTGCGGGAGGCGGAGGCGAAGCTCCGTGACGCCATCGACCGCGAGGAGGAGAGCATCAACCGTCTCCGCGGTGTCGTGGCCCGGGAGCGGGACGCCAAACTCCGCGACGCGCAGCTGGAGGAGGCCGGCGCTGCCGTGGCGATCCGCGAGGATGCCTTGACGCGGCGTGAGACGGCCGCGGTGGCCCGGGAGGCCGAGCTGAAGCGGCAGGCGGATGAGCTTACTCTCCGGGAGGTGGCGTTGGCCGATCGGGAGCGCCAATTGACCGCCGGGAGCAGGCCTCCGTGGCAGCGGAAGCGAGCTCCGCCGCCTCCGTGATTCCGTGGGCTCCGGGAGGCGGAGCTGAAGCACCGCGAGGATGCCCTTGCCACCCGGGATGAGCAGGTGCTTCTTCGTGAAAACGAGGTCGCCGTTCGGCGGGAGGCCCCGGAGGCGGAGATCGGTCGCCTCGCCGAGACCGAGCAAAGCATACGTGGCATCGCCGGTGAGGTGGCGCAACGCGTGCGCCAGAAACGCTCGAGGAGGCCCGGAAAACCTTCGAGTCCGAGCTTAAGGCGGCGGAGAAGGCCCGGGACGACTACCGTCGTCGCGTTGAACTGCTGGAGGCCCGGGCGAAGAAGTCCGGTCGCGGTGCTTCTGCCGCGTCCGGCGGCGATGAGCTGAAGGCGCAGCTCGAAGAGGCGCGGTCCCGGCTCGGGCGGTCCGAGGTTCGGCGCGTCGAGCTGAGCGAGCGGGTGACGAGCTGAACTCTGCGACGCGGGTGCAGGCTGAAATTGCTGCCGATGTGCACAAGGAGGTCTCCTCGGCGCTGTTCGAGCTGGGCCTGTCCCGGCTTCCGAGCCCATCGACCGCGGCGCGGCCGGGTACGCGTTCGCCATGCGGGGAGTGGTCAACTCTCTGCGCGAGCCGAGGACTCGTGTGGCGGAGCTCATGGAGGAGGAAGGGCGGCAAACCATAGCCGGGCCCTGGAGGAGGTGCCGACGAATGCCCCGGTGCTGGTGCCCGGGTTCCCACTCCTGGCCGTGGTGAATGGCGATGTCGCTGCGGGCGAGCACGCCGTGGCGAAGGCGCAGGCTCGCATCGTTGCTCAAGCCTTCGCCGAGAGCTTCAAGCGGGGCTGAGTGCCCGCTTCCTCCACCTGCGAGTGGCTTATCGGCGCCTGTGCCTCTTTTATTTTGTTACATTTGTTTTCTGCATGCAAGACTCGGTTATCCTTAAATTTCGGAGCGATAAAAGAAACGCTTAAATCAAGTGTTTCCCCTACGTTGGTTGTGATTGTCGCCATGCGTCGCTTAGCTTTAGGCCCTTGGTACTTTGTCGTTTCGCTAGAGCGAGACTTCCGCCACCTGTGCCTTAACCGAGCGTGAACGCCCTCGGCTTCCACCTTAGTCATTGTTTTGTCTTACCCGAATGAGAGACTTAAGGACTCGAACGGATTTAAGCAACAACCCTGCGGATGGTAGGAAAGAGAGCGACAAAGCGCTGTTCATTATATTAAGCCGTTAGTACAAAAGCCTTGGCATCTGCGGCCTTGGCGATGCGGCTTCCGGGTACTACCGGGACCATTGGATACGAGAATATTCTAAGGATAGAATTTCTTAAGATGCTCAATGTTCCGGGCGCTCGGTTCCGGGTATCCGTCCTCCGACTCCGAGGCGAACCGACCGGGGCACGTGACGGTGGTGACGACGAAGGGCCCTTCCCACATGGGGGTTAACTTGTCCTTGCCCTCGCGCGTCCGAGCCCGCCGGAGGACGAGATCTCCCGCTTGCAACTCCCTCGGGCGTACGCGTCGTTGGTGGTAGCGGCGTAAGCCCTGGAGGTATCTCGCGTTGCGTAGCAGTACCCGCCGCCTTGCCTCTTTGAGGAGGTCGATGTCGTCGTGCCGCCGGGTGTCTTGGTCGGCTTCGTCAAACGCGGCGACTCGGGGGCTGTTGAACAGGGTCTCCGTTGGTAGCACCGCCTCCGTGCCGTACACGAGGAAGAAAGGCGTTTCGCCCGTAGCTCGACTCGCTCGTAGTGCGGAGGGACCAAAGCACGGATTGGATCTCTGTTACCCACTTTGCGCCTTTTTTCTTCAACGGGTCGAATGATCTTGTCTTCAAACCCTTGAGGATTTCTCCGTTGGCGCGTTCGACCTGGCCGTTGCTTTGCGGGTGGGCTCTTGAGGCGAAACAAATCCGGGTGCCGAGGGTTTCACAATATGCCGCGAACGCATGGCTCGTGAATTGAGTCCCATTGTCCGTGATGATCCGCTGCGGCACCCCGAACCGTGCCGTTATGTTCTTCATAAACTTGACGGCCGAGTTCCGGTCGATCTTTGTCACCGCTTCGGCCTCCACCCATTTCGTGAACTTGTCAATGGCCACGTATAGCCACTTGTATCCACCCGGAGCGAGTCGGAAAAGGCCCCACAATATCCAAACCCCAAACCGCGAACGGCCGGGACGGTGGAATCGTTTGGAGGGCTTGAGCGGGTAGGTGCGTTTGCTTGGCGTGGAACCGGCATGCCTTGCATTGTTGCACCAGCCTGGTGGCGTCCTCGAGGGCTGTCGGCCGGTAGTAGCCTTGCCGAAAAGCTTTCCCGACCAGCGTGCGGGGAGCATGGTGACTCCCACACTCACCCTCGTGGATCTCAACGAGTATGTCGTTGCCTTCTTCCGTTGTCACGCACTTCGGCAGAACGCCGCTTGCCCCGCGCTTGTACAAGTTGCCATCGACGATGGCATATCGCTTTGCTTGGCGGGCGAGGCGTTCCGCGTTCGTGTCGTCTTCCGGAAGGATGTCGTCACGCAGGTACCCGATGATGTCGCGCATCCAGCTGGTGTCCTGCGGCTCGATGGCAAGCGCTTCTTCGCTATTCTGCGTGTGCTGCAGATCCTGCGGGTGCGCTTGTGCTTTGTTGTCGCTGTCCGGAGCTCGGTCGGCGTCGGAGGCCGAAGGGGATGTCGGGATCTCCATGAACGTCCCGGGTGGGACCGAAGCTCGAGTGGAGGCCACCCGGGACGGTTCGTCGGCAATGTGGTTGTCGCCCCGGGTACATGAAGCACCTCGAGGCCGTCAAATTTCTTCTCCATCCGCCCGACCGCTGCGAGGTATGCGGCCATTTGCGGGTCGTTGCACTCGGTATTCCTTGGAGACTTGGTTGACGACGAGTTGCGAGTCCCCCTTGGCCAAGAGGCGCCGGACGCCTAGATCGGCAGCCATTCGCAACCCTGCCAAGAGTGCCTCGTACTCCGCCATGTTGTTCGTGCATCGGAAGTGCGGTTGGACTACGTAGCGTAGCTCGTCGCCGGTTGGTGACAACAGGAGCACCCCTGCCCTGCGCCATTGAGTGTGAGGGAGCCGTCGAAGAACATTGTCCGGTGGTCGCCGGGTGCGTCGTGCGGCTGCACCCGGGTGCTCAATTCGTCGCGCTCGACCTCGGGGGTGGGTGTCCACTCAGCCACGAACTCGGCTAGAGCCCGGCTCTTGATGATGTGCGTGCCGAGGAAGGTCAAGTCCAACTCTCCCGGCTCCACGGCCCATTTAGCCACCCGTCCGGTTGCTTCCCTGTTGCGGAGGACGGTCTCCAACGGCGCCGTCGTCACCACCCGGATGGGATGGCCTTGGAAGTAGTGTCGCAGCTTCCGGGATGCGATAAGTACCGCGTAGAGCATCTTCCGGTACTGCGGGTACCGGGTCTTCGCGTCCCGTAGGACTTCGCCGATGAAATACACCGGCCGTTGGATGAGCCACATGCGGGGCTCCGGTTCCGGTGGAGCGGATCCTGCTTCGCCCTCGTTCGTTGTAGTTGCCGGGGCCGGAGCCCCGGGTGGGGCGGGCACGCCTCACCCCCATCTGCCGGATTGGCCGCGGCTTCCGCTTCGGTTGTCCCGTCGAGGATGGTCGGAGCCGGAGCCCCCAAGCGAAGTGGGAAAGCCGTGGCGCCGATGTCGGAGGTAGTCGGGGCGGATCCCACTCCTCCTATGTCCTGGAGCGTGGTCGGAGCCGGAGCCCCGGGTGGGGTGAGACCGACATGCCCGCTGCAGCTTCTCCGTCTGCGGCCTCGGCTTCACCCAAATGTAGCGACGAGGTCGGAGCCGGAGCCCCGGGTGAAGCCCGAGAGCCACGACGCTCTGTGGGAGTTGACGCGCCGGCCGGGTCGCGCTGTCCACCAAGTGGTCCACCCGGAGAAGCCGAGGTGTCCGTGTCACAAGCCGTGTTGCGAGTGGAGGCCGCAGCCCCGGGTGGTCCGGGGATCTCGAGCCGGTCGGGGCCGTAGCCCCCGAGCCCGTCGGGGCCGCCGCCTCCACGTCGTCCGGGCGCTCAACCACAAGGGCCGCGCCGACCACCTGCGGGTTAGCCGCTATGTACAATAGCAATGGCTCACCCGGCTCCGGGCGACCGAACGGGTGCCGAGGACAGGTAGCGCTTGAGATCCTACGAGTGCTTCGTCGGCCTCCTGCGTCCATTGGAACTTGTCCGCCCTCTTCATTAATTTGAACAAGGGGAGAGCCCGCTCACCCGGGCACGAAATGAATCGGCCAAGGGCCGCCATGCTCCCAGCCAAGCGCCTGTACATCCTTGAGTCGCTTTGGGGGCGGATCAGCTCGATGGCCCGGATCTTCTCCGGGTTCGCTTCGATCCGCGGTGCGAGACCAAGAAGCCGAGTAGCTTTCCTGCGGGTACGCCGAAGACACTTCTCCGGGTTGAGCCTCACGCGGTTGCGGCGCAGATTGGAGAAGGTCTCCTCTAAGTCGAATAGGAGGGAAGGCGCCTTGCGACTCTTAATGACTAGGTCGTCGACATACGCCTCCACATTCCTCCCGATCTGCGACTCCGGGGTGAGGCGCATGGCTCGTTGGAACGTGGGGCCCGCGTTTTCAGACCAAAAGGCATGCTCACGTAGCAAAAGCTCCCTGCGGGAGTCATAAAAGCAGTCTTTTCCTCATCCTCCTTCGCCATACAAATTTGATGGTACCCGGAGTACGCATCCAACATACAAAGCAGGTCGCAGCTGCGGTGGAATCTACTACGGAGTCTATCCGGGGCAGCGGGAACGGGTCCTTCGGACACGCCTTGTTCGGATCGGTGTAGTCCACGCACATCCGCATCTTGCCGTTGTTCTTGGGCACGACCACGGGATTGGCCAGCCACGTGGGATGCGTGACCACCCTAATGAATCCGGCTTCCGGGAGCCTCTTGACTTCAGCTCGATGAATTCTTCGCGCTCGGGGGCTTGGCGCCTCACCCGTTGCTTCACGGGTCTCGCGGTGGAATCGACCTTGAGTTGGTGCTCAATCACCCTCCTTGGTATGCCCGGCATGTCCGAAGGATGCCGGGCAAACACATCGCTGTTCGCTCGGAGGAAGGCGATGAGCGCGAGTTCCTATTTCGGGTCGAGGTCGCCACCGATGGTGGTGGTCTTGTCCTCCGAGTCCCCGAGTACAATCTTCTTGATGGAGACCTCCCCGGGTGCCGAGAGCTTGGGACGCTTGGAGCCGGATTGTGCAGCGGGCTTCTGCGGGGTGCCGCGCGCCCTCTTCCCGCCGGTGTCCTCCTCTGCCGCCATCTCGGCCGCCAAGATGTCCTCGAGGCAAGCCATCGCCTTGACAGCATCCGCCCTCTCCACGATGACACCCTTGGGACCCGGCATCTTCGAGCGTGAGGAACGCGTGGTGCGGGATGGCCATGAATTGGTTTATGCCGGGTCTCCCAATGATGGCGTTGTAGGGGAGGCCGATGTCGGCGACGTCGAAGAGGAGCTTCTCCGTGCGGAAGTTGCTCCGGGTGCCAAAGGTAACCGGGAGCTCGATCCTGCCCAAGGGGCGGGAGCTACCGGGAGCACACCGGAGAAAGGGCGCGAGGGCTGCAGCTCGGCACGCGCCCATTGCGGGGAGTCGTAGACCTTCGGGGTGATGAGGTTGAGGCTCGCGCCTCCGTCGATGAGGGTGCGCCCCACCTTCTTGTTGCGGATGGTGGGCGACACGACCGAGAGGGATCTTGCCCTTGGTGTTGTCCGGACCCACCATGTCGCTCCTGTCGAAGGTGATGGGGACGTCCGCCCACTTCAGCGAGAGGGGCCGAGGTCTTGCCCTCGGTGATTGCGAGCACTTCCCGACGGAGACGCTTGGCCTCGCCTTTGGATGCGAAGGCTGGAGGAGCCACCGATGATGACGGCGATGGAGTCGTCCGCGCTCCGGTACGCCTCGACTTCTTCCTTCTCCCTCTCTTTCTCCTTCTCGGCCTTCTCGGCCGCGCGCCGCTCGTCGCGCCGCTTGATGCTCGCTTGGATGTAGCGGCACCTGCGACTGGTCATGGTCGTTGGTGCGGTGGAAGTAGCACGCGAACGTTCCGGGGACTTGGCCGGCGACTTGCCGGCACCCGTGGAGGGCGGCTGTTGCGCTCCCCTAGGAGACGGGCCCCGGCCGCGGCTATCTCCTCCGCCATGCGCTTGCGCGCAAGGTTCTTCTTCCGGTTCTTGGAGAGGGTGCCCTCGGGCTTGGGAGAGGAGGTACCCGGGTTGGACTTCGCAGGCGGGTCATGCCACGCTTGGGCTTCCTGGCGACGGGCGCACTTGTCGGCCAAGCGGAAGAGGTCCGTGACCGTCTCCGGCCGGTGTACGCCCAACTCACCCGGGATGTCCTTGTCTCGGACGCCGTGGCGAAGGCGGAGAGTACACGGGAGGGGTCGATGCGCGGGATGGTGTTGCGAACTTGAGCGAAACGCTACATGAACGCTCGCAGCGTCTCGCCCGGCTTACGGACGATGCGGTCCAGGTCGATCCGGGTTCCGGGCGCTTCGCCGTCCCTCGGAAGTTGGCCATGAACTCCGGCACAAGCTCTTCCAGGAGCCGATGGACTCCGGCGCCGGGTTCATGAACCATGACGGAGCCGAGTCCTTGAGTGCCGGTGGAAGTAGTTGGCCATGATGTCCTCCGAGCCGCCGGCGACTTTGACGGCGGTGGAGTAGATCCGTAGGAACTCGTCGGGGGAGCGGTGCCGTCGTACCTCTCCGGGAGGTCCGGGCGGAACTTGCCGGGCCACGTGACGCCACGCGGGCGCTTCGAGAGGGCCGCGCAGCCCCGAGGAACGAGGGGTCGAGCTCCTTTCTCTTACGCTTGGGGTGGCGCTCGAGGGACGTCTCCGCGTCCGTGCCGTCGTCGTTGTGGGCGGAGGTGCGCTCACGCTCGCGTCCCGCTCGCGCGAGCGCTCGATGCTCGACGCGTGCGTCTTCCCCTCGCGGTGGCGTCCGTTGAGGTCGTTGCGCAGGTCGCGGCGCCCCGCACCTGCGGGGAGTGGACGGAGAGCGAAGCCGCCGGCGGGCGCGTGTCCTTGGCGCGGTTGGCGCGGCGATTGTTGTTGGTCGGTGGCTGCGGCGGTTGGCGTGACGGTCCCGCTCGGCGCCCGGCCTGCGCCATATCCAGGAGCTTACCTACTCCGGTGAGCCACTCTTTCGCTCGCTCTCCCCCGCCGGTCCCGCCGGCGGGTTGTTGAGCATGATCTTCACAGCGGTCAAGGGGTCGTCCCCCTCTTCTTCCTGGAAGAGGCGACGCGCGATGGCGCGCTCGGACGTAGGCGGCGTGACGGCTCGGGCGTCGCGGTCGGCGCCGTGCTAGTCCTCTACTGCATGCTCGGCCGCCGAGGTGCCGGGACGGTCGCCGTGAGCGGAGCGGCCCGCGCGACGACGGTTGCGGCGACGTCGCCCTGTGGACGCCTGGGCTGGAGACGCTCGTCTTCCGTCCACGGCGTGTCCGTGGATCTCTGCATGGTTGTGTGGAAGTTCCGCAGCGCGAGCGAAATCTACGACACCTCCCCCTACCGGCGCGCCAAATGTCGGTGTGTGAGCACACCTCCAAATGGGGGCCTGTCAAGGCTCCCTTCGGATAGGATCGGGAAGCTCGGATTTACTTCGTCTAGCACGGAAGATGGACAAACGAAGAACACAAAGGTTTACCCGGGTTCGGGCCGCAAGAGATGCGTAATACCCTACGTCCTGCTTGTGTGTATTGCTTGTTGGCTTGTCCTTTACAATGAGGGCGCCCTCCCCTTTTATAGAGGGAGGAGAGGAGCACTCGTACAAGTACCCGGAGGGGTACCCGGACACCCGGGGGGTCCGGTCCCTCCTCGAGGCGTTCCGACGGGATCCCGACAAGGATCCGTTACAATCCCTTTGTTAGATTTGGACTCCAAGCATCTTCTCTCCGATTGGTTCCGAGTCCCCACGGCACCTGTAGCGGCGTGGCTTCCCGAGATGCGGCGCATGGGGAAGGCGCGTGCACGTCCCGTCGGGTTGCGACCGTCGCCGCGAGCACTTGAGTGCCGCATTAACTTCGGGTGTTTGGGGCGCCGGAGGAAGCTACCGGGAAGCTTCCTACCCCCGACGCTCCCACTCCTCCGGCTTTCGCGGGCCTTGTGGACTGCGTGGCTTCGTGGGCTTCCCCGCCCTGCGGCCTTCGTCTTCGTTCGTGGGCCGAAAGCAGCCCACGCGCGGTTAGGGGGACCCTCAATCCCCCTACACCGACGGTATTGAATAAAGGAAAGTATCACTACTAGAATAAAGCTCTAAAGCAGCGGACGCCATTTTTGCCATGGTGGCTGTCCTTCGAGGCGTCCACCGCTAAGAGCTCGTGTATCCGATTGTCCACGACTAAGGGCACCGGTTAGTCGCGGACACCTAGAGCCCGCGGTTACGCTAGCCACGAGCCCGCGGCTAAGGAGGCCATGTCGGTCATGGACCACTGTCAGCCCGCAGCTATGGTCCGTAGCACATTTAGCTCGTGGACCCGACGAGTGAAGGCTGCTCGTAGCCGACCGCTCCCTCCTATAAATAGGCGGGGGTGCCGCGCCGCACCGCCACCTTATCCGCGCACGCCGCACCGCCACCTAGGGTTAGGTTTTAGTCGGTGGCGGTGTCGCCTCTTCTCCTCTCTCTCCCCCTGCTCCTCGTCCACCTCCGGTGTGGGTCGCCGCCACCGGGGCCGCTCCGGGAGCAACCGGCGCTCCTGCGGCCGGCGGGCGTTGGTCCTCGCCAACGTGTCGCCGAGCTCCCCGCATCGCCGACTCCGCCGCCTCGTGCTCCCCCACTGCAGGGGCTCTCTGGCGGCGGCGCGAAGAAGGCGGCGCCGGCGACTCATCCTCCTCCGACTCCTCCCGTGGCGGATCCGGCGGCGGTGGCCCATGCTCCTCCCGCGGCGGATCCGGCGACGGTGGGTCCTCCTCGGAGCTCCTCCACATCCGCGTGCCATAGCACGGGCGGCGTGAAGCGGCGGGACGGAATGGCACGCGGTAGCGGGACGGGAACGGCGCACGGGCGGCGGCGTCTAGGGCGGGTCTCACTACGGGCCCGTCTTATTTTGTTAGTAGGTTAACCGCACCGGTCGCGGTCCAGGACCGCCACCGGCTCCTTATTAGGCTAATCCGCCCCGATGGGCAGTCGTGATCCTAGGGCCGCAGCTAATTTTTATTGTAATTGGTGACAGGACCTCGGTGGCGTTTAATGCGTCCGCCACTAAGGCCTTTTAGCCCGCCGCCACGGAGCTTTATTGTAGTAGTGTATTTATTGCAATAGTCCTATTCTGTGCAATACCTGAAACACAGCCAAGCAACCGTGAGATAAGCAATAAATCTTTTCCATAAACTTCACACGATCATTTTTCCATAAAATTCTCCCAAGATTGCGCCAAATATTTTAGGCCGCATTTTCTATCCAGGTCAGCAAATACATAGAGTTATTGTAGGTTCGTTACGTATGTTTAGCATTACTAATCTTACCCCCACCAGTATTGTTCTTTTTATAATCAAGCTCTTGCACGATTCTTTACATAGTGAGCGTCGCGGCCCACACGCCACGATTTGCGCACGTCAGGTTTAGCGTGTCAAATATCTGAAAGACACGGGCGTTCAAATTTTTTTTTTAAGAAAAACTCCGTTTGTGCGCACCTAGTGACCTAGTCTTATGGAAGCTTTGTAGACTCACAGCGTAGTAGCCACAATCATGTTTGTTCCAGAAATACGACTGAGGCGTTGTATCAATACGGCAAGCGAACGTACGTCCACGCATGAAGAGGACAGACAGAATATGTAAAAATACTCTACTTTATTTCTTTTTCTTTCCTATTCGAAAATAAAAAAATCTTTTTTTCGTGTGCTGATCTGTTTCATATTCCCGTATGTGATTTATGCAACGGAAGCAGCTAACAAAGAGAAGAAGAAAACATATCCGACGGTATTTTCATGATCTTGGCCTTTTCTGTTGAAAAACAAATGTCGTTTTGAACTGGAGTCGGTTCAAAAGATGTTCCGCGTCCTTTCATATATCCCCAGGCCGAGCGCTACCAAATTGAAAAAGCCATGGCCGGCGGCTCCTCCGCTAAGGCCACTTGCACCAGAGGACGCAGCAGTGGCCAAAAGGGCCACGCTGGGAGGAGGAGGTCAAAGAGCTGAGTGCCAAAAAGTGGTTTTTGTTGTGTGTTTTATTTGAACACACGGCAAAGAACCGTGTGTTTTATTTTTTGGCACACGTTAAAGATAAATTCAAATCATATTTTGAAACCTTAAATAAATTTAAATTAAGAAAGTGTTGAACTATAAAGTTGTATAACTTCTTAAGATCTGCAACTTTTATTTTGGTCATTTCTTCACTAAGTAACATTGTTCAAAAAATCTACATCTCTTATATAGTTTCATAAAATTAGAAGAGACATATATAACGTTTGCAAATAATGTTACTACCACTAAGTTGGATATAAAATGACCAAAATAAAACTTTAAGATTTTTTGTTGAGCAGTTTTAAATTTGACTTAATTTTGTACACAAGAAAGGTACGTTTGAATTTCTAAAATTTGGAAATTAGAAATTTTCAAATGACATCAGATGGAGAAACAGTAAAAACAAAAGTTGTAGATCTCGAAAAATTGTGAAAATTTATAGCTTACATATTTTTTATTTGAAATCATCTAGTCAACGAAACCTAAGTTTTAATTTCTCAAATTTGAAATTCAAATTTTGTAACCGACCTTAGATGGAGAAACTACCAAAATATAAGTAGTAGATCTCGAAAAGTTGTAAAACTTTGTACCTGACATCTTTTTAATTTGAATTTGTTTAGGGCTTGACAGAAGCAATGTACACTCAATTATGTATAATACGTGTAGAATCAAAAGGGGTTATAGTCACATGTCACAATTTGGTGGAGTGGAAGAGTTGGTATTGCGGATTCGATGACACGGCCGGTGGTGCCTGCCCTAGAGCTTTTATATCTGATACGGCAACCTAAATCATCTCTTTCCCCGAAGTGAAACTAAAAAAAATCTACTTTCTTTTTTTTCCCTATTCTCCTTTTCTTGTGCTGGTCCGTTTATTCTCTTTTTCTTGTGCTGATCCGTTTCATATATTCCCGTGATTTATGCATTGGAAGCAACCGACAAAGGAGAAGAAGAAAACTTATCGGACGGTATTTTCGTGATCGTGGCCTTCTGTTGAAAAAAAGAAAATCGTTTCAAACTGGACTCGGGTTTAAAAGAGATATCCCCAGGCCGAGCCCTACCAAACTCCCCGGAGGCCGGACGACGAAGGCAACTGACCACGTAAGTCCGGACCCCAAAAAACACCCAAAATTCAAACAGCCATGGCCGGCAGCTCCTCCGCCGAGGCCACCGGCACCCGAGGCCGCGGCGGTGGCCGCAGAGGCCGCGGCGGCAGGACCCCAGCCGCGGCATCTCAGGCGGCGCCCCCGCCCTCGCAAGCAGCAGCGCCGCCGGAACGAGTCTACGCCGTGGGCGAGGACGTGGAGGTCCGCGTGGACGACGCCCCCTTCTTCGGTTCCTGGCACGAGGGAACGGTCCGGTTCTGCTCCCGCTCCGCCGCCGGCCACCCGGTCGGTTACACGGTGGCCTACGCGCACCTCAGAAAGGACAACGGCGACCCCATCGGCGAGTGCGCCAAACCGTCGCAGATCCGCCCGCGACCGCAGCCGGAGTTCCCGCCGGAGTTCCGCCCCCGCGACATTGTTGAGGCCTTCCACAACAACGGCTGGTGGTCGGGGATCGTCGTCGCCGCCCCCGACCCCGCCTCCGTCATGGTGGCCTTCCCCATCACCCGGGAGGTGGTCACCTTCCGCGACCTCACCAAAAAAGTGCGCCTCCGCCGCGAGTACATCGCCAGCGAGGGCGAGTGGCGGCCATCGTCGACGGTGATCGCCGTCCAACCGGATCGTGCCGTCCGGCATTACGCTGTTGACGACAGGGTAGAGGTGTTACATAAGGAGGTGACCAGCTGGATACCCGCGGTGGTGATTGACGTTGTTGATCCCTTAAGCTACATCGTTCGGTACGAGGGCTCAGAGCGTAGGGAGTACGTTTACTGGAAGTTTATTAAGCCGGCAGAAAAGCATCCGCGGTCATCGGCATCCAGGCCCGGTCCTGGCGCCGCCGTGGAGGCCTACTGGAAGGGCGGGTGGGTGCCAGGAATTGTGACAAAGGCTGTTGGAGATGAGTTCCAGGTCACCTTCCAGAGCACGCAGCTGTCGGTGACCATAGGTCTGCAGCTCCTGAGGCCGCAGTTTAATTGGAACGGCAGCAATTGGGAGAATCCTCAGGTAACAACTACTACTACTGAGTTTAGTACTGGGTGTGCATCGAGTTGGACATAGGGCCCAAGGGGGAGTGCTAATTCCATTATGATCTAGATTCTAGTACGTATCTGCTTTTAATTAATTTGCTGGAATACCATCTGGGCATGCTGCACTTAGTTGCTGCTACCTCCATGTAGTGACGACTACTATATGTCTTGTTCACCTAATCTTTACAGTGTTCATAACAGTCCTGATTCATTGGACGTACTCTCCGATCCGAGCACGCTTATATTGACTCGCTTTTATGCTCAGCATGCATGCCTGGGGATCCGTAGTGGCAATTTTGCTAATAAGCTTTGCCATCATTATTGCTAATCATAATTTCATATGCATGTACTTTGGTTACCTGATCTTAGGCCAGTCTCAGTGGGGGTTTCATGGGCAATAAATAGAGTGCCATGTAGGCATTTTGAATGATGTGGCAGTGTATTAATGAGGAGAGAGGTGAAATGAGTTTCATGAGGATGAAACCTTGTATACACAGTTACCTAGACAGCTTGTGTCTTGCATGTAACCTAGAAAACAACAATAGATGAAACTATGCATTGAGAGAGGGGTGTTTCATCCAAGTTTCAAATATTTTTAGATGACGTGTTACTCTAGGTAATTGTGTCCATGAAACTTCCATTGAGACTGACCTTAGGACTTCAATATGTCCATAAATATAATATGGGTCACTTCATTACGATTGGTTTTCAAGTTGAATGGCATCCTGTAAATTTACAGCTGTGTCCATGACTAAATGAAATATCTTCTTGCAGGTGCAAATGCCGTTTCAGGCAAATAGCGAACCCACCCGTATGGCCTGCCGGAAAAGTATGTAGTAGTTTCTCTAACAGTAATCCATTATTATCAAGACTTACAATATATTAACGATTATGTACAATCTGCAGTTGCTAAAAATAAAATGGGAGCCCACAAGAGGCCACATAGTAGTCAGATTACAGGAGTACCCGAAGTACCAGGGCAGCCGCAAGAATCTTCCTCAACTGTATTGTCCTTCATTTTCTCAACCTGATACTTTTACGATCGAACATATATTCTTGACCTACTCAAAAAGTTGTCAAACTCTTTTACTGATCCATTGCAGTCTTCTTAACCTGAAATACGTCAATATCAGCGATTTTTTTTCATCAGATAATAAAACACATATGCATGCTATAGCAAAGGTCCTAGCATTCCGTATCAACTGGTACTCTGGTAGTCATATTCCATATGACGGCCATAGTAGATGACATTCTGGTTCAACTATGATGTTCCAACCTTAAATTCTACCTACATAGTGCATTCAGCTAGTATTTACCTTATATGGACTCATAATTACTGCAGTCTACATCTGATGGAAAACTTCCAAGCTCCTCAAGTGACGTGGTATCCAGGGATGTTGAACGTCGTCACGATTCTACGACCAAAAAGGCAAGGACAGAACAGTTGTCTCAAGGTGCAGAAGATGATTCAGTGGTAATAATCGAGAATCCTTCATCAGAATTAGACAATGCACCAAGCAACCAATCTATGATATCGACCAACGGTAAGGTTTATAGTTCCAGAATTTCTTAGTTATGATTCCTCAGTTTGATAGCTCATCAAAGTTCATTCTTGTGCGAATTTCAGTGGATGGATCCACATCCAGCAACGCACCAGATATTCCACAGAAGGCATCAGATGCGACAAATACTAGCACAAATAGAGATGTGGATGTAACAGGGGCACTTGATGTGTCATCATTAAAAGTAAGCTAAATATTTTAGTGTTACGATTCATTCTTAAATTCATTATCAGATCCTGACATTATCTTGCCTCTACGTACCCAGGTTTCATTCATCAAGAGTCCAGAACTGTGGTCTCAGTTTGAAGACCTTGAATTGTGGAAGGAGCAACGACCACATTTCCGCCCACTTCTGAACCTTTTTGAGACAGAAATGGAGCGTGAACTAAGTGCTCTAGGTTTGATGCAAGGTTTTCAACGACTAGTGGAGAGCATAGAAAAATCCACCATTGCAGAAGATGAGGCAACCATTGAAGACAAGATCAGCAAGCTTGTCTGTTTTGAGAAATACGGATTCACTATTACCTACGTCAAGAGCCACCTGAGTGAACTGCTGAAGGATAAGACCGAATACACAAAATCAGTTAAAGAACTTGATGCGGTAAAGGAACTGAAGAAGCAGAAGCATTGTTTGTATGATGAAGCGAACAAAGCTAAGGCTCGACTATTGATGGAATTAGAGAAGATTGGAAAGAACAGTGAAAACTTGAAGCTCGAAATAGAGGCACTGGACACGGAGCAAAAAAGTGCTGAAGAGGCACGTGATTCTGCTGAAAGAAAGATGAATGGTACCTTAAATCGGCTGAAAGATAGAATCCAACAGTAGTGCAAGACAACCAGTGTTTCGCCAGAGGATCAGGATACGGCAACTGCCTCCAAGAACAAGAGCATGCTGGCCTCACGTACAAGTCAAGGTATTTACGAAAGTATGAGTCCGCATTAGTTAGGATTTCATTCCGTGTTTGTTTGTAAATCATGATGTACATGTGTACTTTTTTTTTGTGGTGGGAGGACATGATGTACGTGAACTTAACTACCCTTCGTGATCATGGCGCTGATCAATATCACAATATTTGGCCCTGCATTCTCTTCTTTATATACATTTTTTATAATATTTCCTAAAAAGCCTTTTTATTTTATTTTAGATTAGGCACGGTGACGTCGTCCGCCCGGACTCTACATACAGACTACGGAGTTCCTATAATATCCGTCACTGTTTCCTTTCCATATAAAACACAACCTCATCTGTGACGGGAAGGAAAAATCGTAGAGTCCTATCGTAGTGTCGTGCGTCCGTTGCCTGATCTAAAATTGTGGCTCCCCGAATTCGTATTTGTGTTCGACCGGGAGCCCGTGCTGGCTAAATATTCTGATTTATTGCTGCCAGCGGAAGAAAAGGTACCCTCGTAAAAAAAAGGTAGAACGGCCCTGGTATTGGGCTTTAATTTTAGCAATCATCAGACGTCGTATGGGTCAGGTATGGAAAACTAGGTCCCTTAGGTTTTTTCATTTTCTTTTTTATTTTTTTTGGTCTGGGCCAAGTGATGCAAATAAGGTCGGCTCGGTCTCCATACCCGGAATTCCTATATGTAGCTTGTGCTATTTTTAGCTTACATGTGTTTCATTGGTGGATGTGGTTTTGTTCAAATTCGTGATATTAAATTGCTTTTTCTCTCAAACTGTAAGCCATTCTTCAAATAAGAGTGTTAATAGTTCAATATGAGAATCAATTTTTTTGAACCATTGTGTTATTTACAAATGATGCAACAATATGAGATCCACATGACTATGCTTTGTCAAAAAAATTTAAATGTTCTGGCGTTGAAACTCAATTGTGTCAATAGTTAAAACTTATTGTTCGAGTAGGTTAGATCGATTGTTCTAGTAGTGAAAATCAATTGTCCCAGTTTTTTCATTACTATAAATGAAGCCAACAATATCATGGGTCATTTTCAAGTACTAGCGGGCACCCCAAAATACGTTATTACTGGGTTACATTCCGGACGTCATGATGGGCAACGCTATTGTTGGGTTCACTGCAATAGCAGGCACCGATGACGTCAGTGAGGCCATCGATATTAAAAATAGAGGTTTCCCAATAATATCAAGCGTTCCTGACGTCATCATGGGCCGATACTAAAGAAGACCCTTTAATATTGGGCCGGTGATGTCACCTGTCCGACACTGAATATCTGGCCCGTAAAGCCCACTAATCTAAACCCTAAAGCCCATATAAACAACTACAGCACAAAAGCAAGTCTCTCCAACAAACCCTAGGCTAAAACTCTCTCCCTCGGACTCAGTCGTAGCCGCACCTCCCTGGCTTGCTGCACGGTGCTCCAGCCCCGACCCTGCCGTACTGCGCCACGCTCCGACCCCAACTCCGACATGTCGCGCCCCATCCAACCGGGTTGCGCTGCGCTCGAGCAGCGGATCCGGTGAGGAGGCAATCGGATCTGCCCCTTCACCGCGGCACCGCGCCCCAACACCTCCGCTACCCCTTGCGGCGCCGTGCTCGTATAGAGGATCCGGTGAGGTGATGGCCAGATCCATCCCGTCCCCTCCACGCTCCGCCACGTTCCTCCCTTCCCAGTGTTGTGTTGTGCTCCGGCAGCAGATCTGGCAAGGAGACGGTCGGATCCACCCTGCCCCATCCCCTTCTCCGGCGAGGCAGTGCACGGGGTGGCGACCGTGCAGATGCAGCCTGGTAGCGCACAGGGTGGTGACGGGCGGATGGGCCCTGGCGGCACGTGTGATGGCGGTGGGCCGGGCTTTGCTCGGGCCTACCGCCATGTGTACTTTTTTAAAAAAATATACACCTGTAGTATCGGGTGTTTTTACCGGATACTAAAAAGACACCTCTTGTAATAACGTGGATGTAGTATCGGTCAGATTGACCGTACTACAATCCTTTTTGCTCGATAGTGTAGGCTTCTATTCTACTTAGTGTTTTTAAGTGTTTAGAATTTTATAAATTTTGTTTTTGAATTTTTTGATCTGTTCCAATAATGGAAAATAATTGTTCCATTAGTAAATATCAATTTCTTGCCGTGATTATCCATTGTTCCAATAGTGCAAATTGTACTAATATTTTTCAAATTTATATTGTTTTCAAATATTTATTGAAATTGTTCTTGTAATGAAACTAATTGTACTAATAGTAAGTGGATTGTTCTAACAATTAAGATTCATTGTTCCAATACAATAATATAAATTATTATTAAAATCATAACTATAAATATATTTTGCATATTATTAAATTTTATTTATTTATATAAAACTGATAAAATGAATTTATCAATAAAACATTTATGGATCGTGCTATGTGTAGGCTACACGTACCACAGCCTACATATAAGGGCTCCCCTCCAAACCCTAGCTACCCCTCCTGTCCTTCACCCTAAAACAACTCACCATCTCTCCTGTCTGCCTAACCCGCTAGTACATTAACTCAGGATTCAGAGCTACATTACTTATCACGAAATTGTTTCAGAAAATAGGATCATTCATGCAATAGCCGTTAAAGATTAGGGTCAATCGCGCAAAGGGTATGAATGTCTTTTTATAGCATACTTCATACAGTCAATGGCCTCAATAGAATTGGGTCAAGTGGAGGCTTCGTATTAAAAAAACAGGGTCAATATATATGCAAAACATGAAAACGGGTCAAACGTACAATTGGCTTCCAAAGAGGGTCAGTTATGCAATTATCCCTTTGTTTTTCGGGGTGGAGGAATATGATGTAGGTGCACCTAACTATACCCTTCGTGGTCATGGCACTGATCAGTGTCACAATATTTGGCCCTGCATTCTCTTCTTTATCTACCTTTTTTCATAATATTCCTATAAAAATCCTTTTCTTTCTTTTGATTAATTAGGCACGGTGACATCGTCTGCCCGGCCGGACTCTAAGTACAGACTACGGAGTTCATTCAGTTCCCGGATTCCAGTGGGTCGTTAATTGTATTCCTGGAGTTTGTATAATATCTGTTATTGCTTCCTTTCCATAAAACACAACCTGATGTGTGACGGGAAGGAAAACTCGTAGAGTCCTGTCGTAGTATCGTTCGTCCATTGCCTATTTTGATCTAAAATTGTGGCCTCCCAAAGTCCAAAGCGAATCGATTGGAGGCATGTCTGATAGCATCAGCTACGTGGGGCTCCGCGAATTCGTGTTTGTGTTCGACCGGGAGCACGTGCTGGCTGCTGGCTGCATAGGAGGAGAACAGCGACGTCGGAGATTTGGATCGGTGAGTTGGTATGAGCTCAGTGCGTTGGAGGTGGTGATTTGATGCCATGGATGGAGAACCGAGTTATATTCTGATTGGTTGCTCCCACATGAAGAATTAAGAAGGTAACCTTCGCAAAAAAAAAAAAAAAGCAAAAAGGAGGTAGAACAGCCCTGGTGTTGGGCTTTAATTTCAGCAATGAGCAGACGTCGTATATGGGCCAGGTATTATTCACAGAAGGAAGAATAATAAATGCCCATTGGTCGATAAGTCCTAGCATTCAACAAATACTGTGTCCTCTTGTCCGATATTCAAAAAATTTGCTTCCACGATCATTAGCGAGCAGTACATGAAAAACGCGCAGCACCACCGGTACTAAAATTCACATGCACTACGGGAAAGTCAATCTTTTCCGTGTGCTTGAGATTTTATCGTGTGATTTGCCTGAAAAACAAAACATACGGCAAAGTGTTTGTTGTGTGCCAAAAAGAATGACACACGGTTAAGAGTGGTCTTTGCTATGTGCTTTATTTTAGGCACACGACAAAGATAAATTTAAATCATATTTTGATGCCCTAAGCGAATTGAAATTATAATGTGTTGAACTACAAAGTTATACAACTTTTGAAGATCCACAACTTTTATTTGGTCATTTTTTCAATCGATGAATCGATAAGAAACATTGTTGATAAATTCTACATCTCTCGTATAATTTCATAAAATTAGACGAGAGATATATAGTTTTGTAAGCAATGTTACCACCACTATGTTGAGCACTTTTTAATTTAACTTAATACTGTCCACCAAAAAGGTATGTTTTCGAATCTAGAAATTAGAAATTTTGAAACGACCTCGGATGAAGAAACAATATAAATAAAAGTTATAGATCTCGATAAGTTATGCAACTTTGTAGTTGACAATTTTTCTATTTAAAATCATCTTGTCAAGGAAAACTATGTTTTAATTTCTCAATTTTGAAGTTCAAATTTTGTACACGACCTCTGATGGAGAATCTACCAAAATGAAAGTTGTAGGTCATGAAACGTTGTGAAATTTTGTAGCTGACAACGTTTTAATTTGAATTCGTTTTGGGCTTCAAAGAAGCATTTTACACTCCATTACGTATAATATGTGTAGAATCAAAAGGGGATCTATCCACATGTGACAATGTGGTTCAGTGGAAGAGGTGGTGATTATGGCGTATTAAAAGAAAGCCAGAGCTACGACGGCAAAATGATTTTTAGCAGCAGGCTATAGTGTTGTCCGCTTCTAAAAATTGATGTTAGAGGAAAACTTCAATGTGGTCCTCCTCTACAAATAGCTTCATTTGTAGAGGCAGACCATAATGATGTAGTATGTCCGTAAAAATTGATTTTATATGTGGACCACTGTATCCCTCTACTAAAACTAGGCGATTTAGTTTTTTTTTTTGTGTGGGTTGAGCCAATTGATGCAAATAAAGTCGGATCAATCACGAAACTCTAGCTAGCCCTCCTCTCCTCCGCCAGAACCAACTGACCTTCTTTCCTGCCTGCCTAACCGACCATCATATTAACTCCCGATTCAGAGCTGCCCCTCTCCCCTCCTCCCTAGCAGGCCCTATCCAGGTGTGGCTCCCTTGTGTAGCCCGTGGCGAGGCACGGTTTGGCGCGCAGCTCTAGAAAGAAGCGGGTGAGGGTGGCGCTCTTCGACCTCTCTGATATCTCATAGAGGCACGCGACATGTGCCTCTATATTGTATAGTGGCGGGTGACATGTGCATGCCCCACTATAGTAAAAGATCTAGCGGGTGGCAGATGGAGAAGGTAGGGGCGGCAGCGTTGGGGAGGACCGGAGGAGATGGAAAAGGCAAGGGCGGTTACTTAGCATAGAGAGAGGATGATAAGAGTGGGATTAGGGTTGGCCTTCTTATTAGTATTCGGTTAGGTGGGCAGAACGGGCCAAAAAACTGATGGTCAGGTGTTTATCGGAGGCTGATGGGTCTACTCTTCGCTAAAAATTGATTTATAGGGGCGGTTCGGGTTGTTGTCCGTCATTACAGATTGGATTACGTTACCCGCCGCTAAAAGTTTAATTTTATGGATGGTTCACTTCTTTGACCGCCATTAGAAATAGGATACTATTTGTAGCGACAGTTCGTGATGAAGATGCCGCTACGTGTTTCCGTACAACGCTGCTACACGCCCGATTTGTGCTAGTGGTTGAAACACAAAACAATTCATATTTGTCAAAGAAAGATTCACAACATATGGACAATATAGCTACTAATTACAAATACATTTGTCTCTTCTCCTGAAACACAAAACAGTTTGTCATCATGAGTTGGTGAGAACTGATCATGAATCACTACAGTCTACGGGAGCCTAACTCTGCCGTGTACGGAATACAGACGGTAAAGAGTTTGCTGACTTCAACACACGACATACTTTACTCTTTCGTGTGTTATGTTTAGCGTATTTCGCCCGCTCTGCGGTCGGATGGATTCAAACCCGTGACCTCACCCTTTGTCATAGTCTCCTCTACCACCGGACCATCACCTCACATGTGACTGTGCTCCTTTTTTATTCTTCACATATTATTCATAACCAAGTGTAAATTGCTTCTCTGAACCTCTAAACGAATTTGAATTGAAAAGATGTTAAATACAAACTTTTATAACATTCAAGATTTATAAAAATCATTTTATTAGGTTGTCCATCTGAGGCCATTTAAAAAAAATGAATTTCAAATTTGAGTAATTCAAACTTAATTGTTTCATTGGCAATATGATTTCAAATAAAAATTTGTCAGCTACAAAGTTTCATGATGTTTCTATATGTAAAACTTTTATTTTTATTATTTCTCCATCTGAGGTCATTTAAAAAAATTAAATTTAAATTTAGAAATTCAAACATACCACTTTGATGGAAAAAATAAGTCAAAATAAAAGGTACTAAAAAATAAAGTTGTATAACTTCTGAAGATCTATAACTTTTATTTAGGTCATTTTTTCATCCGACATAGTGGTAGTAACATTCTTTACAAATCTCGCAATTCATGAAACTATAAGAGAGATGTAGATTCACTATTACAATCGAGCCCTATAGTGACGGGCTAAAAGTGCCCATAGTGGCGGAATCAATTTCTGTCACTAGGGTCCTATCACTGTGAGAGAGAAATGACTATAGCGAAAAAACCGTGACTAATAAGTGGAACCATAGTAGCAGACAAAAATCTGCTACTACCTGGCCAAAAGCCCACTACTAGATTCTATACAGAAAAAATAAGAATAAAGAATGCTCGTTGTACCCGTGTGCCGGCGGTCGGATCCACACGACACCGACCAGATCCAGCCGCCTGCTCACCCGATCCAGCTGAGCTGGGGTAGATCCGGCCGTGAAGGAGGGGCCGGCGAGGAGGGAGGACCGCTGCCGGAGGAGGAGGCTACCGTGCAGCTACGGACCTGTGCGCCTTCGGGGAGGGCGGCGCCGGTCAAAGGGGTAGTTTTGGTAGGAGGGTGGGGCCACGGTCGGGGCGGCGTCGGCCCGGAGGGTGCCGTGGGGAGGGGGCCGGCGGGGAGAGAGAGAGAGAGAGAGAGAGAGAGAGAGAGAGAGAGAGAGAGAGATGGCAGGTGGAGGGAGAGGCTAGGGTGAGGGTGAGGGTTTGGGGTTCTTTTATATGCATAGTGGGCTGGGCCACAATATAGTAGCGGGCCCAATGTGGCCGCCCATAGTAGTAGACCTGTAGTGTCCACCACTATTTTCTGTGCGTAGTAGAGGACCTTGTCTTTTGACTCAAAATAGCAACGGTTTTTCAAATGTCCGTCACTAACAAAAAATTGCGTTCGCCACTACAGAGCATTATTCTAGTAGTGATTTTTCGAACAATATTACTTATCATTTTGTTAAATGAACAAGACCAAACGAAAGTTTTAGATCTTGAGAAGTTATAAAACTCTGTAGTTAAACACATTTTATTGTGAATTGTTTAGGATTTGAAAATACGATTTGAATTTATCTTTACCAAGTGCCGAAAGTAAAACACTCGGCAAAGAGCTCTTTGCCAAGTACATCAAAATAACAAATGAGAAACTCCTATATATCTTTGCCGAGTGCATAAAATAACACACGGCAAACACCCATTACTGCATGTGTTTTAAGCACTCTGCAAAGATTTTGATGTGTGCACGAAAACAAACACACGGCAATGTTTCAGGCACACGGCAAAGAGTGATTTGCCCATAGTCAGTGGTGAATGTCTCCCTACACATGATGAGCTAGCAATCAAGAAATTTTCTTTTACACATAATGTTAACCTTATGCCTAACGCCTGCAATAATGAGATTGGATACATAGTAGCGATTATATATAGGGGAAACATTTTCTTGCTGCCTGCTCTCTAAACAATATTTCTGCATGTACGGTATGAAGACATGCATTATGAATGTTAGTGTCTGCTCCAATTGGAAAGTCATGCTTATACAAGTGTCTATGACCTTAGTGTTTTTTGAGATATTGATCACCTTAGTTAATGTGTCAACATGTACAAGCATCACGAGCACATATTAGTACTTGTTATGAAAAAAAAGTAGGAAGGGTCATATGCTCAGTGAAGAATATTATACTTCCTGCCTGTTCTTTAAATAATTTTTCTGTCTGCCTGTTCTGTATAAAGACAAGCTTTGTGACTGTCATCACAACGGGAGAAGCTAAGTTTGCGTTGTGCCCATTGCACATGGCAAAGGCCAGAATACACACGGCAAAATAGTTGCCGTGGGCACCACACGACAAAGCCTACATGCATGTTACTTAATTTGAAGAAACAAGGACTCATGTCAATGCTTTGTTGTTCCGAAATTAGTCAAGCAAACTAAACATACGGGTCCACAAGCAATTCTAAGAGCGATGGCAGTCTACAAGCATTTGCTTAGATTATGTCGAAATGGAAGCTGAAAATTCAGCCACGGCAATTGGTGTTCATCTACGCACAGTGCAACACATTTAGCATGATGCCAAACATTAAATTAATGGCACAGGCTGAGAATGTGAATGTTTACCCAAAAAAAAACTAATAAGCAGGTCGGTCACAAGCCACGGCAATTCCCTAACCAAATCAGCATCTTAAATTTTGATTCTACATTATCAAGTCACGACAACGAACTGTACCTCTTGATGACGACAACAAACACGTTTCAGCAGGTCAGCACGTATTGTGGCCTGCTTGATTGCCTTGCCTTCCGTTGCTTTATCCCCAATCTTGCACTGTTGCACATAGGTCATGACACTCACCTGGTTGTGTGGGAGACGGTCCTGTGGTTGTGTGGAATACGATCCTGGTTGCTTTAACTCGTCTCCGCCGCCATCCTGGTTGTCTGGAAGAGGTCTCAAAGCCAATCTCGATCCAAGTCCACCACCGTGCAGGATCTGTCAGCCATGGGGAGCTTGGCGCTGCATGCGAGATCCCGTCGACCATGGCCTGCGATGGGTAAATCGATGGTGCTGGCACGCAGGCAATAGCTTGCGACAGGGAACAGGCAACGGCGATGCTCCGCCGGCCATGGCTCACGATGGGGGAAGCCACCAACTGCAGAAACATTGGATCCTGTCGGCCATGGCTCGCAATGGTCCCCCGGCACGAAGCGTACAAAGCATGGCTGGCGGTAATAATGATATGGTGGAGCACGGAGACCGACTGCAGCGCGTGCCTGCAGCGCTGGCGGCGCGTGCAGCCCGGCCAGCGACGGCATGAGTGGAGCCCGATGGCGACATTTGTGGAGCATTGTCTCAGGCTCTCATCCGAGCTAGTTGTACTTCCACGTGGTTGGAGTAATGGCCTTGTTGGGCACAAGGATCGCGTAGACAAAGCTGGGTGGGAAAAACAGGTGGATTGACTTTACTCAGGAGTAGAAATGGAAGTTTATGTGTAGAGTTGTTTTGGAAAGCAAGAGTTGTAGTTATTTTGGAACAACGCCTGAAGTATTGAAAATTGATTCTATGTTTGATTGTCCATTTGGTAAAAAAACAGCACCTGTATTGTTAGTTGCAATTTGTTATTTGATTTACATCAGCATAGCTTTAGAATAGATAATATATACTAGTGAAGAGATTTGATACGGTGCTTGTACAGTACCGCCGGTACTTTTCTTTTGAGTTAATCTCAGCCCTTGATGATTAAGTTGCTAATTCTGAATTTAATTAATATTGACAAGGGTGTTTTGGTAATTGAACATGATTGCTAATACTACTACGGAGGTGAGAACACGACGGTTGTATCCTTCGTTTTCCTCTGCCCGCTCTCCCGCGCCGTCCCCGCCGCGAATCGTTGTCGTTCCTCTCGCAGCTCCCCGCCGGCCGTCGCTTAAATTTGTTGTCTTCTCCCGCCCCTACCCGCTCACCTGCGCGATCCCAGCCGGGCACCCTCGACGTTCGACACCGGTCCTCGTGACTCCTCGTCGGCCCTCGCAGATCCCCACCCACTGTCGCCATTACTTGGCTCCCCGTGACCCTGACCGCCGTCGTTGGTCCGTGGATCCCCACCGGACCTGGTTTGGTTGCAGCGGTGTTCCTCGTATTCTCGTGCCTCTGCTGCCGCAACCAGATTTGATTGTCGTGGACTCTCGGACGACAACCACTACTTGTCTACGACCTGTCCAGCAGCCGTTTCGTTGGCGGAATGCAGTTGTGCTCATAGATTTCCTTGGTGTTTTGTAGTAGCAGCAGGTATTGCCTCTCTCATGCCCTTTGTTTTCCTCTTTTTAATTAGTTTGTGCAGTGAGTTGACGGAGAAATGTGTATAAAATTAGATCGTCCTATGCCAAATAATAACGAACATAGTATTTAATTAACATTTGTGCTAATGAGATCATTCAATTATAGTGCATCCTTGTGCTGAGAATATTTTTGAGTGAAACAGTGGGGCAAATTGTACTTGGAATTGTTTAAGGGAATATACATCATCCACGCCGAAATATATAAAATATTTGCAAATCATATCTTAGCTACGATGAGTCGATGAATTAATGCTATATGGAATTGCTTATTCTTTAACTTCAAGAGTGATGGGTTCTATATTATAGTTTCATTGAATAGGAAAAGTGACCTTGTTTTTGAGGTTGCCATGTACTTATATGCAAACACCTAATTAATCTCCTTCATGTACATATCCTTTCACCTTGACTATATTTGCAAAGATGCAATTTAAATTACTGCCACTAGTTTAATCCGGGATTATGCAGCAAGTTTCTTTGTGTTCGACACATCATGAATACAATATCTTTGTTGCATAAGTTGTTATCCTTTTACCATAATCTTGTTATCTGCATTTAAGATAAGAATTACTCAAACTTAATATCATAGGACTTGTTTGCCGGTACATATTATAGACAGCATTAGGACAAAAAATCTTATGTGCAAGAAAAGCATAGATTTTTTAAAACATAGAAAAAAATCATAATTGATGTAACAATTGCTAACTACAGAAATTAGAGTATGGAAAATTAGATGGTAAACATATGGAGCTAAATTAGTTCGTTACACCGGATGTCAAAATTTATGTGCATTGTTGACTGGTCGATCATAGCCTTGTCTGAAAATAAATTGGTGCACTTGGTTGTTTATCTATTGTGGTACACTTGTTTGGTCAAATCATTCCATGTTTCATTATGTGCTATTGCTAAACCTTTGCATGGAGGACTGTGCATTCAAAGCAAGGGGAATATTAGAGGAAGAACAAGATTTATTAGATGACTGTGGATCAGAATCTTTGACATCCGGTAACACAGATTATTTTGAGTCAGGGGAGAGAAGCTCAGACAATGATAGTGATGGTGAGTTCAAAATACCTTCAACAATTTTTTTTGTCAGCAACATGTAAATTTATTTCTATAAAGTATGATTTTTGCAAAGGTGATGATGCTATCGACGGTGATGAATGTGATGATATTACAACCCATTGTGATATTAGAGATGGAGCCAATGGTTTGAATGTTGCTGCAGGTCCAGATGATATTTCTGAGGCAAAACTACTCTTGATAATTTTCCATAGACTAATATTTGGCACTGTAGGTGATGTTGAGGAATCAAGTTATATCCGACCAAGATCAACTAGGGCAAAGAGGAGACCAACTAATCTCGAGAGTGTCTATGAACTTTAAAGCTTAGCTCTATGTCACTATTTTGTTTCTTGTTTTTCAATTAGTACTTTAGTTCTTCACTGGACAGATTTTAAGTCAGAAATTAGTTGTTTTGTTCTGCTGCCCTTAAGATCAGTTTTCCAACATGCCAACTTGTACCATGTTGCCGTGGCTGTTTATACACTCCTTTGATGCTTACATTTCTTGTTTGAAATTGCATGTCGATGTTAAATGGCGTTGTGAAGTTAGTTGATGCACTTCATGGCTTGTACTCACAAGAAACTGATATTTCTTCATCACCAGAAGAATGCTCAATGGATTCTGTAATAGGAATAATAGGATTGATGTCAAAAGCTTCGCATAAGCTTCCATGGGCTCCAAGCTGTCAAAGTCAGAGTTAATGTTGAGCTTTGAAAGTGGTTTTCGAGTAAAGATTGAGCATGCGTATGCGACTTCACTGATGCTCCCATTGGTCTATACTCACAAGAATATTAGTTTTGTCTGACAAAACAAAATTGTCATAGTTCATATTAGTGATTCAGTTTTAGCTGGTTTGTACTTAGGCCAAAAAATTTTGTTAAGCTCATAATGGTGATGTTGTTTGAGCTGGGACCTTTTCTTTGACTAGTTTTATCTGGTTTGTACTTATCTAGTTTTATATGCAGTATAATTTTCCCTCGAGCATGTAATTTAATCTGAAAAATAGAGATGATTTGTATGGCTCATTTGCAAGCTACTGACAAATAACACTCCAACAGTGATAGCCAGTCATATTCTTTGTACCATGCCATCTTTGGGTTCAGGTCGGTCACTGATGACAGGATTGGAGTTCTGAACCAATTAATTTCATAAAACAGATAAATAATAAAGAGTCTGGAGTGCAAGTGACATTGTATCAATCCATGAAAATGTAGTAACAAGAAGTATGTATCCATTACTTAATTTACATTATCTCTTGAAAATAGTTCAGACACACAAAACAAACACTGGTTTTACAAAGAACAAGGCACACTCAGACAGGCTAACACTCTCATGTACAACTACCTAATCAAGCAGCTCTTGAACCCTTGCCCACTGACCAAACCCTTCATTCACAGCACTGTAAATTTGATACTCCAAGTTCAAGATTTCAAGAGTGGATTGTCTTTCGTTTGCTCTGCAGAACAACTTGTGATGAACCTTTCTGGACTGTCTTTTATGGTTAGTTGGGTAGTAGCATGGTGTCCCCAATTCAGACTCGACTCTCTCCTTCAGGAAAGCCAGACTAGGCTTTTCACCATGAACAAGAATTACATGTTTAGGTGAAAGGAATTCTATCATATCCATGATCCCATTGGCGTCTGTGTGAGGACTGAATGCTAGCTGATGGATCTGGTGTTGAAAAGAAAAACAGATTACTGTGAGGGTATAGCACATGAGAAGTAAACTGATTATGAAAGGTTAAGCTATCTTTAATTCCTAACAAAAACATGTAAATGAACCACATAAACGTCACATTGGATTGCCTTTCCTCTCCATACTTACTATGTTGAACATTAAATGAATGACTTAGTAACCAATAACAATACTTCATTAATGCAGAAAGCAGTAGAAAAAAACAGACTTGGTTCATAGTGACTTCTGAGCAAGGCCAGCACAACAAGAAGCACAACACAAAGTGAGTTATTTGGCAACAGGTTCAGTTCCATGAGATAGTGTTGTTAGGCAAGAAATTTCATTTTTTTTTCATTTTGCTAGCTAGTTTGCTTAGAAGTCCTCTGTATAAGAAGGCATGTAGATAAAAGAAGGAAAGAATCAAAACTCATTCCTATCTGTTCGTTCTGTTCTTCTGCCAAATCACCATGTAGGCTGCTAAGTCTCACCATCTGATTGAGCACATTTCTAGCTAAATAACTGAAAAACCTTCAACGTCATTCAGAAATATATAAATTATAAATGACATTCAGACATCAAACTACACATGAAACAAAACATCACATATTCTGATCAAAGTTAATTAACTAAGATACCTTTTGATAATTAACAAAATGAGTAACAGAACCATAACAGAAGACAATACCCATTTTGTATTTCATCAGTCACAAATTAGGTGCATAAAACACAAAATATGAGTTGCAGATTATGTTTAATGGCCAGAACATTTCCATTTTTGGCTTTGATATAAAATATAAGTTCCAGCTTTGTTGATTAGGATGCCGATAATGTACAATACATTCAGTCAGTCATAAATAGTTATAACATTGCCTTGCAAAAAAAAGCTATAACATTGACAAATAGAATCCCATGTCGAATTCAGCATTCATCCTGTTTTTTGACTAACAATGATAACTTTTTTCACCCTTAGTTTTTTTAGGTGCAATACCAGTCATATGTTCTCAATAAAATGATTGCCTATTTAAGTATGTTTCGTCAACAGTGTCAAAATGTGAAAACAACGGGAATACCTGATTTCTGATTGCTCCAATCAACATAGCTTGGCATCCGGATGCATGAATATTCTTCAAAATTGGGCATCTTAGAGTGGATGCACGATCTTTGTGGTGCCGCCCACAAGCTCGTCGTCAATGATGTGACGCCCTTAGCCGTCTTGACCCCACGCACAAGCGTTAGCTTGAGCTTGACGGCGAGGCTGCGGATGGGGACCTGCTGCCTCAGGAGATTAGAGAGGGGACGGAGGAGTGGATGCAGAGTGTGCACTGTACGGCGGAGAAGCAACCGGGAGAGGATCATAGCTCAGATCGATGCTCCCACGGCTCGCAGGTGTGAGGAATTGAGGATATATGGCTCGCCGGCGCTATGAGATGTGGGAAAAGTGGAAGGGCTCGCCGGCAAGATAGACGTGGGGAAGGCAAAGGTTTTTCCGGCGGGATGGCTCTCAAGCGTTAAGAGAGAGGAAAAACTCGGAAGCCTCGCCGGCGGCGCAGCATAAGCTGGCGGAGGCGGCGGAGGCCTCGCCGGCAGGAGGGAGATGTCGACAAGGGTTTGCCGACAGGAGGGGGAGGAGGAGGGCGCGCATGGAGAAGGTGGAGGGCGCACTGACCGGGAGGGAAAATTGGATGAGGTCTCGTCGGCGGGAGAGGGGAGGTGGAGGCCTCGGGCCTTCTAGCGGCCGGTCCGGACTCGATGACGAACATACCCTCTCGTATACGGATTACGGTAGGTAATACCAAATACATACAATGATGTCAAATTACTAAAGTGCCCTTTTCGTAATTTAAAAATGATTGAAAAATCAGGTACCAGACCCACAAGTTTTAGTACTGTTCCACTACTTAAGGTACTTTTTAGTTAGTACCTCTCGATTATTAACTGTTAGATCTGATGAAATGGACGGTTGGTATTAATTCCAAGCACCGTAACACATCTCACTAGTGAAAATAAAAGTGTGTCACTCCAGCTTTAGAATGGATAATATGCTAGTGAAAATAAAAGTATGTCGGGAGTGACATGCCGGAACTCGCGACCGAGATATGGGCTTATCTGAAGTGAATCATTCCACTCAAGTGATCATGTTTACGAGTCCTCACGAACACTAACTAGTTTGTAGTCTCTTGTAACAAAGGAATTAAACACAAAAATAGACCCCTGTTTTTGTCGAGGACTCACCATGCCAAGAATGCATGAAAGTAACGTGAACGTGTGGTGATGCAAACAAGGAAAGGCAACATAGGTGAGATGTGCTGAAGCACCTGGTCCGCTGTCAGAAGCACAAAAATGGCAGGGTTCCCTATGTCTTACCCAGTTCCCCATCTCCTTTCCTGAAAATAAAATCCCCATCTCTGTACCCAATCAAGAGGCCAGATCTCTCCTCCACCATCTAGATCCACTCGATCCTTGAGGCAGTCCTTCTCTCTCTCATCACCAGGGGAGCTTCCTAGAGATGGACGAGCTCCGGCAGCTTAGGTTCCAGAACGAGGTGAGCTGAAGCCTAACAAGCAAGTCTCTTCTCCATTTCTTCGATCTGTTTCAAAGGAGGAATGAGCTGGCCGTAGTTCAATCTTTTCCTCCAAAGGAGGAGGCGACCGGAGCTTGCTGCCATGGGCTTCAGGCCGCCACTTTGGGAAGGTGTCGCCATGCTCGAGATCGCGCAGTGGTGGCAACATGCATGTAGCATATTCTTAGTCTCTCATCCGATTCAGTAAAACTGCCAAGCGGTTGGAGAAATGGCCCCAAGCACAAAGAATCGAGTAGACAAGACGTGGATGGAGAAAAGGGTTGATTGACTTTACTCAGGGGTAGAAATGGAAGTTTATGCAAAGAAGGAAAGGCAGCATAGGTGAGCTGTACGGAAACACTGCCAGCAGGCACATCACCCGAAGCACCTGGTCCGCTATCAAAAGCACAAAAAGGGCAGTGTGCCCTATGTCTTTCCCCATTCCCCTACGCCCTCAAAATCCTCCCCCCCCCCTCTGATCGTTGAGGCTGTCTTTTTCTATCTCACCAACATGGGAATTTGCTAGACCTAGATGACCTCCAGGAGTTGAGGTTCTAAAACGAGGTGAGCCCAAGCCTTGACAAGCGAATGTCTTCTCCCTTTCTTCGATCTATTTTTAAAGCTAAACTAGATGGAGTTCACTCTTTTCCACCAAGCAGGAGGTGACTGTGGGAGAGATAGCTAGGATAGTCTCCATGCCGCCACTTGGGGAGGGGTCGCCACGCTCGAGCTCGCTGAGCCGCCGACTAGGAACAAGGCGACCTAACCCGAGTCAACTACCTATTTCTGTCTTTCTCTAGTTTTACTTAACAGAACTAGCCAGGTGACCTCTGCAGTTTTAGGAGGCCACAAGTGAAAAAAAGATACCGTTTAGATTTTCTCTTCCATAATTCTTATTTGCATTTAGTAAGATTATATTTGAAGGAGAGCACTTGGAGTAATTTAAAACAGTTTTGTACCCATGACAGCAATGATGGATTTTTAAATAATTTATATTTAACTGGATTTGTTTGCCAACCGCACAGTATTTACCACTTCATCCAATCCTAATATATGCTATGTTTCCTGCTGTAGTGACATATCACTCACCAATTCATCATCTTATTATCACCTTGAACTTCATGTTCTATCCAAGTAATGTCATGCATTAGACATCTCAACACTAATCATGTCGATGGTGCTTCAATAATGGCACCTATGCCAAGCTTACGCAAGGTGATCATGGTACCCATGGCTCTCCATGAGTGTCTGCATTGGCCCCCAAACCAGGGCTGAATCACGGGCTAGACAAAGATTGTGGTATTTAAATTGTTCTGTGAGATGTTCACCAAAATAGAGGGCCCTGGAACAACAACATGCTATCTTGTAAGTTGTATGACATGGAGGGGCTTTTGGTAGGAGCATACCTTGGGAAGCAGATGCATATTATTTGTGGTTCCTTGAGAGCTATGCCCCTTCCTCTAGGTGGGAATTGCGTCATCGTGTTGCGACATCGTTGGGTTCTAACAACTATGGAAATCCAGTAACACCTCTATCTCTACTTGGCGTGACTACGGCACGTGATGGAAAAGGAAGCATCATGATTGTTAACTGTCAAGGTTTAAGAGTGTAGAATGTGAATAACAAGACACTAGAGGCAGTCAATTCTGTGGGCACATCGGACAAAAATGAAGTCATTGTATCAAAGCATATTTTCAGGGCAATCCTAGTTAACCACACGCATTTCTCCACAAGGGCAATTGCCGACTTTCCTTTTGTGTGATTTAAGATATGAATCTAAACAATTTGTTCCCTACATGACTGGGGTATCTTGTAAACATTTCACTTTTCCTTCACAGTTGACTAATATTGTTTCTAGTTGAATTAAATTTGACCATGTTTTACTGCATTTATATTTTTTCGGCCCTTGGCACCTGCCATAGTAAATGAAGTAGTTGCGTTTTTTTCCGACCGTACATGATTTCATCGCATAAGCGACAAAAAAATACCAGCCACAGTATAACTAGCGAGACACACACACACACACACACACACACACACACACACACACAAACACTTAAAGCTGACGTTCGGAACCGTCAAGGATTCCTTCAATGTTAATTCTATAGAGGCCTGTGTTGCCAAGTAGATTGGTACGCTCATCCTTTTGTTTAATGGTATCGGTTTCGTGATGAAGTTTCTTTGCACGACAACAATGATGGTCTTCATCGCCACCATCTCAAGACGACAACCTTGCTGCAATATCGAAATCCTTCCTTTTGAGTTCAGAAAATACTTCCTTTTGAGTGATTTCTCCATCTAATTCATTGATCATCCCATCCTGTCCCACGTGTGCTATGATCTTGATATCGAAATCTAGAAAATGCACAAGTTGATGTGAAATAAGATCCTCCCAAGGTGCCTCATGCAATTCTACTGACGTTCATCCAGATTTCACCCCCATAGCACGAAGCATCATGTGTTGTCTTTTTTGGATGAGATTTAGATCTGGATCTTATGCAGAAACCCCGGAACGTTGTTGCTGCCATCTTCCGGGTGTCCAAAATCGCGAGCTGCAGCTATCTGAAAACTACTCAGACTAATAAGAAAATGAATCACCCCGGTAGATGAAATAAACTGAAAATGTGGGTGAAAAATTTACTTTTTAGGTGTACCGATTGAGTGGGAAAGCTTTACACTTATATTAATACATTGTTGAATCCCTTACACCACATTGACTACTTAGGAACGAGTTTTAAATTTGATAATGAAGTATGTGGTAGTTGATACATTTATCTAAGAATATTTCAGTAACACGGACATAGTAATCACTGGTAACAAATGAATTTCATAAATTGATATAGGACCGTCATGACAATTCAGTCAGATTACACAAACTTTTATAAAAGGAATTTAATTAGGTAACATAAGTCAACACCCTAGCTGCAAAATGTCATATCAACTACTAATGCCTACTGTAAAAGTTTTTCAAGGCTCACCACAGCTATGCCCACTGTAACCTTCCAAAAGATACGGCTCAATGCCTACAAAATTATAGAGAATGGGTTGCGCACAGATCCACCACCTCTCTACCAGAGATTAGATAACAATTAAGCACCATAGATATAGATATGGAAATATGGATTTTCTAAATAGCATAAAGCTCCATAAGTCCTTAGCATGTGTCCATATTAGATACATAAAAGATGGTTAATCACCCTAGCATGTTGATCAAAAGTAGCAACTACAATTGCATGATCTTACTACAACCTTGGAAGGCTGGAACATCAATCGATAGGCTCTCCCACTAGAACATATATCAAGTCAAAGTCTTCTGCTGGAGCTCAGTCAAGACTCTCTGAAACTCTCGTTCAGCATCACCACATACCTCCTCTATGTGGCTGTCAGCTGTTTTCAATTTTGAGAGTTCTTCATCTTCATGCTCTTCCTGCTGTGCAATTTTCTGCCCTACGCGACGAAGTTCTTCGATAGCTTTCTCATTGTCATCAATCAATAAATGAATATGAGACAAGGAATTGGTCTTCTCAAGTATATGTGCTTTCAAGTCCTCTTTCTCTTTGAGATTTTCAACATAAGCAGATTTGATGTGGAACAATTTCTGCAGGTAACTCCGTAAAGATGGAGCACTAAATCCATTTTTTTCTAAGTGATCAAGTGTCTTCATATTCTCTTCAAATGATGCCATTGTATCTCCTAGGCTTTATTTCCGTACATTGTTGACTAATTTGTCAAACGAGAACATCAGACCTAAAGCCATTCCTTCATGAAGCCCAGAATCATATTCCCGAAGTGGAAGGAAATGTGGTCTCTGTGTTAGTTCCTTGAATACATCCATTGCCTCAATTATTGTCCACCAATGTGAACTCTGGACAAACGGAACCTCATTCTCAGTATTTTCACAGGAAGCCAACTGTGAAAGGGTGTAACTCCCACCAACTGAACTTGATAGGATAGGATGTCACTAGTTGTGGACTCTGAATTCCTAACATTCTGTATGGGCACTAGGATTGATCTATCCTCCACATTCTCCCAATCCTGTTGAAGGCCTTCAAGAGATTGCATAGATGTCTCCATGAGATTGCATTGATTTTTGTCTGCTTGACAGGTGCTCATGACCATAGAAACTGACTCTGCTTCCAATAGATTATCATGTATGTCAAGACCTGCCCACACAAACCCGTCCATTAAAAGTCTGCAACAACAATGCATGCACCATTATTTAGCGTGATGCAGATTTCCACCATGCATAATAAAGTTCCCACAGTTCACACCTTTTCTATTGTATACTGATTCAGAGCACGGAGGTATCTGTGATAAGAGTTCCTCATTTGCTGCTTTGTTTATGTTCAATGCATCTTCCAATGTTATGTGTGCTTGACAGGTGCTCATGACCATAGCAATTGGCTCTGCTTCCAATAGATTATCATGTCTGTCAATACCTGTCCACAGAAATCCATTCATTAAAAGTCAACAACGGTAATATATGCATGATTATTTAGTGATGCAGATTTCCACCATGCATAATAAAGTTCCCACAGTTCATACCTTTTCTATAATATACTGATTCAGAGCAAGAAGGTACCCGTGATAAGAGTTCCTCATTTGCTGCTTTGTTTACGTTCAATGCATCTTCCAGTGTTTTGTCTGCTTGACTGGTGCTCATGACCATAGCAATTGGCTCTGGTTCCAACAGATTATCATGTATGTCAGTACCTGCGCAAAGAAATCCGTTCATTAAAAGTCTACAACAGTAATGCATGCATCATTATTTAGCTGATGTCGATTTCCACCATGCATAAGAAAGTTTCCACAGTTCATACCTTTTCTATTGTATCCTGATTAATAGCACGGAGGTACTCGTGATAAGAGTTCCTCATTTGTTGCTATGTTTACATTCAATGCATCTTCCAAAGTTTTGTGAAGCAGTTGTTCAGTTTGAGACTCAAGCTCCAACTGTATGTGAAAGAAACAAGGTGACCTAACCCGAGTGGACTGCATATTTCTGTCTTTCTCTAGTTTTACTTAACAGAACTAGCCAGGTGATCTCTGCAGTTTTAGCAGGCCAGAAGTGAAAAAAAAAAGATACGGTTTAGATTTTCTCTTGTGTAATTATTATTTGCATTTAGTAAGATTGTATTTGAAGGAGAACACTTGGAGTAATTTAAAACAGTTTTGTACCCATGACAGCAATGATGGATTTTTAATAATTTATATTTAACTGGATTTTTTTGCCAACCGCACAATATTTACCACTTCATCCAATCCTAATATATGATATGTTTCCTGCTGTGGTTACATATCACTCACCAATTCATCATCTTATTATCACCTTGACCTTCATTTTCTATCCAAGTAATGTCATGCATTAGACATCTCAACACTAATCATGTCGATGGTGCTTCAATAATGGCACCTATGCCAAGCTTACGCAAGGTGGTAACGGTGCCCATGGCTCTCCATGAGTGTCTGCACTGGCCCCCACACCAGGGCTCAATCAAGGGATAGAGAAAGATTATGGTATTTAAATTGTTATGTGAGATGTTCACCAAAATAGAGGGCCCTCGAACAACAACATGTCATCTTGTAAGTTGTATGACATGGAGGGGCTACTGGTAGGAGCATACCTTAGGAAGGAGAGGCATATTGATTTGTGGTTCCTTGAGAACTATGCCCCCTTCCTCTAGGTGGGAATTGCGTCATCGTGTTGCGACATCGTTGGGTCCTAACAACAATGGAAATCCAGTAACACCTCTATCTCTACTTGGCATGACTGCGGCACGTGATGAAAAAGGAAACATCACGATTGTTAACTGTCAAGGTTTAAGAGTGTGCCATGTGAAGAACAAGACACTAGAGACAGTCAATTCTGTGGGCACATCGGACAAAAAAGAAGTCATTGTATCAAAGCATATTTTCAGGGCAAATCTAGTTAACCACACACATTTCTCCACAAGGGCACTTGCCGACTTTCCTTTTGTGTGATTTAAGATATGAATCTAAACAAGTTGTTCCCTACATGACTGGGGTATCTTGTAAACATTTCATTTTCCCTTCACATTTGACTAATATTGTTTCTAGTTGAATTAAATTTGACCATGTTTTAATGCATTTATATTTTTTAGGCCGTTGGCACCTGCCATAGTAAATGAAGTAGTTGCGTTTTTTCCTATTGTGCATGATTTCATCGCATAAGCGACAAAAAAATACCAGCCATAGTGTGACTCGCGACACACACACACACACACACACACAAACACTGCAGGCCTGATGAATTTCCAATGCAGATACTTAGTTGCTTTTTGCCCATAGTCCCTCTCCTCCACCTTGTAACAACCCTAAATACAAAAGTGCATGTTCATGTCATTCATCAGCATATCATCTTGTGCATTGTGAAAATATTGAACTTTGTTAAAGAAAATGCACATAAAATATCAAATCAGCTAAGGAATAAAGGAAATGCTTAAAAAGAAATAAAATAAGAAGAAAATTTATGTTTAACATTTTCTTTGGCTTAAATATCATAAATAAAGATTTATGAAAATTTCCTGGAATTATTTTGCTTTGTGAAAATATTTACAAGAAATAAACAAAGCTTCTTTTGTTAATTTTATCCGGGAATTTTTAATTTGAAAACCATTTGGAATTTTTACCTGGACCTAAAAAGAAAAGTGCGTAAAATACTTTCAAATACCTCCCTGTATTTTTCGTAAAATTTTTCGGGTGCTGGAAATGCGTGTTTCAATTTAACCAAAGGCGAAGGGGTTTTTGCAAAAACGCCCGAAGCCCACAAACAAATTTCTTCTTCCTCTCTTTTCCTCCGAACCGCCGACCGCACCGCCTCTCGGCGCCACCGCAGCTCGCCCCGGCCGCGCGTTCCCCTCCTCCTGTTGCCACGTAGCTATTCCCTCGCCACCTCCACCTGCTGCCCGGGAATAAAGTCCGGGCCGGGGCTCACATCTCCTTTCTCTCCACTTTTTCCCCACTCGGATACCGCCACCGCGCCCCCGATCCCACGGAGTCCGGCCGCCTCCGGCCGCCTCCCCAACCAAGTCGTCACCACCCGGAGCTCCGTGGCTCACCCCGACACCTCACCATACCGCCTAATCGCAACCATCGGGTGTAGCACGAGAGATCGACGCCAATTTTCGTCCGGGATGCCACCATCGCCGGCCGACGCGCTTCTCGCAAATTCGTCTTCCGTGGTGAACGAATTGATGCGAGTCTTACTACTAGAGGTGCGTCATCCGTTCCTTAGTCATACCAACAACTCCCCCACAAGCTCTCCTCACCGAGTTACATGAATTTCCCATGTTTTCGCAAACTTTGTGTGCCGCCGCCCTGCCCTAGCGATGGGCACCTATTTCCGGTGCTCTTTGGCATCCGCCACCACCGTGCTCGGTGTTCTTCTCCAGCCAAGGAAGCTCCTGGAGAAGATGGTTCTCCATTTAGTCCACTACCACGCCACCGATACATCGCCGAACGTCTTCTCCGGCCGTCCCTCGCCGCGAGACACCCTTCCGGCCGGGCTCCGGTGACACCACCCCCACCATTCGGTTCCCCGTGTCACGAAGAGCATGTAGGAGCTTTTCCCCTAGAGTTTGGTCGTCGTCCGACCAACACCGGCGAGTCGCCGGCGCAGTTCCGGCAGCCGCGGCCATGTCCGCCGCGTCCCTGGGCGGCTGGGCCGCGCGCGGGCCTGCTGGGCCGCGTTGGTCGCTGGGCCGCCTCGGAGCCAACCGGGCCTGGCTGCTTTCGGCCCATTGCTTCCATATTCTTTTTCGAATTTATTCAATTTCCAGATTCTTTTCAAACTTCGAAAATTCATAGAAAATTCAGGAAAAATCAGAAAAATGTCAAACAAAGTTCATTAGACTCCTAAAATTATTCTCTATTTAATTATGAATTCAAATATCTATTTTGAGAAATTATAATTTCATAGTTTAATTAAGTCCCTTTTCTTTAGTTAATATAACCTATTATTTTATGCTAATTATCATTTAATTTTGAAAAATAAATTTCTTTAAAAATTAGAGATACTGCAGACGAAAGTTTTTGTTAAGTTAGTTTTCCAAAATTAAACATAAACACCGTCATTTTACGTGATTCCAAATTAATAACTTAAGTGTTATCACCTATCGTTAAACATTTATAATTGTCGTTTAAAATCATGATTAATTATTAATGGATGAACCTGGTTAATCATTAATTAATGAACATGATTAATATTTAATTATTTATTAATTAATGACCTTGATTAAGCAATAATTAATGAGCTTGATCAATTCTTTCTTATTGCTTAACGAACATGATTAATTGTTAATTGTTAGTTGATAATTACTGAACATAATGAATCAGTAGTTGTTAGTTGATGAACAAAATTAACAAAACCTTTGCATGATCATATCATCTTCATTCATGCATACATGGTTGTGATTCGCGACGTATTGTTGGTCGACCTAGGTTCGGCGTGATCGAAGTTCCGTCCGAGGTCGAGAAAGGAGACGGAAGCTTCGAAGTCGACCAGACACATCGAGGAAGCTAACCCCGACTCGAATCAAGGCAAGCCCGGTGCATCCCACCTATGTTTTAAAGTCTTTTCTTTTATCACGAGTAATTGTGTCGTGATTGTGCATTAGGTTTCGGGAATTGCTTGACACCCTAGATGCATGAGTAGAATTCCTATGTTACCTGTTTATCCATGATTGGTTTTGTGTCTCGATAGATGCTACGCTTAATTCACGGGGCTACGGTAGAAGTCGAGTGGTGCTGAGCACACTCGCGAGCTGAGTACGGTCGATCTTAAAGCATGGAGGCTTTAAGTTGTTTGTTATCGTTCAAGTTGAAGTTAAAGATGAAGATGAAAATGAAATGGAGACCGGACGGGCCCTGTAGGAGAAAGGGCAAAGACGAGGTCTTGCAAGGTGGTAGCCCCGTCCGTGTCGGTCAAGGACCGTACCGTTGTTGGCCCTGCCGAGCAAGTATTTGAACGTACCGATTTACATACTGGTGTTTATGGGGCCGGGAAGCCGATGTAACCTAATTGCCACAGCGGTTGGACGTAGCCCATCCCCTAATTGGCTGGAGAATGAGGTGAGGCCTCATGTCTCAAAGGGAGAGGAATGGGTGGTCGCTCACGGATAACGTCGAGGACGGGTATCGCGTGGGGTCCCCGGGTTCTCGGGCGGATGGGAGACTAACCCGGCCACCGCCAGGAATTAGCGTGAAAGGTTGTCGTATGCGACCAATGGGGTGCGTATACGCCGTGTAAACGGGTTTTCCCAGCTGGTGAAATCGATTCGAATCGCTGTCCCTCGCAGTAATGAGTACTGCTTGTTCACCGTGTCACATCGTAGTTAATCAAGTGAAAGATGAAGGAAGATGGATGAAAGGATTGTTGTTTGGAATTAATCTTTTCCTGCAAACTTGATTGCAATAGTGATAGTCTGCAAACCTAGAGGTTAATGAACTTAACGTGAGCTAAAATACTGAAAGTAAGGACTCAACCGTTAATGCTGTTTTCGCAAAGGAGTAAACCCCACGACCGGAAAGCCTTTGCATACTAGGCGTCGGCCTTAGCGTGCCATGTTGACGGGTCGATCTTGCTGAGTATTAGAATACTCAAGGTTTGTTCATTATGTTTTTCAGGAATCGAGTCGTATTTCCTCGACTTGTACGGTAGTCCCGGAAGTGGAGTGTCCCAAGTGTGGTTCCCACCAATGGGAACGGTTTCCGACGTCGTGAAAAGAAAGGACCGTGATGTACGAAGGGCTCGAGTGCATCACGTTGACCGTCTACTAGTGTTTTGTTGTATAAAGTACAAGTTTCCGCTGTAATACTCGCAGGTTGTTAAACTTCAATAAGATTTATTATTCCGCTGCATCAATGTTTGTATTTCGAAAATCTGGTTGTATTATACCATGATGTATATATTCGGCTTGTATGAGATGATACACTCGTTGTAACTCGCTTCGTCGAGTGTCCCTCCGTTCCGATTCCTGGGTGTCCCGGAGGGATGTCACAGCTGGTATCGGAGCGGTTCGGAGGCAACAGTTCATCATTACAAGCTTGTTTTCAAAACTTAACACGTTTAGTACGTTTAGAATACGAGAGAGTACGGAGCCCTATAAGGATGTAGAATAGTTAGATTTTTACTAACCGTTCGACGTCCGAGTTTTGGGAAGTGCTAACTATTTCGTTGTAGTTTATATACTATAGTACGTATAGTTAGTCTACCGAGCATGCATCATGTCATATTGAGTGCTATAATATGAGGTTTTGGGAATTAGACCAAGTTAGTATCGTAGTATAGAGTTAGTTTCCTATGGACGGTTCCGGAAGGAGTTTATGCAAATAGAACTCTTCCACCGAGGCAATGGGATGAGTAATGTCAAGATCTTCATCTACGAGATGATTAAAGGCGATCGGAGAGAAGGATGATCAGGTGTAGTTATCAAGGAGCCCTATGAGAGCTATGGATTTAAAAGGATAGATTAAAGATGCTCGTACGAATGTGTACCACAAGTGAATGCGGGGTTGGAAGGAGAGATAGTGTACCTCTTCTATGGACACTCGCTTGTGCTTTGGAACTTTAACGTGTTCTACCGTTGGTATCCTTATATTCTAATTTTGGATCGGTGACACTAATACCAAGTTTTATAACGAGAATGGCACAAGCCGGAAGAGGAAACTATCCCGAAAGCTCCCAGCCGAATGTTCGAGAGTCGGCATCAACTCCACCTACCCTGGCACAAGCTATTGCCACTATATTGGAGTCTCGTGAAGAGCAACGGGAACTTCTTCGACAGCTTGTTCAGAATACGGGCCCACGAGGCCGGTGGTCAAGATCAACATGCTCCACCAGTTCACGTTACATATTCGGATTTCCTGGCTACTGGTCCACCCAATTTTTCGGATGAGGGAGATCCTCTAGAAGCGAGACCATTGGTTACGTACTATCGAGTCAAAGCTGGAGCTCCTACCATGCACAGAGTATCGGAAGACTATCTTTGCCGCTCAGCAATTAGAAGGATTTGCTTGGAGCATGGTGGGCTAATTACAAGGCCATGATTTCCGAAGGTCACCAAGTACTATGGCAAGAATTCACAAAGGCTTTTCGTGAACATCATATTTCGAAGGTATCCTGAACCAAAAGCGTAAGGAGTTTCTAGCGCCGAAGCAAGGTGATATGACCGTACACTCCTATTCAAAATTGTTCAACCGTCCGGCTCAATATGCTCCTCGGAATGTGGACACCGACGCCAAGAAGAAGGAATGTTTCAAACAAGGGCTTACTACCAAGTTACAATCCCGGCTTGTTTTGGATCGAGGAGTTAGTTTTAATGAGTTGGTAAGTGATGCTATACTCATGGAGGATGCTCTTCGTGTTCATCAAGAAGAGAAGGCTAAGAAGAGAGCAGCCAATGAACAAGGAAGTAAAGTGCCCCCAAGTATCGTCTAGTCCACATTTCTGCAGCAGACCAAAGATTCAAGCCTATGCCATCGGATCCCAATTCTCACCGGCCATCTCGAGTATCAACAACGGATGTTGTCCAGTTCGATGGTCCAACAATCGGACCCATCAAGTATATGCTCCTTATCCCAAACTCCACGATCCGTTGACCATCTATGCTATAACAATGATTGTCATGGACAAGTGGCTCAAGATTGTGTCGCACCAACAGAGCAGAAATTGGCAATACGTCCTCAAAGAAAAGCGGTTGGTCGACGGAAGAATGCACTGAAATATGGTAAGATGAAGACTGGTCGTGTCAACTTCACCACAGTCGAAGAGATTCCGAAAGGGTCACAAGTCATGGCTGGTTTGTTTTCTATCGACCATCATGATGCCATTATTTTATTTGACTCGGGAGCAACCCACAACTTCATAAGCAAGGGATATGTTCAAAAACATAATCTTCCATCATGCAAGATGACTTACCCGCATCTCATATCATCGCCTGGAGGTAATATACTTGCAGATCAAAGTACTACGGAGCTACGGTTAAAATTGGGTCATAAGGATTATCCCACCTCCTTTATAGTCTTAAATGGACAAGGATTGGACGCGATTCTTGGTATGAGCTGGATGAAGTATCATAAGGCGGTGTTGGACATAGATGCTTTTGCAGTTCAAGCTGAACTCTCCTCTTCACGGACGAGATTGCTTTCGGTTGACTTCTTCTCAAACTATTCCTCCAATGATTTATAAGACTGTTGGTAAAAGTTTGGAAGACATTCCTATAGTCTCGTGAGTACCCCGATGTTTTTCCGGAAGACTTACCGGGCTTACCGCCGGATCGAGCGGTAGAGTTTAAGATAGAGCTACGACTGGAACAGCACCGATATCGAGGAGACCGTATCGGATGCCACCAAATGAGCTAGCAGAGTTGAAGGTGCAATTAAAGGAATTATTGGACAAGGGATATATTCGACCAAGTTCGTCACCACTGGGGATGCCCGACCTTGTTCGTAAAGAAGAAAGACAAGACATTAAGGCTATGTGTGGATTATAGGCCTCCGAATGCCGTTACCATCAAGAACAAGTACCCTCTTCCAAGGATTGATATCTTGTTTGATCAAGCGATGGGAGCCAAAATCTTCTCTAAGATAGATCTTCGCTCAGGATATCACCAGATTAAGATAAGAACCGAAGACATACCAAAGACCGCATTCTCCACAAGGTACGGACTATACGAGTACCGGTGATGTCATTTGGATTGACTAATGCACCAGCACACTTCATGTATCTCATGAATTCTGTGTTCATGCCGGAGCTAGACAAGTTTGTCGTGGTATTCATTGACGACATTTTGATCTACTCCAAGTCGGAAGAGGAACATGCCAATCACTTAAGAGTTGTGTTGCAACGACTAAGGGATCACCGACTATACGCCAAGTTTAGCAAGTGTGAGTTTTGGCTGAAGGAAGTGCCGTTCCTAGGTCATGTTATATCAGCCGAAGGAGTGGCAGTTGATCCTGGCAAGGTTAAGGAAGTAATGGATTGGCAGCCGCCGAAGTCGGTTTCGCAAATCGGAAGTTTCTTAGGACTGGCTGGTTACTACGAAGGTTTATTCCCAACTTCTCGAAGATTGCCAAGCCGATGACCAAGCTGTTGGAAAAAGATAAGAAGTATGTATGGAGCAAAGAATGTGAAGAAGCTTTTCGGACATTAAGGAAATTGCTGACAACAGCCCCAGTACTCGCTCAGCCGGATCCGACGAAGCCTTTTGATGTGTACTTGTGATGCATCGGGAACAGGACTCGGATGTGTTCTAATGCGGGAAGGTCGAGTGATTGCCTATGCTTCTCGACAACTTAGGCGTCATGAGGAACACCATCCCACCCATGATCCGGAGTTAGCAGCGATCGTTCTAGCATTGAAAAGTCGGAGACATTATCTCTTGGGAAATTTAGTACATCTCTACACGGACCACAAGAGTCTCAAGTACATCTTTACCCAAGCAGATCTAAACATGCGCCAACGAAGATGGTTGGAATTAATCAAGGATTATGAGCTGGAGATTCACTACCACCCGGGCAAGGCAAACGTGGTAGCTGATGCTTTAAGTCGCAAGGTTCATTGCAATAATCTCACGACGCAACTCTTGATTCAAGCATCTCCACCCGAAAGTGGGGAGCCAAATCTTCGGATTATTCCGTATGGAGCCTTGACCAATTTGGCTCTTATTCCTACCATTCGTGAAGAAGTGGTAGCAGCTCGACAAAAGGATGTTGGTATGGAACACATCGGAATACGACTCCGGAAGGGTGAAGTCAAGTGTTTCCAAATAGATGACGAAGGTGTTATCTGGTTCAAGAATAGGCTAGTAGTGCCTAAGAACCGGGAACTTCGCAAGAAGATAATGGATGAAGCCCATATGTCCAAGTATTCTATTCATCCTGGAACCAATAAGATGCATCAAGACTTAAAGAAAAGATTTTGGTGGACAAGAATGAAACGAGAGATAGCAAGGTATGTCAACGAGTGTGATACCCGTCGGCGTGTCAAAGCGGAACATTTGAAGCAAGCGGGTCCACTTCAACCTCCGAGCATACCTGAATGGAAATGGGAAGATATCGAGCATGGACTTTATTGTTGGATTACCAATGACTCCACGGAAGCACGACTCTATCCGGGTCATAGTTGACAGATTGACCAAGTCAGCTCACTTTATACCGGTACATACCAACTACAAGGCCAAGCAATATGCAGATCTATATATTTCACGCATCCTATGTTTGCATGGAGTACCCAAGACCATCATCTCGGATCGAGGAGCTCAATTTGTCTCAAGATTTTGGGAACGAGTTGCATGAGTCATTGGGAACGAAGTTAATTCGAAGCTCGACTTATCATCCCCAAACAGATGGACAAACAGAAAGAATCAATCAATATCTCGAGGATATGCTTCGAGCATGTGTTCGACCTACGGTAAAGATTGGGAGAAATGTTTACCGCTGGCAGAGTTCTCGTACAACAACAGCTATCAAGAGAGTACCGGAATGTCACCGTTTCAAGCTCGTATGGACGTAGCTGCCGCACACCATTGCATTGGTCCGAAAGTGGAGAAAGAGTAATATTTGGACCAGATTTAGTGAAGGATGCTTGAAGAACAAGTACGTCTCATCCAACAGAACCTCAAGAGAGCTAAATCTCGACGGATCGGTTATGCTCGATAAAAGACGTCGTGAGTTGGTATTCAAGGTTGGAGATCAAGTTTATCTTCGAGTATCTCCTACCAAAGGTGTTCAAAGATTTGGAATTAAGGGCAAGTTAGCACCACGGTACATCGGACCTTTTCCAATCCTAGAAAGATGTGGAGCTCGTGGCATATCGTTTGGAGTTGCCAGACACACTTGTCGGGTATACACAACATATTCCACGTATCTCAACCGAAGAAGTGTTTAAAACCACCAGTGGATATACCGACGATCGAATTGCAACGAGTTACAACCAGACTTGACATATGACGAACGTCCCGTCAAAGTTCTCGACACCAAGGATCGAGTGACTCGACATCGGACCACCAAGTTCTACAAGGTTCAATGGAGCAATCATTCGGAAGCTGAAGCTACTTGGGAACAAGAGGAGTTTCTTCGATCAAATTACCCCGAGTTCTTTAGCACTATCGTTTAGTCGTTTCCATCGTGAATCTCGGGACGAGATTCCTGTAAGGGGGAGGGCTGTAACAACCCTAAATACAAAAGTGCATGTTCATGTCATTCATCAAGCATATCATCTTGTGCATTGTGAAAATATTGAACTTTGTTAAAGAAAATGCACATAAAATATCAAATCAGCTAAGGAATAAAGGAAATGCTTAAAAAGAAATAAAATAAGAAGAAAATTTATGTTTAACATTTTCTTTGGCTTAAATATCATAAATAAAGATTTATGAAAATTTCCTGGAATTATTTTGCTTTGTGAAAATATTTACAAGAAATAAACAAAGCTTCTTTTGTTAATTTTATCCGGGAATTTTTAATTTGAAAACCATTTGGAATTTTTACCTGGACCTAAAAAGAAAAGTGCGTAAAATACTTTCAAATACCTCCCTGTATTTTTCGTAAAATTTTTCGGGTGCTGGAAATGCGTGTTTCAATTTAACCAAAGGCGAAGGGGTTTTTGCAAAAACGCCCGAAGCCCACAAACAAATTTCTTCTTCCTCTCTTTTCCTCCGAACCGCTCGACCGCACCGCCTCTCGGCGCCACCGCAGCTCGCCCGGCCGCGCGTTCCCCTCCTCCTGTTGCCACGTAGCTATTCCCTCGCCACCTCCACTCGCTGCCGGGAATAAAGTCCGGGCCGGGGCTCACATCTCCTTTCTCTCCACTTTTTCCCCACTCGGATACCGCCACCGCGCCCCCGATCCCACGGAGTCCGGCGCCTCCGGCCGCTCCCCAACCAAGTCGTCACCACCCGGAGCTCCGTGGCTCACCCCGACACCTCACCATACCGCCTAATCGCAACCATCGGGTGTAGCACGAGAGATCGACGCCAATTTTCGTCCGGGATGCCACCATCGCCGGCCGACGCGCTTCTCGCAAATTCGTCTTCCGTGGTGAACGAATTGATGCGAGTCTTACTACTAGAGGTGCGTCATCCGTTCCTTAGTCATACCAACAACTCCCCCACAAGCTCTCCTCACCGAGTTACATGAATTTCCCATGTTTTCGCAAACTTTGTGTGCCGCCGCCCTGCCCTAGCGATGGGCACCTATTTCCGGTGCTCTTTGGCATCCGCCACCACCGTGCCGGTGTTCTTCTCCGACCAAGGAAGCTCCTGGAGAAGATGGTTCTCCATTTAGTCCACTACCACGCCACCAGTACATCGCCGAACGTCTTCTCCGGCCGTCCCTCGCCGCAGACACCCTTCCGGCCGGGCTCCGGTGACACCACCCCCACCATTCGGTTCCCCGTGTCACGAAGAGCATGTAGGAGCTTTTCCCCTAGAGTTTGGTCGTCGTCCGACCAACACCGGCGAAGTCGCCGGCGCCGTTCGGCAGCCGCGGCCATGTCCGCCGCGTCCCTGGGCGGCTGGGCCGCGCGCGGGCCTGCTGGGCCGCGTTGGTCGCTGGGCCGCCTCGAGCCAACCGGGCCTGGCTGCTTTCGGCCCATTGCTTCCATATTCTTTTTCGAATTTATTCAATTTCCAGATTCTTTTCAAACTTCGAAAATTCATAGAAAATTCAGGAAAAATCAGAAAAATGTCAAACAAAGTTCATTAGACTCCTAAAATTATTCTCTATTTAATTATGAATTCAAATATCTATTTTGAGAAATTATAATTTCATAGTTTAATTAAGTCCCTTTTCTTTAGTTAATATAACCTATTATTTTATGCTAATTATCATTTAATTTTGAAAAATAAATTTCTTTAAAAATTAGAGATACTGCAGACGAAAGTTTTTGTTAAGTTAGTTTTCCAAAATTAAACATAAACACCGTCATTTTACGTGATTCCAAATTAATAACTTAAGTGTTATCACCTATCGTTAAACATTTATAATTGTCGTTTAAAATCATGATTAATTATTAATGGATGAACCTGGTTAATCATTAATTAATGAACATGATTAATATTTAATTATTTATTAATTAATGACCTTGATTAAGCAATAATTAATGAGCTTGATCAATTCTTTCTTATTGCTTAACGAACATGATTAATTGTTAATTGTTAGTTGATAATTACTGAACATAATGAATCAGTAGTTGTTAGTTGATGAACAAAATTAACAAAACCTTTGCATGATCATATCATCTTCATTCATGCATACATGGTTGTGATTCGCGACGTATTGTTGGTCGACCTAGGTTCCGGCGTGATCGAAGTTCCGTCCGAGGTCGAGAAAGGAGACGGAAGCTTCGAAGTCGACCAGACACATCGAGGAAGCTAACCCCGACTCGAATCAAGGCAAGCCCGGTGCATCCCACCTATGTTTTAAAGTCTTTTCTTTTATCACGAGTAATTGTGTCGTGATTGTGCATTAGGTTTCGGGAATTGCTTGACACCCTAGATGCATGAGTAGAATTCCTATGTTACCTGTTTATCCATGATTGGTTTTGTGTCTCGATAGATGCTACGCTTAATTCACGGGGCTACGGTAGAAGTCGAGTGGTGCTTGAGCACACTCGCGAGCTGAGTATCGGTCCGATCTTAAAGCATGGAGGCTTTAAGTTGTTTGTTATCGTTCAAGTTGAAGTTAAAGATGAAGATGAAAATGAAATGGAGACCGGACGGGCCCTGTAGGAGAAAGGGCAAAGACGAGGTCTTGCAAGGTGGTAGCCCCGTCCGTGTCGGTCAAGGACCGTACCGTTGTTGGCCCTGTCGAGCAAGTATTTGAACGTACCGATTTACATACCGGTGTTTATGGGGCCAGGAAGCCGATGTAACCTAATTGCCACAGCGGTTGGACGTAGCCCATCCCCTAATTGGTCGGAGAATGAGGTGAGGCCTCATGTCTCAAAGGGAGAGGAATGGGTGGTCGCTCACGGATAACGTCGAGGACGGGTATCGCGTGGGGTCCCCGGGTTCTCGGGCGGATGGGAGACTAACCCGGCCACCGCCAGGAATTAGCGTGAAAGGTTGTCGTATGCGACCAATGGGGTGCGTATACGCCGTGTAAACGGGTTTTCCCAGCTGGTGAAATCGATTCGAATCGCTGTCCCTCGCAGTAATGAGTACTGCTTGTTCACCGTGTCACATCGTAGTTAATCAAGTGAAAGATGAAGGAAGATGGATGAAAGGATTGTTGTTTGGAATTAATCTTTTCCTGCAAACTTGATTGCAATAGTGATAGTCTGCAAACCTAGAGGTTAATGAACTTAACGTGAGCTAAAATACTCGAAAGTAAGGACTCAACCGTTAATGCTGTTTTCGCAAAGGAGTAAACCCCACGACCAGAAAGCCTTTGCATACTAGGCGTCGGCCTTAGCGTGCCATGTTGACGGGTCGGTCTTGCTGAGTATTAGAATACTCAAGGTTTGTTCGTTATGTTTTTCAGGAATCGAGTCGTATTTCCTCGGCTTGTACGGTAGTCCTGGAAGTGGAGTGTCCCAAGTGTGGTTCCCACCAATGGGAACGGTTTCCGACGTCGTGAAAAGAAAGGACCGTGATGTACGAAGGGCTCGGTGCATCACGTTGACCGTCTACTAGTGTTTTGTTGTATAAAGTACAAGTTTCCGCTGTAATACTCGCAGGTTGTTAAACTTCAATAAGATTTATTATTCCGCTGCATCAATGTTTGTATTTCGAAAATCTGGTTGTATTATACCATGATGTATATATTCCGCTTGTATGAGATGATACACTCGTTGTAACTCGCTTCGTCGAGTGTCCCTCTGTTCCGATTCCTGGGTGTCCCGGAAGGGATGTCACACACCTTCTCATGGACCTTGTACTCCCCGACGGGCGGTTGGGCTGCACGGTGACCACGGTATACGATGCGACCCACCTGCCATCTATGTAATCGAGGTGGGGGCAAACCGATTGCGAGGGGGAGGGGGGGGAAGGTAAGCACCTCACACGTGATTAGGAACACGACGGTGACTACGGTGGCAGAAGGCGCAGGATCCGCCACGACGATGCTAGACCACCGGACGTTGTGGTCGAGTGCCTCCATGATGTCGTGGCGGATGAATCTCGGCGGCGGCGTGGATCTCCGTGGGGGCCGGGGCCGGATGTGGGATGGGGTGAAGGTCTCTTCGAGGATCGTGCCTCGCTCATCCTCGAGAAGATGGGGGTAGGCTACGGTGTAGCAGGGAATGGAGTGGCGGCGGCCGACGGGGACAAATTCGATGATGGTTCCCTTGTATCAAGATCCGTGGTAGCCGTTGCCGTCAATGCGGACCTTTAGCTCTCCATCGGGAAATAGGGAGGGCTGCGGCGCGATCGGTTGTAGGGGACGCCTGGAGGTGGAGAGGGAGCGATGGGGGCGTGTGCCATCCGGGGCTTGTTCCTCGGTGTCCTGGTCCAGCCAAGCTCTGCCACGGTAGCGCCGATCCGTGAGTGCCGGTGAACGGCTAGTGGCCATGGGGATTGGCAGGTTTGGCGGCTAGGGTTTTGGGGAAAGAAAATCGCACGAGAAATGAGTGACGAGTATGGGTCCGGTGTGGCCGGGCAAGGCTAATAAGTGACGCGCGAGCAGTGTGCTCTGCTAGCAAACTTTTTATTTGTGGAAAGTTTTGCACCGACAACTTTTCATTTTAGGAAATTTTGTTGTAAACCTTTGGCTCCGAAGTTTTTTTTGGGAAGTTTCTCCGAAGTTTTCGTAGCTAAAATTTGGAAACAAACTTTAAGGTAAACTTTTTGTTTTAGGAAAGTTTGTTGCAAAACCTTGGAAACAAAAGTTTTAGACGAAAGTTTGAACAGAACTTTTGGATTTGTGAGGAAGGGTGCACGTGCACGAGTGGTGAATAGGATTCTCGGGAGTGGCTCTACTGGATTGAAGGCACTCGGTTTGCTTTAACGCGACGAAAGCCAATAATTTAACATGACATGAGCTCATGATTGGTGCATGTCTGAAAGCTAAATTGAAATTGCAAAAGATGAAATATTTGTTATATTCTACTCCCTCTGTTTCAGTTTAATTATCATTCTAGAGGTGTTTGTGAGTGTTCAAATTCATATAATGTTCAATGAATCTGGACTAACAACATGTCCAGATTCGGAGAATGTTCAATGAATTTGGTAGAAAGCTAGAATGAAAGATATTTTGGGACGAGAGGAGTAATTCTCATCTAGATTATAGTACTCCATCCGATACATAACGTCGTCCAGATCATGAAACGATGCCGGTCGAAGCAACCTCGTCTATACATCGCATCCCTGCCTGCCCACCACGTGCTCGCGATCGAGCTCCTAGCTACAGCAGACATCGTCAAGCTCATGGCGATCGTACTTCACTTCTCAACTTGGGCTACCTTCCAATACCTGTGTCAGAATTTAATCATGCAACTATTAGATCTTAAGCAATGTCAGATTCAGAGAGGAGACCATCAACTATTTGCCCTTAGATATTTAAGCATTGGAATAGTATGCATTGCTCTTGATTTTGTTGTTGATGTTGGTTAGTGTACCGAGTGTGACTTCAATGCAAGATTGTGGGGAGCATACTCCCGAAGAATCAATTTGGATTTTGTCATTGATCACAATTAAATCAATGCAAAGAAAGAACAGGCATGTGGGGAGGAGATTCCAAAAGAATCCATTTGGATTTGGTCATTTATCACAATTAAATCAATGCAAAGCAAGAACTTGACAATCTGAATAACCTAAGAGGGCTTACACAACAATCATTTCAGGGAACATGAAACTGCATGACAGTGTGATTTATTAAATATGTTCATCGACTAACAATTAAGGATTAATTATGTTCAATAATTAACAATCAACAATTAACAATTAATAATTCATCATGTTTATTAATTAGCAATTTATAATTAATTCTGTTCATCAATTCCTAATTAACAATTGATCATGCTCATTAATTAATACTTAATCATGGTCATTAATTAATAATTAATCATGTTCATTAATTACTAATTAATTAGGTTCATTAATTAATAATTAATCCTGCTTATTAATCAATAATTAATAATTACTTAATGACATGTGATAATGCATAAGATAATAAATTGTAATCACATAAAATGATAATATTTAAGTTTAATTTTGAAAAATAAATTACATAATTTCTTTCATATGCAGTATCTCCTTCATTTAATTAAATTACTTTCTTAAATTAATTACTTAATTAGCATAAAATAATAGCTTCTATTAAGTAAAGAAAGTAATTAATTAACATCAATGAAATAAAAATACTCAAAATAGATATTTTATTTCATAAACAGGTAGATCTTATTTTTCTTAATCTAACAAAATTAGTTTCACATTTTTCCGATTTTTATTGAAATTTCTATGAATTTTCGAAAATTGAAACAAGTGTTACAGTGCCACACGTGAGGCCACGGGGTTGGGCCACACAGGATCCCGCATAGCCACATGCGATCCGGCGCGTGTGGCCCGCGATGTGGTGCCACCGCGGCGACCGAGGAACGGCGGCGCTGCCACCGACGATGGTCGGAGTTGGCTTGCGGTGCTCCAAAGCTCGCCGCGGGACCTCCTACACACTCTACGCGACTCGGCGGACTCGGTGGAGAAGACGAGCTCGCATGAGCTCGACCAGGAGCATGCCGGCGGTGAGGTGCGGCTCGGGTAAAGGCTCCGGCACGGCCAAGGCTCGCCGTGGTTGCCCAAAAATTGGGAAAAAAGTGCAGAGAGCTCCTACGGTACATGCGCAAGCTCGACACGGGGTCCTAGAAGCATGAGCATGGCCGAAAAGTGGTGCTCACCGTGGGAGTTACCGCGGCGGTGAACGGAGCTCGGGCGAACAGCGATTTCACGGCTCCTTGTGGGGCAAATTCGATGATGAGCGACTAGGAACATGGAGCAATGAGTTGCGCATCAACAAGGACAAGAAAATGGATGAACGGCTCATCACCGGGTGCGAATTTGAAGGCGCGGCGGATGAACGACGGTAATGGCCCGATAAGGAAGACGGCCACGCCTCGACGGAGCGGAGCTCCTCAAGTTGATTGAAGGGCTTGGGGAGCTTCGCAAGGTCTCTACGGAGCTCCCGGCGGCGGTGGTTCGGACGGAGGGTGGCCGGAGCGGCCGGCGCCGGTGAAGACAGAGAGGGCGCAGCTATGGCGCCGACGGGAAAGAAGAAATGAGAGAGGGAGAGAAGGATAGGGCCGGGAAGGGGTTCTTATCCCGGCCGGAGGCGGTAACGGCAAGCATCCGCGTGGCTGCAGCGTGGCAGCGCGGCCGGAAGGCGGCACGGCCGCGGCGGCGCTGAGCGCGGAGAGAGAGAGAGAGGAAGAAGAGAGAGGTCGGCGCCGGCCGGGCTCGCGCATTTTGCAAAAACACCCCTCGACTTTCGGCTAATTAAAAAGTAACCTTCCCGAGTTCAGAAAATTCCCCAAAAATTCAGGGTTGCAAATAAAATTATTTCAAACCTTTTTCCTATTAAGTCCAAGTTAAAATTCCAAATAGTTTACGGATTAAAAATTCATGCTTAAATTCAAAAGAAAGGCTTTAATTATTTCTTGTAACTATTTTTACACAGCAAAATAAATTCAGAGAACTTTCATAAATCTTTTATTGTTATGTTTTATCCGTAGAAAATGTTAAACCCATTATTTGCTTTTATTTAATTCCTTTTTAAGAATTTAATTTTAACTTAGGTTAATTTAGTATTTCATGTGCATTTCTTAACACAAAATTAATACTTTCATAAATGCAACATGATGACATGCTTATGAATGACATGAAATGCATTTTATTTCGAGAGTTGTTACACTCCGCCGTACTGGTCCCCCTCCATTGCTCGCTCCCCGACAACCGCTCGAATAGAGCCCCATTGGAGGCGAGCTCTTGTCCAACACGATGCTTTCGTGCTCCCCGCCACTCAACACCTATAAAAGGGACGCGCCTCGCTCTCCTCTTCGCACCGGTGCGAGCACCCCTCCTCTCCCCCACCGAGCTGCTCACGGTTCGAGTTTTCCCTAATTTTCTCCCGAGCTCCATGGACATGGCCGTTCCTCCAAAATACTTCACATCCGAGCCACCTCCCCTCATCCTTCTAGTCCGGAGGGTGCGCGTCGAGCTCCTACACCCATTCCCCCACTCCTCGGCCTTCCTCCCCCTCTCCCCGGGTGCGCCCCAAGCTCTAGAGAGCTTCCATGGCGTTCGACTAGAGGAAGAAGAAGAAGTACACGATAGTTTTGCACTTTTGCACTTAGGGCCCTCCACATCCACAAAATCATGTCTCTCAACCCCGTGGTCCACCATACACCACCCACATAGACCCAGTCCACACGCCCATGGACTCGGTCGATGAATTTTCAGAATAAAAATAATTTCGAAAATTCCAGAAAATCCCAAGCCCATGCATTTTTGCACTTAAGCCCCCGACCTTCCTCTATATTATGTTTAGGTCCCTAGGTTTTTACGGAAAGACCCCCCCAAACTTTCTAGAAATTATCTTCCAGGTCCTTGTCATTTTACAAATAGGTCCCTCAGAACTTATATGTAATTACAAACAGGTCCCTATGACCATAAAAGTATCACATAAAGGTCCCTAGAACTTTCGGACTTCATATCTTTTGATTCGGACCTCCGATTCGAGTGATTCTTGCGCTCGCACGATCGTCCCAACATGAGGAATGTTTTGTCAGCCACCATAATCTCATCCCATCATAATAATTCCCCTCCTTGCTCCCTTTAATCTCCTATCTCCACCGTCCGAACTCTGTTTTCACCGATTCTTCCGCCGTTAAACTACCGAATCCCGACATATCCGGACGAAACCCCCATAATCCAGATCTTGGCCTCCTAAACTCCAACCTATCACCTGTCGACCATAGGTATACAATAAACCTTTTGATCTAAATGGAGTTTTAATTGGAGCTTGATTGTTTTCTTAATTATTTATTTTCCTTTCGCATTAGCTTCATGTATTATAGAGACGGAGAATCCGAAGGACCCCAAGCTAGAGACGACGCCCGACGGCCCAAGTCCGAAGACGGACTCCAACGCCAAGCCAAGTAATGATGTGAGGCACAACTACTAAGGATTTAGCGTTGCCGGGCAAGCTGTAACTATCCCTTGATCATATTTATCCTACGAAAAATAGTATTATTGAAGGCCCGATGCGAGTTGGGTTTAGCGTGGAGGTAGCGCTAAAGACCCTCGATACACGTTTCCCACACTAACGCCGAGTTTCAACTTTGAGTAGGCCGCACAGAGTCGATGAACGGCGCGAGGCACCCGAAACGAAGGAGGTTCCCCGAGGCGAAGCAAGCGGGAGCTCGAGGATGGAGCCAAGCCCCGAGCGCGAAGGCACGCATCTCGCGGAGCCACCATCCGGTGAGGCGAAGCGGCGCAGGAGTGGAGGTCCGGAGCGAAGCAAAGCGAAGGGCCGGAGTGCGTCACGACTAAGCAGCCAGCTAAGCCGCAAGCAACACGGTTTCAACCGGCTTTCCCGGAATGCCCCTAAGAGTTACCGCCTCGTAGTAGAGTTGGGTGGTTTGTCCAAGGGTCGAATGGTCCTGTAAAATGTGGCTCCCTGGACTACAAAGGGAGCCCAAGGGTCACCTGTAAACACACATGTAATCAGCAAGTCGACTTCGCTTATACTAAGATTTGTTATCTTGCGCCTGTGTTCTTTTATACTCCGCAATTTCCATTTCTCATGTTCGGTGTGTTAAGTGAGCACAACCCTCGCTGCTTAGCACACCAACAAGTATAGAACCAAATTAGAGCCTACTCTATCTTGCATGCTTTCTTGAGTGTCATTGTTTGCTTTGCATGAAATATCACCTAATTGCTTACTCGTAATTCCGTTGTCGTTACCAAAACCCCGCCTTGCTGCCTTACCCCGCCATCTCATAAACTCTACTTATACCGAGATTAGATTCCCAATGTACGGAATATAGCTATGCTTAGAAGCGCTTAGGAACTTTGCGGTGATACTCATCGCCACACTATACCATATATATATTTTGTGAAAATGTGTTAAAATACGTTTGGTCGTGTGTGTTGATGGGTGGGTGATTAGACCAACCGTGTTAAGGTGAAGTTGGGTGGGAAAATGTTACTGGCCATGGGTGAAACTCGTAGTACTGGTGTAGAGTACTTGATGTTTAGGTGATGTCCATTTGCGATGGACGAGTGTTTGCCCTGCCATATGAGGACCGGTTCTTCGGACCCCAAATTGGTGATTTAGTGTACAACCACGGAACCTGTTATGGGCAGGACTGTGCACCAAACCTTGGGTTACGCAGCAAGATGTTCCACCGGGTGCAGTAGATGACGAGAGGTCCGGGGATCGTTTATTTGGTGAAGTCCGGAACTTGGCACATATATGGTGGACGGTGTGCTTCGTCATATCCGTCGGATCCTCGGGCATTCGGGGTGGACTTGTGAGCGTGCCTAGGTGCGGTGACAGCGTTATGTGTTTACTTGAAAAAAGTGCATAGCTTGTGGGTAAAGTGTAGCAACCTTTGTAGAGTGTATAGAACTATCCGAATGTCCGTTGTCACGGTATATTAACACACCAAATCTTGACCTCTCGTTAATTAGCTACGGATATGAAATCCTTGATGTCCGTGAGTGGGCAGCCTTGCGCTGTGTGTTTTGGAAAGGTGTTCGGTGTGGATATTAGAGATCCATCCCTATTGAAACTTTAGGAACTAGCGAGAAGGGATTTATACTCTCCCGAGGGCCTACCAGCTAAAATATTGACAGGTCCCTCTTTCCTTGATATCTATTCTTAGTGAGCCCCGCATTGCTTAGCTGCTAGCGCAAATACCAAACCCTTGCCTATAACCTTGCTACAACCTCCATGCATAATTATACCCTTTGAGTAGTGTTAGGGCTTGCTGAGTACCTTATGTACTCACGGTTTGTTCATTGTGGTTTTTAGTGAATAAACTCCAGAAGAGATAGAGACGGTCAAGTTTCGTCGTATGCTCAAGTTGCATGTGGATTATTGAAGTGATAAGCTTTCGTGCCCTTTTCTACTGTATACTCTGGATTGTCACTTAACGTTGTTTGGTAAGTTCTTCGTATTTACTCATATTTTACTACTCGTATTGATTTGAGACTATCTATTTGTGCGTACCAACTAGTGATCCATGGATTGGTACATGATGCACAGTACCCCTCCCGGGGAGGGGTGTCACATGTATCAAATGGAGTACTATAATCTAGATGGGAATTACTCCCTCTGTCCTAAAATATTTATCATTCTAGCTTTCTACCAAATTCATTGAACATTCTCCGAATCTGGACACATCGTTAGTCCAGATTCATTAAACATTATATGAATCTGAACACTCACAAACACCTCTAGAACGATAAATAAACTGGAACAGGGGAGTGGAATATAACATATATTTCATCTTTTGCAATTTCGATTCAGCTTTCGGACACGTGCCAATCATGAGCTCATGTCGTGTTAAATTATTAGCTTTCATGGCGTTAAAGCCAACCGAGTGCCTTCATTCAAGCAGGCACCCCTCCTCACAAATCCGAAACTTCTGCCCAAACTTTCATCTAAAACTTTTGTTTCCAAAGTTTTGCAACAAACTTCCCTAAAATGAAAAGTTTTCTTAAAAGTTTGTTTCCAAATTTTAGATACGAAACTTTCGGAGAAACTCTCTTCAAATTTTGTTGTAAAACTTCCCGAAAAGACTTTGGAGCCAAAGTTTTGCAACAAACTTTCCTAAAATGAAAAGTTGCTGGTGCAAAACTTTCCAGAAATAAAAAGTTTGCTAGCAGGGCTACCTGCTCACGCGTTGCTTATTAGCCTTCCCGGCCACACCGGACCCATATTCCGTCACTCATTTCTCGTGTGATTTTCTTTCCCCAAAACCCTAGCCGCCAAACCTCCCAATCACCCATGACCGCCGGCCGTTCACCGATGGTCACGGGTCGGCGCCACCGTGGCAGGCGTGGATTGACCAAGACACCGAGGAACAAGCCGCAGACGGCACGCGCCCCCTCTGCTCCATCGCCACCGCCGAGCGTCCCCTGCAACCAACCGTCGCCGCCGCCACCCTCCCCGTTTCTCGATGGAGAGGTGGAGGTCCGCATTGACGGCAACGGCTACCACGGATCCTGGTATGAGGGAACCGTCATCGAATTTGTCCCCGCTGGCCGCCGCCGCTCTATTCCCTGCTACACCGTAGCCTACTCCCATCTTCTCGAAGATGAGGGAGGCACGACCCTCGAAGAGACCTTCACCCCATCCCACATCCGGCCCCGACCCCTCGGAGATCCTCGCCGCTGCTGAGATTCGCCCCCACGACATCGTGGAGGCATTCGACCATAACGGCTGGTGGTCCGGCATCGTCGTGGCGGATCCTGCCCCTTCTGCCACCGCCGTCACTGTCGCGTTCCCGATCACGCGCGAGGTGATTACCTTCCCCCGCAATCAGTCCGCCCCCGCCTTGATTACGTAGATGGCAGGTGGGTCGCATCGCAGACCATGGTCGCCGTGCAGCCCAAGCGCCCTGTCGGGAGTACAAGGTCCATGAGAAGGTGGAGGTTGTGCGGGAGCACGAGCTGTATCGTGGCAGCTCCTGGTTCCCGGCGACAGTGGAGAAGGTGATTGATCCTCTTAGCTATATTGTGAAGTTCACCAATTTGGAGGAGAGGGACTCTGGGAAAAGGCAACAGAGTATCTGCTCTGGAAGTTCATCAGGCCTGCAGTGGACCACTCTCCATCAGAGAGTGAGTTCCGTCTCAGACCCGGTGCTGCAGTCGAGGCATACTGTGACTGATCGTGGTCGTCCGGAGTCGTTCACAGAGTTGTCGGGAAGGGTGAGTATGAGGTTTGTGTGAATGGCAAGGCGCGGCACCTGATGATAAGATTTTCAGAGCTGCTCAAGCCACACTATAACTGGGATGGTAGTGGTTGGAAGATTGTGAGTACTCCTAAGGTAAGGCAATACAACAATTCCATCTCAAAGCTGTGATTACATGCTTGAAATCAAGAAGTCCTGCTCAGTCTAGCCATTGCTTCTGCGACTAAGAACTGTATTTATATAATATGGACTAATTATGTTTGTGTTCTCCATGTCTGCATTACATTGGAACTCTTGTTTCGAGGCAACAATAATTGAGTTAGGCTTTAAGTTAGTTTCTATAATTTTTAAATTCTAATAAGTCTTAGTCTTTGATTGGGTTTATCTAAACCTTGTTTTGACATTTCCATTACAATTATAAGGAAATACAATACAACAGGTTTTGTTGCTATATTATCTAAACAGCACATGTAATGAGGTTTTTGCACTGGCTTTTGGGGTTATAAATATCTGGGGTGCATAGTGTGTGTTGTTTCATGTTATTATCCCATTTTTCTTATTGATATAATGAACTGCACCCTTCCATCATCCACTCTATTGTTTGAATAATCTGTTTTGATACTTCATAACTTTTGCAGCGTCATGCTAAATTGAGGTTGCAGTCTAGATCTAGAAAATGCCAAAACTCAAATGTTATGGTCGTACCCAGTGATGATGAACATCACCATCGTCCTGGAGATGCATGCATTAAAAAGTCAAAGGATGGACTACCACAGCAGGAAGTCACATTTAATGAAGATTGTTACAATTCATTAGTTTGTGGTATGGACACTGCTTTATCTACACAGTGCATTTTACCTCCAAGAAACAACTCTCCAAATTATTGTTCTACCTTATCAGGTAAGAATGGTCTTCATATGTAGATTCACATGAGACAGTGAGTACTTGTCTAGTGCCAATGAACTAACTTTGTGGTTTCCCAGAAGATTCAGCACCTTCAGAAAAATCAATACAAGATGTTTGTGAGACGGCTAGTAATCATGAAATCTTATCTAATGTTGCGTGCTCTGAGAACAAAAGAGTGGAAACACATGGGGATGTCCCTGATAATGTTAGTCCCATTCATTATGTTCTGAAATTGAAGTAATATTACATTCTGGACATTCACCGTGTGCCCTTTTTTTTATTTCCACAGCTGCAACTTCAGTTGAATGAAAACAATAATATTATGGATAATAGTGCTTCGAGTGTCTCTTTGGAATGCCAAACAATTTCAACACAAAGTACACAGGTAAATGCTTCTAATATAGCTATTTATGTGATTTCTCATTTCTAAACATCTAAATGCTACATTCATATTCATCATGTGAATGTTTTGGATCTGTTTGTCAATCTTTGTGAAGGTGTTAACGGGGACTAACAGTTGTTCAAATATGAAGACGTACGCTTCTAGGAAATGTAAGTAGTTTGTATAACACCAATTAATCAAAGGGACTGGTTTATCAAAATTAAGTATGTGTTGTACAATCTGCAGCATCTAAAAATACACACTATTATAAAAGAAAACGTCGTCCAGAGAGCTCTATGGACAATAAAGCAGAAGGGCCGCTAAAACCATCTTCAGCGGTAAGAATATTTTTGTTCGACCTGATATTTATATTAGCTCTTATCTTGTCACCTTTGTTGTCCGTTGCACATACAGTTGGAGCTCACAGAGTCTCAAACTGAACAACAGCTTCACAAAACATTGGAAGATTCATTGAACGTAAAGAAAGCAGCAAATGAGGAACTCTTATCACGAGTACCTCCATGCTATGAATCAGTATACAATAGAGAAGGTATCAACTGTGGGAACTTTATTATGCATGATGGAAATCTACATCAGCTAAATAACGGATTTCTTTGGGCAGGTATTGACATGCATGATAATGAGTTAGAAGCAGAGCCAATTTCTATGGTCATGAGCACCAGTCAAGCAGACAAAACACTGGAAGATGCATTGAACATAGACAAAGTAGCAAATGAGGAACTCTTAGCACGGGTACCTCCGTGCTCTAAATCAGTATATAATACAAAAGGCATGAACTGTGGGAACTTTATTATGCATGGTGGAAATCTGCATCACTAAATAATGATGCACATATTACTGTTGTAGACTTTTAATGAATGGATTTCTGTGGGCAGGTATTGACATACTTGATAATCTATTGGAAGCAGATCCAATTGCTATGGTCATGAGCACCTGTCAAGCACACAAAACATTGGAAGATGCATTGAACGTAAACAAAGCAACAAACGAGGAACTCTTATCACGGGTACCTCCGTGCTCGGAATCGGTATACAATAGAGAAGGTATCAACTGTGGGAACTTTATTATGCATGGTGGAAATATACATCATGCTAAATAATGGTGCATGCATTACTGCTGTAGACTTTTAATGGACGGATTTGTGTGGCAGGTCTTGACATACATGATAATATGTTGGAAGCAGAGCCAATTGCTATGGTCATGAGCACCAGTCAAGCAGACAAAAATCAAAGCAATCTCATGGAAACATCTATGCAAACTCTTGAAGGCCTTCAACAGGATTGGGAGAATGTGGAGGATAGATCAATCCAAGTGCCCATACAGAATGTTAGGAATTCAGAGTCCACAACTAGTGACATCCTATCAAGTTCAGTTGGTGGGAGCTACACCCTTTCACAGTTGGCTTCCTGTGAAAATACTGAGAATGAGGTTCCGTTTGTCAAGAGTTCACATTGGTGGACAATAATTGAGGCAATGGATGTATTCAAGGAACTAACACAGAGACCACATTTCCTTCCACTTCGGGAATATGATTCTGGGCTTCGTGAAGGAATGGCTTTAGGTCTGATGTTCTCGTTTGAGAAATTAGTCAACAATGTACGGAAATCAAGCTTAGGAGATACAATGGCATCATTTGAAGAGAATATGAAGACACTTGATCACTTAGAAAAAAATGGATTTAGTGCTCCATCTTTACGGAGTTACCTGCAGAAATTGTTCCACATCAAATCTGCTTATGTTGAAAATCTCAAAGAGAAAGAGGACTTGAAAGCACATATACTTGAGAAGACCAATTCCTTGTCTCATATTCATTTATTGATTGATGAAAATGAGAAAGCTATCGAAGAACTTCGTCGCGTAGGGCAGAAAATTGCACAGCAGGAAGAGCATGAAGATGAAGAACTCTCAAAATTGAAAACAGCTGACAGCCACATAGAGGAGGTATGTGGTGATGCTGAACGAGAGTTTCAGAGAGTCTTGACCGAGCTCCAGCAGAAGACTTTGACTTGATATATGTTCTAGTGGGAGATCCTATCGATTGATGTTCCAACGTTCCAAGGTTGTAGTAAGATCATGCAATTGTAGTTGCTACTTTTCATCAACATGCTAGGGTGATTAACCATCTTTTATGTATCTAATATGGACACATGCTAAGGACTTATTGAGCTTTATGCTATTTAGAAAATCCATATTTCCATATCTATATCTATGGTGCTTAATTATTATCTAATCTCTGGTAGAGAGGTGGTGGATCTGTGTGCAACCCATTCTCTATAATTTTGTAGGCATTGAGCCGTATCTTTTTGGAAGGTTACAGTGGGCATAGCTGTGGTGAGCCTTGAAAAACTTTTACAGTGGGCATTAGTAGTTGATTTGACATTTTGCAGATAGGGTGTTGACTTATGTTACCTAAATTCCTTTTATAAAAGTTTGTGTAATCTGACTGAATTGTCATGATGGTCCTATATCAATTTATTTATGAAATTCATTTGTTACCAGTGATTACTATGTCTATATTACTGAAACATTCTTAGATAACTGTATCAACTACCACATACTTCATCATCAAATTTAAAACTCGTTCGTAAGTAGTCACTATTAGGACACCAAGAGAAAACAATCGTAGTCTTACGTCTCAACTTACTCTTGCATTCGCCGTTGCGTTCTCCTAAGCGCCCACGCCGCATCAATTTGGTATCGGACTCCTCCCTCGCATCGACAACCATGTCCGGCGATGGGAAAGATTCTGGGACCGATACAGCCAAGTTAGATCAGATCATCGCCCAGCTAACCACCCCGACCACCTGGCTTGACCGGCATGATGCACGCGCACGGAGAAATTCCAGGCCGGCGAGGACCTATCTCCGCCACCTCCCGATCCCGATCGCTCGAACACGAGCGGCGGCGAGGACTTCCGTCGGGAGCGCAACAAAGGCGGCGATGACTTCCACCGTGACTCCGCGCGTCTACCTAAGATCAACTTTCCACGCTTCGACGGTTCGACCGACCCGCTGCCATGGCTCAATCAATGCGAGTCATACTTCCGCGGCATGCGCACCATGGCGGAGGAGAAGGTGTGGATCACGTCCGTGCACTTGGACGGTACCGCGGCGGAATGGTTCTACGCCTTGGAGCGGGACAACGGCACCATGACTTGGCCCCGCTTTGTCAACTTCATCAACCCCATGGCGGAACTCAAGGAACTGTCCCGTACATCTACGGTCGAAGAATACCAGCGCCGGTTCAGCCTGTTGATCTGCGCTGTGAGGACTTGACGCCACGCCAACAGGTCCTCATGTTCACGGCGGGGCTCGGCGAGCCCTCGCATACGATGCCATGCTCCGGGCGCCCACCAACCTGCAGACGGCCATAAGTCCGGCCGGGACATATGACCGCTGAAACATGGCAGCCAACATCGCCGGCAGCACGGCCTCTATCGCAAAGGTCGCCGCCCTCGGCCGGCTCGACAGATTGTGCTGGCACCCGCCACTCCGGTGGGCGCGTCGTCGGCACCACCGGCGCCGCCTTCCAAACAACGTTGTCGACGGCTATCGACGGAAGAGCTGGCGGCCAAATAGGCCAATGGTGAGTGCTATCACTGCACCGAGAAGTATGTCGTCGGCCACCGTTGTGCGGACAAAGGGGTGTATGTCATTGAGCTCGCGGATGACGAAGATGAGGATGAAATTTTGGATGAGCTGGGAACTCGCTACATGCCTTAACCGGCATCGACGTCGCCGATACGATGAAGCTGCAGATTGTCATCGCCGGCGTCTCTCTCACGGCGTTGGTCGACACGGGTTCCATGCACACCTTCATTCGGGACAATGTCGCTCAACAGCTCGGGCTAACCGTCACTCCACGCGCGGGCCTCTCCGTCAAGGTGGCCAACGGCGACCGCGTGCCCAGCAGCGGGCGTCTCGCGTCGACACGGCCGTCCGCATCGACGGCGAGGACTTCCGCATCAATAGCTACACCCTGCCACCGGGAGGCCTCGACGTGGTCCTGGGAGTGCACCGGCTGCACACTCTCGGCCCATCCTATGGAACTTCGAGGCGCTCACCATGGCGTTCGGCGCCATGGCCGCACCGTGCGCCGGACCGGCGTTGGGGGTGCCTCACTGCGGTGCGCCTCCATCTCCACCACACGCGTCCTCTTGGAGGCCTTGCTCTCATCCTTCACCGAACATCTTTGAGAAACCACGCGGCCTGCCGCCGCCACGACGTCACGACCACCACATCCGCTCTGCACCCCGACGCCGCTAGGTGGCGGTACGCCCATACCGCTACCCTCGGCTGCTGAAAGACGAGATCGAGAAGCAATGCGCCGATATGTTGGCCTAAGGCATCATCCGCACAAGCACCTCGGCTTTCTCCTCGCTGGTGCTTCGGTCAAGAAGGCCGACGGGACGTGGTGGTTCTGCGTTGACTATCGCGAGCTGAACATGATCACGATGAAGGATAAATTTCCAATACCCGTGGTCGACGAGCTACTGGATGAGCTGCGGGGCACGTGTTTCTTCACCAAGCTGGATCTCCGGAGCGGGTACCATCAGGTGCGCATGCATCCGGAGGACATTGCCAAGACGGCATTTCGGACACACCGAGACCTCTTCGAGTTCTTGGTAGTGCCGTTCGGTCTTACCAACGCACCATCGACGTTCCAAGCTATGATAAATGAGATCCTTCATCCCTTCATTCGGAAGTTTGTTCTTGTTTTTTTATGACATTTTGGTATTTAGTCGGGCAGAGCACCTCCAGCATGTGAAGGAAGTGTTCGCGGTCCTCCGCGAGCACAAATTGGCATTAAAGCAATCAAGTGCTCGTTCGGAGAGGAATCGGTCGCCTACCTTGGCTACGTCATATCGGCCAAGGGAGTCACCATGGATCAGTCCAAGGTGGCGGCTGTGGAAGCTTGGCCACGACCCCGCATGGTGCGCGGCTTGCGCGGGTTCCTGGGACTCACAAACTACTACCGGAAGTTCGTCGCGGGGTACGGCACGGTGGCGGCGCCTCCGACCGTGCTACTTAAAAAGGAGGCCTTCTCCTGGACGACGGCTGCGGATGAGGCATTCATTTCCCTCAAGCGGCGCTGGTCACGGCGCCCCTTCTACGGATGTCGGACTTCGACCAGCGCTTCATCGGCGATCGCAACGCGTCGGGGTCTAGGTTCGATGCTGTGCTTCACCAGGGCGACGACCCCATTTCTTTATACAGCCACGCCGTAGCTCCACACCATGCCAAGCTGCCGACCTACGAGAGGGAGCTCATCCGGTTGGTCAAGGCCGTCCGGAATTGGAGGCCGTATTGGTGGGGCGGCCGTTCACGGTTCGTACTCGACCACTATAGTCCGAAGTTTATCCTCGACCAGCGCCGACAACCATTCCACGAGCACGCTTGGGTGAGCAAACTATTTGGCTATGACTTATCCGTGGAATACAGGCCGGGCAAGTTCAATGTCGTGGCTGATGCTTTGTCACGCCGGGATGAGGAGACACCGCTGCGTGCGCCCTGTCAGCCCCGAAGTTTCCATTGTTCGATGTTCTGCGCGAGGAGTTGCTCCAGGACGCCCGGGCCAAGGAGGTGCGCACCAAGCTGCTGGCGGGCACTGCAGCGGAGGGCTGGTCATAGATGGATGGACCGCTTCCGTACAAGGGCAAGGTGTTCACTCCGGATGCTTCACCATTTTGGCCACAACTCTTGGCCGAGGCGTCGTGGGCTGAGTACTATTTTAACACCTCCTACCGGACAACGTTACGGTCGACGCCGTTCCGAGTTGTCTACGGTCGAGATCCATCAACCATACTGTCCTACCAGCGCGGGGTGGCGCGAGTGGCGGCCGTGGACCGCCAGCTAGAGTCCCGGGATGCATTTCTAGCCGAGATTCGAGAAAGGCTTGTTCAAGCGCAGTTGACCATGAAGCGATATCAAGATCGGTCACGGCGGGAGGTTCGGTTCAATGTGGGTGACTGGGTTTGGGTCAGAGCTACAGCAGCGTTCTGCATTGAGCATCAAGCCGGTGGCCGCGTCTAAATTGGCTCCTCGTTTTTATGGTCCTTTCGAGGTTCCGGAGCGCATTGGCGGTGTGGTCCTTTCGAGCCTTTCGAGGTTTTTATACCGGGTGCAGCTTCCTCCAAAGGCTCGCATTCATGATGTGTTCCATGTTTCGCTCCTCAAAAAGTTTAAAGGCACTCCTCCAGTGGACGTGGTGCCTCTGCCGGAGATCTTGCATGGTCGGGTAGTACCAAGCACCGGACGTAGTGCTAAAGGCTCGTATGAATCGAGGTGTCCGGGAATTGTTGGTGCAATGGGTTGGCCGTTCTGCTGCGGATGCTTCATGGGAGCAATTGGAAGACTTCAAGAACACTTATCCAGCAGTACAGCTCGTGGACGAGCTGTTTCTTGGGAAGGAGGGAAATGTTGTGGACTCATTTGTGGGTCGAAGTATTTTAGGTGCCGTCTCCGCAAATAGAAAGGAGCACCGGCCAATCAAAGTGGCTAGGCTCGAGTTTGTTAGTTAGAGAATAATGAGGGAGATGGGAGAGTTTGTAGTAAGTTGTTAGAGATTGTTGAGAGATTTGTTATTCAGCTTAGGGCCGCCTGATCTATAAAGGCCGCCGCTTGTTTAGGGATTGGTTATCGAAGAAATAGAACTCCCCGACGGTGGGTTGTTCTTCGGCACGATGGCGGAGGACATTCCTCTGCGCACCGCCGAGAACAACACACCGCTTCCTCGCTACCCCATTCGCTCTAGCTCTCAGTCCAGCTTACTCTTGCATTCGCCGCTGCGTTCTCCTAAGCGCCCACGCCGCATCGATCCATCGAGGCCCTTTTAGCCCGCCGCCACGAGCTTTAATGTAGTAGTGCGAGCTTCCCATAGTTGTTCAAAAAGGCAAACATCAATAGTATGCTTAAGCTAACTTTTGCTTCAATATGGACTATACTTAACCTTTAGTGCTTCCCAGCACCAACACCTTACAGAAGCGTAGTCGGAAGATGATGCGCTAGATTGAGAGATCGTACCAGTCCCTACATGTGAAGTAGCTTCACCTTCATGACCTTCTCAAGCAACTAGGTAATTTGAAGTTGATCCACCTATATTAATGGAATAGTATTAGCAAGAATCACGTGTATTTAGTTAAAGAAGTAGACAAATGCATATGTTGCATCTCGAGCCACCGAGAATGCCAATGAAAAGTTACACACATCAGGATTTATCAGACTGCATAAGCCAAAATTATGCATTGTAGCCAAAACAGATGGTCACTTATGTCAACGGATTGTGCTGCCAGTGTAGAACTTTATTAGGCCCTTTTCATATGGACAGGCACACTGACTGATTCGAGTCAATCACAACACATACGGTAAGCTCTCTATGTAAACCAGCCTATCACCACAAACCATACATTAGTTTGCTCTAGAAACATAGGATTCGCAAAGTAATTCAGTGCTACTGTGAAATAGTACCTGAAAGTATTGGTTCCACAAGCTAGATCTAGCAAAGCTTAAAGGATGCTCTTCATCAGTAACTTTTGATCTTGGGAAAAAACCAATTTCATCATCTTTTAATTCTTTCTTTCTTGACACCCCTTATCAGTACCAGAAAAACGTTCAATAGTGACGGTTAAAAACACACCGTACCGGTGGGTATCCAAAATTCGGAAACCACCCGCCGCTACAGTCAAAATAGCTAAACAAAAAAAGTGGGCGATAGGGTACATCAGCTTGCTGGGCCCATGATACCAGCATGTAGTACGGTACGTTCAAACTTGTTCAACTAAGCCGACAACGGTACGGTCCTTGACCGACACGGACGGGGCTACCACCTTGCAAGACCTCATCTCCGTCTTGCCCTTTCTCCTACGGGGCCCGTCCGGTCTCAGAGTTATTCACATCTTCACTTCCATTCTCATCTTTCTCTTATCATTCTACTTAGCAATAATAAACCAGTCATTACCCTATCTCTCGCGAGTAGTGTATGCCACCACTCGTCTTCTACCGATTCCCTATAACTTAAGCTTAGCAATCGTTAACTCTATTGAGCTACCCGTATCGAGTATAGCATAAACAAATGGAAACCTATCTCATGCATCTAGGGTATCAAGCAACTCCTATAACCTAATGCACAATCACGACTCATTATCGTGATAAAAGAAAAGACTTTAAAATCATAGGTGGGATGCACCGGGCTTGCCTGGATTCGAGTCGGAGTCAGCTTTCTCGTGCGTTGGTCGACTTCGAAGCTTCCGTCTCCTTTCTCGACCTCGGACGGAACCTCGATCACGCCGGACCTAGGTCGACCAACAATACAATACGTCGCGAATCACAACCATGCATGCATGAATGTACATGATATGATTATGCAAGGGTTTCCTTAAATGCGTTCATTAACCAACAATTACTGATTCATTATGTTCAGTAATTAACAACTAACAATTAACAATTAATCATGCTCGTTAACTAATACTTAATCCTGGTCATTAATTAACAATTAATCTTGTTTATTAAATAACAAATACTCATGTTAATTAACAATTAATCATGTTCATTAATTAACAATTCATGATTAATCATTAATCAATGATACATAGAGTACTAAAGTGGGATCACATAAAATGACGGTGTTTATGTTTAATTTTTTGGAAAACAAACTTAACGAAAACTTTCGTCTGCAGTATCTCTAATTTTTAAATAAATTTATTTTTCAAAATCAAACAATAATTAGCATAAAATAATAGATTATCTTAATTAAAGGAAGGTAATTAATTAAACTATGAAATTATAATTTCTCAAAATATGCATTTGAATACATAACTAAATAGAGAGTAATTTTATGAATCTAATGCACTTTGTTTGGCATTTTTCTGATTTTTGTGGAATTTTCCACGAATTTTTGAAGTTTAGATAAATCCTGAAAATAAAGAAAAACGTGAATAATAAAAGGGCCTTTGGGCTGATAGGGTTGCAGCCCGGTGGGCAAGGCGGCCCACTAGGGCGCGCGGCCCGGACGAAGGCCAGGGTGCTGCGACCCTGTCCGTGGTGGCCGGAACACGGCGGCGGCTCGCCGGCGTTGGGAAAACGTCGACGAAGCTCGTCGGACACACGGCTACGGACTCATCTCGACGCTAAGAGCAAGATGGTGGAGTCGCAGGGGTGGAGCCTCACCGAAAAACAGGCCGGCGGCGACGAGACGGAAACGCGGAGCTCCGACGACGTCGCGTGCTCGCGGCAGTGCTTCACTTCTTGAGTTTATTCCTCGGGAAGCTTCGTACGCTCGAGAAGAATACCGGCAGGGATATTGTCGTCTTTAGGGAAGGGCTGAACAAGGTCGTCGACGCTGGAGCGGAACCGGAAGCCGAGGTTCGGCAGCTTCGCTAGCTCGGTGGAGTGGAGGGAAACGGCGAAAAACTCTACCGAAAGGTTCACCAGCGCGTGTGGAAGACTCGTCGTCGATGTTCTTGACTTGGGTAAACTCCGGAATAGGCTCTCACCGTGGAGGTGGCAGCGATCGGAGTGGAGTGGCGGGGAAGGAATAGGTTTCCGGCGACCTCGGTGGATCAAAAGACAAAACCAAAGGTCGAGCAGTGATGAAGTAACGCTGCGCACATGCCGGAATAGGATACTAAGGCAAAAACTCACCGATGATGTTGAATTGGACTGATGCATCTCGAGTGGTCTTAGGTGATGTCTTTGGAGTCAACCTTGAAATACTCTCTGCATACTCAACCAAATCGATCGAGGTTTCTTCCTACAGCTTTGGTGCGTTGATGCGCATCGGTCTGCAGCCTTGGTCCGAGCTGGGACGGAGTGTAGCGGCGGCGCAATGGAGCTCATAGAGTGGCACTAATGGCGGCTGGCATGCTTGTGCAGCTGAACCGAAGAGAGGGAAAGGAAACTTCGATTTGGGTTTTATCCTGGCCGGGCAAAGAAGAAAAGCAAAGCAGCTGCGTGGCTGGGTCTTCCGCGTGGCGCGCTGGGGCGAACGCACGGCAGCAGCAGACGGCGGTGCAGAGAGAGAAAGAGCGAGCAGAGAAAGATCGGGAGAGATTGGGGATAAGCTCGCCATTTGGCGAGAAAAGACCCTGCAGTTTTATAAAATTGAAAAGCATATTTCCCGAGCTCGGAAAAATCCCAGAAAATTCAGGGTTGTAAATTAAAACATTTCAAACACTTTTCTTTTTAGGTCCAGGTTCAGATTCCCAATATTTTTCGGATTAGAAATTCATGTTTAAATTAAAAAGAGAGGCTTTAATTATGTCTTGTAGGCATTTGTACAAAATAAAATAATTTCAAAGCAACTTCATAAATCTTTTATTTGCATGTTTAATCAGTAGAAAATGTTAAACACCATACTTTACTTTTATTTAATTTCTTTTTAAGAATTTACTTTACTTAGGTTAAAGTAATATCTTTTGTGTATATTTGACATAATTTTTTGTTTATAGTTTCACAATGCACATGATGACATGCTCATGAATGACATGAAATGCATGTTTATTATTTTAGGGTTGTTACAACCCTCCCCCTTATAGGAATCTGGTCCCGAGATTCACGATCGAAGCGGCTAGACGATGGTACTAAAGAATTCGGGTAAATGGGATCGAAGAAACTCTTTTTGTTCTCTAGTAGCTTTAACTTCGAGTGATTGCTCCGCTGAATCTTGTAGAACTTGATGGTTCGATGTCGAGTCACTCGATCCTTGGTGTCGAGCACTCGATCGAATGTTCATCACACGTCAAATCTGGTTGTAATCTGTTCCATGTTAGTCTGTCGGTATGTCCACCGGTGGTTTCAAACAGGTCTTCGTTTGAGATATGTGGAACACCTTGTGAATTCTCGATAAGTGTGCTTGGTAACTCCCAGCGATATGCAATTGATCCATCTCTTTCCGGCATTGGAAAGGCTCCAATGTAGCGGGAGCTAGCTCTTCTTTTATTTCAGGTCGCTAGACACCTTTGGTAGGAAATGCTCGAAGATAGACTCAATCTCCACCTTCGAACACTAACTCTCGACGTCTTTTATCCGTACGATTGATCCGTCGAGATTTGACTCTCTTGAGGTTCTGTTGAATGAGACGTACTTGCTCTGTGGCATCTTTTACTAGATCCGATCCCAATATTATTTTCTTTTTCCACTTTCGGACCATTTTAATGGTGTGCGACAGCTACGACCATACGAGCTTGGAACGGTGACATTCCGACACTCTCTTGGTAGTCTGTTGTTATATGAGAATGCTGCTAACGGTAGGCATCTTTCTATATCTTGGTTGTATGATAGCTCGAAGCATATCTTCTAGATATTGGTTGATTCTCTCTATCTGTCCACTTGTTTGAGGAGGATAAGCTAAGCTTCGAATCAACCTCGTTCGCAATGACTCATGTACTTGCTCCCGGAATCTGGATACAAACCGAGCTCCTTGATCCGAGATGATGGTCTTTGGTACTCCATGTAGACGAGAGAATACGGCGATGTATAGCTCGCATATTTCTCGGCGGTGTACCGAGTATGTACCGGTATGAAGTGAGCTGACCTTGGTCAACCTTGTCCACTATGACCCACATAAAGTCATGCTTCCGTGGAGTTAACGGTAAGCCGGTAATGAAATCCATACTAATATCTTTCCGTTTCCACACCTGTAATACTCAAAGGTGGAAGTGGACCCGCTTGCTTCAATTGCTCTGCTTTGACACGTCGACAAGTATCACACTCGTTGACATACCTCACTACTTCTCGCTTCATGGTTGTCCACCGAGCTTTCCTTTAGGTCTTGATACATCTTGTTGGTTTCAGGATGAATAGAATACTCGGATGTACATGCTTCATCCATTATCTTCTTGCGAAGTTCCAATTCCCTAGGCACTACTAGCCTATTCTTGAACCAGATAACACCTTCGTCATCTTCTTGAAAACACTTGACTTCTCCATTTTTGAGTCGTATTCCGATGTGTTCATACCCACGTCCTTCTTCCGAACTGCTTCCTCTTCTTCGCAAATGGTAGGAATAAGAGCCAATGACTCAATACTCCATATGGAAGAATCGAAAGATTAGGCTCACTCATTTCTTCTTTAGATGCTTCGATCAATAGCCGAGCGATGAGACTGTTGCAACGAGCTTTCCGACTCAAGGCATCGGCTACGACATTGGCTTTCTCGGAGTGATAGTGAATCTCGATCTCATAATCCTTTATCAGCTCTAGCCATCTTCGTTAGTACATGTTTAGATCCGCTTGAGTGAAGATTTATTTGAGACTCTTGTGGTCCGTGTATAGAGCTACCAAGCTTTCCAAGAGATGGTGTCTCCAGCTCTTCAATGCTAGAACCACAGCTGTTAATTCCAGCTCCTGTGTGGGATAGTGTTCCTCCTGTCGCCTAAGCTGTCGAGACGCGTAGGCAACTACTCGATCTTCTTGCATTAGAACACATCCAAGTCGTGTGCCCGAGGCATCACAGGTGCACCTCAAATGGCTTGGTCAAATTTGATCGAGCTAACTCCGGTGCGGTTGTGAGTAACTTCTTCAATGTCTGAAAAACTTCTTCACATTCATTGCTCCATTCGTACTTCTCATCCCTCTTTCCAACAATTTGGTCGGTGGCTTGGCAAACTTTGAGATATTTTGAATGAATCTTCTATAATAGCCTGCGAACCCTAAGAAGCTTCGGATCCGTGGGACCGATTTAGGTGGTTTCCGATCCAATACTTCTTTAACCTTCTCGGGATCAACGACCACTCCTTTTGTCTGAGATCACGTGACCTAGGAATGGTACTTCCTTGAGCCAAAACTCACACTTCTGAATTTGGCATCCAACCGATGATCCCTTAGACATTGGAGTACGGTCATTAAATGTTCTACGAGCTCCTCTTCTTACGCAGAGAAGATCGGAACGTCGTGTATGAATACCACGACCACTTGTCCAACTACGGCATAACACGAGTTCATCGGATACATGAAGTGCGCTGGTACATTGTTTGGACCAAAGGACATCACTAGGTCCTCATAAAGTCCATATCCGGTAGAGAAGGCTGTCCTTGATACATCTTCCGCTCTAATCTTTATCCGATGGTACTGCGAGCGAAGGTCTTTCTTGGAAAACACTTTTGCTCCCATCAACCGATCAAACAGGACGTCAATCCGAGGAAGTGAATACTTGTGCTTAATGGTTACTGCATTCAAAGGTCGATAATCCACTCATAACCTCAAAATTTGATTGTTCTCCTTGACGAACAATGCTAGGCATCCTCAAGGTGATGAACTTGAGCGAATATGTGGTACAATAACTTTTTCGGTTCCACCTACAATTCCGCCGACTCATCGGTGGCATCCGATCCACGAAAAAAAAAGCGGTAAAAGGCGGCCGCCTCGCGCGCTGAAGCGCCAAGCGGAAGGGTTCCGCTTCGCTTCACGGTCTACGCGCACGCTACGCGGTCGTACCGCTTCGGCGGCGAAAGCGAGCGCGCAAGCGGCGTACGCGGACGAGGCGGCGAAAATCGGGCGCGGAGGCGGAGAAAAGCGCGGACGGGCTCGGGCGGGAGATTGATTTCCGAGGCGGGAGTTGGCGGCGGAAATCCATTCACTTCTCCTGGCGACTGCTCGATTCACTTTGACCGCCGGATAAAAGGGTCTAGCGAAGGCTTAGGTTACGTAAACGCACCGGAGCTCGAGCTGCCGCCGCCGCCGTTGTCGCTCGGGCTCAAGCCGCCGCCGCCGCCGTTGTCGCTCGGGCTCAGCCGCCGCCGCCGCCGTCGCCTGAGCTCGAGCTGCCGCCCGAGCTGAAGCCGCCGCCGTGGTTGCTTGAGCTCAAGCCGCCGCCGCCGTCGTGGCTCGAGGCCCCGAGCTCGAGCCGCCGCCGTTGTGGCCTCGAGCTTGCTTCTCCGCCGGATTTGGCCCCTGCTCACCCAATCTCGCTCTGCCCGTCTCATCCAGCAAGAAAGGTGAGGCCCTCCGTCCGCCCTTTTCTTTCGATCGTCATCGTCTGTTCTGCGGTGTCACTTATAGAGATTGGCCTCTTGTGTGCAATATGGCCTCACTTTTGTTTGATTCCACCTCTCGATTGCAGTATACTATTTGTTGTTTAGTGCTTTGTGGCTTAGGATAGGGTACAAGTAGGACAGATTAATCGATTAGTGCCATGCTTTGTCCCTCGCTTTGTGAAGTGATTGTACCATTGATTATTTAAAATGGCTGCTTCTCGACTCATGCATATTCTATAGGATGGGAACTGGTGATTAGTTTAATGTTCTACTTCTCTTAGTAGTTTAATCATTAATTGATTAATACTCCGATTTGTGTTGTGCTTATTTTGCTCCATGCTATGAACTTTGTAGGATGGCAACCGGTGAGTCGGGTTCCCCTGCCGTTACGGGAGCTCAAGCAGTGGCACCGAGAGGAGGAAGTCATTTTGAAAAGAAGGTCGGATGATGTAGGATGGGATTATGGGGTCATGGCAGATCCACCGCACAATAAGGAGAAGATCAGGTGCTTACTTTGTGGTCATGTGAGTTCGGGAGGGATTTATCGTTTGAAACAACATGTAGCACATGTTGGCGGCCAAGTTGCTAAGTGCAAGTCAGCATCACAAGAGGCTAAAGACAGGTGTAAGAAATCACTTGAAGATGCATCAAAGAGGAAGAGGGATAAGATTGTACGTGATCTAAATTTAAGAGAAGAAGTTAATGTTTCTCGAGTTGGTGGAGAGGCGAGAGGATGAAGTAACTTGTGTTGGCAGCTCAGAGCCTCACAAATTAGGCCCAATTGATAAGTGGACAAGGTCAATTGATCCTAAAGCTACACAAGGTGAAGCTTTGAAGCAGCAAAAGATCAACCAAGAACTTTGGAAGCAAAGGACTCATGAGGTGCAACAATATGTTGCCGGATGGATGTATACACATGGTAATTACTTGCTGTTTTCACTTTATTGTTCTGTTTTCAATGTGATATTATATTACTTGTCGTTGACTAATAGAGAACTATGTATTCTTTTTCAGCCATAGCATTCAATGCTATAAACAATGATGAGTTCATGCAGATGTGTGAAGCAATTGGTCAGTTTGGCCCCGGCTTTGAGCCACCTTCTCAAGACCATCTAAGGGGAAAACTCTTGACCGAGGAATTTGAAAGAACAAAGAGTTTGGTGAATGAACATGATGCTGAAAAGATGAAGAATGGGTGTTCTATCATGACAGATGCCTGGTCGAGATAGGAAGAGAAGAAGCATAATGAATTTGGTCACAAATTGTGCAGCTGGAACAACTTTCTTGAGCTCAAAGGAGATGTCTAATGTGTCACACACAGGTCCAGTCATATTTGAATTAGTGGACAAAGCAATTGAAAAAGTTGGTGAAGATGAAGTGGTCCAAGTGGTGACGGACAACGCTTCCAACAACATGGCTGCTAGAAACCTGTTATTTGCCAAAAGGCCAAGCATATTCTGGACTTCTTGTGGTTCTCACACAATTAACTTGATGCTGCAAGGAATTGGCAGCCTACCAAGGTTCAAGAAAGTGCTTGACCAAGCGAAGGCATTCACCATATTTGTATATGGGCACACACTAACCTTGGAATGCATGAGGTACTTCACCGGTGGGAGAGAAATAATAAGGCCAGGTGTGACTAGATTTGCTTCGGCTTTTCTCACTTTGAGTAGCATTTTGGAGAAGAAAGATGAGCTAAGAAAAATGGTTGTTCATAGCAAGTGGGACAACTTGAGAGATGTGAAGTCAAAAAAGGAAAAGCTGCAACAGCAACAATGATTAGCCCACAGTTCCGGAAGGATGTGAAGATGTGTTTGAGTATTTTTGAGCCTCTTGTAAAGGTGCTTCGTCTGGTTGATGGAGATGTGAAGCCCACTATGGGCTTCTTGTTTGGAGAATTAACCAATGCAAAGAGAGAGATAAAGCAATGCTATGGAAATGTTGAGGCTCGGTACAAAGATGTCATGGCTATTGTTGACAAGAAAATGGAAGACAGACTTGATTCTCCATTGCACTTAGCTGCGTATTTGCTGAATCCATATTATAGTTATTCCGATACCACAATATTTGATAGAGGCACAATTATAGAAGGGTTTATCAACTGTGTGGAGACTTTTTATCATGGTGATGAGGACATGCAAGATCAGGTTGTAAACACCGAACCGAGGCTATTTCAAAACAGAGAAGGCTCATTTGGGAAGAAGCTTGCTAGAACTTGTCGAAACTTTGATTATAATCCAGGTAACTTTGTGCTTATCTCGGTCTAATAAATATTTGTAGATGGACTGCATTGTAAGACTTGAACTAATTCATTATTTTTTTCACTTTTCAGCATCATGGTGGAGGTTGTATGGAACTGAGGCACCTGGTTTACAAAAGATGGCTGTAAGAATCCTCTCATTGACATCAAGTTCTTCTGGATGTGAAAGGAATTGGAGCATCTTTGAAATGGTTAGACATAATCTGAAATAATTAGTCTCTAGTCTCTACTAATATTATTCTCATGTCTTGTTCATTGATTTATACTATAGATACACACCAAAAGAAGGAATAGGCTCACTACTGAACGCCTCAATGCTCTTGTTTTCATCCAATTCAATACCAAACTGTTGAGCAAGAGAGAAAAGATCAAGACAAAGAAGATCACTGATGTCCTGTCCTCTAGTGAAACAAGTGAAGCTCAAGGATTTCTGTTTGAGGGTGGTGATGATTGTGCTGTAGTTGTCTATATAGATGCTGAAGATGGTGAAATGCCTAGCACAAATATTCCTTGGTCTGTTATTGGAGAAGCAATGGGAGTGGATGAAGAACTTGAGGTGCGACGAAGTGCAAGAGTGAGAGAGCTTTATGCTGAAGAGGAATTTGAGTCTGAAGAAGAAGAGTTTGAGGAACAAGATGAAGACATGGATGAAGATTGAGGCTGTTGAAACCTTAGGAAGTGCATGTGTTGTTTTATCTAGTTTGCTTTTCAGTTTGTAATGGACTTATGAGTGCATCACTAGTGTATCTTTTAATTCTGAACTTAGCAACTACTTATTTATTATTTCCCATGTAACATGGGACATGTGCTTGGTGTGTGCTTAGCTGACTGTTCATTTTCTTCCCTACTCAAAAGATGTCAAAATGCTATGCCTACTGCCTACGAGAACAATCAGATAAGTTCTGATTTTATTTGTGTTAATATTCATCCCTTATATTATTCAATTTTCAATGAGTGATGAGTTTGATTTTTTTCATCTTTATTACTCTCAGGAACAAGAAGTTCAGAACATCAAGCCAACTTGCGAAGAACTGGACAGAAATCAGCCTTGCAATATAAACAAGGTATGTATATACTTCTATATTTTTACATTTTTTTTGAAATCAGCCTGCTACGAGTACAAAACGCCTAGAAACGCTTAAGCCCGCTTAAGCCCGCTTAGGCTCTAGGCGGAGGGCCACCGCTCGCTTAGCGCCTAGCGCTTAATTTTTCGTGGCATCCGATACTATCTTCCCGATATCGGTGCAGTCCTTGGTTGAACTTCTCTCTTGAACTCTCATCGCCCGATCAGGCGGTAAACACTGGTAAGTCGGAGGGATAGTCCGGAAAGAAGTCAACTGAAGACAATCTCGTCCATGAAGAGGAGAGTTCCGGCGAACTGCAAAAGCATCTATCTCCAGTACGGCCTTATAAGACTTCATCCATCCCATGCCAAGAATCGCATCGAATCCTTGTCCGTCTAAGGCTATAAAGGAGGTGGGATAATCCTTACGACTCGACTTCAATGATATCTCCGTAGTACCTTGATCCGCAAGTCTGTTACCCCGGATGATAATATGAGATGTGGATAATCATCTTGCATGACGGAGGGTTATATTTTTGGACATATCCTTTGCTCGTTGAAATTGTGGTTTGCTCCCGAGTCAATTAAAATAATGGCAGAATGATGGTTGATAGAGAACAAACCAGCCATGACTTGTGATCCTTTCGGAATCTCCTCGGATGTGGTAAAGGTGACACGACTAGTCTTCTTCTTATCTTTTTACTTGCATGATTTTGTCGACCAAGCTGCTTTCCTTTGAGGACGCGTTGAAAAATTCTGTTGTGTTGGTATGACACAATCTTGAGCCAAATGTCCGAGACAATCACCGTTATCGCATGAATGATCGGCGGATTGTGGAGTCCGGTATAAGGGGCGTATACTCGATGAGTCCGATTGTCGTACCGCTGAACGGGAGAACATCCGTTGCCGATGCTCGAGGTGGCCGGTAAGAAATGGAACCCGATGGCTGAGGCTCGAACCTCCGATCTGTTGCAGAAATGTAGACTAGATAATAGTTGGAGAGTACCTTACTTCCTTGTTCACCGGCTGCTATCTTCTTAGTCGTCTCTTCTTGATGAGCACGAAGAGCATCCTCCATGAGTATAGCTTCACTTACAACTCATTGAAACTAGCTTCTTGGTCCAAATTTAGAGTGTCAAGGTGTTTGTTGTCAATATCTATCACTTTCATGCCGGGATCAGGAGTCACGAGATTTATAAGGGGTTGGTGAAAGTCAATGATGAAGGAAAAGATTTACTTGGAATGGTTGAGATTAAGAACAACATGGATTGCCAAAAGATGCGACAATACTTTCGTCTGTCTTGGTGTTGAAGGAAATATAAGCTTAAGATATTTACAAGGATAATTGCACCGATGAGTTTGCAAGACAAGCATTCTTCTTTCCGGTTGCGTACCCTAGGTTATACGCCATCCGTTCGTAAGAATATTGTATTTGGATTCTCTTCTAGTTTCAAAATAGAGTATGCAATTCCATATCGCTCATGTTTGACTTTGAGAAGCGCCCAGGCGAACCGGCACAATTCAAAGGTAAAATGGCAATTTGAAAATACAAAACATCCATTTCCAAACTAGCTTTCGGTACAACTTAGTCTAGTCGAAAAGGTGATGATTATTTCTTCCATGGAAGTCACTCAGGAACTTCAAGGAAAGATAAGTTCCGAATGCAATTGAGTGAAAGAAGGAGAATGACTTTCGGACTAGGAATAGTCATCTCATAATATCGATATCTTATCATTCGGAAGGTTCTATCGAGATGCGAGTCCGAACGAAATCAAAATGGCTATTGCTGGAGGGGAAAGAAGAACTTTTGGTAGCTACAAGTGGTAGTTAATCGATCATTTGCCTAGATGAGGCCTGGAGCAATCGAAGTGGCATCGGTGACTAGCTCCTGGATTCTTCTACTCTTTCATTTTGTCCTTCTGCTCTTCCTTGGAAAGTTATTGGCTTGTTCCAGATTCGATATCTCATCCTGGTCCTTATCGGATCTGCATTTAGTTGCTTAACTATTGCTTTGGCAGCTGTAAGTTGCTCATCCCAAGATTCACCTATAGCTTCCTTTCGTATCGGTATCTTTAATCTATCCCTTAAAATCCGTAACTCTCATATGACATCCTTGATAAATACACATGATCATCCCCGCATTTGATTGCCTTTGATCATCCGTATATGAAGATCTTAAGTTCCTCACTCCATTGCCTCTATATGAGAGTTCTTCTTGCCTTCTATTTCACTAGCATAAACTTCTTTCTTGTGCCCTCCATAAGAAACTAACTCTATACTACGATACTAACTAAGTATAACCCGAGCTTTTTATTATAGCACTCAATATGACATGATGCATGCTCGTGAACTAACTATACGTACTATAGTATATAAGACTACAACGAATAGTTAGCAATTTCCAAAACCTGGACATCGAACAGTTAGCAAAAATCTAACTATTCTACATTCTTATAGGCTCCGCTCTCTCTCGCATTCTAAACGTACTAAACGTGTTAAGTTTTGAAAACAGGCTTGTAATGATGTAATGTTGCCCCTAAACTGCTCCGATACCATCTGTGACATCCCTCCGGGATACCCGGGACTCGGTACAGGGGGACACTCGACGCAGCGAGTTACAACAGTTCATCATCTCATACAAGCAGAATATATACATCATGGTATAATACAACCAGGTTTTCGAAATACAAACATTGTACAGCGGAAGCATAATACATTAATGAAGTTTAACAATCTACGAGTCTTGCAGCGGAAACTTGTACTTTACAACAAAAGACCACTAGCGTGATGTACTCGAGCCCGTCGTACATCACGATCCTCCTCGCTCAGGACGTCGGGATCTGTTCCCACTTGAGGGAACCAACCTCGGAACACGGCTCCTCTTCCGGACCACTACCGTGACGAGTCGTGGAAGCACGACTCGATCTCGAAAAACATAACGAACAAACCTTGAGTATTCTAATACTCAGCAAGACCGACCCGTCAACGAGGCACGCTAAGGCCGACGCCTAGTATGCAAAGGCTTTCTGGTCGTGGAGTTGACTCACTTGCGAAAACAGCTCTAATGGTTGATCCTTACTTTCGGTGTTTTAGCTCAACATTAAGATTCATTAACATCTATGTTTGCAGTCTACGACTATTGCAATCATGTTTGCAAGACAAGATCACTTTTCGACCAACAATTCTTTCATCTCTCATCCTCATCTTTCGATTGATTACTACGATGTGACGAGCTAAACAAGCGGTACTCATTACTGTGAGGGACAGCGATTCGAATCGATTTATACCAGCTGGCAAAACCCGACTACACGACGTATACGCACCGCACCGGTCGTATACGACAACCTTTCCCGCTAGCACCTGACGGAAGACTAGCCATTTCCAACTCCCCGGGAGTATGGCGACGCCACGACTTCCCTCGTGGTCGACCCATCTCCCTCCCGTGAGACTATTCTCTCACTAACGACCGATAAAAGAGAGTTGGCTACGCTACATCTCCGGGGCGATAGGGTACATCGACTTGCTGGGCCCATGATACCAGCATGTAGTACGGTACGTTCAAACTTGTTCAACTAAGCCGACAACGGTACGGTCCTTGACCGACACGGACGGGGCTACCACCTTGCAAGACCTCATCTCCGTCTTGCCCTTTCTCCTACGGGGCCCGTCCGGTCTCGGGTTATTCACATCTTCACTTCCATTCTCATCTTTCTCTTATCATTCTACTTAGCAATAATAAACCAGTCATTACCCTATCTCTCGCGAGTAGTGTATGCCACCACTCGTCTTCTACCGATTCCCTATAACTTAAGCTTAGCAATCGTTAACTCTATTGAGCTACCCGTATCGAGTATAGCATAAACAAATGGAAACCTATCTCATGCATCTAGGGTATCAAGCAACTCCTATAACCTAATGCACAATCACGACTCATTATCGTGATAAAAGAAAAGACTTTAAAATCATAGGTGGGATGCACCGGGCTTGCCTGGATTCGAGTCGGAGTCGGCTTTCTCGTGCGTTGGTCGACTTCGAAGCTTCCGTCTCCTTTCTCGACCTCGGACGGAACCTCGATCACGCCGGACCTAGGTCGACCAACAATACAATACGTCGCGAATCACAACCATGCATGCATGAATGTACATGATATGATTATGCAAGGGTTTCCTTAAATGCGTTCATTAACCAACAATTACTGATTCATTATGTTCAGTAATTAACAACTAACAATTAACAATTAATCATGCTCGTTAACTAATACTTAATCCTGGTCATTAATTAACAATTAATCTTGTTTATTAAATAACAAATACTCATGTTAATTAACAATTAATCATGTTCATTAATTAACAATTCATGATTAATCATTAATCAATGATACATAGAGTACTAAAGTGGGATCACATAAAATGACGGTGTTTATGTTTAATTTTTTGGAAAACAAACTTAACGAAAACTTTCGTCTGCAGTATCTCTAATTTTTAAATAAATTTATTTTTCAAAATCAAACAATAATTAGCATAAAATAATAGATTATCTTAATTAAAGGAAGGTAATTAATTAAACTATGAAATTATAATTTCTCAAAATATGCATTTGAATACATAACTAAATAGAGAGTAATTTTATGAATCTAATGCACTTTGTTTGGCATTTTTCTGATTTTTGTGGAATTTTCCACGAATTTTTGAAGTTTAGATAAATCCTGAAAATAAAGAAAAACGTGAATAATAAAAGGGCCTTTGGGCTGATAGGGTTGCAGCCCAGTGGGCAAGGCGGCCCACTAGGGCGCGCGGCCCAGACGAAGGCCAGGGCGCTGCGACCCTGTCCGCGGTGGCCGGAACACGGCGGCGGCTCGCCGGCGTTGGGAAAACGTCGACGAAGCTCGTCGGACACACGGCTACGGACTCATCTCGATGCTAAGAGCAAGATGGTGGAGTCGCGAGGGTGGAGCCTCACCGGAAAACAGGCCGGCGGCGACGAGACGGAAACGCGGAGCTCCGGCGACGTCGCGTGCTCGCGGCAGTGCTTCACTTCTTGAGTTTATTCCTCGGGAAGCTTCGTACGCTCGAGAAGAATACCGGCAGGGATATTGTCGTCTTTAGGGAAGGGCTGAACAAGGTCGTCGACGCTGGAGCAGAACCGGAAGCCGAGGTTCGGCAGCTTCGCTAGCTCGGTGGAGTGGAGGGAAACGGCGAAAAACTCTACCGAAAGGTTCACCAGCGCGTGTGGAAGACTGTCGTCGATGTTCTTGACTTGGGTAAACTCTGGAATAGGCTCTCACCGTGGAGGTGGCAGCGACTGGAGTGGAGTGGCGGGGAAGGAATAGGTTTCCGGCGACCTCGGTGGATCAAAAGACAAAACCAAAGGTCAGGCAGTGATGAAGTAACGTTGCGCACATGCCGGAATAGGATACTAAGGCAAAAACTCACCGATGATGTTGAATTGGACTGATGCATCTCGAGTGGTCTTAGGTGATGTCTTTGGAGTCAACCTTGAAATACTCTCTGCATACTCAACCAAATCGATCGAGGTTTCTTCCTACAGCTTTGGTGCGTTGATGCGCATCGGTCTGCAGCCTTGGTCTGAGCTGGGACGGAGTGTAGCGGCGGCGCAATGGAGCTCATAGAGTGGCACTAATGGCGGCTGGCATGCTTGTGCAGCTGAACCGAAGAGAGGGAAAGGAAACTTCGATTTGGGTTTTATCCTGGCCGGGCAAAGAAGAAAAGCAAAGCAGCTGCGTGGCTGGGTCTTCCGCGTGGCGCGCTGGGGCGAACGCACGGCAGCAGCAGACGGCGGCGCAGAGAGAGAAAGAGCGAGCAGAGAAAGATCGGGAGAGATTGGGGATAAGCTCGCCATTTGGCAGAAAAGACCCTGCAGTTTTATAAAATTGAAAAGCATATTTCCCGAGCTCGGAAAAATCCCAGAAAATTCAGGGTTGTAAATTAAAACATTTCAAACACTTTTCTTTTTAGGTCCAGGTTCAGATTCCCAATATTTTTCGGATTAGAAATTCATGTTTAAATTAAAAAGAGAGGCTTTAATTATGTCTTGTAGGCATTTGTACAAAATAAAATAATTTCAAAGCAACTTCATAAATCTTTTATTTGCATGTTTAATCAGTAGAAAATGTTAAACACCATACTTTACTTTTATTTAATTTCTTTTTAAGAATTTACTTTACTTAGGTTAAAGTAATATCTTTTGTGTATATTTGACATAATTTTTTGTTTATAGTTTCACAATGCACATGATGACATGCTCATGAATGACATGAAATGCATGTTTATTATTTTAGGGTTGTTACAATTCTGGATTCAATTAAACTCAAATATTTAGATTTGAAAGGGGATAAGACACCAAAATAACTACAATAAAATATTTGGAGATATATTTTTCAAAACAATGTGACTGTACTAGGCTTATAATAGTTTTTAAACATGAAAACACTTTTGTTTGAAGTATGTGATGTTCATTTATATGAATAGATAAAATGTTTCATCATGCATAAGGGATTACGTACGCAGCAACGCGCGGGCAGTCTCCTAGTTCTCCCTAAAGAAGGTATACATCCTAATTTTTCTTGGATTTGGAGTACAGAATGTGGATTTAACTGTCACGTGTGTTAATTTGTTGGGATAATTGGACTGTATGGCTATGTGTGACAGCATGAGTGCTGTTATTACTGATCTAACACCTTTTTTTTGTCAAAACTCAAGGTGTACAATACATCAGAGATTAGCTTGCATTTTTTATTCCATTTCTGAAAATTCTCATACATGTTTGTGCTCCATTGGTCATGTGGATGGATATGAGGAATCTTAATAGAAGGAAAAGATTTGCTCTAATGCCCATTGTTACAGTTGATGCATATGTGGCTAGGCTTACTATATAGGACCATTGTTTATTACCTGATTAATGAAAAGCAAAACAAAGCATATGACATATGGGCCAATGAAGTAGATGAATAAATCGAGGATTCATTATCCGAGTAAACAAATTTGAAAGGATGATACACGATGCATTAAAATGATTAGGATGAAGAGAGAACTTTTCTGCATATATGTGATTACCACCTCCGATTATTTTCGGAAACAGAATAAAAGAAATGCCCACTATACCTTTCCCTGGTATATATGATAATAATTATGCTTTGAAGTGCATCTCGCATGCCTCTTCATTTTACTGCATTTTAATAGTATCATGCTCTTTTCAAGTTTTGAATGGAGGCTATTTCTATTCATACCAATAGCTTCCTACTCAAACAAGGATTAACCCAGTTGCATTTTGGCATAGTAGCAGACGTTATGTTTATGTTTCCAATTTTTTCAGAAATTCGAGTGCTCCACTTCTATTGTTGATTTTGTTCTTCTAGAAGCAGGGACCGAGTTCCAACCATATCACTAGTGAATTTGTAGCGGTCTCTCTGATAAGATGAAAGATATGTAAGTTCCTATCACATCCTACATTTCCTTTCGAATAATTTTTTTCCTTTGTTACTATTTTATAGAGTTCGGAAAGAACATGCATACTTCATTTACCTTTTTTTTATGTCTGCAGTTGACTTCATCATAATAATTTAATGAGAAAAATTGCAAAGTCGTCTTCTCTATGTAAGGTGGAGTAACACTTCTCGCCTTTTTCTTTGTCCTTTTTTACCTCTCAGGTGGTTATCCTTAGAAAAGTGTCACATTGCTGATTCTTAGAAGGAAGGATCCATATAGATACTATTTTCGGCTGTTCATATTGTGTTTATCTTTTTTCTTATTTAACTGGAGAGCCAAGGCCCCGCAGGTTATATATTGCATAAATAAAAGGAGTAAAAAGTTTGCAAGAAGAAGAAACTAAAATTTGCAAATACTTAATTCCATTCATGGAACAGTAGTATAAAGGTTTCTAATGGCTCTTGCAAGTTATTCAGTTCTTCTCTATGAATTACCACTTATGGTGTTTAGTACCCTCAGATTATATTGCTTTATTTATACTTCTTTTGATGATGCAACACTTATGTGCTGAGGAAAAACAAAAAGTAAAACCTGGTTTAAATATTTACCTGATATGTCCTATTTACTGTCACGACCTATTTTGTTCTATTCTCAACACAAAACTGAAATTTGGCAACTGTACAGTTCATATGAACCACGGTCCATTCCCTTTTACATGTTGTGATGCATCTGCAGCCTGGTGACCAAGAGTTTGATCTTCGTGCCAAGGAGAAGAAAGATATATGCACTGTAATGTACACTGGAGAAGAACAGAGTTGAAAGCTTGTTCATTCATATGAAAAATAGAAAGAGAATCACAGCTCATGCATGTAAGAGTATTCATTTCATTTTGAGGTCATCTTTATATCCAGTATACAAGTGGCTCGATCAATTTGGTTCTTTCCTGAAACTTTTGCCTTGCATGAGTGCAATTTGAAGCTCATAAGGGATTTATTATCTTCCAAGAACTGTAGGAATTTTTTATTTCCAGTGTTTTATGAAGCTGAAACAGATTCTTATTAGAAACAATTTAAGCAACTGTTAACAAAGTTTACTTCTGGGATGCTACCATGGACAGGTTTGTCACTTCTCCATGCACCACTATTTTTGTTTCAGTACTATTTTCAGAACCAACTTCTTTTACCTTGGTTTGTTAATAATTGTTTGGGACCTGCATATTTCTCTAAAGGATTATTGGTTTGAATGTACATAATTATTATATGGATTTTCTTTTGATCATTTACCTTAAAGATATAGATAACCATCTTCTGGTGACCATAACTAGGTTTGTTCATGGTATCATGGATTATATATATCCTTGCCAGCAGTGAAACTCTTTTCTCTGGCACTCTTTCTAAGGGCATATGGGGCTTTGATTGTTGTGTTCTGATATAGTTCTTTTTCATGGCTACCAATGTTTTTGTCATCATATCAGTAATCATTCATTCTCTTTTGAAGCTTAAGTAGCTAAATTTGCACTTTCTTGATAAAACAGAATGGCCCACAATGGACTATTTGACATTGCTTATATGACTTATTACTGGCTTGTGACTAATTTAGTTTGGTCATATCAGTTTTTTTTAGCTTCAACATTGTTAGTGGCTGTTAACATGAACCATTACTAGTGCAAAAATATTGAAAATCCAATCACAAGAACAATCTTGGTGTGCTCTTGAATGAATGTTGCCGATGATAGTTACTCCCTCTGTCCCAAATTGCTTGTCGTTTTAGCCTTGAGCACAAGAATTAAGGAGAAGCGAATAAGGTAGGTACGCAGAAAACGAGGAGCAGAAAGATGGAGATAGATGTGTATTGGGAAGAGATAAAGGTGCATTAGGATGCAAGGATGATAAGTAAATTGGGAAAACTGAATGAGACTAGGATGACAAGTAACATGGGACAGAGGTAGTACTTCCTAATATGACGAACCGTTGCATGATATTGACTGTCAAAAGGAACTGTTCTATGACAGAAGGGACTTTCAGTACAAACAAACATTTTTCACAGTTTTGCAATGTGAGGTAGTAAAGTGATTGATCTTTACTAGAAAAAAATGTCCTAATCAACGTAAAATGAAGGAAACTGAGCATTCATATTTTTCTGAACTATAATGATGCTTCCTCAAAAAGAAGAAAGAAAAGCTTTGTGTCTAAAAAATCAATAGATGATTGTGGTTTCAGGAGAATTGTTGTGATTCCAGCAACGCCAAGACTAATATCACTAGCTATGTTGGCTCTACTGCATGTTTCCAGTTCCTAGATCCATTGGTCATTTGCAGGCCTATGCTCAGCCTATGGTGGTATTATTATATTACAGCACATGAAGTCTTCCAACTCTGTTCTGCTGATAATTATAAAAAAGAAAAAATAACTCTTTTCTGCTGATCAGCTTCACTATTTAAAGCTTTGCAGTTTGCAGCATTCTTATGTAACAGAGAGAATGGAAAAGTTGTTTTATTTTGCTTACTTCTATTTGATAGCATGTCACCGTCTGGATGACTTGTCTTACTGTTCCAGCAGTTTCCTTGTCTGTCTTCCAAAAATGGTGCTTGTGCTTTATGGGCTGCACGGGAAATAATATAAGATGGTGTTCTATCTGAATATGACAATAGAAAAATAATAGTAACTAATAGGTTCCATTTTGTGGGATTACCGTTGTCCAAATGTTAATCTGACATACTTTGATTTACAATACTTATAAAATAATTGCCTCCCACTTATAGCTAACATGGAAATGCAGCATATTCAAAAACATCATACAATATGGGATCTTCATTATATTTAGCTGAACAATTTACCTATCTTTTGCACACAAGCTGTTTGATGCTCTGATAATTCATGTACAGTTTACATCTTTTTCTTTATGGAAAATACGATCGCTCTAGCATTGCACACTCAAAGTGTAGTCATATATTATTTTGGTATTGGAACATGTGGATTCTAATCTTTGCAATGCTGAATGATCTGGGAGGCATGTCAAGCCAAAAAGAATCAAGCTATGCATAACAATTCACCTTTTAAGCTCATAATAATTGTTACTTAAGTGTTTGGTCTACCAGAATCTCATCTCTAAGAGAAGTATCTTGCCACTATACTATTTACTTACATGTCGTAGGCATTACTTTGGACTGTTTTCATCTGATTGAAATCATAGTTTGGCTATAATATGATGTTAATTAACTTCTAGAGGTATGCCATGCTACTTTTCGCCTCCGGCATGTGAAAGCTCCATAGGTTAAGTGATTTAATAATAATAATAACTGGATGACAATGGTTTGAAAATTGTCTAAAGAGTCCATTGATAATCCTCTGGATGAGGAATAGTAAACATGTGACTTATGTATCCCCGATTTGCAATGATACTCAAAGTGTTACTCTTATCAAGAAATTTCGGTGGTTTCTAAAGCTATGAACATATTTCCTTCTGCTGTAATATTGCAAGGTTACTCAGATGACTAATATTTCATCTATAACAAGCCTTTATTAGCATATTCTTTATAAGCTGGTTCCAAAGTCACCTGTTTATACATGCCTAAAGGTCAACCTTCCAGTAGTACTCCAATAAATATTTTTCTCAATTAACACTTCGCTCTTCTAAAGATTGGTGTTCTCCAATTGAACAACAGTTCTTGCTCATACACTTTACATGTACAGTGGTTGACCTTAGTAGCTTTTAAAAACAAATATAGCTGATAGCCAAGAAAATGATGTTTGGTACACCATGTTTGTCGTGCTATTACCATTACGTGTTTAATATTCTATTTTTATTATGCAATCTAATTTCAATTATATGTTCTTGGAGGTTCAGTTCTTTCCTATTATTTTTTATTTTTAGGTTCTGATGGATTCATCAGTGTGCTTTCTATGATCTTATTTTTAGATTCTGAATGGGTGTATGTAGTTTCACATTGGCAGGACTACCAATTAGAAAGAGCTAATAAGACATCAAAGTGATTCATTCATAACGTGGAAGAGATGCATGATGATTCATTTTCATAGCGGTGGGTGAGTATTGGACTTATGGCAACATTTTACCACATTCAGATTTTAGGACGTACAAGATGCAGTCTTGCAAGTGACCCAGATGATATCCAATCTCATATTACTTTGTTCTAGAGTGGATTCTGCGCCCAAGGCAGCTTACGCCCTCAAAATCTAGGTCATTGGGTCTTGAGGTCCCAAAATTTGCACCTAACTGCGAGTTGAATGTTTTGTATTATACTAGTACACTTTATCTTACTCCATCCGTTCAAAAACACTTGTCATTCTAATTATATAGCAGGTTCAAAGAACATTCTATAAATCTGGGCAACCACCCTGTCTACGTTCATGGAATGTTTTCTGAATCTAGACACCCATAAATCTTGCTAGAATGATAAATAAACTGGGAGGAAGGGATTAAAGCATATCAAACCACCTGCATGAGTTATTCTTGATAAACAAGCAACTCAGAAGTAGTCTCATTGAAGCGACTATCAAGTTCTTGTATTAGCCAATCAAGAACATCATTGAAGGTTTCAACTTTAAAATGATGTTAGTAATTCCATTTTTCTTCTTATATTCTTTGGATCAATGTATGTCTCACTCATTTGCAATTTGGCAATATCGTGTTTTTCATAAAATGCGCATACATCTTCTAGTAGTTTTTCCCACCCATTTGTTCTAAGCTCATTCAATGGCTTTTAGTTGCCTTCACACAATTAGTAGCATTTAGAATATCTTGGTCTGACAAGGTATTTGTAATCATTAGAATTGTCAACTAGAGATGCAAGTAAAATACAACTGCAAAAGACTGAAAGTACACTAGAAGACAATTATCAACATATCTTAACAAGATTATCATCTGTTCCTTATGGGACACATCTCTAGATTCATCAACTAGCAAGCACAATACATCACCTACAAAATACTATTTTCTGCAAAATACTTGGCAATGTCCTTTCGTATATCAGCAGACACCAAAAGACTATTTTCTACAGAATCAATTGTAAACCGTAAATCGAAACACTGGTTCATTGCTTCAAAAAATAGACTTGCAGGAACAAAAATTGAGAAGAAATTAGTTGCATACCATCTAAAGCATTCAGCGTGGTTGGAGCAGGGATAATGGAGAAGGGAACACCACCGATGGATTGAGGCCGTGGGGAACGATTCCGGCTCCGGCGGCAAGGCACGGCGCTGCAACCGACGAGAACGACGCGGTTCCAGGTTTTCTCTCCCTCGCGAATAAAACAGAGCAGCCGCGCCTTCGGAACCTATACGCGTACTGTTTGATGCCGCTTTCGGTTGTATTTGTGTTGACGTTGCGTGATTGTGCCCCTTCTGTGCCTAGCTGGGCTCTTGGGCTGGGCCTAGGTGGTGCACAAATTTGGGCTTAGGTGGTGCACACGTGGTGAAAATCTGATGATTAGCACCGAATTTAGTTCTTCACCCTGTTCATGCTCAAAAAAAAAAAGTTCTTCACCCTGTTGCCATGGCAGTATGGCACTCGGGACAGCCTTCGCCCGTGGGTAGAGTGATGACAACCTGAACGTGAGATGCGTGATGCCCGGGGCCGGGGCTGCCCTTGCTGTTGCTCCATGAACGCCGGCGCCGGCTCAGAGGATTCCATATACCTCCTTTATTCCCTCTGCAATGGAGGTGTCAACCTCTGCCTTTTTACTTGTACAACGTAGTATCATGGAAACAGCCGTCTGGTACCAGTCCGCCGGTAAGTTTGTTTCCCGTCAATCTGTTCAAGGTGTCTACCATTGTGCAGGGTATCGCCAATGCAGCCAAAACACAGAACAGTGTTTTTGTGCATAACACAATCAAAAGTCACTCTGAACAGCGTAAAACTGTAATTTAGAAAATGATATGCAACGACTGCAACTTAGGCCCAACAAATCGTGCTGACATAGCCTGATCAGTAATAAACAAGAAAAGGAACTATGAGATGGTATGTAAATCAAGCCTCCAAGTTCCAACAAGTCATCAGATAGCAAAAAGGCAACAGAGCATAGTTGCCAGAACTCAGAACATCAAGACTACAAGCTTACCTAACCCAATACTGCATCAGAAACAAGTAATCCAGGATCAAACGTGCACATGAACCACCAGAATATCCTGAGAATGAAGCTCAAGAATGAAACAGTTTGCACACAGAATGCTCCAATAGGAACTATCCAGAACAAGCTGCTAAGTAAGATCCAATTTACTAGCAGACATAGATAGCCTAAATTCTGTCAGGTTTCCAAGTCACAGCCATCACGAGTATCTTATGCAAGCATAAAAAGGTTCAAATGACCTAGAGAACATTAAGACGGTACCTAGATAACATTAAGAGCTACAGCCCTCAAGGACGACCTAACAGAATGTCTAGTTAGATACATCCAAATAATTCCCAGAGAAAAGAGATCAATACAGCCTCTCACGGCGCAGATCGTTCAAAAGCTTCTGAAACTGTTGTTTTTCTTCACCACATGCTTCCTCAAATCTGCTACGCTTCGAGTTGAGTCTTGACAGCTCTGCATGTTCCTGTTCTCTATCCTTCTCAATCTGCTGTGTTTCCTGGCGAAGGTGCGCAAGTCGCTGCTCAAGGTCACCTACAGCTTCATCCTTCTGATCGAGCAGTGCATCCATTTGGGACAAGGAAGCTGTCTTCCCCACCATCTCTGTTTTCAGTTTGTTTATTTCTCTAAGATATTTGGAACGGTTAGATTTGATCTGGAGCATCTTAGTAAGCCTACTCTGCAAGAACTGGACATTGAATCCATTAGCCTCAAGATGGCAAAGTGTTTGTATCTTATCCTCGAAGAATTCCATGCTTTCTTCTATGCTTGCCTTCCTTGTACTATCCACTAGGGTGTCATATGCCACCATCAGACCTAAGGCCATTCCTTCACGCATTTCAAGTGAATATTCTCGAAGTGGAAGGAAGTGAGGACATTGTGGTACCAGCTTAAACACATCTGATGCTTCAACTACAGACCATATAGGTGACCTCTTGACAAATGGAACCGGTTGACCAGACACTTGAGACAAGGTCGAGTGCGAAGAAATAGAGCACCTCCGTAGTTTCAAATTGTCAACAGATGAGTGTGAGCTGCCAGCATTCTGATAATTCTCATGATCCTGCTCAATTGGATGACCAAGAGATATAGGTGCATCTATGAGCTGCCTGCTTTTAGCAACTTGGATAGCAGCATGATCTGTTGAAACAATTTCATTTCTGTTTGCTTGACAGAGGCCATTGGTCAGCTCTTCATCCAACAGACTATCACGCATGTCAATACCTGCGCAACGAAATCCAGTTACATAAACTATTTGCTACTTCAAAGTACAGAGTCAACTATTTGTCAAATTATGCAGATTTGCTTCAACTATTTATCAGTCATACCTTCTGCATTATACGTTAACCCTGGAGGTATCAAGGGTAAAAGTTCCTGAAACGTATCCTCCAAAGATTTGTCAAAGTCCTTCTGAATGCAAGTGTTTATACTCTTCATCTGTACCTGAAATAAACTGCAAGGATTAGAATACACCAGCTCAATACAGTATATTTTTACTAGAAAGGAAGACTCCCACATTGGACCTACCGAATTCTCGCTCCCTCTATGCTGGACAGTACTGCCTGCATTCAGTGAGCAAGGTGAACTGGATAATTCATTGGATCCTTTCTTTTTAGCCACTGCAGATTGTATAGCAGTCATTAGATTTTAAAACACTATCTTAATGAACTATCTTGTTGGTGATGAGTGTTGGAGAAAATACTTACATTTTTTATATTTAGGAACCTTCGTATTTGAACCACTTCTGGTCTGCCTTGACACCACCTAGCGTATTAACACACAGAACAGAAAATACACATGAAAATTAATTATCAAATGAATATATTCAGAAAGCAAACAATGAGCAAATGAGAAATTTATTTATCCAGCAGTTAACTGGACTGCTTATCCAGATAATCAACAGATCGGACAATGAACAAATCAGAAATCTGTACCTGCTTATCCAGCATGGAACTGGCCTGGCAGTCTACAGAGGCAGACAAAGCACAAATGATTTCCTTATCCATCGAATTGCCATTTTTAGTCAACTGACTCTGCACCAGCAAAAGAACTGATATGGACAGGAATTATAAATGCTATGGATGTAACGTTACTACTAATGAGGGGGACTCACATTATTAGAAGCACTACGTTTTCCCTGCAGTTGTTCAAAGGGATGTGTTTTCCCCTTTTCACTACTGGATATATCTTTCTTCCTCTTGAATGCCTTGACAGAGAGCAGCCTTTCTTGTGTCTGTTGGCCAGCACAGTTTTTCCGGGCTGAAACCATTTTGTTTCTTAGCTCAGCAATTGAGATTGTGTCACAGGCATTACCAGCACCCGTTCCACAGGTAGGTGTATTAAGATGACGGTCAAGCGACCCCACAGAAAGGATTTCTTGATTGATCACTGTTTGCCCAATACTGTATGGTATCACTTCAAGATTATCCTTTCCAGAGAGAGGAGAATGATTTCTTTCTGGTGACATGCAAAATGCAGCTAAAGGAATGTCCATCTCAGATATTGAAACATCTACCAAACCTTCAGTTAATATGAGCCCTTGTTGATGCGGTTCTTTCCTTGGCCTTTTTGTGGCACTCCTTGACTTTTTGATAGCAGAAGATCCACGATCATGAATCTGTTCATCCCCACTGGATGCAACATCAACAGGTGAGCTTGGACTCCCTCCAGCTATAGACTGCCGCCTCAAGTTAGCCTGTCTCTGTATAAAAAGAGGATGTTATTTATATATTTGCAAATGAATTGATTTTAATTGTTCTCTGAATCCCAAACCAAATCAATAGTCCCCATTCGACCCTTGTTATTCAACGATCGCTAACACCATACAAACATATGTTTTTGCTCCACTAGTACAGTATTATGTGCAAACTGCTTCTCTGGGTCTGCACAAACAACTTTGTAGCAATCTACTGATACATAGCTAGCTCCAGTAATTTAACAATTTCCCAAGCAGGCCTAGCCCTCAGAATTACAGTGAGATTCCAGCTATGTAATATAACCATATAATTTAACTTCTTTTAACAGTATTTCATCAATTCAACAGCGATCAAGTTAAAGAAAAAAAAACGTCAATAATCAGTAATAACAAAACGAAAATTCCACAACCTAAACCAGTAAACCATCACAGAAATAACTTACAGGTACTCCCTCCGTCCAGAAATATAAGCATTCGTTAACTTTCAGATCTCTCATTTGACCACTCGTCTTATTCAAAATATTTGTAAAATATTTATTTATTTTATGATAATTTGATTTATTCTTAGATATATTTTAAGTATGACTTCTTTATTTTTGTATTTGCACAAATTTTTTGAATAAGACGAGTGGTCAAACGTGATCTCTGAAAGTCAATGAATGCTTATATTTCTGGACCGAGGTAGTATTCAACAAAGTAGAAATGACACATTTCCTCTGAGTTTTCATGCATGCTTCAATACGGTTCCGACAGATGGCATCTTGTTTCAGGTTACTATGTTTTCGCAACAAATTTCAGGTAAGTAACTGATGACGGAGTGGAATTGAGCTGAGGCAACAGGATATCCTCACAAGTGGAATAATAAAGGAGTAAATTTTACGGTGCTGATGCACCAGATTACAAGGATTTAGTTGCAGCATTACCTTGGCACTTACAATCCTCCAATGCTTGCCATTCCACTTGTACTGCGGCTTGAGCAACTCCACCACCTTGGTGACCAGCACCTCCTTGTCTTTGCCAGCAATGCTGACCTCAAACTCGCCATCCCCAACAACCCTGCGCACAATCCCCGGCGACCACGCCCCGTCGCAGTACACCTCCACGGCGGCGCCGGGCACGAGCTGGAACTCGCTCTCCCTCGGCGCGTGCTCCACCGCGGGCCGGATGAAGCGCCAGTGGAGGTACTCGGTGGCCTTCTCCGCGCCGGCGTCGCCGTCCACCTCCTGGTCGAAGTACTCGACGACGTAGCTGGCCGGGTCCACCACCTTGGCCACCGTGGCGGGGAACCAGGAGTAGCCGTACACCTCCCGGTCCCGCCCCACCTCGACCTTGTCGCCCACGCTGTAGATCCGGACCGCGCGCCTGGGCTGCACGGCCACCACGGCGCGCGAGGGGACCCACTCGCCGTCGACGAAGTCGCGGCGGGGCCGCACGAGGTGCGGGGGAACGAGATGACCTCGCGGGTGATGGGGAACGCGACGGTGACGGTCGCGGTGGGGGCGGCGGCGGCGGCGACGACGATGCCCGACCACCACCCGTCGTTGTGGAACGCCTCGACGATGTCGTGGAGGAGGAAGCGCGGCGCGGGCCCTCCGGCGGCGGGCGCGGGCGGGTGTGGGAGGCGGGGAAGTGCTCGGCGAGGACGCCGCCGCCGTCGTCGGCGAGGAGGTGGGTGTAGGTCACGGTGTACCGCGCCGGGACGCGGCGGCCGCGGGCGGGGAGAAGTCGACCACCGTGGCCTCGAACCAGGAGCCGTGGAACCCGTCGTCGTCGACGCGGACCTCGACGGCGGCGCCGGCAGGGAGCCGGGGGCCGCCGTCCCCCTCCGCGCCGGCGGCGGCGGCGGCGGCTTCCGGGGACGGGGACAGGGGCGGTTTGGGGCGATTTTTCCTCGGGGAGGACCAACCGCGCCCGCGCCGGCGGCCGCGGCGGCCGGCGGTGGCCGGCGAGCGGCCGGATGCGGCCATCCGGGGGGATTGAGAGCGGGGTTTCCCTCGCCGGGGAGTGGGGTTTTGGGGGTGGTGGTGGTGGTGGTGGTGGGGAACACCAAGCAGTGTCCTTGTGTGGTTGGGGGAGATGAACTGGCGCCGGGAGTGCTGCTGGTACAGTAGCAGCTTTGGCCTGCTTCCGAGGCTCGTGAGTTAAACGACGTGAGGTCCACCGGTGGGTTGCTTCGCCTGTCCAGCTGACCTGTGGGGCAGCTTGTTGAGATATTTGGCGACCCCACCTGTCGGTCAAGTCGTAGCGTGGGTGATCGAATTTCTTGGGTGCGGCTGCCAAAGCTTTGTGAGAGGAGAGGGAAGGTGGCATTTGCCAAGCAGCGCGAGGTGGGGCGCGGTCAGGTCAGGGGCGCCACGCGGCGCGGGTTCGGCACTCGACGGGGGGCCACAAGGCAGCGGAAGGATTCGGCATGACAGGTGGGCCCGTGACGGTAGCAGTTTTGTCCCGACGTAAGTACTGCTACGGATGGAATCGGCGCGGGGCCCTGTACTCAGTGGCGGAGTGGTCCTGAGTTCCTGGGTTCGTGGGGGGAAACGTGGCGGTTGGTGGGGGAAGAAGAGGGCCGTTTGGTTCATTCAGAATTTCAGATAGTGGGCTCCGCTGGAATGTGAGGTGGGACCAATCTGAAAGTGAAAAAGGCCGGAGCTCTCGTGACAAACATTGTCTGGCCTTATGGGCCGCGCCCATGAAATAGGCCCACACGGTTCGGCCCTGCCAAACTTACCCAGGGGCCATTGTCGTCGGTCCGTTGATCTGATTTGGGTTATCGGGTCATGTGTGGGTTTTTTTAAGGGAAATGGCATCTGAATATTTTTCTATTATCACGCTTGATTAGTCAATCATTAGTTGCTCAATAATCACTGGTCAAGTGAAGGATGAGCGAGTACACAAGTAATGTGCTGCATCTTTTCGTTACAGGAAAACAAAATCCAGTATATATAAGGAACGTGTGTAGATGAGAGTAGTGCACCATACCTGTCCATCCACATAGTAGTATCCAACACTCGGGTTCTTTTTTTTCGATTACAACACTCGGATTCCGTTTTTTTTTTCTCGAGTGCCCAGAAGAGTTACGTGTCTTTTAATTAATTAAGAACGAAAAATGGGTCCGAATACAATGCCAATCTCTGACCGGGTAAGTAGACAGTTGCACCAGCCTCTATCAATGATATCGGACAGATCTCCATTGCGAGCACAAAGCACTCCTTCACAGATATCAACGTCATGGACCATCTTGGTGCCGGCGCCGACTCAGGAGGGCTGCCTACTACGTTTGTTGCGGCTGTTGAGATAGGAGCAGATGTTTGAACAGCACCATTACGAATAAAACCATCTGAAAAATATAACTGTTAGAGCATCTCCAGCAGGGATCCGAAATCCGCCTCCAAAACTGACATTTAGGGTGCCCCCGATAAACTTTGGGGGCCAGATTGATTTTTTGTCCAACTCCAGCAGACCACCCCAAACTAAGACTCCTATATCCTACTCGACATGTGGGTCCTACTCGTCAGCCTCCTACCTTATCTTCAAGCCATGGCGGAATGGATCGGGAGCACAGGGCGAGCTCGTCGAGCATGGCGGCGATCCGGCGGTGGCGACCGGGACGGGCACGAGCCCGCCCTGCGTGGCGACGGTCCGGTGCGGTGGCGGCACTGCAGCCGGCTCGACGGTCCGGTGAGGAGGGCGGCGCCGCGCGAGCGGAGAAGAGCGAGGCACCGACCGGCTGCCCTGCCGGCTGCCGTAGATCCGGTGGCCGCCCACCGGCGCGCTGGTCGGCGAGGGAGGGAGGGAGGGCCGCGCCGGCCGGAAGGATGCGGGGGCGCGACCGTCGAGCACGGAGGTGGCGCGCCGACCGGAACGAAGGAGGCGGGGGCGGCGATCTTGGCGGCCGAGCAACGGCGTGGCAGCTGGGAGGAGGAGTAGGCGGGGGTGCGCGCGAGGAATAGGCGGAGGCGGGGGTGCGTGGGAGGCGGCGTGTGCAGCTAGGAGGGAGCTCGCCGGCGAGCCCCGCGGATCCGTGGGAGGAGGAGGCGGCGCGGCGCCCGCCTACCGCCCGGGAGATGAGCTAGAGAGAGAGAGAGGAGAAAGAAGAGGAGAAAAGGAAAAAAAGGAAAAAAATCGTGGGACCCATGCCAGCTGTAATTTAGGAGGAGGGAAGGGACCTCCCATTTCCGGGGGTTGGAGGGGGATTTAGGAGGGCTGCTAATTTAGGAGCCTATTTAGGAGGCCTCGCTGGAGTTGGTTTTTTGGCCAAACTCCTAAAATTTAGGATTGTGGACCTGTTTAGGGGATTGCTTGGAGATGCTCTTACATCCCCCGGTTTCATGTGGCATATACACGTTGATTTGAAAGATGCATAAGGCGACAGTGTACTTATATAGAAAGGATGCCGAGAAATAGACATGGCAGTTTGGAGCATCGCACCTACGCCGTGTAGCACATGCACAATCACTACCGGAAAATCAACCATTGTCGTGTGTCCGAGAATTTGCCGTGTTTTTTTACGACACACGACAAAGATTTTTTCGCCGTGTGTTAAAAAACAAACGGCAAAGTTTTGCCGTGTGTCAAAAAAAATGGCGCACGGCAAAAATTGCGCTTTGGCGTGTGTTTTCTTTAAACACACGACAAAAAGCTCTTTGTCGTATGTTTTTGTTTTAGCCACTCGACAAAGATAAATTCAAATCAAAATTTTGAAGTTCTAAAGAAATTCAAATTAAAAAGTGTTGAACTACAAAGTTGTATAACCTTTAAAGACCCATAACTTTCATTTAGGTGATAAGTAACATTGTTCATAAAATCTACATCTCTCGTATAGTTTATAAAACTAGAAGAGAGATATATAATATTTGTAAACAAATCTTACTACCACTGCGTCGAGGAAAAAATAACCAAAATAGCAAAATAGAAGTGTATATTTTCAGAAGTTATACAACTTTCTAATTCAACACTTTTACTTTGACTTAATTTTGTCCACCAAAACGGTACGTTGAATTTCTCAAATTTGAAATTTAGAAATTTTCAAACAACCTCAGATGGAGAAATAGTAAAAATAAAAGTATAATTCTCAAAAAGTTATGAAACTTATAGTTTACAACTTTTTTATTTGAAATCATCATTTTAACGCAAACTATGTTTGAATTTTTCAAATTTAAAATTCAAAATTTGTAAACGACCTCGGATGGAGAAACTATCAAAATAAAAGTTGTAGATCTCAAAAAGGTATGAAACTTAATAGCTGATAGATTTTTAATTTGACTTTGTTTAGGGATTTAAATAAGCAACTTACACTCTATTAGGTATAATATGTATAGAATTAAAATGGGTTGTAGTCACATGTGACATTGTGGTGTAGTGGAAGAGGTGTTATCATGTGAAGGGGAAGGCCTTAGGTTCGAATCCCATCAACCACATGGTGTGTGAAAAATTTCATCGGATGAGGCGTGACAAGGGACGTGCGCTCGGAATAAGGCAAACCTTTGCCTTTGCCGTGTGTTTTCCGGTCTTTGCCTTGTGTAATCGACACAAGACAAAGTTGGCTGTTCCCGTAATGAATGTCGTTCTTAGGTGATGCGTGAACAATCGGAGCGACGCAACTCATCGGTGCGAACTCTTTAAGAAATTATTTCTGAAGGAGATTCGCTCGTCTCCCTGCACAAACGAATACACCACGCGAAACACCGTACCTGCATGCATCGTCCAGGTCACTTTTTTTATTTAAGGCCAGTCTCGGTAGGAGTGTCATCACATTTCTCAAGAAAAAATTCTTAAAAGAACTGTGACAGTGAATGGTCATGGTGATGACACTCATCTCTCATCCAATGACACTTCCTCTCTTCTCTCATGTCATGTCGAGTAAATTTAATGCTCAACCATGACACTCCCATATTGAGATTGGCCTAATCTTTGGATCCCACGTACCGATGCCACCGCTGTGCTATATCAAACGCGGGAACAGGATCGTCTGACATCGGTATTTTTACGTCAAATCTATCGAAATTGCCCACGCATCAGCCGTCCATCCCGATCGAACGTCTGAACAAACCCTGCACGCCTCAAGTCGGAACTCTAACGGTAGCATGCTTGTTCTATGGCCCGTTAGGCCCAATAGTATGGTAAGATTCCCATGCTTGCCCCTTTCGCGCGATTTAGTCTGGTGCTATCATCTAGTCTTAGGCGGTGCATCTACTCCACGAAACTTCCCCATGGATGAACGAGCTAGAAGTTCCACTCCATTGCAAGAAAATTACGCTTTGCCATAGTTGTTGTGCGCATGGCCGCACCTGCACGCTACCTGATCGATGAAATGCGTGAGACGTCCCTGCTCGACTGCTCCTTCAACCACTGTTGGGCTGAATTGGGTCGCCCGCAAGCTGTGAAAAAAGTAAGGACCTGAGTCAAAGGAGCGAGCGAGGACGCCGCTGGCTGTTGGATCTGCATGGATGGTTCAGCTGCAGCTAACTCGATCGGGTGGCTTCAAGTCAGATGATCCCGGTCCTCAAAAGCGATGCAGATGTGGATTCCAATGTTGTTTTTTAGGAGCTGCTCCTCACTGTCGAAGGCTTAAGGACTCATGTTGATTTTTCAACTCTAAGTAGGTCTACCATGTGTCTAGTCTATAGTTAACAGGTGAAAGTGGTGGTAGAGTGGATGATTCTAGTACCACCACAGATGGAGCCTTGGGAGACATGATTACCAAAGTAGCAGTACAACATCTTGAATCACTATTAACGGAATTTAGTTAGAACCATGTCATTACTATTTTGCACATGACTAGCACCAGTCAGCAGAACTATCTGGAAGCTAGGTTGTCTCTACCAAAAGTAGTACATATGGTTCACAAAAAGTTGTTCCTAATGATTCAAGTGTTAGGGACCAAGTTATGTCTCGGTTAAATATGTTTTGAATCCTTGTCCATATTAAATTAAATATCAGTTACGAAATTGATAATTCACCTCTCTCTCTCTCTCTCCCCGCCTATCTCTCTCTCTATCTCTGTCTCTCTGCACACTGATAGCCATCCTCCCTATGTTCCCAACAAGATCTCGGTGTCACCCATATCTTCAAATAGAGACGTCTTTTGGAATTACTTTCTAAAGTCACTGTGGATGGCTAAGTGTCATCTTAGTTATTTTAGAGAATAAAATCCTTGTTTGGACATGTCTAGCAATGAAAAATCTGAGACAACGAATAAAGATGACTATATATATATCCTTGTTTGGAAGAGGAGGTCACAAGCAAGCGTCGAGAATGATTGCTGTAAAGTCTAATAAAAACCCACCATCGAGGAGCATGAGGCACGCAAACAACAATGTATCCACAATCAAAATTATGTGTTCACTTTACTCAATAGTGCACTCATCGTTATTTGTCTGTTACATTCCTACTACCAAGATGTTTTGCGCTTCGATTTTGGCGAAAATAAAACCTATGTGTTTGTGGGATGTTTTTACATTCACACGCAAATATTTATGGTCCCTTTGGTTGGGCTTTTGGATGTGACTTGTTCATTCTAAAAACAAAAAACCAACCAAAGGCCCTGCTTCCAAATCAACTGTGAAACAAAGGAAATAGTAAATGTTTTTTTCACATATGCTGTCATCACAAAGGACCCTTGGACACTCCAGCCATTGAAATAATCCAAATAGTTTACTTTTCGCGCTCACACAGGTACATTTTTGTGCTCACACACTAGTGCCTATAGATGGAAAATAATAAGCAGGAAAAGAAGAGAACAAAAGAACGTGGCCGCACTTAAGAACACATAAGTACACAGATGTTTGTTTAATAGAATGAACAATCAGTTCAACCTTTACGATTCCATGTACTCATTTTTACATTCGGGACCATGTCTCAATCAGAAAATTCAACTGAATATTGTTGCACCTATCCCAGGCTTAAAGTAGTTCGGATACTCCAATCCGAAATTAACTAGCATTTTTTTTTTGCAAATGAGTTGACTTTTTATACTTTCAGACACATACACACGTTAATATATAGGGACGAGCAAGATGCAGAGCCGTAAATATCTACCTGCAAATGATGAATCTTCTCGTAAAATGTCTGCATCAATTTTTTTACTCCGTCACCAAAGCTTGGATCAACACGTTGTCTGCTGCGTTGATTAATTTATGGGATACCTGACCTTCGTCACTCAATCTGTGGTCATTAATATGCCACAACCAGTGGACAAACCGGTCCTGAAAAAAAACCAGCAAACCTGAGAAAAAAAGGATTCAATACTGTTTCAGCGGGTGCCGGAGCACTGGGTGCCACGCTGATGAGCTGGTGCCTAGTTGGCACTGGGGAGTGATATACTAAATCACACCCTGGATGTGATTTAGCGCTGCGCTATATATATATATTTATATTTATATTTAGTCTGGAACCTGTCTAATAATATCCTTATTTGTGGTACCGGCCAATGGTGAAACCCCATGCACCCCTTTTGGAAGCACCCATGTTAACCACTAACTTGTCAGTCTAACATTGGTGAGTCTTTGCTAAAGCTAAAGCATGTTGGTTGTATTGTGAGTTCTCATCACATCCACTTGAACTAGATGATTAATTACACAGGTGCAATCATCCTAGGAGAAACATGTCAAGGAATGAATCATATCTGAATAAAGATAGTTGAAAATTGCATGAACATTCTTTTAGGACTTGTCCATATATGGTCATTCACCGAGCCAAGAAAAACATATGAATCAGGATAAAGAGTTACCTTTGTTTTGCTTTATTAACTTCTTGTGTCTTCCTTTGTTAGACAATATTCTTTTATGCTCTATCTACCAGGGTTGACAAAACAGAACAATGCCAATTTTTAATGCCCAAAAAATCGGTCCACAATAAACCGTAAATACAATACCCACATTTAGCTTTTTAGCAAAAATCGGTTGTCCAGTGCAACTGCATCAGGCAAGTTCAAAAACCAAGACTGGACTGGTTTTCGAGGTTTACATGAAAATTGAACCGGTTTGCACAGGTTTTGTTAACCATACCATGTACTATATTCTCTCTTTGTATCAAACAAGCCATCAGGGCCTTTTGAGTTGAAGTAGCAAAAAAGAAATCAATTTGCAACATTTTTTTGAAACTGCGGCCACATGGACCTAGGCAACTTTGACAGTAAGACATGAATCGTGGTCTCACGCGTTCAAAATGACATTTGGCCGTGATGCTTGTCTCTCATGCACCACTTGCGGCTTGCTACAAGCTAGGTTGCTTCGTGCACCACCGTCACTGATTTGCTCGCTGCACTCAAACATAAATCATACCGAACAATAAATGTTTAGCTCATCACCTGTTCAAACGGCCAGATTTCATGTTTCAATGCGAAAACTTTTAGATCACATATCAAGGACAACCACATCATTTAATAATTAAGGGATAATTATGTTCTTACCCTCACTCTAAACTCTGACTGCGTGATTTTTTCTTCACTTTTTCGGCTCTGTGATTTTACCCTACCTTTACAATTTGAAGCTGCCGTGTTAGCCCTACTTGAGAAGTGATTCAGATTCACTGAATTAAAAAAGAAAAAATACATTACAAAATGGGTGAAAAGATAAAGTGCCCTCACGTATATTTCCTGAACTCAAAGTCTTCCTCCCAAAACCTAACCTATGACGGCTGACAGCTGTGGGGCTGATGGTGTCGTGTGTGGGTGGCCACTGGGCTATGCATGCGGTCTTGTTGTGGCAGCACCGTGCAGCCGCACAGGCAGTTGCGCGTCAGGGAGGTGCGGTGTGCCGTATGCAGCGCGCATGCAGAGCAGGGCGAGGAGGATCTGCTTCTGTTTGGCTAGCATAAAAAAGTTGTGCAGCTTCTGCTGAGTTGGAGCAATCGAGTTTGCGAAGTCTTATGATCAGTATCCTACAAAAGGTCTTCTCCTCTTCGATTCTTGGTATTCCTTGGGTCAACCAATTCGATTCTTCTTCTTCAGTGGGCCTCAGTGGTCAACCAATTCTCTTCTTCGATTATTGGGATTTGATGGTCTCAAGCCAGTTGGGATTTGTTTTATTCTCAACTAGATAGAATGACCCATGCAGTTGCGCAGGCACGACACTAACACTTTCTTAGTCACAAAGAAAACTCACAATGCATTCTTTGCCACTAAAAATATACTTTTCCCTTATCTACCTCCGGCTTGAAATTTCTCCTCCCCTATGTCTCATCCCTTGATCTTCAAGGAAAGTTTAATCCTTTACTGTATTCCAAGACTTCTAGAATTCAGGAGTTATTCTTCACAATTTTTCCTATATGGCTGCAAAAAGGCTATCTAATTTCTCGTAAGGCCATCATTCTCACTGACTCATTGTACCGGATCAATACTTGTACTCTATGGTTTGATTATATTTGTAAAATGAATAAAGTACTACATGATATTTTGAAACCTCGACGAATTCGTGTCATGCCTAATATTAGTTTAATAACAAATTTTTAGTGAAATGTTTTTACCAAAATAGATAAGAGTAATGGTAAAAAAAGGAACTTTTAGCTCACCTTGTCGACTAAGAAAATATGTAAGGTACTTTTACAACATTGTGACTAATGGTTTTGCCCTATGATAATTATAAAATTTCTCTATACATAAATGCTCTTTGATGCCATTAATTGATATATGTCTAATGCAATACACAAATCCATCTTGGATGCAATTGTTCATTAATTCTAACCATACATTCTATTATTTTTAAATAAATGTTTCCAGATCTCTTTTTTTCCATATTTGAAGCTGCCGCCTGTACATTGTTCCTGTTGAGCTCTTGAATTTAGACGAAAGATGAAAAAGCATATGTGATTCCTAATTATAGATATTATGATGTGTGTTTGAGATTTTAACCCATAATTGTTTATGCAAATATCTACCCTCTAGTGTATTTTATTGTAAAAGGCACCCCAATTTTTATATGTTTAATTTTTTCAACTTATTTTCATTCATTTCCAGCCACAAAATGTGTACTTATAAAATTTTGGGAGTGTAGTCTTCATATCTGTTTAGAGATTGTGTAACAGAAAATACCAACTTGGATTTAATTGAACGATATTTCAAATAGTTTGAGAGTAATTTGTATTCAATTTTTCATGAAAATAATATGAATTAGATTCATTTAATTACTTTGACAATGTTAAAATCTTTTTACTTTGCTTTTCTTGAATTTATATCGATGAAAACATATGAAACAATTAAGCATGTGAAATTTGGGATACTTTTGCAACAAAATACACTAGGGAGTAGGGATTTACAACAAAAAGACTTATTGGTGGGAATCTCAAACTCCATGTGACTTATGGGGTGGTTTATGCTATTAAGACTTACATATATATTGTACAACTTTAATGTGTGTCTCAGCAAAGTTAATACCATTAACATATCTTGCAGCTAAGTGAACATCATTAAGTATCTCTCATGTTGTTGGGTAAAGTCTCATTTAGATTTCAAAGTGATTATAAGAAGACAATTGATCCAAATAATTAAAACTTCACTTCAAGATTTGACTATTCTAAAGAAAATCATACAATGCTTTATGTTTTCCAGGAATTTCCAAATCAACTGGGTAAAAAAACATTCTACGTGTCTGAAATGTTTGTGATGCTAATTTTAAAATTCTGTCATGTTTGACATGTTGAAGTAATGTTTACATCAGGATCGGAGGAGAAAAATTTATTTAAATGATTTCTTCAAAGTATCTCATATAAACTATAATAAATGAACAAATCTTGGCTAGTTCCACAACTTTAATGTGTGTTACTGGCTACAGTCCTGCTAAAATTGGAGAGATTTAGTCACACATAGCCCATGGAATATAGATCTTTTAGAGATATGGTCGAGATATAGAGAATTAGATATAGATATGTTGGAGATAGATATGGTGGATATATATATATATGAAGATAGAGATATATACCTCTCCAATTAATAGTTCATATAGAATGTTGAGCTTCTATATAATACCCTTTAGCTTACTCATGGCCCTCTCTATACTGAGAATACATATATACAGAAAAAAATATCCTCTATTCTTCAAGGGACCCTCTAGCTTACTCATGGCGCTCAAAAAGAGCAGTAGGACATGGATTACGTACACTTCTGTTTTCTTGTTTCTTGTGATCATATCGACCACCTTTTCATCGTGTCAATCTGCTGGGGTGTTGAGTAAGCACCCGTCTCATATTGGTTCAGTAAGAAATTTTTGGTGCTTTTGTAATAGTTAGCAAAACCTCCTTAATTCTTTCTATTGTGTTGCATCTGCAGGCAGAGGTCGTCGTCACTCTTCATCAACACCTCCACCGCCACAGCCTCAATTTAAGTGCTTTGCTATGGATAAAGGCGACTGTATTTATGATCATGAGTGCCGTGATTACTGTTTAAAGATTGACTACTCGAGTGCATATGCTCACTGCGACTCTTTTAAAAAGTGTTGTTGCAAAGATGATTAGATATTGTAACTCATCCATTTCTTTGATGAAAAGTGAATAAATTTCAGTTACCAAATGTTCGCTAGTAGAATCCTGAACATTCTTGCTGGCACACTAAGGAGCATCTTTATTGTTGTCCTTCTAGGCAGAATGCCCACCAGGCATGCATCACGGTCTTAGGCATCCAAAATCGAACACGAGAGTGTGATCCCTTCACTATAACACAAACGAACTATAGTTGCGGCAGCCAAGAAACAATATACGATAAAAAAATGGACCGTGGCTACAACGAGAGATCCATTTGTAGCCGCGGCCCACTTTGTCAACCCTGGCTACAAATGAGTCTCTATTTGTAGCCATTATCCACCCCCAAAAGCCCATTTCACAGTCCACCCAATATATAAATAAAAAAACCTAACCTTATTCCTCTCTCTCCACTCCTCTCTTCCCCTCTCCACTTCAGCCGGCAGCCGCCACTCTCCACCCCACACTCTCTCTCTCTCTCTCTCTCTCTCTCTCTCTCTCTCTCTCTGCTGCCCCCGCCCAACTCCGGCGACCCCGCTCCCCCTTCTCCGGCGGCGGGTAGGCCCCGTCCTCCACGACATGGCCTCCTTCGAGGGCGGCGGCGCAGGCCGGCCCCGTCCTCCACGACGCGGCCTCCTCCGAGGGTGGCAACGCAGACCGACTCCGTCCTCCACGATGCGGCCTCCTTCGAGGGCGGCGCGGGCTCGCCTCCTCCAAGGGCGGCGACATAGACTGATTCCGTCCTCCACGACGCGGCCTCCTCCTAGGGTGACAGCGCAGGTGGCCCCGTCCTCCACGACGCGACCTCCTCCGAGGGCGGTGGCCAATCCACGACGGCGGCCAGCGCGCCCCATCCTCTACGAGCCGACGCTCCCCTTCCTCCCTCATCCTCCCGGCAGCGACGGCCTCCACGACGTGGCCCTTCCATGGCAGTTGCCTCGGGACGACGGCGATGACCTCCACGACTATTGATCTGACAAATCCGACTCTAGACATGGTAGATCCGGCTCCGGGCCTGGCGGATCCGGCCCCGACGGATCCCTCTCCGGCCAGATCCGGCTAGGGAGTGGCCACGTGGTGGCGGACGGGGCGGCCGACAGCTAGTGGGGCCCCGTGGTTCCACCTTTTTTTGTTTTATTATTCAATCTGTAGCGTCGGGCGATGTGTTTTGCGTGGCTACAACGCTTCATTATTAGCCTCGGGGTCATAGCCGCGATTCGCGTACCCGTGGCTACAGACCCGTTTCAACCGTAGCTAAAGTAGGGGTTTGTTATAGTGCTTACTCAAGAATTTTTCTCAGGGCGTTATCCAAAAAAACCCCTAATTTTTGTGAGAGGAAGTTTTAAACTGCCAATATAAGAAAATGTTTTTTGCGGTGTCCACAAACCTGAGGAAAACATTGTTTTACTGGCTGTCAACTGCAAACGGTCAAGAAAATGCATGTTTTCATGGTGACTACGTGGACTGCCAATAAAATGTTAATATTTTCTTGGGTATTAATTGATACGTCTTGATGTTATCTCATAAATGACCAATAAAATTGCGTATTTCGTGGTGGATTGTATATTTGTAGTAGATCAAACACATTTTCTTCATGGTGTAAATAAGAATTAACTTACAGTTCTAGTGTTCCACAAATATGCCTGAAAAGAAAATTGATATTATTCTAGGGGATGGAGGTTTGGGGCACCACATGGCACGGTCAGTGGTTAGACGGGAGGTTGAAGGGGATTTCATGGGAGAGGGGTGCGCAGAAGGTAGTGGAAGAAGGATTTGTTCAGCCGCGACACCCCACCATGAAGAATTAACAGACTAGAGCAGATGCTACAGTATCAATAAAGGGAAAAGTCAAAACAGTAAGGGTCTGTTTGGGATACATGATTTTCAAAGGAAATTTCGAAGGAATCGCTTCCTACATTCTACTGACGTCATTGGCGTTTGGAATGGAGGAACCAACCTTTCCTTTCCTATGGAAAGGCTTCCTTTCCTGCACCAAATGGAGGAAAAAAATAATCCACTCATAGCTCTTGGAAAGATTTGCTGCATGCGGACCAGTAGATAATCACCTTGAGAGCCACATCCAATATGAGCTTACGCACATTAGCTTCGTTGATGCACCACAATCGAGGTTTACTTTCCTGTTTATCCCGCTAATCCCGGTCCAGACCGGGACGTCGGATTCCGCGGAAACCGGAAATCCCGGTCCGGAATACGGTCAAAATCCGTTTTTGAAGGCCAGGCGGGATGGACCGGGATCCCGGACGGTATTTCCGGTATTCCGGTGACATAATTTTAAAATCCGAGGAGAGGTTAAAACATGAAAAAAGGCGCGGAATTAATTAAAAAATTGGCATAACAGTTCCATAATATTTCTACTCATATTCATGACACATAAAATATTAATCCATCACAAATGCATGATAAAAACATAAAACATACATCCATCACACATAGTTCAATTACAAGTCCCTAAATGAAGTTCACAACTAATACGTCGATGACAAATACAAACTATGATAGATAAACATAAATTCAATACCATGGTTGCTGCCACGTATTGTATTGTGCCTCTTGGTATTCCTGGGTTGACATGAGTTGAATTCGTTCGGTAGCCAATAATCGTGCCCTATATTCATGCCAAGTTATTCGTCTCCATTCTTGGGTGCATTGCCAATCCGAGTACCACATATTGTAAGCTCTGTGGATCTTGCCACTCATAAATCCATGTAATCGGTGATTCGGTGGATGGATCACCCAATTTGTAATCATAGCGGCCATATGGATATTGCTCGGAACTTGCACTATAGGAGCTAGCACTTTGTTGAGTTGCACTATAGGAACTATCACTTTGCTGAGGTGAGAGGTAGCTACCTTGATCATATTGCCCACCTCGGTTTCTTCTCCCTTGTTGCATCACAACCCGTTGTGACGCTGGAGCACCATGATCCCGATCCTGGGTAGCGTGCGTGAATTGTGTCTCACCTGCAAATAAATGGTAAGTATATATGATAAATTTAATTTGTGCACATAATATATTTGCTTATATTACCTGTGAATCGAAGGGGAGATGAAGGTGCTATACCACTTGGACCGCCAACGTTTCCACCTGAATCGGATGGTGAGCTACTGTCATTTGACTCTTGATAAGTAGGGCTGTTGTTATTATCATCCTCGGTTGACTCATCACTTCGGACGTCCTTCTCAATAGTTTTTTCTTTCTCTTTGTAACGGCTTTCCATGGCACGGCTTTATATTTCCGCTTACCCGTGTGTGTTTCGCCGACATGACGCTCCGACCAGGAGACTAGATCACTTGTTCCCATAATTCTCTCCAACTCCATTGGATCATCACCCTCAATCACCATTTTTGATGGTATAGGAACATCACTGTCTGTGGCTTCCTCATCTAAGAACAGGATCAGCATTTGAGCGGCCTTTCTCCATCCAGTCTCTTATTGGATTTGATGCATCGTACAAGGATAGCTCCATTAGCTTGTGGAAAGGATCTTCTTCAGTCACTTTATACAAAGCAGCTTCCCTCATACGAATGCGTAAGTTATAATTCACATACACCAACTTGTGAAGCGTGTTGTATGACATCCTGTTGCGCACCTTTGTATGGATCAAGGCAAATATACTCCAATTGCGCTCACATCCACTAGCAGAACAACACCGTGAGACAAGACGTAAGGCTAGCTTCCGTAGGTTTGGAGTGTCGGTACCAAACATTGCCCACCATTGTGCTGTTACAAGAAGTGGAAAACATAAGTACAACATAAACCTTGCACATTATTGTAATGCCATGTGTAGGCCAATCCATCTTAAACCTTGCAAAGTGCTTCTTGATATCCGCCTCATTCTCATCTAAATATACCCCATTAACCTCTCGTCCACTTGGAGAGGGAACACCCATTCCTACAGTAATGAACTTGTTAGATTCACCGTAAAGTTGCAATTGCAAATGAATATAACACATACACTTACCCCATCTTTGTGTTTCTTTAATGGCCGAAACAAAGTAAGGACTATCTGCCTTCACACCAGGTATGGCTTCAGCATGGAAGAATTTAGCCCAAGCCCTTCCAATTGCTTGCTTCGCAGTCTTAGCTTTATTTGACCACGGCCCGGTATCTATCCTTGTTTGCACCGTTACGTCCCCGAGCTACCTCTTCTAGTCGAGGTAGACCTTCTGAACATTCCCATCAAACCACCACCACCACTTCCCCGACCCCGAGTAGGGGCCTGAGATGAACCAGAACCACCACCATGCTCATAGTGGCCTCCTGCATCACGGACTCGTCTAGCAAATGCATCCTCCTCCCTAGACATGTGCAAGACACGCTGCAACTCAGGATCATCTTCATCTCGAACATTTCCTTCGGCTGCAATTTCCTCCCTACGGAGTCTCTCTTGTGCTCTACTCTTTTTCTTCTGCGCGATCCGATCTATGTCGGCTCGAAAAAAATCACGAACATCTGGTGGCACACTAGTGCAGTGCACCACTTCACTTCCCCTGCATGCCAAGTGTTCTTTAAATCTTGTTGCACCGCCTCCGCCCCTTCCACACTTGCAATATTTGCAAAACCATCCGGATCCTCTCTTCTCTCCATGTTCACAAACGCTATCACTGTGACGCTCCGCCATACTTGACTGCAATAAACAAAAAATGTGTATAACATACATTCCTAATTCAATAAACCGTAACACCTATTTCTATTTTCTAACTTATCAACTTCTATTTCCTAGTAACAATTCGAAATGCTCTATTTTTTACTGCACTATTTCTAATACACAAACCTAAACATACATAGAAAATAAAGATAAAATTGAGTAAAAAAATACCTGAACGGCGGGCGCTGCGCCGGGATCCCGAGCTCCCGGCCAGGAACCCGAGCTTCCCGGTCGGGATCCCGGCTTGCGGCAGCGGACGGGAGGGCGAGTGAAACGGGAGTGGCGGAGGCGCCGGGATCCCGAACTCCCGTCCGGGAAACCGAGCTTCCCGGTCGGGATCCCGGCGTGCGGCAGCGGACGGGAGGGCGACGGCCTCGGGAGTGCCGGAGGCGCCGGGATCCCGAACTCCCGGCAGGGATTCCGAGCTTCCCGGACGGGATCCCGGCCCCTGGCGGCAGCTTCTGCGGCGCGGCGGCTTCTGCGCGCGGCGGCGGAGGAGCGGCGGAGGAGCGGCTTAGCCTGCTGGAGCGCGTGCCTTTGGTCGGGGGAAAGAAGACCACCCGTGCTGCGGTGGTGGTTTAGATAAGGTTTCTCTTTTTTTATTTCTTTCTTAACTTGTATCTTACTTTATTTTTTTCATGACTCAAAACTCATAATTTTTATGATTCGATTTCACCATAAATCATGATTTTTCATCTAGTTTTTTTACATATTTTCATATCAAATTCTTTCAAAATTTTCAAAATTCAAATTCGAATCCCGGTCTCCCGGTGAAACCGGCCCGGACCGGGATCTCCGGAAACCGCGGAAACCGGCCGGGATCCGGTCGGGATTTCAAACACTGACCACAATCTTACCAAGCTTGTTTCGAAAAAAAAATCTTACCAAGCTGCTGAAAAAAATCTCTTGAACCTCGGCCCTTCCCTGTAGCCAAGAGGATCATCAGCATCTCGACTCCAGCTCCGCTCACTCCGTCTGTGGAGTTTGGAAAGCTTGCCTTGGTGGGCTAGAGATTAGAGATTCCAAAGCTTCGTTTGAGGATTTGAGAGAGAGAGAGAGAGAGAGAGAGAGAGAGAGAGAGCAATTGTCACATTTATCATGAGTAAGCACAAATGAACTAATGTTAATTTATTATTATCATTACTGGTAAATTTATCAGTGATTATATTGGGTGTATTTGTGCTTCAAGAATTAAGTTAATCTAATTTAGTTTTGATTGATATTATATTTGAATTCCTCTGTTATAGTAAATCACTGTTTTATGCTGTACTGTTACAGTACTAATTCAGAGACCTGTACCTCCTCTCAGGAATTACTATAGCAGTGTAGCAGCTCTCTGAATTTTCTTCTTCACTACAGAGGATCCCGATCTTTGAAGAACAGGTCGGCACACATCTTTCATAGTTTTGTTGTAGCGCCATGTCTTAATGTCAGGTATTGCTATGTGCTACGGATGGGGAAAGTTGTGGGGCCCACAATTCAGCGGTGAGGTGATCCTTGATTCTTGGGTGCACTCACTCTCTCGGAGCACCATGATCAGCGAGTTCGTGGGGGATGAAAAGGGTGCGTGTGACTATTTGCTATTTGGTTCACTGGGATAAAGGATCCACTGGAATCAGCAGTGCGACCAAACTGCCAGTGAAGGACCTCTCTGGACGAATAATATCTGACCATATGAGCTTCCCCATGCAAAATGCGGATGTGGTTGGACTCTCCCGAGATGGGCCATGTGACAGACCCGTCTCACGAAGAAGCGATTCCATCGCCAGGATCATTTTGGGTGGTATCACGCGTTACGATGCTCGTTTATTACAACATACAAACATAAGCATGATACAATGGAAACAAAGATATAAGTTTTTACATCCATCATGAACAAATAGTACATCAGAGTCTCATCAGTTTAGAAGCAAATAAGTTTGGAATACAAACTAACACAGCGGAAGCAAATAAGATAGAATCGCTCTCATGACGATACACCATGGGCCATCCAACAGAAATAGGTGTTTTGCTGTAAACACCTTGCCGACACATCAACGACTCTACTCCTCCGGACCGCACTACTCCCAAGTGTAGTGGCCTCCGTCCGCGGACTAGTCCTGCCAGTCACCGTCTCCACCATTGTCATCCTGCCCATCCGGGTTCTCTCGAAAACCACATAGAGCAAAACTCTGAGTAACTAAAGCTCAGCAAGACCGACATATCGAAGTGGCCATCTACAGCGACTCCTAAACATGCAAAGGCCGAAGGGTAGGATAATTAAGCACTAAGCCAACCTTTAAGTGGATCCTTACTTTTATTTTTAGCAGTTTATTAAGTTGTAACAAAGATTAAATTTAATTTGCACTAAGCTAAAGCATTACATATTTCCAAACAATGTAATAAGCAATATAACAAATTAATCATCATCATCATATAAGTTCCTCTTCTTACTACGTTCGGCGGACGAGATAAGTGGTACTCGCTACTATGAGGGGCAGCGATTCGAATCGATTTACATCATGCAGGAGAAACCTGATTGCACGTCACATACGCGCTTCCCGAAGCCGCATGAGACAACCTTTCCCAGCCGGCACTATAGTATCGGTTGGGCCTAGCTCCCTCAAGAAGGGTCCCTCACGTGAAGCCGTCTCGGACGTCATCCATGAGTAGAGTGCTCCCTCCTCTCCTCTCAAAATCTTGCCTAGTAACCAAGGGAGCAGGGTATCTCTCTAACATACAACAACTATCGGTACATCGGTTTACCGGACCCATTAACACCAGCATGCAAACAATACGTGCAAACTTATCCACATGGACCGGACATGACACGGTCCTTATGTGCACAGACGGGGTACCACCTTGAAGACTCTTTCAGTCCTTCACTTTCCACCTAATTTGCTGGTCCGGCCACCAAATTCTATTCTCATCTCAAATATTTAGCATCGTGTCCAAAAGTGATTGTCCTATACTAAGAGTGGTCTCTGTACCACTCGACGGATCATCACCCTAATTAAGCAAGCATCTAACATAGGACTATCGAACATGGATAAATAATATCCTACTGCATGCTAGGGTTTTCATCACAATATAGTGCACAATACAAACCTACAAGCATATAGTGATGAAATAAAAAACTTAATCATAAAGGTTGTGCATCGGGGCTTGCCTAGAACTTGACCCTAGTCAGCTGGGTCACTAGCAGCAGCAACTTCGGGCTCCTCGCTGGTCACCGCGTTCAACACCGCAGCTACATGATGCAAGAGTTATGCTTAAATTTGATGAAAACATGATTTAAATATTTTATGGAATACGTACGAATTTCATTTAAAACATGTAACTACTAAGTACAAAATAACTTGGGGTCCAGCGAGGGTTGATTGCTTAATTGGAATTAACAAACTAATTTAATTCATCAACTCCCATGAAGCATTTAAATTATCATCCGTTCTGCATAAAAATAATTCTATAAACCTTCTAAAAGCTAGGTAATTTAGCAAGTTAATTGCCTTTGGTCACTATGCACATATTAAGGATGATAATTGAATTAAGCTCCTAGATTCAAGGCAATCCAATAATTAATTAAGTAATAAACTAAAATCTCCAAAAAAGAAATTATCTTAATTAATTTGCCTCTGATCATGCCAATCTAATTGCACCATTAAATATTACATGTATCAAGGATTCTAACAAAATTTAGTTTGCAATTTTCGAGGTCTAGATCAAAAGATATGAATTTTCTAAGTTTAAATGAATTTCTGCCTTAATTACAAAAATGCCACCGAGTATTTAAAATAACTCCTCGTGCTCGAGGCCACACCGAGGACCACAGGGTTCTGGATCCGGTGTGGCCACGACAACACGGAATCCCGCGGCGTGTGGCCGACCCCGTGGCCTCGACGGCGCCATGGCTTGAGGTCGGTGGCGCGCTCGCCTCGAGCGGTGCCGGAGGTGGCGCGGCTAGCTAGGATTAGCCTAGGAGAGGCGACGCGAGCTGGGGAGCCGGCTAGTGGGGCCGCGCGGTGGGGGCCTCAACGGTAAAGGGCACAACGGTCGGTGGCGGTGGTCGGAGAGGCTCCGGCCGTGGCGCTTGTCCGGGGGGAGGCACGGTGGCAGCTAGGGTTTGGTGGAGAATTTCGCCGAGTCCAATCTTCTCCAACTCGGGCTTGGTTGGCGTCGAGGAAGACTGGAGGCGAGGACTGCGTCGGAGAGCAGGGGTGGCGGCGGTCGACGGAGGAAGGAAAAAATTAAACGTCGGCCATCCCTTGTACAAAATTCAAGAAGGAGTGGGTTAGGGTGCTGCGCTGCGGCATTGCGCACAATCCGGAGCGAGAGGGGATGTCAAAGGCTCACCAGAACAAGTGGAATCGATGGGAGGTAAAAGAGAGGCCCGTGGTGGTGCTACGACCAAATCCGCGAAAATTCGGCTGAAGTAGTTCATGGCTTGGGCTTGGCGGGTTGCCGGAGCTAGAGGGGCACGAGGCGGAACCGAGACGCGGACGGGCTCGGCCGGAGATGGGCGGAGGCGGTGGTGCAACGAAGTTCCGAGCTCGAGCGGCAATGGCGGAGGGTTGGGCGACGTCCGGTGGGGGTGAAAAATGGAGCAGGGGGACAACGGTCGTTCCGACCAGTTCGAGGGCGAGAGGATCATGCGGCCAGGTGGGGCCGCGGCCGGGAGGCGCCGGTCATGTGGCGTGCGCGTGTGGCTCGCCCCAAGTGGCTGACAAAGGGGCCCCACATAACTATACCTTGGCATCTTCTCTTTTCTCAGCATTTTCCGTTTGTGGTCATTCTCCAAAATAAAAATTCAAGATCAAGCACTTCCCGAGCTCAAAAATTAAGTTGGAAATTTTTCTTGGGTAGGGCAGTTCAAGAAAATGACATGCACATTGAGCTCATGTCCAAATTCCTTGTGGATAAATTCTGGTAATTCAGGGAAAATGCTAAAAAGTTAAGCTTCTCTAAATTAATTGGGATGCAAAACCTCAATAAAATTCAGTGCAACTTGTGCTAGAATTTTCTTTTTCCAAGTACTGCAACATATATGTTTGGTGGACTAAACTTATGTTGTAGAATTTTTTAGTTGTAGTTCAATTCAAATTGAATTTGAATTAATTGGCCAACCAAAACACATTGCATCTCAATGAAAATTTTTGTGGGAGTGCTACTAGACCAGAGACACATTTTAAAAATGCTAACTCGCAAAAATTGTGGCACAAGGTGTCACAGGCCACGAGCCATATTCTCAAAAAGAGCTGAATATTTATTTTATATTATTGTAACGCTTGAGTGATCATTAGTTGTAATAATCACTACCCAAGAGAAGGATGGGCGAGTACAGAAGTAATGCGCCACATATTTTCGTTACAGCAAAATGTATCCAATATTTAGGGCATGTACAACGCTAATAAATGAGCGGGCTCTTGAGCTGATGTGGCAATGAAATTTTGTAAATAGCCCCTCCAACCCTTAAAGATACGGCTGGGTGGTCTCTTGACGAAGAGACGGTATCTATCACGTGTTCCGATGTAAGAGACAACTCTGAGTACCATTGTACATGTGAAGAGACGACTTATGTCATGCAATCATTAATAATATGCATTTACTAAAAGACATCATGTAAAGTCTCTCATTTGTATGGCAAAAGTTGTTTGATGTCTTTTTGCTTGGATACATGTGCCCAAAAAATCACAGTGGGCTCTCTCTTGTACATGTCCTTAAGATTCTGTGTGCAGTGGATGATTAATCCACCATATCCATCAATGTAGCAGTATCCAATACTCGGATTTCTGTATCCAATCCAGTTAGGACATTCAATGAACAACTGCACCAACCTCTATAACTATCGGACACATCTGCTGGTACAAAGCACTCCTTCACAGATATCAGCATAATTAGCCACCATGTCGACATTAAATAAAAAACTAGTGGCCGGTGCATTCGCCTTCTTCCTGCTCCTGGGGTTGTACTGTAAGTTTCGATGCCAAGCACAAATTTCGTGAAATTAATTCGAGGACAGTGCATCGATCTCCAGATTTTGTATTGCTTTTTTTTTCTTTCTCATGCTGCTGTTTAATTTGCCTTGTTGATTATAGGCACAGAGGCAACACAAGTTTGTGAGACAAGCATGATCAGGAAACCGTGCACAACTAACGACTTTTGCGCAACCACGTGCACGCAACAACTCGGTGGCTACACTGGTGGCTACTGCAAGAGGATTACTACACGCACAGGCCAGTACCACCGCAGATGCATCTGCACCAAACCGTGCGATGGACCATCGTTAGCGGCAGTGCAGATTACTGGAGAGCCTACTACCTACTAGGGCATGGAAATACTGAGAGGCACCGTGATGAAGAAATCATGTGAAAATAAGCTTACATGAATTATTGGTGGATGGGTTTAGTTACTACTCTATTCTAAAATTGTTCGTCTTTGACTTTTTTCGTTATGTTTGAGCATTCGTTTTATTTAATTTTTTAAATGTCAAATATGTTATTGAAATGTGGTTTATCACAAAAGAAATATCAAATATATTCTATAATGTTTCATATTTGAACTAATACTTTCAATAAGACGGATGGTCAAACGTAACAAAAAAGTCAACGACTGACAATAATTTTAGAACGAGGGTGTATACCCGATCGAGCTTGGGATTTATAGAGTTATATCTAATTTCACACGGAATTGAAGAAACTTGCCCACTGCCAAATGTTACTAGCCGTTTCAGCTCATAGAGATATATGTGGAGTTTAATGATATCAGGATGCAGGTCATATTTATTTTTTGAACTCTATAAGCAGATCCTCCACGTATGCAGGGAAGTTCCTTCATCCGGATTCCTGTCGAATAATAAATAAGGTGGATGGCAGGACAGGTGAAAGCGTGTGGTGCAGGAAGAACCCCCTGTTAACCACTTTTAGTTATCGATACACTAAAACGCCCTTTCCTTAAAGAAGTGACACTTTGCTGAAGCATTTTGCGTTAGGTTTTAGTTGGTGCTATGAATTCTCATCAACTTCACTAGAACTGGATAGTTTTATCCTACATAGAAAGCTTGTATTTCCTTTTTACACAGACAGAATCGTTGGAGAATTTAGATGTCAAGGTATGAATGGTTACGAAGAACAGTGCTACACCTACAATTTTACTTAAATTCTATGCACTGCTAATGTACCAAAACATGGTTCCTTGCATTAGCGTAATTCAAGGAGGTACTTGCTATTAATTCATTGACATGTCAGCATTTTGTAAGATTGCTCATTGCTCAGTACAATCGACAATTGCAGAAGTTTCTTTAAACAGTTGTGCATATGATTATCCAAGGGGCCTGGAAAGCCATATCAATGAAGCTAAACAATTGTCTTAGTTTTCCTCTTCTTTTTCAAATTTTGTGATGCTATTTTTAAAATTTCCTCAATTTTATCTATTTAAGTAATGCTTACATCAGGACCAGAGGAGAAAATTTGATTTAAATGATTTCTTCACAATATCTCACAAACTAATAATCAATGAGGAAATCTTTGACAACTTCACAGCTTTAGTTACAGTTGTCATGTTTGCACGCAGCCCTAGCTGACAGGCACCATATGAATACCTCATTACGAGAGTACATTTAGGGCTAAGTGTGATCCGTGGATGGCAAATGAGGAGCATGTCACGATGGCAGGAGCCAAAAGGCTTCAGGCAGGGTACAACAAATTTCTCACTGACGACAGTCAAGCTAAATCAGAAAACTTTGGTTACATACCCCAACACTGTCTACAAACAACAGCACAGAGAATTAAAGATAGAGATATCTAGTCTAGGGATAGATATGGTGACGATATATAGGGATATATGGAGATAGAGATATAGAACCTTTTAGGAGAAAATCCTTATTAACTATCCAAAAAAGTTCTTTACTTATTACCCACTTAAAATTGAAATTTCATATATGTTAGGAAAGTAATATCAATGAATGTATTGTAATTGACATAGAGTTACATATACAGGGAGCTGGCATAAGAATCACACGGCACAAGGCCCAAGGCCCAATCATAAACCTACACATATGTCTAACACGCTCCGCAGTTAGAACGTCCGAAGCTAGCCATTAGAGAGGACACTCAAACGGGAAAAAAACTCGGTGACGACAGATGTAGGGAGTCCTTTTGTAAATATTTCTGCATGCTGAGAGGTCGTTGGAACATGAAGAACCCGAAGAAGTCCTATAGCAACATTGTCACGGACAAAGTGGAGATCAATCTCGATATGTTTGGTGCGCTGATGTTGCATCGGATTAGTCGAGAGATACACCGCACTTACATTATCACAATAGACAACTGTGGCACACGGAATGGGTGAGTGAAGTTCCTCAAATAACTGTCGAAGCCACACTATCTAAGCAACTGCATTAGCAACAACACGATATTCTGACTCAGCACTGGAGCAGGAAACTGTGTACTGCCGCTTGGAGGACTAGGAGATAAGGTTGTCACCAAGAAAAACACCATAACCCGAAGTAGACCGACGAGTGTCATGACAACCAGCCCAATCAACATCAGAATATAAGCCACCAAGTCGCTAACAGAGTAGCAATGTAGCCGGAGACCATAATCAAGAGTGCCGCGAATGTAACAAAGAATATGCTTAACCAATGCAAGATGAGGCTCTCTAGGATAATGCATATAGAGACAAACATGTTGTACTGCATACGCAATATCGGGCCTGGTGAAAGTGAGGTAATGTAAAGCACCTGCGAGACCACTATAGTGAGTCGCATCTGCAACTAGGGTGCCATCAGAGGAAAGCTTAGCATAGGTGTCGATTGGGGCGGAGCAGGGCTTGCAATCAGACATGCCAGCACGCTCAAGGATATCAACCATATACTGTCGTTGGGATAGGAAGAGACCGCCATGACGCTAAGAGTCAGAAATTCCCAAAAGGTGGTGAAGAGGACCAAGACCCTTCATAGAGAATTCCGCTGTGAGGGCATCAATGATCCGACGACGGAGAGATGTCGAGGATGCCGTCGGAACGAATAACATCAACATATAACAAGAGATATGAAGTATCTGAACCATGCTTTTATGTGAAGAGAGAAGTGTCTAACCGAGCAGCAGTGAAGCCAAGAGACAAAATATGAGAGGCAAAGCGACTGTACCAAGCACGAGGAGCCTGTTTCAAACCATATAGAGCCTTCTTGAGACGACAGACATAATCCTGATGGGCAGAGTCAACGAATCCAGAGGGCTGCTCGCAGTAGACGATCTTAGTAATGAGAGTGCCATGCAAAAAGGCGTTCTTCACGTCAAGCTGATGAACAGGCCGGGCACGAGAAAGAGACATAGACAGAACAGTGCGTACCGTAGCTGGCTTTACCACAGGATTGAAAGTCTCACCAAAATCAACACCAGACTGCTGCGTGAAACCGCGAAGAACCCAGCTTGCCTTATAGCGGTCAAGAGAGCCATCTGCACAAAACTTGTGACGATACATCCATTTGCTGGTCACAACATTAGCATCGGAAGGCCGCTGCACAAGAACCCAAGTATCCTTGGCCTGAAGAGCAGTGAACACATCTATCATAGCATCTAGCCAGTTAGGATCTGCTAGCGTGCTGCGATAAGTCTTAGGCACCGGAGAGAGCACGACGGCATAGAGATTCAGACGCTCTTCTGGCTGGCGAAAACCCGTCTTGCCGCGTCTGCGCATGCCATGATCATTAGCCACAGCAGCAATGGGCACGGAACCAACAAGCAGGCTGTACGGAACGGGTACAACCGGTGGAGCAGCACGTGAAGCAGAAGCCTCGGACGCGACTGGCGCGAGGCAACAAGGCTTCGTGGCACAGGCGCGGCTGCCGAGGACCCACCGGCAGCATCGTCAGTACAGGCACGCGTGGGGGACAGACCACCAGCAACAACGGGTGGAAGCAGGCCAGCAGCCGTGGGTCCCGTGCTTGGGGAGGCCGGGGGCACGACGGATGCTAGCGGCCTGAAGCCAGGTGGGGGGCCAGCAATGAGTTGCGGCATGACTGCACGGGGCTAGCAGGGGCAGCAGAGCGAGGCCCGTCGGAGAGCAAGCGACGGGTATTAGGTTGCGTTTGGATCCAAGGAAAAGCAAAGTGACTAAAACTCACTGACTAAATTTTAGTCATCATTGTTTGGTTTCTAGAACTAAATGTGACTAAAATTCATTAAACGAGTTGAGAAAAGACCAAAATACCCTTCCTTACTTTACCAAAATTTTCACTTTTTCTGGAACACATTCTATCTTCACGCCACCCAAAGCAAGAAAAAAGAATGAACAATAACCAGTGGAGATAGGAGCACCAACAACAAGCAACGAGTCGTATATCTCCAAATCTCCTTTGGAAGCAGGCAAGAGGCAAGCTAGGACTAGAAGCAAATACGAAGAGCTCCTTGGCGGCAAGCACACGGCAGTTGGAGCTCGGGCGCTCCTCGGGCTGCGGCGGATAGCAGCTCAAGCTGGAGGCCGGCGGCAGTGGGCAGCTAAATCTCGGGCTACGGCGAAGAGCAACTCGAGCTGGAGGCCGACGACGGTGGGCAGATGGATCTCGGGCTACGGCGGAGAGCAGCTCGAGCTGGAAGCCAGCGGCGATGGGCAGCTGGATCTCGAGCGGGTGCTACGCGGGGAGAGGAGACAGGTGGCGGCGTGCCGGGAGAGGGCCGGGCGGGCGTCCACCGCGTTGCCACGAGCGTGGGTGGGGGCGAGCGGGCCGCTGACGAGGGGCGGCGCGCAGGGGAATCTCGGAGCGATGGCGGGTCAGCGACGTCGGGAGATGCGGAGGGGAACTGGACCTGGCGATTTGACGGGAAGGAAGACGACGTAGGGGCAGGAGGTGGAATTTTTTTGTTTTAGTCCCTTTTAGCTATGGAGTGGTGACTAAAAGGACTAAAATGTTTTTAGTCAGTTTTAGTCATCTGTTTGGTAGTTTAGTCCCTAAAGTGACTAAATTTTAGTCAGTTTTGTTTTAGCCACCAGATCCAAACGGGACCTTAGTAGGTTCTCCTGCCTCTCACTTCCGCTTCTAGTCGCTGCCGCCGCCTGTTCTCTAGCCGCGGCGTGCCTTTCTCTGCCCTAGCTGCCGCCGCCTATCCTCTAGCTGCAGTGTGCCTTTCCCTACCCTCGTTGCCGTTTCTTTGTACTGCAGCCGCACATTTCCTTCCCTCGATGGCCCCTACCCCCGAAGTAGTTGCTGCCGAGGCCAAACACCTCGCGGACGCCGCTAAAGCCAAGCGTATTGCTAAAGAAGATGAACGCCTCATGGCTAAGGCAAAGCAGCTGGCTGTCCTCCGCGCCAATCTTCATGGGCAAGCAGATTCCGTGCAGAACATCAAAGCCACGGTGCCCCTGCAGCTCGAGTTCACCTCCCCGCACTACTCCCGATGGCGTAGCCTTTTCATCAAAACTGTCGAGAAGTATGATCTCTCTGATCTCATACTCTCCGACGAAGATTTCTTTGGTGATGCTCATTGGTGGCACATGGACTACACCATAAAATCCTGGCTCTTCATTACCATCTCCCTGGAGCTTCATGAACTTGTCCACACGACATCTCCTACCTACGTGATGTGTGGCTCACCCTAGAGCAACAGTACATCACCAACAAGGAAACACTTGCCCTCCTCCTCGATGCCAAAACTCGCAACTTCGCTCAGGGCAACTTATTTGTTGCAGATTATTGCCACAAGATGAAGAGCATGGCGGTTGCCCTCGGTGATCTTGGCGAGCCGGTGCCAGATTCCACACTTGTCTTGAATAACCTTCAAGGCCTGAATGAAAAGTTTGCCACGTTCGTCTCCATCGCCAAACGACAGAGGCCCTTTCCAGTTATGCTGATCTGCGCTCTGACCTTGAGGTTGAGGAGATGTCGCTCCCGACCAGCTCCCATTCTTCCACGACTCCTCCGTCGGTCTTCGTCGCATCCACCCCGACGCGCCCCGTATTCGGCAGCAGCTCTTCCACCCACAATGGGCACGAGTACTGCACTCCTCCGCTGAGTGCCCCCGTTCCTGGCAAGCCATCTGACGGTAATGGTGTCCGCCCTGGTGGCAACAACGGCTACAGGAACAACCGATGTCACCCTCTCGCTCCAATAACAGGGGCACACGCGCTGCTGTACCGGCCTCCTAGCGCCCGTCGTTTGATATGTGGACTGACACCTTCACTATCTATCCCACGGTCACCGACCAGCATCGCTCAGGTGGCCTGCTTGTCGTACGACCCCGCCCCGACGTCTGGGGCAGTGCATCCCTAGGCCAACACTGCACTAGCAGCCCCGCCAGGTGGGCCGGCTACACCAGGCCCCTTTGCTCCGGTTGGGCAGTTCTACGGTGCCAGCCCCTATGGGCCGTATGACGTTCCTATGGTGTCGGCTGCTTTGTAGATGATGATGCCTCCGCTACCGATGATGGCGCCTCCAGGAGCACCTCCTCATGGCTTACAATGGGACCCTGCCGCCCTCGTACACTCCTTCCAGACCATGTCCTTGACTCCCCTAGAGTGGGCCATGGACTATGGTGCCTCCTCGCACATAGCTTCGTACCCTGGTATTCTTTCTTTCTCCCGACCCCTCTCTCACTACCCCCGCACAAATTGTTGTTGGCGATGGTTCTCTCTTACCCGTCACATCTGTTGGCTCCACCACCCTTCCCTCTGCCGGGGGCCCTCTGTTTTTGCACAATGTTTTTATTTCTCCTGCCATAATAAAAAATCTTATTTCTGTTCGTCAATTCACTATTGATGATCATTGTTATGTCGAATTTGATCCTTATGGCCTCTGTGAAGGACCTCACAACGAAGATCGTGGTCGTCATGTGCAATAGCTTGGGACAGCTCTACACCATCCATCATTCGGTGCTCCAGCCTCGTGCTCTGCTGGCCTCCACTCCGTCCACCCTTTGGCTTTAGCGTCTTGGTTACCTTGGCCACAAGTCTTCTTGTTTAGCACCAGCTTTAGATTTATCATGTAATAAAAAGTGAGTTGAATATTTTGTGTCATGTTTGTCAGCTTGGGCGTCATGTGTGTTTGCTTTTCCCACAGTCTCAGTCTCGCGGCACTAAACCTTTTGATTTAATACACTGTGATCTTTGGACATCCCATGTGGTTAGTGCCTCTGGCTACAAGTATTATCTTGGGATTCTTGATGACTGCACGCATTTTCTCTGGACTTTTCCTTTACGCCTCAAGTCTAACACTTCAACCAGTTTCTCTCTCACTTTTTCGCATTTGTTTCTACAGAGTTTAGCACTACCATTAAGAGGATTTAATGTGAGAATGGTCGTGAACTTGACACCACCACCTATTGTTTGTTCTTCCTGTCTCATGGTGACTCACTTCGCATGTCCCGCCCCTACACTTCTCCCCAAAATGGCAAGGCTGAACATATTATTCGTACCACCAATGATGTCATGTGCCCTCTCATGTTTCAGGCCAGTTTCCATGCTGCCTGCTGGGTTTAGGCTCTTCACACCGCCACTTACCTGCTTAATCGCCTTCCCACCAAGACATTGATCTTTGCGATGCCCACCTTGCTCTTCATGGTGTGTCCCCTTCTTACTCTCATCTGTGTGTTTTTGGATGTAAGTGCTATCCTAATCTTTCTGCCATCGCTCCTCACAAGCTTGGTCCTCGGCAGCCGCGCTCTAATACCATTTTTGGAAAGTAATCTCAGTGAATGTATTGCAGTTGACATAGAGTTACATATATAGGGAGCTGGCATAAGAATCAAACGGCAAAACCCTAAACGCAATACATGCATGGGCACAAGGCCCAAGGCCCAATCATAAACCTACACATATGTCTAACAGTATCAACCATTCATCTTATCTTTTGTTTGTCAATACACCTAGTACCATGACTTCCGTTAAGAACCGTGATGTAGTTCTTGATTTACCAAACCTGACTAAAATACCCTTTAGAGTTTTGCCTATTGCAACCAAACAAACCCAAGAATCCTCCCTCCCTATGCGTAGGGTGAGTGCCGACCAGACGCCAATATATGGGCATGGTCATGGGCACGACGCGGTGCATGGAGCACGGTGACGGGCGCAATGTAGCGGAAACACACGCACTGGCATGGTGCTGCGTGAGACTGCAGCTCGGGTAGAAGCTCTGCAATGGCCATCATTAGACACACCGTCTGTAGTTTATGATGTGGAAGCGATGCTTGCATGTAGACCGGTGCTTTGGTAATATTCACGGCAATCGTATGATGCTTTGCTAAATTGCATGGTGCGTGTGCCTTTTGATATGTGCATGTGAAAACGGCAAGAGGCGAAATACTGACATTCATGTTTTTAAGAAATTGATTGACATAGTAATAACATCATGTATATTGACGTTTATGAACATGCACTCTTTTGAATAATTTTGTAGAAACAATCTCAAGATTATTGCTGTCTGTTTGTCTTTTTGCTTCAAAATTCAAAAAATTTACGTTTAAATAAGTCTTTGGCATAAATAATTTTTCTATAGTGGGGAGAAAATGAGTCTTTCCTCTTGTATTTATACCGTCAAAATATAAGATGACGATGGTGGTTAATTCAGCACGACCAAATAATAGTTCTAAGCAAACGTCATGCACGACTGAAACTTGGCAAGAAGCAGATATACTTATCAGTTGAACATCTTTTATAGTTTAAGAGAGAAAACACACGATAAGAACGCTACTTGATTCAGCACGTATTATATAGCTATTTGCCTATTTCGATCAGCACACATGCGAAGGTCTTCATTGCCGCTGTCTTCTTGGTTGGAGGGTTTCCAGAGAAGAACTTGCTGAGTTAATACTTAATATACTCTTGCGTAACTTGGGTAAAGCTCGGTGGCGCTAGCATGAGAGCCTCCGCGACCCCCCCCGCCCCCCCTTCCAGCCCACTCGCCGGCGGGTGCCCCACTCCCGGCGGCCACCGCCCTTGCCCCACCATTCCAACCAACTCAAGCCTTTCCCCCGACGCCACCCCGTTCTTCCCTTCCCCTCTCGGACGCTCCAAGATACAAAGATGGATGGATTCCCCGACTACAAATGAAGAAGACTTTGAAGATCTGAAGCTCGTTCGGCCGTCCTACAGAGATGTGGTGATATGAGATCTCCCGCAAAACTCTGTGATTCCTCAAGGCAGCCGCAGCTTGCTGCGACTCGGCCAGGACAACCACCTCATGCCCGTGTGCGCTTCTAGATCCATAGGATCCTAGACGCCGCACCGGACGATGACGGCTGGCGCTCGGTGCAGAGCCGTCGTAGCCGCCGGCGCCCCGCAGAGGATGTCCCACATTTGGGCCGGAAGTCTATTCCGGCGACACTGGAGGGCCGTTGTTTCAACTGCCTCTCTCGGCGACACCGGAAGGAGTGCCGGGAGCCCACTAGATGTCTTCGGTGCAAGAAGACCGGTCATCGCTCTTTTGAATGCAGACAGCCAAGGAAGGAGTTCGTGCACAAGGTCGACCTTGGATCTCCGGCGCACAAAGCAAGTGGCCGGCAGGTTACGGGACAGCAGCCGGGTCAAGCGTCGCACACACCTTCCTCGGAGCAGGCAACCTCCATGCAGCAGCCGCGGAATAACCATGTGCGCAATAGAAGGCGTAAGGGATGGCGCGGTGGTGAGCGCCGGAAGCGCACGAGGAAAGACCCCGGGTCTACCTCCGAGCGCTCTGGCCGCTCCCCTCACCGGCATCGCCCTCGCCGCCGTGGCGCCGCCCGAATGATCCCGAGATCTGCTATATCGATAGGACCGTGGATACGGATCAGAGGGAGGCGACATACGAGTACCTGGCGGTTCTTGTGCAAATCACAGGAACGCGACCAATGGTCACGCCGGAGCAGGCTAAATTGGCCATCGCCAATAAGTACGGGATTCCTCTAGACGAGCAGTTAGAAATCCACATTGCTGCGGCCCCCTTCGATTTCCTCCTCATTTTACCAGTTCATGCCTCATACCTCACCGTACTCAACGGGGACCGAACAGTTCAAACGCCGGCCTTCTGGCTCATCATCCGACCATGGAGCCGACTAACATATTCTGATCATGGGGCTTTGTATCATATGGTTCAGATAGACCTTGAAGGGATCCCGCCTCATGTCTGGCAGGAATCCACGGCGGCGGCTTTACTATGCCCCTACTGTTCGTTACTGGGCGTTCATCTAGAGACGAGAGCTCGCCGTGATCTATCCGTTTTCAAACTCACAGCGTGGACTACACACCCGGAGCGCATTCCAGAGTCAATAATCCTTGCAGTGCCTGAACCGGTCGATGAGGTCTCGTTGCGCCGCACGCTGAAGTACACGGTGCAGATTCGGGTGCGAAGATTGCTACTCCGGATGCCGTCGGCCTCTCCTCCGCCTTCTCCTCCGCCCACGGATTCTAGTGAAGAAGACTCCTCAGACACAGCACCAAGAAGAGCTCAGAGCCGAGTGCGGAGAGGACGTGGTTCTTGTCGGCCACGCTTGAATTCTCCTCAGTCCACGAACGCACCGAGCCACTCGACGCCGGCAGGCGACCACGCCGGAGAAGACGCTCGAGAACCATCCATGGCCCAGCAACCACCTACTCTGGGCAGAGCAGTTAATGCGCCTGAAAATGCATGCGATGTTACCGGAGTTAAGGCAACTACTTACCGTATGGTCATCAATGTGGAGACAGGAGCCGTTGAAGGGGAGCAGCTGCGAGAACATGTGAGTTCTGAGGAGTTTCTATATTCCTGTCATTCTCCCATGTGTTCCAGGGGGCCCCCTGAAGGCGACGACCCCATGCTCCATGAAGCCCTTCTGCTACAGTTGGCGGTCCTGGTGAGGCCCTACGGCTCGCGTGGACGGCCTGGAAGAGGCGCTCAGCCAACCTTTTGTGACCGCCAAGCGGATGATAACCCCACTTGTGCGGTAGACACGCCACGTGAAAGAGGGCTCCAAAGCTCAGCCCGGCCCACTGCTCCAGCCCAGGAGCTCCCAGGAGTCCAGCCAGAAGCTTCGCCACACCCTGCAACCCAACTCGAGGCCCTGGGACGTGAGGCCTCTGCGTTTCTCAGCTCGATCACAGTCCCGGTTGATGAGACGATAGCAGCCCATCCGGTGGCGAGGCCCAAAATGCGAAAGCAAGATAGAAGCCTCACTCTCCGTCGTAGCCGTAGGCTTGCAAAGTCTGCCGCAAATGGCGACTCGGTGCGGCGGGCGCAGAAAGTTCTCATGAAAAAGCTGTTACGGAGGACCTCCCTTCTCTTGACAACATTGAGGCGTACAGCAAGCTCTTCGACCATCCACTTTCTCCACACCATATTGCCGCCTTGTTCGGGTGGTCAGTGCCCTCAGGAGGGGAGGCACGGCCTGCAGAGACCATCTAAAGGGTCACTTAGTCTGTAATCGGGTTGCCTTCAGATTTCTGTATGGATCCTTCAACCATTTTAATCTGGAATGTTCGGGGCCTCAACCAAAAAGCACACAGAGACTCGGTGCGCCAACTAATCTCCTCCACTAGTCCCGATATATTATGTTTACAGGAAACCAAGATACAAAGTATGACGCCACGGATTCTGCTCCAAACTCTTGGGCAGGAGTTTGACTGTCATGTTATGCGGCCGGCGGAAGGCTCGCGTGGAGGAATAATCATAGCATGGAAGGGGGTCTTATAGGCCAGGCGGTAGACTACCGGGTGGATAACTACTCCGTCTCGGTGCAGTTCAAAAACGTGGACGGCGTGGAGTGGTGGATGACAGGTGTTTATGGCCCACAGCTGGACGCACAGAAACTCCAGTTTCTCCAGGAACTGCGAGATGTGCGCGCGGCGTGCGTCGGGCCCTGGACCATTGTTGGGGACTTCAACATGATCTATCGATCCACCGACAAGAATAACACAAATGTAAACCACGCGACGATGGGCAGATTCCGGAAGCTAATCAACGATCTAGAGCTGCGAGAGGTTGAGCTCCTAGGAAGGCGTTTCACATGGTCCAATGAGCGGGCGGCGCCCACACTGGTCCACCTGGATAAAGTGTTCTGTACCATGGAATGGAAGAACCTTCATCCGCATTGTCTGCTACAGAGCACGGCAGCAGGCATCTCCGATCACTGCCCGCTGCTACTCGGCTTACAGACATACACGGCATCAAGACGACGCTTCCATTTCGAGCCATTCTGGCCACAACTTCCAGGCTTCGCCGAAAAAGTTGAGCACGCCTGGAACCAACCATTGTCGACCACGAACGCCGGGCCTTTGCAGAGACTAGCCATCAAGTTCCAGAACCTTCGCCGCGAACTACAGTCCTGGAGCCAGAAAAGAATCTCCAACGTCACGCAACAATTACATCAGGCGTGAGAACTTCTACACAGGTTCGAGATTGCACGAGACGTGCGTGGACTGCGCGCGGAGGAAGAATGGCTTCGGTCACAGCTCAAGCGTCATTGTCTGGCGCTAGCGTCGTTCCAACGAACAATCGCACGAACACGCTCTCGCCTTGAATGGCTCAGCGAGGGGGACGCGAACACTTCTTACTTCCACGCACATGCCCGATATAGGAAACGCAAAAACTTCATTGGCAAGCTCAAGAAAGGAGACAACATTTTGACAACACACGAAGAGAAAGAGGCTGCCATTTGGGAGTTCTATAATGATCTAACCGGGACGCCGGTTGCACGGGAAACTTCTTTAAACCTGTCAGCTTTCCGCCGCCCGCCCACGGACCTGGATATACTGGACATGCCTATTACTGAAGATGAGGTATGGGGAGTGATAAAAAGTATTCTGCCTGATAAGGCCCCTGGCCCAGATAGACTGACCGGCCGGTTCTACAAGGAGTGTTGGAGGATCATCAAATTGGACATAATGGCAGCGATTGGGGCCCTTCAATCAGGAGATAACCGTATGCTTAGCATGCTCAACAATGCCTACATGGTTCTCGTTCCAAAAACTGAGGAGGCTATTCAAGTCGGAGACTACCGGCCTATCAGCCTAGTGCACAGCTTTGCCAAGCTGATGACCAAGATTCTTGCCAACCGGCTGGCACCGAAGCTGCAACACTTGGTGTCACCAAATCAGAGTGCGTTCGTTCGAGGGCGTTGCATACATGACAACTTCGTACTTGTCCAACATATGGCACGATACCTTCATGGCAGCAGACAGCCACAATTGCTGCTTAAAATCGATATAACAAAGGCCTTTTATACTGTCTCGTAGCCCTTCCTACTACAAGTACTGCAACATCTGGGTTTTGGTACACGATGGCGTGAGTTGATCTGCAGCCTCCTGTACACATCATCCACAAGGGTACTACTTAATGATCAGCCCGGCGGCGTGATCCAGCATAGGAGGGGATTACGACAAGGGGACCCCCTGTCGCCAATGTTGTTCATCATCGTAATGGACGTTCTCACCTCACTGGTTATTAAGGGCCAATAGCTCTCATGCGACGCCTTTAACCTGTATTCTCTGGGATACGACATCGTTGGATGGAATAGCTCACATGCGACGCCTGTGTGGTCCAAAATAGCCAGAACCCACCCCCGTCCTTAACACTTTACAGATTTGTTTGTTAGCGCATGCGGGACCTAGCCTTGACGGGGTCGCGCGCGAATCTGGTTGATGGGCCCACCGTGTTCATTTTTCGCGCCATTTTGTTTTGTCGGAAATACATATCCGGCAGTTCGAGCTCGTAGCGGCGGCGCAAATCCCTGTCCGGCGGCGGCTTCGTCCAGCGGCGCACATCCCTGTCCGAACGGACCGAAGACCTGCGGCGTGTGAGCGGCGTCCCAATCCGTCTGCAGCAGCGCGCGCCCGTCTCCCTCAGCGGCCGCACATCCTTCTCCGGCGCCGGCGACCCGGTCACGGATGGCCCCGAAACAGATGGGTCGGGGAGAGTCAAATTCGAGGTAAGCCTCTGCAGCTCGTGTTGTTTTTGCTTTCGATTAGAGCTCGGTCGCCCCAATTTGTGACATTCATGCACCATTGTTGAAATAGGGGGGTCGTAGCTTCGAAATTTCCGTAAAATTCCCCTTTGTATCCGTCGCGAAGCTAGCGGACGGTAGCCTCGAGGAACATAGAGCAGGGCAGATTGGTTAGTTAGGAGGTTGATTGTGAAGAGGTCGACCCGCAGGACCTTGTCAGCCAACAAGCGGACGCGGTGAGGAAATTGGTGGAGAACTTAGGCGAGAGTACTCCTTGGGGTCCGGAGCAAGAAGTGTCATTGATTTACTTTGATGAGTATAAGGACGAGTATGTTAGAATGGAGGATGGCGAAGCTCTTGTCGATGAAATCGATCGGCAAGACGGCTGGAGAAGCAAACGTGTTACATTTCTCGCCGAGCTGGTGGATCTGAAATCAGATTCTTTTGTTGGTTATGTGCCGTCAAGGTTGGCTATGCAAATTGCAGATGATGATTGGGCTGCACGGAGACAGATAGAACCCATTTTAACCGAAGTGGAAGTGGTAGCTGATGATGTAGAAGAGGGATGTGATGCTGCTGCTAGTTTGGCGGTTGTGGACTGGAATTCAGTAGAACTGGAAGAGCCTACTGATCTTGTCATTGCGCCAATGGTTGACACAGAGATGGCAAAAATTTTAGGAATTCCAGTAGACGATAGAGACAATGAGGAGAATGGGCAGGAGAGGGTTGGGGTTAATTCGTCTGTTGGTTCCGAAGATGTAGATCTAGAGTTGATGAACGAAGCTGCTGATGAGGTAGATGATTACAATGATGATGAGTTCATCAATTTGTATGACAGTGAGAACTCTGTAATTGAGGTAGGAAAGTGTTTTCCTACCATGAAAGAGTTTAGGATGTGTTTCAAGACCTATGTAGTGAGGAGAGAGTTTGACGCCAAGACATTGTGGACAGATACAAAGAAGTTTTATGCCAAGTGCAAAGGCTTTGATGGGGGTGCCAAGCCTTGCAAGTGGAACATTAGTGCCGGAAGACAACCCGATGGAAGTACCATCGGGGTTAATCAAATGCCGCACGAACATACTTGCATTACTAGTTCACAAGGTTGTATCAAAGATGACATCACAGGCCCGGGTTGCACAAAAGATCATTCCTATCATATCCACAGCCCCAAACACTAGTGCAAAAAACCGAGAGTAGACCTGGAAAAGCAGTACCCTATTAAGCTGAATTATACCACGAGTGTGGAAGGCAAAACAGAGGGCAATGAAAGAATTATACGGTGACCGGGCTCATACCTTCAGGATGTTGTACAGTTTCAAGGCAGAGGTGGAGAAGAGGCAGCCTGGCAGTGTGGTGGAGATAGATACAGAGGTTGTACCCGATGGTAAGGTCTATTTCTCCAAGTTTTTCATGGCTTTAAAGCCTTGCATCGATGGGTTCAAAGCAGGGTGTAGGCCATATTTGAGCATAGACTCATCTTTTCCGATCTGGAAAGTGTCCTGCCCAATTGGCAGCATGCAATGCTCTAGATGGACATAACTGGATGTTTCCAGTTGCTATTGGCATGTTTCAGTCGGAATCAGATGCATCATGGACATGGTTCATGATGCAGTTGAAAAGATGCATTGGGCCAGTTTCACCTTTGGCTATACACACCGATGCCTGTAAAGGGCTAGAAAATGCAGTGAAAAATGTTTTCCCACATGCTGAGAAGAGAGAGTGCTTCGGCCATATGTGGTTGAATGTTAGGAAGAGTCGTAGAGGAGAGGTTTATAGCCGACTCGGGAAGCAGCAAGAGCTTACAACAAGCAGACACATGATTATCATGTTGGCAAGGTGTATGCGGCAGATCCTGAGTTTGAGCACTGGGTGAAAGCATACCATTCTTTGTTGTGGTATATGTCAGGATTCAACACGGCCATCAAGTGTGACCATATCAATAACAATCTGGCTGAAAGTTTTAACAACAAGGTGAAAGAGCTGAAACACTTGCCTGTGCATGACATGGTTGACCAAATCAGGATCATGATCATGCGGATGTGGGAAGTGAGAAGAAGAATAGCTGATGTTCTACAAGGGGATAAGCTTCCAGCGTGCAGCAAGTGGTTAACAGGAGCAGAAATCTTGCACATTTGGTGGTGGAGAGTTCTTCTCTGTGGGGTGCTGAAGTGAGAGACACCAGGACAGGAAGGAGGCATGTGGTTCACACCGATGTACACGAATGTACATGCCTCGAGTGGCAGCACTCTGGAAAACCATGCCAGCATGCCATCCTATTCTTGGCTGGGAAGCCCAAGGTAAACATGCACCCTTATCTGCATGAATATTATTCGGTAGCAAGGTTTAAGGCGGCATATGCAAATCCAATAGTACCACTTACAGATCAGTCTCGGTGGCCTGAAGTGGATTTTGATTTCTCAATGTGTCCCCCAGCTTGTGAGAAGAAAGGCTGGCAGGCCTAAAATGAGCCGATTCAAGTCTTGGTTTGAGAAAGGAAGTAGTAGTAAGAAGGGGAAAAAAGATGACAAACCAAAACGTACACAGAAAGGTAACAAAAATATATGCAAGTACTGTCAGGAACTTGGCCACCGAGGTGGATCTCCCAAATGCCGATACACTCCGGAAAAGCCAAGGTAAGTTCCGGATAGACATTTCATTTATGCACTTCATATGAATGTAGTATGTTCCTATTTTTTTTTTTTTTTGCAGGAAGAAGCGTGGAAGTGAGGCTGCTGAAATTGAATCTATTGTTGTTGAGAATGCATGGGCAACAAAGAAGGCTAGAGTGAATGGACGAAGGCATGTGCTGGTTCTGGAAGATGCAGCGCAAACAAGTTCAGTTTTAGATGTCGTGGAGCAACCTGACGACGTTCGTCCACAAGATCTAGCTGAACCAAATGTGCCGCCATGTGATTCAGTTTTGGAAGATGTGGTGGCCATGGATTCAGTTGCGGAACCTGTGTTGGATGATGTGCTACCAACAGACCTAGCTGAACAAGAGGCGATGGTCCGCATACGCCGGCCTAGTCCTAGTGACGCCAAGAAAACCAAGAGCATGAGGCTTCCGTGTGCCGTTCCCCCACAAGAATCAAGTTCTAAGAAGAAGAGGAAGTCGGGTGGAAGAAAAACATTGTGAAACTTGTGATTTCCATTTGTATATTATGGGCCGTGGAACATGTTTTTCATTTTTTTTTGAATTTTTCATATTTTTCGGAATCTGCCATAAAGAGAGGCCAAAATGCCCCGTTTCGATGCCAAACTCATTGGTAACCATCTAAGCGGCCTACAAGTGCGGTCCCAACATGTTTTTAAATTTTTTGAATTTTTCGAATTTCTTCGAATTTTCAGCCAACCGCCCCAAAGCCAAAGAGCCCCGTCTCGAAGCGCCACCATTTTTTCGACCTTCTCCAAATGACCTCAAACTCGACCCTTGACTTCTAAGTCAACTATAACATCATCCCGAACTGGTTTTTCTATTTTTTGAACTTTTGGATTTTGACCGAATTCCGTTCAAATTTGACGAATTCCGTTCAAACTCAGCCCACGGACCCGCGAACGCACCGACCAAGTAAAGGGCCGCCCGACCAGTATTGGGCTCTAGTTGGGCCGACTTCAGCACCGGCCGTGGATCCGCTGAACACACCGACAATGTGTCCCCACATGTCGGCGCCGAGTTCATCGGGAGTCCTTCGTCTGTTCTACCCAACGGCTCAGTATTTCCTTTTTAATTCGCATTTTAATCTTCAAATATGGATAGCTCTCTCGTTTCAAGCTCAAATTTGACACTTTTTTTCCTGCCGTCCACTAAAAAAGAAAAGTACTGTTTGAACCATGTTATCGGTCTTAGAGTCGAAATGAAATATTGGGTATCACTATGGGATGAATGTATGTGAAATGTTCATATCACATGTATGGACTACTCCATTTTGAACATACTTTCTTTTTCACATTATCAAATAAAAAAATAAAAAATATAGGGTGGTTGCATTTCACATGAAATAAACGCATGCAAGATTTTGATTAAAAAAACCTTATATTATATGAATTAAAAATCGGCAAAATATTCAAAAATTCAGGCAAAAGTTATTTTTTTCTAGGGACCTCAATAAGAAGAGTTAGGATCCGAAATCGTGAGCAGGAATGTAACATAGACTCCTACACGTGGAGAAAAATTAATGGAATTTAAGGAAACTTATTTGTCATGTAAACTTCCAATTAGCAAGTGTCATTAAGCTAAAATTCCATGTCAAGTACATGATCTTAAAGATTCTAAAAATAACAAAGCAATTAATATAGTTTCAAAATTATGTATTACGTATGCCCAACAAATTTGTACTGCAAATTTCTTTATACTTTTTGAGATATAAAATGCCAAAATATTGAAAAACCTAAAGGCGTACTCTTATCCGCGCTGCCGCAACTCGGACACGAAATAAAGAAACTCTGCGAACTCGGAAACGTCAACCTTTTCCTTTCCGCTCCGACAGATCGCACGGTGGGCCGCCTAGTGTTTCGGACCCACATTTCAGCGACCTTGGGTTGGTTACACGGCAACCCTTCCCTTTCTGCTCCGACAGATCGCGCGGTGGGCCGCCTAGTGTTTCGGACCCACATTTCGATGACCTTGGACTGGTTACACGGCAACCTTTTCCTTTCTCGCTCCGACGGACTATGCGGTGGGACGCCTAATGTATCGGACCCACATTTCAGCGGCCGCGGACTCGGTTACACGGCAACCTTTCCCTTTCTGCTCCGACAGATCGCGCGGTGGGCCGCCTAATGTTTCGGACCCACATTTCCGCGACCGCGGGTTGGTTAGACGGCAACCTTTGCCTTTCTGCTCCGACAGACTGCGTGGGCAGACCATGCAACCGAACGGGCTCTAAATGATCGTCCCCACATGTCGGCGACTTCGGGCTGGTTAGACGATCACCGTTCCCTTTCTGGTTTTACCTCTGCGTGCAGCGGAGTTGTTCCCAATGCAGACACCGAGTGGTGGGCCGAACAAAATATCGGGCCCACATTTCCGTGATCGAACATTGAGTTTGACCGTGGATACAAACTTTTTGACCCCGGAACGAACAGAGCCGCCCCGACCGTGCGACATGATGGGAAACGAACGAGGCTTGTTGACTGCTCCACTCCTCACACGCAAACGGGTCGCAGTCTCCTCGGTTTCGGGGAACGAACCGGCACACACATTGGGACACGAACCCATGACTACTCGCCTCCCGACTACACGCAAACGATTTCCCGAGTACGGAAGTCGATCCGATTCCTCTTCTCCTCCGCCTCCATAAAATGGGCGGACCCCTTTCTACTCTCGCCTCACACATCTCTCCAGCCTCCCGAACACCGCTCAAGGTGTATTCGCTCCCCTCGGCCTTCCCCCTCCTATCCTCGGAACCCTCCCCACCATGGACGGGCACGGCAGTCAACCATCCCGTCGGCCGTCGGCCCTCGCTGTTCCCGCTCCCAACCTCGGGACTGCATTGTGGGTGGCGCAGCAGGAGGCGGCCAGGGCACATCATTCCCCGGCTGCAGCGGACGCCAAGGTCAAAGGTACGTAGCATATTAGCTATTCTCTCCCGGTTTCGCCCTACCCCAATTTCCTTCATTTTGGTTTCTTCCGCGCGCAGCACCGACGGCAAGGCTCGAGGAGATCGAGGCGGCGGCCGCAATCGCCTCGGACAAGATGAACCTCCGCGGCGACACCGTGGCCGCTCGCCTCCGCGACATTCCGGTGCGGGCGGACCAACTCGCCGCAATCGGCATCCGCGAAGGCGCCGCTCGGGCCCCGACACCGGCCCACCTTCACTCCGGCGAGAACCTCCTTGGGCTTCCTCCGACCACCGACGACGACGAGTTTTACGACTTGTTCCGGGAATATATTCCCACTGCGACTGCCATCGCCGACGAGGTCGAGCCGGTTGGCATAGTGAACCGGCTTCACGATGAGCCGCAGGAGTAGATGGGACGTCCCAGCCCTTAAATTACTAGAGTTTGCAGAAAGCCAATGTAAATCTAGGTCATTACGACCACATTTTGTATCCAATGTCATTGGCCTGCTAATATAGTAATCCACTATTACATCTATGTAATCGACTTTACGAATTTATATTCAATCTCTGCTTTTAATAACTAGTACTACTTCTCTTGCATTCGACTACTATTGGACCAACGCGTGTTACGAGAAAAATAGACTAGGCTACCGCGACAACTGCGCCGTGACAGGCAGTGCTTCCATTCACTCACCGTGGGACCTGCAATCGAGAGAGAAGAGTGTCCCAATCTCAAACTCGCGCGACGAGGCTACCTTGCTAGGGGTACAGGGTACACGTCTTTTTTTTAAGTGTAATGAGCCTACACGTGCTCCTAATCCTAATACCACCGATGGGTCCTGCTCTATATAGAAGTTGGGCCTCGAGTGCGACCATGATAACTATGGGCCGCGCTCGTATGAATACGCATGGACCGCGCTCGTATGAATAACCACGCTCGCTTGAATAACCACGCTCGCTTAACTAAATATGGCCCGCGCTCGTATGAATACCCATGGGCCGCGCTTTTCAATGACAGGTTCACCTGCTGTAGGAGCGGGGAGGCGGGCTCACATGTCAGCCCCCATCATCTCAATGACAGGTGGGGTTGGCAACTGCTGGGGTTAAAGTACCGGAAGCTCAAGGTCACGCCGTCGGGTCCGAGAAGAGGAAAAGTGAAACAAAATGGATAATTTGACTAAATTTGTCTCAAATTTACATTCAAACAACATCCCCGCATCTCCTAAATCTACATTCCTAACTTGAATACCAACAGCAAACACAGGGAAAGGATACAAACGTAAAATGCTCCGGCCAGCATGTTTGACTGCTTTTCAATTCTACAATCTGGCTCAAGTGCTTGTTCAGTTTTTGTAACTCTCCATTCACAAATGAATCGTGCCCTAGGTTTGAGATCTCCTCCTCCGCGCGAGACGAAATTCGAGCCTGGACTGGCTCAATTGGGGGAAGCACTTCAACTTCAAGCCCTCGATCCCGAATGTACGTATCCATCCACTCAAAATGACGGCAGGGATCCAAATCCTGAAATGAGGAACGCAGGGAACGCAGACAATAATGGGATCCCGTCAATAATTCCCAAATCCAATATGCAAATTCCAAATCACGCCAAATTGAAACAAACCCTACCTTCCCATCATTCCCCCGACATGGCTTGCTCTCGCATTTCACAAATTCCCGACCGATGTTGCTCGTCCGGGAGCGAACGCATCTCAAGCGCTTCGGTGGATCCGGGCGAGGGCAGTCGGGGCATGTGGTCAAAGGGACTTCTCCATAACGTGGCCATGCCTTCTGTGGGGCCTTCCGAGAGCCACTAGCGGAGCTTGACATTGCTCGCCGCCGCCGCCGAGCACTTTTGCTGGAGAAGTGGAAGAAGAAGGTGCGCGAGCAAGGACGGGCTCCCAGCAAGAACAGGGGAACGGAGGAGGCAACGACAATGTCGGGGCGGAGGGCTGAAATGTGGGTCCGGATGTGTGGGTCTAGATGCGTATAAGTAGCGCGTCCAACAGAGCAACGTTCGACTGGAGGGTCCCGCGTTCGAACATAATCGGCTTTCGTTAACTACTTAACGCCTTAAAAGAGCAGTGTCGGGCCGTGGCTATTTCGCCCGTTCCAACCGTCGCATGTGAGCTATTCCATCCAAAGATGTCGTATTATAGTGAATAGAGGTGAAAGGCGTCGCATGGGAGCTATTGTCCTGGTTATTAAAGCGGAAGAAAGAGGTTTGCTGCAGCCGGTTGGACCGCAGGGCGGGGGGGGTCACTGCATCTCTATCTACGCAGACGATGTTGTTCTCTTTGCTTCATCGCAACCCAGTGAGCTCCTGCTGATCAAACAAATCCTGGGCCGGTTCGGCCATCCAACCGGATTAAGGGCTAACATGCAGAAATCAGAGGCAGTCCCGATACGCTGCTCTTAGGAACAAATCCGGGAAACACAGCAACAACTAGCCTGCCGGACCGGAGCCTTCCCATGCAAATACCTTGGCCTGCCACTTTCGATCAGCAGGCTTACTCGAGCCGACATTCAACCGATCATTGACATAATTGCTGATATGCTCCCCGGCTGGAAAGCAACACTCATGGAGAAGTTCGGTCGCCTGGTGCTTATCAAGGCTGTCCTCACAGTGATGCCTATTTACACGTTGATGGCACTTGACATACCGAAGTGGGCGATCAAAGCAATCGAGAAGATCCTGCGCGCATTCCTCTGGAAGGGACGAAGGGACCTCCGGGGTGGGCACTGCCGGTGGCGTGGGAACGCGTGGCGAGGCCGATTAACCTCGGAGGGCTCGGCGTTCATGACTTGACCACATTAGGATGGGCGCTGAGCATGAGATGGCTATGGCTGAAGAAGACGCAGCCGGACATACCGTGGGCAGCATTCAACATCCAAATTCCCCAGTAGGAAAGAGCCTTGTTCGACGCTTCCGTCATAACGATTGTTGGGAACAGAGAAACGACGCTGTTCTGGAAGGACAGGTGGATCGAGGGACGTTCCATTGCAAAGTTAGCGCCGTCACTAATGACCCACGTCAACCGACGTGCCTTCAAGGGGCGCACGGTGCGGCAAGCCCTGGATGAAAATGCATGGTTGCAGGACTTTGGCCGAGGACTCTCGGTGCCTACCACTTGGGAGTTCTTGCGCCTATGGGACGTCATACAGCAAATTCAACTGATGCAGGAGACGCCCGACGCTCACATATGGACGCCGGCGAGATCGGGTACATACACCTCCAGATCAGCCTATAGACGTTTCTTCATGGGCAGCACCATATTTGAGCCGCACAAGAGACTTTGGAAAACCTGGGCGCCGGCGAGAACTAAATCTTTCCTCTGGTTGGCGATTCAAAACCGATGCTGGACATCGGACAGGCTCCGAAGAAGAGGCATGCAGCACCCCGAACGATGCCCCCTATGCGACCAGGAGGAGGAAACTGTGCAGCACATCCTCACAAAATTGCGTCATTGCGCGACAGGTCTGGTACACTGTCCTCAGATCGGTTGGCCTACAGGCGGTTGCGCCGGATCAGGCGAACACTATCTTCAAGGAGTGGTGGGCGACAGCAGAACAGAGGATCAGCAAGGAACAACGCAATGGATTCAACACACTGGTAATCCTCGTCGCCTGGAACCTGTGGAAACAAAGAAACAGATGCGTCTTTGATGGGGCGAACCCGACGGCAACCTCGGTGCTGCGGAACATTGCTGAAGAAGGCACGTTGTGGAGAAATGCCGGGGCACAAGGATTACAGCTCCTACCGACTGACCAATAGGATAGCTAATTTTGGGTTGTACCTTGCATATACAGGCACGAACCATCGTGACGTCTATGTTTTACTTGTGACTATCCGCTTTTCTTAATATAAAGACACGCAGCTCTCCTGCGCCTTCGATAAAAAAAAAGTTAATACTTAATAGCTGAGAAACTGCGGCGGCCACCTGAGAACGATGGCGCCCCTGTTCGTGAGACAAAAACAGAAACTAATGGGGCCTCCTGTTCGTGTACTTAGATTTTGACCAAGAGCAAAAGCGTCTGTTCTGTTTCCGGTGACCAAAAACTTGAAAACAAATTGAAAATAATTTAATAATGTTCCGAATATAAAGAAATCCAACAACTGCGATCTAGATGTTCCTGCGTAGCTGTCAGTGGACTGCTTCCGCTTAAAAAGTAAAAAAAAAACGACTTGCACAAAGGTAATTCAAAATGAATTATTAAGCCATATTTATTGAATATGCACTGGGGATGCATTACTACTGTTGTTGTCTACAACAGCACTTTGTATTTATGCGATTACAATAGGCACCGTCACCAGGCAAATCTTGCTCGTGTGTGCAGAAATGGCTACATTTCGATTCTGTACATGGGGATATCATGTATACGAAGCACCTATAGGCTGGCGGCTGTTTGGCAACGAGTATGCGCTCCTCGATCCTAGACATAGAACACAATATAAAGGAAACTAAGATTGGTTTGTCAACAAAACATATAGAGATGTATATTTTATAAGGCTCTGCAGAGTAAGTAAAAGATGGGTGCTCGATCTCTTACATCTCTCGAGCTTGAGAGGATGGAAAGGTGGTGGACATGACACCAAAAACCAAGAAAATGGCTGCCGTCAAGTGCATAATCCAACTCATTTTGATGCCAAGGAGCACCATGAGGAAGAAAGTATAGTGTTCTCGTCTTGTGATGAACAGAATTATCCTTGTATGTCTCGTCTCTGTTCCATTATCCACATGTTTATATATAGAACCAAAATAAAACTAAGGACTCAATATTATATTATTATTCCAGAATTTTTGTCCTATCATATCATCATACCCGAGATAGGACCTTCGATATCTTCGGGCTAGGACTTGTATCCTCTGATAAATACGTGAGTATCCAACTCACAGTTCGGCGCAAATTAAAGTTTGTGATTCCTTCATTCATACAGTATGGTATCGCTTTTTATGGGATGTGATTCCTCCAATTCACAGTTCGGCACCAGGAGAATTTGAGTACTGGTAAATGAGTAAATGAGTACTGGTAATAAATGAGTAAATGAGTACTGGTAGTCCACCGCTTCTCCCATCATAGTACATAGTATCTGATACTTGGTGTTCAGTATCCCGCTAGCAGCCATCATAAGGAAAATATAAGCTGCCCTATCCATATATTATTTGATTTCAACTTGCAGCTTTCTAACAAGGACATAATAATCAATGAAAACCCACCTAGCCAGCATCTATAAGATTCGAACAAGCCAATTTTTAACACCATCAGGGCATGACCATGTCACCCAGCAAGAAACTATTGGTAGCTGTCTTCACCATGGCCTTGCTCCTCGTGTCATACTGTGAGTACTAATAACGAGATATGGAAAATGTTCCTAACAATGAATTTGGCGATGATGATTTCATTCATTTCAGGCTGTTGCAGGTGCGGGTGCTGCAGCTGATTGCGAATTCGAGACCTCCATCGAATGCTTCAGCGGACAGATTTGTGAGATGGGGTGCAAGTACGATGGTTACACTGGCGGCTACTGTTCCAACAACCAATGTGTGTGCACTAAGCCGTGCAGTAGTGCGCCCGCGGGGGCACCAGGAGGCCACGAAGATGCCCGGAATGCGCGGGATGGGGATCTCTGGTGAACTAACTGATGATGGAGCAGCACAACGGACAGATCAAGTCAAGAGATGAACTATTGGATCTAGCTACTGAGGAGATTAATGATTGGATGTTTACATGAGTAGTGGATTTAGGGCTAAATGTTCTGCTTTTCTGTGAGAATTTCTAGAGTATTTCTCTTTTTTTTAAGGCACTGTGAAGAAATGGTCATCTCCTTTTATTAATAAATAGTGCCTAGGCAGAAAAGCTGTCTCTTTACTAGTGTGTGCTGTCGGCCTGCTATTTCGCAGAACAAGAACATGATATCCCGGTGCCCTCCATTGCTCCCGCCGAAGGAAGACTGACGAACAATATGGACATGATTGGTATAGACGTAGGAGTAGTCTATTAGATGTATCCTATGGCTTTATATATGGAATTTGTTGCCACTTATAATTGCAAAAGCAAAGACAAGAGCAAGGTACCGGCAGTCAACTAGCGGTGTGGTGTGGCGCCACGTTTGTCAATTTTGAACATTGTTTAAAATCTCTTGCTAAGCCATTTAGCAGCGGTCTTCAAAGCAAGGCTACAACATTGTCTAAGTACAAGATGTATGCTATCGTACATCTGTCGAGATCGACGGGATGGAAAGGTGGTGGACATGACACTGAAAAGTAATAAAATAGCTGCTGTCAAGTGCATAATTGAACTCATGTTGATGTTGAGCACCATGAGGACGAAAGTGTAGTTTTCTCATTTTGTATGTCTCGTGTGTTCCATTGTCCACATGTTTATATTCAGAAACAAAACATACTAAGGAATCAATTAAAAATAGTAAAGCCGCCGAAAGGTGGGCTGTGGGCGACGGGGTCCACGTCGCCTGAAATGAGGTCGCCCGAAGGTCCTTTTGTAGGCTCAGTTGCGTGTACCTATCGCTGGCCTGGAGCTTGCCCCCGACGCGTGGCGCCGTCCACCGTCGATAGGTCGGTTTGCAGGAGCAGCCGGCCGCGTGGACGACGCGTGGCGTCCTCTAACTGTCGCGAGGAGAGCTAACGCTGCCGGACTCATCTCGGCGGCCATAAAGGGCACGGGCCGGGCACCTCCGAGCGGAGATGCAGATCTCATGCTCGGTACGCTCACCCGTCGCCGGCCGCATGGCCGTTGCTACCTCGTATGGCGGCCGATCCCACCGCATTCGGGGCTAGCCCCCTCGTTTGTGCTGGGGTCACCATGGAGACGAGAAGAGCCGTCGTCATGTGATGCCCACCACCGCTCGCAGCCGCCTCCGCCTCCGCCTCTCTCGCCACGCCACCCGCCGCCGCTCGCCACAGGCGCTGGCGAGAAACCGCTCGATGGAGCCGGTGCAGGCCAAGCAGCACACGTGCTCCGGCGAGGGAGATCTCAACAGCACCAAGATCCTCCGCCAGAACGCAGCCTCCCTCCACCGCTCGCTCCATATCGGACGCCACCGCCGCGTGTAGAGGGAGAGGGGGAGGGGAACGATTGGGCCAGGGTTATCTCAGGAGTCGGCCGGCTCCGGTTTTGACCGCGCATCTGATCCAACAGCGGAAGGCGGCCGAGAGCTCGGCCGGGCCGGCCCAAGCAGCATGTAAACCAGGGAAGCAGGCCTAGCGGAAGCAGGCCCACGACTCCAGTTTTTGGTCCGTGAGGACGACTAGAAGGAAAACCAGCCTATTTTGGTTGGCTGCGTGGACCTGTTTTTTTGTTTATATTTTTCTATGTATTATGTATTTGGCTATTGTTTCGATTGAAATCTATATTGATATAGTTTGTTACTTGTATGGTTACCTTGCATTAGTGGATACCCCTTTGCAAGGTTCTTTTTTATAATTATTTTGGGTAATTTCACATGAATAACTATTGCATTAGTGGTTATACGCATTGCAAATTTTTATTTACGAAGAATATGCCCTTACCTTTTTTATGGTAACCTTGCATTAGTGGGAGACCCTTTTGCAAGTTTACTACCTTTTTTAGCCTTGGATATGAAGTTGGTGTTCACTTTTTTAAAAAAAATGGATAACTTCACATGATTGCATGCATTAGAGAAGACACGCTTTGCAAGTCTTGGTATATTTTTTTAAGTGTTCACTTCTACATTAACCAAAGTAGTCACTAAACATACTCAGCTATGTTCTATGATATGCAGATTGCAATAGATAACTGACCTTCTTGAAGTACATGGGTGCATTGTTGGAAACTTCACAAGGAACAGGAATGCATTCAACCATGCAATGTCTCCGTTGTCTGGCCAAGCTAACAACAGTCTCCATGAAAACTATTCTTATCCTGATGTGCAAACATCTACAGCAGGCACTTCTTGAAATTGTGAATCTCCAGCCAAATATTTTGATCAACTGTTCTCATTGCAGATTCATGCTGCAAGCATTAACATCATCCATATATTCAAAAAATTAACTACTTGTCGACAATAGATCAAACAGTTACAGCTGGTCAGTTCTTATGAAAGATTTTCCCCAAAATGAAAAATCTTCCAAATAATGCAAAGAGGTCAGCAAAGTTCTCACCTGCAATGGAATAATAATACAATGCCCAGGTACAACAGGTTCGAATTGTGGCAGCATCAAGTATATGAAGCTTCCTATAGCAATAACCAGATGCTTTGGCCTCGATGGGTTCTCAAAGCAATACAAACAGCGCTCCTTCTGAGTCAATATTGGCCTATTAGTGCCTCTCGTGTCCTGATGGCCCTCTTTATTCTTCCTCTTGTCCTTTTTACTAGGAGCATCAAATCGTAGCCATCCTTTATACTTTTTGACAAGTTGTACTGTTTATTGTGCATAATTTTATTAGCCTCTTCTCTTTTCCTGTGATCAGCTGCACTTGGCTTTATTGTATTCCTACAGGTGAAAAAAAGGGAACTAGCATTCATGAGCTATTCTTTAACATATTAGGACAAGTATAAATGTATAATAATGAAGTAAAAGCTCCAGTTCCATTATGCACTGGCTGCCAATATGCATGAGGTTGCTTCACTTAAGATACTCACCAATGGAAACATTGAAATGATTCATAAGTTAGAATTGCCCAAATTAAGCGAAACAAATACTATTGCAATCAGATAACCTTAAATGGCATATATGGCAGCACGTTCCTTGTGGTAGAGAATTAAAGAATAAATTGAAGTTTGACAAGCCCTAACCTGATTGAGCTCCTTTCTCTTTCATGCCTAGGCTCTTCAATAGCAGTATCCTGACTCTCCAGCAAAGCTTTCATTTCTCTCTGACAAGAAACCAAGAGCAGTTAAGTCATCTAACCAAAAACTAGAAGTGATAGAAGAAAATATGAGCTTCATTTTAACTTGTCTCCATTTCTTTAGGTACCAAACCAAATGTTTACCCAAATTTTTAAATTGTCAATATGTACAGAGTCCAAATTTATGGAGCCATTCTGTTAAAGAGAAAGACAATGCCAGTATGGATCAATGCAGTTCACACTTTCCAAACAACTATATGCAAATTTACAGAACATGCTGTTGAAGGTGACATAAAGAGAAGTTATATACTTCCAATTGTCATATGGCAATCTATTAATTTTTCTCCTAAATTCAATGATTCATAAAGTCTTTGTCAATATAGGCACAAAACAAGACTGGGAACTAGGAATGGCAACGGGACAGGTTCGGGGCGGGTGGAGCAAGACCCGCCCCGCGAAGAGAAAGGGTGTGGGTGAAAAATGCCACCCGCACCTGCGGGTGAAAAGTGCCACCTGCACCCGCACCCGTCGGGTGGCGGGTGGGTGCCGGGTCGCCCATGGGTGGCGAGGCTCTTCCTACCACTGAGGGCTAGCCGGCTGCCTCAGCCGCGCGACCTCCATGCCCAACCGCCACCACACGGCCTCGAAACCGTGCGTCCTCTAGGCCCTGCTGCCGGCCGCCGCTGCACGGTCTCCAGGCTTTGCTCGCCATGGAGGGTGCGGCGCGAGGTAGAGGGGATTGCGGCCGGACTGGAGGGCAAGGGCGGCAGCTCCACGCCGGAAGGTTGCAGGACGGCGGCGTACAGGGGGCATCAGAGAAGGAGATGGATCGATGGAGGAGGACGAAGACGGCGTGCGTTGGGTTGAGTTGAGTGGATAAGGTGTTAGGCAAAGGTGGGCTGTAGGCTATTGGGCTTAACTTTCATACGAAGCTGTAGAATCTTTGCAGCTTACTAATCTGCATTCAATTTTGAAGTACTCAGCACAGGGGTTTTGGCTGAACTGTCCTTCAGAAGCTTCTGGTGATAATCACTCTTCACATCAGTGGTTGAAGTTGAGATATCTGCAGTCTTACTCTCAAGCCTGGCCAAAAAGATTAGGACTTGCTGAACAGGCCAGAAAAGAATTTGTACATACGCATTTAGAAATAACTTATATAGAAAGAGTTCCACATAGATAAAAACTACCTTGCACATGAGTGCAACAAGTATTGCACCATTCCATTCATTGGGTTGCTTAAAATGAACCTTTAATGCAACAGCTCCACCCATAGATTGACCAAAGAGAAAGCTTGGCAGACCTCTATATTAAGGATTTCCAACAAAAAATAGAATTTTAACATCTGCGATAAAATTGATTTAGTTCAAACAAGATCCAACTTCACGGGGGGATGGGGAGAAAAGCAGTATGGCCATATTTAAACTAAATTCCACAAATAATATGGGGAAGTTAATTATAGAAAATGAATAGAGTTATTTCATCACTTGAATGTTTATCTGAAACTAACTGAAATGGAAGCATACCTTTGACATGGGTAAAATGCTCTGTCACATCATCAACAAGAGTATCAAAACTTGAAAATATCCATGAAGTCCTTCCGAAAGGCCGAAACCAGCGTAGTCCAGTGCAAATACCCCATATCCCGCTGAAGCAATCTTCCTGGCAATCCCTAAAACAAAAAGGAATCATTGTAGCTATAACAATAGCAAAGCATCAGATAAAACTCAGGAGTAGTAACATCACAGGGCAAAACCCCTTTGCGAGGTTTTTTTTTGTTGGTTTTGGATAATTTCACATGAATAACTATTGCATTAGTGGAAGACCCCTTTGCAAGTTTAGTGCCCTTTGTTTAGCCTTGGGTAATTCACATGATCCTACTTCTATGATAACCTTGCATTAGTGCATACCACCTTTGCAAGATTCCTTTTTTTTGGGGGGGGGGGGGTAATTTGACATGGATAACTCTTGCATTTGCCTTTGCAAGTTTTTTATATGTGAAGAATAAGCCCTTACTTTTTTTATGGTAACCTTGCATTAGGTGATAACATTCATCTATGTTGTGGACTCATTTGTGGGTCTCAAATATTGCCGTCGTAAAAGATATAAGGAAGCTGGCAAGAGAGATAAGAAGGCGGTTGACGTGCAAAGTGGCTAATCGTCAGCCGGTGTTCAGTTAGAGGAATAATAGGGAGCGTAGCAAGTTTGTTAGTTGGTTCAACAGTTGTTAGTTTCTGTTCAGGGTTTGTTAGATGCTGCCTCAATCTATAAAGGCCGCAGGTTGTTAGGAGAATCGATCTATCGAAGAAATATAGTCTCCCTTGTGGGCGAGACTGTCTTCGGTCGCCGTGGCTGGGAACATCTCCACCACCGGCGACAACGACAGCCTCGCTGACACGCCATTGCCTCGCTACCCAATTCGCTCCAACTCGCCAGCCCGCTGCCTCTTACGCTCTCCTCTCCGATCACCTAAACGCTCGCGTAAACCACATATCATCTATCACAAGAATAGTTCAGTAGGTGGAGCCAGATGCACATCAGACACAAGAAATACAAGAAGCACCAGTAAATTTCAAATATAAAGCATCGGTAAAGCCACAATTCAGACGAACAAATGAAATTTGACCCCAGCACTGTGTTCCTAAACTTTTAAGTTTGAATGAATTTTATCCCTTAGAATATTACAAAATTTCTGGATCTGTGACGAAGATCAGAATTTTACAGAACAAAGGAGCGAGCCCCTGGACACCAATGAATTATCGCATGGCATGAGGAAGTTATTGCCATGTAACAATCATCCACCCACACACTACGTCTAATGTGATTTCCAGGCTTCTAGCTACATCCCTGAGTATATCTTAAGGTATATGTTTCACGTTACTCCTATCATTGATGGATTTCTGGCCATAAAAGGCGGAAGAAAATATGACAGTAACCTTGTTTAACATACCACATTTAAGAGAATGAAACTGAAGTCTATAGTATCTGAAAATATAAAGCTCTGAGCAATGTGGTACCTTTCCAGCACCCATTATTGCACTTGTTGGGGTCAACATTTCAGGCATCCCTGGCCCACGTTTTGGTCCCTCTCCTTGGATCACTACAACTTTTCCCTGTGGTAGCAACCATGGCAAAATAAGATAACCCATCATAAGAATGCAAGACATGCTTTGTATATTCCACCATCACTGAGCATAAAAGGCAACTGTGGTCCTCATAAATGAAAAGCAATAGTAGCAATATAGGCATTACCTTGAAGTTTGATGGGTTTTCTGAAATGGCATCAATCATGGATTCTTCACCCTCAAAACCTAATGCAGGACCTGACATTTGACCAAGTAACTGTTAAAGATGGAAGCAACATAATTCACCTGAAAAAAATAGTCCCTCTTTGCCAGTTGTTTTTGCTACAGAGCCTTCTGGCACAATGTTGCCATAAAGTATTTGTAGATGACCAGTTGATTTCATAGGGTTGAGAGAGAGAGAGAGAGAGAGAGACATGTTATCATTGAAAGATTCTAAGGGTAGCTGAAGAACTCAGGATTGATCTTTACCTGCCCCGCAGACAGAGGAGGGAATATTTTCGCATTTTCAGCTATAGTTTTTCCAGTGAATGAAAGGGAAAAGAAAGACCATGTTATTACCCAAGATTTAAAGCACTTAAATTACTTGATAAACAGCTAATGGTTGTACCCACCGGTCATGCAATCCTCGTCAAGAAGACCTTGTTCCAGAAGATAATGAATCACTGCAGGAGTCCCACCAATCTGCAACATGTTGCTTATTCTTAACCTCACTTTAATTTATTATTTTTAGTCTCACCAGAAACTAAATCTGGATTGAACGTGTGCAGCCTGAGGCATTTACCTTATGCAAATCCTCCATGACATATTTGCCACTGGGCTTGAGGTCCGCAAGGAACAGAACCTGGTCGCTGACCTTCTGAAAATCATCAAGAGTCAAATGCAAACCTACAGACCTGAAAATAGAAAAACCAATGAGCCTTCGTTTACCTAAGAATAAAGCAAATCAAGAACATAATAACTCACCGAGCAATAGCAATCAAGTGCAGTACACACCACGTACGACATGTACCTGCCCCTGGACATGAATTGCGGACGACATCCTTTTTTGCTCCTCAGTAACTGATCCACTGACAAATTCTCCGTAGCACTGTATAAAACATCAAAAGACAAGTAAGCATAACTCCTTGCAGAATGAGTACTTGTATCTTATTGCTGATCATATAAAAGTTAAGATACATGCCTGGAAAGCAGATACTATATCATAAGAATTGCCCTGATAATGACCAGGCTGCATCAAAAGAATCCATCAGAAAACTGTCAGAATAGATCAAATCCATAAACTTTTAATAGATTTATAATAGGCTATAGACTTAACATAAACAGGATGCCCATGACACTAATCTGAATTTCCAGCAAAAGTAACTCTACTGTAACTAATGGATATCCACCCATTCATGTATTCAAACCTGAAACCTGCCAAACATTCTGTTGAAGAACAGAACATTTTTGAATTCATACACTGATACAGAAACAGGGCTGGGGAGCATTACCTTAATAGTTCCACCATATATCATGATACTAGGTCGATTAAGCCGTCCCATAGCCATTATTGTACCTGGCATCTGCAATTAAAGGACTGTTAAATCTGGCTGCAACTATACAACATTAGTTGTACACCACAGATATAAACTATACAATCATCAGTCAAAAATAAGGAATAACCACATACTCGAGCTGGCACTGCAAGCCATGTGCCGTTCAAGATATGCAAGCACAGCGCTACGCAGATCGTGGCGATGATGATAGACCTCTCACTTGTATACTGGGAGGGAGCTGAGTAGACGGCGAGGACGAGTTCGCGCCCGAAGCTGCGGGCGACGACTGATGCGAGGCTCTCGCCGGACGGGGAGAGCATCTTTTCCAGGACGCGGTCCGAGAACGCCAGATCGCCTCCGGTGGAGGAATCCGCAACGGAGCTGGGCGCGGAGGCGTACCCGCGGAGCACGCCAGGGACGACCGCCCCGGAGGCCCGGACATCGCCGACGCGGACGCGGTCGCCTCGGGGGACGCGACGAGCTTGGAGATCTTCTTGAGGGTCCGGGCCACCGCGTTGGAGTCCGACCGAGAGGAAGGCGGCGAAGTCGGACGCGACGGTGGCGACGGCGTCGGCGAGGGACGCGAGCGCGGAGGCCAGGCGCGCGAGGCGGCGGCGGCAGGTGGCGGTAGATCAGGACGGCCCCCGCCGAATTTTTTATTTATTTTAACCTTTTTCTTTTTAATATTTTAATAATGACCCGGTCAGAACTAAATTTCCAAGTTCGACCTTTTTGGTCACGCCGCTCAGGATGGCGCGTCCGGACAGTACCGACGCGCCGTGCATGGTGGCGCGACCAGGTACCACGTCGGACCACGAGCCCCGCACGGGACGGGCTTCGCCGGCGTTGACCCGAGCCCGTCGCGCCAGGATACTTGGCGCGTCCCTTGTTTGGTCGCGCCGACCCATCCTGTACTTAGCAGCGCCCTGGCTTTCTTCCTTCTCCCTCCTCTGTTTCTTTCCCCCAACCCGAACGGGTACCGCCGCCGCCTCCATCGCCGCCCCGCTGTTTCCCCCAAAATCCGGGCGGCACATTGCGGGGAGGCTCCCAAACTTCGCGGGATTCATCCCTAGAGGTACCTCCTTCACTTCATCCGTCTCTTTTGCTCCATAAACTAGATTTTGCTAGTGTTTCACGCATTAGGGTTTAGGTTATCATTTTAGCTAGCATTTTGGATTTTGGACGAATCGTATAATATTTAAGTGCATGTATCGGTAGCTCTGTTTTTGTCTTAGGATTCTGTTACGTAAATTTTTGTATGTATGTGAATGTGTAGCTATGTTTTTCTAATGTAGATTTCCTCCTTCTTCTTCTTCAACAGCTCTACCCTCCGTCGTTCCTGCACAACTGGATCTTGAAGCTCGAGAAGGGTACATGTGGCGCATTCCATTAACTCTTTACTTGTTCTTCCAAATGTCCCAGCCTCTAAATCCCTCCTCTCTCCTGTACTCCGACAAAGTTCTCCAATCAGACTTAGCCGGATATTGGTGCTTATTTTTCTCCAAAAAACAGAGCACCCTCCGGATTAATGTTCCGCTCTGCCCGAATAGTGTCTAATATCCAGTCGGGTGGCTCAATAATATGGTATTTTTCACGTATTTCCCTCCTTCTTTTCTGCAGGTACTTTGCCTTCTCATTCGGTTCCATCTCGGATGTATACCTCGTAATCAGGTGCATGTCATCAAAATATTCCCAATCGCACCGACGTGTTTCCTATAAAAATAATATTTTAAAACAATTGGACAGGGTTCACATGCCAACATAAAAAAAATTGAATAAACATACCCATTCAGTTGGACCGATTGTGTTCCCGCAGAAATAACCATATCCAAGTTCGGAAGGAACGACACCTTCCCGTGCCTTAACCCCGCACCGACATAGGCTAATGTCTTGTACAGTCGGTGTCCTTTTGAACCCCCACTTGTAGTCTTCAATATTACCGGCCTCTGCCCATAATGACTTCCGTCCATAAACATACTCTTGAAAGTCACACAAACGCCATCCGTCCCGTAAAACAATGTTAAATTCATTCTCCAAACAAGCACACATACATATCAAAAAAAGAAAAATCATATAAAAAAAGGAATTATGGCTTACGTTTCCAACTAGTGCACACCGAAAAAAAGGAATGTAGCTCAATTCCTCGGGGGTATCTCCAGCTCGGATCGGTATCCACACTTACACAACGGGGGATTATACATACGCTGCATTCCCTTCTCTACCTTCTCATCTTCTCGTCATTGGTTCCGGATCCGGCGGTGGTGGAACCCAACGCTGAAACAATTGATAAGGCCGGATAGCATCCCTGTCGTATCGAAACATCATGATGCGTGGATCATACATCTCGGGACCGTTAATCCATTGAAAGAACCAACACCGAAAATGAATTTAGGTTAGGAATGCCACGAAAAGATGACAATGCGCCAATCATACTAAAGACGACATTGCTCACCCCTCCTAGAGCGGTCGATCGCTTATCCTTGCACAGGTAGTATGCACGCGATGCTGTTTTGGGTTCCCTAGACTGCTGCACAAGGGCTGGTTGCCTACAATCACACATTGGCACCGGAGCGGTGGCGGCACAGAGCCATCGGGATCGCAAGCGCGAAGGTACTTCTTCCACGACAAGTCAAGACGATGCTCCGCCTCTTTCTCCTTCCGAGACATTCCTACATAAAATAATAATGCATGGCAAATATTAACAACAAAATTATCATAACTAAGACCTACATAAATCGATACATGACACTAATTTTACTACATCTACACCAACATTGTAAATAAAAAAATGCATGCAACCAAAACTAGACCATAAATAAACATAAACTAACTACCAACTAAAGTCCTAAACGGTCACAAAAAGATTACATTAAATCTAATTGCTAGTTAAACCCTAATCCCTATAATATACACTATGGATGAAAACTAGAAATTTTAGTCGGTGGATGTAACAACTCTAAAAATAAACATTTCATTTCATGGATCATCATGTCATCATGTGCATTTGTAAAGAAAAGAATTAAATTTTTGTGAAGCACAACAGTAAGTAATTTTTGAAGTTACTTGCTAATTCATGTCAAGTTGTAAAAATACCTACAAGAAATAATGAAAGCTTATGTTTTCATTTTTAAACTTGAATTTTAATTCAAAAACCAGTTTGGAATTTCAACCTGGACCTAAAAGGAAAAATGTTTAAAATACTTTCAAATATCTCCCTGAATTTTTACGGAATTTTTGGAGCCCCGGAAATCAGCGTTTCAATTAGTTAAAAACCCGGGGGTTTTATGTAAAATGCCGGGGCCCCCTGTGTCAATCTCTTTTCTCTCCCTCTCTCACCGACGCAGCGCCGCCCCGGGCACCGCCTTCCGGCCAGGCCGCCACGCCGCACGCCACGCGAGAGCTTGCTCCACGCAGCTGCTCGGCGGTCCGCTCCAACCGACGTTCGAGGAAGATAAAATCCGCCGAGCTCGTCCTTTCCTCTCCCTTGGTCTTCTTCCGCTCGGGCCGCGCCCTGTCCTCCACCCCGCTCGGCCGCCTCCGGCCACCTTTCCGGCAAGCCACCAACCCCGGCCGCGCCGCACGCCCACGCCGGAGCTGCGCCCGGTCTCCATTCCCGACGAGCAGCCCTAACCTCGACGAGCGGAGCCGTTTTCCCGAAGCCGCCATCTCCGACGTGTCCGGCCGCCGCTCCAAAATTCTTCCGCTCCGGTGCGTACTCATCCCCCTTTCTTCTTCCATAATGTGCGCAATACTATTCTCTAGTATCTCGGCCACCTTTTGCTTCCATTTTCCCACCACGTTGGCCGGAATCCGGTTTTCCCCGAGTCCGACCGTCGATTCCCCGCGGGCCTCCGATGCGAGCCCTGTTCCGGCCACCCGGGCGTCGACCGTGTTGGCGCCGGTGTAGCCCTTGTTCCCGTGATGCTCGTAGGAAGAATCGGCGGGGGATTTCATGCACCGTGGGTCGCGTGCGACATCGCCGAACGCTCGGTGGAGCCGCACCTCGCCGCCGGCGTGTCTAGGGTGGAGCTCATGTGAGCGCGTCGGTGCTAGAGAGGTCGCCTCACGCCGGGAGCGTTCCGGAGGGTCCGCGGCGAGCTTCGGAGCTTCCGGACCATCTCCGGCGACCCGCCGCCGCGATCCGGCCGCTCGGCGCCATGGCGCACGAGGCCGAGCCGAGCCGGGCCGCGCTCGGGTTGTTGGGCCGGAGTGGGCCGTGGAGTCGCGGAGACGCCGGTTGGGCCGGCTTCGTTTGCTCGGGCTGCCGGCCGTTGGGCCGATCACTTTCGGCCCGATGGCACTTGTTTTCCTATTTTCGAATTTAATCTTTTTCGAATTGATTCAAACTGCAAAATTCGTAGAAAATTCAATAAAATTTAGAAAAATATCAAACCAACCTTGTTTAACTCATAAAAATGAGATCTAACCATTGGTGAAATAAAATATGTATTTTGAGTAATTTATTTTATTAATTAATAAGTAATTACTTTCTTTGAGTGAAGAAGGCCTAATATTTTGTGTAAATAAAATGTTTAATTATGAAAAAAAAATGATTTCAATTAATAGAGGAGATACTGCAGACGAAATTAATAATAAACTTTATTTTTTCTAAAATTAAATTTAAACAATGTTATTTTATGTAATTCTAATCTATTCTTCTTTAGTCACTTAAAGTAATTAGTTAATTACTGCTTAATAAAATCAGAAAAAATTCCTTAATTATTAAACTTAAGTAAGTAGTAACCTTAATCAAGTAATTAAGGAAACAACATTAATTAATGTTAATCTTAATTAAACCCGTGTTAATCAAGCATACTTAATTGTTAATTACTTGTTTAATGAATATACTTATCTTTAACTCGTTAATTAACCAAGGTAATTAAACGTTAATCATTATGTTAATACAAGGCTTAATTCATGAACTTTTGCATCCTCTCATCATATGCATTCATGCATACATGATCGTGATTCGCGATGCGTTGCTTGGTCGACTAGGTTACGAAGTGATCGAGGTTCCACCGAGGGCGAGTCGGGAGCGGGAATCTCGAAATCGACCCGACCGCCGAGGAGATTAACTTCGAACAAACTCAAGGCAAGCCCGGTGCATCCTACCTATGTTTTTAAATATTTTATTTTATCACATAGTACGGTTATGCTTGTGCATTAGGTATTAGGGTTTGGTTGACACCCTAGATGCATTATGGTAGGTTTCCGTCTGCTTGTTCTATACTTGGTACGGGTAGCTCGATAGAGGCTAAGCTTAACTCATAGTGGCAACGGTAGCTGGTTAGGGCACTTAAAGCATGGAGGCTTTAAGCGTTTATGTGTTGACACTAAAGATGATGAGATGAGAATGTTAATGAAGTTGAGACCGGACGGGCCCCGTAGGAGAAAGGGCAAGACGGAGAGGTCTTGCAAGGTGGTAGCCCCGTCCGTGTCGGTTAAGGACCGTACCGTTGTCGGCTTAGTTGAACAAGTTTGAACGTACCGTACTACATGCTTGGTATCATGGGCCCAGCAAGCTGATGTACCCTATCGCCCCGAGAGATGTAGCGTAGCCGGCTCTCTTTCTTGGTTGTCGGTGAGAGGATAGTCTCACGGGAGGGAGATGGGTCGACCACGAGGATAGTCGTGGCGTCGCCATACTTCCGGGGAGTTGGAAATGGCTAGTCTGCTGTCGAGTGCTAGCGGGAAAGGTTGTCGTATACGATCGGTGTGATGCGTATACGTCGTGTAGTCGGGTTTTGCCAGCTGGTATAAATCGATTCGAATCGCTGTCCCTCGCGAGTAATGAGTACCGCTTGTTTAGCTCGTCACATCGTAGTAAATAATACTTGGAAGATGAAGATGAGGGTTGAAAGGATAAGCTGAGCTATATAATCTTGTCTTGCAAACTTGTTTGCAATAGTGATAGGTGCAACCATCCAAGTTAATGAACTTAATGCCGAGCTAAAATACTGAAAGTAAGGACCCACCCTTTAATGCTGTTTTCGCAAAGGAGTAAACCCCACGACCAGAAAGCCTTTGCATACTAGGCGTCGGCCTTAGCGTGCCATGTTGACGGGTCGGTCTTGTCGAGTATTAGAATACTCATGGTTTGTTCGTTACCTCACGGGGAATGAGTCGTGTTATCACGACTTGTACGGCAGTTTTCCGAGGAAGAGCAATGTCCGGAGGGAGGTTCCCTGCGGTGGGAACGTATTCCCACACCTTGATGAGAGAGGACCGTGATGTACGAAGGGCTCGGTACATCACGACGTTCGGTGAAACCTTTTGAGTTGTATTATAAATAAGCTTCCGCTAAAGACTCGTAGGATGTTAAACTTCAATAATGTTATGTTTCCGCTGCATCAATGTTTGTATTTCGAAAACCTGGTTGTATTATACCATGATGTATATATGTCTGGCTTGTATGAGATGATACACTCGTTGTAACTCGCTTCGTCGAGTGTCCCTCTGTTCCGATTCCCGGGTATCCCGGAGGGATGTCACAGCTGGTATCGAAGCAGTTCGGAGGCGACAGTATATCATTACAAGTCTATTTTCAAAACTTAACACGTTTAGTGCGTTTAGAACACGAGAGAGTACGGAGCCCTATAAGGATGTAGAATAGTTAGATTTCTACTAAGCTGTTCGATGTTCGGGTTTTGGGGAAGTGCTAACTACCCGTTGTAGTGTTATATACTATGGTACGTATAGTTAGTTTTCGAGCATGCATCATATCATATTTTTGCACTAAGTAAATATTTTGGGTATGTCTTCAGCTAGTTCGTAGTACTTTATAGGTTGTTTTAGTTCGTTTTCTTCGTGGGAAGAAGTGTTTAACTTGTTTAAACATGTTCCCTGCGAGATGCCGGTCACTCGCGGTAGGAAGCGCGCCCGGGAGGAGGAGGAGGCACGAGCTGCTCGTATTGCTGAGCTAGAGCAGCAGCTTCACGGCCTAGAGGCGAGGACCCGGAGTCGGGACCGACGGTTGGGTGCTTGGAAGCACCGCTGTCGGGTGGACTGTCGAGGAGATCCGAGAGGTCCCACGCTAGGATCGCCGAGCTGGAGGAGCGGATAGTGGAGGTGACTCGGGACCGTGACGGGTTTCACGCAGCGGTCATAGCCTTGGACGCACAGCTGGCTACGGTTACTCGGGAGCGAGACGCCGCTCGCGAGTCGGGACGACGTGCACGCGATTGAGCTGGCCGCAATGACCGCTCGGCGCAACCACGTGGTGGAGAACCCGATGGCGAGGGAGATCGAGTTGGGTCAGCTGCAGGCGCGAGTACAACGGGTTATCCGAGGCACACCACGACCTACTCCACGACCACGACGACCTGTTCGACGAGTTCGAGCAGATTGCAGCAGCGAGATGTTGCAGCAGCGAGGAGCAGCAGCGAGGGTCCACCCGACGAGGAGGTCTCCGGAGTGGACTACGAGCCACCACCCGCGTCGCCGGCTTGGGACTTTTGTGTCGGACGGCGACGAGTCACGCACCGGCGGTTTAGTGTTGTTGTGTTCTCACTAATGTAGGAGGGTAGCCACATTTTGCTGACATAGGTCGGATGTATATAGGGTACTAGCGGAGGTTGGGCGGATGGGAGTGTACGCGAAGTGGGTTTGAGTTTGTACCAACGATAACGATGGAAATGATAGTACTATATCTATGTATATATATGCAGTTGTTAGAATAAAAAGATTTGCTGAAATATTAGGATTAGTATCTACTTGTATCCGATGCTCTTACTTCTTCACGAGAGATGGATAACACACGTACGGGTGTGAGTGAAGTAAGAGGATCACGGGAAGATGTTCGTATAGTTCGGCTGGAGAGACAGACTACGGGAAAAGGAGGAGTTGTTAGCAATTAGAGAGGCGCAATTGCTAAACGAGGGAGCAGCAGCTTCAATTTAAGGATCAGCAACTAGCAAATGCTCATGCACCGATCACTCGGTTAGAGCAAGATCTACTGCAAGCCCACAACGCCTTAATGAATGAAGCAATAGGACAACAACCTCCCGGCAACGAGCCGGTAGCACGGGAGGATCCTATGGAGGCGGAAGTTGAAGAAGAAGAGGAGGATCCTGAAGAGATAATGGACGTGGATTCGGTTATAGACTTCACGGAGATTCCTCGACTAGAGGATGCGAGAATCCGAGACGAGCGGTTCCGTAAGTCGGAGGTGACCTCCGGGCGTCGCGAGGCATAGGGAAGTGCTAGCTAGTAGCAAGTGAGAGAACCAGTATGTAAATTAGACGCTAGCTAAATAAGGAGCGTGGTGTATCCACGCACGAGTGTTGTAACGTGAGTATAGAGATGTGTGTTACCGGGTTCGATGGTGCTTTAATAAAGATGAATTGCTGCATAAGATTTGAGTTCTCCTCTACGTATTCCTGCTTCTCCCATTATTATGTTGGAATGAAGATGTCTAACGTAATCTTTCCTTGGACGAGAATGACTGGAAGGAGGAGACGCGATGAGCCCGAGAGCTCTCAACGCGGGGCGGAAACACCACCACCACCCCCGACATTGGCTCAAGCCATTGCAGCGGTGCTTGGATTCTCGCGCGGAGCAGCGAGAATTATTGGAGCAATTGGTCCGCAACAACTGCTCCGCCGGAACGTCATCAAGGCCGTAATGCACCGGAAGAAAGGGTGACCTTCTCGGATTTCTTGTCGGTTCGCCCTCCAACCTTCTCGGATGCGGGGGAACCATTGGAAGCTGATCATTGGCTTCGCACTATCGAGTCAAAGTTGGAGTTGTTTCCATGTACGGATCATCGGAAGACCCTCTTCGCTTCTCGGCAAGCTGCAAGGGTTCGCTGGAGCTTGGTGGGCCAACTACAAAGCAATGTTTCCTCCAGGACATCAAGTTACATGGGCAGAGTTTACTAAAGCCTTCCGAGAGCATCATATTCCCGAGGGCTTAATGAATCGGAAGCGGAAGGAATTTCTTTCATCGAAGCAAGGAGATATGAATGTTCACGCCTATTCCAAGGTATTTAACCGCCTTGCCCGGTATGCTCCTGAACATGTAGACAACGATGCCAAGAAAAAGAACTTGTTCAAGGAGGGAATGAGTACTAAGTTACGGTCCCGCTTGGTGTTAAACAAGGCCGACAGCTTCACCGACTTTGTGAGTGACGCTATTGCACTAGAAGACTCTATCCGTCTTCATCGGACGGAGAAGAACAAGAAGAGGCCGGCTACGGGACAAGGAAGTGGGGGACCATCCAAGTACGAGGCTGGTTTACACTGCACCCTCGGGTCAGCGTTATCAGCATACCCCCTCTCGTCCCAATTTCTACCGACCGAATCAACCACCCCGAGCAGCCACAACAACAGCGGCCGAATCGGTATCGACCGCCCTATCAGCAACAGAGTTTCCAGAATCCCCGACCGATGGGTCGAGTCATCACAGCGAGAATGGACCGCCATGCTTCAATTGTGGCCGTCCGGGACATTATTACCGCGAGTTGCCCATATCCCCGGAAGGCACCATATACACCCGGACCTCAAGGACAGCCGCCGAACCAACGAGAGGGCACCAGCCAAGAATACACAAGTGAAGACGGCCGTGCCAACTTTACTACGGCGGAGGAGCTACCCGAAGGAGGACAAATTCTAGCGGGTATGTTTTCTATCGCTGATCATCCTGCTATGGTTTTATTTGATTCGGGAGCTACGCATAATTTCATCAGCCAAGTCATATGTTGCTAAGCATTGCATCACATCATCTAAGTTGACATGGACACATATTATCTCAACACACGGGGGTAAAATTCTTACCAAGGAAGCGGCTACCAACATGCCATTAAGATTGGGGAACAAGGTTTATCCTACCTCATTAATCATTCTGGATGGGCAAGGGTTAGATGCAATTATTGGCATGCAATGGATGGATTTCCATAAGGCGGTATTGGATATAGCATCCCGAGCCGTATATCTGAACTCTCCTGTTCATGGTCGAGATTGCTTGCTTTTAACCTTCCCTCAAACTATGCTGCCAATGGTCAATAAGGTTGTAGGTAAAAGTCCGAAGGATATACCTATAGTCCGTGAGTATCCGGATGTCTTTCCGGACGACTTACCGGGACTACCGCCGGACCGAGCGGTAGAGTTTAAGATAGAGTTACAGCCTGGAACCGCACCAATATCCAGAAGGCCGTATCGAATGCCACCCAATGAGCTGGCAGAATTGAAAGTACAACTAAAGGAATTGCTGGACAAAGGATACATACGTCCAAGTTCATCGCCCTGGGGATGCCCAGCTCTGTTTGTAAAGAAGAAAGATGAGACATTAAGGCTATGTGTGGATTACAGGCCTTTGAATGCCGTTACTATCAAGAACAAATACCCTCTTCCAAGGATTGATATCCTATTTGATCAACTAATGGGAGCTAGAGTCTTCTCCAAGATAGATCTTCGGTCGGGATATCATCAGATTAAGATGAGAACGAAGATATACCGAAGACTGCATTTTCCACCGGGTATGGACTTTATGAGTATCCGGTGATGTCTTTTGGATTGACTAATGCCCCAGCACACTTCATGTACCTCATGAATTACTGTATTCATGCCGGAGCTGGACAAGTTTGTCGTAGTGTTCATTGATGACATCCTGGTCTACTCTAAGTCGGAAGAGGAACATGCTAATCACTTACGAGTGGTGTTACAAAGACTAAGGGATCATCGGCTTTATGCTAAGTTCAGCAAGTGTGAGTTTTGGGTGACGAAAGTACCATTCCTAGGTCATGTTATATCAGGTGAAGGAGTGGCGGTTGATCCTGGCAAAGTTCAAGATGTACTTGAATTGGAAATCACCGAAGTCTGTCTCCCGGATCGGAAGTTTCTTGGGATTGGCTGGTTACTACGGGAGGTTTATTCCAAACTTCTCAAAGATCGCCAAGCCAATGACTAAGTTATTGGAGAAGGATAAGAAGTATGTATGGAGCAAAGAATGTGAAGAAGCTTTTCAAACATTGAAGAAGTTGTTGATTACGGCTCCAGTACTTGCTCGACCGGATCCGACGAAACCTTTGGATGTGTCTTGTGATGCATCGGGCACGGGACTTGGGTGTGTTCTAATGCAAGAAGGACGAGTAATTGCCTATGCATCTCGGCAATTAAGGCGTCATGAAGAACACTATCCTACTCATGATACGGAACTAGCAGCGAGTGGTACTTGCATTAAAGAGCTGGAGACATTATCTTTTGGGCAACTTAGTACACCTATATACGGACCATAAGAGTCTCAAGTACATCTTCACTCAAGCTGATTCGAACATGCGCCAACGAAGATGGCTGGAGTTAATCAAAGATTATGAGCTGGAGATTCATTATCACCCTGGCAAAGCAAACGTAGTAGCCGATGCCTTAAGTCGCAAGGTTCATTGCAATAACCTTATGGCTCGATTCGTGACTCAAGCATCCTCACCCAAGAATGATGAGCCAAATCTTCGGATTATTCCGTATGGAGCATTAACCAATCTGGCTCTTATTCCTACCTTGCGCGAGGAAGTGATAGCAGCTCGACGAGAAGAGTGTTGGTATGGAACATATAAGAAGGCGACTCAGGGAAGACGAAGTCAAGTGTTTCCGAGAAGATAACGAGGGGGCTATTTGGTTCAAGAATCGATTGGTGGTACCAAAAGACCAACCCCTTCGCAAGAAAATCATGGATGAGGCTCATATGTCCAAGTATTCTCTTCATCCCGGAACTAACAAGATGTATCAAGATCTAAGGCGAAGATTTTGGTGGACGCGCATGAAACGAGAAATAGCTAAGTATGTCAATGAATGTGATGTTTGTCGACGGGTTAAAGCGGAACACTTAAAGCAAGCGGGACCCTTACAACCTTTAAGTATCCCTGAATGGAAGTGGGAAGACATCAGCATGGATTTCATCGTTGGATTACCACTAAGTCCCCGAAAGCATGACTCAATCCGGGTCATTGTCGACGAAGTTGACGAAGTCTGCTCATTTCATATCGGTACACACTCGATACACTGCCGAGAAGTATGCAGAACTCTACATTGCTCGAGTTCTCTGTTTGCATGGAGTGCCGAAGACCATTATATCGGACCGAGGAACACAATTTGTCTCCGGATTCAGGGAGCAAATGCAGGAATCCTTGGGAACCAAGCTAATACGAAGCTCGGCATATCATCCTCAAACGGATGGACAAACAGAAAGGATCAATCAATATCTCGAGGATATGCTTCGAGCATGTGTCTTGACCTATGGTAAAGGCGGGAGAAGTGTTCACCGTTGGCGAGTTCTCCTACAACAACGGCTATCGGAGAGTGCGGGAATGTCGCCATTCCAAGCTCTATATGGACGCAGATTGTCGTACGCCCTTGAATTGGTCCGAAAGTGGAGAAAGGGTGATCTTCGGGCCGGACCTAGTAAAGGATGCGAGAGGAACAGGTCCGTCTAATCCAGCGAGAATCTCAAGAAGGCTAAGTCTCGACGGATCGGCTATACCGACAAGAGACGTCGAGAGTTGGTATTTCAGGTTGGAGATCGAGTCTATCTTCGAGTATCTCCTACCAAAGGTGTTCAAAGGTTTGGAATCAAGGGAAAGTTAGCACCACGATACATCGGACCTTTTCCAATCCTCGAAAGATGTGGAGCCGTGGCCTATCGTTTGGAGTTGCCGAGCACACTTGTCGGGTATACACAATATATTCCACGTATCTCAAGCGAAGAAATGTTTGAAACCACCGGTTGATATACCGACAGCTGAGGTAGAACAATTACAGCCGGATTTGACGTACGACGAACGACCAGTCAAAATTCTCGATATCAAAGATAGAGTGACTCGTCATCGGGCCATCAAATTCTATAAGGTCCAATGGAGTAATCACTCGGAAGCTGAAGCTACTTGGGAACAAGAGGAATTTCTTCGATCCAACTACCCCGAATTCTTTAGTACCGTCGCTTAGTCGTCTCGACCGCGAATCTCGGGACGAGATTCTGTAAGGGGGAGGGCTGTAACAACTCTAAAAATAAACATTTCATTTCATGGATCATCATGTCATCATGTGCATTTGTAAAGAAAAGAATTAAATTTTTGTGAAGCACAACGAGTAAGTAATTTTTGAAGTTACTTGCTAATTCATGTCAAGTTGTAAAAATACCTACAAGAAATAATGAAAGCTTATGTTTTCATTTTTAAACTTGAATTTTAATTCAAAAACCAGTTTGGAATTTCAACCTGGACCTAAAAGGAAAAATGTTTAAAATACTTTCAAATATCTCCCTGAATTTTTACGGAATTTTTGGAGCCCGGAAATCAGCGTTTCAATTAGTTAAAAACCCAGGGGGTTTTATGTAAAATGCCGGGGCCCCTGTGTCAATCTCTTTTCTCTCCCTCTCTCACCGACGCAGCGCCGCCCGGGCACCGCCTTCCGGCCAGGCCGCCATGCCGCACGCCACGCAGGAGCTTGCTCCACGCAGCTGCTCGGCGGTGCTGCTCCAACCGACGTTCGAGGAAGATAAAATCCGCCGAGCTCGTCCTTTCCTCTCCCTTGGTCTTCTTCCGCTCGGGCCGCGCCCTGTCCTCCACCCCGCTCGGCCGCCTCCGGCCACCTTTCCGGCAAGCCACCAACCCCGGCCGCGCCGCACGCCCACGCCGGAGCTGCGCCCGGTCTCCATTCCCGACGAGCAGCCCTAACCTCGACGAGCGGAGCCATTTTCCCGAAGCCGCCATCTCCGACGTGTCCGGCCGCCGCTCCAAAATTCTTCCGCTCCGGTGCGTACTCATCCCCCTTTCTTCTTCCATAATGTGCGCAATACTATTCTCTAGTATCTCGGCCACCTTTTGCTTCCATTTTTCCCACCACGTTGGCCGGAATCCGGTTTTCCCCGAGTCCGACCGTCGATTCCCCGCGGGCCTCCGATGCGAGCCCTGTTCCGGCCACCCGGGCGTCGACCGTGTTGGCGCCGGTGTAGCCCTTGTTCCCGTGATGCTGTAGGAAGAATCGGCGGGGGATTTCATGCACCGTGGGTCGCGTGCGACATCGCCGAACGCTCGGTGGAGCCGCACCTCGCCGCCGGCGTGTCTAGGGTGGAGCTCATGTGAGCGCGTCGGTGCTAGAGAGGTCGCCTCACGCCGGGGAGCGTTACTGGAGGGTCCGCGGCGAGCTTCGGAGCTTCCGGACCATCTCCGGCGACCCGCCGCCGCGATCCGGCCGCTCGGCGCCATGGCGCACGAGGCCGAGCCGAGCCGGGCCGCGCTCGGGTTGTTGGGCCGGAGTGGGCCGTGGAGTCGCGGAGACGCCGGTTGGGCCGGCTTCGTTTGCTGGGCTGCCAGCCGTTGGGCCGATCACTTTCGGCCCGATGGCACTGTTTTCCTATTTTCGAATTTAATCTTTTTCAGAATTGATTCAAACTGCAAAATTCGTAGAAAATTCAATAAAATTTAGAAAAATATCAAACCAACCTTGTTTAACTCATAAAAATGAGATCTAACCATTGGTGAAATAAAATATGTATTTTGAGTAATTTATTTTATTAATTAATAAGTAATTACTTTCTTTGAGTGAAGAAGGCCTAATATTTTGTGTAAATAAAATGTTTAATTATGAAAAAAAAATGATTTCAATTAATAGAGGAGATACTGCAGACGAAATTAATAATAAACTTTATTTTTTCTAAAATTAAATTTAAACAATGTTATTTTATGTAATTCTAATCTATTCTTCTTTAGTCACTTAAAGTAATTAGTTAATTACTGCTTAATAAAATCAGAAAAAATTCCTTAATTATTAAACTTAAGTAAGTAGTAACCTTAATCAAGTAATTAAGGAAACAACATTAATTAATGTTAATCTTAATTAAACCCGTGTTAATCGAGCATACTTAATTGTTAATTACTTGTTTAATGAATATACTTATCTTTAACTCGTTAATTAACCAAGGTAATTAAACGTTAATCATTATGTTAATACAAGGCTTAATTCATGAACTTTTGCATCCTCTCATCATATGCATTCATGCATACATGATCGTGATTCGCGATGCGTTGTCTGGTCGACTAGGTTACGAAGTGATCGAGGTTCCACCGAGGCGAGTCGAGAGCGGGAATCTCGAAATCGACCCAGCCGCCGAGGAGATTAACTTCGAACAAACTCAAGGCAAGCCCGGTGCATCCTACCTATGTTTTTAAATATTTTATTTTATCACATAGTACGGTTATGCTTGTGCATTAGGTATTAGGGTTTGGTTGACACCCTAGATGCATTATGGTAGGTTTCCGTCTGCTTGTTCTATACTTGGTACAGGTAGCTCGATAGAGGCTAAGCTTAACTCATAGTGGCAACGGTAGCTGGTTAGGGCACTTAAAGCATGGAGGCTTTAAGCGTTTATGTGTTGACACTAAAGATGATGAGATGAGAATGTTAATGAAGTTGAGACCGGACGGGCCCCGTAGGAGAAAGGGCAAGACGGAGAGGTCTTGCAAGGTGGTAGCCCCGTCCGTGTCGGTTAAGGACCGTACCGTTGTCGGCTTAGTTGAACAAGTTTGAACGTACCGTACTACATGCTTGGTATCATGGGCCCGACAAGCTGATGTACCCTATCGCCCCGAGAGATGTAGCGTAGCCGGCTCTCTTTACTCGGCTGTCGGTGAGAGGATAGTCTCACGGGAGGGAGATGGGTCGACCACGAGGATAGTCGTGGCGTCGCCATACTTCGGGGAGTTGGAAATGGCTAGTCTGCTGTCGGTGCTAGCGGGAAAGGTTGTCGTATACGATCGGTGTGATGCGTATACGTCGTGTAGTCGGGTTTTGCCAGCTGGTATAAATCGATTCGAATCGCTGTCCCTCGCAGTAATGAGTACCGCTTGTTTAGCTCGTCACATCGTAGTAAATAATACTTGGAAGATGAAGATGAGGGTTGAAAGGATAAGCTGAGCTATATAATCTTGTCTTGCAAACTTGTTTGCAATAGTGATAGGTGCAACCATCCAAGTTAATGAACTTAATACTGAGCTAAAATACTGAAAGTAAGGACCCACCCTTTAATGCTGTTTTCGCAAAGGAGTAAACCCCACAGCCAGAAAGCCTTTGCATACTAGGCGTCGGCCTTAGCGTGCCATGTTGACGGGTCGGTCTTGCTGAGTATTAGAATACTCACGGTTTGTTCGTTACCTCACAGGGAATGAGTCGTGTTATCACGACTTGTACGGCAGTTTTCCCGAGGAAGAGCAATGTCCGGAGGGAGGTTCCCTGCGGTGGGAACGTATTCCCACACCTTGATGAGAGAGGACCGTGATGTACGAAGGGCTCGGTACATCACGACGTTCGGTGAAACCTTTTGAGTTGTATTATAAATAAGCTTCCGCTAAAGACTCGTAGGATGTTAAACTTCAATAATGTTATGTTTCCGCTGCATCAATGTTTGTATTTCGAAAACCTGGTTGTATTATACCATGATGTATATATGCTTGGCTTGTATGAGATGATACACTCGTTGTAACTCGCTTCGTCGAGTGTCCCTCCGTTCCGATTCCTGGGTATCCCGGAGGGGATGTCGCGAGTGGAAAAGTGGGACTAACCTTGGGGGATGCCAACCGCCAAGTTTTGTGGCGATCCCCACGAAATGGAGACCGGATCGGGGGAAACAGTGGGGATGCGGAACCGGTTCTCTCACACGAAAGAGAGAAGGGAGAGGACGAATGAGCAGGGGGAGAAAGGAAGGGAGGGCCGCGGACGGGATATGTTCCAAACCGGTCACGCCGACCCGATGGGCGCGTCCAAATGGCGGACACGCCAAGTAGCCTGGCGCGACGGCCTCGGGTCAACGCCGGCGAAGCCCGATCCGTGCCGGGCCCACGAGCCGACGTGGCACCTGGTCGCGCCGGCATGCACGGCGCGACGGTACTGTCCGGACGCGCCATCCTGAGCGGTGTGACCAAAAGGGTCAGAACTTGAAAATTTAGTTCGGCCGGGCCATTATTAAAATATTAAAAAAGAAAAGGTTAAAATAAAAAAAAATTCGCCCCGCCCCGCCCGGGTTTGTGACGGAGAAAACAACGGCTTGCTTGGGCCCAAGGCCTATTCGGATAGCGGATGAAAGCACAATCCATTTAAGGCCTGCTCGAATTTGGATCGCGGAGAATAGTCGCGATCCAATCATGCCCATGTGAGTTTCGATCGTGGAGGATAAATATTGTCCATTTTAGGCCCACCCGAGGTTTGGATCACGAATTTTTTTTAGTAATCGATTTTTTTATTAAATTTATATGGAGAAAGTCCAATTTACTTCCCTCAAGTATAGCTAAAGTCTAGATAACCCCTAAACTATTGTTTGGTTCAATTTACCCACCAAAATTGTATAATTAGTTCAATTTACCCCTTAATAGAATCTGTCTTTTTTGTTTCTCCATGCACAAGTGGAGTGTTAAGTCAAAATTTCATAGGGTGGTAGTTGCTATCACATTACATGTGAGAAATTATATCATGATTTTTTTGTCATTATTTTTCACACATTTTTGTATGACATGGTTCAATATACTATTAAATGTCATTCTCTATCAAAATGTTAATAAAAAAATTATGATGTATTTTTTTAACATGCCTTACAATGTGTGCTAACACTCTATAAAATTTTACCTTAAGACTCCACTTATGTGTGAAGTAACAAAAAAGATAAATTATATTAGGGGGTAAAATGAACCAAATCGCACTATTTTGGGTTTTAATTGAACCAAAAAATAGTTCAGGGGTTATCCAGACTTTAGCTATACTTTGAGGGAGTAAGATGGACTTTATCGAATTTATATTAATAACCTCCTGAATTCAAAATTTACCAAAGTAACCCCTCGGCCGCCCGCTCATTGGACGGCTGCTCGCCGGTGAGCGGGCGATCGCACGCGAGTGTGGACCTGTCGCTCATCGGTGGAGTGACATGTACCTATCGCCCCACCAACGGGAGAGAGGACCGTCCGTGACCCGGCGGTGGAACCTGTTGCCCAATGATCGGGCGACGGGTTCCGACTCGGAGCCCTGGTGGGACCTGTCGCCGGATGGCCGAGGCGACGAGCACGCGCCCGTGACTATTGGGACACTGTCGCCCAACGTTCGGGCGACGGGTCCCGCCTATATAAAGCCTCGCATGTCGCACCGCCACGCCCCGGTCCTGGTTGACTTGCGCGTGCGAGAGGGAGCGGGAGGAAGAGGAGATGAGAGGGAGAGGACAAGGAGAGGAGAGGGAGGGAGGGAGGAGAGGCGGCCTCCAAAAATTTCGGTAATTTTTAGTTACATATTAAATTGTTGATTAGTGTATTTTGTAGTATTTATTAGATTTAGAATATGGTAATTAGTTTTTTATGTAATGTTGTAGTTTGTATTAAATGTAGAACATATTAGTTAGGTTATCTATGTAGTTTATGTTAGTTAGATTTAGAATATTTAATATTTTTCAACATGTATTTTTAAAATATATATGTATTAAATATTTATATACATATTTTAAGTAATATGCTAGTTAAATTTAATATTTAGCATTGCGATAAATAAATTACTAAAAATGTTTAGTTAGTTCGATGTTTAGATTTAGAATATGTTGTATTCTTTAAACATGTATTTTTAAAATGTATATGTATTATGTAGTTATATGCATATGTTTAGTCATATGATAGTAAAATAAAATATTTACCGAGTGTTATAAATAAATTACTAAAAAGGTTTATTTATAAATATTTATTATCTATAGTATTATATTTAGTATTGTAGTTACCCTTTATAGTTTCGAAAAACATAATTAAGCCTCAAATGCATGATTTTGTTTTGATAGGTATGTCGAGAAAGAGTAGTGTTTGAGATTTTTTATGCACGGAAGAGATGAGAATGCAAGTGGGGTTGATATGTCCGGCTTGCCATGTGTAAAGAGAGGATTATGAAGAGCTAATGAAACACAATTCGTAGTGTGTGCAATTGGTTGTTGCGGGTGTTTGGACTTGATCTAGAACACCACACTTTGTATTTACGAGGTTTGGTTAGTCGAGTTCGGGTGGAATTTTCTTGGGAAATGATTGATCCGAATGGCAACGACATGGAGGAAATATGTGGATAAGGCGATTGAACGTGGTTGGTCCGTAATGCTTCTTGTCCAAGCATATCCAAAGCAGTTCGAGCACCGAACGGACTTTCCGTGTTATGTGCGAGAGATCGCGAGTATTGGTTGACGCGTAAAGCTCTCGTGTTTGACGTGTTCGTCGAGGAGTACTCACCTCATCGGGTCATGCGACAATTTGGATTTCACCGGACTTTCCCTGTAGGCACGACACGTGTTGTTCCAACACGGGATCACTTGTAAATTCATCTTTTTATATTTGTTAAATTTTATTTCCTTTTAACATATTTGACTTCTCATAATTTAATTTCTATCGTTGTTGTAGGATTTCGCGTAAAGGCCACACATGAGGCACTATGTGGTGATCGCGCATGGAGATGTGGTTCGAATAGTGGGCTGTGGCTCTATAGGGGACAGTTGAGGAGTCTCGATCCTTCATACCATAAGCTTTCTCGAGTACGTTCGGTGGTACGTACCTCAAACACACACGTGTGTTACGTACACTCCTACGGAGTGGCGGAGGCACTTACCTACCCTCATCGACACGTACCTTACACATAGGGATTAGAACTCTGCACTAGTGGTAAGATTAATTTTAAAATTTGATTTTGATCAATTACAATATTACAAATTATTCCAATAATTAACTTGGTGTCACTTATAAATTTCTGTATGTTGGTCTAGCACGGCGCATCAATGCCGAGTACCGCATGAGACATGGCATTCAGCTTACTACTCACGAGGTCTCCCGACGATGAAGAGGATGTATGATCGGAGCGCTGAAATTATCAAGTTGAACTCTTGTACATTGTCGTGCACTAGAGAAACAGACGTTTCGAACACGCAACAGCAACAAATTCAGCAAGTATGGGACGTCGTCCACCTCCGCAACAGCCGAGCTACGGAGGAGGGCCGACAAGTACCACCTTCTCCGTGACCCTACAGTGCAGGTAACGGTCCGACATATTTATGTACAATTAGAATAAAATATTGTCTAACATATCTATTGATAGGTATACACAACTACTTGGCGTCCTTTCTTTGGGTATGTTGGCTTCTTCGCAAATGGCACATATGGCACCAGGTTCTTCGTCGGAGATGGCACATATGACACCATATAACTTCTATAATTTTAGGTATTATTTTTAAAAATATTATATACATAGTAACCTAGATTTAATAACAACTTTTTTTTTAGGATCTTCTAGCGGTGACTACCATGAGGAGGAGGAGGAGGGTGAGATCACCCGAGCACCTACAGATTAATACGGACACCGGTCACCATCACTTGTTTTCGACTTCGACTCGTTCATGGCACAAAGAGATGCGAGAGACCATACTCGGGTCGTAGTTAGGCGATGTACCTATAGCTACACGGCCCTCACAGGACGAGTATGTCACGCCTGTGTCTAGTGATCGTCCGACACGTAACTTTTGACGCCGGTTTTTGACCAAGGGACCCATTGTCGGCGACTATAGGTCAAAAGAGGGCCGGTGGGCGAGAAGGCCGACGGCCGCTTGGGCGAGTAAAGGCGCGTCCCTCCCGGGAATCGTGCGCGGACGCCAACGGAAGAGCATAATATTGATGGGCCCGGCCCGCGTTGTAAAATTAGAAATAATAGTTTAATTTTGGAAAAAAGATCCTAGTCGGTTAGGAAATCGGCCCGAAGAGGGTCCGAGGAGGATTCTTCGTGCCGAGTATAAATTTGTACTCGGGTGTAACCTGTAAACTCGATTCACATCCAATACAACTTTCGGCGCATCGCCAAACCCTAATTTTCTGTCAAGTCTTTACTTGTTTTCGCGCGGGGATCTTCGGGGCTCCGGTCGACAACAAGTTGGCTTGACAAGGTAATTATGCCGTCTAATTCTCGGCGCATTGTTCGTAATTAGATGGCTTAATTGCTAGTTATCCGCGACCAGATCTGTTTTCGACCGTCGTAGTGAGTATCGGCCGGGATGAGTCAAGTCGACCTGGTCCGGGCTCGTGGTGGAGGTAGTTTGACTTGTCCTGCCTCCCCGTCCCAGCCTTTGCTCACAACGCCGATTGGCTCGGATCTGGTCGTTCGAGTCACGATAGCCGCTATGAGATTTCTTTTACATCTTAGCCGATTCGATTACGCAGATTCGGTTGACGTGTCCTGTGTTTGCCTTTGCGATAGTTGACTTGTCCTAGGCGCATGCAGCCAATTGGATAGGATGTAGATTTACTTTCATAGTTAAGGCGTTTATGATTATGCTTGTCCTGAATCGGCCGAGCGTGCGCGGCCGTTAGACCTGGTCCGATCGTGTGCCATCGGTTGACTTGTCTGTTGGAGCGACCGGTCGATTCGAGATCTGTGTGGTTGTATTTGTCTTCTTGTTCTTTCGGAGTGTTTAGCCGATTGCTTATCACGTTCATTAGCTGTTTTATGTTCAATTAGCTAAATCTGTTAAAACTGCCTTTGGACCCGAGTTATTAGTACGATTTCACTGATCATCATTATACATCTAGATATGATCTAATAACTCATTGTTATAATCAATGGCAGAATCGGCCGGATGCCTGATCGGCCGATTTCTTGCTCCGATTGATGATTAAACCATCTTCTTGCTATCAAATTAATTACATCCCATTAATAATTACCTTGTTTACATTTTATTCGATAATGCATCCTGCAAAGTCTTAATGATTTGATCGTTTACCGACGAAATCGGCTGCTAGCCACCGATCGCATGTCATAGCGTCGGCCGATTTCGTATCGTTTGTATCACGATTCGTTTGCCTGGCATTTAATACATAAATGGATGGGCCGTGCTGCTCCTGTCGATGGCCGATTTTGTCTATCTTACGCCGAGAATCGGCCACGGCTGCTGCATCGGTCTATCCGGGCCGATGACCCGGAATTTTACACCTTTTATTGTCTTTGTTGGTTTGCGGGAAAACCATCCGCACGCACCAGCGCACACGAGAATCGGCGAGCTGAGCCGGTCCGTTGGGAGCACGGGGCCCTGCATCGGCCGGGGTTTCGGTGGACTCTCCGGACAACGGTGTGTTGGCGACTTTTGACGTCAACACACTTTTTGGCACGCCCGAGTGGGACGAAGCAACCAAGATCAAGATGTCGTACATGCGAGTGCATCGGGGAGGACGGAACACCAATGGTCGATGCTGAAAATCGACCGATTTTTGTTCCGGTTCCTCTTAGGACGGATGGCAAAGGGCATGGAGAAGTTTACGATGACAACGAGGTTTCGGCCTGGGGAAGATGACGACGAGAACAAAAGCTGCAGTACCAAGAATACCTGGCCGAAGCAATGAAAAAGTACTTTCAAGCCACTGAAAGTGACACGTGGCGAGTGGCCACAAAAGGAGACATCCCTCGGATTCTGCATCCGGAAGAACTAGACCAAATCAAAGCCCGAGAGACTGCCGGATGCCAACCAACTCGATGATATGGTCAACTCGTCCGTTCATCGAGGCCCTAATCAATCAATCGGGCGTGTTGACCAACACCATCGGAAATTTGATCAAGGACACGGTTGATGGCAGGTCGTTCATTGAAGGATATTCCGGACCTGCGTACACTCAGCCTTTTGGCACTCTTGTACGACCAATTCGGGGAATTGGCCTCCAGAATACCACACCGCCGACGAGGTTTCAGCCCACGTACGGCATGCCACCTCACCTATGGCCTGGCAAGGACAATGCAAATGCAAGTACCGGTACGACCCAGCCAGGCAAAGAGGATGACGGTGGCCCCAAGAAGTCGGTAACGGAGGAGGGCGACAAACAAGATGTACAACAGCCGACTTCGAATTAGGGGCAGCGACCAATGTGGCAGCGGTCCCGCGGATGGCACAGACAGCCTAATTTCTTCTACGTACCAAATACCGGCCCGAGTAGAATTGAGAACTCACCCACTATAGTACGGCCGATATCCGGTATTCCACGACCAACTGCATCGGCTGGGGGACAGGGATTCATGATCGGACGGCCGATCCAATCGGCCATGAATTATGGAATCGCTCACGCGTACTCTGTTCCCGACTACGGCACCGGGATTTCTGGAAACGGCCGGTTGACACACCCGATCGGGGGCAGCCCAACACAGCTTATATGACGGGGACCGGATCGGCGACTGCTGAACCCAATGATATGAATAGCCTCATGGCTAAGATCGCCGATATGATGAAAGATCGGTTCGATTTGAAGCCTAAGGAGAAAAGTGCATTGTATCGGCGACCTTACCCTGACTGGATGGATTCCGTGGCTTTACCCAATAAGTATAAAATTCCTGAGTTTTCCAAGTTTTACGGGCAAGATAACACATCAACTATGGAGCACATCGGTCGGTATGACGCACGGCTTGGTGAGGCGTCTACTCGGGAGGCTTTACGGGTTCGGCTATTCCCACTTGTCATTGTACTGGATCGGCCTTTTCATGGTTTGCTTCGCTGTCACCTGGTTCTATTCGAGTTGGGCCGATGCGGAGAAAAGGTTTCACTCGTACTTCTTCACGGGCATTACCGAGCTTAGTTTGTCCGATTTAATGGCGGTGAAACAGAAGCTGGGAATCGGTGGCTGATTATATACGAGAGGTTCGGGACCCCGAGGGGACGAAGCTACAATCTGAACTCGACGAGCAACGGTTGGCCGAAATCGCTTATGCGGGGCTATTTTCCAACATTAAAGAGAAGTTTACCCCACATGAGTTTGATGGGCTGGCACAGCTGACCCGCGAGGCGATCGGCCAGGAAGAGAATCTCCAGCTCACCGAGGAATCGGCGGTATCGGGTGACTTATGCTGATTTCGACGGTGAGGAAGATGAAGGGGGAATTAATGCGATCGAGTGGACTAATAACAAACGACCGATATTTTCTCCGCATGTCAATCCTAAGGAGAAGAAATATGATTTTGATTTATCTAAGGCCGACGAAATATTTGATCAGCTGCTGCGGGAAAAGAAAATCCAGCTTTCCCCTCATCACAAAATTCCTACGCCGGAAGAATTGAAGAAAATGGCTAAGTGGTGCAAGTGGCATGGAAATTCGCATCATAACACCGTTGATTGTTATGCTATGAGAGATGAAATCCGAGAGGGCGGTTGACGAGTGGGATATTGCGAGCAGCCGATGTAAAGAAGAAGATGAAAGTTGATGGGCACCCTTTCCGGCTAATACGATGTACATCAACACCATCGGCGGTGGATCGGCTGGTTTCATACGCCGATATGAGAGGAAGAGGGAGAGGGAAGAAAGAGCCCGGGTGGCACATGAACAGGAATCTATCGACCAAAGTCAGCGAGTACGAGACAAGACGTGATCCGCCGAGAAGATTTTGACCCACACTGGGCTTGTCCTTTCTTTCGATCTGCTTGGGACCAAAACATGAAGCTTCCATCTATCGAGAACTGCCCGAGTGCATTGGCCGAACAGAGTAGCGTGATGGCGGGTCATCAAGTTACCAGGAACGGCCGAATAGTCGCAACTACGAATCGCAACGATCGGCCCCCGGAAGAGCGATCGGCTATGATCACGGCTATGATGAACGGAGATACGTAGTGCCAAAGAGAACCTCCGTTCACGATCGGTGGGGCCAATCAACGATGAAGAAGAGTTTGATCACCGAGTACCATGAAGATTCGAGAGGCGATCGAACCAAGAACGAAAAACGAGTGGTGCCCCGGTGGTTTGCTCGAGCAAAACCCGGAAGAGGAGGCTCCAAAGAATGCGCTGTCGAGAAATCAAGGGTGAACGATATTGCGAGAGATGACCAAGATGATGAGTCCAAACCCAAGAAGGAATGGAGGCCAAAAGTGCGGTCTCAAGTGGTCCGGGCTGAAGCCGCGGTGAATATGATATCCATGATGCCCGGGATTGTCGGATCGGCCGATGAAAATTCAGCTGAAGAAGAACCGGTTGGGGAGACTTCGAGAGATTCGTGGACGCCGGAATCGGCGGTATTTGATAAGCCGATCAACTACGATCATTTGCATCTCAAGGCATTGTACATTAGCGGCTACGTCAATGGGTCACCAATGAGGAAAATGTTGGTCGACGGAGGGGCAGCGGTCAATGTCATGCCGATTACTACATACCGCAAGCTCGGGAAGACGCCGGAAGAAATGATGAGGGCTAATCGACGCTCAAGGATTACGGCGGGAGAAGTCAAGATGTGCGTGGGGCCGCAATAATGGAGATCATCGTGGGCAGCAAAACCATACCCACCACTTTTTTCATCATCGACGGGAAAGGTGCATACACAACTTTGTTGGGGAGAGGCTGGATTCATGCCAACTGTTGCATCCCATCAACCATGCACCAGTGTTTGATTCAATGGGTCGGCAACAAGGTCAAAATCGTACGGGCCGATAAATCCGTAACCATTGCAACCGCCGATTTCGAGTTTGCCGGTGCTGGAGAGCCTGCTTTGTTTATCGGGCACGTATTGGGATGCGGAAGCCATAAACATCACCGACGACGGAGTTATTGTGACCGGGGGTCGGGTACCCCCGAGCTGCTCGATGGGCCCCACGGGAGAATTGACGGACAATCGGCCGATCGATACACACACCGAGGATATGATGAATCGGCCGATTAACGAACCAGAAGACGGAAAATTAGGCCACGGTTTTGTGTCGGCCGACGAGTTAGAAGAAGTAGATATAGGGGATGGAGACAAGCCTCGACCGACATATATTAGCAAGAAATTGTGTAAAGAAGTAAGAGATGAATTAGTGGCCTTGTTGAAAGAATATAAAGATTGTTTTGCTTGGGATTATAGCGAGATGCCTGGACTCGGCCGATCGATCGTTGAACATCGGTTGCCCACCAAGCCCGGATATCGGCCATATAAGCGGGGGCTCGGAAAATTGACCCTAGGTATTATGAAGCCGTCAAAGAAGAAATTATCAGATTATATGAGGCCGGCTTCATTAGGCCATGCCGATATGCGGAGTGGGTTTCCGAGTATTGTGCGGTGGAAAAGAAAAATGGAAAGATGCGGGTCTGCATTGACTTCGAGAAATTTGAATAAGGCGACTCCGAAAGATGAGTACCCAATGCCAAACGCCGATTTGTTAGTTGATGCAGCCGCCGGCAACAAAATTTTGAGCTTTATGGATGGAAATGCTGGGTACAATCAGATTTTTATGGCCGAAGAAGATATATCGAAGACAGCGTTCGGATGCCCGGAGCGTTGGGACTATATGAGTGGGTTGTCATGACCTTCGGCCTAAAAATGCTGGTGCCACATATCGGAGAGCCATGAATTTTATATATCACGATTTGATCGGACGATTGGTTGAAATTTATATTGATGATGTCATGGTGAAGTCAAAGTCGGTTGGAAGTCATGTGGCTGATCTCGAGAGAAGTGTTGAAGAGGACAAGACAATACGGCTCGAAGATGAACCCGCTCAAGTGTGCGTTTGGTGTCTCGGCTGGACAATTTCTGGGGTTTATTGTGCATGAAAAGGGAATTGAAGTCGGCCCTAAGAGTATTGATTCTATCGAGAAAGCTGGAACCGCCGACGAACAAGACAAAGCTCCGAGTCCACGATCGGCAAGATTAATTTTATTAGGCGATTTATCTCAAACTTGTCCAGTCGACTTGATGTATTTACGCCATTATTGAAACTCAAGGCCAATCAAGAATTTCGGTGGGAGCCGATCCATCAACGGGCTTTAGAAGATATCAAGAAATATTTGGTGTCCCCACCGGTGATGGTTCCGCCAAAGTCGGGCACACCCTTTAAGTTATATTTATCGGCCGATGATAGGTGCATCGGCTCGGCGTTGACTCAAGAACAGGAGGGAAAAGAGCGGGTCATATTTTATCTCAGCCGCAAATTAGTTGATGCAGAAACGCGGTATCCGGAGGTGGAAAGGTTATGTCTCTGTCTATATTTTTCATGCACAAAACTAAGGCATTATCCGTTAGCCGAGGAGTGTACTGTGGTTTGCCGAGCCGATGTCGTAAAATATATGTTATCGGCCCCGGTCCCCAAAGGCCGGTTGGGCAAATGGATGTTGGCAATTGCGGAGTTTGATCTAGGATACGAATCGGCCAAAGCAGTAAAAGCACAAGTATTGGCTGATTTGATAGTGCAACACGGTGAACACTCGGCCGGATACGTTGAACCGGTGTCATGGACGGTATTCTTTGATGGTTCAATTTGCAAGGAAGGAAGTGGAATTGGCTTGGTTGTTGTGTCGCCTCGGGGGCAATACGTGGATACTCTATTACAGTAGAGGCGCACACCAACAACCAAGTCGAATACGAGCGATATTAAAAGGATCTGGAATTACTCATCGATGCCGGGGCTGATTTTGTGGAAATTTTCGGCGATTCCTTGTTGGTTGTGAGTCAGGTGGCCGGTGAGTATGAGTGTAAAGATGAAGTATTGTTGCAATATCATAAAAAGTGCCAGAAGTTAATGAAAAGATTCAAGTATGTTAAAGTCAGCCATATACCAAGAGAGCAGAACTTGAAGCAAATAACTTGGCTCAACTAGCATCCGGATATTGGCTCGCCGAAGACAGACTTGGAAATAGCTGATATTGAAGAAGCCGATTGGCGTGCGGAAATTCGAAATTTTTTGAGCAATCCATCCCAACCTACAGATAAGAAGATAAGATATAAAGCCTTAAAGTATGTTCTGTTGGATGATCAATTATTTTTCAAGACAATTGATGGGGTGCTTCTCAAGTGTATTGACGACACGAGGCCAAAGTGGTAATGAGCGAAGTACATGATGGGATTTGCGGAACACATCAATCGGCCCATAAAATGAAGTGGCTACTGAGGCGAGCTGGTTATTACTGGCCGACAATGTTGGCCGATTGTTTCAAATATTATAAAAGTTGCCAAGATTGCCAGAAATTCGGGCCTATACGGAGGCGCCTGCATCGGCTATGAATCCGGTGATCAAACCTTGGCCGTTTAGAGGCTGGGCCATGGACATGATCGGCCGGATAAATCCAGCATCAAGCAAAGGACATCAATACATATTGGTAGCTACAGATTACTTCACGAAGTGGGTTGAAGCGGCACCCTATCGCAAAGTTTCGACGGCTGACGTGATAACGTTTGTTAAAGAGCATATCATTTATAGATTTGGGATTCCAGAAACAATCACGACGAGATCAAGGATCAGTATTCACGTCGGACGAATTTCAATCTTTTGCTTGAAGAGATGGGGATTAAGTTGATTAATTCGTCGCCATATTATGCCCAAGCTAATGGCCAAGCTGAAGCGGCAAATAAGAGTCTAATCAAGTTGATCAAGCGGAAAATACAAGAGTATCCTCGTAAGTGGCACATGAAATTGATGGACGCTTTGTGGGCTTATCGTATGTCACGACATGGGGCCATGCAAGTCACGCCGTATCAGCTTGTATATGGGCACGAAGCCGTCTTGCCATGGGAGACAGACTATCGGCTCCGGAAGGATTGAATTGCAACGAAAGCTATCGGCCGATCAGTACCACGGATTGATGATGGATGAATTAGAAGATGTAGTACAAAATCGGCTGGATGCATTGGAAAAGATAGAGCGAGAATAAGGCGAGGGTCGCCCGCCATTATGATAAGAAGGTTGTGCAGAAACAGTTTAAAGAGGGCGATTTGGTGCGGAAGCTTAGGATGCCGATCGGCGTGAAGGACAATCGGTTTGGTAAATGGTCGCCTAATTGGGAAGGACCTTATTTGATTAGCCGATCGGCACCGGGTAATGCATATATTTTGAAAGAGTTAGCAGGGGAAGAATTTGGCCGAGCACTTAATGGAAAGTATTTGAAGCGAGTATTATCCTAGTATTTGGATTAACTCATAGTGTTCGGCCTAAAAGAGACTACAGCCGATATCGATATACATCGCCTTGAGACGGCCGATATTAAGAGTGTCGCCCTTAGCCAAAATATGAAAGTAAAACGCAGACAAATCAGCCGATGTTTTAAACATCGTCTTCGGATGGCCGATATTATTGTATATCGCCCTTAGTGCAAAAATATTTACAACTAGATTTTGTTCGAGTCCTATTACACCTAAGCATGATCGACGACCTTAGCACGGGACAAAAAGTCTTGGACGACGAGATCTGCACGGGCCGGCATGGAGTCAAGTTTGGCCATGACCAACGAGTCGTCTTCAACGGGGCCGACATCATCATGCGCCGCGGCAACCATCTTGTCGGCCGCTTGGATTGCCTCGTCCGTCGCCTTCGGTTGAGCCTCCACATCAACCGACAGCTGTGCAATGGTGGCTTCCAAGGCCGCCGCCTCCTTCTCCTTGAGAGCCGGCGATGCTCTCAAATCGGCAATCTCCTTGTTGATTACCTGCAGTTCATCCTGCCGATTTGAGAGTTGCTCTTGCATCTCTTGGGTCTTGCGGGCCTCCTCCTCGGAACGCTTGATGGAGTTCTCGGCGAGTAACGCAGCTTGCTGCTGCTCCGCGTGGCGAGCCGGACGCTGCTGGGCACGGATGAAGTCCATTTGCCGAGTACTCCATGTATGCCACGCGATGCGAGCATCGCGCACATCGGCCAGGAGCTCGGTCCGGACCTCCAAGTACCGGGCCCGTATGGGGTGGGCGTCGGCCACCAAGCGATCAACCGAAGAAGCCTCAAGCCTGCGCGCGATTTCGGTCATGGTGATGAGACTAGAGGTAGATACCAAAATCGGCGCAGGACGAGGGAAGCTGAGCGCACGAAATACCAAGAAAAGTAAGATGAAGCTAATGATTAGCGGCGAATCAAGGAAGAAATAGTAAAAGAAACAGGACTGCGAAGCATCAATGCGAAGCGGCTGGACGTCCATCGGCTGTGCCATTGAACCCACGGGTTCATATGTTTTAAGCAGCTCTCGGCCGGCCGATCCACCGTCACCGGCGACATCTTCGGAGGTGGCATCGGGCGACGCTCTGCCGGGCTGGCTCATCGGCAGCGGTGCCTTCGGGAGAAGCCGCGGGCGGCTCCGGCCGGCCGATTCTTCGTCGGCGGCGGTGCCTTTGGGAGGGGCCGTGGGCGACACGAGGCCGGCTTGTTCGGCTTCGGCGGCGGCCTCGGGAGACGCGAGCCGATCCGAGTGAGTTGGGTTCTCCGTAGGGTTCGGATCGGCCTGGCTTGGTACAACTTCGGACTCCGGAGCTGTTTGAATCGGCCTATCGAGGCGTTGGCGTCCGGGCCCGAGGAAGAGGGACCGCCGATTCCTGCTAAGGACTCATAGTTAGATGGCATGTTAAGTGAAAAGGAATCGGCGATCATGCAATAACAACTTGACGCAGCGGAGATGGTTCATTGTAGTAGTCCGGGTCGGACGGGCGCACTGAGCTGCTTTAGCGGCGCGCGGTATCGCTTCGGGGCTCGAGTCGACCCTGCAGCTGGCACATTAGCCTTCCTCTTTTTGAGAGCGGCTGTTTTAGTTTTGGCCTTGCGGGCAGCTGGCGCCCTCGACTCATCGCCGCAAATGCTTGAGCAGGAGTGCGGTCGGTGAAGCCGATATTCGGAACAATTGGGCTCGGCATTAAATATGCAATCGGCCGGCCACCGATGCTACGGGTCGGCGGCTCCTCCGAGTCCGATCGAAAGAGAATATACAAGAGTGAGCATTTAGAGTGGCCGATTTCATTTACAAAATCGGCCTTACAAAAATAAATTGGCTACACGTACCTCGGCGAAAGGTTCTCTCGGGACTAGGCCGGAGAAGAAAGAAGCGGTGTTCCGGCTGCGGAGGTGCCGGTTCCACTCGCCCCACCAACGGTCAAAGAGGCGAGTACTCCGGGCGCCGGGGAAAATCCGGCCAAGTCACCGGTGACGACATCGGCGGTGCGGCCGACGAGCCAATTCCACCGAATGGCGTTGTCGACGGCAGCCCGCGCCTTTATCTGCCCCACATAGAAGAGGCTGGGGGGCAAGCGGCCGAGCCGAGTTGGCGGGCCGCCACCGACGGGTGGTAGAATTCATAGGAGCAGAAGGCCTTGCTCCCAGCAATAAGTCCCGTCGGCAGCGAGACGGGGGCGGAGGCGGGTGGTGAAGATTTTGACCGCCTCCCCGTCGGCCGTTGGGAAAGTTGGGTCGATCGGAAAAGGGGTGTCATACCCCTTCTCGAAGAAATCGATGTACGGGTACCAATCCGTACTTTCGTTGTTGAGGCCCTTGTAGAGGGCGGCGAACCAATACGCCAGGTTGTCATCCGACATAGCCGCCCCTGGTGCCATGGATAACGCTTCCCGAAAGAAATGCACCGGCTAAATCGGGCGTGGCCGATTCGGGCGTAGTTGTCGGGGAAGGTGAGCGCACGAGGTCCGGATCGATGGCCTTGGTGGTATGAAGGGACAACCACATTTGAATAAACCACCAAGGGCCACCCGGGTTCTTGGTCGATCGGCGGAGCGCAACTCCACTGAAACCTGGTGAAGAAGGAGGTACGCCGACCCCAGAAGATACTTGCCCATGGGAAGGGCATGGCTGTCGGCCGATACATCGGCCATCGGCGAGAAAATTGTTTGTGGGGCTCACGCTGACCCCACAAAAGAAGAAATGGTCGAGCCACATGTTGAGGAAGGCGACATGTTCGCGGCGATCGGCCGTGCCGTGCCCCTTGTTGTAAGTCCGAATATAGCCCTTCCAGCCCCTGGTGTCTTTAGGGTTGATCCGGTGGGAGGACTTAATGCGGACAGCATCCGGAGTGGCCTCCGCCGTGATGTTCGGATCGGCCAACATGATTGTATCCAACAAGGTCATGGTAGCCGGGCCGTGGCCAAACATAAAGCGATTCGGGGCATCGACCGAGAGATAGCAAGCGGCCGCCGGCAATGGTTCATTCTTATGATGATCGGCCGGAGAAAGCTTGATGGCATGGGCGATGCCGATGTCGGCCCAACCTTGCGGATGGACGGCCGACACCCGGTTATACCAATCACGCCATCCTGCAACGGGGTCGGCCATGACCGAAAGCTGTTGGCCCACTCGGCCGATAATGGGGACTCGTTGCCGAAACGGAACCCGGTTCGTTTCAGCACGAGATGAGGTCACGTGGGGTCGGGATCGCCCATAGGACCCAAGAAGAAATGGGTCGGGATGTTGGACGGAATAGCGACTTGGTTCCGGATCTCCTAAAAACAAAAAAAAAAAAAAAATAGGGCTAAAATGAGAAGCGGAACGGGAAGAAGATAAATTGTGAAAATGAACAAGAACAAGAACACGAAGAAAAATTGCAAAAAAGTAGGAAAGAAGGATGCCCGAATGTACATTACCTCCGGAACGGCGTTGGTGGTGGCGGCAGACGCGGCCGGCGGCGGCAGCGCAGCAGCAGCAACAGCGAGGATTCATGGTCGCCGGAGAAGAAAAACGGCGACGGCGCGAGTGAGAAGTTGAAAAGGCTCGAGGAGGAAAAGGTCGCTGGAATGGAGGAAGATGAAGGCCAAGGAGAGGAAACAGATGGGGAATAACCGGGGGTGGCCCTGGGTTTTATGGAGAAGTGACGGGCGAGTAAAACCGGCGCAATAAAAGAGAATAGATCGGTCCGACGCATGCGTTGCATACCCCAGACCGGGGGACATGTGTTGACGCCGGTTTTTGACCAAGGGACCCATTGTCGGCGACTATAGGTCAAAAGAGGGCCGGTGGGCGAGAAGGCCGACGGCCGCTTGGGCGAGTAAAGGCGCGTCCCTCCCGGGAATCGTGCGCGGACGCCAACGGAAGAGCATAATATTGATGGGCCTGGCCCGCGTTGTAAAATTAGAAATAATAGTTTAATTTTGGAAAAAAGATCCTAGTCGGTTAGGAAATCGGCCCGAAGAGGGTCCGAGGAGGATTCTTCGTGCCGAGTATAAATTTGTACTCGGGTGTAACACTGTAAACTCGATTCACATCCAATACAACTTTCGGCGCATCGCCAAACCCTAATTTTCTGTCAAGTCTTTACTTGTTTTCGCGCGGGGATCTTCGGGGCTCCGGTCGACAACAAGTTGGCTTGACAAGGTAATTATGTCGTCTAATTCTCGACGCATTGTTCGTAATTAGATGGCTTAATTGCTAGTTATCCGGCGACCAGATCTGTTTTCGACCGTCGTAGTGAGTATCGGCCGGGATGAGTCAAGTCGACCTGGTCCGGGCTCGTGGTGGAGGTAGTTTGACTTGTCCTGCCTCCCCGTCCCAGCCTTTGCTCACAACGCCGATTGGCTCGAGATCTGGTCGTTCGAGTCACGATAGCCGCTATGAGATTTCTTTTACATCTTAGCCGATTCGATTGCGTGATTCGGTTGACGTGTCCTGTGTTTGCCTTTGCGATAGTTGACTTGTCCTAGGCACATGCAGCCGATTGGATAGGATGTAGATTTACTTTCATAGTTAAGGCGTTTATGATTATGCTTGTCTGAATCGGCCGAGCGTGCGCGGCCGTTAGACCTGGTCGAGTCGTGTGCCATCGGTTGACTTGTCTGTTGGAGCGACTGGTCGATTCGAGATCTGTGTGGTTGTATTTGTCTTACTTGTTCTTTCGGAGTGTTTAGCCGATTGCTTATCACGTTCATTAGTTGTTTTATGTTCAATTAGCTAAATCTGTTAAAGCTGCCTTTGGACCCGAGTTCTTAGTACGATTTCACTGATCATCATTATACATCTAGATATGATCTAATAACTCATTGTTATAATCAATGGCGAGAATCGGCCGGATGCTGATCGGCCGATTTACTGCTACGATTGATGATTAAACCATCTTCTTGCTATCAAATTAATTACATCCCATTAATAATTACCTTGTTTACATTTTATTCGATAATGCATCCCTGCAAAGTCTTAATGATTTGATCGTTTACCGACGAAATCGGCTGCTAGCCACCGATCGCATGTCATAGCGTCGGCCGATTTCGTATCGTTTGTATCACGATTCGTGCCGTGCTGCTCCCTGTCGATGGCCGATTTTGTCTATCTTACGCGAGAATCGGCCACGGCTGCGCATCGGTCTATCTGGGCCGATGACCCGGAATTTTACACCTTTTATTGTCTTTGTTGGTTTGCAGGAAAACCATCCGCACGCACCAGCGCACACGAGAATCGGCGAGCTGAGCCGGTCCGTTGGGAGCACGGGGCCTCGCATCGGCCGGGGTTTCGGTGGACTCTCCGGACAACGGTGTGTTGGCGACTTTTGACGTCAACGATAACGTGGTTCCACTTTCTCCGCTCTCATACTTTGCGGACCACAAGAGGGAAAGAACGTAGGGCTACAAAACCTGGCACGCTTAGGGGTGTTGCATCGAAGCTTGACGGACGGTGGGATTGTTAGTGATGTATCTTTTTTAGTCTATTTTCTATGAATTTATTTGAACCTCTTAATAATATTTTCTATGAATTTATATTGTCACTTTATCCTTTTTTACTCTATGAATTGAATTAGCTTTAGAAATTAAATAGGTAAGTAAAAAGAAACCGAAACCGGTGCATATCGCATGGCTAAGGCGCGACAGGTACCCTGTCGCCCAACCAGTGGGTGACACAACCCGTCGCTGCCAAGTGTCGCCCCTCCAACGGGTGACTAGTACATGTCGCCTGACCAATAGGCGACTGAGAGGTCATTTCTACAAATTTTGAATTTTGAAGGTATTAATATTAATTTAATAAAAAATCATTATTTAAAAAATTCTTTGGATCACGGCAAGCGACCCGATTAGGTTAGATTCATCGGACTAATTAAAACAAATTCGTGCTCTGTGGCGATAGAAATGACGCTGTTTTTCTTTTTCTTTTGGAAATCTGCCTTGTGATTCTCCCTGCACACGCAAGCGAACAAACCACCGTACTGCCAATGCTGTTTGTGTTGACTCCGAGTTTCAGGCAGGTAGACAACGTGAGGAGTTCTCCATCACTAGAAGCTGAGGCGCGCTATTGGCGCGCCATTGGCGCGCCACTCCCTAGGTGCATGGTATTAACTTTTAGGACACTCATTTAGTGTAAACAGTAGCAACATAATTCTTATCAATAACAACAAAGGTGAAGAAAAAAGGCAACCGATAGTCACTATAATTCTCAACTATTACTTAAGTTGTCCGTCAATGTTTACTGCATACATGACACTTTATCTTACAACAGGTTATGTACTCTAGAAAAAACAGTCAAATAACACCGAATAATTCAAATAAAAGCTAGCGACTAACTCAATACAACCATCTCAAATAATTTTTCATAAAGCAGCAACCAAATTTCTTCTAAAAAACAAAATAGATAAAGTTCAGACTAACTCAATACAACCATCTCAAATAAGTTTTGATAAAACAGCAACCAAATCTCTTCTAAAACAAAATAGATAAAGTTCAGACGCGAAGGCCTCCTTTTTAGCACTGAAAACTGTTGCTTCAGAAACTGACAGAAAAAGTCAGTCACATTGGATGATTGGAATACTTAAGCATAGAATACATGTAGGCACAAATGATAAAAAAGTGGCTACAAGTGTGTCCTGTACTCCTGTGGACAGGCATGTTAAAATGGACAAAACAACATTGTATAGATTACAAAGGAAAAGACAAAAGATCAATTTCTGGATTGACCATTTTGTAATTCATGCTTTTGTACTTCACAATTTTGCCACAAATTTCTTTCTTTTATCGCATCAACTTACCTTGTAATTGAAATATAATGTTATGACATTATTTTTTCATGATACTAATGTAGAAAACTTGACAACACCAAAGAGTTTCATCACCTGCAAAAAACACATGTCAACAGGCTTCTTGCTCACAAAGACGTCAAAACAAATAGTGTTCTTTTGAAATCAAAGGAACTGGAACTGTATTTTTCAGATCATATAGTGCAGCATAGAAGGTTAGAATTAGTATTTCCTTAAAATGTGTACTCCTATGTGAATTGAAGTTATGTTGCCCCAATCCAGAGAGCGAAAAATCAGCAAAATGCAACCTGAAATCACAGAAAACATAAGTCGAAAACAAGAAGTATGGATGGAAACAGATAACTTGTTCTTTTGCAATTTATGCAGAACGGCATACAAAAGAAAATGCATTCAAATCCTGATAAGCTATTGTCAGTAAGCAGCAAGTCAAAGTGTAATGTCACTGTATCCATGCCAGAGCCATGAGCATTGAAAGCTAATTTTATCTTATTCCAAAATGGGTTCAAGTTTGTATGTGAATCAAAGAATGAGAGAATAAAGAAAAAAATGCCAAACAAAAATAACAACAAAGAGAGAAACAACACGACATGAAAGAGAAAAAATTTAAAAGATGTCACCCTGGATGCAGTTTAATAGTTTGACTGATGGAACTTCAGTGATAGTTATGTGTCTTCTTAATGGTGACAAATATGTATTCATACCTACCAAGACCAACAGCTTGGAACTTATAGTTGTACAAGATGTTTCTGCGGGTCAAGTGTGTCAGAGCAAATTATAGTCCAGCTATTTCATAGACTCATGACTTATTCTTTTTTCTAGAATGCATTGAACAACTATGTAATGTACATACCTGAGGATGAAGTTGTTTTTGCAATACATTTCGTACATCGCAGCACCACACCCCACTTTTAAAAAGGAACTCGTCCATCACAGCACCACAACCCCCTTTAAAAAGGGAAACAGGAAGCAAAGGACACCACGTTAAAATGGAATAGCGATAAGCACAGACAAACATAGCACTACCTGGCAACTGAGAACACAAGCTCCAACGCAGAGTGATAAGCACAACTGAAGATAGCACCACGTGGCAACTGAGAGCACAAGCACCAACGCACCCAAACAATTGCACCACAAATATCTCTATAATTAGGACACCATGTTATTACAGAGCCACCAAAACTTTAAGTAGGAATAACCTATACATTGTTTAGCCAATATTCTGCAAACAGATACGGGACGATATTTCAACACAAAGCAGCGTGATCAGATGCCTACAGTTCATGGCAGAAAGAAATAGAACTTTGCACATGATGATCTCAAATCAGAGAATGTGAACTACGACATCTCAACAGCCACTATCTTCACACATTTTGTGTTGCCATTTCTAAAATTCATATTCAGAAAACCAACGTTCACACCTAAATTTTATAAAAAATGAAGGTCACAAATGTTCAGTTAAAGTTAGTACATAATCTTACCTAGAATATATAAAAAGGAAGGCATCTTTTCATAAATGGGACGTCAATCTACAAAATATCACAGTTCATCTAATGATACATATGTGCATTTGTGCATAATAATACCAAAGTAGTTGTCACAAAAAAAAAAAAGGAAGCACGAGTTAAGGTCTAGCCGTTTTGGCAAAATTTAGAAGGTGTCAATTTTTTTAGGACAATTAACCAGCTACAAGGTACAAAAGGCATAAGAATGTGGCATAAAAAAATGAAAATTACAAATAACATTTATTCTATACAAAAACCTAACCAGGACATCAACAGATTACCATGCCAAGAGACACTCATACAATGGACCATGTGTTCGAAATTTTACATCACGTGGCAGGGTAACATACCCATATAAAATAGAAATATAAATGGGACAAAAAACCCATAACTATATATGAAAAGAAGGTATGGACAAGGGAAAGGCATCATATTTTCCTGTAACCAAAAAAAGACAGATACCTGACGATCCAAGAAGGAAAAAATTAATCTCAATAAGACATCATAGAACATACAACCGTTTCAAACATTCATATATGAATGTCACTAACTATTGTTCAATGGTTACCACAATACATTTTTCAATCTCACTACAGTTGGCAGAACCTTACCAAGCAAATCAGTTAACCTACATGTGCAAAACACGATGGTCTCCCCCTGCTACTAAATCATGGCCGCATAAATACCAAAACACTCCATGATTTTTTTACTAATCTGTCAACACACAATGCTTTATTTTCTCAAATACACTTGACATGAATTGTAATAAATAGTACAATACTCGATTGAATCAGAGAAGATACCTGGGCATCTCCCTTGTCAAACTTCCAGCAAGGCTGGAGAACATTGTACCCATCTACAAATATTCCAAAACACACTCCGATGTGCTATTAAGAATAGGCCTCCTGAATAAGGTACAACTCATGTACTATTGAAGAAAACTAAAACACTACTCGGATGCAAATACTTTTTGAAGACCACCTAGGTTCTGTAGGAGATTCGATTGAGGCTAAATCTGCAATATAAATCCAATTCCGTCCCATTCTGCACAGAATAAACAGTGGGATAATTCAAAAGAAGCCACAAAGATACTAAATCGTGCTCCATGAAATTCGATCAAATCCATCATTTGTTGTTGGACAAAATTGAGGGATGAGAAGGAATTTACCTTGGGGAAGTGATTCCTCCAAAAGAAACTGGCTCAAACCATGTGGATTTTGTGAATTTGAAGCAGCGGGAGACGTAGAAGAGAGAGAAAGACAGAGTCATCGCTTCTACAATCTGTTTCAACAGTAATAGGAACACGGCCAGGAACAATACCTTGCGAATTTGGCAAGCCACGCAGGCGTATATATAATCCGAATTTCGTCTTCTTCGCGCTAATTACCGAGAAAACTCGAGGAAACCACTGCAAAAATGCACTCTCTTTGTTACTGTTCATTTGGGGACCTCGTGGGCTGCAGGTTGGTTTCATATAAAAGCGAGGGCTATTTCCCAAAAAATCTGGGACGCGCGGCAGGTCCGGAACGGGACATCAGAAAGATCCTGCGGCCGCCAAATCTGGGTGACACGGGCGTGCTCTCTGGGGCTGAATCGCAGCATCCTAAAGGGCTCGTTTGGTAGCAGTGGTTGATGCCAGGGCTATTTTCAGGATCCAATGATTCCAGCTGTGTCACTTGATCCTGCTGATGTGCCGTTCACCCCACGTCCACGCTGCCGCGTGCATCGCGTGGAAAAGATCCACTGTGTCAGAGGTGGGGAAGTCTTCCGGGCGTTGAGACGAGGAAGCGGCCGTTCCATGGCTTGTTCAGCTACCGAGCCAGCTCCAAACGAATGGGCTTTTTTTCACGAATTGGATCGCTAATAGACTGAACATTAACAGCAGGACCGGGACTCATTCCCTGCAGGTAACCGAACGAGGCCTAAAGAGTCTCGATTGATACAGCTCAAGCTCTGCTCAACGCCAAACCACATACCACCAGAACTGACTGTAACCCTCCTGTTAAAACGGTAAACGATCGATTTGAAGAAAACTGCAGCAACTATGTCCGTACCGGAGGAAAATTTTGAAGTCATTATTATTAAATGTTATGTGACCGTCTAGCCCGGCTCATGAGCAGCGGAAAAGAAACCACTATTCAACGTTGTATTTTGCATTATGCAGAGAAAACTGCACACAGCTCTAGGTTCAGCTCATTTAGTCTTTTGAAAGAGTTACCGTGAAAAGTAATTTAGTAATTCTGAATTTACTTAAATCCTTTTCTCTGTAAGAAGGCTTGTGGCTTTTTTTGCGGAAAATTATTCTGGTGGCTTAATTGGTAATGTTACTAGATCCATGTTTACATTTTCATCACATAATTGTAATTTTACAATGTACTACATTGACTTGAAAAACTATTTTCAAATTTAAAAAACGGAAAACACTTATAATTTTCCCACAATTAAACTTTTGAGTGAAGAGCCTCTAATTTTTTAAGACAATCATGACATTGGATTTCACCTATAGCTACTCTTGAATGATAAGAAGCGCTACCCATTGGTGCTTCTATTAACTTTTAGGGAGCACATAATATTTCATCTTATTATGTGGTTGCCTGCTAATCCATTGCCATACTCCTTTTAAGCCGGAAATAAAGAATAAGCATTAGTTTTGATCCAGTGATAGATTAGGACCGTCCGACAGCCGTGAAATCTGACCATCCGACATCCGCGAAATGTGGGTGAGACGCGGGTGACTAGAGTATCGAATTCAATCAAAATGGTGTCTAAGGGCAGGTACAATGGTGTTGTCTTATGGGCTGTCTCATGCACGCCACGTAATTTTAAGACTGTTTACGAGACAACCTGTACAATGAGTAGTCTTTTTGACTGTCTCATACTTACCCATAAAGCCCTTAATTTGTGGAGAGATCAAGTGATTTTCTATAATTGTTAATTTTATATTGTCCATGTGTACGTGGTTGCTTAACATTGTATTTTGGATAAAATAAAATAGAAATACGTAATCAACTCGGATGCCTAAAAACGTGAAGGCGTAGGACATGTTTTTGTACTAATTAAACACGTATACAAACATACAGGACTCGATGACGGAAAAAATAATGGTAAATATTAGCACTCTATCATAAGCTGAGAGGGAACCATGATTTCACGTAGGGAGTCTCCGGATATTCATCTGGCGCATCAGATCCCTTGAGACGGTAGGAAATCGGAATCCCAGGCAACTACAGACGTACAACGGTGCCGCCTCATCGAGCGCAAACTCCGCGCATCAGGTCGTTGCCATGGGAAACAACGGCTTCTCTCTCGCTCCTTCTTCTCTCTTCCACCTCATCAAAAAATCTACCTGGCATTGCATGAGACAGGCTAAGAGACGGCCTACGTGTAGCATTGTACCTGCTCTAAAATAATTGGAAAAAATAACAGCGCGCTTGGGCGTCACAGCTTCTAGTATTATAATATTATTCCACAATTTTTGTCCTATCCTGTCATCATACACGAGTAGGACCTTCAATATCTTAGGACTACGACATGATATCCTATGACAAATACGTGAACAATTCACAGGTCGGCGCAAGTTAAAGTTTGTGATTCCTTCATTCATACAGTATGGTACTATATCCTTTTAATTAGGGGATGTTGATATCTTTATACCATGCACTAGGGGAATTTGAGGAGTCATCAATTGTTAACTGAACAACCGTAACCCTCGCACTCTCTCTCTCTATCCACAGCCGCCACCTCCTTCCTCTCCGTCGCATGCATGCGCCTGCTCCTCTATGATAGGGGTGAAAACGGGACGGGAAAATATCCGTCCGTCCGAGATCTGAAGATCGAAAAAGTAAATATGGCCAAATATAGGATGCATAAATAGGCATCCGACGTAATCCGTATCTGAATCCGAGTCCGAGAAAAGCAAGCGGGATAGGATATGAGATGAGTATTATCCGTCCCAAATCCTAAATTATTATAATTTATTTAGATATACATGATTATAAATGAAAAATATGATCATAAATATCTACATTTAGTGTAAATAGTCAATAAAATTATTTTATTCCCTATATGTTAGTGATTAATATATCTAATTTCACTTTAACTACACTTCTATATTATAATTTTTATCCTTACGAATCTTATAATAATATCTGTCTCCGACTCCGAGTCCGAAATAAGAATATGGGACAGGGTATGGAATTGGCAAATAGTTATCCGACACTATCCGCTTCGACTCCGGATCCGAGAGAAAAAATACAGGACAGGATATGGGATGAGCTATATCTGCCCGTATCCGATCCGTTCTCATCCCTACTCCACGCCGACGCCTCCTCGCTCTTGTGCGAGCGTGGCCGGCCCTCCTCCCTCTCTCTCTCTCGTGACCGACCCTCCTCCTCTCTCTCGCGCGCTTGGCCGGCCCTCCTCCCCGACCAGGAGGCGGTGAGCAATAGCGGGCGCCCGTTCTCCGGCGACGAGCGGTGGCTCGGGGCCCTCCTCCCCGACCGGGAGGCGGTGAGCAACGGCGAGCGCCCGTTCTCCGCTAGTGCATCGCCCCCTCCTCGTCTCCGGCACCCTTCTCTTCCAGGCACGACGGACGCCGCATTTGGGCCGGAGGAGATCGGCCCTGTCGTCTAGTGGCAGCCGCGCCGGTGAGTGAGGAGAGCAACGGCCATGGCGGTGCAGCCGGATCTAGGGCCGCCGCTCTCCTCCGGTGGCTGCGAGCGCCATGGGACAGCTGGATCCGGAACTGCCCCTCTCCTCTAGTGGCCACGGGCGCCACGGGGCTGCCGGATCTGAAGCCGCCCCTCCCTCGGCGGGCGGCGGACATGGTGTGGCGGCCAGATGCTGGGGCTGCCCCACCGGTGGCCATGAGCGCGACGCTCGGTGGCCGTGGCGTGGCGGCCGGAGCTGGGGCAGCCCCTCATCCGATGGCCGAGCGCGGCGGTCTGTACGACGACGGTGGAACTGGTCGAACGGTGGTGCGGGGCCTCATGGAGCCCGCCTTTTTTGTTGTCTAGTACTACAATAGTCACGGTCGACCGTTGCTGTTGTAGTGCTCTACAGCCACGGTTGATCCCGTTTGCGTGGATACGGATGTTTATATGCAGCCTCGCAAACATAGCCACGATTGGATTGACCCGTGGCTATAGTGGTTTTTAAACCGTGGCTATAACGCGTCATTCTTACAGTGGATGGCTTGCAATCACTACAGGAAACACGCACTATAGCGACGTAGGGGTCACCCCGTAGCGGCAGGACGGCATGCAGGCCGCCACTACGCACTACTACAAAACGGGCTTTTAGCGGCGCAGGGAAAAACAAAGTAACGGTGCACTCGAAATCCTCCGCCGCTGCAGTTTTTACGAAATTTTTAACGGTGGGCCATTTTACCAACCGCCGTTATTTGGCCCATACCCCATTGTAGCGCGGAGCAGCCCACCAGCCGATGCCACGCAGCCCAACAAGCCCATCCCTCCACTCCTCTCTTGTCACCCCTATAAAACAAATAAACCCTAGAGTGTCCTCCCTCCCCTCCTAGCCGCCGCCGCCTCTCTCTCTCTCTCTCACTCTCACACTCTCTCTCTCTCTCTCTCTCTCTCTCATGCAGCAAGCACACCGTCGGCCGCTGCTCCTCCTCCACGCAGCGGCGCGCCCACCCCTCATCCACCCGGCGGCGAGCGGCGTGGCGTGCGAGGCGCCCACCTCCACCCGCGGCGAGTGGTGCGGCGCGCGGATCCACGGTCCTCCACCCGATAGGGCACGACGCATGGATCCCCGGCCCGCCTTTCCTCCACCCGGCGGCGATCGGTGCGGCGCGCGGAGGCCCCCTCCTCCACCCGGCGACACAACGCATAGATCCAAGGCTCGCCCCTCCTCCAGCCGGCGGCGAGCGGCACGACGCGCGAAGGGCCCCTCCTCCGATGGTGCGGCAGGCAGATCCACGGCCCCTCCTCCACGCAGCTGCGGTGCGGCACATGGGTCCGAGGCCGTCCTCTAGGCAATGACGGCGACGGATCCGCCAGCCGTAGTGCCAACGTTGTGATGTGGGCCGGTGAAGGGCCTACTTTTTTTTGGCTATTTGGTCCGTAGCGGCAGGTGGTTTCTAGATTCCGGTTACCCGCTGCTACAGTTTATTGTTTATAGCTGCGAACTCGTAGCGGCAGTTGGCCACACCCGTCGCTACAGTGAGTTTTCAACCGCCGTTGTAGGAGTCTTTTCTAGTAGTGTACAGTGAGCGAGAAGCTTCCCACCGTTAGAGACGGCACAATAGCGGTGGATGGCTCTATGGTTCGCCTCTAGTAGAGCTCAATAGCGGCAAACAGTCGGTCGGTCCGCCACTAATACTTTAAGACCTATAGCGGCGAATGGCCTAGAGGTCCATCCTTATGTTTAGTCTTGTAGCGGCAGATGTCAACGTGGGCCGCCGCTAATTGGGCGGCAAGTATTAATATCAGCTTTGGGCATTCGATAAGTTTTTTCATTCCATTATCTTGAAATGAGAGCAAATTTTGGATCTGAATTTGATTTCATGTTCACTATATTTTGGTTAAAATTACATGATTTGTGGAGTTTTAACGGCTGTAAGTTGATACTCATGGAGTAACCGAAAATGCTCGCTCCTTCCATTCCCCACAAAAAAATGATGTATTTATTGGCTAATTTATGCAGATTAAAATCTAGAGAGAGAGAGGGAGAGAGAGAGACTTAGTTAGTGTTCATTTCATCATCATCATCATCAATACTATAAAGAATAAAGTTGTTTTACTATTTTCCTTCATTTTTACTACCAAGAAGCCAACGTACCCACCGTCAATCCGCCCTGGCATAAGTGCCAACAAATCATCACGTTTAGCTATTTTCTCTCTGATTCATGGGCGTAAGCTAAAAACATCATGGTGTTTACATCAATAACTATATGGATCGTCCCAAAATTTAATCTTTTATCACCCAGGCAGAAGTTATACACACTCGCGTTAGATGGGGTTCCTTCCTTAAACGCGTGTTCTAGGTGGCTCATTATTCCAGCGCTAACACTACCATTTGCTCGCCTTCCTAATTTATTTATTCCCTTCCATTCAGACATGCTTTAGGTTAATTGCTTCAGATTAATTGTTTTAGGAGCCCTTGCCTATCCTTGAAATATCCAAGCATGCATCGCATTGTTGCTAGGTAGTGTGGCTTGCGGAGTACTCCACGTACTCACGGCATTGCCACTTTGTTTTTCAGTCGTTAGTGGATCAAGTTACAACATCAAGACTTTGTCGAATTGGCTAGGTCAACAATGAAGATGAAGGAGTGTTTTGCCTACACTCAACTTGCCCGTGGAATTGGATTCACTGCGAAAATTTCCACTACTGTTCACGTTGATGATTCGCTTCCACTACCGTACTTAGAGTTTTGCTACCGCTAGTTTTCATGTGTTGTTTTCTTGGCATGCGTGCCATGTCTTTGTACTCAGATATTGTTGGTGTTATTCTCTTTGGAATAATATCTTCTCTTGTTTCTTATCCTATTTCATATTCTTTTGTGGTATTTTGGTATTCAGTTGTGTTGGATGTACAGGTCATTCTCCTGGGAGTGACTATAAGGTACAAAAGTACGGTTTTCACCTTTGGTGAAAATCGGGCCTATCACAAGCACTTCAAGTTACTTGGAAACAATCGTTGAGTAGACTGCTGAAGAGGTATTTTTATTATGTTAATGTTTAATTTATAATTTTGTCCATGATGCAATCATTGTATTACTAACACTCTACAATCTGCGACGTAGATACAAGTTAGGAGAGAAAAACAATGGCCGGCAACGAAAAAGAAGTGGGATGAGATTAGAAAGGGACTCGTCTTTCCCCATAGAGCTCAATTGAGTACGAATCACATGTACTCTATTGTGGCTCACCTCTGTCACTTCACTCTAAGAGAGTTATCCATCCACCTGGTATGTTTTTCGACTCCGACGGTGATGTGGCAATGAACCACAGGAGGCTTTGTGAGTGGGGTGGTTCGAAACGCCCATACGAGCCTCCTATTGCTGCACAAGTTCAAACATATGACTTAGACTTCATATGTGATCGAGTTTTGAATTTTTGATAAATTTGTGGCAATGACTTGTGGGGAGACAATGTGAAGACAGTGAATGTTATTATGATGTCTTTGTGAATATATACTGATGTGTTTGTGAATATTGTGAGAAAATGGTGATATTTGTTGTACATGCTGGACATTATTTGACATCAATAATTCATTTTTCAAAATAGAAAAAGAAAACATTAGCGGCGGCTGGCATCACAAGCCACCTCTACAGTAAAATTATAGAGGCGGCTTAAGATGCCAACCGCTGTTACTATGATCGGCAATAGAGGCGGTTGGCATCCCAGTCCACTGCTATTAGAAGCACTATAGTAGCAGACAAGACTGTGGCCCGCCGCTATAATGTGCTCTATAATGGCAGACAAATGACTCCGCCGCTACTAGGCTGCATATTTAGCGACGTAAACGTAGCGGCGTCAGCTATGTCCGCCCCTATAGGCCCCTTTTGCCTGCCTCTACAGTGCGGGTTTGCTATTGTGAATGGTCGTTACTACTCATTAGTGGAAGGATGTGGAGAAGCGGTTGATGAGAAAGGGGCACGTGAGTTGCATGGGGTGGGTAGGCTTTATGGGTGTTCCTGCGTGTGGGGTGAGATATAACAAGGATTCTGACCATCAAATGTGAAATTTTATGTACAATTATTAATGGGGGTGCACTTAGATTAGTCTGTGACTGTAGAGGGTTAATTGTGACTAATTAGCAGGGTGGACATAGGAAAGATTTGACTCATGCATTTAAGGGGTAGAGAAGAGATAGAGATAGAGATAGAGATAGGGAGAGATTTTTTTTAATACATGTAGTGTGTGCTCTCTCTGATCTTAGTTATTTTCTCGCCATTGACTTTTTGACCATTTATCTTTTTTTTCAGCAAACAATTATCATAATTTTGTTATGATTTTCTTTATCACTATAGGAAATCGAAGCATCACTTATAATATTACATATTAAAAAAATATTTGGAATAAGATGATTAGTTAGAGTTAAATAAAAAATCAAAGATAAAAACAATTAAAAAATGGAAGGAGTAATTCAAATATTTGTATATGTGAGAGAGAAAAGAAGGACCATTAAGAGTCCAAATCAAGAATGCAACGTTTCTATTATAGCGGATAGTTTTAAATCTACGATTTGAACTTCAATTGCAAGGTGCATGTCGGTACTGTTTTACCATTACCAATTCATATATGAATATATTTGCATTGGAAAATATAATTTATGCTTGTAAAAGAGTTTTATATATACCATGCTAATCCAAGACATGAAATTAAGGGTATGTGATCAGAAATCTTAATTTTCATATCTAGTACAATCACTGATTGCTGCTCACTAATGGTAGAAAATCTACGGAGTTGACAGGTAATGAATCATATCTTGGTAGATAATGGTTTGCCATTGTAACAGCCCAAGCTTGTGCTCAAAAATCTTGTAATAATTTAATTCGAAGTTTGGAAAAGTTTTGACAAGATTTGATTCGAATTCAAGTTTGATTTGAATGGGAAAGACAGGATTTAATTCACAGCGCATTTGTTCAAACCAATCGCGTTATGGGCCGAATCGTTTTCTCTTCGCCAGCCTAGCCGCAGCCCGGACCGGCCCGACCCGCGCCAACAGGAGCATCTTCAACCTCCCTCCTTTCCAGCTCACGCGCACTGTGGCGGCACCGGAGCGCACCAGCTCGGACGCTCGTCGCGTAGCGGCTCCAAAGTTACGTGCTCCCGCCGCCCGGCCGTCTACTAAACCCCCCCCCCTCGGCGGCCGCCTCTCTTCTTCCTCCCCTTCCCTCAAACCCTAACGCCCGCCGCCGCCTGCGGTTTTCCTCTCCGCCATGGACGGAGCTTCAAACCTCCACTGCTCAAGCTGCTTTCCGTGCACGGTGTGAGACGTTGCGTCCGCCGGTGCGCTCGGTTTCGCTAGAAGAGCCACCGAAGACGAAGCGCGACGCGTGCGAAGTTCCGAGCCGTCACCTTCTCCGTCCCCGACCCTCGCCTCCGGTGAGACCTTGACCAGCTCGTGCTCTGTTCTTGATTCTCCATCGCTCGCTCTTCCACTCGGTGTTAAGCTCGTCCTTGTTACCCTCCGTTAGCCGCGGAACGGAGCTTGACGTGCTCACCGCCCCCTGCTCGTCGCACGTCGTCGTCCGCCATCGACGAGCTTCGTCACCAGCCATCGCCGAGCCCCTCCGTCTTCCCCAAGCTTCGCGCGAGTCTTGCTGGTGAGTTCCCGTCGCTTTTCCCCTCCATCCCTCCCTGGATTGCCTGCGAATTGACTCTTCCCGTCGAGCTCCGCCACCGCACCGCCATGGATGCCGGTGAGGTGCGATCTAGGGCGGAGCTCATGCCCTTTTCTTGGTGCGGGAGGCTTCGCAGAGGTCCGTCGAGCTCGTGCGCATGTTGGTGTGGGGAAAGGATGGTGTTTTGTTAGGATCCGTGGAACGCCGTCGAGCCGCCGCCGCGAATCTCACCGCCGGCGTCGCTCGGGCAAGTCCGTAGCCCCGCGGATGGCTCCGTTGAGTTCGCGCAAGCATCGGCTCTCGTTTGGTGGTCTCTTTGAGTGGTTTGGTGGAGTGCCGCCGTGAGCCACAACTCCGGCGAGCTACGAACGCTCGTCGGAGGAGAGCTGGAGCTCGGATCCGGCGCCGGCGGATGCGCCGTGGGTCGAGCTCCATTCCGGTGTGCTTGGCGGGGCCGTCGGCGAGCCGTAGCGGCCGAGCGGGCCAAGTCCGGCAAGCACCGCGGCGGAGCGCGGGCGGCGCCGCCCTCTCTCGGTATGTTGAGGTGGCGTCGACGTGGCTGCCGATGTGTCGTGATTTTCTCGCTGATGTGGCGCCACGTAGTGTAGGTGTTTGCGGACGTGGCTCCGATGTGTCATCCAACGTGGCGGTCGTGTGGCATCCACGTGGCGAAGTAATGCCACGAGGTGCCGACTTGTAGCTAATTTGATCTGCGTGGCATTGACGTGGCATCAACGTGGTGCCGACGTGGTGCCCGCGTGTCGTGGAATATTTCAGAGAATATTCCATTTCTTTTTATTGGATTTTCCTGAATTTCCATAATTCCTTTTTCTTTGGAAATTCATATCTTTTTTCCTGGAGCGTCGAGAAAAATACACGGTCGATTGCTGCTGGACTCGTAGCGACGTTCTCTACGTGTTAGTGTAGCTTTTGGTCATGTTCTAGTACCGTAATTTCCGTCGTTCGTTTCGTACTTTTTCCCTATTACCTCGTTATGCGTGCCTAACCCTTGTTTCACGATCCGTACGTCGGACGGTGCCGAGGAGTTCCCGTCCGAGCCGCAGTTTGAGGAGTTTCCGCCGGAGCAGCCGTACGAGTACCCCGACCCGGCCTGGGAGCAGCCCTATCCGGGCAAGCCGCAATCCTTGACCACTCTTGATCCTATTTAGTACTTGCATTAAATTGGACCATGCATGATTAATGGTTACTTGCACTTGTAGTTTACCTATGCCATACTATGCCATCCTTGCCACTCGTTTGCCATAGGTTATTCTACTGTTACTCGCATGCTTAGTACTTGCTTAGTTGCTTAATTGAACCTCATGATGACTATACATGTTTTTGTGTAAAATAAATTGTAGGTGTTTCTTAGGTGTTGAGTTTCTGTACTAGATACCCTGTAGGACCTTTTGCGGGGGCGAGTGTGTAGGTGGTTAGGTGCTTGGGAGACTTCGGGGAGTCTCTATTTGGAGAGTACCTGTTACGGGTACAGCTTGTGTAGGGGCCTTGGGTTTATGGGGCCCCTGTTGTGGTGACACTTGTTGTTGAGACTGTTGTTTTGAGGAGAGGGATGGTGACTCGTCCCGGCAGCTTAAGGACCGGTTCTTGTGCGTATACCTCTCTTGGCTTTACTAGCATACCACGTGACTTGTATGGACGGGCTGGATCATGATACTTAGCGGAGGACTGGGTGGCCCGCCGTGGTGTAGAGAATAGTGGTAGTGGGTGTTGGAGCGTTTGTCTCGACCCACGAGCAGAGGATATCCCACCTGGCCCGTGGTACGCCATGTCACACCCTTCAGGACCTTCTTTTCTTATGTTGTGGTTAGAGGATCCCGGACCCGAGGGACGGGCGCCTACCGATCGATGCTTTGTGGAGTGATCTTGTGAGTGTTGCTTTGCTTGGGCCACGACGGTGGTCTTTTGTTTGAGTACCTCTTCGCGTGGGTACAGTTGCTTACTCTCTGCAGAGATATATAAATCTATACGTATAGTCTAGCCCAAAGTATGGGCACTACCGAGAGAAATCCACTTGATTAGCATTTACTACTTCTCCCCTCCGATAGGTGTTTTACTTCCGGCTTCGAGCTGTGGTCCCGTGGAGGTGTGCGGGACATAAAACTTGACCCTTGCAGGATTGTGTTGTTTCCTGCAAAGCCACTTATAAAATTTGACTAATAATAAAATATGATTCACATAGACTTGAGGAATAATGCTTTAGGTGCTAGCCCTTGCCTTTCCTTGTACTATCCCAACATGCATACATTGTTGCTAGGTAGTTTGCGGCTTGCTGAGTACGTTATGTACTCACGGCTTTATCACTTTGTTTTTCAGACGCCGTTGCCGAGGAGCCGGCCGAGCCGGTTGGGGGAGCCGACGGAGAGGAGTGACGGTCTCGCCTACGGTCGAGTCGCTTGTGGGTATGGTCTTCACCACGGTTCTTTACCGGAGATGCTTCCGCTTTGCTTCCGCTTCGCTTCCGCTAGATTTCTACTATGATTTCGCGATGGTCTGCGTGCCACGCCCTTGTACTCTTGAGATTGAGACTTATGCATAATAATAATGTACTTGGAGATTCTATTATCTTGCCTTGATTACTCTCTATATTTATGATTTTTCTGTACTAACATGTGTTGGATGTACGTGCCACACTCCTGGGAGTGGCATAGAGGTAAAAAAGGTCCGGATTTCACGTTGGTGAAATTCGGATCCCCACAGCCATATTAATATCCAGTATTTAGAATTCAGTAGGTAAGGGCTCCAGCTCACAAACTTAACGAGCCGATAAGCCAACTCGTTACGTAAACGAGTTAGACAAAGCCATGCTGAGCTAGCTAGACATCCACCCTCATGTAATTTGTAGTATTAGTGCATTGTATCTTAGGATACACAAAACAGTATTAATTAAAGGGTATTCGACAACTAATTAATGTCCATATCCCTTCTAATACAAAGAAGTATCCAATATTTTATTTTTCAGATCAGTGTAATTAATAAGGCAGATTCAGAACTAATGCCCGTATCTCTTCTTATACAAAACAATATCCAATTTTAGTTTTAGACCAAAAAAATATTACAAAAAACTTTATGGTGGAAAAAATGCCGCCACACATATAGATATGTAGATAAGAAGATAGATTGAGATAGAGATATACATTTTAATAAATGTCAGTTTATATACTGTTGCGCCTCTATATAAGCACCAGAACACCCACTGTAACAGGAATAATACAATTATAGAAAAAACAAGTATCCAAAGGTGGGTTTTCCCTTAATCATGGCCCTTCTCAAGAGAAGACGGACAAGAATCACATACTTGACCACCACTGTTTTCTTGATTCTAGCGATCATCTGCACCACCTTCCCATCCGGTCAAGCAGGGGGCATGTGTAAGTACCCTTCTGTCGCTTAATCTTCGTAATACCATGAGCAAATAAAACATGTTGAATAAATATAGTGTTACATGTGAAGGCTCAAAAGGTGCCCACTGCTCACCACCGTCACCGCCAGAATCACATCGGTGTTTTGATTTGACGAAAAAATGCACTCGCAAAGTCTGCAAGAAGGAATGTCTAAAGTCAGATTTTCCAAGTGAAGGTTCATACTGTGAATATAATCAGTGTTGTTGTAGACATAACTAGGCACTGCAATGCATGAAAATGTTTGATGCAAGTTCAATAAAACCTGCCTTTCAGTTAGTAAGTGCATACCGTTTCGTTTAGGAGAAAGTCCAAATTACTCCACTCAAGTATGACCAAAGTCTGGATTAGTACTATTGTTTGGTTCACTTGAATCACAAAAACACTTTATTTAGTTCAATCTACCCCCTAATTGAACTTATCTTTTTTGTTTCTCCATGCATAAAGGAGTACTACTCCCTTACTAAATTGTTATCGCCGTTGACTTTTTTGTTAAATTTGACCATTTGTCTTATTCAAATAAAGTTTAATAAATGTCATATATTTTGTTGGAATATGTTTTATCACTAAAGAAACTTGAAATGTAGCATATTACTTTTTGTATTTGAAGAAATGTTTTGAATAAGACGATTGGTCAAATGCCACGGAAAAAGTCAATGGCGACAATAATTTAGTAAAAGAGGGAGTATTAAGTTAAAATTTCATGGGGTGGTAGTTGGTATCACATTGCATGTCCAAAATTATATTTTTGAATTTTTGTCAATATTTTTCAAACACTTTTGTATTACCATTTCAATATTCTATTAAAATTCATTCTCTATCAAAATAATGATAAAAAATGCATGATTTATTTTTCTAACATGTGTTATAATGTGTTCTAGCACATGTAAAATTTGACCTATGACTCCACTTACGCGTGAAGAGACAAAAAAGATAAATTATGTTAGGGGGTAAAATGAACCAAATTGCACTATTTTAGAGTTAAACTGAACCAACAAATTGTTCAGAAGGTATCCAGGCTTTAGCTATACATGGAGGGAGTAAGATGGACTTTATCCCTTTCTTTTATTCTATCCAAACCAAAAGCGTGTATAGTAATGACAAGACTGGTTTCCCTTATATACAGCGCTATTTGTTTTGTGAAACGCATTGCAGTTGAAGATACTCATACACCCGTGAGTACTGACCACTTATTGTAACAACCACTGAGAGTCGAAGGGTTGAATCAGGATCTTGCAAGTATGACCTTTACTAACAACGTTCAATAGCAATACATAATCAAACGTAATAAGCAACTCTAATGGTCAATGGCACTTGAAAGTGGTAAAGAAAACTGGAGACACAGCCGCGCAGTCATTCTGACCAAGACAAATCAAGCAATCAATTGAAACAGCAAGATATATAAGAAACAATAAAAAAATTCAATACTACAAGCAGTAGATAGACGTAGGAATGATAATTAATGCAAGTAGTAAGACTACCTGCACCGGCATCCGGTACAAGGTCCTCCAGGATCGATTTACCGTAAAATTCGCTGCACCGGCATACTCCGGACGCCTTTCCACACGCTCAATCTGGAGCGGACGTCCGGAACGTGCCTATGTAGCGTGGGCCCCGCGGTTGCGCTGCTTCTCCCGCCACCCATGAGCAGGAAATCGCCTGGAAAGAGGGAGGGAGAGAGAGGGCCGCCGTCGGACATCGTCGCCTGGATCCCGCCGCCTCGATCTCGCCGCCGCCGCCCGGATCCCGCTTGGAAGAGGCTCGGGCTCACGTGGGAGAAGCCGGTGGCGGTAGCGCAAGCGCTCGGGGAGGAGGCGGCGGGATCCAGGCGGCCGGCCGGAGGAGGAGGCTGGGTGGCGGGCGGACGTGTGCGTGGGAGGAGCCTACGGTGGCGGCCCGCAGGGGAGGAGGCTGGGCGGCGACGTGCGGGAGGAGGAGGTTGGGTGGCGGAGGAAGGACGCGTCTGCGCGTGGGGGAGGTGGGGGGAGAAGGAGAGAGGAAGGAGAAGCAAGGAAAAGGGAAAATGATAAAGAGAAAAGAAAAAAAGAAAACTAGAGAAAAAAGAGAAATAAAGAAAAATAAAAAATATTATTTTGTTAAAACATGGGATTACTAAACTATTGTAAAAAGGAAATAAGTGAAACAAGAAAAGAGGAGGAGAGATGAAATGAGGTGGTAGTTGAAGAGAGTTGAATAAAATATTAGGTAGTTGATATAGAGGATGAATGGGTGCAGCAAAACTAGATATTGAGGAGAGAATCTTACTGACCAGGACGAAATATTTCTTTTAGAGGGTGATTTTAAAGTATGATGAGTGAGGATAGTCTCAGCGGATAGATGATAAAGGAGCGTTCATGGATATTTCCGAAGGTCCAGGAAAGATGGCGCCTCTCCCTATTCTTTTTTTATACCACTCACATCATATTCCTGCTCCCTGGAGTTGTGCATGGTGGCGGTATCCTCCTTGAGCATGCTATACTCTCCAAGATAGAGAACTAATTTATGCCCACATATGATGGCAACGCTGGCTTAAAGTACAAACTTCACGCCTTGACCCCGTGATTACCGCTAGAGCATCATTCACCCTTTTCTGGTTCAATAAGATTAATGGTCCATCACGAAAAATCTTTCTTGGTGCATCTCTGATTGACAGAATTTTTAGATTTCCAAGTAGAAAGAAATATGAATTTGTCCTACTTGGGACCGCCGCTAGGCTCCGCCAGATCAATCCTTCTATTTAATAATAAAAGGAGATGAACTTTTCTCTACATTGCCTAAAAAAATAGAGAAATAGGCTAGAAATTTCCACAAAAAGGCAAAACATCCGGCCTTCCATCTGTTTGTAGTGTATCTAAAGAAGGAGATGTAGCCCTTGATTCCTCCTTGACTAATCTCTCATGTAGCGTCAACAAAATAATCGATCTGTAATCCACTCATATCTTCCGCCTCATCTTGATCACGAACAATCCCAGAAACAAAAGATGACGAAACACTCTGGCGGCATGGCGGCGGCAGTCTATACGTGATGGCAGCATGACAGAGGACGTCCTTCTCCAGTACTCCTCCGACGACGTGGTGTGTTTGGAACCATCATTGCTTGACGAGTCGGAAAGGAAATGACGCCATCGTCCGATGACCCCGATGACCGGTTGGACAACAGCAGCGTGTACGTCCATGATATTGGCGTCACGGTGAGATCCGAAGCCGACGGTTGCTGTATGCACGGCCACGCCCCCAGGACATTGGCTTCTTCGAACTTCTCTCACCCATTGAGTTCTTGGAACTTCCCTCCCCGATTTGCTTCCTTCAGGAGGTGGGGAATATAGATAAAAATAGCGGCCAATAGCTCTCATGCGACGCCTTTAACCTGTATTCTCTGGGATACTGTGACATCCCCTCCGGGATACCCAGGACTCGGTACAGGGGGACACTCGACGCAGCGAGTTACAACAGTTCATCATCTCATACAAGCTAGAATATATACATCATGGTATAATACAACCAGGTTTTCGAAATACAAACATTGTACAGCGGAAGCATAATACATTAATGAAGTTTAACAATCTACGAGTCTTGCAGCGGAAACTTGAACTTTACAACAAAGACCACTAGCGTGATGTACTCGAGCCCGTCGTACATCACGATACTCCTCGCTCAGGACGTCGGGATCTGTTCCCACTTGAGGGAACCACCCTCGGAACATGGCTCCTCTTCCGGACCACTACCGTGACAGTCGTGGAAGCACGACTCGGTCCTGAAAAACATAACGAACAAACCTTGAGTATTCTAATACTCAGCAAGACTGACCCGTCAACGAGGCACGCTAAGGCCGACGCCTAGTATGCAAAGGCTTTCCGGCTGTGGAGTTGACTCACTTGCGAAAACAGCTCTAATGGTTGATCCTTACTTTCGGTGTTTTAGCTCAACATTAAGATTCATTAACATCTATGTTTGCAGTCTACAGCTATTGCAATCATGTTTGCAAGACAAGATCACTTTTCGACCAACAATTCTTTCATCTCTCATCCTCATCTTTCAGTTGATTACTACGATGTGACGAGCTAAACAAGCGGTACTCATTACTGCGAGGGACAGCGATTCGAATCGATTTATACCAGCTGGCAAAACCCGACTACACGACGTATACGCATCACACCGATCGTATACGACAACCTTTCCCGCTAGCACCGACAGCAGACTAGCCATTTCCAACTCCCCGGGAGTATGGCGACGCCACGACTATCCTCGTGGTCGACCCATCTCCCTCCCGTGAGACTATCCTCTCACCGACAGCCGAGTAAAGAGAGCTAGCTACGCTACATCTCCGGGGCGGTAGGGTACATCAGCTTGCTCGGGCCCATGATACCGAGCATGTAGTACGGTACGTTCAAACTTGTTCAACTAGGCCGACAACGGTACGGTCCTTGACCGACACGGACGGGGCTACCACCTTGCAAGACCTCATCTCCGTCTTGCCCTTTCTCCTACGGGGCCCGTCCGGTCTCGGGTTATTCACCTCTTCACTTCCATTCTCATCTTTCTCTTATCATTCTTCTTAGCAATAATTGAAACAGCCATTATCCTATATCTCGCGAGTAGTGTATACCACCACTCGACTTCTACCGATTCCCTATGACATAAGCTTAGCAGTTATCGAACTCGATTGAGCTACCCGTACCAAGTATAGCAAAAATAAATGGAAACCTATCTCATGCATCTAGGGTATCAAGCAACTCCTATAACCTAATGCACAATCACGACTCATTACTCGTGATAAAAGAAAAGACTTTAAAAACATAGGTAGGATGCACCGGGCTTGCCCGGATTCGAGTCGGAGTCAGCTTTCTCGTGTGTTGGTCGACTTCGACGTTCCCGTCTCCTGTCTCGACCACGGACGGAATCTCGATCACGCCGGACCCTAGGTCGACCAACAATACGTCGCGAATCACAACCATGCATGCATGAATGAATATGATATGATCATGCAAAGGTTTTGTTAATTTTGTTCATTAACCAACAATTACTCGATTCATTATGTTCAGTAATTAACAACTAACAATTAACAATTAATCATGCTCGTTAATTAATACTTAATCAGGATCATTAATTAATAAATAATTATTAATCATGTTCATTAATTAATAATTAACCAGGTGCATTCATTAGTAATTAATCATGCTTATTTTTCAACAATTAATAATTATTTAAGGACATGTGATAACACTTAAGATAATAATTTGGAATCACATGAAATGACGGTGTTTAAGTTCAATTTTGGAAAACAAACTTAACAGAAACTTTCGTCTGCAGTATCTCTAATTTTTAACGAAATTTATTTTTCAAAATCAATTAATAATTAGCATAAAATAATGGATTTTCCTAATTAAAGGAAAGGAAATTAATTAAATTATGAACTTATAATTTCTCAAAATATGCATTTGAATACATCATTAAATAGAGAATAATTTTATGATTCTAATGCACTTTGTTTGGTATTTTTCTGATTTTTGTGGAATTTTCTATGAATTTTGCAAATTTGAACAAATCTGGAAAATAACTAAATTCGCAACAGATGCTAATACCTTATTGGGCTGAAACCGGTCGGCCCATGGGCGGGTGTGGCCCAAACGCGCGTGCGGCCCGGACATGCGTGGCCCAGCCCGAGCTCGGCTCGCCGGCCATGGCTATGGCGGCCGGAGCGAGGCGGCGGCTCGCCGGAGTTTGGCCGGACGGTGACCAACGGCGACGGGATCTCTCCTACAGGGCCAACTCGACACGAGGAAGCGGTTGGTGGGGTCCACTTCACCGGAAGATGACCGGAAGTGCATCGACGGCGAGAGGCGGGCGGAGGAGGAGTTCGGCGGCGCCGTGTGCTCACCGTGGTTGACCAAAAGACAAGCGGTTTGCTCCCGGAGCTTCACGGGGGCACGACGAAGACCGGCATCACGCTAGGGAAGGCCATGGTGGTCGAGAGGGGGTCCGCACCGCAGAGGCGGAGGCGGCGGCACATAGAAGCTCAAAAATTTGATGAAATCCCGTCGAGCTTGCGAGGGACTTGCACGGGCGAGTCAACCAGGGGGGTAGGAAGACCTTGCGCACGATAGGGACCGAGATTTGGACGAAACGGAGCATCGACCGGGGAGAATTTGGAGATGCGGCCATGGCCGCCGGTGATGACCTCCGAGTAGGAAAACGTCTCGATCTCGGTTTCTAGGGCGGGAAGCTTGATTGAATGGCATGGTGAGGTTTAGGAGAGGACGGCGCATCATCCGGGGGTGGTGGCTCATGCGGGGAGGGTTCGAGGCGGCCGGCCGGCGTGGAACAGAGAGGAACGGACGGCGGCGCTCGTGTGCGGCCCGGAAAGAAGAAAAGAATTTGGGAACCCGGGCTTTTATCCCCAACGGCAAGGCATGAGGCGGTGGGAGGCTGCTGCTGCGTGGCACGGGAGGAGCTGGACGCGCGGCCGAGCCGCTGCCAGCGCGGCGGTGGAGAGGCGGTGCGGGAGGAGGAGAGGAAGAAGGAATTAGCCCCGGTCTGTTTTGCCACTTTTGCAAAAACACCCTCCTGCTCTTAATTAATTGAAAAGCATATTTCCAAGGCTCGAAAAATTATGCGAAAATTCAGGGATACATTTGAGAATGTTTTGGATCTTTTTCCTTTTAGGACGAAGTTCAAAATCCAAATAAATTTTGGATTAAAAATTTGAGTTTAAATTAAAAAGAGGAGTTTTCATTATTTCTTGTAGACATTTTTACGAACTAAAATAATTCCGTATCAACTCCATAAATCCTTTATTTTTATGTTTAATCAACGGAAAATGTTAAACTCCAAAAATTTCTTTTATTTAATTTCTTCCTTTAAGATCTTAATTTAATCTTAGGTTAAATTGATATTTTATGCGTATTTCTTAAGAAAATTCAATATTTTTCCCAAATGCATATGATGGCATGATGATGAATGACATGAAATGCGCTTTTATTTGTTAGGGTTGTTACAGCCCTCCCCCTTACAGGAATCTCGTCCCGAGATTCACGATTGAAGCGACTAGACGATGGTACTAAAGAACTCTGGAGAATCTCTTCTTGTTTCCAGTAGTTTCAGCTTCGGAATGATTGTTCCGCTGAATCTTGTAGAGCTTGGTGGTTTGACATCGAGTCACTCGATCCTTGGTGTCGAGAACTCGATCGGATGTTCATCATACGTCAAATCCGCCGTAACTACTCCACATCCGCTATCGGTATGTCTACCGGCGGTTCCAGACACTTCTTCAATTGAGATACGTGGAGCACCTTGTGAATTCTCGATATGTGTGTTGGCAATTCCAACGATATTGCCACGGCTCCACATCTTTCTTGTATTGGAAAAGTCCGATATATCGTGGAGCTAACTCTGCCTTTGATTCCGGATCGTCTGGACACCTTTGGTAGGAGAGACTCAAAGATAGACTTAATCTCCTATATCAAATGTCAACTCTCGACGTCTCTAGTCCGTATAACCGACCTGTCGAGATTTAGCTCTCTTGAGGTTCTGTTGAATGAGGCGTATTTGCTCTTCGAGCATCCTTTACTAGATCCGGTCCCAATATTATTCTCTTCCCATGTTCGACCATTTTAACGGTGTGCGACAGCCACGACCATATAGGGCCTGGAATGGTGACATTCCGGCACTCTCCTGTTAGCTGTTGTTGTATGAGAATTCTGCTAATGGTAGGCATCCTTCCAAATCTCGGTTGTTTGTCAAGATATAAGTTCGAAGCATATCTTCCGGATATTGGTTGCTTCCCTCTATCTCGTCCATCCGTTGAGGGTGATACACCGAGCTGCGAATCAACCTCGTTCCCAATGACTCGTGTAACTCGCTTCCGAATCTGGGTACAAACCGAGCTTCTTGAACCGAGATGATGGTCTTGAGTACACCATATAAGCAAGGTATACGAGTAATATATAAATCTGTATATTGCTTTGCCAGGGAGGTAGCAGATACAGGTGTGGAATGAGCAGATTTAGTTAACCCGTTGACAATAACTCAAGTAGAGTTGTGCTACTGTGAAGTTAACGGTAAGCCGACAATGAAATCCATACTAATATCTTCCTGTTTCCATTCCGGAATACTCAAAGATGGAAGTGGACCTGTTTGCTTCCGATGACCTGCTTTCACTCGTCAACCAGTGTTTCACTCACGGACATACCTTGCTATTTCTCGTTTCCTTCTTGTACACCAGAATCTTTCTTCGGATCTGGGTGCATTTTATTGGTTTCCAGATGAATAGAAGTAGATGTATGTACTTCATCCATTATCTCCTTGCGAAGTTCCAAGTTCTTAGGCACTACTAGCCTATTCTTGATCCAGATCACGTCTTCGCTATCTCCTTGAGCCAAGTGTTCAAGACAACCACCGTTATAGCATGGATGATTAGCGGATTATGGAGTCCGGTATAAGGGGCGTATACTCGATAGGTCCGATTGTTGAACCGCTGAACTGGAGAACACCTGTTGCTGATACCGAGGTGGCCGGTGAGAAATGGAACCCGATGGCCGAGGCTCGAACCTCCGATCCGTTGCGAAGTGTAGACTAGACAATACTTGGAGAGTACCTCACTTCGTTGTTCACCGGCTGCTATCTTCTTAGTCGTCTCTTCTTGATGAGCATGAAAAGCATCCTCCATGAGTATAGCTTCACTTACAACTCATTGATACTAACTCCTCGATCCAAATTTAGAATGTCAAGGTGTTTGTTGTCAATATCTACCACTTTCATGCCGTGATCGAGAATCTGCACTTATTCAGGAGTCACGAGATTTATAAAGGGTTGGTGAAAGTCAATGATGAAGGAAAAGATTTAAGCTGGAATGGTTGAGCTTATGAAACAACATAGATTATCAAGAGATGTGACGAGTGCTTTCGTCTGTCTGGGTGTTGAAAGAAATATAGGCTTAAGATATTTATAAGGATAGTTGCACCGATGAGTTTCCCATACAATATTCTTCTTTCCGGTTGCGTACCCTAGGTTATACGCCATCCGTTCGGAAGAACATTATATTTGGATTCTCTTCTAGTTTCAAAATAGAGTATGCATTTCCATACCGCTCATGTTTGACTTTGAGAAGCGCCTAGGCGAACCGGCACAATTCGAAGGCAAAATGGCAATTTAGAAGTGCAAAACACCCATTTCCAAACTAGCTCTTGGTACAACTTAGTCTAGTCGAAAAGGGAATTATTCTTTCTCAAATGGAAGTCACTCAAGAATCTTCAAGAAAAGATAAGTTCATGATGTAATTGAGTGAAAGAAGGAGAATTAATTACGGACTAGGAATAATCAGTTCATAATACTAGAATCTTGTCATCCAAAAAGTTCTGTCGAGATGAGGAGTCCGAACAGAAATCAAAATGGCTATTGATGGAGAGAGAAAGAGACTTTTTGGTAGCTACAAGAATGGTAGTCAACCAGTCATCCGCCTAGAGCAGCCGAAGTGGCATCGGTGACTAGCTCCTGGATTCTTCTACCCATTCATTTCGTCCTTCTGCTCTTCCTTGGAAGGTTATTGGACTTGTTCAAGGTCCAATATCTCATCATGTGTCTTCATCGGGGCTGCACCTAGTTTATCTATTTCTCTGGCAGCTGTTAGTTGTTCATCCCAAGATTCAACTATAGCACTCATTCATACTGGCATCTTTAATCTATCCCTTTAAATCCCTAACTCTCATATGGGGCTCCTTGATAACTACACATGATCGTCCTTGTCTTTGATTGTCTTTGATCATCTCGTAGACTAGACCTTAAATTCCCCATTCCATTGCCTCTCGTGTGAGAATTCTCCTTGCCTTCTATTTCACTAGCATGATCTTTTTCTTGTGCCCTCCATAGGAAACAAACTCTACACTACGATACTAACTTGGGCTACTTCCCAAAATTTCATATTATAGCACTCAATATGATATGATGCATGCACTACTCGTATTAGTCAAACGACCGAAAGTTAGCACGAACTATCACGAATAGTTAGTGACTACCCAGAAAACCACGAACTTCGAACAGTTAGAAAACTATCTGTTCTAAGTCCTTAAATGGGCTCCATACTCTCGCGTATTCTAAACGTGATAAATGTGTTAGGTTTTGAAAACAAGCTTGTAACGATGTCATCGTTGCCCCTGAACTGCTCTCGATACCAGCTGTGACATCCCTCCGGGATACCCGGGACTCGGTACAGGGGGACACTCGACGCAGCGAGTTACAACAGTTCATCATCTCATACAAGCTAGAATATATACATCATGGTATAATACAACCAGGTTTTCGAAATACAAACATTGTACAGCGGAAGCATAATACATTAATGAAGTTTAACAATCTACGAGTCTTGCAGCGGAAACTTGAACTTTACAACAAAGACCACTAGCGTGATGTACCGAGCCCGTCGTACATCACGATACTCCTCGCTCAGGACGTCGGGATCTGTTCCCACTTGAGGGAACCACCCTCGGAACACGGCTCCTCTTCCGGACCACTACCGTGACAGTCGTGGAAGCACGACTCGGTCCTGAAAAACATAACGAACAAACCTTGAGTATTCTAATACTCAGCAAGACTCGACCCGTCAACAGGCACGCTAAGGCCGACGCCTAGTATGCAAAGGCTTTCCGGCTGTGGAGTTGACTCACTTGCGAAAACAGCTCTAATGGTTGATCCTTACTTTCGGTGTTTTAGCTCAGCATTAAGATTCATTAACATCTATGTTTGCAGTCTACAGACTATTGCAATCATGTTTGCAAGACAAGATCACTTTTCGACCAACAATTCTTTCATCTCTCATCCTCATCTTTCAGTTGATTACTACGATGTGACGAGCTAAACAAGCGGTACTCATTACCGTGAGGGACAGCGATTCGAATCGATTTATACCAGCTGGCAAAACCCGACTACACGACGTATACGCATCACACCGATCGTATACGACAACCTTTCCCGCTAGCACCGACAGCAGACTAGCCATTTCCAACTCCCCGGGAGTATGGCGACGCCACGACTATCCTCGTGGTCGACCCATCTCCCTCCCGTGAGACTATCCTCTCACCGACAGCCAGTAAAAGAGAGCTGGCTACGCTACATCTCTGGGGCGGTAGGGTACATCAGCTTGCCGGGCCCATGATACCAGCATGTAGTACGGTACGTTCAAACTTGTTCAACTAGGCCGATCGTTGGCATCTCTTAAGGTCACGCGGAAAGAAACACGTGACCGCGGGAGAGCCAAGGGTTTAAGTCACTTGCACTATTTAACCAAATAATCCACATCCAGTACAAGTACTAGATATGTATTATAAGGTGGGTCATGAATATCCGCAAGCGGACGGATAACCCGTTGTAGCATTTCACCCGAGAGTATTCAAGGGTATCGTATTTATATTTTCCCAAAGGAAGACATGGTTGATAAGAGTACTTATGCTCATGGTGTTACAAAAGAGTGATGAAGTAATCACATTCCAATGCAGGGGTTAGGAGCAATAAATTGAGGATAGTGTGACACACACCAAGGCAATGCATTCTCTAATAAAAGGGATAGAGGCAATCCTAGATAAAGCTAAACTAGACTAGCAGACCACTACTCCTAATGATACAACATTCATATGAGTGCGCAGCTTCTACCTAACATCCAAGATCATGCAAGCGCAAGCAAGCGTCTAATGCCTAGGCATCATCGGGAGATCCGTCTTACGCGAGGTCCGCCTCGCGACTCCGGCCTTTTAGACTCCTATGCCATGCCCGAACGTGGAGGATTACTTTGGATGACAAGGCTGTCACTTCTTGTCACCTACCTCTACAAACCGTGGGACACGAAGCACATTCAAAGGTGGGTAGATAACCCCAGCACCATGCCGGCGTCACTAACCACAACTCTAGATCCCTCGAGGCACCCCAATCCTACGGATCGACATGGTGGTAAATCTAGAGCACCCTTGCGGGACGATGAACCCGAAGCCTATTCATAAGAACACTAGTCTAACTAGCATAAGCCAGACGAAAGGATCAAAGCTAGCACTAAGTCATGCAAAGGCGTTCGTCGCTCAAGAATGAGCGACGAACGGCAATCAACCAAGTAAGATCAAGAGTAATCGATGATCAAGTATGAACGAACGAAGAACATTCGATATGTGTTCATCTTCTATTAATGAAGAACGAAGAACGAACGATGAACTCATATGAACGAACGATGAACGATCGAGTAAGATCATGACTACTCTGTCAAGCTCATGACAAGGATATAAACGAAAGTATTCCATATATAAAAGATCAAGTCTTACAAAGAGAGGATACAAGAGCTATACCCAATTCTCCACAAGACCTTGGGAGCAATGAGGCAGCCCACTACTAAGCCTAGCACTACCTAGAAAGCCTCTAAACTTCTAATGTGAGGAGAGAATGATCCTTGTGTTGTTGTGTGTGTCAAGGAGGGGGGTACCCCTCCTTATATAGGCTTGAAAGGTCGGCTCCTGGAGGCGGTTTCGTAGGTCGGTGGTATTTAATGCGCGTGGAACCGACCTCCGGAGGCGGTGGGCAAACCGCCGGAGAAAAGTGGGCCGGGGGGCCACCATACTGGTTCGGCCGAACCACCCTGGTGGGTTCGGCCGAACTGGTCCCGGCCCCTCCTGGGCTGGGCTTTGGCAGTTGGCTCCCCCACTGGATGTTGGTCTTTGATCCAGGTGCTTGTGGCCTTCTTTGTGTTGGATTTCGTGGTCATTGGCCTTTTATCTTGGAGTTGATTCCCGCGGCGAAATGGAAGTTTTGTAAAAGTGTTGATTTGTCGCCTCGGGGCCTGGAATTCATCATTATCCACCTGCACACTAAAAATCTAGAGGTACAAGTGTAACTAGGTTATTTCTAAGTAAAATGCGTGTAAGACATGCCTAGTCCTTCTCATTTATTTGACTAATTGACGGTCGAAATTGGTCGTAACGACCGTCAACAAGTCCCCCAAGCTTACCCCTTGCTCGTCCCGAGCAAGTAGTAGAACTTTAGGTTGTTGATCAGGAGTTGCTATAATGCCTACTTCTCAAAGGTACCAAGTGTATAACAAAGATACTCATCCTTGAGTTGAATAAGTTGGCAATGGTAACTCACCCTTCCCCTTAGTCCTCATGGGGCTTTGTGCTTTTCACTTTACCTTGGGCGGTTGAGAGAGAGAACGGTGTATAGAGCATTTATTTTCTCTTCCCTTGTCTTGCTTTTTATTCTCCGAAAGTTTTCAAAGGATTTTTTTTTTTTTTTTTCAAGTAAAACCACGTTCCACAAGTGATACTCTCGAATCGCTCTAGTGGTGTTTGTATTCCTCACCAAGGCATGTGTATTGCCTCATCCTACATCTAATAGGCTTTTGTGGAGCTCAAGGTAGGATATGAAATGAGGCATACTTGCATTCATATTTTGCAAAACCAAAAGAGTGGATCCATGGAGATAGCAAGTCATACAATCGTAGATCAAGATGTGCAAGTGTGAAAATGATGGTGGTGGTGTATGTGACTACTCCTCTTTTTGTTTCACCTCTTTTTATTTTGGATTTTGGGCATGGCTATCTTTCTTCTTTCTTTTTCCATGCTCGAAATGAGAGCAGCTTTTTTTTTTTTTTTTTTTTTTTTTCTCATGCTCATCTTTTGTGAGCCTTATTTTCTTTTTCTTTTGCATAGCCATGCCTTCTTTTGATATTTTAAGAGAGGTGATAAAATGTGAGGAGTGTCTTTATTTTGGTGGATGGCATGACATGTTGCTAACTTCCGGTGTAGAAGTGTAGCATATGAGGTGGAATGTGTACGTGATCTTGATCATGAGAGTATGAAAAGCATCTCACTAGGGTCACACAATTTTGATAAAGCTCAATGAAGTAACAAGTAGCAAATGAGTAAGGTTTTCAAAGGAAATTTGCATATGGCTTTGGTAGGAATTTATCATCACTTGGGAACTTATAGATTTTGCAATTTTTGGGAACAAAATTCCGGAGATTTCAAGTTCAACTTAGGACAAGATCATAGCAGCTCTTTTTACCATATCATCATCTCACAACAACTTAGGTGCAGCTCAAGCATGTGCAGCCCACAAGTTTCAGGTTCTAAGCAAGTTTTGCTAGCCAACAAACTCAAAACTAGGAGAGTTCTAAATTATAAACTAGGCACATGAGAGAAATAAAACAGAGCAACTATTCATCATCTCAACATAGAAAGACTAGCAACATACTTGCAGCGCATAAAAGGAAACTAAGCTACTTTCTTTTTTGTTCTTTTTAGTTTTATCATTTTTATTTTGTTTTTCATATGAGAGGCAAGAACAAGCAAAAACAGGAGACAATAAAGGATACAAGTTGCGATACATGATACCTTAGCGAGGGTGCTGCCCCCCAAGCTTGTTCTTGCTCATGGGTTTGGTGGAATGAACCCCATGTGACGGAAGTAAGCCAAAAGATCGGCTCGTTGTTGCTCCGTCATGTTGGTGAGGGTGGTGAGCTGGGTGTCGGTGCGCTCTTGCCATTGACGAGTTTGCAAGATGTGTTGGTTGAGCGCATACTCGGTGTCTTCCGCCGTGGTTTGGAGTCTTCCCATTTGTGAGGAGAGGTTGTTCATCTCCTGCTCAAAGTTGTAGCCTTGGGCTGATCCGGAGTCGGTGGAGTGTTCCTCCCATTGTTGTTGTGGAGAAAACAGCCCCGGGCCATATCCCGGAGTTTGCCACGCCGATCCCCCGGCCATGTGAGGTGGCGGGGCTGGGTACCCACCGGGAGAAAGCCCGGGGTGGCTGTACCCCGGCCCGCCATGAGCCGTGGGCTGCGGTGTGGGCATCTCGGAGGTAGATGGCTGTTCCGATCTGTGCGCCCCCTGCGAGAAGATACACTCCTGCGAGACCGCTCCGCTTCTTGGAGCTCAATGGTTAGATTTTTGAGAGTATACAAACGAAGGTCCGGGTTAGGTAACCGAAACTCGTTTGTATATCCCACAAAATAATATATGAGGGAATCGTTCGGACCATTCTTAAGAGAGTGACCATGAATAAGATAATCTTTATTTATAAGAGAGCGAGGTGTAGCAAGATATTCAACATTAGCATCATGTAAAGCTCCCACCCGCATGGCAATTCGTGTCACTAAAGAGGTACATTCAATTGGTCCTATCGTCCCAAGATTTTCTATCCATTGGCGAATCATGGCTTTCACGGGAGCAATCTTAATTTTATCAACCGCAGCAAAAAGAATTTTTAGCTCATCCTCGCGCACAATTCGAATATCACTCCTTGGAAAAAGAGTGATAGCAATCCACATGTGCATAAAACGCAAGGTAGGATGATGGATGTGATTAGTTCTAGGTCGCACGCAACTAGGAAGACCCGTAATCCTCTCCCAAAAAGCATGCTTTGAAAACTGAGGAAGGGCACCATCCAAGTCGGTATTGCAGCGAGTATTAAAGCCAAGAAGAGTGCTAAGTTCTTTCCAAGTCAAACGGTAGGATTCACGGAAAAACCGAAAAGAAATTCCTTCATCTACCGTTCGTAGGGTGCATAAAAACTGAAGTGTAAGCAAGCGGGAACCCGGCTCATCTACACTAGCAAAATCTGTCCACCCTAAGGCTTTAAATACTTGAGCAAATTCAGCATCCATACCTATTTTGTGCAGCAGCTCCGTGTCAAATGCTCGCGTAGGAGCAAAGAGGCGGTGTTGGAGAAGCGTGTAGGTGTGCGTCTCGTACTCGCCCACTAAGTCGAGGTCGGTGTCGGTGAGGAGACGATGCTCGATGTTGCCCTCTTGCCCTTCTTCCTCGACTTGTGGTGGTGAACTTGGCGGTGACTCGACTACGGGGCGTGCGCGGGTGCTTCGACGTGAAGAGCTTGAACTTGAGCGTGAGCTCAAGGACCTCTTGATCGACCCGAACAGCTTCTTGGCACCGGTCATGGCTGCACACAAAGAGAGCAAGAACACAAGAACAACAACTCCGAACGGGTTATGTGAGGGAAAATCAAATTGGCGACACCGTCGGTTGTTCATGTGAGCAAGAAATCGCAACTCGAGAAAACCAAACAAAAACAAATCAAACCAAAAACTAGAAAGCACACCAAGAACAAAAGATTTCTGCAGAACTTTTAGGCAATGAGCAAGTGAGGGCAATGGAAAACTTGAGAGCAATGAGAATGAAGTGAGTGAGGAGTGGAAATGATAGTGTGAGAGGGGGAGAGAGTTCTGGCCCGGCCACCTCTACTTATAGCTCACGAAGTAGCCGTTTTTGAACGTTAGAAGGGGCATATGACCGTTGGAAAAAAAGACAGACCGAGCAACGGTCATAGCAGTTCGGCCGAACCAAGGAGGTGGGTTCGGCCGGCCTGCTTGTGGGTCCCTCTTGCTCCCCCTTTTGGCCCATAGCCCCCAACGGCCAAATGATCATTGACCATGGTTGCTACGTCCGGATATTCCTCAGAAATATTTGCTCAATAAGAAATCCAAAGAAAGTTGCCTCAAATTCAACTTTATTCGAAAAATCAAATCTCGAGAAAAAGTGTTGGAGAAAATTCCAACATGCAAAATTGTTTTTGGGTTTTGTATAAGGATACAAGGGTTGTCCAAAAGTTTCAAACAAAAGTAGGAAAATTTGGACGTAAAAGGATTTTGGTTTTCAAATTTTATATGCATGGCGAGTGAAAAAAAATCGAATATGCTGGCGGAAAATCCAAATAAATGAAATGAAAATTTTCTTGTGATAAAATAGAGTATGCAGGGAGGTTTTTATTATTATTATTATTATTTTTTTTTAAATGCATGTGGTGGAAAACAAAATCAAAAAGAAATCGAAAGATAATGCCGATTTATCCTGTCGGCCAGGGCTTCGCCATTTTAAGTCCGGCGAGCGAGGACTTCTCCATTTCTTTTCATCCTTGTGGTGCAGGCCCTTTCCCTGGAGAGGAGGATGAAGATGGCTGCACCTTCTTCACTTGCCACACTTGGTTGGTCTTTGTTGATGTAGGTGGCTTTGTGTCTTGAAGGACTGGCTTCTTGGCCCATAATCCCGGCCTTGCTGTTGCAGGCTTCTTGGGTTGGTACCATGACGGATTCTCAATTTTGTCAAGTTGCTTCCAAAAGGCGATGAGACTATCCGTCTTTCTTGGCGTCACTTCAACTTCACGGATGTTTGAGGGATTTGGCCCATACTTGATCTTGATCATTGAGCATTGTTCTTTTCTTGGTTGAAACTCAAACTTTTCCTCCTTCCCATTGATGTGGAATCGGATTTCTCCATTCCCAACATCAATTTGGGCGTTTGCGGTACTGAGGAAGGGACGTCCCAAAATGAGGGGCGTGTTCTTGTCAATATCCATCTCAAGCACCACAAAGTCCACCGGTATGAAGTTGCCTCGAATTTTTACTGGCACGTCTTCGGCTATTCCCGCGGGGTAGCGGACCGAAGAGTCTGCCAATTGCAACCTCATTGGTGTAGGAGTCAAGGTTGTGTAGCTCAAACGATCAAAGACTTCTTTGGGCATCACGCCGACGCTTGCCCCAAGATCACATAAGGCTTGGTCGAAGTGGTGTGCCCCAATGGAACATGATATTGTGGGGCAGCCAGGGTCCTTCTTCTTTTCTGGAAGCCGATTGAGTATAGCTGCGCTACACTCTTCTGTGAGCTTGACCATTTCCTCGTTGGGTAATGGTCTCTTGTTGTTGAGGATGTCTTTAAGGTAACGTGCATATGTGGGCACTTGCACCATGTCCAACAATGGCACGTTGACATGAATCCTTCGGATGGTCTCGACGAATCGAGCAAATTGTTCATCCTCCTTTGGCTTCCTATTTCTGTGAGGGAATGGCAAGAAGCTTGTGTCTTGAAATTCAATTCCATTCTTCCCGTCACTTGGCTTCGGTTCTTCTTCTTTTTCTTTGGTAGTAGAAGGGCTTTCCTCCTCCGGTTCGTTCCTGTTCTTCTTTGCTGCATGGTTAGGATATGGCGGATCCCGAGTGGATTTTCCTCCCTCGTGGTAACCGCATTAACATTTTCCAAAGAAGACTCGGGTTGCCCCGGGATCTTCCCAGAATTAGAACCAGGAATAAGAGCAGCTAGCTGAGCAACTTGGGTTTCAATCATTTTATTAAAGCTCAGCTGATTTGTGAAAGCGAGAGGAGAAACCTTCTATTTGTGCAGTTATGTTTTCTAAGACTTTGTCGTTGGCAGCAAGCTTTTTGTTGATAGATTCGTTGATTTTAGCTTGGCCATAAACCAAATCTTTCAAGGAAGGCTGATTATTGTTAAAGCCAGAAAAATTGTTACCTCCTTGATATGATGGTCGGTTTTGGTTGTACCCTTGTCCTCCGTTTGGACGATACCCGTTGTTGTTGTTCATGTAGAATGCTTCTTCATGGGTATGGGGGCAATCCTTCCCCATGTGGCCGGTGTTCCCGCATTCCTCACACGTCATGTGTGAGTCCAATGCATGAACACCACCATTTGCGTTGTGTTCATCCAAGCGTTTTATGAGGAGGTCAACCTTGGCGGACAGCATGTCCACCTCCTTGACAGGGTGTACGCCTCTTGAGCGTGTTTGGAGTCGATCATCGCTCCACCCTTGATTGGAGACCATCTTCTCTATGAGTTCTTTTGCTTGGGCAACGGTTTTGGAGAAGAAGGCTCCTCCAGCAGCGGCATCCATATGTCCACGGGTTGTTGGTGTCAACCCGTTGTAGAAGTGTTGAAGAATGAGCCATTCCTCCATCCCATGGTGAGGGCAGGCCAGAATGTATTCTTGAAGCCTTTCCCATGCCTCGGGCATGGATTCATTTGTCGCTTGCTGGAAACTTGCAATTCTTCCACGAAGGGCATTGGTTTTACCCATCGGGAAAAACTTGGCGAGGAACGCCGTGGAACATTTGTCCCAAGTGTCAATGCTTGCACGATTGGCATAAAACCACTGTTTCGCCTTCCCAAGGAGGGATAGGGGAAACAGGCGAAGTCCGATAGCATCTTGGTTGACTCCGGCCGTGGCCGATGTGTTGCATATCTCCAGGAAGCTGTTGGAGATGAGAGTTGGCGTCCTCGGAGGCCTTTCCACAAAAGGGAATGGCTTGCACCATAGTGATGAGGCTGGACTTGATGTCAAGTCCTGCGGCACCAGCGTCGACGTTGGGCCCAATGGGCACATTGGCGACGGAGGGCGCAGAGTAGTCACGAAGGGTCCTTTCAGCCATGAGTGTTGAGGTTGATGGTGCGGAAGATGCGGGCTCGCTTGTCGTGGGTTCTTGAGGAGAGACAACGACGCGAGGTCGAGTCTTTCTCGCAAGAGCCTCGGGATTATCAACGAAGTTTTTCGGCAAGTTGAATCCACGCATGCACTATCCTGTTTTCACATTGAAGAGAAAACAGATCAAGGTTAGCCTGCAAAGGTAATGATTAAATCATCATCAAGTGTAATCATGAACATTCATTGTATTCTTATTAACCAATGTCTTCCCCGGCAACGGCGCCAGAAATGCTTGTTGGCATCTCTTAAGGTCACGCGGAAAGAAACACGTGACCGCGGGAGAGCCAAGGGTTTAAGTCACTTGCACTATTTAACCAAATAATCCACATCCAGTACAAGTACTAGATATGTATTATAAGGTGGGTCATGAATATCCGCAAGCGGACGGATAACCCGTTGTAGCATTTCACCCGAGAGTATTCAAGGGTATCGTATTTATATTTTCCCAAAGGAAGACATGGTTGATAAGAGTACTTATGCTCATGGTGTTACAAAAGAGTGATGAAGTAATCACATTCCAATGCAGGGGTTAGGAGCAATAAATTGAGGATAGTGTGACACACACCAAGGCAATGCATTCTCTAATAAAAGGGATAGAGGCAATCCTAGATAAAGCTAAACTAGACTAGCAGACCACTACTCCTAATGATACAACATTCATATGAGTGCGCAGCTTCTACCTAACATCCAAGATCATGCAAGCGCAAGCAAGCGTCTAATGCCTAGGCATCATCGGGAGATCCGTCTTACGCGAGGTCCGCCTCGCGACTCCGGCCTTTTAGACTCCTATGCCATGCCCGAACGTGGAGGATTACTTTGGATGACAAGGCTGTCACTTCTTGTCACCTACCTCTACAAACCGTGGGACACGAAGCACATTCAAAGGTGGGTAGATAACCCCGAGCACCATGCCGGCGTCACTAACCACAACTCTAGATCCCTCGAGGCACCCCAATCCTACGGATCGACATGGTGGTAAATCTAGAGCACCCTTGCGGGACGATGAACCCGAAGCCTATTCATAAGAACACTAGTCTAACTAGCATAAGCCGGACGAAAGGATCAAAGCTAGCACTAAGTCATGCAAAGGCGTTCGTCGCTCAAGAATGAGCGACGAACGGCAATCAACCAAGTAAGATCAAGAGTAATCGATGATCAAGTATGAACGAACGAAGAACATTCGATATGTGTTCATCTTCTATTAATGAAGAACGAAGAACGAACGATGAACTCATATGAACGAACGATGAACGATCGAGCAAGATCATGACTACTCTGTCAAGCTCATGACAAGGATATAAACGAAAGTATTCCATATATAAAAGATCAAGTCTTACAAAGAGAGGATACAAGAGCTATACCCAATTCTCCACAAGACCTTGGGAGCAATGAGGCAGCCCACTACTAAGCCTAGCACTACCTAGAAAGCCTCTAAACTTCTAATGTGAGGAGAGAATGATCTTTGTGTTGTTGTGTGTGTCAAGGAGGGGGGGTACCCCTCCTTATATAGGCTTGAAAGGTCGGCTCCTGGAGGCGGTTTCGTAGGTCGGTGGTATTTAATGCGCGTGGAACCGACCTCCGGAGGCGGTGGGCAAACCGCCGGAGAAAAGTGGGCCGGGGGGCCACCATACTGGTTCGGCCGAACCACCCTGGTGGGTTCGGCCGAACTGGTCCCGGCCCCTCCTGGGCTGGGCTTTGGCGATTGGCTCCCCCACTGGATGTTGGTCTTTGATCCAGGTGCTTGTGGCCTTCTTTGTGTTGGATTTCGTGGTCATTGGCCTTTTATCTTGGAGTTGATTCCCGCGGCGAAATGGAAGTTTTGTAAAAGTGTTGATTTGTCGCCTCGGGGCCTGGAATTCATCATTATCCACCTGCACACTAAAAATCTAGAGGTACAAGTGGAACTAGGTTATTTCTAAGTAAAATGCGTGTAAGACATGCCTAGTCCTTCTCATTTATTTGACTAATTGACGGTCGAAATTGGTCGTAACGACCGTCAACACCGACAACGGTACGGTCCTTGACCGACACGGACGGGGCTACCACCTTGCAAGACCTCATCTCCGTCTTGCCCTTTCTCCTACGGGGCCCGTCCGGTCTCAGGTTATTCACCTCTTCACTTCCATTCTCATCTTTCTCTTATCATTCTTCTTAGCAATAATTGAAACAACCATTATCCTATATCTCGCGAGTAGTGTATACCACCACTCGACTTCTACCGATTCCCTATGACATAAGCTTAGCGGTTATCGAACTCGATTGAGCTACCCGTACCAGTATAGCAAAAACAAATGGAAACCTATCTCATGCATCTAGGGTATCAAGCAACTCCTATAACCTAATGCACAATCACGACTCATTACTCGTGATAAAACAAAAGACTTTAAAAACATAGGTGGGATGCACCGGGCTTGCCTGGATTCGAGTCGGAGTCGGCTTTCTCGTGTGTTGGTCGACTTCGACGTTCCCGTCTCCTGTCTCGACCACGGACGGAATCTCGATCACGCCGGACCCTAGGTCGACCAACAATACGTCGCGAATCACAACCATGCATGCATGAATGAATATGATATGATCATGCAAAGGTTTTGTTAATTTTGTTCATTAACCAACAATTACTGATTCATTATGTTCAGTAATTAACAACTAACAATTAACAATTAATCATGCTCGTTAATTAATACTTAATCAGGATCATTAATTAATAAATAATTATTAATCATGTTCATTAATTAATAATTAACCAGGTGCATTCATTAGTAATTAATCATGCTTATTATTCAACAATTAATAATTATTTAAGGACATGTGATAACACTTAAGATAATAATTTGGAATCACATGAAATGACGGTGTTTAAGTTCAATTTTGGAAAACAAACTTAACAGAAACTTTCGTCTGCAGTATCTCTAATTTTTAACGAAATTTATTTTTCAAAATCAATTAATAATTAGCATAAAATAATGGATTTTCCTAATTAAAGGAAAGGAAATTAATTAAATTATGAAATTATAATTTCTCAAAATATGCATTTGAATACATCATTAAATAGAGAATAATTTTATGATTCTAATGCACTTTGTTTGGTATTTTTCTGATTTTTGTGGAATTTTCTATGAATTTTGCAAATTTGAACAAACCTGGAAAATAACTAAATTCGCAATGAGTGCTAATACCTTATTGGGCTGAAACCGGTCGGCCCATGGGCGGGTGTGGCCCAAACGCGCGTACGGCCCGGACATGCGTGGCCCAGCCCGAGCTCGGCTCGCCGGCCATGGCTATGGCGGCCGGAGCAGGCGGCGGCTCGCCGGAGTTTGGCCGGACGGTGACCAACGGCGACGGGATCTCTCCTACAGGGCCAACTCGACACGAGGAAGCGGTTGGTGGGGTCCACTTCACCGGAAGATGACCGGAAGTGCATCGACGGCGAGAGGCGGGCGGAGGAGGAGTTCGGCGACGCCGTGTGCTCACCGTGGTTGACCAAAAGACAAGCGGTTTGCTCCCGGAGCTTCACGGGGGCACGACGAAGACCGGCATCACGCTAGGGAAGGCCATGGTGGTCGAAGGGGGTCCACACCGCAGAGGCGGAGGCGGCGGCACATAGAAGCTCAAAAATTTGATGAAATCCCGTCGAGCTTGCGAGGGACTTGCACGGGCGAGTCAACCAGGGGGTAGGAAGACCTTGCGCACGATAGGGACCGAGATTTGGACGAAACGGAGCATCGACCGGGAGAATTTGGAGATGCGGCCATGGCCGCCGGTGATGACCTCCGAGTAGGAAAACGTCTCGATCTCGGTTTCTAGGGCGGGGAAGCTTGATTGAATGGCATGGTGAGGTTTAGGAGAGGACGGCGCATCATCCGGGGGTGGTGGCTCATGCGGGGAGGGTTCGAGGCGGCCGGCCGGCGTGGAACAGAGAGGAACGGACGGCGGCGCTCGTGTGCGGCCCGGAAAGAAGAAAAGAATTTGGGAACCCGGGCTTTTATCCCCAACGGCAAGGCATGAGGCGGTGGGAGGCTGCTGCTGCGTGGCACGGGAGGAGCTGGACGCGCGGCCGAGCCGCTGCCAGCCGCGGCGGTGGAGAGGCGGTGCGGGAGGAGGAGAGGAAGAAGGAATTGGCCCCGGTCTGTTTTGCCACTTTTGCAAAAACACCCTCCTGCTCTTAATTAATTGAAAAGCATATTTCCAAGGCTCGAAAAATTATGCGAAAATTCAGGGATACATTTGAGAATGTTTTGGATCTTTTTCCTTTTAGGACGAAGTTCAAAATCCAAATAAATTTTGGATTAAAAATTTGAGTTTAAATTAAAAAGAGGAGTTTTCATTATTTCTTGTAGACATTTTTACGAACTAAAATAATTCCGTATCAACTCCATAAATCCTTTATTTTTATGTTTAATCAACGGAAAATGTTAAACTCCAAAAATTTCTTTTATTTAATTTATTCCTTTAAGATCTTAATTTAATCTTAGGTTAAATTGATATTTTATGCGTATTTCTTAACAAAATTCAATATTTTTCCCAAATGCATATGATGGCATGATGATGAATGACATGAAATGCGCTTTTATTTGTTAGGGTTGTTACGGATACGACATCGTTGGATGGAATAGCTCATATGCGACGCCTCGTGTGGTCCAAAATAGCCGAACCCACCCCCGTCCTTAACACTTTACATATTTGTTTGTTAGCACATGCGGGACCCAGCCTTGACGGGGTCGCGCGCGAATCTGGTTGATGGGCCCACCGTGTTCATTTTTCGCGCCATTTTGTTTTGTCGGAAATCCATATCCGGCAGCTCGAGCTCGTAGCGGCGGCGCAAATCCCTGTCCGGCGGCGGCTCCGTCCGGCGGCGCATATCCCTGTCCGAACGGACCGAAGACCTGCGGCGTGTGAGCGGCGTCCTAATCCGTCCGCAGCAGCGCGCGCCCGTCTCCCTCGGCGGCCGCACATCCTTCTCCGGCGCCGGCTTCCGGTCACGGATGGCCCCGAAACAGATGGGTCATGGAGAGTCAAATTCGAGGTAAGCCTCTGCAGCTCGTGTTGTTTTTGCTTTCGATTAGAGCTCGGTCGCCCCAATTTGTGACATTCATGCACCATTGTTGAAATAGGGGGGGGGATCGTAGCTTCGAAATTTCCGTAAAATTCCCCTTTGTATCCGTCGCGAAGCTAGCGGACGGTAGCCTGAGGAACATAGAGCAGGGCAGATTGGTTAGTTGGGAGGTTGATTGTGAAGAGGTCGACCCGCAGGACCTTGTCAGCCAACAAGCGGACGCGGTGAGGAAATTGGTGGAGAAATTAGGCGAGAGTACTCCTTGGGGTCCGGAGCAAGAAGTGTCATTGATTTACTTTGATAAGTATAAGGACGAGTATGTTAGAATGGAGGATGGCGAAGCTCTTGTCGATGAAATCGATCGGCAAGACGGCTGGAGAAGCAAACGTGTTACATTTCTCGCCGAGCTGGTGGATCTGAAATCAGATTCTTTTGTTGGTTATGTGCCGTCAAGGTTGGCTATGCAGATTGCGAGATGATGATTGGGCTGCACGGAGACAGATAGAACCCATTTTAACCGAAGTGGAAGTGGTAGCTGATGATGTAGAAGATGGATGTGATGCTGCTGCTAGTTTGGCGGTTGTGGACTGGAATTCGAGTAGAACCGGAAGAGCCTACCGATCTTGTCATTGCGCCAATGGTTGACACGAGAGATGGCAAAAATTTTAGGAATTCCAGGTAGATGATAGAGACAATAAGGAGAATGGGCAGGAGAGGGTTGGGGTTAATTCGTCTCGTTGGTTCCGAAGATGTAGATCCGAGTTGATGAACGAAGCTGCTGATGAGGTAGATGATTACAATGATGATGAGTTCATCAATTTGTATGACAGTGAGAACCCTGTAATTGAGGTAGGAAAGTGTTTTCCTACCATGAAAGAGTTTAGGATGTGTTTCAAGACCTATGCGGTGAGGAGAGAGTTTGACGCCAAGACATTGTGGACGAGATACAAAGAAGTTTTATGCCAAGTGCAAAGGCTTTGATGGGGGTGCCAAGCCTTGCAAGTGGTACATTAGTGCCAGAAGACAACCCGATGGAAGTACCATCGGGGTTAATCAAATGCCACATGAACATACTTGCATTACTAGTTCACGAGGTTGTATCAAAGATGACATCACAGGCCCGGGTTGCACAAAAGATCATTCCTATCATATCCACAGCCCCAAACACTAGTGCAAAAAAACCGAGAGTAGACCTGGAAAAGCAGTACCCTATTAAGCTGAATTATACCACGGTGTGGAAGGCAAAACAGAGGGCAATGAAAGAATTATACGGTGATCGGGCTCATACCTTCGGGATGTTGTACGGTTTCAAGGCGAGAGGTGGAGAAGAGGCAGCCTGGCGAGTGTGGTGGAGATAGATACAGAGGTTGCACCTGATGGTAAGGTCTATTTCTCCAAGTTTTTCATCGCTTTGAAGCCTTGCATCGATGGGTTCAAAGCAGGGTGTAGGCCACATTTGAGCATAGACTCATCTTTTCCGATCGGAAAGTGGCCTGCCCAATTGGCAGCATGCAATGCTCTAGATGGACATAACTGGATGTTTCCAGTTGCTATTGGCATGTTTCAGTCAGAATCGGATGCATCATGGACATGGTTCATGATGCAGTTGAAAAGATGCATTGGGCCGTTTCACCTTTGGCTATACACACCGATGCCCGTAAAGGGCTAGAAAATGCGATGAAAAATGTTTTCCCACATGCTGAGAAGAGAGAGTGCTTCGGCCATATGTGGTTAAATGTTAGGAAGAGTCGTAGAGGAGAGGTTTATGGCCGACTCGGGAAGCAGCAAGAGCTTACAACAAGCAAACACATGATTATCATGTTGGCAAGGTGTATGCGGCAGATCCTAAGTTTGAGCACTGGGTGAAAGCATACCATTCTTTGTTGTGGTATAGGTCGGGATTCAACACGGCCATCAAGTGTGACCATATCAATAACAATGTGGCTGAAAATTTTAACAACAAGGTGAAAGAGCTGAAACACTTGCCTGTGCATGACATGGTTGACCAAATCAGGATCATGATCATGCGGATGTGGGAAGTGAGAAGAAGAATAGCTGATGTTCTACAAGGGGATAAGCTTCCAGCAGTGGTGCAGCAAGTGGTTAACAGGAGCAGAAATCTTGCACATTTGGTGGTGGAGAGTTCTTCTCCGTGGGGTGCTGAAGTGAGAGACACCAGGACAGGAAGGAGGCATGTGGTTCACACCGATGTACACGAATGTACATGCCTCGAGTGGCAGCACTCGGAAAACCATGCTAGCATGCCATCCTATTCTTGGCTGGGAAGCCCAAGGTAAACATGCACCCTTATCTGCATGAATATTATTCGGTAGCAAGGTTCAAGGCGGCATATGCAAATCCAATAGCACCACTTACAGATCAGTCTCGGTGGCCCGAAGTGGATTTTGATTTCTCAATGTGTCCCCCAGCTTGTGAGAAGAAAGGCTGGCAGGCCTAAAATGAGCCGATTCAAGTCTTGGTTTGAGAAAGGAAGTAGTAGTAAGAAGGGGAAAAAAGATGACAAACCAAAACGTACACAGAAAGGTAACAAAAATAGATGCAAGTACTGTCGGGAACTTGGCCACCGAGCTGGATCTCCCAAATGCCGATACACTACGGAAAAGCCAAGGTAAGTTCCAGATAGACATTTCATTTATGCACTTCATATGAATGTAGTATGTTCCCATTTTTTTTTTTTTTGCAGGAAGAAGCGTGGAAGTGAGGCTGCTGAAATTGAACCCATTGTTGTTGAGAATGCATGGGCAACAAAGAAGGCTAGAGTGAATGGGCGAAGGCATGTGCAGGTTACGGAAGATGCAGCACAAACAAGTTCAGTTTTAGATGTCGTGGAGCAACTCTGACGACGTTCCTCCACAAGATCTAGCTGAACCAAATGTGCCGCCATGTGATTCAGTTTTGGAAGATGTGGTGGCCATGGATTCAATTGCGGAACCTGTGTTGGATGATGTGCTACCAACGAGACCTAGCTGAACAAGAGGCGAGTGGTCCGCATACGCCGGCCTAGTCCTAGTGACGCCAAGAAAACCAAGAGCATGAGGCTTACGTGTGCCGTTCCCCCACAAGAATCAAGTTCTAAGAAGAAGAGGAAGTCGGGTGGAAGAAAAACATTGTGAAACTTGTGATTGCCATTTGTATATTACGGGCCGTGGAACATGTTTTTCATTTTTTTTTGAATTTTTCATATTTTTCGGAATCTGCCATAAAGAGAGGCCAAAATGCCCCGTTTCGATGCCAAACTCATTGGTAACCATCTAAGCAGCCTACAAGTGCGGTCCCAACATGTTTTTAAATTTTTTGAATTTTTCGAATTTCGTCGAATTTTCAGCCAACCGCCCCAAAGGTTTCGATGCCAAAGAGCCCCGTCCGAAGCGCCACCATTTTTTCGACCTTCTCCAAATGACCTCAAACTCGACCCTTGACTTCTAAGTCAACTATAACATCATTCCGAACTGGTTTTTCTATTTTTTGAATTTTTGGATTTTGACCGAATTCCGTTCAAATTTGACGAATTCCGTTCAAACTCAGCCCAGGGACCCGATGAACGCACCGACCAAGTAAAGGGCCGCCCGACCAGTATTGGGCTCTAGTTGGGCCGACTTCAGCACCGGCCGTGGATCCGCTGAACACACTAACAATGTGTCCCCACATGTCGGCGTAGAGTTCATCGGGAGTCCTTCGTCTGTTCTACCCAACGGCTCAGTACTTCCTTTTAATTCGCATTTTAATCTTCAAATATGGATAGAGCTCAAATTTTAATCTTCCTCGTTTCAAGCTCAAATTTGACACCTTTTTTTCCTGCTGTCCACTAAAAAAGAAAAGTACTTGTTTGAACCATGTTATCGGTCTTAGAGTCGAAATGAAACATTGGGTATCACTATGGGATGAATGTATGTGGAATGTTCATATCACATGTATGGACTACTCCATTTTGAACACACTTTCTTTTTCACATTATCAAATAAAAAAATAAAAAATATAGGGTGGTTGCATTTCACATGAAATAAGCGCATGCAAGATTTCGGTTAAAAAAACCTTATATTATATGAATTAAAAATCGGCAAAATATTCAAAAATTTAGGCAAAAGTTATATTTTTTCTAGGGACCTCAATAAGAAGAGTTAGGATCTGAAATCGCGAGCAGGAATGTAACATAGACTCCTACACGTGGAAAAAAATTAATGGAATTTAAGGAAACTTATTTGTCATGTAAACTTTCGATTAGCAGTGTCATTAAGCTAAAATTCCATGTCAAGTACATGATCTTAAAGATTCTAAAAATAACAAAGCAATTAATATAGTTTCAAAATTATGTATTACGTATGCCCAACAAATTTGTACTGCAAATTTCTTTATACCTTTTGAGATATAAAATGCCAAAATATTGAAAAACCTAAAGGCGTACTCTTATCCGGCGCTTCCGCAACTCGGACACGAAATAAAGAAACTCTGCGAACTCGGAAACGTCAACTTTTTCCTTTCCGCTCCGACGGATCGCGCGGTGGGCCGCCTAGTGTTTCGGACCCACATTTCAGCGACCTTGGGTTGGTTACATGGCAACCCTTCCCTTTCTGCTCCGACAGACTACGCGGTGGGCCGCCTAGTGTTTCGGACCCACATTTCAGCGACCTTGGACTGGTTACACGGCAACCTTTTCCTTTCTCGCTCCGACAGACTGCGCGGTGGGCCGCCTAATGTATCGGACCCACATTTCTGCGGCCGCGGACTGGTTACACGGCAACCTTTCCCTTTCTTCTCTCGACAGACTGCGCGGTGGGCCGCCTAATGTATCGGACCCACATTTCAGCTACCGCGGGTTGGTTAGACGGCAACCTTTGCCTTTCTGCTCCGACGGACTTCGTGGGCGAGACCATGCAACCGAACGGGCTCTAAATGATCGTCCCCACATGTCGGCGACTTCGGGCTGGTTAGACGATCACCGTTCCCTTTCTGGTTTTACCTCCGGGTGCAGCGGAGTTGTTCCCAATGCAGACATCGAGTGGTGGGCCGAACAAAATATCGGGCCCACATTTCCGTGATCTGAACATTGAGTTTGACCGTGGATACAAACTTTTTACCCCGGAACGAACGAGGCCGCCCGACCGTGCGACGTGATGGGAAACGAACGAGGCTTGTTGACTGCTCCACTCCTCACACGCAAACGGGTCGCAGTCTCCTCGGTTTCGGGGAACAAACCGGCACGCACATTGGGACACGAACCCATGACTACTCGCCTCCCGACTATACACAAACGATTTCCCGAGTACGGAAGTCGATCCGATTCGTCTTCTCCTCCGCCTCCATAAAACGGGCGGACCCCTTTCTACTCTCGCGTCACACATCTCTCCAGCCTCCCGAACACTGCTCAAGGTGTATTCGCTCCCCTCGGCCTTCCCCCTCCCATCCTCGGAACCCTCCCCACCATGGACGGGCACGGCAGTCAACCATCCCGTCGGCCGTCGGCCCCTCGCTGCTCCCGCTCCGAACATCGGGACTGCATTGTGGGCGGCGCAGCAGGAGGCGGCCAGGGCATGTCATTCCCTGGCTGCAGCGGACGCCAAGGTCAAAGGTACGTAGCATATTAGCTATTCTCTCCCGGTTTCGCCCTACCCCAATTTCCTTCATTTTGGTTTCTTCCGCGCGCAGCACCGACGGCAAGGCTCGAGGAGATCGAGGCGGCGGCCGCAATCGCCTCGGACAGGATGAACCTCCGCGGCGACACCGTGGCCGCTCGCCTCCGCGACATTCCGGTGCGGACGGACCAACTCGCCGCAATCGGCGTCCGCGAAGGCGCCGCTCGGGCCCCGACACCGGCCCACCTTCACTCGGCGAGAACCTCCTTGGGCTTCCTCCGACCACCGACGACGACGAGTTTTACGACTTGTTCCGGGAATATATTCCCACTGCGACCGCCATCGCCGACGAGGTCGAGCCGGTCGGCATAGTGAACCGGCTTCACGATGAGCCGCAGGAGTAGATGGGACGTCCCAGCCCTTAAATTACTAGAGTTTGCAGAAAGCTAATGTAAATCTAGGTCATTACGACCACATTTTGTATCCAATGTCATTGGCCTGCTAATATAGTAATCCACTATTACATCTATGTAATCGACTTTACGAATTTATATTCAATCTCTGCTTTTAATAACTAGTACTACTTCTCTTGCATTCGACTATCTGTTGGACCAACGCGTGTTACGAGAAAAATAGACTAGGCTGCCGCGACAGCTGCGCTCGTGACGAGCAGTGCTTCCATTCACTCACCGTGGGACCCGCAATCGAGAGAGAAGAGTGTCCCAATCTCAAACTCGCGCGACGAGGCTACCTTGCTAGGGGTACAGGGTACACGTCTTTTTTTTTAAGTGTAATGAGCCTACACGTGCTCCCAATCCTAATACCACCGATGGGTCCTGCTCTATATAGAAGTTGGGCCGCGCTCTTGTGAATAGCACATGAAATGCGCACTTCAGAATATGAGTGGGCCGGGGCCTCGAGTGCGACCAGGATAACTATGGGCCGCGCTCGTATGAATACCCATGGACCGCGCTCGTATGAATAACCACGCTCGCTTAACTAAATATGGCCCGCGCTCGTATGAATACCCATGGGCCGCGCTTTTCAATGACAGGTTCACCTGCTGTAGGAGCGGGGAGGCGGGCTCACATGTCAGCCCCCATCATCTCAATGACAGGTGGGGTTGGCAACTGCTGGGGGTTAAAGTACCGGAAGCTCAAGGTCACGCCGTCGGGTCCGAGAAGCAGAAAAGTGAAACAAAATGGATAATTTGACTAAATTTGTCTCAAATTTACATTCAAACAACATCCCCGCATCTCCTAAATCTACATTCCTAACCTGAATACCAACAGCAAATACAGAGAAACGATACAAACGTAAAATGCTCCGGCCAGCATGTTTGATTGCTTTTTCAATTCTACAATCTGGCTCAAGTGCTTGTTCAGTTTTTGTAACTCTCCATTCACGGATGAATCGTGCCCTACGTTTGAGATCTCCTCCTCCGCGCCGGACGAAATTCGAGCCTGGATTGGCTCAATTGGGGGAAGCACTTCAACTTCAAGCCCTCGATCCCGAATGTACGTATCCATCCACTCAAAATGACGGCAGGGATCCAAATCCTGAAATGAGGAACGCAAGGGAACGCAGACAATAATGGGATCCCGTCAATAATTCCCAAATCCAATATGCAAATTCCAAATCACGCCAAATTGAAACAAACCCTACCTTCCCATCATTTCCCCGACATGGCTTGCTCTCGCATTTCACAAATTCCCGACCGATGTTGCCTGTCCGGGAGCGAACGCATCTCAAGCGCTTCGGTGGATCCGGGCGAGGGCAGTCGGGGCATGTGGTCAAAGGGACTTCTCCATAACGCGGCCATGCCTTCTGTGGGGCCTTCCGAGAGCCACTAGCGGAGCTTGACATTGCTCGCCGCCGCCGCCGAGCACTTTTGCTGGAGAAGAGGAAGAAGAAGGTGCGCGAGCAAGGACGGGCTCCCAGCAAGAACAGGGGAACGGAGGAGGCAATGACAATGTCGGGGGCGGAGGGCTGAAATGTGGTCTGGATGTGTGGGTCCAGATGCGTATAAGTAGCGCGTCCAACAGAGCAACGTTCGACTGGAGGGTCCCGCGTTCGAACATAATCGGCTTTCGTTAACTACTTAACGCCTTAAAAGAGCTGTGTCGGGCCGTGGCTATTTCGCCCGTTCCGACCGTCGCATGTGAGCTATTCCATCCAAAGATGTCGTATTATAGTGAATAGAGGTGAAAGGCGTCGCATGGGAGCTATTGTCCCATAAAAATAGACAGCTGCCACAGAGAGCTCGACCTTGCTGCAGTAATGAAAGATTGAACGACAGGTGCACTGTCATGCAGCATTATTTTTCTCCGAAGATTGGATCAGTTATATGGTTGGTCGCATCAAACAGTGATGGTGTCTGCATTACGAGGATATTGTAAGCCATCCGCAGCCATTAGCCCCTCAGAAACATTGCTGAGAGAGTCAAGATAACAATAAGAGCTGCTGGGATTGCATGATTTGCCATGGATTTTCTGGACAAAACAACGACAGCAGCCATGAAAACAAACCCGTTCAGGTATGTATTGTTTTTTATTTTATTATATTTTTTATTTTTGTGGGGTTCAATATTATTAATCAGGTATATCTTCCTTGAATTCTATACTACACATACTGTTACCCATGCTTGGAACTTGGAAGTGAGATTATAAATTTGCATTAATAACCACCCCTAGACACATACATAATATTGGTTTGTTTTTATAAGACAGACATATTATTGGTCATATATGACAAAAAAGAGATAACCCTCATGATTCATCCTCCTGCCACAGTAGACGAAAAAGTGGAAGGAGCTTCTGTTTAAGTCCACCAGACCCAATCATATGCACTAATTTTCTTATGATTTGATCAATATAAACTAATTACTGATCCAGCTCCTTTGACCCAAACTCAACTGTCTCAAAAAATATACCATGCTGCTCCTCCCACCATGGTCTAATTGTAGAGTCTAGAAAATAAAATGTTATGTACATGCAGTGAGCGAATCATCACCTACTTCAAATAGCCAGGACATATGATTAACTGGAACATCATTCACCAGGCAACAAATATGCCTCATCCTACAGATAACTGAGATTAGAGTTATTCTTTTTTCTAAGCATGTTTCTGTTCTTACATGTTAGTACATAGTGAGCTTTTTACGCATACAAGAATTACATTATAATGCACAGTTCATCAATTCTATCTAGCATATTCTTTTTTGCAAATCAATTCCATTGTGCTAAGAACAGCATAGTTTTTTTTCTAAATGGTGATAAGTCAACATGTGTTGCCCCACGACTTTTTTATACCACAGCCCTTTGGGATTAAAGTAAAATGCCTAGATGTGCTGTGAAGTGGGTCGCTTGCGAGAGAACCATTATATTTTGCATGTTCTAATGAAAGTAGCACACTTTTGTTGTTCATATACTGCCTCTCCAAGGATTCAAATTTTGTTCCATAATATAAGGATACCTATAAGACAAAATTTGATGGGTTGGTCGATGGGTAGTGAATTTGATGAGGTAGTGTAAAATGAGAGGTATATATGTCTTCTCCCCTGTTGACTATGTCTATATCAAAATTCTAGTAATGCTTATAAATAGGAATGGAGGAGCAACACAAAAGTAAAGTTAAACTAGAGAAAGCTTACAAAAAAATATTTTCTAATATAATATTCATATAAATTCTACAAAAAAAAGAACATGAGAATGATATAAAATAAAATAAAACCTTAGATGTTTCTATGGTGTAACAAAAGTTTTTGCCTGATGTAATATGATATTGAATTTCCCCACTTATTCATTTGACATCAAAGAAATCAATCAACAAATATAAAATCATGAAAAGATGATTTTTTTGGGTATAGTTGAGAACAACTGGATGCTAAGTACATCAAATTATATACCAACATATTGTACAAGACATGTAAATGTAATGAATGGCATTAAGTTAGCCCTTACTTGTATCCTAATACTAAGAAAACAGGTGTTCAATATACAATTGGTAAGCATCTTAGACAACTAACCTGTGCATCGTGTGAGAAAAATTGCCTAGAAATTTTACAAAAAGAAAAATATTTAACCATAAATATCTGCTCTTCATATTTTTTTCATACTGAAGTAAGGCCCCCAACGCTGTGAAGTTCAGCGGTTAGAGGCCAAATTCCACAAGCTACACAGACAACGATAAATATTTCTTATGGAATAAAGGAAAAAGGAACGGTATATGTACCTGCATCCATATTCCTCAAGGGATAGAGGTGTATGTATATATATCGATCTTGTAAAATCCATCTAAAGAATTGTTTGATGTAGAATACAAGTCCGGCGAAGCCTTCGGTATCTGCCGCACCATGTTGATGGATGACATAGCTTTCTCGAACTTGAAACATTTGTCCTTTCTATATCGATTTTGGTCCAACAACTATTGAATTCTGTTGTTTAGTTTATAATATAGCCTAGCAGTGCTTTTGTGTAGGTTTTGAGATATCATATAACCTTATATTTCATCCATGTTCTGATACTCTTTGTAATAAGTTTTAATACTTATTTTAATATATTCCAACATAAATTGCATGTGTGGATGTGAAGAACCGAATTTCACCAAAGTGAAATCCGAACCCTTTGTACCTCTTTGCCACTCTCGGAGTGTGACAGGTACATCCATCACAATTTAGCATCATCAAACCATAAGAAAGAATTAAAACAAGGTGAGATAATAAAGATCATCCAATAACATAGTCTCAATCTCCATAGTCTCAATCTCAAATCTCATCATCATGGATACAAGATCGTGGCACGCAGGACAACGAGATAACATGAAAAGGGAACTAGTGGAAGCGTCTCACATGAAGAAGCGGTGATGGAACTCCAAGTCCACGAGCGACTTGAGTGTAGGCGAGACCGTCACTCCTCTCTCGGCAGCACCGTCCGTCGGCTCGATAGCCTCCTCCGTACCAGCGTCCGAAAAATAAAGTGGGAAAGCCGTGAGTACATAAAGTACTCAACAAGCCGCAACTACCTAGCAACAATGTATGCACTCTTGGATAATTCAAGGATAGACAAGGGCTAGCACCTAAAGCAATTATTCCTCAAGTCTATGTGAAGCAAGTTTTATTATTAGTCAAATTTATAAGTGGCCTTGCAGGAAATAACACAATCCTACAAGGGTGTTATTTTATGTCCAGCTGACCTCCACTGGACCACAGCTCAAAGCCGGAAGTAAAGCACCTATCGGAGGGGAGAAGAATTAAACTAATGAAGTGGGTCGCTCGGTGGTATTGCCCCTTTCCCGAGGCTAGGCTATACGTATAGATTATATATCTCTGCAGAGATTAAGCATCCGTACCCACGTGAAGAGGTACTAAAACATAAGAACACCGTCGTGGCCTAAGCACAACAACACTCACAAGATCATTCAACAAAGCATCGAGCGGTAGGCGCCCGTCCCTCGGGTCTAGGATCCTCTAACCACAACAAGAAAAGAAAGGTTCGAAGGTGTGAAAGGCGTACCACGGGCCGGGTGGGATATCCTCTACTCATGGGTCGAGACAAACGCTCCAAAAACCCACTAACACTAACTCGCACCACGACGGGCCATCCGGTCTTTTGCTAGGTATCCTGATCCAGCTCGCCCATACGGGTCACGTGGTATGCTAGTGAACCAAAGAGCAAGCAAGCACAAGAACCGGTCCTCAAGCTGCCGGGGAGTCACCAATCCCTCTCCTCAAACCACAATCTCAACAACAACAAGTACCACAACAACGGGGACTCCATATCCCAAAGTATCTACACAAGCCGTGCCCACAATAGGCACTCTCCAAATAGGGACTCCCCAAAAGTTCCCAGCACGTAATCACCTACACTCGCCCCCGCAAAGTCCTATTGGGTATCTAGTACGTAAACTCGACACCTAAGAAGCACCTATAATTTATTGAACACAAAAACATATATACTCATCATGTGAGGTTCAATTAAGCAAGTAAGCAATCACTAAGCATGCGAGTAGCAACGAGTAGAACATCCTATGGCAATCGGTGGCAAGGAAAGCATGGTACAGACATAAGAATACTACAGGTGCAAGTAGCAATTCATATGCATGAGTCAATTAATGCAAGTTGCTAAATAGGTACAAGAGTGGTCAACGATTGCGGCTTGCCTTGGAAACGCTGGTCCCGAGGCTGGGTCGGGGAACTCGTACGATCGCTTCTGGTGGAAACTCCTCAAATTGCTGCTCCGACGGAAACTCCTCGGCACCCTCCGACACACGGATCGCGTAAAAAGGGTTAGACACGCAAATCGAGGTAATAGATAAGGAACGAAACGAACGACGGAAATTAAGCTACTAGAACATGGCCAACAACTACACTAATGCGTAGAGTACGTCGCTACGAGTCTAACGTAACCGATCGCGTATTTTTCCGAGGCTCCAAATAAAAGACATGAATTTCCAAAGAATTAAAGGATTTATGGAAATTTAGAAATTCAAAGAAAAAGGAAAGGAATATTCCCACAATATTCCCTATCACGCGGACTCCAACGTCGGCGCCACACAAGCGCCACGTAGGACAAACTACTGCCAGGTCAACATCGCGTGGCACTCCGTCCGCCACGACGGCTCCGCCAGCTCGGCGCCACATAGGCATCGGTTCTACCATGTGGATACCACGTCGGCGCCACTTGGATGCCACGCCGGCGCCACGTAGCAATACTTCGCCACACGGGTGCCACCTCTCGCTTCGCTGGCTGCCACCTAGATGCTACGTCGACAAAACTTCTACCACACGGGCGCCACATGGCTTGATTTTTCTGCCACGTCGGCATGTTGCGCAACCTACCGGAGCTAGCCGGCGCCGCCTAAGCACCGCCGTGGGGCTCGTAGAAATCACCCCCGTTGGCCGCTATAACTCGCCGCTAGCCACACCAAGGAAACCCGGCTGCCCCTCTCTTCGGCGCGCACCTACCGGCGCAGGTCGCGAGGACCTGCTCCCGCCGGCTCGACGGCGAGAGCTTGCCGGAGTTGACGCGGCAGCGGGGCACACCAAAAGGCTCCGTAGGCTTGCGCGAACCGGATGTACACAACCACACCCAAAGGCGACTCGCTGGAGCCACGGCGAGGTGAGGTCCGTCATAGAGGCTACACGCGACCACGACGGAAACCGGGAAAAACCGCTCCATCCTACCAATTAACACGAGCGCAAACTCCGATGCAACTCTAGGGGGTGGATCGACCCAACGAAGGAGCATGAGCAAGCTCAAGAGAGCAAGCCGAACGACGCTCATGGCGTCGCGGTGGCGGGGCTCGAGGGAGACCACCAAATCGCCACGGAAATGAAGGGGAAAGGAGGGGAAAGGGAGCGGTAGCTCACCGGACAGCCTAAGCGGAGCTCGGAAGGAATGGAGAGAGGCTGGATGGCGATGAGCTCGACGGAGATGTGGTGGCGGACGGCGAACACGCGATGGATTAAGACGGTGACCACGCGCTTTTCCGTTCCGGGTCTATGAGGGGTCAAAAGCGGTCGGGTTAAGACCGAATCGAGGCTCACTTGAAGGAGAATCAAGAACGGGGCTAGGGGAGGATGAGCCTTACCGTCGAAGACGGACGGCGGCGACGAAGGCGGCGGTTGAAAACTTGTCGGACCCCTCGTGAGCTCCCCGGTGCACGAATCACGGTGCGGTTAGCACCGAACGACGCAGATGCCGCATGCTCGAAGAGGGGGTAACACGGGACTCACCGGGCGACAACCTATCCTCCGGTGACGACAAAACCGCGACGAGCGGCGGCTAGGGTTCCCGCTCGCGGAGGCGGCGTGGAGGGCCGAGGTGGTCGGTGATGGCTTGGAGTCGGCTTTGAGGGCGAAAAAGAGTGGAAGGAGTGGTTGAGGCGGGTCCCAGCTGGCTTGGACGGTGGCAAGCGAGCATAACGCGTGGAAAGGGCGGATCTCGGGTCACGGGATCGCGGCACGGAGGAAAAAGGTGGAAGAATCTCCTGTAGTTCTTGGGCTAGGCTAGGTGGGCCGCGACGGGTCGGCGCAAGGGGGAAAAGGGGTTGGGCCTTGTGAAGAATTTGGCCCAAGACGCAAAAACTTTAAACAATTTGCTTCGCGATTTATCCCCGCCAACTCAATCGAACTTAAAATACATTCGTTTAATTTATTCAAAATTTGGATTAATAGATTTTTATACAAGGGCTGTTACAGTGGATTAGTGCCTAGCTCTGCACAATTGTGCGGGCCATATGTAACAGCCCTTATAAAAAAAATAAACGAGTGTAATTCAAAGTTTGAGGGAAATTTGAAAAGTTTCAAATCATTTTTGAATGAGTTGGAGAGAAGAACAAATGCGAAGCTTTTATTTGATTTTTGGGTGACACAGGCCGAATTTCCTCCACAGTCCAAATCCCTCTCTCTTCTCCCGCAGCCCGTCGTGGCCCGGCCCACGATCTACGGTGCCTCTTCAACCTTTCTCCCCTCTCCGTACGACACGGACGTCGAGGACACGCGGCGCGCCCGCGTGCTGCCACCCGACAAGCCCCCGTCGCCCTACCCGCTCCCACTCCACGCCTCCCCCTACAAAAGCCCCGTAGCCGCCGCCCAAGTTCCCCATCCGCCTCTACGCCGCCTCAAGGTGCAAACCCTAGCCCCGGTTCACCGTCTAGCCGTCGTCGTCGGAGTCGGAGCTGTAACCCGGTAGGTCCCGACGGTGCCTTCCTCGTCTCCGTCCGTTGCTGATCTCGCCGGCTTTGACCGTCTTCCATTTCGGGCAAGGGGAAGACCAGCCCAGTCGTGCAAGCCGTCGGCCGCCGTCGACCTTGACGCCGTCTCGCCGCCTCTCGGTAAGGCTCGTCCTCGACCTTTCCCCGTTCCGTGCCCTTCGTCACTCGTCGCATCCCCTTGTGCCAACTCTTCATTTGTTGCGATCTTGTGGCCCGGGAACCGGTGGAGCGCGCCCACCGTTTGGTCACCGTCGAGTTTGGTCGTCGCCACCGTCATTGTTCCTCGGTCGTTCATCCTTGCCGGGCCTCCTCCGACCAAGCCGAGGCCCTTCCGACCTGGCTGGAAGGTGAGCGCGTCCATCCCCGTCGCTTCTCCCTTGAATTCTTCTCATTTCGGTAGCTCTCTCACCCATGTCCGTCGCCCCCCCCCCATGGCCGGTGGTGAGGTTGAGTTTTCAAGCTCGTTTGAGCTCGCTCGTCGAACGATCAGCTTCGTCGTGTTCCCCAGGAGCTCGTGCGTTTGGGATGGGGTGGAAAAGACCGAGCTTTCCACGGTATCGACGGTGCATCCATGTCCGCCACCGCAGCTTCCACCGCCGACGGGTCTCCGGCCGTCGTCTTGAGTCGGGGACAAGTACGTGATGCTCACGCGAGTCCGAGCGTTCCTAGGGTGCGGTTAATTTGGAGTTTGGTGCATCTTTGGGGTTGTTCCCTTGCGCGCCACCGCGGCCCCTAGCACCGACGAGCTTCGCGGCTCGATGGTGGGGAGCCGGTCCGGGGAGACCTATCCCCGGGTGCGCGAGGTGGAGCTCGTCTATCCGGTGCCCTTGGAGTGGCCCGTGGCGAGCCGTAGCGGCCAGCAGGGCCGATTACGGCGCACCCTGCGACGGAGCAAGGCGGCGCCGCCCCTTCGTTACACCGGCGTCATGCCGACGTCGGCCATGGGGCCCACCCGCGTGGGTTAGTCCATGAGGGCGGGTTCCGCTTCGTCCATGGACTCGGTCCATGTGGACCGTAGAGAGAGAGGGAGTCATGGGCCCAGTCCACGAAACAGTGTGGACCAAAGGAATCTTCCTAGGGAATATTCGAGGATTTTCCTTTTTCCCGAATTTCCATAATTTCCATTAATTCTTTTTCCTTTGAAAATTCATATCTTTTTCCCGGAGACTCGGAAAAATACGCGGTCGGTTGCATTGGACTCGTATCAATGTGCTCTACGCGTTAGTGTAGTTGTTGGTCATGTTCTAGTAGCATAAGTTTCGTCGTTTGTTTCGTCCTTTTCCTAATTGCCTCGATTTGCGTGCCTAACCCATTTTACGCGATCCGTGTGTCAAAGGGTGCCGAGGAGTTTCTGCGGAGCAGCAGTTTGAGGAGTTTCCACCGAACAGCCGTACGAGTACCTCGACCCGGCACTGGGACCCGCGTTTCCAAGGCAAGCCGCAATCCTTGACCACTCTTGCTCCTATTTAACAACTTGCATTAATTGACTCATGCATATGAACTCGTTACTTGCACTTGTAGTATTCCTATGCCATATCATGCTTTCCTTGCCACTGATTACTATAGGTTGTTCTACTCGTTACTACTCGCATGCTTAGTGGTGTCTTAGTTGCTTAATTGAACCCCACATGATGTTTATACATGTTTTTGTGTTAAATAAATTGTAGGTGCTTCTTAGGTGTCGTGTTTACGTACTAGATACCTAGTAGGACTTTGCGGAGGCGAGTGTAGGTGATTAGGTGTCTGGGATACTTTTGGAGAGTCTCTATTTGGTGAGTGCTCGTTGCGGACACGGTTGTGTAGGGACCTTGGGTCATGGGGTCCCTTTTGTGGTGACACTCGTTGTTGAGACCGTGGTTTGAGGAGAGGGTTTGGTGACTCGCCCGACAGCTTGAGGAACGATTCTTGGGTTGCTCGCTCCTTGGTTTACTAGCATACCTCGTGACCCGTATGGGCGAGCTGGATCGGGATATGCAGCGAGAGGACTGGATGGCACGTCGTGGTGTAGAGCTAGCGTTAGTGGGTTTTTTGAGCGTTTGTCTCGACCCATGAGTAGAGGATATCCCACCTGGTCCGTGGTACGCCTTTCACACCTTCAGGACCTTTCTTTCCTTATTGTGGTTAGAGGATCCCGGACACTGAGGTACGGGCGCCTACTAGTCGATGCTTTGTTGATTGATCTTGTGAGTGTTGCTGTGCTTAGGCCACGACGGTGGTCTTATATTTTAGTACCTCTTCACGTGGGTACGGATGGTTACTCTCTGCAGAGATATATATAATCTATACGTATAGCCTGGCCCAAGGTATTGGGCACTATCTTTGAGCGACACACTTGATTAGTTTACTTCTTCTCTCCTCCGATAGGTGTTTTACTTCCGACCTCGAGCTGTGGTCTAGTGGAGTTGTGCTGGACATAAAATTTAACCCTTGCAGGATTGTATTGTTTGCTGCAAGGCCACTTATAAAATTTGACTAATAATAAAATTGCCTTCACCTAGACTTGAGGAATAATTGCATTATGTGCTAGCCCCTGCCTATCCTTTAAACATCCGAGCATGCATACATTATTGCTAGGTAGTTGCGGCTTGTTGAGTACTTTATGTACTCACGGTTTTCCCACTCTGTTTTTCGAGACGCTGGTACGGAGGATCCCGCCGAGCCGACCGACGGAGCCGACGGAGAGGAGTGAAGGTCTCGCCTACACTCGAGTGCGTGTGGGTGTTGGTCCTCATCGACGTTCTTCATGTGAGACGCTTCCGCTAGGTTTCATTTATGTTCTCTCAATGGCCAGCGTGCCATGCACTTTGTATCCATGAGATTTGAGATTTGAACTTGGTAATGTACTATTGGAGATTGTACTACCTTACCTTGCTTTTATTCTCTCTTGTGGTTTGTCGATGCTAAATTGTGATAGATGTACGTGCCACACTCCTGGGAGTGGCAAAGAGGTACAAAGGGTTCGGATTTCACTTTGATGAAATTCAGGTCCTCACACCATACAATCTAGTTGCACTAATAACTCATTCTTTGTGATAAGAGAAGACAGATATCAGGCATCAATCCAATGCTCCCTTTTGCATAGAAACTAGTTTGGTAAATACGTACAGTTCTCACCTCAATCTCGACGTTTTACATGAGTAACACTAAATTGCCAGCTGTATCCCATAGTCTCGACTATAGTACCCGTTGGTTGACGTAGCTATGTGAACATGCTACTACACCTGGAGGGCGCAACTAAAACCAGTCTCAGTCCAAGTTTCATATGCATTAAATAGTATGCTACATAAGCAAAAATGGTGATGTGGCATACAATTTATGAAGAGAGAGAGGAATAGAGTTTCAGAGAGAGAGGAATAGTATTCTACGTAGCTATGTGTACACGGTTACCTAAACTATAAAACTAGAATGAAACTCCACCGAGACTAGTTTGTTTCTTCTCTCCATATTTTATCAACTACCACTGGTCACTTAGATGCAACAAGTAAATGATATGTTAGCCTATGAAACTGTGATATGAAACTTTACATTGAGAGAGCTTATTTCATCAACAATTTTATAGGACACAGCATATTTGAAAACCGTAATATGAAACCTTGCATTGAGACTGGCCTAAAAAAGCGTGTTCCAGGAGGCTACGCGTGGGTTTTAATGCAGACTTGTCAGCGAATATTGCAACATCGGCGCCGGAGTTTTCTCTCCGGAATTGAACTAGGTTTCCTCATGCGTTTCACCCGGAACCTTACTACGCGGTCACGCGAGAGGGACATCAATTAGGACACGTCGACACCGCTGGGCCAATTCACATACATTACTCCCACAATGTAGCCCGACAGCTACAGTTTCAGTGGGAGCCAATTAGGAGGTGACTCAAGGACCCTCACACAAGGCGTAGATCACCCTCGAATGGCCAGCTCACGGATGGTCTAAATTACTGTTCCTCGAGAGTGATGTGATATCAAGGGTCCGTTTGGATCCAGGGACTAAGGTTGTGTCTGGATCCTGCTGACTAGAGCAAGGTGACTAAAAATGGATGACTAAATTTTAGTCACCTTTGTTTGGATCTGGTGACTAAAAGAGACTAAAGTTAAATAAATAAATTCTGAAAAGACTAAAATACCCCTAAGTAATTTGAGGAGAGGGCCGAGGACATCACGTAAGTTGTTTCATGAAGAGGGGTAGTTGTGTCCAGATTCTTCTTTAGCTCCTTTTAGCTTCAGGAAGGTGTCTAATGGGACTAAAAGGATTTTAGTCCCTTTTAGTCATTGTGTTTGGTTTTTTAGTCCCTAAACCGACTAAATTTAGTCACTTTCGTTTTTAGTCACCTGATCCAAACGCACCCTAAAACGTAAAGTGACTAAATCAGTTGAAGGACTAAAGTACCAAACGTTGTGACTAAATGTGACTAAAATTTTTTAGCCCGCCTAGACACCCTCCGGTAGCTAAAAGGGACTAAACCGTAAAAATTCCATCGCCTGCCCTTCCCGAAAGCTCGCGTCGCTCGACGCTCCCAACGCCGCCACAGCTCCCCACCGTCGGCCCGCCCCGCGAGCTCCACCGCCACCGTCCCCGACCGCCCTCCCCGACCGCCCGTCCTCCCCGCAAAGCTCCACCGCCACCGTCCGAGATTGAGCTGCCCTCCACCGTCCGAGATCCAGTCGCCGCCGCCGCAGGTCCCCACGCCGCCGTCGCTACTACCCCCGCGCACCTTGCTGGCCCAGAGCCACCCCCACCCCGACGCTGCCAGCCGACGAAGTCGCCACCGCCCCAAGTGCGCCGCTGTCGAAGACCCTCACGCGCCGCGTAGCTTCACCGCCCGTCGCCTCCCCCACGCGTCGTGGCCCGGCCGCAGCCCGCAGGTCCAGCCGTCGCCTCTGCTATCTCCACGCCACGCCGCCGCTGCAGGTCCCCACGCCACCGCCGCCGCTACCCGTGCATCTTGCTGACCCGGAGCCACCCCCACCCCGACGCTCTTTCACATCCACCACTAGCCCCGTCGTCATCCTACGCGCCGAGGCCGAGCAGAGGTACAACGAGTTCGTCAGGAGGAAGACGGGGAGGAAGGAGAGCAAGGCACGGCACGAGGCGCACGTCGACCTCTGCTGCTTCGCCGCCGGCGCCGTTGTCGTGCTCACAATGGTAGTTGCTGTAGCGCTCAGGTGATCGGCGCCTTCCTATCAGTTCAGTTTTTTTCACCGTCGATGAGCTCAAAGGATATCAGTAGCAAAACTTAGGGATATTTTGGTCTTTTTGTAAATCATTTTTTAATTTTAGTCACTTTTAGCCATATGATCCAAACATAGTCACCCCTTTTTAGTCCCTTTGTTTTAGCCACGAGGATCCAAACGCTACCCAAGTTTGCTGCTATATATTTTTGCAGTATAAAAAATATTACTTATATATATCATAACGTATAAGAATTTGGATATAAAATCACTATTCCTATGTCAATCACTTTTGTCTTCACCAATCAACATGTTTCCTAGTGCTTGACCGTGCCATTGTGCCAACAACAAATGTGTGCACCAAACCTGTGCGGAAGCGGGCCACCGCCTTTGCTAGAGAAGCAGCAGATGACAGGGATGCGGGGGTGGGGATGCACGACAACTAACTCATGATGCACCGGCGCGTGCGTTCCGCATGTGTGGGGCGTATTTGGCGGTAACAATAAAATGAAGTAATCTAATGACAAATTCTCAAAATATTCCCCGATGTATATCGGCATGGCGATTGTCGATCTCGTATCACAATGTACATTTAGTGTGCCGATCTATCCTAACCGATAGCTATTTTGGATGGTGTAGAGCTAGTTTCCAACTGCTAAACGCATGACGGTGGCAAATGGATGGAAGTGACTGGCACAGTGGTAGTATTTTCTGATTTATATTTGTGGCTTAACGGAATTGGATGCCGATTAATTTGAAATAATAAAGGACATATCTACGAAAGACAATTCAAAGGCAGATTTATATTGGTATGCATGGAATAGGATGCATCAGACTTTAATAAGTTAGATCTCCTGACAACAGCACACTATATTCTCATTCCAAGTCGAACAGGAGGCACCATCACGGGATAAACCTTGGTCATGGCAGTAATGGCTGCACTCTGCTACAGAACAGGGCGTCGATGGAGATTTCAAGCACTTGAATGGTGGTTTATGCATCGGCGGCCTGTGCCTGTGAACGATTTGCCTCTCGAGCCTGCACAGGCAACAAAATATAAACGAAACAGAGATTAGTTTGTTAACAGATAATATAAGCACATCTCTAAAAACATAATGCAGAGTAAGCAAAGGAAACACGTTCTCTCACATCTCTCCAGCTTGACAGGAGGGAAAGGTGGTGGATAGGACCCCCAAAACAAAGAAAATAGCGGTGGTCAAGTATATAATCCTTGTCATCTTGAAGAGGACGAGGAACATCGTGAGGAAGGAATTATAGTGTTCTAAAGTTTTGTGACGCACAGAAAGAAGTATGCCTTTTATCTTTCATTGCTTCATTCTTATATAGAAGCCAACAAATCCAAGGTATCATTACAATATTCCATAATTTATGTCATATCATATCATATCTGAGTCAACTAAATATCTTATCAAGACAAGAATTTGATTCTTCTCATTTAAGACGAGAATCTGATCAATATCAAGTGCTATAAATGAGGAGATTTGCTTAGATTTTGTTTTTCGTATTTTTGAGGGAAAGGAGATTGGCTTAGTTTTTTTTTCTTGAGAGTAAGAGATTGGCTTACATAATGCAAAGAGCAAATTCTGTACAGTAAAACTGGTGTCACAAGGCCCATGCCTATGGTAACACGGGTGCTATGCGGCCCAACTCTTACTATTCTTCCTGGTGGCTCAATTGGCCGTCCTTTCTCCTTTTGAATTTTTTATTAAATAATTACTCTTTATTCAATTTTAAATATTGATAACTGCTCCATCTGTAAAATTGCAACAAGTCGCTTTGTCACACATTCAATAGGCGTGAGGTATCTATCGCCTCACTGCATCTATAGTACTATGAAAACATATTTTTGTTACAGCTAGGTTGTATTTCATAATTTTTATTTGCTTAAATTTAGTTCAAACTTTAATTTGAATTCAAACTTTAATTAACCATATTTCGAACTCTGCGTCCTCCTAAGGTCCTATTTGGTAGAACTTAATATGAAAACGCTTAAAGGGAGTTAGTATTTGAAATATGGTCAATCATACTGTAAATTTGGATTCAGATTTGAACTAAATTAAAATAATCCTAAATTATGATATCAAACCTAACCCTAACAAAAATATGTTTTGCTACTAATAATTTAGATCATTTTTCGTTTTTTTGAAGAAGGTTTAAAATGACTTAAAATTTTAATTCTTTCTTAACAAGTACCCGAATTTTGCAATTGTTTGTTTTAAAAATGTCGTCGTCTTTGGGACTGTTTGAAGCTAAAATGGGTGCTTCAATATATACTGTATCACCAGAAAAATGGATATTACATTATGTGTTGTAATAGTATTTTCGATTGACTGTTGGGTAGGTTAATCATTAAAGGCTGAAAAAGAGAAACTATCACCTCCACATGTATCGCCCACTAGTCGGGCGATAGGTAGTTCTCGCCCGTTGAGTATTTAGAGTTAATATATGTAATTTTATACACCCGGCGGTTATTAGTATTAAGAATTAATATATGTGATTATTAAGAAAAAAATCTTCTCTTTTTAAACTTCATGGCCCATCATGCCTTATTTTACCTTCACATCTTCTCTGTTCCTTTGTTAGAATTTGTCAAAGAGTTGCGTATGTATCCATCTAAACAGATTATACACGCACAAGTGGAACATGTATGTGGCATTTTCATATGATAGTTCTTCTTTCCTGGAAAGACTTTTTCATATGAAATAAAAATAGGATCCATTGATAAGAAAGTGTTGATTAATTTAACTATTTCATTTAAACATTGTTACCGAGTGCCATCTAATTTCTTTATTAATTTAACTATAAAATTTTTGAACAATATATTTATTGAAAAATAGTGACATAACACATTTAGCCTAATATGCCTTATGTAAAAGGGTATCTATCTTTTCTATTAAACATTTTCTATTTTAGGATCCAACAATAAGACAATGTTTTTTTCAATGTTGGTTCAGCATTTATATTTGGACTGCCAACATTTATCCGTCTGGTACTGTATTTTCCTTCTTTTTCCAATATTTGAATATGCTTAGCCACCTATCTATGTTTTTTTTTTTTGCTTTCTAAAGTAAATTCAATTATAAGACAACACTTGCTACCAAATGTTTCTTTACCATTTCTATTGAAAAAAGGGGTTTTGCCTAGTAGTTAAGATTCTTAGTAGCAACGTCACAATCTTGGACTCAACACGGATGGACCTGCTTTCGTAACTTTCCTCGCAGGGCTCTGGTTGAGCTCTTCCTGAAAACATTATCATGAAAACAATCATTCCTATATTGGGCGAGATTTTCAACTTTTTATCTGGTGGGTAAAAATTAATGACGTGGGACAAATTTCTTTCTCTCCTCCATCGGATGCAAAAACACTACTAGTTCCCGGCACTTTCCTCCTACCCCCTCCTCTTCTTCTAATTCTTCTTCGTGAAGCCGCGCCCGCGCCCATGCCCTTGTTCCTCCTTCCGAGCTCCCTAGCTCACGTGACACTGTAGGGGGCACCACGTAATCGAGTTAGTGGTTTGGGTTTGGGGGTGGCTGGGGTTGCTATGTGACCTCCGGACATGGAGGAGGCTCTGAGATGGCATTCGACCGGAGGTTGGCTGCGATCCGGCAGTGCGTGGTGGCGATGGAGCCGCCATAGTCGCGGGTGGTAGGAGGGTGGTGGGCAGGGTCCGTGGCAGTGGCATGTCATGGCCGACGAGTTTGCGGCGCACGATAGTGTGAACGGTTGGGGGGGGGGTTGCGACAGGTAACAACGGCGTTAGAGTCACATGGGGGCGCAGTCCAGTGGGGCGGGGGTGACGGCTGTGATCATCGAGGTCTCGAGGAAGAAGAAGATGTGGGTGGGGTAGGCCGTTATGGGCCACATGGATGGGTTGAGGGGGAGGAGGGGGCGGGGGATCAGCAGAGAGTGGCTCGACATTGCCATAGGTCGAACAGTAACTGCTCCTAACCGAGACTAGTCTAAGACATATAATATAGAAAAATAAAAAGATGAAGAATTTAATCTAAAATACAAAAAAAATTAACACTTAGTTAAAAAGGATAACATCACCACACATAGATACATTTCAAAAAAAATCTAAACTAATACAAATGATAATCTAAAAAATTAAAATAGAATCAAAATATAGAAAAAAAACATCTATTGTCTGTGAACTTGTTCTGTGAGTTTTGTGTATGCTATGCTGTTTTACTACACTTGGTTCATCCAAACGACATATTCCTCAAACATTTAGAATATACCGCCTAAGTATGTTGCTTGGTTTTTATTAACAATGCCGAAAGTACTACTACAAGTATTCTGACTTCCATGGATGAACTGAGACTAAGGGATCTTATTAAGCATGACATGAATTTTTAGAAACAAAATTAACTATTTTGATATTTTTCAGTATTGGAAAGTCATTTCGATAAACTTAAGCTAAGGAACCTTATTAAGCATTACATGATTTTTTAGAAACGATATTGACGATTTAGGTATTTTTCACTATTGGAAAGTAATTTCTTTTAGCACCACAATGCTCCAACAACTTTAGGATAGATGATTGTTATCATCTTCAAATTAAAAGGTTCTATGCAGGTACGCTCATAGAAATCTTGTTAACTATCTGGGGTTTTGTGTTCACAAATCAATGACGATAGGGACTGAGGGAGCAACATGAAGGGTCCTATGATGTTCTATGACGTTTTTTTACCAAAAAAAGGAACTTTGGAAAAGTAGCTATATATGTTTCCAAACGCATCCCTGCAGCAATACTACTATAGGACTCTGCCAGTTTATTTTTAGAACGATTGAGACTAATATTTTTTACTGCACTTAATTATTTGATTACACTATAGGCTCCACCTGGCATTGACAGGATGGCAAACAAAGAAGTAAGGCCCGCCTTCCATCACCTACCGCCCAAAGCTCAAAAAAAAAAAAAAAGAGGAAATAAATGCTGTATCAAAAATCAAAAACAATCATGCCGCACGCATACACACACCGCCAGCATTGACATTCCTCTGTTTTTTCGAGAGCATTGACATTCTGGTAGCTCTCCATTATGACTAATCCTCAAGCAAACGAATGGCCTTGCACTATAACAATAACTCACTGTAGCCACGTAGCCCAAAACCCTATAGCCACGGCAAGCAAAATTGACCGTGGCTATAGTTGGGTGCGGGCTACTGTGCCCTTGGACCGTGGCTATAGAGGCCACTATAGCTACGGTTGGCTTTGTGAACCGTGGCTATAGTGGCCTGCGCCAATAGCCACGGTCCACGTCACCAACCGTGGCTATAGTTTTATCTACAGCCACGGTTGAAGAAGTGGACCGTGGCTATTGTTTTGCACAGTATAAAAGCCGCGTTCGGACAGAACAGGAGCTCAGTCCAAGTGAGGCGGCTCGAAAATTGAGAAAAAAATGAAAACCGAGGGGGAAGGTTTTGATCTCGTTTTTTTGCAGAAATTTGTTCTCCGTGGTAAGGGAAACTCATCCCATGTATTATTTGTTGCTATAGTGTTGTAATCATGGAGAATTTTGGATTACCATTTGACCTAGGTTTTGATTTCGATTTGTCAAATTCCTTCATGTTTGTAGGTTTGTTGTTGGTTTGAGTTGTGTATAATAAACTCATATATCATGTGCTTGTGTTGCATACAAAAAAATCATGTCTTACAAGCCTTTTTCATGTCAATCAATTCAAGATCTACTTTATGCTCTCTTGAGCATAGTTTAATTATTAAAAGATTCGAGTCAATTAATAATAATTTGTATAGTGGGTTTTTATATATGATAGCACATTGTCTTATGCAATATATTAGTTCCCTTATATTTTCTATAAATATATAATATTCATAATGGTAAATAGATTATTTAGTAATTATTTAATAATTATTAATTCTAGCACATTATGTTATGCAATATATTAGTTTCCTTATTTTTTCTATAAATACTTAATATTCATACTTGGTAATTATTTGATTTAGTAATTATTTTATTATAATTAATATTCGCGTAATGCTTGTTTAGATGGACAAAACATGGATGTACGAAGAGTCAAGATTAAGTGCATATTTCCGAGGTCAAGTCGATGTATTTCTCAAGAGGGTCTGTCGAGCATGCTAAGCGTCTAGGAAGACAAGAAATATATTGTCCATGCGTGGACTGCAAAAATCAAAAATTGTGGACCGATACACTTGTAATCAAATCTCACTTAGTGAGGAGGGGTTTCCTGGAGAATTATACGAGGTGGACAAAGCATGGAGAAGACGAGGCGGTCGAAGTTGAGTTGCAGCCGATTGAAGTTGAAGAAGAACAGTTTGTCGAAGTTGACGAGACTTTTGATTTTCATGTCGAAGAAGAACAATGTACTGATTTTGATGTTGAGGAATTGTTATGTCATGTTGAGCCGCAAGTTTTACTCAATGCGGGGACAACAAGAGGGCTTGATAACTTTGCAACGATAGAGAAGGCATCAAAGGATTTATTGTTTGAGGAGTCCAAGGGATGTTCTAAAGAGAATATTGTGTTACGTACGGTTCTCGAACTCATGAAACCGAAGGCTATCCATGGGTGGTCGGATGCCGGTTTCAATGAATTGTTGGATCTTCTTTCGGATACACTCGCCAAAGCCAAACTTGTTACCAAAAAACATGTACTATGCTAAGAGACTGATATCTCCAATGTCGTTGGGTGTGCAAAAAATCCACGCATGTCCAAATCATTGTATATTATACCGGGGGAGGAGTTCAAGGACCTCGTGAGATGCCCAAGGTGCAAACGAAGTCGTTACAAGACGAATGAGGAGTATGATGTAGACACAACTAATAAGAGGGAAAAGAATGACAGGAAGAGGAAGAAAAGCGAGTATCGTCAATGGTAGGGATGATGATAGTAAGGTTCCGACCTTGGTCATGTGGTACCTACCGGTGGTCGATCGCATAAGACGGATATTTGCCAACCCAAGAGATGCTTGAACCGATGACATGGCATACACGTAAGAGGGACCCTAATAAGCTGAGTCATCCATCGGATGGAACCCAGTGGAAAAACTTCGATCGTAACCACCGTGACGACTTCTCGCACGAGCCAAGAAATATACGGTTTGCATTGAGTACGGATGGAATGAACCCTTTTGGTATGACGAGGAACGTTCGCAGCGTTTGGCCTGTGCTGCTAACAATGTTCAATCTCCCCCCATGGTTATGCCACAAGAGGAAGTACATATTATTGTCCATTCTTATATCCGGACCGAAAGAACACTGGGAACAACATAGATGTCTTTCTAGAACCACTTGTTTGAAGACATGCGGAAACTATGGTTGGAAGGTGTGCGTATGTGGGATGAGTACCGAAGAGACTACTTCACGTTGAAAGCGATCATTTTCGTGACCGTAAGCGATTCCCCGGCGTTAAGGGCGCTTTCGGGCCAGGTGAAAGGAAAGGAGGCATGCTTTGTTTGTGTTGACGATACATCACACGTGTATCTTCCATCATCCAAGAAGACAGTGTACACTCGAAATCGTCGATTCTTACATCGGAGCCACCCGTATCGACGGATGGCCAAACAATTTGATGGTACGATTGAGACCGGTGAAGAACCTCGACGTTGGACCTCTAGGGATGTCTTTGATAAGACAAAAAACATTAAAGCTACATTTGGAAAGGCCGTGAAGGGAGTTGCAAAGTCAAAAGCTGCAACGCCGTATAAGAAGCTTTCTATATTCTACGGATATCTCGGATGCGGGAAGAATTGGAAGTGACTCATGCATTTGACTTGGATGCACATTGGGAAAGGTGTATTTGACAGCACTACCGGCCTTATATTTGACCTACCTGGTAAGACAAAGGATGGATCGAACGCACGTAGAGACCTTGTAGAGATGAATATTAGGCCGGAGCTCCATCCGCAAGAAAGAGCGAACGGAAAGTACTACCTCCCGCCGACTGCTACACCCTAACGCGTGAGGAGAAAATAACGTTCTTGAAGTGTCTACACGGGATTAAAGCATCGACCAGGTTTCTCATCGAATGTTCAAAATCTCGTAGACATGAAAGACTTAAAGATAAGTGGTCACAACACTCATGACTCGTCACACACTACTTTCGGTGTTTCGGCTATCGCCATCTGTTTGTCTTTGGGCCTTGATCCGTGCCCCGTGGGCCTTGGGCCTTGATTGTGTTAATGCGTTGGTCAATGTGGTTGGGCCCGTGGGCCAAAATTTTTTAAATTTATTTATACATTTAGTTTTAAATTCTAAAGTTTGTATATATACTGATTTAAAATATTGAATAATATTTAGGGTCAATTTTTACTTGAAATCCTAAAAATAGCAAGGTATAATTTAAAATTTTAAACAACATTTACTCTTTAGATTTAAATTTTAAAATTTATTTATACATTTAGATTTAAATTTCAAAATTTGTATATATATACTGAGTTAAAATATTGAATAAATAATGTTTAGATTCAATTTTTATTTGAAATAAAAAAAATAACAAGGTATAATTTAAAATTTTAAAAAACATTTACTCTTTAGATATAAATTTTAAAATTTGTATATATACATTTTTAAGTGTAAGATAGTAATTTAATTATTTTTAGACAATATAAATCAATTAAATAATATATTTTTAAATAACAATAGTGATTTGGGCCTCACTCTTAATATGAGGCCCATTAGTAGTTCATCCACTAGTTCATTTAGGTTGTGTTTTTTTTAATTTCTATTTAAATTTTGAAACACGTATATAGAATTCAAATATTGTCCAAATTTACTAATTCTTGTTTCTAAATTTGTATAAAATTCCAATCTATCCATTTCCACTTTGTTTTGTTAGAGTCTCCAAACTATTTTATTGATTTTTCTTTAAATTTACTTAGGGTACGTTTTCACATTTATTTAATCATTTTTATTTCATAAACCGTATCGATTTTGACCTCAACATTCGGTCGGTATGCATGCCATTAATAAACACACATGTGAAATTTTTGGTTCAATTTTTCAAAATATATAAATATGTTTGGTACCAAACAACATGAGTTTCGAGTATAAAACTCCCCTCACTCGAGACGCATAGTCCCATTTGAACTACTTTTTTTGTAAAAATCTTTAAAAAAATTTATAAAAAATATAAGTGAGTTCGAATGCTCGGGAAACAGTGGCATGCCAAAATGTAGGTCAAACGGGCTTATAGTTTGCAAATGATAAATGTGCAAAATAATAGAAAAAACATGGTGTCATTTGATTTTTTTATATCTGCACAATTTTAATTATTTTTGAATTGAAAATTGGCACACACATCTGTCATACAAATTAAAATATACTGTAATTTTGTTGGAATTTTTGGAAATATATGGGTCATGTAAAAGTGAAGAAAAACAATTTTATAGACGAAATATTATATTAAAAAGTAATGGAGTAGAAAAAACAAAAAATACATATGTGTTTGTAAACAACTGAAAAAGTGACATGCCAAAAATTAGGTGCAAAGTCATTATAGTTTTTAGAATAAAAATTGAAGATGTAAAAGAAAAATTACACAAGAAAAAAAATAAACACTCAATGACAAGTGGGGCCGGAGGAAACAATAGCCACGGTTGGTTTCGGGACCAACCGTGGCTATTGGTTGTCTCACCGACATACGGGCCCCGCGTGTCGGTGGGTGTTCAATAGCCACGGTTGGTATTGACTTCAGCCGTGGCTATTGTTGTTTGTCCCACCGACATGTGGGACCCACCCGCGAATATCCAACCGTGGCTAATGCTCGGCGTATAAAATGGGCAGGCGGGCGGTCCCCAAACCCTAACCCCTTGGCGCTGCAAACCGACGCCGCCGGGCCGCCCCACTGCGCCGCCCTCGTGCTCCTCCCCGCTCGAGCTCCTCCCCGCCCGCCCGAGCTCCTCCCCGCCCGATCGCGCCGCCCATCGCGCGCCGCCCTCGTGCTCCTCCCCGCCGGAGCTCCTCCCCGCCCGCCCGAGCTCCTCCCCGCCCGAGCTCCTCCCCGCCCCGCCCGAGCTCCTCGCCGCGTGCCGAATCTCCTCCCTGCCCCGCCCGAGCTCCTCCCCGCGCGTCGGATCCGCCCGCGAGCTCCTCCGCGCGTGCCCGCCGGACCTCTCGTGCCGGCCCGAGCTCTCCGATGAGCCCGCCCGAGCTCCTCTCTCGCCCACGAGCTCCTCCGCACGTGCCCGCCGGACCTCCTCCGCGCCGGCCCGAGCTCTCCGACGAGCCCGCCCGAGCTCCTCTCCGCCCACGAGCTCGTCCACGCGTGCCCGCCGGACCTCCTCTCGCGCCGGCCTCGAGCACTCCGACGAGCCCGCCCGAGCTCCTCTCCGCCCGCGAGGTCCTCCGCGCGCGCTCGCTGGACCTCCTCTGCGCCGCCCGAGAGCTCCTCTCCGGTCGCGCGCTCCTCTCCTCGCCGACGACCGTCGTCGTCCCCTCCCCTTCAACAAGCTCCCCCTCTCTGCGTATCTGGTATCCCCCGTCCCCCTCTTTCCCTCCGTGGTTGATTGTTATGCTACATTTGAGATGCTAGGTGGTTGATTGTTATGCTACATTTGAGATGCTAGGTGGTTGATTGTTATGCTACATTTGAGATGCTAGGTGGTTGATTGTTATGGAGAAAAAACAGAACAGAATGTTGTTGTTTCTCTTTGAGATGCTAGGTGGTTGATTATTCTTTCTGCAAGGGTGCATTATCCTTGTCCTTGTCCTCTTCTAATTGCACTTGTTTGTTGTTCACCTCGTTATTCTCTTCGTTACAATCTGTTAGGTCGATAATATCTTCATTTTCCTTATAATTATTCTTTAAAATATAGTCCGTGTCAGAACAATAACAGGGAAACAAATATTAGGCAATTTTCTGTTTGATATTCTTCCAGAGTTGTGGTCTGTTTTTCCTCTCCAGTTGTGTTTTTTTGTTCCTGGGTAAAAAAAAAAGAATGTTGCAACAGTTCATTTTGTAATTTGATACCTTTTTCAGTATTGAAAAGTACCTCATTGTCTAAATAATTTGCTTGTCTCTCTAGATTAGATTCATCCTGCGATCAAAAATAGGAGAAATCATGACTAAGTATCTATGAGAAATATATTACCTGTAAATATGAAGTATTGAGAGCAGCCCCTATTTCTTTTTTCTTTGATCTCAGGGATTTACTTATTCTGAACTTTTTTGACGATTTTGGGTGCATGGTGTTTTTCACCTACAGGGAAACAAAAACAAACAATATTTCTCATTATGTGACATAAGCGACACAAATGCAAAATTCATTCTGTTTTTTCATACCTGATTATCTGAAGATTCCGTAGCATAACAATGGAGAAAAAACAGAACAGAATTTGGGATACACTAATGAATTTGATGGCTTGCATGCTGGTTTATTTTTTCTGGTGATTTATGACATGAGATATAGGTTGTGTTTACTCAACATATCCTTTATACTAATGGTTCTGAAATATAATTGTCCTATTGGTGGAAATGTTGCCAAGCTGGTGGGTTTTTGGTAGTTTACAGCATGACGTTGGTTTTTTTACATGAATCTATTTGTTGCTTGTTGTATTTTTTCCATGTGTATGATTATATTTTGAGTGGTATAATATTTTGTTGCTTGCTGCGTATGCTCTTGCTGCTACCCTGTTATCTGAAAGGAGCCCTCCCTGTTAAAACTGGAAGCACTTTTTGTGCTTATTTTGCCTGCTATATTATCCCTGCTGTACACTGCCTGCTATATTCTGCCTGCTATATTATCTCTAGTTGTCGTTGGTTGCAGCCTGCTATATTCTGCATGCTATATTATCTCATGATTGTTGTGTATGCATTTGCCACCTATCCATCGTGGCTAAACCGATGGTATAAAATTGGCCACCTATCTATCGTGGCTATCTGAATTATACATTACCCACCTGTTTTCTCATCTCTTTCCTCTCTTACTCTCTTTTCTCCTCTCTTCCTCTATTTCCTCTCTTTTCTCCTCTCTTTTCTCCTCTTTTTCATGGCTAGACCATTTTTTTTTCAAATAAAAACTATTTTCTCCTCCCTTTCCTCTCCTCTCTTTTCTCTCTCACTCTCTAGCTAAATCAGCACATGGATTATAAGGGCAAGGATTTATTTTAAGTGCTGATTTCTCATCTCTTTCCTCTCTTACTCTCTTTTCCTCTCTCTCTCACTCTCTTTCTCCTTTCTTCCTCTATTTCCTCTCTTTTCTCCTCTCTTCCTCTCTTTTCTTTCCTCTCTTTTTATGGTCTAGCCATGCTCGATGATGAAAGCGGGCAAAGTGAGATGAGTGTGGCAGCATGGACCGCATCCTCGGATGTTGGAAACATGTTGACATACGAGTCGATGACCTTAACGATAGCGTTGGATGGCCGTTAATTCGGCAACCCGCACCGAGAGCAAAAAATCCTATCTTTTTGGCAGATGATGATTGTTGATAGAAGAGGAGGTAGCTGGGGGGATCAATATAGAATGTAGGGTGTCTTTCATTAGGAAGGTTGGTACAATAAAATGCAAGACATACCGCAACTCGTACGACCTGGGGTAGACATGGTCGGATGCTTGGGTATTCTCCGGATCATCTTTGTGATGTGTATGGCACATTGTATTTGATTTTCCGGAGGATACCCAAGTACCTGACCTATCTACCCCGAGGTAGTATAAATTGTGGTATGCATTGCATAGTGTGCACCTGCCTTTCTTATGAAAGTGTTCTACATTGTATGTTCATCCTCCTCAGCTGCATCCTCTTCTTCCCCGTTCCGATGCCATGGAATGTACTCATTTTCTTGGAAAATTATATTTTCAACTAAGTCTTCAAAAAAAATTCTAACTTTTTGGCAGATGACGATGACTCTTGATAAGCATTTGCATATTTAGGAGAACGGGAAGATGGGGTAGAAGAATATAGAATGTAGGGTGTCTTTTATTAGGAAGGTTGGTACAATAAAATGCAAGACATACCGCAACTCGTACGACCTTAGGTAGACATGGTCGGATGTTTGGGTATTCTCCGGATCATCTTTGTGATGTGTATGGCACATTATATTTGATTTTCCGGAGGATACCCAAGTATCCTGACCTATTTACCTCGAGGTCGTATAAATTGTGGTATGCATTGCATAGTGTGCACCTGCCTTTCTTATGAAAGTGTTCTACATTGTATGTCCTTCTATCTCGTCTTCCTCTTCTTCTATTTGATCCCGATGCTATCCATGTTCCGATGCCAATGCTAACTCTATTTTAGCTCTTTCCTCTAATAATCCTTTTCTGTCGTCTTTTCTCAATTTTAACTCTTTCCTCTAATTGTTTGCTACTAAATCTTTTTATTGTATCGCTAAAGGTATCAAATCCTATAATGGATACTGGATCGGACAGCCCCCGATCCAAGTATACACAGGAGGATGTTGTGAATATGAACCATGAAAGCTCCTCATCAAGTGGACAATGGGAAGAACCGAGAGGATCCTCACCCCCCCCAGCGTCGTGAACCTAGGGGTATTAATGAGGACCCAGATTACGTGCCCTCGGAAGAGGTATCACGTGAAATGTCATTCTTTGTTTAAATATTTCAAGTTTCCCATATTAGCATATTACCGAGCTTCAATGATTCTTTATATGGTAGGTTCCTCGACGAAGTGTTCGTCGTGCCTTGGCCGCATAAGCGACACATTCCATGGCTTGCGAAGACACACCTCATGAGGAGCAAACGGAAAACATACCGGCCCATGAGTCCCCGGAAAGCGCAAGCGTGGGGGTAAACGGTCCGCGAACAAGGCTGAGGGCACATATGAGGTGACAACACTGGACCCCGCCGATCGGGAGCCTGTTGAACCAATGGGTGTCCATGCAAAATGGCGGAATCGTTGTGGTGTTGTTGTCGGGGATAAATGCAAAATAACCTGGACCGAATGGAAGCTGGTTCCTCAAGAGCGTAAAGAGGAAATGTGGAATGCCGTTAGATCACACATTCTCTTCCCACCAGCGGACCTCGAGAAAGCCAAGAAGGCAACGCTGACCGCAATGTCACATATCTTTCGAGAATGGATGTCCCGACTAAACTGCCGTTACGTGAAACGTGGCATAACACCCTTTGACGATTATGGTCAACTAAGTCCACAGGATCTGGGAAGAATTTGTTCAGCGAGAAGACAGCTGGGCCTGCCAAGGACCTTAGTGCAAAGATGTTAGAGCTGAACAGAAAAAATAAGTACAAGCCACACTTGGGCCCGGCGGCTACAAGAAAAAGATTCCGGAGTGGAAGGCGATGGAAGAAAAGCTCCGTGCTTGAAGGGAAGCCCGATCCACTAGAGGGCCTCGAGCCGCGTGCCAAAAATTGGGTCCGTGCGCACTCTAAAATGGATGAAAATGGGGAGATTATTCCGATGGACGCGGAATCGGCGCAAGTTATCTAGCAATTGACGGGTGACATCAAGTCGCGGACGCGAGTCTGGTGTTATTCAATCCGAATATCACAGAGACCAACTCTCTCTTGCTGTGGGGACCGAAGAGCACTGGCGGGCCGGTGCGACCGGCGTCCTCCAAGGCAACTTGGAAAGAGGGTTTCTCCTCTAGCTCTTCCGCCTCGTTGTACAAAAAACATAAATTTCACAAGAAAGATAAGGAGGAGAGGGACAAGGAAGAGTGGAGGAGACAGATGGAGATGTACCAAGCTGACTGCGAAGTGGAAGTATCCCCGATACGACTCCTCATCGTCCCAACCACTTCGCCTAGCTTTACCTCTCCGTTAGAAGGGGAAGTGATAACGCAAGAATGTCCTTGTGAGCTGCATGTGCCGTTTGGTTACAAGGGAAAGACCATGAAGGTTGCAATTGGTAGAGCACTTCCGGGACGAATACTCTACAACATGGATATTCCACCCGGGTACGTCCGTGTTACCGTCGAGGAGGTCAACCAAGGATGTGAGGAGCACGAGATTGAGTGCCCCATACCCGACGCGGGGATTATAACTCTACATGATGCTATCGGTTCGTTCATCATATGGAAACGTCGTGAGGTTGTGCTCTCGGAACCACGAGTTTCCCCTCCCCCTTGTCCGGACACGGATCGGTTCATGAGAGTCAACAATTCACGGGGGATGCAGGCTGGAGCAGGAGAACCGTCTCCTTTGTCGGGTGCTTGCTTCAGCCGCTAAGGAACAAGATGAACAAGGACATGAAGCGGTTATGAGTCCTATACTCGCGGACAGCCCGCGGCAAGAAACCGCCACGAGTACACAGCTATGAGGACCCTCGGCAACAAATAGTGCCCCTTGTCGAGCCGGAAGGGCAATGTATCTCCTCTGTCGAGCCGGAAGGTGAAACCCTAGCCTTGGATGAAGAGCCTCGGTTTATCGAGCCTCTTGAGAAGGAGTTTACTCCTGTAATTCCTAGGATGATTACGCCTGCGGGGTGGATCCGTCAAAGCCGCAGCCCGAAAATGTCACGAAATACTTGGAGCGAATGAGGAAGGGACCCGTGCAGCCAATCACGGAACCTCGTCAATTGGTACATTACGATGATGACATATTTGAGGGTCGTGACGAGAATGAGGACTTCCCAAATTTCATCTTTGGCAAACCCCTCGTATCTAAAAACATGTTGTCAAACCTACCGTGGGAGATGCGGAAGCTGCATGACCGGTACGTAGCGGCAGCGAGAGAAGGAGTGGATGTGATCACCTGTAAGCTTCCGAGGGACGTGTTCAACGATACCGGTGATTCGGTCCTTGGACTATATTTCAATGATATCCACACTATGTTTCGCCTCGGCGAGATGGACACGACCTTCGTAACCTTGTGGTGCATGTAAGTGCCTCCATCCATCTTTTTCTTGTCTCATACTTTTTGCAGTACATGTTACACACTCCCTTTTGCTTTTAATGTAGCTTGAATTCAGCATTTCAAAAGAAGAGATACGACAGACCCGATTGGAAGGTTGGGTATCTCAATCCGAGCTTGATCAATCAAAGTGCGATCAATCCCCGGATAAATGAGAAAGACAAGATATATAAGGATAAGACACCACAAGAGTTACAAGAACCGAAGGACACCATGAGGACAAAAGCTAGGAGTCAAGCTGCAGGTTATATTTACAGGTGCTTCAGGGAATGGCAGGATTGTCACGCCATTTACGCGCCTTACCACTTCGAGTAAGTTCGACCACTACCTTCCTCTCGTCGATCGTAAAGATAGATGACATACTAACGAATACGATCTTTTGTTGCAGTGGTCATTGGATTTGTTTTCTGATCATGCCAAAAATTGGATATCTATTAGTCTTGGATAGCCTTGACTACGACTTCAATCGCTACGAAGATATCGTGAGCGTTATAAATTGGTAAGTATAGACGTACAATTAAATAGCGATAATTTCATGCAATAATACCCTTTTCTCAATACTGTAGTGCTTATTTGAACTACGTAAAGAACCCGAAGGTGGCACGTTATAGAATTCGGAAACAAATATACTTTCGTCATAAATTTCCGGTAAGACACACGTCACACACATCTAATTTTCTTTATGCTGCTATCATTGAAATAGAGTGATGTTTTTTACTTCACTCTATTTAACGAGTGCATTAAGCAAATAAAAGGTAGTGTGCACTCGTGGATACTACGCATGTGCGTATTCGAGCTCCGCTGCATCCTACTTGAATGTCATCACCCATGAGACCACCGAGGAGGTACGCTAAGATTGCATCTGTTTAATTTACAATCTTTCTGTTTTTGTCTATCATGTACCAACTTTTATGTATTTATTGACAGCGAACAAAAAGTCTAGAAAAGGCAATGATAACGGACAAAAAGATATTAAATGAACTATCCAAGAATGGATTCCCGACGGCGCGAAAGCATCTAAGTACAAACGACATGTACTACATTGTCGCTAGGATGTGCCGTTTCTTGCTTAGGGAGGTCATCAATCCTCGTGGTCGGTTCTTTGACGACCAAAGTGAAGTGACGAAGGAGCATCGGGCACTTTTCGAGTGGTGCGGCTCGAAATGACCGTACGAGCCCGATGTTGTTGAAGATTCGTATAGTGTAGACTTAGTTTGAAAAAACATTGTGATGTTCACATTATTAAACTTTTGATGGATTTTGTCAATATCTGTAAATATTTGTAAATATTAATGTGATGTAATATTTTAATGTTAATTTGATGTAATTATGGTTAATGTTATGTTAATTGTAATTTATTATTTCTAATGCATATTTATTTTTTTATTGTTAAAAAAGTAAATAGCCACGGTTCACTTTGGTAACCGTGGCTATAGTGGTGTCCACTATAGCCACGGCTGATTTAAAGAACCGTGGCTATAGTATTACACTATAGCCACGGTCTACGTGCTGAACCGTGGCTATAGTGTCCTTCTATAGCCACGGTTGGCTATGTCAACCGTGGCTATAGTATGCCACTATAGCCACGGTTGACATAGTGAACCGTGGCTATAGTAGCGTACTATAGTCACGGGTGTTCTGTTTTCCGAGGCTACAGATGGTTTTCTGTAGTCTCGGAAACATAGCCACGGTTGGGGCTGACCGTGGCTGTAGAGTCCCCCAACCGTGGCTATAGTGAGTTTTTGCTATAGTGTTGCCTGTAGCACCAGCATCCAAGGCCGGCACAGGCATACGCACACGGCGAGCTCGCGCCAAGGCCACGCTAGCTCGTGGAATGGATATGGATGGCTATTAGGCACGTGCCGCTGCAGAGATGAAGAAGACCAAAGAATCGAAATAGGCATCAATGAGGAAGCACGTACACGTTGGTGGCGTCGTCCATTTCCTGGGCAGCGCGCACCACTGCACCAGTGCCCCGCTCATTATGGTGCTAAAAGAACTGCACATTTGGGTGCAACCGATATCATTTTCTGACAAATATTTGGACTCTGACGCCAAGTTCCTACTATGGCTTTCTTTCCTGGATGTATATATGCCTCGTTTTGCATACTTTGTCCATATATTCAATACGAGTATGTAATAAGGGCAAATCCAAAATATTGTTTTGGTAGAATACTGGTATGCTTCCATAACATGCCTGCAGTATTTATAGTTTATTAGAATAAAACAACATTAACGATTGTCTGAGAGCACTAGAGAAGATACACAGATCACAATTGATGTGCTTCTTGCAAGAACATGATATAATTCATGTCAGTTGAATTAAAGATGACCCTGGCTTCATCCTCACCATTGCCCATATCCATGACCTTGTACAGGCTGATTGTCCCCTCACTGGATAATAAACCTGTCTCTGAATTTTATTTTGGAAAGAAGAATATATTTTGCTTGTATGCGATTCAGAATATGTCTTCATCGAAATCGTCAAATCGTATTGTACAAAGATTTCAGAAATTAAAATTTTCCTATGGATTATTTTCTTGAACACATTGTTCATACCATCACTCGTTTGAGTTGATGTACTGTATGCACAAAATGATTGCTTTCAAAATACGGTAGCCCATTGTTCACATAAATTTATCCATGTTTCGTATGCAGGCGTTCTAATGAGTGTTGTAAGTAGCTACAAAGTCTTGCCATCTTAAGTTAATGTATTGCACTGACTTGTCTTCACAAACACATTTTTTTGAAATCGTCAAGATTATTGGCAATTACATGGCTTAGGTGCATATTCATCTGTAAAAGTCGTTTCACATTTCTTCTGAGACATTGCTTTTAGAAAAGCTTTTGTCACTCATGCAAATGATTCACAACATTCATTGAGAAATTGGGCAGCTTCAAAAAAAAAATCCCTCTGTCCCATTTTGTTTCACACTTTTGCGTTGTTGATTTTTCCTGGATTGTTTGATGTTCTGGGAAACTGTGGTAGCCTGCCGTCGCTTATCGTAGCTTGTCCCAACGTCATCTCTATTAACCACGCGTCACAGTTACTCCTTCAGTTCTTCTCTCCCCATCCAACGCACACTCCATGCACTGACCAACGCTAGCAGGCTATGTCGGTTTTTTCCGTGGTTCTTCCGCAATTCTCCAAAGCGTCAAAGAAAAAGGGATGGAGGGAATAGTGTGCCTGTGATAATTTGTTCCAATAATAGGGGCCCATGGCATTTCAGGCTTATTTGTTTTAGAGGTGGTGTCAAAACAGAGAACATCATTGAACAAAGCATAATATAATCTGCAACAGCCCGGCCATAAGCTTCTAAAAAGTTACAAAATTGACCTTCCCTTCTCTAGATCCAACTCCGCAGCACAAAAGAAAGAAAGATCCTCTGCTTTCTTGTTTTCCAAGTATTGCTGAAACGTTAATGTATCTCTTGGTTCCATGTATTTTTACACTCATGGCCTAAAGTTGTTGCAATCCACTTGTCAGAATTGCACATGTTTCGCAACACGTGACCACAGTTGAAAAATATCAAATATTTTCAGATAATATACGCCTATCATACGGTAATATACATTGTTGTGATCTAAGCATATAAGTCTTGTTAGGGCTTACAAAAGGGTGATTATGAATTCGAATTTCTGCATCTTCCAAATACCATGTTAGGAAAACCTTAGATTAGAATAAGGATAAGCCATCCTCTAGCACTTGCTCGCAGGATTACATAAAATTAAAGAGTCTCAAATGATCAGTTTGAGAGAAACAATATCCTACATCTTCCTTTTACTAATCTTATACATGACATGTAAAAAAAAATTTATATCACTCACCTCCATACCAGTTGGATCAAGTAGTGCACATTCCACATGGTTGGATATGAACTCTGCATGAATAGTGGAATTGATAAATAAAAACCAGTGATTAATCCTGCTATCAAAAGCGTGAGAGTTTAGATTATGACCTGGTGCATCTGGAAAGAGAGGAACAATTGGATTTTTAATAATATTGACCCCTCAGTAGATAACTGCAAGAGGAAATTCAAAGCTGAAGTTGCCATGCTTATGCATAGAGCAAGAGAAAAACACAAAGCAAGACTACAAGAATGGATAGAAGGATTAGATTAATTGTCAACTTTATGTTGGCCTACTGTTGTTTTTATTTCAGTACCTTTCCACCTGTATTTAACTTTGCATTTCATAAATGAATAAATCACTGTAGGGAGCGATCCCTCCAGTTTCCTTCAAAAAAAAAAAGATTGTGGGAACATCAAACTTCAATTGACTCCAGCTGCCTTGTTTTGAAATTGATTTGTAGATTGTGCTGTGCCCTCAGGAAGATGAAACCTGCCTGTGCTTGTTTCCATCACGCCGACAAACCAAAGATGTGGTAGATATCGTCATGTACCCGAGAGAACGTGGTTATCTTTTCCCCGTGTGTCACGATAATGGGAACATGCAATATGGGGCTGGACACAAATCAGGTTTGCTTTGTGGTGAGGACATTCACAGGGCGTGATGGTAGATACGGTCTTATGGATCTATGAAGGACACGGGTCCTGTGTAATTTCCTTTCCTGAAACTAACGATTTGACTTGTTTGATATTTCACTGCAATTAAGAACATAAGAACCACATCTGTACCACATGATTTATATTAGGCTAACCACAATAATTGAACTGCTCTCAGTACGGAAATCATATGTACGTTTGTAATTTTGAGATTCAAACAAGACAAAGCATAGTGACCCTTTGTTTCACAGGAATTTTCACTAGTATAAGGTGACATTTTCTAAGAAAAATCATATTTTTGTCTTATGTGTTTTTTTATTAAGGATGCATAAAATTGAGCTCTATATATATGAAACACGCAATTCCTTCAGTGTTTTTTTACCTCCAGAGCAACGCACGGACATTACAGAAGTATAAGGTGAAACATCCTACAAGTGCCTATTTTTATGCAACCTCAGACATTATACTTTCTTTTCCATGCTTCATCTAGGTAAATGCAGTAAAACACCATTTAAGTCAACTAGAATTAAAAAAATATCCGATTTGCCAATTTTGAAGGGAAGTGAATTTTACAAGATATACATATAGCATCCAAAGAACGAAACAAAGATGTAGTTAGTTGGATCCAGGATCTTATAACTAGAAATTCACTAAAGGCAAGTCAGCGCATGGATGTGAAGAGAAATACTGGTGGTTCACCAGGTTTGCCCTGAATGCTTTGATACAACGACTTCTTTGTTACCCCACAGAGAGTCGATGGCTTTCAGTTGACATTTCTTATTATATTGGCAAGTTTAGTTAGAAAGAGTTTCGCTGATTTCCTCGAATCTGTTGAGCAATACTGTAATACATCAGACAGTTTGATATTGTAATGAAAAAGGAAGAAAGGATGGGCCTACCTGCTACTGTGTTGCTGGGTACTCTGTGTTCTAGTGCCGTACATGGGAGTGGAGGCCTCAAGAGGTGATCATATCTACAAAATCAGGCTGATGGCATCCTTGGTAAGACTGCTCTCTTGATCAGTGTTTCCAGTGGAGCTGTATACCATGCAGTCCCAAGTGTGGTGTATAATAAGAGTAAATTATAATACTACTTGACTTGATTGATCATCGTTTCTGTCTTGGGTCTAGCACAAGTCATATTGCACATCAGCTTTATTATCAAGATGATGTGCAAACTTCCATTGTCCTGACAGAATTATGATGTTTGGCGATGTGATCACCCATCCCACACCACAAGTATAGCCTGCAATGTTTTTTCTTGCAGCTATAGAGCTTCGTAATGGAATGATTACCACTACGTGAGCAGCATTTTGGGCAATGCTTTCCATTTTATTTCATCATATCACATGATTGGTACACTATAATTTTTTCATTCCAGCCTGCACTTAAGACTTCAATATAATAGGATATGACTTTAGAGTTACACTTCAAAATAAAACTGGCATATATCTGTTAATTTACCTTCTAATGCAATAGATGCACAAGTTCTCCCGGAAGGAGGCGATACAAACAAGGAGCAGCGTACCATGAAAGCACACAGATGCAGCTATGGACGTCCCATGATGACCGTACCAACCCTTATTAGATGCTGTGATTCCTGATGATGTTCAACCGTTTGTACTTACATTTTTGTGGTTGAAGGTTTACACCTATTTCTTTCCATTGTCATGTCTGGGACCTGGGGATAAATGTTTATTTTTGCTTTAGCTTAGCACTGAAACTGATCATTTAGTTTCTTTGACTTACAAGCCCCAACGTTGAATTATCTTTCTACTGCACGATAAATATAAAGCTAACCACAATATCTGTACAGGTTTCTGTACGGAAATCATATCTATGTCCGTGGTTTGAAAATCAAACAATAAAGGACATAGTGTCATCCCTTTATATTCCCACCACTTTGGTAATTAATCATGAATCAGAAGTACCAAAAATTATCAGAAAACGTTTTTTCGGTAAATTGACAACACTTTCGAAATAAGTGAATTCAAAGATTGTAAAACTCATCAGCCAGTAGCATTATTCAGGAACTCGCCACTGTTAATCTCCTTCATATGATATATTTCATGTTTCTATTTTGAAATTTGTACGAATTATATAAATTTTATGTCCTGGCCACAGCAACACGCGGGCATCCTCGTTTATCAACCTGTCTTCTTTATATACATGTGTTGATGTGCATTGAGGCTGTTTTCTTTTTTGTTGTCGCTTCGTTGGTTTTCTGTAGTTCAAATTGACAGGTAAAAGCTATTTTTGGTTTCTATTTTGATTGTCAGTAGAACCGTGAAGTTGACGGAATTAATTTACAGGACCTGTTGTTGAAAATGGTAGTGAAAGGTTGATGCAAAAACACAGCGAAGTCATGATGGATGATATACAAAACATCTGTAACATTACCACTAAGACTAAATAGGGACAACATTACTGAAAAAGGTAAATTCATTAAAACATGATTCAAGTCAACCATATCCAATTTTCCCAATATGAATGTACGAGAATCTTTGAGCTTCCAAAATCATCTAGATAACTAATATGGAAATCATGTCTATGTCCGTGGTTTGAAAATCAAACAATAAAGGACATAGTGTCATCCCGCTGTATTCCTACCCAGTAGGACTAAAAAATTATAAGAAAAAGTTTCCGTGGTAATAAATTTACAACAATTCCGAAATAAGAGTGAATACAAAGATTGTAAAGTCGTTAGCCAGTAGCACTATTCAGGTACTCACCATTGTTAACTTCTACATAATGGCAGCGAAAGGTTGATGAACAAAAAACAGAGAAGTCATGATGGATGATGTACAAGATTAAGAAAATTCATGGCATGCTTCATCAAGGTATCGGCAAACGAAAACATCACCACTATGATTAAAATGGGGACAGCATTACTGAAAAAGGTAAATGCATTAAAACACAATATAAGTCAACTGAAAACAACAATATCCAATTTGCCAAATATGAAGGAACGAGAATTTTTCGAGTTTCCCCAATCATCTAGATAACCAAACAGACAGGTAGATATTTTCAAGGATCTGATCAATGGAAATGCACAAAAGGCAAGTCTGCGGCTGGCCTTGTAGAGAAATGCGGGTGGTTCACCATGTTCTCCTTGAAAACATGCCTCGACACAAGAACTAGTGACATCATCTTAGAGTCTATCGCTTCCTGTGTCTTTTTCTTCACATTGTACACTTGTAAACAATGATGGTTACCAAGTATGATGTTTCCGTCTCCGTAAGCCATAGCAGCCACACTCAACAGACCTAATGGTTGCCACGGGCTTACAGAATTGTAAGACGATCCCCATGGCGACGCAACTCGGTGACGCAGTTCCCAGCTAGTAGCATTGCCATAGTCCTCAAGGAACCACAGATCAATGTCCATTTTCTGCCCAAAGTCTGCAGCAACAAGCAGTCCCTCCGTGTCGAACAGCTTCACAAGATGGCCTGTGGTCGTGGGAGGACCCTGCATTTGGGTGAACATCTCTGATAACATGTGAAATACCAGAATCTTGGTTTGGTCCTTGACTGATCCCTCGTAAGGTGGCCAGTGCAAACTGCCGTGGAGGGCCAATGGCGCCGTCACCACCAAGCGCAGCCAAGGGGGTGATATGGTTACCACTGCATTATCAATGTCTTCCATATAAATGTTCCTTGGTTCAGTTTGTCCGGTGGAGAGAATGCACCATTTTCCATCGACAGTCGAGTCATAACGACACAAAAGACGATACTCGCCGGATGGCTCATGAAAATAGAACGCGTACTCTAAATCATCCGTTACGAAAGAAGGATGAGCAGGCCCGGGCGGAAGGAGCCGTGGCAGGTCTGCCCACTTCCTAGTCGTTGGATTGCACAGAGTGTACTGGCCATCCCAATTCTTGAATAGGAGGACACCGTCAACGACAGCGAGCAGGAGCCAGCCTTCATGTTGAGGTTTACGGTATTGGATGAGGCTCCGCCTGACCTTCTCATCGCCTGAAACGTTGAGCGCCTCCAGCACCAGCTCCTGCACGATGTTGTCTCCGGAGCGCCACTCCTCACGCGGCCGCTCACGGTACACGTACCTGTACAGCAGGACCTCACGCTCCTGCCGACTTGCGTGGTCGGTGAGGAAGCTCAGGCCAGTGGTGATGTCGCGCCAGGCCTTGCAGACGGCACGGCAGCGGAGAACGTCCTTCGCGGGCAGGCGGAGGAGGATCTCGCTCCAGCTGTCCTCGGTGAGACGCGGCTGGCCGTCAGCGAGCTCCATCTCCATGCGCTTCTGCTGCCTTGCTGCGTCACCGCCCATGGTTTTCCCTGTCCGATTTCCGTCCTGCTGCTAGGTGAAGAAAAAACAACAAAATTCATTGCCGGGTTAGCTTCTGACACAGAGCAGTGAAAACGAGAAAGAAACTCTCAACACACAAGATTCGGGTTAGAGAATGGGGAAACCTTTTCCTGGCCGGCCGAGATCGAGAGTGGCGGTGCCTCCACAGGTGGCGGGCCAGCCAAAGCGTGGACCTGAAGCTCGGTAGAAAAAACAAATCCAGTTCAGCTTATGGAAGAGATCTCGATGAAGTGGACGTTAGGCTTGGAGAGATGGGCTGACCTGGTTCTGGAACCCCGGCAGACTCCTGTGGTGGTGTGAGAGACGAGAAGTGAACGCAAGAATCGGGCGGATCTGGAGGGAGGAGGGGAGCTCCGGGTTGTGGAGAGAGAGGAGAGGAAATCTGATTTCCAGGCTTTGGAGATGGGGAACGGGGTTAGGGCGCCCTGCCCTTCTCGTGTTTCTGACAGCGACCAGGTGCATCGGGCTGGGTGATGTGTACCCGCTGACTGTGTTGGCAGTTTGCTCACCGTGCTGGCATCGGGTTGGGTGGTGTGTCACACCGCACGCAAGGTTGGGGTGAGCCGGAAATTTGAATGGATTTGGTCACGAAATTATAAAAAGGGCAGCAACAGATTAATTAGTTAATAATTGGCGAACAGCGGCCAGATGACGTCCCCGCGAGACAGACAACAGAGTAGCACTGCCGCCGGTTGTTGACTCATTGGCACGAAACATGGTTTACTGCTTCCAGCCCCTTACCCCGGACCAGACCACAGCAGAGGCCGGAGCGGATGGATTAGCTTCTGTTGCTGAGTGCTGGAAACGAGAATACCCCCGCTCCATGACCTGCTTCTATTGTTGGCGAAGTGTTCTCTGCAGGCACGCGATGAGTAGCACAGGAGTAGAAACCGAATTTCCCTTGGACACTTTTGTTTCAAATTATGGGTTTTTCTTGAATATCACAATTAAATGCATCATTTATTGAAGATAGTGGACATTCTTTAATCTATTAATAGTTGCAGTATTACATGCTGATTGAAAATACACACATCTGATTGGAAATAGTTTCTTGTATTTTTTTTGGGATTACAGTATATATAATTCCAACCTTATAGATCCACGATCAACTAAATTTTGATCCGGGCAAGTACTCCCACACAGGTAAAACAAAATTCATTATTTACTGTGTTTTCTATTGTTTACTCGGTTGATCTGGTCTATGCCTAATTTATATCCTAGAATCTAGAGAGATAAGATTTAGGTATGGTCCAAGATCTCCCGCTGTATGTAAAATAAATTGGACTATTTACTATGCTTTTTGTTGTTTACTTCTTGATTTTTTATATGCATAATTTATAGCCTACAATTAGGAGAGATTTGACAGAAGGACCATAGGCAATCTGTCTTGATGGCAATCAACTCCTGTGTCATCACTTACTGACTTGTGTCAATTACGTAGACTATGTTCGATAAGGCTTGAAAGCCATTACGGCACGTATATTTATTTACTTATAGTTGTTGACTTACTCATTTGTATGTTTATTACTCCGTACACGGTATGACCTAGTGGTGCAAAGGCTTTAGATTTAGCATATTTAGTTATTTCGATTTAATGAGTGCAATTAACTATCATATATAGGCAGAATTTGTATGTTGATACAGGAAATCCTACAAAGGAAGCACAGGTTAGAGTGACTGTCTGCAGTAAACAGAGATTTCATGAATAACATTTCTAGTCATTTCCTCAATGACCATTTATGTAATAAGACTTTAGAATTTAATATTTCACATTATGGTTTAAAATATTTGTAGTCATTTTTACAAATCATTGGACTAATAAGACTTCAATGTAGTCTTAAGGTTCAAATTTTCAATAAATTCCCCTTCAGTTGCCATTTTATATCGCTTGCAATATGACGACCTGTCTTTAGTGTTTTATTTCTGCAATAGCTGCAGGCAAGTGTGCCAAGCTATCTTTGAAACATACGATGTGAATAATTCATTCTCCATGTAAAATTCAATAGAAAATTCCGTATCTGCCATTAAAAATTATATCATTCCCTTATTTCCAATTTCCTTATCTACCACTCTAGTCATTTTAGTTGATAGAAATATTTGCTCGCGCCACTACAATGTTTATGCTTTAGTACTAAATAGGTCCGTATTAGTATATACCTTCTGTTAACAAATTTCAAATTTTTTGGATGAACATTAGTGATAAATATTGTTTTTCCGAAAAATTACCCTTAATTTTCATCCAAAAGTTTTCAAAAAAATGACGTAAAGTACAAACTAGAGAGATCTATTTTGCTACTATATGTACGAATATTCTAGCAATAAAAGCAAAATTTTCGATCATCAAAAGTTACTAGAGTGCTATATAAGGGATTCAAATTTGGAATCCAATGTCCAATAAGGAAATTGGATGATTAGGGTGGGAACGGTATAATTTCTAATGGCAAATAAAGAATGTGCCCATTTTCAGTTGAACATAAAAACATCTATCTGACAAAGTATGTTCGATCGTGGACATCCATGAAATTTTGTTTTAACTCTGGCTCCTCCAATGTTTTCGTGCATGCGTGACAATAAGAAATATTCCTACACAAATGAACCTTGGGAACCAGGTATGTAAGATGCAACCACGTAAGTTAAGAAACAAAAAACACTACCGAGAAAAATATCCTTAGAGTCTAATTATACATTTATCTTTCTAAATAAAACTTTCTAAACATGCAGCATAGTCTAGCAATATTAATTGTGCATATAGTGGCATCAAAAAATAAATAAGGTGTGAGGGAGTTGATCATTCATGCATTCCAAACCTTAGTAAGGAAATTTGAAATTGAGCAAGGCAATAAAGATGTGTTCTTTCCATATTGTCGTGGTTTGTTGTTTCCATATAGCTTTTGTCTGCTGTCGGCACGATCTAGGGTTCTTTATCTGAGTCACACGATAATGCTGGTTTGATGTACCGTTACAGCTAATGTCCACCCATATAGATGAAATATGATTTGTTTCCTTCTTCCTCCTTTCTCTCTCTGATGCCATTGCCTTCGCGCCACCGAGCAGTGGGTAGCCGGGCACAGATTCCTCATGGTTGGATATAAACTCTACATGAATGAAACAAAAGTTAGATCAAGGATATGAACACATGTAATAGCCTGAGCTTTATAGTGGTGTGTATGAGTAATTTGAATGGAAGCATATCAATTCAAACTCAAGGATTTATTCAAATCATTTCTGGATCTTTTCTGCAATGTACCAAATTTTTACAACGAAACTCACCAAACATTCTCCCTCCGTGGCCATCTTTTCTTCACTCCCCGCAGCCTAGTCGGCCCACCAACCCGTGCTACAGTGCATCCCTACCCGTCGCACCGCTCCCGTCTGCTCGTCCGTGGCACGGACGTCGAAAGGGGAGATGTGGCACCATATCCGCTTGCCACCCTGCAAACCCTCACCCACCTTCCCCTTGCCGCGCCTACAAGAGGCCCCAGAGCCGCCACTACCATCCGCATCCCTCCCCGCGTCGCTAGAGCCGCCGAACCCTAAAACCCATCCGTACCCCAGCTTTGTCTGCCATGACCGCCGTGGTAGAACTCAACGACAGTGAACTCCGACCCCACCCCGACGTTTTCCTCTCCGTCTTGAAGCCGCTGAGGTTGTTCGTGTCAGAATCAGAACAAGGTGGAGGACGAGCAATGCCATCGAAGTTTCTGGCCGCCGTTGTTTTCGTCGTCGTTCATCCTCATGGGTGTGTTTCTTCCCTTGCTGATCTATGTTCCATAATCCTTGTTGTGTGCCCCGTCTTTGGTCGCTAACCGCATCGCTGTTTCTTCTTCTTCGCGTGAGGACACCGACGTCGTGGTCACCGCCCTGTGTGAGCGCGCCGTTCGCCCGCCGTCGCGCAGTTGAACATAAAAACATCTATCCGGCAAAGTATGTTCGATCGTGGACATCCATGAAATTTTGTTTTAACTCTGGCTCCTCCAATGTTTTCGTGCATGCGTGACAATAAGTAATATTCCTACACAAATGAACCTTGGGAACCAGGTATGTAACATGCAACCACGTAAGTTAAGAAACAAAAAACACTACGGAGAAAAATATCCTTAGAGTCTAATTATACATTTAGCTTTCTAAATAAAACTTTCTAAACATGCAGCATAGTCTAGCAATATTAATTGTGCATATAGTGGCATCAAAAAATAAATAAGGTGTGAGGGAGTTGATATCATTCATGCATTCCAAACCTTAGTAAGGAAATTCGAAATTGAGAAAGGCAATACCTTGCCAGCTCTACCCACACCGCCATCCAAACTGTCCTAACGTACTTGCGCATCACTTTGTCCTAAAGTGAGCGAGGTGGTTTCACACTAATCGAAGACATCAGGCCCTCGATAGCAGGCATTGCAAATTATTATTTTGCAGTTTCGAGGTTAATCATTTATGTGCATGTATGTACAGTCCTGATCAAATAATAATGTTTTCATTAAGGGTATTAAATTAGCTAATTATTTTATTGACATGGTTTTCCAAATTTAGTTTTTTTGTCTTAAACACATGATTTTGACCGTTATACTAGGCAGATCATTTATCTAATTTACAGGAAATGAACATTTTTCTAAACTTATGCGGAAATGGAAGCATTCAGTATAGCAAGTTTGAAACATACAATCTAGTTGTTGAAAGATTTATGGGTACGAGAATTACTATATCCAAACTGTGTAGTGTTTTATAAATCACTTGAGAAAATTATAGCATGCACGACACGCCATGCACACTACTAGTTATAATTAATATTTAGTGTTTGTTCAATTATTAGTTTAGTTTTATTTTTGAATTTTATTCCTGAACTAATAAAGAAAAATATAAATATGAATTTTATTTGTTTGTTTATAATTCCTGGATTATTTGTTTGTTAAATTTCCTTTTAAGGTTTGAGATGGAAGGATGTATGATGCTCTGAGACCTCACAATTTTTTTCTGTCAAGCGGGCCGCACAACATGCTTGCCGTAAAGGGTCAACATATTACATATATATATATATATATATTGTCCGTGCTATGACCGTAAGAATGAGAAATTGTGGACACAAAAAGAATTAATCAAATCACACTTGGTCAGAAGGAGTTTTGTTGAGAAATATTGGCGATGGACACAACAGGCTGAAGAGATTGATGAGCCCATAGTAGCACCTGATGTTGAAGTTGAAGTTGATGTTGACGTAGAAGCAAACACTAGCAATGTGGATTACGAAGTTGATATTGATGCAGAGGAATTGTTATGCCACATTGAACCACAAGTGTTACTCAATCCAGGGATACAACCCAGTGGAAAACATTCAACGAGAATCATCTAGAGTTATCTAGAGAGAAAAGGAACTTATAGTTTGCAATTTGTACAGATGGGATGAATCCTACAGTCAAATGAGGAACCCACACAACACCTTGCTAGTGATACTTTCATTGTACAACCTTCCGTCATGGTTGTGCCACAAACGTAAGTACTTCCTCCTTACAATACTTATATATAGACCTAAGGAGCCTGGAAATGATATAGATGTGTTCTTGCAACCTTTGTCGGAAGACATGTAAAAACTATGGTTGGAGGGCATCAATGTGTCGGATGAGTATCGAAGAGATTACTTCAATCTAAATGCCATCATTTTTTGTACCGTAAGTGATTCCCCAGCACTAAGGGCACTTTCAAGATAGGTGAAAGGAAATGCTAGATGTGTAGTATGCATTATTGATACATCGAGTGTGTACCTTCCATCGTCCAAGAAGACAGTGTACACAAGAAATCACCGATTCTTAACGTAAAATCACAAGTATCAAAAAATGGTAACATATTTTGATGGCACAGCTGAAGCGGGTGAAGCTCCCCACCTGCCCTCCTGCCGCCCCCTACAAGTGCCCCGGCCACCGTCACAACCCCTTTACCCCTCAACTTGCGCTGCCCTAAACCCTAGCCGCAGCAGCGCCATTCCGCCATGGCCGCAGCAGTAGAACTCGTCGCCTTTGAGCTGTCCATCTTCTCACCCACTCTTCGTTCGATGCCGAAGACTTTGGAACCAATCCCGTCATCTTTTCAGCATAGTTGATGGAGAACGGAGCGATCAAAGTTTTCAACTGCTGCTTCCATTGCCGTCGTTCTTCCTCTCTCGGTGAGTTTCCGTTGAGCTCAACCTCTGTTCCTTGTCAACCATGGTATCCCCTCCTTTTGCTTCCGACCGCGATCGCCAATCCTCACTGCAGGTTGGGAACACCGGCTTTGTGGTCTCCGCTCGAGAAGTGTCGTCGTCTTCGTCTTCCTCCTTGCCTCCGGCCGTGCTTCCTCGTCTCCGGCCAACTCTCAACGACGACCCTTTCTGATGTGTCGAATCCCCTCCTTCTTCCCTTGATTTCCCACATTTAGTGCGCTAGCATCGAAGCTCCACCACCATCTCCATCGCCGGCGGTGAAGTCCTACCCGGGAAGCTCACACATGGTCCAGCTTAGTTCATTGAGGTTCGCAGAGTTTCCGTCTTGCTCATGTGCGCGTCACTGCCAATTATGGTGCACGAAATCCTTGGTTCCCATGTTTTCCCCTCCCCGTCACCCGGGGCCTTGTCGCCAGCATGATTCCGATGATGGACCTGGTCGGGTCCCTCTACAGCCGAGGTTTGCTAGGCTGAGTTGCAGCTTAAGCTGCAGTTTATTTTGGGTTTTGGCTGTGTTTTGCCTAGTTTCTACCGAGCGCTACCGCGGCTCGGCACCGAGGCGAGCCTGCTCGTCACCGTCATGGAGTCCCCATCGGCGTGGATGCTTCCTTGAGGTTCGCAATGAGGGGTTCTTCTTCCTGGTAGCCTTCGTGCCCTCCGAGCCACCCTGCAGCGGCAAATCGGTGCAATCGGGTCACGCGCCCCCATGTGCGTGCGGCGGCGCCGCCTGCATAAGGTAGGGGACGCCATCCGGTGGGCCACACCATGAGGGATGGGTCCATGGTCGCGTTTTGTTCTATGATCTATGGACCCGGTCCATAGTGAGCTAATGATAGTGGATTCGGACAACCAAATGATTGTGGATGTAACAACCTCTCCCTTCTCGGTGACTTATGGTCGAGTCATTTGCTTAGGTCTCTGTCCCCAAGTCCCCAAGTCCGACCGCCGCCGCATCTCGCCTCCACGACGAACACCGCTCTACGGCCACCTCCAAGGTCAATCCTCACCGTGCCACTGCTCCTCATTTTCCATTGATCCTCGTAAACGTTTTCTCCCGAATTTCATTGACCTTGGTGAGCTCTAGACGCCGCCAAACATCTCCTCGAGCCGCCTTTCACTGCCGGCGGACTTCCTGGTCGCCTCGCCGCCGGTGACCTCTCCACCGTGTTCCCCATGCTTGTTTAAGGTTGTATACTTGCTCTTGTCGGGGATAGCCGCCGATTGGCTAACTCCGTCGGATCTCCACCGCCATCCGACCGCCTTGTCGCCATGGCTGGCCAGCCCGGGCTCGAGCTGGGCCGCGCGCGCACTATGGGATGTCCCACCCATGGGCCGGCTCTGTTTCAGCCCAAACTCCAACTTTTACTGTTTTGCGAATTTATTTATTTTCAGAATTATTTCAAACTTCAAATATCCGTAGAATATTCATGCGAATTCAGAAAAATGTGAAACAAATTTTGTTTAGTTCATAAAATTATGCTCTATTTTATAGTTGATTCAAAATGTGTTGTCCTGTTCCTTTATTTTGTAGCTTTTCTAAAATTAATCTCCTTGCTTTATTTATTTAAACTAAATAGCTTTGGTATGCTAATTAGGAATTAATTTTGATAAATATTTTTCTTTAATAAAAGAGATATTGCAGACGAAATTTAATTGATCTCTCTTCACAAAATAACAAATGCCATTATCATTTCATGTAAATGCATCTTGGCATTCCATGTTATCATTTCATGCGATCACTTCATGCCGAGTCATGTCGTAGATGTGAGTAGTGATTCATCGATAGTTGAGAATTCACGCATCGCTGTTTCATATCACCATTTCATGTGAATGCATTTCATTATTTTATGTTAACATTCCATTGTCGTTATTTCATGTTGCTCGTAGCATAGATCTTAGCTATTAATCATCGATCGTCGGCAGCGTCATCGCATGTATCATATTGCATAATCATGCATGCATGTTATTAACTCACGATGTATCATTAATCGTCGTAGAGCGCGAGATCATCCCGCAGAAGGCAAGGATCTCGAAGAGGTGATCGTGGAAGTAAGCTACACCGAAGACCATGGATCGTGAAGTCGTCCGACAAGCAACCGAGGTGAAGCAAGAAGGTGATATCGTCAACACTAACGCCGCACCCAAAGAACCTAACTATGCTACGGTTAAAGGCGAGCCCCGGTGCATATCGCCTATATTTTAAAGCCTTTTTCTTTTACAACGATTAGTTGAGTCATGGTTGTGCATCAGGTTATAAAAGTTGGTCGACACCCTAGATGTATGAGTAGGACTACTATGTGAGTGTTACCTTTATACCGGTACAGATAGCTCAATAGTTATTATGCTTCCATCATAGGCAACGGTAGAAGTCGAGTGGTGCTGAACACTACTCGCGAGATATAGGATAATGATGTGTTCGATGATGCTAAGAGGAATGAAGAGGAAGCTGAAAGTGAAAAATGAAGATGGTGATGAAGTTGAGACCGCAGGGCCCCATAGGGGAAAGGACAAAGACTAGGTCTTGCAAGGTGGTAGCTCCGTCTCGTGCCGATCAAGGACCGTACCGTTGTTGGTTGTGCTAAACAAGTATTGAACGTATCGATCTACATGCTAGGTGTTTATGGACCCAAGTAAGTCGATGTACCCTAACTCCCTACTGGTTCGACGTAGCCAACTTTCTTTGTTGGTGGTGTTTGTTTATTTTGAGATGAGGTCTCCCTAGGGGGATTGGTGGCCTCTCACGGATAACGACGAGGACAGGTATCACGTGGTGTCTCCATATTCCCGTGGAAGTTGGAAATGGATCGGCCTCCGTCAGGAGTTAGCAGGAAAGGTTGTCATATCCGACCAATGCGGTGCGTATATGTCGTGTAGTCGGGTTTTCCGAGCTGGTGAAATCGATTCGAATCGTTGTCCCTTGCAGTAATGAGTACCGCTTGTTCTCTTAGTCACATCGTAGTTAATAAAAAAGAATGTGAAGCGAAGGAAGAATAGTTGCTGGTTAAATATAATCTTTTGCTTGCAGTAGTTGCAGGTTGCAAACAATAGTTCCTAATAAAGTTAATCTTGAGCTAAAAGTTTGAAAGTAACGATGAACTATTATCGCTGTTTTTGGCAAGCAGAGTCAACCCACAGCTAGAAAGCCTCGAGCATACGAGGCGTCGGCCTTAGCGTTCCTTTTGGCGGGTTAGTCTTGCTGAGTATTAGATACTCGGGGCTTTGTTCTTTATGTTTTTCAGGTCACAGGCCATACTCTTATGACTCGTGCGGTAGTTTCCTTAGTGAGGAGCAGATTCCGGAGGGAGGTTCTCTTCATTGGGAACACACCCCGTCGCCGTGATGCACAAAGGTCTGTTGTGTACATCGGCCTCAGTACATCACTTTCGTTAGTTAAGATGTCTTTTGTTGTAATATACCTTCCGCTGTAAGATTTGTTAGTTTCACTCTCTTGTTGTAACAAATTTCTGTTGTAGAACTGTTTGTATTTCAAAAACCTGGTTCTATTATACCATGACGTACATATATTCTAGCTTGTATGAATCAATTCATTGTTGTAACTCGCTTCGTCGAGTGTCCCTCTCGTACCGATTTCTGGTTATCCCGGAAGGGATGTCACGGAGGATTACCTAACGAAGCCATACGACGACATCGATCTTTTCTTGGTCTTGTTTTTAAAGCAAGTCGCATCCTTGATCACTCTTGCTCCTACTTTAGCAATTGCATAATACGAACTCATGCATATGAAATGGTTACTGATGCTTAGAATCTTACCTATTCCATATCATGCTATCTTTGCCACTATTATCCTAGAATGCTCTACAAATGATACCCTACTAGCGTGCTTAGTTGCTTAATTAAACCCACAATTGATATAAAAGTTTTTGTGTTAAATAACCGTAGGTGCTTCTTAGGTGTTAAGTTGTACTACAAACCCCATAGGTTGTTTTACGGGAGCGAGTGTAGGTGATTAGATGTTGGGGAACTTTTGACACTACACCAAAAAGGCCCTATAGCGGCGGGCCTAAACCCACTGTGGCGGCGGGTATGTCCAGCCGCCGCTACGACTCGCGAAGCCACAAATCACAGTTTGTAGCGGCGAGAGCAAGACAGCCGCCGCTATAATAAGATCTGTAGCGGCGGCTTGTCTTAACAGCCGTCGCTACAATTAATATTACTAGCGGCGGCTGTCAACATCAGCCGCCGTTAGTATTCACCATAATAGCGGCGGCTTTAGGTCAAAGCCGCCGTTACAATAAGATTACTAGCGGCGGCCTTTGTTTTCACCCGGCGCTATGTTTTTCATGTGAAAAATAAATAAATAAATGATTTTATTTCAAATCCCTGCATATAACAGAATTAATAGTTCATACAAACATCCAACATAACAGTAATATATCACATAACATTCACATGTATCATAACAGTAATATATTTACAAATTATCCAACAATCAAAACAAAGTCAAGCTATCAAATTACTTTCCTAACATACTCCTCACTATCACTATCTTCTCCTATGTACGGTGCCTTCGCACCACACCACTGAAAAAGGTTAGGGAAAGCCTTGACGTATTCATGGTCTTTGTCATGAAACCTACCGAGTGGACTTATAACTTCTCTAAGTAAGAATTTACACATTCTAGCTACAATGCCATAGAAGTGATCATCTTCAAGATATGATCTTGCTAGTGGGTATTCCTTATTTGCAATAGCGTCGAAGAATGCCTTGTCGTACTTTAATTGTTGTCTCATCCTATTTGATCGCTCTTCTGGAGTCTCTTCGAAGATTGCTTCTAAATAACTTGATTGGCTTGCCGCATATACACAAGTGTAATATCCACAATGTACGGTGCCAGGTTTTTGTTTGACACACTACAAAATATATTACAATCATGAGCTTTGCAGATAGATATAATAACAAATACCGTATAAAGAAGAAATATAAAGATGTATTACCGGGTAGTTATGACGAAAATACATTTGCTTCTTTCGCTTTGTATAGTTTATACCTCCCATCTCGTTATAGTGTTGGAAAGCACTGCTCCCATTGACAAAAAATATCATTAGATAAAATTATCATTCTCAGATGTACCTACATAGTAGTTTGATTAACAGCTTACCAATTTATAACGCTAATCGCATCACTCGTATCCCTCTTTGCGCATGTCGAGGAGTCGAGCACCAAAAGATACCCAATTTTGGGCATCATGCAAAAACATATCCAGTGGTCACTGCAGTATAGTAGAGAAGAAATATTAAGTATTGCATCTAGCCTCTCAATGGAAGAGAAGAATACATTAAGTATGGTCGAGTACTTACTTGTAGTTATAAGGCAACATAATTGCATTTCTATCCTCCCATTTCCTGAAGCAGCCATAGACATAATTTGCAACCTCAGTTCTTGCCTTATCCGTTAAAAACTTCTTTTGATGAGATTGCTCCTCGGGTGACATAGATTGGATCTTTGGGTTGTTCATATTCAACTTCGGATTGATCCTGGATTGATTGAACATTTCAGGGTTCAAGTACCCGACCCTCCAATCATCTCTTTGAATTTGTTTCTTTTGAAATTCAGAGTTCATCCTACAAATCAAGCACACGTCATACCTTTGAATATATGAATGAGAATGATATTTCAAATTGAAAAGATATGGAGGGAGACACTTACAAGCACCACAATATCATGAATGTGTTGTCAACCTTTTTGAGGTGGAACATGGTGTGAAGCTCGTTGAAAAATAGCGGAAGAGTTACATCGGCTTCATTATCAAAGACGTGGTGTGGAACCTTGCAACTTATGACATCGACACCCTGTTTGCATGCCATTATGTAAAAGTCGTGCATTTTTTGCATCATCGTATGCAACTTGTTGTACGTTGATGATGGTACAAGGGGCTTGCCATAGACGAAATTAGCATGATCATCTTCATATTATAGCCCCGCAAGTACGTCATCGGCGTATTGCACAATCCGGCGGGTCTCTGTCACGATAGGAACCTTGCAAGGGAGGATTGTCCTACTCTTCTTCATGTCGGCAATTAAAGCATCAACCTCTAGTTTGTTCTTTTGCCGCGGAGTGATAGGCTCTTGATTAGGTACTATTGCTTTTACCGGAGAGACCGCTAGTTGTAGAGGTCTTTCTCGCCTCTACGATTCTTCTTCCGGTACTAGATCTTGTGCCTGTATAGGCTGGATGAACTCTGCCTTCTCGATCTCGGTAGATCTTCGTTGGCAAGGACAATGGCATGTTCAACTGCTTCTTCGGCATCCGGGTGGATTGGGCTTAGAACAGAATCATCCGCAACTTGCTGTTCAGCGGCGAAGCGGCCCCGACAAAGGAGATGGGTTTCCAGATTGACCTTCAGCTGGTTGGCTCGCATGGAATGACCCGTGTCCCGATAGCGGGGTTGGAGAGGGTCGTGGAGCCGACATTCTAATGTCACTTGTTTTCCAAATAATGAAGGTACCCACCGCATCGTGCGAGTTAGGATGGACTCATCCGGTGGTGGGTACTCAAGCTCATCTTCCTCATGCCCTGGTACTACCTGCTCCACGGAAACACGCACGTACCCCGAGGGAACTTCCATGTTGTGGATTGTACGTCCTGGATGTACCATCCCCGTTGGAACTTTCCTTGTCTTCCCTTTATAACCAAAGGGCACATGCAGCTCACATGGACTTTCTTCAGTTATCAAATCTGCTTCTGCTGCCGTTGCATCATCGGAGCCAACAACACGTGTAGATGCAGGCGTCGATGTCACCATAGATGCAAATGCAGCAAACTAATTAGGATAAATGTTATGATCGACTAAGTACGTCTCAAATTGTTTCTTAAATGATTCCTTCAGCTTGGCCTCTTCATCTTTCTTATGGAAGATGTGCTTTTTGTAAAGGCGGGGGCAGAAGCCGAGAATCCTTCTTTAAAACTGGACGTGGAGGACACTCCTCGGACCCGACCACCATGCTCGCGGGTCCCGACAGCTCGAGTCAGCTGATCCCTGTGATACTCTGATTGTATTTCAGTGCTAGCAGGCCCCGTCAAATGTTGAACAACTTCTTGAGACGCTGGGTCAGTTACCAGTATCTCCCCTTCGTCGGTTATTTTGGAGCGTGCATAAATCCAATTTCTTGCACGCTCCTCAACATGAGCCAATGGATTAGGTTTCCCTTCAGCACGGTCCTTTTCTTCCTTTGCTCTCCATTTAGGGATTTTCTTTTTGTAACCGCCCGGGCCTAAGTGTGGCTTGTACTTATTCTTCTTGTTGAGCTCTTTCATCTTCTCACCGAGCTCCTGGGCCTCACTGCTTGTCTTCTGCTCCATAAAAGTTGTCCAGTCTTGTTCACTTATTTGTCCATACTTTAAAAAAGGTGTTAGGCCCTTTTTGACGAAGCGGCAGTTCAACATGGACTTGAAATCTCTAAAAATGCCGCTGAAAGTGAGAATTGTTGCCTTCCTTGCCCTCTCCATGTGTTCTGGCCGGAAATGGATGTTGGCCTTCACCGCAGTCCACATTTCCTCTTGGCGCTGTGGTGGTACAGATTCCCATTTCTGCCAGGTGATGTTGCATCTTTCTCCGACCACCACACCGCAAAGGTTTCTCCATTTGGCATTAACACCTTCAAGTGCCACCGGTGTCCCGTCGGAGTGGAGACCAACTACCTCGTAGATGCCTTCCGCCTTATTCGCAGAGCGTTCCCTGCGCTTGCGTTTTTGCAGGGTCTGTTGTTGGGCAGTCATGTTTATCGGTGCATCTGATGCACCCTCGGACGAGACGTCCGGCTGTGACATGAGGAGCCGGCGGACACTTCGTCTAGGCCCCTACGATGTAAAGAAAAGAATTAAGTTGTTGTATTATATATGTAGGCTAAGAGGATCTTCCACATATCTGATGTGATGTCGTACTTCATCATCGGACCCGAGGTACCTGAGGATGTGGATCCTCGGGTTCTTGCCATAGCTCCTCACTTGATTCCTCCGATGCCTCTTGTTCGGCAACGTACTAAATTGGCTTTTCGTAACGAATCGACTCTTCATTAGGTGTCACGCATTCTTTTCCCTTATCCATTGCAAGATACGCTACGTAAATGTGAAAAGAAAAGTTAAAAATTGAAGTTGAGAAATAAATAGTTGCTCTCAGTGCGGGTTGCCGAATCAACGGCCTTCCAACGCTGGTAATTAAGGTCATCAGCTCGTACTCGTTCGTATTGCTCATTAAGCGGCAAATCCAAGCAACATGTGGGGAGCGGTTCCCCGGAACACTACCGTGGCATAGATGGTATCATGGTGCGTCATGCTCGATGCACCAGTATTCCATTTCTATGACATGGTAGTGTTCCGGGAGACCACTCCCCAAAAGTTGCTTGGATTGCCGCTTAATGTGCAATGCGAACGGGTACTCACCTGACTTAGTCTGCTTTCATCATCGAGCATGCACATGGCTAGATCATGTATAGCTTCTGCTCTTTTTCAGAATTTAGAAGAGAGGAAAGGTGATAGGAATAGATGAGAAGAGAAAATAAAGGAATGAAGATGAAAGGGATAGGAAAAGATGAGAAGAGAAAATAAAGCAAAGTAAATAAATTTTTAAAAAATTTGACAGAGTCTCCCCTGTAATTTCTATCATCCGCGGGCATAGAAATCACATAACTCACAGAAACTTATAAAGAAGAGATGGCCATATATAGGTTTAAATCAAACCAGCAGTTGCACAGATAAGATGAGAAGTGAAAATTGATGCATTAGGCAAAATAGGAGGATATATATGTTCAGGTTTCAGAATATGGTGACAACATTACAGCTGGTATTTGACACATACAAGTCAACAAACCCATAGTATAGACAGGGAGGACAACAGATTTAAAGTGAAACCATATATAGGTTTAAATCAAACCAGCAGTTGCACAGATTTAAATCAAACCAGCAGTTACACATACAAGTCAACAAACCAGCAATAAACTAACAGATTCACAGATTTAAAGATAGCCATCTATAGGTTTAAATCAAACCAGCAGTTGCACAGATTCACAGATTCATAGGTTTAAATCAAACCAGCAGTTACACATACAAGTCAACAAACCAGCAGTAAACTAACAGATTCACAGATTTAAAGATAGCCATATATAGGTTTAAATCAAACCAGCAGTTGCACAGATTCACGGATTCACAGGTTTAAATCAAACCAGCAGTTACACATATAAGTCAACAAACCAGCAGTAAACTAACATATTCACAGATTTAAAGATAGCCATATATAGGTTTAAATCAAACCAGCAGCTGCACAGAAATGACAGATTCACAGATTCACAGAAATGACAGTAATATATATATCAACATAGTAGATTAACAGCAAAAATCAGCAGAATTGTGTTTCTATCATTTTAAGTGGCAATTGGAGGCTAATTATCACTTAATATTGTTCACTATGAGGCTAATATCACTAATCTGCTAAAATCAAAACTATGAACAAATCAGTGCAAGAATAGGTCAGTGCAACATTATGAACCCTAGGACCCTAGAACAAATCAGTGCTAAATCAGTGCAACATTATGAACCCTAGGACCCTAGAACAAATCAGTGCTAAATCAACATTATGAACAAATCAGTGCTCGGTGGCGTACCCTAGCACAAGAACCCTAGTGGGCTTGGCGGCGTACAAGGGAAGAGAGGCGGGCTTGGGGACGGCGGCGTACCAGGGACCGGCTTGGCGACGACGGACGACGGCGCGCTCGGCGAGGTCAGCGTCGGGCTCGGGGCGGCGGCGGCGAGGTCGGCGTCGGGCTCGCGGACGGTGGCGTCGGCGAGGTCGGCGTCGGGCTCGGGGGCGGCGTGCTCGGCGAGGTCGGCCTCGGGCTCGGGGCGGCGTGCTTGGCGAGGTTGGCGTCGGGCTCGGGGCGGCGGCGTCGGCGAGGTCGGCGTCGGGCTCGGGGCGGCGGCGACGAGCGGGCGGCGCGGGAGTTGGGCAGCCTGTCGGCGTGTTCTATGTGCGTCGGGGGAAAATGGCTAAGTCCCGGCGGCGCATCATATTTATAGGGCCTGTATTAGTAGCGGCGGCGAAAGATGCAAGCCGCCGTTACCATTTGTCATCGAGATGCGGGCCCAACATGTCGGTGACACAGCTTATTTGTAAAGGCGGCCGAAGTTGCCCCCGCACCGCCGTTACAGATGTGTGATCGACAGTGGGCCCAAATAAATTTGTAGCGGCGGCTGATGTTCTCTGCCGCCTTTATCGAATCTTTTAGCGGCGGCTAGTAATATCAGCCGCCGCTATTAGTAGTTTTTATTTTTTATATTTGCTAAAACTTTGAAAATAGTTGTTGCATAGATATTGTTATAAAATAAATGTGAAATTGAAAAGTTTGGAAATAGTATTGCATTAAAGTTAAATATAAAGTACATGAACTTGAAAACGAATTGTTCCTAATATTCTTCCATATACAATATTCTTAGAGAAAGTTACATATATCATATCTAGCACATTTATCCTTGAATAGTTTTTCCATTGCAATCGGTCCGCAAATAGGGCATTCCTCCTTGATAGGACAATCTTGCTGCTAAGAGTGTAAATTTTGAGGGATCTACAAATAATGGCACCTCGTCAGTACCGATTGTATTCATCTAGGTCCTCGACATTCTCAACTCCAAGGATTCTTTGTTTACCAGGAATCACAATGTATTTCTTTTCATCCTTTGGGTCGAGAATATAGAACACTTGTTCTACAGTCTTAGCGAGTGCCCAAGGTTGATTTTGGTGACCTAGATTGTCAAGCTCCACGATGGTTAACCCGTATTCGTCCACTTCTACCCCACCAGGGCGTTTGACCCATTTGCACTTAAATACAGGAATTTGTAAATTGCCACCATAATCCAGTTCCCGTATTTCCTCAATGTACCCATAATACGAAGTGATATTGTCGTCGTGATCAATGGCTTGTACTCGAATACTGCTGTTCGACATTTGCTCGTCCTGTCTTTTTCTCGGTGTAAAAGGAAAAGCCATTGATGTCGTATGCTTGAAAGGTAACCACAGTCTTGCTCGGCCGGTTAGCTAACCTTCTCAACAATTTCTCATCCACAGAATCACCACTTGGAAGCTCTTGGTCCTTGAACCAAGTAGTGAATGTTTTGTTGTGTTGATCCATGATCCACTCACCTGTTTTCTCGGGGGTTGTTTTCTTGAAGCTCATGCAGATGTTTGTCGAAGTATGGGCCCACAATAGCCGTCTGTTGCAAGACGGTCAAATGTGCTTGGTCCACTCGTTTGTAGTCACGGTCGTTGAATGATTTTCATCCCATTGTTCCTTTTCCGGATAACCTCCCTTCGTGACGAGACACGGGAACACCAACCGACTTGCTACCGGCAATGTAATCTGTGCAACACTCAATGATTTCCTCGGTTGTGTAGCCTTCAATCATAGAACCCTCTCGGGTGAGAACGAGTTCGTACAAAACGTTTCATAATGTACATGAACCTTTCGAACGGAAACATTTGATGCATGTAGACGGGGCCCAACGTAGATATTTGGTCAACAATATGAAGCATGAAGTATTCTATCGTATCAAAATAGGATGGGGGAAGCACATTTCGAGCATGCACATTGTTTCCTTTATATGGGTCCGGAGGTGATCCAACTCGTCTCTACGAATCACTTTCTTGGATACTCGTGTTCCAGAAATAGCACAACCGAGTTACAGACCAATTTCACCCGATCTGATTTGACACATCTAATAGCGACAACGAGAAACACCGAAAGCATAGTGTGACAGTCATGAGTGTTATATCCACTTATCTTTAGCTCATCCATGTTGACAAGGTTCTTGACATTCGATGAGAAACCACTCGGCACTTTGATCCCGTGTAGGCATTTACAGAATGCTGTTTTTTCCGCAGGTGTAAGGGTGTAGCCCGCCGGGGAGGTACTACTTTCCATTTTGTCTTTCTTGAGGATGGAGCTCAGGTCTTATGCCCAGCTGAACAAGGTCGTTGCATGCGTTGAGTCCATCCTTTGTTTTACCAGGCAAATCGAGGAAAAGTCCGCTAGTGCTCGTCGAACACACCTTTCCCTATATGCATCCGAGTCAAACGCATGAATCACTTCCAATTCTTTCCAATAATCAAGGTATATGAAGAAAATGGATTTCTTCTTAAAAGGGGTTGGAGCTTTAGATTTTGGAATTCCTTTCACCGGCTTTCTAAAAACAACATCGATATTTTCAACCATCCGAAAGACATCAGCACCGGTGCACCGTCGTGATTCATCGTCTTGCTCCATTGTGCCATCAAACTCTTTTGTCATTTTACGGTATTTGTGTCCTTGTGGTAGAAATTGACAATTTGTGCCATCAAACTCTTTTGTCATTTTACGGTATTTGTGTCCTTGTGGTAGAAATTGACGATTTCGTGTATAGACTGTTTTCTTCGATGATGGAAGGTAAATACTTGACGTATCATCAATGCATACAAAACATGCTGCCTTTCCTTTCACCTGTCCCGATAGCGCTCTAACTGCTGGAGAATCGCTTATCGTGACAAAAATGATGGCTTTAAGATTAAAGTAGTTTCTTCGGGCTTCGTCCCACATACGAACCCCTTGTCTCCATAGTTTTTGCATGTCCTCCAACAATGGTTCCAAGAACACATCAATGTCATTACCTGGTTCTTTCGGTCCGGATATAAGAGTTGTCAGCAATAGGTACTTGCGTTTATGGCATAACCATGGTGGAAGGTTGTACATTACTAGCACCACGGACCAAGTGTCTGTGCGGGTTTCTCATTTGACCAAAAGGATTCATCCCATCCGTACTCAATGCAACACGTATATTTCTTTCCTCTCCCGAGAACTCAGGATGGTTACAATCAAATTTTTTCCACCGGGTTCCATCTGCAGGATGACTAAGGGTGTGTTTGGCACGGCTTATACATAAAGTGCTTATACTCGCTTATAGTGCTTATTCTATCAAAACTGCTTATAGTGCTTATGTAGCATAAGCAGTCAACCCGTTTGGCAAAACTGCTTATGCTTATTCATCAAAACTGCTTATTCTCACACATAAGCACTATAAGCTACGTTTTGCTGCTTTGCCTAAAGTGCTTATGTGTAGTACAAAATGACAAAGTGCTTATAGGTGCTTATACCTCATAAGCACTTTGCTATTTTGCCGTTTGGCACTTCAAACTGCTTATTGAGCATAAGCACTTTCAATAAGCAGCTCAATAAGCTGTGCCAAACGCACCCTAAGGTTATCATTATTTCTCCCACGTGCATGCCATGTCATCAACTCAGCATCTCGAGGGTTGGCAAACAAACGTCTTAGGCGATCGATCATCGGTAGGTACCACATGACCAAGGCAGGAATCTTTGAATCATCGATATCATCATCAGTAGGACTTTTCTTTCTCTTCCTCCCCTTGTTCTCATCATCTTTGTTCCTCTAGTAACGACTACGATTGCACCTTGGACATCTCACGGCCTTCTCGTGCTCCCCTCGATACAATATGCAATGATTCGGACAAGCATGAATCTTTTGAACTCCTAGCGATAGCGGAGAAATAAGCTTCTTAGCAAATTAAGTAGTTTTGGGCAACTGGTTAGGTTTTGGTAGAATATCGGAAAGAAGCTCCAACAAATCGGTGAAACTAGTGTCCGACCAACCATGGATTGCCTTCAACTTCATCAGCTCTAGCACCGAACGCAACACAGTATTGTCTTTCCCACATCCCTTAGATTCCTCATATAATGGGTCCTTTGATGCCTTTTCTATTGTAGCAAAGTTGTCAAGCCCCTTCTTTATCCCCGCATTTAGTAACACTTGTGGTTCAACATGACATAACAGTTCCTCAACATCAAAGTCAGGTTCCTCCTCCATTTCATTATCTGCTCCTCCCTCATCTTCAACATCCGCCTCTAGCTCAACTTGATCGGAATGTTTAGCAATTGCCTCTACCTCAACCTCAATATTGCCAATTTCACCATGCTTTGTCCACGTCGTGTAGTGCTGAACAAAACCTCTTCTCGATAAATGTGAGGTGGTAACAGTTGTATCCCTCCACATCTTCTCATTCTTGCAGTCAAAGCATGGACAATATATTTCCCTTCTTCCTTCACACTTAGCATGTTGCTCCGCCACCTTAACAAATGCATCAACTTGGCCTATGAAATGCATTCCCGGTCTTGGCGAGTCATACATCCAACATCTATCCATCTCAAACACTACAAAAAAATTATAATTTAACTTCCATTAAGTACTTACATATATAGCAAAATACATGATTTGCATATAATATCTTAGATTGGCTTCAATTTTCACAAGATATAGAAATACAATTTGTATGACTCATAATAATCAATTCAAACCTACCCTCCATCCAATAATCAAGAGAATTTCAACAAAAAGGAGGGGAACCCCAAAAAACTAGAAACCTAAAATTCTACTTCATTTCTACATTATAGAAAGAAAAATTAGGTTTGTTAAGTTTCATTTACCTTAGAGAACAAATCTATGCAAAAAAAACAAACTCAAAACCTTCCCCCTCGTTTTCCAATTTTTGTCCTAATTTTCGGGCCGCCACCGCTACAGGAGCTGGCAAATCAAGGGGGAGGTTATATATACTGTAGCGACACAGTAAAGGCGGACTTCATTTCGGGCCGCCGTTAATTAAGTAACGACGGCTGTCAATGAACGCCGCCGTTACAAAGTGCCATTGTAACGGCGGCTCTCATTGTCAGCCGCCGCTACTACCAGGGCTGCCTTGTAGCGGCGGCCCTCGGTGTAAGCCGCTGCTATTAGGTCCTTTGTAGCGGCGGCTTACGATGCCCTCGTGGCATCCCGACCACCGTTGCGGCGGCGGATTTTCAAACGCGACGCTACGCGCTTTGACCCGCCGACGCTATAGTGGCCGTTTCTCGTAGTGCGAGGAGTTCCTATTCGGAGAGTGCATGTTGCGGGCACAATTGTGTAGGGGCTTCCGGTTGATGAAGTCATGTTGGTGGTGATACTTGTTGTAGTGGCTTTGGTTGGAGGATAGGGAATGGTGGTTCGCCCCGATACCATAAGGATCGAGTCACGGGACATATGTCTCAATGCTTTTACATGCACGCCACACGTCCCCGTATGGGCGGTTGTGCTAGATCGTGATCTTAGCGGAGGATTGGTTGGCCTGTCGTAGTAGCGAAGAGCGTGTTATTGGGTTTTGGAGTGTTGTCTCGACCCGTGAGTAGAGGATACCCCACCCGGCAGTGGTAGACCTTTCACACATTCAAGACCATTTGTCATTTCTTAGGAGGAATCCTAGACCTAGAGGAGCGGGCACCACCTGTCGATCTTTTTTAGTGGTCTAGTGTGGTCTTGGTGTTTGGGTTGAGGACTCGACCCGGATGTCAAGCCTCGTTGCGTGTGGGTACAGGTGTATATACTCTGCAGAGTTAATCTATACATATAGCCATGCCCTTGGATACGGGCACTACCTAAGAGCTTCCCGAGTGACTAGTTACATTTCACTTCTCTCGTCCGATAGGTGTTTTACTTTCGGCTTTGAGCTGCGGTTCCAGTGGAGGTGTGCTGGACTTAAAATTTGACCCTTGCAAGAAGGTGTTGACTTCTGTGAGACCACTTATAAAATTTAACTAATGAGAAAAATTGCCTCACCTAGACTTCAGGTTAATTGCTTTAGGTGTTGTGCCCTTGCCTATCCTTGAAATATGCAAGCATGCATCGCATTGTTGCTAGGTAGTGTGGCTTGCGATGTACTCCACGTACTCACGGCATTGCGACTTTGTTTTTCGATCGTTAGTGGATCAAGTTACAACATCAAGGCTTTGTCGAATCGGCAAGGTCAACAATGAAGATGAAGGAGGGTTTTTCCTACACTCAACTTGCCCGTGGAATAGGATTCACCGTGAAAGCTTCCGATACTGTTCACGTTGAAGATTCGCTTCCACTACCGTACTTAGAGTTTTGCTACCGCTAGTTTTTATGTGTTGTTTTCTTGGCATGCGTGCCATGTCTTTGTACTCAGATATTGTTGGTGTTATTCTCTTTGGAATAATATCTTCTCTTGTTTCTTATCCTATTTCATATTATTTTATGGTATTTTGGTATTCAATTGTGTTGGATGTACAGGTCATTCTCCTAGGAGTGACTATGAGGTACAAAAGTACGGTTTTCACCTTTGTGAAAATCGGGCCTATCACAAGCACTTCAAGTTACTTGGGAAAAATCGTTGAGGAGACTGCCGAAGAGGTATTTTTATTATGTTAATGTTTAATTTATAATTTTGTCCATGATGCAATCGTTGTATTACTAACACTCTACAATCTGCGACGTAGATACACGTTAGGAGAGAAAAACAATGGCCGGCAACGAAAAAGAAGTGGGATGAGATTAGAAAGGGACTCGTCTTTCCGCATAGAGCTCACTTGAGTACAAATCACATGTACTTTATTGTGGCTCACCTCTATCACTTCACTCTAAGAGTTATCCATCCACTTGGTACGTTTTTCGACTCCGACGGTGATGTGGCAATGAACCATAGGAGGCTTTGTGAGTGGGGTGGTTCGAAACGCCAATACGAGCCTCCCATTGTTGCACAAGTTCAAACATATGACTTAGACTTCATATCAGATCGAGTTGTGAATTTTTGATATATTTGTGGCAATGACTTGTGGGGAGACAATGTGAAGACAGTGAATGTTATTATGATGTCTTTGTGAATATATACTGGTGTGTTTGTGAATATGTGAGAAAATGGTGATATTTGTTGTACATGTTGGATGTTATTTGACGTCAATAATTCATTTTTTAAAATAGAAAAAAAATTAGCAGCGGCTAGCATAATAAGCCACCTCTACAGTAAAATTATAGAGGCGGCTGAAGATGCCAACTGCTGTTACTATGATCGGCAATAGAGGCGGTTGGCATCCCAGTCCACTGCTATTAGAAGCATTATAGTAGCAGACAAGACTGCGGCCCGCCGCTATAACGTGCTCTATAACGGCGAACAAAGGATTCCGCCACAACTAGGCCCCTTTTGCCCGCCTCTATAGTGCGGGTTTGCTATTGTGAATGGTCGTTGCTACTCATTAGTGGAAGGATGTGGAGAAGCGGTTGATGAGAAAGGGACACGTGAGTTGCATGGGTGGGTAGGCTTTACGGGTGTTCCTGCGTGGGGATGGGGTGAGAGATACCAAGGATTCTGATCATCAAATGTGATGCATAGCTTTAGATTTGTAATAAGTGAAATTTTTATGTACAATTAATGGGGGTGCACTTAGATTAGTCTGTGACTGTAGAGGGTTAATTGTAGCTAATTAGCAGGGTGGACATAGGAAAGATTTGACTCATGCATTTAAGGGGTAGAGAAGAGATAGAGATAGAGATAGAGATATAGATAGAGATAGAGATAGAGAGAGATTTTTTTAATACATGTGGTGTGTGCTCTCTCTGATCTTAGTTATTTTCTCGCCATTGACTTTTTGACCATTTATCTTTTTTTCAGAAAACAATTATCATAATTTTGTTATAATTTTCTTTATCACTATAGGAAATCGAAGCACCCCTTATAATATTACAGATTAAAAAAATATTTGGAATAAGATGATTAGTCAGAGTTAAATAAGAAATCAATGATAAAAACAATTAAAAAATGGAAGGAGTAATTCAAATATTTGTATATGTGAGAGAGAAAAGAAGGACCATTAAGAGTCCAAATCAAGAATGCAACGTTTCTATTATAGCGGATAGTTTTAAATCTACGATTTGAACTTCAATTGCAAGGTGCATGTAGGTACTGTTTACCATTACCAATTCATATATGAATATATTTGCATTGGAAAATATAATTTATTCTTGTAAAAGAATTTTATATATACCATACTAATCCAAGACATGAAATTAAGGGTATATGATCAGAAATCTTAATTTTCATATCTAGTACAATCACTGATTGCTGCTCACTAATGGTAGAAAATCTATGGAGTTGACAGGTAATGAATCATATCTTGGTAGATAATGGTTTGCCATATTACTTTCCAGTATTTAGAATTCAGTAGGTAATTAAGGGCTCCAGCTCACAAACTAAATGAGCCGATCCGAGCTAAGCCAACTCGTTAGTTAGACAAAGCCATGCTGAGCTAGCTAGACATCCACCCTCATGTAATTTGTAGTATTAGTGCATTGTATCTCAGGATACACAAAACAGTATTAATTATTATTAAAGGGTATATCGACAACTAATTAATGTCCATATCCCTTCTAAGAAGTATCCAATATTTTATTTTTCAGATCAGTCTAATTAATAAGGCAGATTCAGAACTAATGCCCGTATCTCTTCTTATACAAAACAATATCCAATTTTAGTTTTAGACCAAAAAAATTATTACAAAAAACTTTATGATGGAAAAAATGCCGCCACACATATAGATATGTAGATAAAAAGATAGATGGAGATAGAGATATACCTTTTAATAAATGTCAGTTTATATACTGTTGCGCCTCTATATAAGCACCAGAACACCCACTGTAACAGGAATAATACAATTATTGAAAAAACAAGTATCCAAAGGTGGGTTTTCCCTTAATCATGGCCCTTCTCAAGAGAAGACGGACAAGAATCACCTACTTGACCACCACTGTTTTCTTGATTCTAGCGATCATCTGCACCACCTTCCCACCCGGTCAAGCAGGGGGCATGTGTAAGTACCCTTTTGTCGCTTAATCTTCGTAATAACCATGAGCAAATAAAACAAACTTTCTTGACTTGTTGAATAAATATAGTGTTACATGTGAAGGCTCAAAAGGTGCCCACTGCTCACCACCGTCACCGCCAGAATCACATCGGTGTTTTGATTTGATGAAAAAATGCACTCGCAAAGTCTGCAAGAAGGAATGCCTAAAGTCAGATTTTCCAAGTGAAGGTTCATACTGTGAATATAATCAGTGTTGTTGTAGACATAATTAGGCACTGCAATGCACCAATATGTTTGATGCAAGTTCAATAAACCTGCCTTTCAATTAGTAAGTGCATACCGTTTCGTTTAGGAGAAAGTCCAAATTACTCCCCTCAAGTATGGCCAAAGTCTGGATTAGCCAGACTTTAGCTATACTTGGAGGGAGTAAGATGGACTTCATCCCTTTCTTTTATTCTATCCAAACCAAAAACGTGTTTAGTAATGACAAGATTTGTTTCCCTTATATACAACGCTATTTGTTTTGTGAAACGCATTGCAGTTGAAGATACTCATACACCCGTGAGTACTGACCACTTATTGTAACAACCACCGAGAGTCGAAGGGTTGAATCAGGATCTTGCAAGTATGACCTTTACTAACAACGTTCAATAGCAATACACAATCAAACGTAATAAGCAACTCTAACGGTCAATGGCACTTGAAAGTGGTAAAGAAAACTGGACACACAGCAGCGCAGTCATTCTGACCAAGACAAATCAAGCAATCAATTGAAACAGCAAGATATATAAGAAACAATAACAATACTACAAGCGCTTTGGTTTCCTGGATATTTCAGTCATACATAACTAGTGATATTTCATGTATAAAATTAATGAAATGTTCCTTTATTTCCTGGATACAGCATCACTTTGGTTTCAATAACACGAACATCAATTGTTTGTTCAGTTTATTCCATTTTTCGAAACACTTCTAGTTCACATTTGACTTTTCATAAGAAAATGATATTAAGGAATAAAATTAGTTAAATATAGCAAAAATATGTACAATTGTACCAGACTTAAACATGATTTAGCTGCACCTATCTATGAGCTACACAAAAAAAAGGTGTCCAAAAAGTCAAGAAAAAATTATTGTGCCGAGTGTCAGCTTTTACACTCGGCACAATTGGTCGTTTGCCGAGTGCCCCAGTACGGATACTCGGCATACGGTTGACCCTGGCGAAGTAGTTCACGGGAGGTTGCTTTGCCGAGGGTGGTGCCGTTAGGCACTCGGTAAAGAAAAATGTTTGACGAGTGGGTTTTGTTTGCCGAGTGTGTCTCCCCGACACTCGGCATATAGTTCTTGTGCCGAGTGTTCTTTGTTTACCGAGTGTCGTGCAGTTGACACTTAACACTCGGCAAACCTTCAGACACTCGGCATTCAGCCATTTTCCCGTAGTGAGCAGTAGATCGGCGTAGGAATGATAATTAATGCAAGTAGTAAGACTACCTTGCACCGGTATCCGGTACAAGGTCCTCCGAGGATCGATTTACTCGGACGCCTTTCCACATGCCCAATCTCGAGCAGACGTCCGGAACGCACCTATGTGGCGTGGGCCCCACGGCTGCGCTGCTTCTCCCGCCACCCACGAGCAGGAAATCGCCGGGAGAGAGGGAGGGAGAGAGAGGGCCACCATCGAGGCACGTCCGCCGCCTCCTCGGATCCCGCCGCCTCGATCTCGCTGCCGCCGCCTGGATCCCGCCGCCTCGATCTCGCCGCCGCCGCCTGGATCCCGCTTGGAAGAGGGTCGGGCTCACGTGGGAGAAACCGGTGGCGGTAGCGCAAGCACTCGGGGGAGGAGGCGGCGGGATCCAGGCGGCCGGCCGGAGGAGGAGGCTGGGTGGCGGGCGAACGTGTGCGTGGGAGAAGCCTACGGTGGCGGCCCGCGGGGTAGGAGGCTGGGCGGCGGCGTGCGGGAGGAGGAGGTTGGGTGGCGGAGGAAGGACGCGTCTGCGCGTGGGGGAGGTGGGGGGAGAAGGAGAGAGGAAGGACAAGAAAGGAAAAGGGAAAATGATAAAGAGAAAAGAAAAAAAGAAAACGAGAGAAAAAGAGAAATGAAGAAAAATAAAAAATATTATTTAGTTAAAACATGAGATTACTAAACTATTGTAAAAAGGAAATAAGTGAAACAAGAAAAGAGGAGGAGAGATGAAATGAGGTAGTAGTTGAAGAGAGTTGAATAAAATATTAGGTAGTTGATATAGAGGATGAATGGGTGCAGCAAAGCTAGATATTGAGGAGAGAATCTTGCTGACCAGGACGAAATATTTCTTTTAGAGGGTGATTTTAAAGTATGATGAGTGAGGATAGTCTAAGCGGATAGATGATAAAGGAGCGTTCATGGATATTTCCGAAGGTCCAGGAAAGATGGCGCCTCTCCCTATTCTTTTTATACCACTCACATCATATTCCTGCTCCCTGGAGTTGTGCATGGTGGCGGTATCCTCCTTGAGCATGCTCTACTCTCCAAGATAGAGAACTAATTTATGCCCACATATGGTGGCAATGCTGGCTTAAAGTACAAACTTCACGCCTTGACCCCGTGATTACCGCTAGAGCATCATTCACCCTTTTCTGGTTCAATAAGATTAATGGTCCATCACGAAAAATCTTTCTTGGTGCATCTCTGATTGACAGAATTTTTAGAGTTCCAAGTAGAAAGAAATATGAATTTGTCCTACTTGGGACCGCCGCTAGGCTCCGCCAGGTCAATCTAATTAATAATAAAAGGAGATGAACTTTTCTCTCATTGCCTAAAAAATAGAGAAATAGGCTAGAAATTCCCAAAAAAGCAAAACATCCGACCTTCCATCTGTTTGTGGTGTATCTAAAGAAGGAGATCTAGCCCTTGATTCCTCCTTGACTAATCTTTCATGTAGCGTCAACAAAATAATCGATCTGCAATCCACGCATATCTTCCGCCTCATCTGGATCACGAACAATCCCAGAAACAAAAGATGCTGAAACACTCTGGCGGCGTGGCGGCGGTGGTCTATATGTGATGGCAGCATGACAGAGGACGTCCTTCTCCAGTACTCCTCCAACGACGTTGTGTGTTTGGAGCCATCATTGCTTGGAGAGTCGGAAAGGAAACGACGCCATCCTCCGATGACCCCGATGACCGGTTGGACAACAGCAGCGTGTACGTCCATGATATTGGCGTCACGGTGAGATCCGAAGCCGACGGTTGCTGTGTGCACGGCCACGCCCCCAGGACATTGGCTTCTTCGAACTTCTCTCACCCATTGAGTTCTTGGAACTTCGCTCCCCGATTTGCTTCCTTCAGGAGGTGGGGAATCTAGATAAAAATTGACAGCTGCCACAGAGAGCTCGACCTTGCTGCAGTAATGAAGGATTGAACGACAGGTGCACTGTCATGCAGCATTATTTTTCTCCGAAGATTGGATCAGTTATATGGTTGGTTGCATCAAACAGTGATGGTGTCTGCATTACGAGGATTGCTGAGACAGTCAAGATAACAATAAGAGCTGCTGGGATTGCATGATTTGCCATGGATTTTCTAGACAAAACAACGACAGCCATGCAAACAAACCTGTTCAGGTATGTATTGTTTTTTATTTTATTATATCTTTTATTTTTGTGGGGTTCAACATTATTAATCAGGTATATCTTCCTTGAATTCTATACTATGCCATACTGTTACCCATGCTTGGAACTTGGAAGTGAGTATAAATTTGCATTAATAACCACCCCTAGACACATACATAATCTACTTATATATAAAAGATGCAACCCACTAACACGTCTTAATGGTTATTTCTCTCAATTCATGTTGCGCCACATCATCATAATTAATTTCAATTATTTAGATAAAGAATGGATGCAAGATTAACACAATTAGTTCAAGATTATAATTTTAAAGTTAATATATTTTAGTCCCGCTGCAACGCGCGGGTTATGAACTAGTATTGGTTTATTTTTATACGACATACATATTATTGGTCATATATGACAAAAAAGAGATAACCCTCATGATTCATCCTCCTGCCACAGTAGACGAAAAAGTGGAAGGAGCTTCTGTTTAAGTCCACCAGACCCAATCATATGCACTTTAATTTTCTAATGATTTGATCAATATAACCTAATTACTGATCCAGCTCCTTTGACCCAAAATATACCATGCTCCTCCTCCCACCATGGTCTAATTGTATAGTCTAGAAAATAAAATGTTATGTACATGCAGTGAGCGAATCACCACCTACTTCAAATAGCAGGACATATGATTAATTGGAACATCATTCACCAGGCAACAAATATGCCTCATCCTACAGATAAGTGAGATTAGAGTTATTCTTTTTTCTAAGCATGTTTTTGTTCTTACATGTTAGTACATAGTGAGCTTTTTACGCATACAAGAATTACATTATGATGCACAGTTCATCAATTCTATCTAGCATATTCTTTTTTGCAAATCAATTCCATTGCGCTAAGAACAGGATAGTTTTTTTAATGGTGGTAGGTCAACATGTGTTGCCCCACCACTTTTTTATGCCACAACCCTTTGGGACTGAAGTAAAATGCCTAGATGTGCTGTGAAGTGGGTCGCTCGCGAGATAACCATTATATTTTGTATGTTCTAATGAAAGTGGCACACTTTTCTTATTCATCTACTCCCTCTATTCCGATATGTAAGCCTTTCAGGGATTCAAATTTTGTTCCACAATATAGAAAAAGAACATCCATTGTCCGTGAACTTGTTCTGTGAGTTTTGTGTATGCTATACTGTTTTACTACACTTGGTTCATCCAAACGACATATTCCTTGCCTGTAGTACCAGCATCCAAGGCCGGCACAGGCATACGCACGCGGCGAGCTCGCGCCAAGGCCACGCTAGCTCGTGGAATGGATATTGATGGCTATTAGGCATGTGCCGCTGCAGAGATGAAGAAGACCAAAGAATCGAAATAGGCACATCAATGAGGAAGCACGTACACGTTGGTGGCGTCGTCCATTTCCTGGGCAGCGCGCACCAGTGCCCCGCTCATTATGGTGCTAAAAGAACTGCACATTTGGGTGCAACCGATATCATTTTCTGACAAATATTTGTACTCTGACGCCAAGTTCCTACTATGGCTTTCTTTCCTGGATGTATATAGCCTCTTTTTGCATACTTTGTCCATATATTCAATACGAGTATGTAATAAGAGGCAAATCCAAAATATTGTTTTGGTACAATACTGGTAGCACGTGCTTCCATAACATGCCTGCAGTATTTATAGTTTATCAGAATGAAAAAACATTAACGATTGTCTGAGAGCACTAGAGAAAATACACAGACCAAAACTGATGTGCTTCTTACAAGAACATGATATAATTGATGTCAGTTGAATTAAAGATGACCCTGGCTTCATCCTCACCATTGCCCATATCCATGACCTTGTACAGGCTGATTGTCCCCTCACCGGATAATAGAGTGAACCTGTCTCTGAATTTTATTTTGGAAAGAAGAATATATTTTGCTTGTATGCGATTCAGGATATGTCTTCATCGAAATCGTCAAATCATATTGTACAAAGATTCAGAAATGGAAAGTTTCCTATGGATTGTTTTCTTGAACACATTGTTCATACCATCACTCCTTTGAGTTGATGTACTGTATGCACAAAATGATTGCTTTCAAAATACGGTAGCCCATTGTTCACACAAATTTATACAAGTTTCATATGCAGGCGTTCTCATGAATGTTGTAAGTAGCTACAAAGTCTTGCCATCTTAAGTTAATGACTTAATGTATTGCACTGACTTATCTTCACAACCACTTTTTTTTTGAAATCCTCAAGATTATTGGCAATTACATGGCTTAGGTGCATATTCATCTGTAAAATTCGTTTCACATTTCTTCTGACACATTGCTTTTAGAAAAGCTTTTGTCACTCGTGCAAATGATTGATAACTTTCATTGAGTAATTGGGCAGCTTCAAAAAAAAAAAAATCCCTCTGTCCCATGTTGTTTCACACTTCTGCATTGTTGATTTTTCCTGGATTGTTTGATGTTCTGGGAAACTATGGTAGCCTGCCGTTGCATGTCGTAGCTTGTCCCAACGTCATCTCTATTAACCACACGTCACAGTTACTGCTTCAGTTCTTCTCTCCCCATCCAACGCACACTCCATGCACTGACCAACACTAGCAGGCTATGTCGGTTTTCTCCCTGGTTCTTCCCCAATTCCCCAAAGCGTCAAAGAAAAAGGGATGGAGGGAATAGTTTGCCTGGGATAATTTGTTCCAATAATAGTTACAAAATTGACCTTCCCATCTCTAGATCCAACTGCACAGCACAAAAGAAAGAAAGATCCTCTCTGCTTTCTTGTTTTCCAAGTATTGCTGAAATGTTTTCGAATCTCTTGGTTCCATGTATTTTTACACATGGCCTAAAGTTGTTGCAACCCACACTACTACAAACCAGCTCTGTAGCAGCGGGTATAGCGGCCCGCTGCTACGGCTCCGCAGTTACAAATTAAACACAATAACGGCGAAAACATCGTAGACCACCGCAAAAGAAGCTCACGGTAGCGGCGGGTGGTATCTTCACCCGCCTCTACTAAGAAACGAGAAAAACAAAGAAAAAAGCCCGAGCCCGGGCCGGCCCACGCAGCCAGATCTAGGCACCGCTGCCCTTGCCGTCCGCCGCCGCCCCAAGCCACTGCATGGAGGGGAGCCGCGGCCCCGTGCGATGAGCCGCGCCGCCGCCGCGTTGACGGAAGCCGCGGCCCCAGCACGCCGCGCTGCCACCGCGCGGAGGGGAAACACGGCCCGCGCGAACCGTGCCGCGCCTCCGCGTGGAGGGAGCCGTGGCCCCCGTGCGCCGCGCCGCGCTGCCGCCGCGTGGAGGGAGCCGCGGTCCCCGTGCGCCGTGCTGTGCCGCCGCCTCATGGAGGGGAGCCGCAGCCCCCACACGATCGGAGATGGAGAGGGCAGGTCGGCGGTGAAGGACAGCACGGGAGAGAGAGAGAGAGAGAGCGAGAGAGAGAGAGAGAGAGAGGGTGGGGTGGTGGGGGGACCGTGGCTGGTGGGTGGGTGATCCGGGTGAGAGGGGCAGGGTTTGTCTTTATTTATAGAGTTTGTGTTGGACAGATTTTCTGTGGGCTTGTACAGCAACTATAACGGCGGCCTATGTTTTCGCCCGCCGCTAAAATGACTCGTCATTAAAAATCAATTTTTAAAGGCGGACCGTATTGTAAACCGCCGTTACAAATCATCTTGAAACAGTAGCGATGGGTGTCTTTTGTCGCACCGTTATGGAAGTCCGTACAACGCTGCTACAGTACGTTATTGTTGTAGTGCAACTTGTCAGAATTGCACATTTTTTGCAACACGTGACCACAGTTGAAAAATATCAAATATTTTATGATAATATACACCTATCGTACGGTAATATACATTGTTGTGATCTAAGCATATGAGTCTTGTTAGGGCTTACAAAAGGGTGATTATGAATTCAAATTTCTGCATCTTCAAATACCAGGTTAGGAAAACATTAGATTAGAATAAGGATAAGCCATCCTCTGGCACTTGCTCACCGGATTACATAAAATTAAAGAGTCTGCAATGATCAGTTTGAGAGAAATAATATCCTACATCTTCCTTTTACTAATCTTATACATGACATGTAAAAAAGACATTTATATCACTCACCTCCATACCAGTTGGATCAAGTAGTGCACATCCACATGGTTAGATATGAACTCTGCATGAATAGTGGAATTGATAAATAAAAACCAGCGATTAATCCTGCTATCAAAAGTGTGAGAGTTTAGATTGTGGGAACATCAAACTTCAATTGACTCCAGCTGCCTGGTTTTGAAAGTGATTTGTAGATTGTGCTGTGCCCTCAGGAAGATGAAACCTGCCTGTGCTTGTTTCCATCACGCCGACAACCGAAGATGTGGTAGATATAGTCATGTACCCGAGAGAACGTGGTTATCTTTTCCCCGTGTGTCACAATAATGGAAACATGCAATATGGGGCTGGAAACAAATCAGGTTTGCTTTGAGGTGATGGCATTCACAGGGCGTGATGGTAGATGCGGTCTTATGGATCTGTGAAGGACACGGGTCCTATGTAATTACCTTTCCTGAAACTAACGATTTGGCTTGTTTGATATTTCACTGCAATTAAGAACATAAGAACCACATCTGTACCACATGATTTATATTAGGCTAACCACAATAATTGAACTGCTCTCAGTACGGAAATCATATGTATGTTTGTGATTTTGAGATTCAAACAAGACAAAGCATAGTGACGCTTTGTTTCCCAGGAATTTTCACTAGTATAAGGTGACACGTTCTAAAAAAAATCCTTTTTTGTCTTATGTGTTTTTTTATTAAGGATGCATAAAATTTGATCTCTCTATATATGAAATACGCAATTTCTTCAGTGTGTTTTTACCTCCAAAGCAACGCACGGACATTACAGAAGTATCAGGTGAAACATCCTACAAGTGCCTATTTTTATGCAACCTCAGACATTATACTTTCTTTTCCATGCTTCATCTAGGTAAATGCATTAAAACACCATTTAAGTCAACTACAATTAAAAAAATATCCGATTTGCCAATTTTGAAGGGAAGTGAATTTTACAAGATATACATATAGCATCCAAAGAACGAAACAAAGATGTAGTTAGTTAGATCAAGGATCTTATCACTAGAAATTCACTAAAGGCAAGTCAGCGCCTGGATGTGAAGAGAAATACTGGTGGTTCACCAGGATTGCCCTGAATGCTTTGATACAACAACTTCTTTGTTACCCCACAGAGAGTCGATGGCTTTCAGTTGACATTTCTTATTATATTGGCAAATTTAGTTAGAAAGAGTTTCGCTGATGTCCTTGAATCTGTTGAGCAATAGTGTAATACATCAGACAGTTAGACATTGTAATGAAAAAGGAAGAAAGGAAGGGCCTACCTGCTGCTGTGTTGCTGGGTACTCTGTGTTCTAGTGCCGTACATGGGAGTGGAGGCCTGAAGAGGTGATCATATGTACAAAATCAGGCTGATGGCGTCGTTGGTAAGACTGGTCTCTTGTTCAATGTTTCCAGTGGAGCCGTATACCATGCAGTCCCAAGTGTGGTGTAAAATAAGAGTAAATTATAATACTACTTGACTTGATTGATCATCGTTTCTGTCTTGGGTCAAGCACAACTCATATTGCACATCAGCTTTATTATCAAGATCATGTGCAAACTTCCATTGTCCTGACAGCATTATGATGTTTGGCGATGTGATCACCCATCCCACACCACAAGTATAGCCTGCAATGTTTTTTCTTGCAGCTACAGAGCTTCGTAATGGAATGATTACCAGCATGTTGGGCAATGCTTTACATTTTATTTCATCATATCATGATTGGTACACTATAATTTTTTCATTCCATCCTGCACTTAAGACTTCAATATAATAGGATATGACTTTAGAGATACACTTCAAAATAAAACTGGCATATATCTGTTAATTTACCTTCTAATGTAATAGATGCACAAGTTCTCCCGGAAGGAGGCGATACAAACAAGGAGCAGCGTACCATGAAAGCACGCAGATGCAGCTATGGACGTCCCATGATGACCGTACCAACCCTTATTAGATGCTGTGATTCCAGATGACGTTCAACCGTTTGTACTTACATTTTTGTGGTTGAAGGTTTACACCTATTTCTTTCCATTGTCATGTGTGGGACCTGGGGATAAATGTTTATTTTTGCTTTAGCTTAGCACTGAAACTGATCATTTAGTTTCTTTGACTTACAAGCCCCAACGTTGAATTATTTTTCTACTGCACGATAAATATAAAGCTAACCACAATATCTGTACAGGTTTCTGTACGGAAATCATGCCTATGTCCGTGGTTTGAATATCAAACAATAAAGGACATAGTGTCATCCCTTTATATTCCCACCACTTTGGTAATTAATCATGAATCAGAAGTACCAAAAATTATCAGAAAAAAGTTTTTGCGGTAAATTGACAACACTTTCGAAATAAGTGAATTCAAAGATTGTAAAACTCATCAGCCAGTAGCATTATTCAGGAACTCGCCACTGTTAATCTCCTTCATATGATATATTTCATGTTTCTATTTTGAAATTTGTACAAATTATATAAATTTTATGTCCTGGCCACAGCAACACCCGGGCATCCGCGTTTATCAACCTGTCTTCTTTATATACATGTGTTGATGTGCATTGAGGCTGTTTTCTTTTTTGTTGTCGCTTCGTTGGTTTTCTGTAGTTCAAATTGACAGGTAAAAGCTATTTTTGGTTTCTATTTTGATTGTCAGTAGAACCGTGAAGTTGACGGAATTAATTTACAGGACCTGTTGTTGAAAATGGTAGTGAAAGGTTGATGCAAAAACACAGCGAAGTCATGATGGATGATATACAAAACATCTGTAACATTACCACTAAGACTAAATAGGGACAACATTACTGAAAAAGGTAAATTCATTAAAACATGATTCAAGTCAACCATATCCAATTTTCCCAATATGAATGTACGAGAATCTTTGAGCTTCCAAAATCATCTAGATAACTAATATGGAAATCATGTCTATGTCCGTGGTTTGAAAATCAAACAATAAAGGACATAGTGTCATCCCGCTGTATTCCTACCCAGTAGGACTAAAAAATTATAAGAAAAAGTTTCCGTGGTAATAAATTTACAACAATTCCGAAATAAGAGTGAATACAAAGATTGTAAAGTCGTTAGCCAGTAGCACTATTCAGGTACTCACCATTGTTAACTTCTACATAATGGCAGCGAAAGGTTGATGAACAAAAAACAGAGAAGTCATGATGGATGATGTACAAGATTAAGAAAATTCATGGCATGCTTCATCAAGGTATCGGCAAACGAAAACATCACCACTATGATTAAAATGGGGACAGCATTACTGAAAAAGGTAAATGCATTAAAACACAATATAAGTCAACTGAAAACAACAATATCCAATTTGCCAAATATGAAGGAACGAGAATTTTTCGAGTTTCCCCAATCATCTAGATAACCAAACAGACAGGTAGATATTTTCAAGGATCTGATCAATGGAAATGCACAAAAGGCAAGTCTGCGGCTGGCCTTGTAGAGAAATGCGGGTGGTTCACCATGTTCTCCTTGAAAACATGCCTCGACACAAGAACTAGTGACATCATCTTAGAGTCTATCGCTTCCTGTGTCTTTTTCTTCACATTGTACACTTGTAAACAATGATGGTTACCAAGTATGATGTTTCCGTCTCCGTAAGCCATAGCAGCCACACTCAACAGACCTAATGGTTGCCACGGGCTTACAGAATTGTAAGACGATCCCCATGGCGACGCAACTCGGTGACGCAGTTCCCAGCTAGTAGCATTGCCATAGTCCTCAAGGAACCACAGATCAATGTCCATTTTCTGCCCAAAGTCTGCAGCAACAAGCAGTCCCTCCGTGTCGAACAGCTTCACAAGATGGCCTGTGGTCGTGGGAGGACCCTGCATTTGGGTGAACATCTCTGATAACATGTGAAATACCAGAATCTTGGTTTGGTCCTTGACTGATCCCTCGTAAGGTGGCCAGTGCAAACTGCCGTGGAGGGCCAATGGCGCCGTCACCACCAAGCGCAGCCAAGGGGGTGATATGGTTACCACTGCATTATCAATGTCTTCCATATAAATGTTCCTTGGTTCAGTTTGTCCGGTGGAGAGAATGCACCATTTTCCATCGACAGTCGAGTCATAACGACACAAAAGACGATACTCGCCGGATGGCTCATGAAAATAGAACGCGTACTCTAAATCATCCGTTACGAAAGAAGGATGAGCAGGCCCGGGCGGAAGGAGCCGTGGCAGGTCTGCCCACTTCCTAGTCGTTGGATTGCACAGAGTGTACTGGCCATCCCAATTCTTGAATAGGAGGACACCGTCAACGACAGCGAGCAGGAGCCAGCCTTCATGTTGAGGTTTACGGTATTGGATGAGGCTCCGCCTGACCTTCTCATCGCCTGAAACGTTGAGCGCCTCCAGCACCAGCTCCTGCACGATGTTGTCTCCGGAGCGCCACTCCTCACGCGGCCGCTCACGGTACACGTACCTGTACAGCAGGACCTCACGCTCCTGCCGACTTGCGTGGTCGGTGAGGAAGCTCAGGCCAGTGGTGATGTCGCGCCAGGCCTTGCAGACGGCACGGCAGCGGAGAACGTCCTTCGCGGGCAGGCGGAGGAGGATCTCGCTCCAGCTGTCCTCGGTGAGACGCGGCTGGCCGTCAGCGAGCTCCATCTCCATGCGCTTCTGCTGCCTTGCTGCGTCACCGCCCATGGTTTTCCCTGTCCGATTTCCGTCCTGCTGCTAGGTGAAGAAAAAACAACAAAATTCATTGCCGGGTTAGCTTCTGACACAGAGCAGTGAAAACGAGAAAGAAACTCTCAACACACAAGATTCGGGTTAGAGAATGGGGAAACCTTTTCCTGGCCGGCCGAGATCGAGAGTGGCGGTGCCTCCACAGGTGGCGGGCCAGCCAAAGCGTGGACCTGAAGCTCGGTAGAAAAAACAAATCCAGTTCAGCTTATGGAAGAGATCTCGATGAAATGGACGTTAGGCTTGGAGAGATGGGCTGACCTGGTTCTGGAACCCCGGCAGACTCCTGTGGTGGTGTGAGAGACGAGAAGTGAACGCAAGAATCGGGCGGATCTGGAGGGAGGAGGGGAGCTCCGGGTTGTGGAGAGAGAGGAAAGGAAATCTGATTTCCAGGCTTTGGAGATGGGGAACGGGGTTAGGGCGCCCTGCCCTTCTCGTGTTTCTGACAGCGACCAGGTGCATCGGGCTGGGTGATGTGTACCCGCTGACTGTGTTGGCAGTTTGCTCACCGTGCTGGCATCGGGTTGGGTGGTGTGTCACACCGCACGCAAGGTTGGGGTGAGCCGGAAAGTTGAATGGATTTGGTCACGAAATTATAAAAAGGGCAGCAACAGATTAATTAGTTAATAATTGGCGAACAGCGGCCAGATGACGTCCCCGCGAGACAGACAACAGAGTAGCACTGCCGCCGGTTGTTGACTCATTGGCACGAAACATGGTTTACTGCTTCCAGCCCCTTACCCCGGACCAGACCACAGCAGAGGCCGGAGCGGATGGATTAGCTTCTGTTGCTGAGTGCTGGAAACGAGAATACCCCCGCTCCATGACCTGCTTCTATTGTTGGCGAAGTGTTCTCTGCAGGCACGCGATGAGTAGCACAGGAGTAGAAACCGAATTTCCCTTGGACACTTTTGTTTCAAATTATGGGTTTTTCTTGAATATCACAATTAAATGCATCATTTATTGAAGATAGTGGACATTCTTTAATCTATTAATAGTTGCAGTATTACATGCTGATTGAAAATACACACATCTGATTGGAAATAGTTTCTTGTATTTTTTTTGGGATTACAGTATATATATGTTGACGCCGGTTTTTGACAAGGGACCCATTGTCAGCGACTATGGGTCAAAAGAGGGCCGGTGGGCCGAAGGCCGACGGCCGCGTGGATGAGTAGGGAGGCACGTCCCTCCCGGGAGTCGTGCACGGACGCCAACCGAAGAGCATAATATTGATGGGCCTGGCCCACGTTGTAAAATTAGAAATAATAGTTTAATTTTGGAAAGAGGTCCTAGTCGGTTAGGAAATCGGCCCGAAGAGGGTCCGAGTAGGATTCTTTGTGCCGGGAATAAATACGTACCCAGATGTAACCTGTAAACTCGATTCACATCCAAGACAACTTTCGGCGCATCGCCAAACCCTAATTTTCTGTCAAGTCTTTACTGTTTTCGCGCGGGGATCTTCGGGGCTCCGGTCGACAACACGTTGGCTTGATAAGATAATTATGTTGTCTAGTTCTCGGCGCATTGTTCGTAATTAGATGGCTTAATTGCTAGTTATCCGGCGACCGGATCTGTTCTTGATCGTCGTAGTGAGTATCGGCCGGGATGAGTCAAGTCGACCTGGTCCGGGCTCGTGGTGAAGGTAGTTTGACTTGTCCTGCCTCCCCGTCCCAGCCTTTGCTTGCAACGCCGATTGACTCGGATCTGGTCGTCCGAGTCACAGTAGCCGCTATGAGAATTCTTTTACATCTTGGCCGATTCGATCGTGCAGATTCGGTTGACGTGTCCTGTGTTTGCCTTTGCGATAGTTGACTTGTCCTAGGCGCATGCAGCCGATTGGCTAGGGTGTGGATTTACTTTCATAGTTAAGGCGTTTATGATTGTGCTTGTCCTGAGTCGACCGGGCGTGCGCGGTCGTTAGACCTGGTCCTGTCGCGTGCCATCGGTTGACTTGTCCTGTTGGAGCGACCGGTCGATTCGGGATCCGTGTGGTTGTATCTCGTCTTATTGTTCTTTCGGAGTGTTTAGCCGATTGTTTATCACGTTCATTAGCAGTTTTATGTTCAATTAGTGCCAAATCTGTTAAAGCTGCCTTTGAACCTGAGTTGTTAGTATGATTTCATTGATCATCATTATCCATCTAGATAGATCTAATAATCCATCGTTATAATCGATGGCAGAATCGGCCGGATGCCCGATCGGCCGATTTATTGCTCCGATTGATGACTGAACTATCCTTTTGCTATCAAATTAATTACATCCCATTAATAATTACCTTATTTATATTTTATTCTATAATGCATCCCTGCAAGGTCTTAATGATTTGATTGCTCACCGACGAAATCGGCTGCTAGCCACCGATCGCATGTTGTAGCGTCGGCCGATTTCGTATCGTTTGTACCACAGTTCGCTTGCCCGGCATTTAATACATAAATGGATGGGCTGTGCTGCTCCTCGTCGATGGCCGATTTTGTCTATCCGACGCCGGAATCGGCCACGGCTGCACATCGGCCTATCCGGGCCGATGACCCGGAATTTTACACTTTTTATTGTCTTTGTTGGTTTGCAGGAAAACCATCCGGCACGCACCAGCGCACACGAGAATCGGCGAGCTGAGCCGGTCCGTTGGGAGCACAGGGCCCTGCGTCGGCCGGGGTTTCGGTGGACTCTCCGGACAACGGTGTGTTGGCGACTTTTGACGTCAACACATTTTTTGGCACGCCCAGTGGGACGAAGCAACCAAGATCAAGATGTCGTACATGCAGGCTGTCGGGGAGGACGGAACACCAATGGTTGATGCTGAAAATCGGCCGATTTTTGTTCCGGTTCCTCTCGGGACGGATGGCAAAGGGCATGGAGAAGTTTCGATGACAACGAGGTTTCGGCCTGGGGAAAGATGACGACAGAACAAAAGCTGCAGTACCAGGAATACCTGGCCGAAGCAATGAAAAAATACTTTCGAGCCTCGACAGGTGACACGTGGCGAGTGGCCACAAAAGGAGACATCCCTCGGATTCTGCATCCGGAAGAACTAGACCAAATCAAAGCCCAGAGACTGCCGGATGCCAACCAACTCAGCGATATGATCAACTCGTCCGTTCATCGAGCCCTAATCAATCAATCGGGCGTGTTGACCAACACCATCGGGAATTTGATCAAGGACACAGTTGATGACAGACTGTTCATCGAAGGATATTCCGGACCTGCATACACTCAGCCTTTTGGCACTCCTGTACGGCCAATTCAGGGAATCGGCCTCCGAATACCACACCGCCAGCAGGGTTTCAGCCCTCGTACGGCATGCCACCTCACCTATGGCCTGGCAAGGACGATGTAAACGCAAGTACCAGTACAACCCAGCCAGGCAAAGAGGATGACAAGTGACCCCAAGAAGTCGGTGACGGAAAAGGGCGACAAACAAGATGTACAACCGCCGACTTCCGAGTCGGCGGCAGCAACTAATGTGGCAGCGGCCCCGCAGATGGCACGGCAGCCCAATTTCTTCTACGTACCAAATACCGGCCCGAGTAGAATTGAGAACTCACCCACTATAGTACGGCCGATATCCGGTATTCCACAGCCGACCGCATCGGGCTGGGGGACAGGATTCATGATCGGACGGCCGATCCAATCGGCCATGAATTATGGAATCGCTCCGCAGTACACTGTTCCCGGCCATCGGCACCGGGATTTCGGAAACGGCCGGTCGGTACACCCGACCGGGGGCAACCCAACACAGCTTATATGACGGGAACCGGATCAGCAACTGCTGAACCCAATGATATGAGTGGCCTCATGGCTAAGATCGCCGATATGATGAAAGATCGGTTCGATTTGAAGCCTAAGGAGAAAAGTGCATTGTATCGGCGACCTTACCCCGATCGGATGGATTCCGTGGCTTTACCCAATAAGTATAAAATTCCTGAGTTCTCCAAGTTTTCTGGGCAAGATAATACATCAACTATGGAGCACATCAGCCGATATGACGCACAGCTTGGTGAGGCGTCTACTCAGGAGGCTTTGCGGGTTCGGCTATTCCCACTGTCATTGTCCGGATCGGCCTTTTCATGGTTTGCTTCGCTATCGCCTGGTTCTATTCAGAGTTGGGCTGATCCGGAGAAAAGGTTTCACTCGTACTTCTTCACGGGCATTACCGAGCTTAGTTTGTCCGATTTAATGGCGGTGAAACGAAAGCCGGGGAATCGGTGGCCGATTATATACGGAGGTTCAGGACTCGAGGGGACGATGCTACAATCTGAATCGACAGAGCAACAGCTGGCCGAAATCGCTTATGCGGGGCTATTCTCTAACATCAAAGAAAAGTTTACCCCACATGAGTTTGATGGGCTGGCACAGCTGACCCGTAGGGCGATCGGCCAGGAAGAGAATCTCCAGCTCACCAGGAATCGGCGGTATCGGACAGCTTATGCCGATTTCAACAATGAGGAGGATGAAGAGGAAATTAATGCAGTTGAGTGGACTAATAACAAACGGCCGATATTTTCTCCGCATGTCAAACCTAAGGAGAAAAAATATGATTTTGATTTATCGAAGGCCGACGAAATATTTGATCAGCTGCTGCGGGAAAAGAAGATCCAGCTTTCCCCTCATCACAAAATTCCTATGCCGGAAGAATTGAAGAAAATGGCTAAGTGGTGCAAGTGGCATGGAAATTCGCATCATAACACCGTTGATTGTTATACCATGAGAGATGAAATCCGGAGGGCGAGTTGACAGTGGGGTATTGCGAGCGGCCGATGTAAAGAAGAAGATGAAAGTTGATGGGCACCCTTTCCCGGCTAATACGATGTACATCAACACCATCGGCGGTGGATCGGCTGGTTTCATACGCCGATATGAGAAGAAGAGAGAGAGGGAAGAAAGAGCTCAGGTGGCACGTGAACAGGAATCTATCGGCCAAAGTCGGCAGTACGAGACAAGGCGTGATCGGCCGAGAAGATTTTGACCCGCACCGGGCTTGTCCTTTCTTTCAGATCTGCTGGGACCAAAACATGAAGCTTCCATCTATCGAGAACTGCCCGCAGTGCATTGGCCGTAAAGAGTATCGTGATGGCGGGTCATCAAGTTCCCGAGAACGGCCGATTAGTCGCAACTACGAATCACGACAATCGGCCCCCGTAAGAGCGGTCGGCCATGATCACAGCTATGATGAACGGAGATACGCGAGTGCCAAAGAGAACCTCCGTTCACGATCGGCTGGGGCCAATCAACGATGAAGAAGAGTTTGATCGGCAATACCATGAAGATTCGAAAGGCGATCAAACCGAGAACGAAGAACAGTGGTGCCCGGTGGTTTGCTCAATAAAACCCGGAAGAGGAGGCTCCAAAGAATGCGCTGTCGAGAAATTAGGGGTGGACAGATATTACGGAGATGACCGAGATGATGAGTCCAAGCCCAAAAAGAGTGGAGGCCCAAAGTGCGGTCTCGGGTGGTCCGGCTGAAGCCGCGATGAATATGATATCCCCGATGCCCAGGATTGTCGGATCGGCCGTAGAGGACGAATCGGCCGATGAAAATTCGGCCGAGGAAGAACCAGTTGGGGAAACTTCAGAGATTCGTGGACGCCGGAATCGGCGGTATTTGATAAGCCAGTCAACTCCGATCATTTGCATCTCAAGGCATTGTACATTAGCGGCTACATCAATGGGTCGCCGATGAGGAAAATGTTGGTCGACGGAGGAGCAGCGGTCAATATCATGCCGATTACTACATACCGCAAGCTCGGGAAGACGCCGGAAGAAATGATGAGGGCTAATCCGACGCTCAAGGATTACAGCGGGAGAAGCCAAGATGTGCGTGGAGCCGCAATAATGGAGATCACTGTGGGCAGCAAAACCATACCCACCACATTTTTCATCATCGACGGGAAAGGTGCATACACAACTTTGTTGGGGAGAGACTGGATTCATGCCAACTGTTGCATCCCATCAACCATGCACCAGTGCTTGATTCAATGGGTCGGCAACAAGGTCGAAATCGTGCGGGCCGATAAGTCCGTAACCATCGCAACCGCCGGTTTCGAGTTTGCCGGTCTGGAGAGCCTGCCTTGTTTCTCGGGCACATATTGGGATGCGGAGGCCATAAACATCACCGACGACGGAGTTATTGTGACCGGGGGTCAGGTACCCCGGCTGCTCCGATGGGCCCCACAGGAGAATTGACGGAAAATCGGCCGATCGACACACGCACCGGGGATATGATGAATCGGCCGATTAACAAACCAGAAGAAGGGAAATTAGGCCACGGTTTTGTGTCGGCCGACGAGTTAGAAGAGGTAGATATAGGGGATGGAGACAAGTCTCGACCGACATATATTAGCAAGAAATTGTGTAAAGAAGTAAGAGATGAATTAGTGGCCTTATTGAAGGAATATAAAGATTGTTTTGCTTGGGATTATAGCGAGATGCTCGGACTCAGCCGATCGATCGTTGAACATCGGCTGCCAACCAAACCCGGATATCGGCCGTATAAGCGGGTGGCTCGGAAAATTGACCCTAGATATTATGAAGCCGTCAAAGAAGAGATTATCGGATTATATGAAGCCGGCTTCATTAGGCCATGCCGATATGCGAGTGGGTCTCCGAGTATTGTGCCGGTGGAAAAGAAAAATGGAAAGATGCGGGTCTGCATTGACTTCAGGAATTTGAATAAGGCGACTCCGAAAGATGAGTACCCAATGCCAAACGCCGATTTGTTAGTTGATGCAGCCGCCGGCAACAAAATTTTGAGCTTTATGGATGGAAATGCTGGGTATAATCAGATTTTTATGGCCGAAGAAGATATATCGAAGACAGCGTTCGGATGCCCTGGAGCGTTGGGACTATATGAGTGGGTTGTCATGACCTTCGGCCTAAAAAATGATGGCGCCACATATCGGAGAGCCATGAATTTTATATATCACGATTTGATCAGCCGATTGGTGGAAATTTATATTGATGATGTCATGGTGAAATCAAAATCGGCCGAAATCCACGTATCCGATCTCGGAGAAGTGTTGAAGAGGACAAGACAATACGGCTCGAAGATGAACCCGCTCAAGTGTGCTTTTGGTGTCTCAGCTGGACAATTTCTGGGGTTTATTGTGCATGAAAGGGGAATTGAAATCGGCCCCAAGAGTATTGATTCTATCGAAAAGCTGGAACCGCCGACAAACAAGACAAAGCTCCGAGTCCCCGATCGGCAAGATTAATTTTATTAGGCGATTTATCTCAAACTTGTCCGGTCGACTTGACGTATTTACGCCATTATTAAAACTCAAGGCCGATCAAGAATTTCGGTGGGAGCCGATCCATCAAAGGGCTTTAGAAGATATCAAGAAATATTTGGTGTCCCCGCTGGTGATGGTTCCGCCAAAGTCGGGCACACCCTTTAGGTTATATTTATCGGCTGATGATAGGTGCATCGGCTCGCATTGACTAAAGAACAGGAGGGAAAAGAGCGGGTCATATTTTATCTCAGCCGCAAATTAATTGATGCAGAAACACGGTATCCGGAGGTGGAAAGGTTATGTCTCCGTCTCGTATTTTTCATGCACAAAACTAAGGCATTATCTCGTTAGCCGAGGAGTGTACTGTGGTTTGCCGAGCCGATGTCGTAAAATATATGCTATCGGCCCCGGTCCCCAAAGGCCGGTTGGGCAAATGGATGTTGGCAATTACGGAGTTTGATCTAGGCTATGAATCGGCCAAAGCAGTGAAAGCACAAGTATTGGGCGATTTAATAGTGCAACACGGTGAACACTCGGCCAAATACGTTGAACCGAGTGCCATGGACGGTGTTCTTTGATGGGTCAATTTGCAAGCAAGGGAGTGGAATCGGCTTGGTTGTTGTGTCGCCTCGGGGGCAATACGTGGATACTCTATTACAGTAGAGGCGCACACCAACAACCAAGTCGAATATGAGGCAGTACTAAAAGGATCTGGAACTACTCATCGATGCCGGGCCGATGAGTATGAGTGTAAAGATGAAATATTGTTGCAATATCATAGAAAGTGCCAGAAGTTAATGAAAAGATTCAAGTGTGTTAAAATCGGCCATATACCAAGAGAACAGAACTTCGAAGCAAATAACTTGGCTCAACTAGCATCCGGATATCGGCTCGTCGAAAACAGCTTGGAAATAGCCGATATTGAAGAGGCCGATTGGCGCACGGAAATTCGAAATTTTTTGAGCAATCCATCCCAACCTACAGATAAGAAGATAAGATATAAAGCCCTGAAATATGTTCTGTTGGATGATCAATTATTTTTTAAGACAATTGATGGGGTGCTTCTCAAATGTATTAATGACACCGAAGCCAAAGTGGTAATGAGCGAAGTACATGATGGGATTTGCGGAACGCATCAATCGGCCCATAAAATGAAGTGGCTGCTAAGGCGAGCTGGTTATTACTGGCCGACAATGTTGGCCGATTGTTTCAAATATTATAAAAGTTGCCAAGATTGCCAGAAATTCGGGCCTATACGGAGGGCACCTGCGTCGGCCATGAATCCAGTGATCAAACCTTGGCCGTTCGGAGGTCGGGCCATGGATATGATCGGCCGGATAAATCCAGCATCAAGCGAGAGGACATCAATACATATTGGTAGCTACATATTACTTCACAAAGTGGGTTGAAGCGGCACCCTATCGCAAAGTCTCGACGGCCGACGTGATAACGTTTGTTAAGGAGCATATCATTCATAGATTTGGGATTCCGGAAACAATCACGACAGATCAAGGATCAGTATTCACGTCGGACGAATTTCAATCTTTTGCTGAAGAGATGGGGATTAAATTGATTAATTCGTCGCCTTATTATGCCCAAGCCAATGGTCAAGCTGAAGCGGCAAATAAGAGTCCGATCAAGTTGATCAAGCGAAAAATACAAGAGCATCCTCGTAAGTGGCACATGAACTTGATGGACGCTTTGTGGGCTTATCGTATGTCACGGCATGGGGCCATGCAAGTCGCGCCGTATCAGCTTGTGTATGGGCACGAAGCCGTATCGCCGTGGGAGACAGCTATCGGCTCCGGAAGGGTTGAATTGCAACAAAAGCTATCGGCCGATCAGTACCACGGGTTGATGATGGATGAATTAGAAGACGTGGTACAAAATCGGCTGGATGCATTGGAAAAGATAGAGCAGAATAAGGCGAGGGTCGCCCGTCATTATGATAAGAAGGTTGTGCGAAACAGTTTAAAAAGGGCGATTTGGTCCGGAAGCTTAGGATGCCGATCGGCGTGAAGGACAATCGGTTTGGTAAATGGTCGCCTAATTGGGAAGGACCTTATTTGATTAGCCGATCAGCACCGGGTAATGCATATATTTTGAAAGAGTTAGCAGGGGAAGAATTTGGCCGAGCACTTAATGGGAAGTATTTGAAGCGAGTATTATCCTAGTATTTGGATTAATTCATAGTGTTCGGCCTAAAAGAGACTACAGCTCGATGTCGATCATCGAGAGTATCGCCCTTAGCCAAAAATATGAAAGCAAAACGCAGGAAGTCACGGACAAATAAGTTAGAGCCGATGTTTTAAACATCGTCTTCGGATGGCCGATATTATCGTATATCGCCCTTAGTACAAAAATATTTACAACAAAATCTTGTTCAAGTCCTATTACATCTAAGCATAGTTGACGGCCTCGGCGCGGGACAAAAGGTCTTGGACGGCAGATAATACACGGGCCAGCATAGAGTCAAGTTTGGCCATGACCAACAGGTCGTCCTCGATGGGGCCGACATCGAGCATGCGCCGCGGCGACCATCTTGTCGGCCGCTTGGATTGCCTCGTCCGTCGTCCTCCGTTGGGCCGCCACATCAACCGACAGCTGTGCAATGGTGGCTTCCGGGGTCGCCGCCTCCTTCTCCTTAAGAGCCGGCGCTGCTCTCAAATCGGCAATCTCCTGGTTGATTACCTGCAGTTCACCCTGCCGATTTGAGAGTTGCTCTTGCATCTCCAGGGTCTTGCGGGCCTCCTCCTCGGAACGCTTGATGGAGCTCTCGGCGAGTAACGCAGCTTGCTCGTTGCTCCGCGTGGCGAGCTAGACGCTGCTGGGCACGGATGAAGTCCATCTGCCGAGTACTCCATGTATGCCACGCGGTGCGAGCATCGCGCACATCATCCGGGAGCTCGGTCCGGACCTCCAAGTACCGCGCCCGGATGGGGTGAGCGTCGGCCACCAAGCCTTCAACCGAGGACGCCTCAAGCCTGCGCGCGATTTCGGCCATGATGATAAGACCGAGAGGAAGATACCGAAATCGGCGCAGGACGAGGGAAGCTGAGCGCCCGAAATACCAAGAAAAATAAGATAAAACTAATGATCGGCGGCGAATCAAGGAAGAAATAGTAAAAACAAACCTGCGAAGCGTCGATGCAAATCGGTCGGACGTCCATCGGCCGTGCCATTGAACCCATAGGTTCGTGTGTTCCGAGCAGCTCTTGGCCGGCCGATTCATCTTCACCAGCGACATCCTCGGAGGCGGCATCGGGCGACGCTCGCCGGCCGGCTCATCGGCAGCGGTACCTTCAGGAGAAGTCGCGGGCGGCTCCTGGCCGGCCGATTCCTCGTCGGCAACGGTGCCTTTGGGAGAAGCCGTGGGCGACTCCCGGCCGGCTTGTTCAGCTTCGGCGGCGGCCTCGGGAGACGCAGGCCGATCCGAGCGAGTTGGGCTCTCCGTAGGGTTTGGATCGGCCCGGCTTGGTACGACTTCGGGCTCCGGAGCTGTTTGAGTCGGCCTTTCGGGCGTCGGCGTCCTGGCCCGTGGATGAGTCAGCAGGCGGATCGGCCTATCGGGCGTTGGCGTCCGAGCTCGTGGAGTCGGCAGGCGGGTCTCTCGCTGCCTGCGGTTGAGCACCGGTATCGGCTGCCGGAGGGCTCGAATGGGCCGACCCCCTCCATCACTCCCGCCGACCACATCGGCGGCCGTACGCTCGCTCGACACCACGGTGATAGGTGGCCGACGAGGGAGAGATGCTTGGACCCGAGGAGAAGGGACCGCCGATTCCCGCTAAGAACTCATAATTAGACAAGCATGTTAAGAGAAAAGGAATCGGCGATCATGCAATAACAACCTGACGCGACGGAGACGGTTCGCTATAGTAGTCCGGGTCGGACGAGCGCACAGGCTGCTTTAGCAGCGCGCGGTGTCGCTTCGGGACCTGAGTCGGCCCTCTTCTTGGGGGCGGCCGTTTTGGTTTTGGCCTTGCGGGCAGCCGACGCCCTCGACTCATCGCCGCAAATATTTGAGCGGGAGTGCGGTCGGTGAAGCCAATGTTCGGAACGATTGGGCTCGGCAATAAATATTCAATCGGCCGGCCATCGATGCTTTGGGTCGGCGGCTCCTCCGAGTCCGACCGAAAGAGAAGATACAAGGATAAGCATTTGGAGTGGCCGATTTCATTGACAAAATCGGCCTTACGGAAATGGATCGGCTACACGTACCTCGGCGAAAGGTTCTCTCGGGGCTAGGCCGGAGAAGAAGGAAGCGGTGTTCCGGCTGCGAAGGTGCCGATTCCACTCACCCCACCAACGGTCAAAGAGGCGGGTGCTCCGGGCGCCGGGAGGAATCCGGCCAAGTCACCGGTGACGACATCGGCGGTGCGGCCGACGAGCCAATTCCACCGAATGGCATCGTCAACAGCAGCCCGCGCCTTTATCCGCCCCACGTAGAAGAGGCCGGGGGCAACCGGCCGAGCCGAGTTGGCGGGCCGCCACCGACGGGTGGTAGAACTCGTAGGAGCGAAGGCCTTGCTCCCGAGCAATGAGTCCCGTCGGCAGCAAACAAGGGCGGAGGCAGGTGGTGAAGATCTTGACCGCATCCCCGTCGGCCGTCGGGAAGGTTGGGTCGATCGGAAAAGGAGTGTCATACTCCCTCTCGAAGAAATCAATGTACGGATACCAATCCGTACTTTCATCGTTAAGGCCCTTGTAGAAAGCGGCGAACCAATACGCCAGGTTGTTGTCCGACATGGCCGCCCCGGTGCCATGGATAACGCCTCCCCGAAAGATACGCACCGGCTGAATCGGGCGCGGCCGATTCGGCGTAGTCGCCGGGGAAGTTGAGCACGCCGAGGTCCAAATCGATGGCCTTGGTGGCATGAAGGGTCAACCACATTTGGATAAACCACCAAGGGCCACCCGGGTTCTTGACCGATCGGCCGGCGCACGGCTCCACCGAAACCTGTTGGAGAAGGAGGTACGCCGACCCCGGAAGATACTTGCCCATGGGAAGGGCATTGTCTGTCGGCCGACCTATCGGCCATCTACAGAAAATTGGTTGTGGGGCTCACGCCGACCCCACAAAAGAAGAAGTGGTCGAGCCACATGTTGAGGAAGGCAACATGCTCGCGGCGATCGACCGTGCCGTGCCCCTTGTTGTAGGCTCTGAATGTAAACCTTCCAACCCCTGGTGTCCTTAGGGTTGATCCGGTGGGAGGACTTAATGCGGACGAGTGCCCGGAGTGGCCTCCTCCGTAATGTTCAGATCGGCCAACATGACCGTGTCCGGGAGGGTCATGGTAGCCGGCCGTGGCCGAACATAAAGCGGTTCAGGGCGTCGACCGGAAATAGCAAGCGGCCGCCAACAACGGTTCGTTCTTCCGGTGATCGGCCAGGGACAGCTTGATGGCATGGGCGATGCCGATGTTGGCCCAACCTTGCGAATGGACGGCCGACACCCGGTTATACCAATCACGCCATCCTACGACGGGGTCGGCCATGACCGGAAGCTATTGGCCCACTCGGCCGATAGCGGGATCGTTGCCGAAACGGAACCCGGTCCGTTTCGGCACGGATGAGATCTGTGGGGTTGGGATCGCCCATAGGACCCAAGAAGAAATGAGTCGGGATGTTGGAGGGAATAACGACTTGGTTCCGGATCTCCTACAAACGAGAAACGGGGCTAAAATGAAAAGCGGAACGGGAAGAAGATAAACTGTGAAAATGAACAAGAACAAGAACGCGAAGAAAAACTGCAAAGGTAGAGAAAAGGGATGCCCAAATGTACATTACCTCCGGAACGGCGTCGGTGGTGGCGACGACGCGGCCGGCGGCGGCGGCGCAGCAGCAGCAGCAGCAACGGGGTTCATGGTTGCTCGGAGAAGAAAAGACGGCGACGGCGCGATGAAAAGTTGAGAAGGCTCGAGGAGGAAAAGGTCGCCGGAACAGAGAAAGATGAAGGCCAAGGAAAGGAAGCAGATGAGAAATGACCGGGGGTGGCCCCGGGTTTTATGGAGGAGTGACGGGCGAGTAAAACCGGCGCGGTAAAAGAGGACGGATCGGTCCGATGCATGCGTTGCATACCCCAGACCGGGGGACATGTGTTGACGCCGGTTTTTGACCAAGGGACCCATTGTCGGCGACTATGGGTCAAAAGAGGGCCGGTGGGCCGAAGGCCGACGGCCGCGTGGATGAGTAGGGAGGCACGTCCCTCCCGGGAGTCGTGCACGGACGCCAACCGAAGAGCATAATATTGATGGGCCCGGCCCACGTTGTAAAATTAGAAATAATAGTTTAATTTTGGAAAGAGGTCCTAGTCGGTTAGGAAATCGGCCCGAAGAGGGTCCGAGTAGGATTCTTTGTGCCGGGAATAAATATGTACCCGGATGTAAACCTCGTAAACTCGATTCACATCCAATACAACTTTCGGCGCATCGCCAAACCCTAATTTTCTGTCAAGTCTTTACTGTTTTCGCGGGGATCTTCCGGGCTCCGGTCGACAACACGTTGGCTTGATAAGGTAATTATGTTGTCTAGCTCTCGGCGCATTGTTCGTAATTAGATGGCTTAATTGCTAGTTATCCGGCGACCGGATCTGTTCTTGATCGTCGTAGTGAGTATCGGCCGGGATGAGTCAAGTCGACCTGGTCCGGGCTCGTGGTGAAGGTAGTTTGACTTGTCCTGCCTCCCCGTCCCAGCCTTTGCTTGCAACGCCGATTGACTCGGATCTGGTCGTCCGAGTCACGATAGCCGCTATGAGAATTCTTTTACATCTTGGCCGATTCGATCGTGCAGATTCGGTTGACGTGTCCTGTGTTTGCCTTTGCGATAGTTGACTTGTCGTAGGCGCATGCAGCCGATTGGCTAGGGTGTAGATTTACTTTCATAGTTAAGGCGTTTATGATTGTGCTTGTCCCGAGTCGACCGGGCGTGCGCGGCCGTTAGACCTGGTCCGATCGCGTGCCATCGCTTGACTTGTCCTGTTGGAGCGACCGGTCGATTCGGATCCGTGTGGTTGTATCTCGTCTTCATCGTTCTTTCGGAGTGTTTAGCCGATTGTTTATCACGTTCATTAGCTGTTTTATGTTCAATTAGTGCCAAATCTGTTAAAGCTGCCTTTGAACCTGAGTTGTTAGTATGATTTCATTGATCATCATTATCCATCTAGATAGATCTAAAAATCCACTGTTATAATCGATGGCAGAATCGGCCGGATGCCCGATCGGCCGATTCATCGCTCCGATTGATGACTGAACTATCCTTTTGCTATCAAATTAATTACATCCCATTAATAATTACCTTATTTATATTTTATTCTATAATGCATCCCTGCAAGGTCTTAATGATTTGATTGCTCACCGACGAAATCGGCTGCTAGCCACCGATCGCATGTTGTAGCGTCGGCCGATTTCGTATCGTTTGTACCACGGTTCGCTTGCCTGGCATTTAATACATAAATGGATGGGCTGTGCTGCTCCTCGTCGATGGCCGATTTTGTCTATCCGACGCCGAATCGGCCACGGCTGCACATCGGCCTATCCGGGCCGATGACCCGGAATTTTACACTTTTTATTGTCTTTGTTGGTTTGCAGGAAAACCATCCGGCACGCACCAGCGCACACGAGAATCGGCGAGCCGAGCCGGTCCGTTGGGAGCACAGGGCCCTGCGTCAGCCGGGGTTTCGGTGGACTCTCCGGACAACGGTGTGTTGGCGACTTTTGACGTCAACAATATAATTCCAACCTTATAGATCCACGATCAACTAAATTTTGATCCGGGCAAGTACTCCCACACAGGTAAAACAAAATTCATTATTTACTGTGTTTTCTATTGTTTACTCGGTTGATCTGGTCTATGCCTAATTTATAGCCTAGAATCTAGAGAGATAAGATTTAGGTATGGTCCAAGATCTCCCGCTGTATGTAAAATAAATTGGACTATTTACTATGCTTTTTGTTGTTTACTTCTTGATTTTTTATATGCATAATTTATAGCCTACAATTAGGAGAGATTTGACAGAAGGACCATAGGCAATCTGTCTTGATGGCAATCAACTCCTATGTCATCACTTACTGTCTTGTGTCAATTACGTAGACTATGTTCGATAAGGCTTGAAAGCCATTACGGCACGTATATTTATTTACTTATAGTTGTTGACGTACTCATTTGTATGTTTATTACTCCGTACACGGTATGACCTAGTGGTGCAAAGGCTTTAGATTTAGCATATTTAGTTATTTCGATTTAATGAGTGCAATTAACTATCATATATAGGCAGAATTTGTATGTTGATACAGGAAATCCTACAAAGGAAGCACAGGTTAGAGTGACTGTCTACAGTAAACAGAGATTTCATGAATAACATTTCTAGTCATTTCCTCAATGACCATATATGTAATAAGACTTTAGAATTTAATATTTCACCTCATGGTTCAATATATTTGTAGTCATTTTTACAAATCATTGGACTAATAAGACTTCAATGTAGTCTTAAGGTTCAAATTTTCCATAAATTCCCCTTCATTGGCCATTTTATGTCGCTTCCAATATGACGACCCGTCTTTAGTGTTTTATTTCTGCAATAGCTGCATGCAAGTGTGCCAAGCTATCTTTGAAACATACGATGTGAATAATTCATTCTCCATGTAAATTTCAATAGGAAAATTCCGTATCTGCCATTAAAAATTATATCATTCCCTTATTTCCAATTTCCTTATCTACCACTCTAGTCATTTTAGTTGATAGAAATATTTGCTCGCGCCGCTACAATGTTTATGCTTTAGCACTAAATAGGTCCGTATTAGTATATACCTTCTGTTAACAAATTTTAAATTTTTTGGATGAACATTAGTGATAAATATTGTTTTTCCGAAAAATTACCCTTAATTTTCATCCAAAAGTTTTGAAAAAAATGACGTAAAGTACACACTAGACAGATCTATTTTGCTACTATATGTACGAACATTCTAGCAATAAAAGCAAAATTTTTGATCATCAAAAGTTACTAGAGTGCTATATAAGGTATTCAAATTTGGAATCCAATGTCCAATAAGGAAATTGAATGATTAGGGTGGGAACGGTAAAATTTCTAATGGCAAATAAAGAATGTGCCCATTTTCAGTTGAACATAAAAACATCTATCTGACAAAGTATGTTCGATCGTGGACATCCATGAAATTTTGTTTCAACTCTGGCTCCTCCAATGTTTTCGTGCATACGTAACAATAAGAAATATTCCTACACAAATGAACCTTAGGAACCAGGTATGTAACATGCAACCACGTAAGTTAAGAAACAAAAAACACTACCGAGAAAAATATCCTTCGTCTAATTATACATTTAGCTTTCTAAATAAAACTTTCTAAACATGCAGCATAGTCTAGCAATATTAATTGTGCATATAGTGGCATCAAAAAATAAATAAGGTGTGAGGGAGTTGATCATTCATGCATTCCAAACCTTAGTAAGGAAATTCGAAATTGAGCAAGGCAATAAAGATGTGTTCTTTCCATATTGTCGTGGTTTGTTGTTTCCATATAGCTTTTGTCTGCTGTTGGCACGATCTAGGGTTCTTTATCTGAGTCACACGATGATGCTGGTTTGACGTACCGTTACAGCTAATGTCCACCCATATAGATGAAATATGATTTGTTTCCTTCTTCCTCCTTTCTCTCTCTGATGCCATTGCCTTCGCGCCACCGAGCAGTGGGTAGCCGGGAACAGATTCCTCATGGCTGGATATAAACTCTACATGAATGAAACAAAAGTTAGATCAAGGATATGAACACATGTAATAGCCTGAGCTTTATAGTGGTGTGTATGAGTAATTTGAATGGAAGCATATAAATTCAAACTCAAGGATTTGTTCAAATCATTTCTGGATCTGTTCTGCAATGTACCGAATTTTTACAAGGAAACTCACCAAACATTCTCCCTCGGCGGCCATCTTTTCTTCACTCCCCGCAGCCTAGTCGGCCCACCAACCTGTGCTACGGTGCATCCCCTACCGGCCGCACCCTCCCCGTCTGCTCGTCCGTGGCACGGACATCGAAAGGGGAGATGTGGCACCATATCCGCTTGCCACCCTGCAAACCCTCGCCCACCTACCCCTTGCCGCGCCTACAAGAGGCCCTAGAGCCACCACTACCATCCGCATTCCTCCCCGCGTCGCTAGAGCCGCCGAACCCTAAAACCCATCCGTACCCCAGCTTTGTCTGCCATGACCGCCGTGGTAGAACTCAACGACAGTGAACTCCGACCCCACCCCGACGGTTTCCTCTCCGTCTTGAAGCCGCTGAAGTTGTTCGTGTCAGAATCGGAACAAGGTGGAGGACGAGCAATGCCATCGAAGTTTCCGGCCGCCGTTGTTTTCGTCGTCGTTCATCCTCATCGGTGCGTTTCTTCCCTTGCTGATCTATGTTCCATAATCCTTGTTGTGTGCCCCGTCTTTGGTCGCTAACCGCATCGCTGTTTCTTCTTCTTCGCGTGAGGACACCGACGTCGTGGTCACCGCCCTGTGTGAGCGCGCCGTTCGTCGCCAACCGCCGTCGCTCGCTCTGTCCCCATCTCTACCTCCCCATCGACTACAAGGCTTCCAGGAGAACAGCGGTGACCTGGCGCACCTTTCCCCTCCCTTTCCCGCTTGGTTCGCTTGCCAAGTTCCTGTTTTTGTTTAGCTACCGCCGCCATGCACCTTGGTCGGTGGTGAGGTCCTTGATTCAGAGCTCGCACGTGGGGTTTAGATGGTCGTAGAGCTCCGCTGTGTCATCCTGTAGCTTGTGTGCACTTCAGTGTGGAGGAAGGTTCAAGATTTCACCGGAATCGAGGAGTGCCCTATTTTCGCTGCAACAGATCTTGTCGCCGGCGTGGCTCCGTCAACCTTTTTGGGTTAGGGCTAGCTGCACTAGCTTTAGTGGAACATGGGCTTTCTATCGGTAGCCTCGATTTGCATTTTGATTGAGGTCGGGGTTTTCCCTTTTGGGCACTGCCATCGGTGGAAATCTGGTGAGACCGTGCCGTGCTTCCGTGGGTCGTCCGTCGAGGAGAATCATGGTCGCAAGTGCGCGCGGGTGAGGCAGAGCCCTTGGTGCCCTCCGCTGGGCGCACGACGAGCTGTAGTGTCGGAATGAATGAATTCCGACGAGGCGCTTGGAGCAGAGAGGCGCCACCACCCGCCGCCGGCCGCACCTTAAGTTTAGGCTCATGTGGCAGAAAATCAGATGGCATGGCAAAGTTCATCCGATGTGGCATTTGCGTGACATGCTGACGTTGCTCTTGATCCATGAGGCTCTGATTGAATTTTGGATGGACCGGTCCACAGAACAATGGTGCACCGTCAAGGAATATTCCTTGGAATATACTCTATTTTGTCTTTTTTCCACCTTTTTCTGAATTTCCAAAAATCCCTTTTTCCTTTGGAAACTCATATCTATTTATCTGGGCGTCTAATTATCTCGGGTGTCGGAATAAACGCGATCACTTGCGTTAGAATCGTAGCGTCGTTCTCTATATGTTAGTGTTCATGTTCTAGCTTCCATAAAATTTGTCCTTGCAATTTGTTTTTCTATCCTTCTCATAATTCGTGTTGCTTTCTCAATTTGCCTATCACTTACCCATTCTGCCTGAATTTTGTATGACAGTGGATTCAGATGGTCGAAGCTCACGGATTACCCACGAAGCCATACGAGGACACCGATCTATTTTTGGACCTATTTTTAAGGCGAGCCGCAATCGTTAATCACTCTTGATCCTATATTATCAATTTCATAATATGACCTCATGCTTATGAAATGATTACTCTTGCTTAGAATCATATCTATGCCATATCATGTTACCTTTTGCCACTATTACCCTAGGATGTTCTACCGATGATACTTGCATGCTTAGTATGCTTAGTTGCTTAATAAACCCCTACATGATGATATACATGTTTTTGTGGAAAATAAAATGTTGGTGCTTCTTAGGTATTGAGTTGTTTTAGTAACCCAATAGGATGTTGCGGGGCGAGAGTAGGTGATTAGGTGTCTGGGGAACTTTTGGGGAGTTCCGATTTGGAGTGCTTGTTGCGGGCACAATTGTGTGTGAGATCTGGGTTATAGTGATGAGGGCATCACTCCTTTGGATACACACAACACTTCACCACTGGACATGTAAGGTCGAATCACAAGAGCTCAAGCACGGCAATTGAATTTAGAGGTGAGCTCATTCTGAAGCACTTTCTTATATGCCTTTCAGGATAAATTGCTACCTAATGATTATATTGTGATTAGGAACCATGGAGAGGACCGGAAGATGTTTAGAAAAGAGCTTGGAGGTGGAGAGGGCCAGCAAGGGTGTTCAAGCCAAGTTGGAGGCCCAATCCACGCCGACTTCAAGTCCGATTCGGAGTCTAGGAACAGTCTGCACTAAAACGGTCGCTCAGGTTGCAAACGGGCTCGGATTTGGACGTTCTTTATATGCATTGAAAGATAATTTGAACCTTTCCAATGGGACCGGTTCCACATCAAAATTCGTCCGAGGTCAATGGGAATCATCGAAACAAGTTGAGGTCTAGAATCTGTTCTGGTGCCGCGCCATTGTTATTTGGGTTTTGTATCGTGTTGGAGCCAAATAGGGGCACGTCCAGGGGTCTTGCACGTCCCTAACCTAAATATTATCAGTAGCCACCACCCAAGTTAGGGTTGGGTTTTGCTTAGATTATTCTGCTGAGACAATTTCGCCGTACATCCGTTTGTGAGACCCCAAATCATGAGATTAATCATACATCTGCAATTTTGGTTGTGTTCTTTCTTGTTCTTGCTTGTGTTCTTGATTCGTTGGCAGGGATTAGCCTTCTTGGCGAGGTCAACCGTGCAACGCTGGTTGATAACCATAGAAGACGTGGTGCTGCGATTGCGGGTTTTGAACGTGTTATTCAGGAGCCGGATTGACGTGTATTAGATCTTCGCCAAATCAAGAGTTATTTGAACGTTTCGGAAGATCGGGACCCTAGTCCACATCATATAGAGTTTCCTGTTGGTGGTTGTTACTTGTGGACTTTTGGAGGAGAGGGGTTTGGTGACTCGCCCCGAGTAGCATAAGGATCGGATCACAGGAGATATGTCTCAAGGCTTCTACATACACACCACACGTCCCCGTATGGGCGGTTGTGCTAGATCATGATCTTAGCGGAGGACTGGCTGGCCCACCGTGGTTGCAGAGACAATGTTAGTGGGTTTTGGAGCATCATCCAGACCCATGAGTAGAGGATACCCCACCTGGCCGGTGGTAGCCCTTTCACACCTTAAGGACCCTTTGCCATTTCCTAGGGGGGAGGGGGGGGCGAGACATGGAGGACGGACGCTACCAGTCGATGCTTTTTGAGTGGTCTAGTATGGGCTTGGTGCTTGGGTTGGGGCACACGTGATGTCAAGCCGGTTGCGTGTGGGTACAGGTGTATATACTCTGCAGAGTTCTAATCTATACATATAGCCCTTCCCCCGAATACGACCACTACCCAAGAGCTTCCCGAGTGATTAGTTACTTTTCACTTCTACCCTTTGATAGGTTGTTTCACTTCTGGCTTCGAGCTGTTGTTCCAATGGAGGTGTGCTGGACTTAAAATTTGACCCTTGCAGAATGTGTTGTTTCCTATGACGGCACTTATAAAATTTGACTCACCTAGACTTCAGGATAACTGCTATAGGTGTCAAGCCCTTGCCTTTCCTTGAAATATCCAAGCATGCATCATATTATTGCTAGGTAGTGCCACTTGCTGAGTGCTCTATGTACTCATGGCTTTACCACTTTGTTTTTCAGTCGTTAGTGGTTCAAGCTTCAACTCCAAGACGTCGTCAACTTGATTAAAAGAAGTGTGAAGATGAAGAAGTAGAGTTTCGCCTACACTCAAGCTGCCTGTGGATTTATATTCACTACAAAGACTTTCGCAACCGTTTGAGTTTAAGATTCGCGTCCTCTACCTTGCTTAGTGCTTTGTTTCCTCTATTACTCTTGCGTTGATTTCTTGGCCTGCGTGCCATGTCCTTGTACTCGGATGTTGTTGATGTTATTCTCCTTAGAATAATATATTATCTTGTTGCTTGTCTTATTTATTGTTCTTTTGTGGTTTTATGGTATTCAATTGTGTCAGATATACGAGTCATTCTCCTGGGAGTGACTACAAGGTACAAAACGCACGGTTTTTCGCCTTCCATAAATATTGGGCTTGTTACAACACAACATACATATCACTCTGGATGGTATATGTATATCTTGTAAACCCATTGGATGAAGTAGTGCAGATTCCTCATGGTTATTATCACAGGCAAATTTTACAAGTCTTACATACCATCTGACGAACGAAACATTGATGTAGTTAGTTGGATCAATGATCTTATCACTAGAAATTCACGAAAGGCAAGTCGACGCCTGGCTGTCAAGAGAAATGCTGGTGGTTGACCTAGTTTGCCCTGAAAAGATTCTTTGGTAGAATGACTTCGTTGTTACCCAACATCCCCACAGGAGTCGATGGCTTTAAGTTAACCTTTCTTATTGTATGGGCAAGTTTAGTTAGAAAGAGTTTCACTGAATACATCAAACAATTAGACCTTGTAATGAAAAAGGACGAAAGGAAGGGCCTACCTGTTACTGCGTTGCTGTGTACTCTGCCTTCCAGTCCAGTCCATGGGGCTGGAGGCCTGAAAAGATTATCATATATCTACGGAATCAGGCTCATGGCGTCATTGGTAAGTCTTCTCTCTTGTTCAGTGTGTGCAGTCTCAAGTGTGGTCTAAAATAAGAGTAAATAATACTACTGGAATTGGTTGATGATCGTTAATTTCTGTCATGGGTCTAGTATAATTTATATTTCACATCAGCTTTAAGATCATATGCAAACTACCATTGCCCTGACAACATATGATGCTTGCCGATGAGATCACCCATCCCACACGATGCAAATGTTTTTTCTTCTGGCTACAGAGCTTCGTAGTGGAATGATTACCACCATGTGAGCAGCATGTTGTGCAGTGCTTTCTATTTTTTTCATCGTACCATGACTGTTACACTATAATTTTTTTCTTTCAAACTTGCACGTAGGTCTTCAATATAATAAGATATGACTTTCGGGATACACTTCAAAATAAAAACTGGCATAAATCTGGTAATTTTCCTTCCAATGTAATAGATGCACAAGTTCTCGCGGAAGGAGGCGTACAGTGAAAGCACACAGATGCAGCTATTGACATCCCATGTTGAACGTACCAATCCTTATTAGATGCTGTGATTCCCGAGGATGTTCAACCGTTTGTATTTTCATCTCTCAGGTTCAAGGTTTACACCTATTTCTTTCCATTGTCACGTGGTGACCTGGGGATCAATTTTTTTTTTGGGTTTTTGGTCACTCTAAAAACGTGGCTTGGTCTCCTAGATATCGTATTTCTTCTTTTGGTCTCGTGAACACTGAGAAAACGCGGCTTCTGTCTTGAGGACACTATAGCAGAAAAAACGACTATTTTCAAACTTTTTATCTCAATGCACAATACACATTGCAACTTGAAATTTGACACAAGCAAACATTATTGTATTCCCTGTACATGTAAATTTTTTCATATTTTTTGTTGATCACTTACATATTTTTTAACTAATAAATATTTATTTTCAAAATTAAACTATACAAATAGTTGGCAAAAAATAATAAAAAATCACATGGGCTGAAGATGCAACAATGCAACTTTGTGCAAAATTTCAAGTTGTAATGTATATTAAGCTTTGAGATAAAAAATTTGAAAATAATTCTTTTTCCTGCTATAGTGTCATCAAGACAAAAGCCGTGTTTTTCAGTGTCCACGCGACAGAAGAAATGTGATGTCCACGAGACCAAATCACATTTTAAAAGTGTCCAGAGAACAAAAACCCCCTTTTTTTGCTTTAGCTTAGCATTAAACTGATCGTTTAGTTGTTTTGACTTTGCAAGACCAACATTCAATTATCTTTGCGACTGATAAACATTAACCCAACCACAATATTTGTGCAGCTTTCTGTCTGGAATTCAAGAATTGACCATTGTTATGTTCTCCATATGATATATTGATGTTTCAATTTTTGTATTTGTACGAATAATATGTATTTTAAGCCACGGCCATAGCAACACACGGCCATCAGCATTTATCAAATTTTCTTCTTTATATACATGTGTCGATGTGCATTGAGCCTGTTTTCTTTTGTTGTTGTTGTCATTTCATGGTTTTCTGTAGTTCACAATGACAGGTAAAAGCTTCTTTTGTTTCCTTTTTTGATTGTTAGTGCATTTATAAAATTAGCATAGATTTACAAACATCGTTGTTAAAAATGGCAGCTAAATGGTTGATGAAAAAAAACAGAGACGTCATGATGGATGATGTACAAAATAACTCCATTCTTCTTTATATACATGTGTTCATCTTCATTAAGGGTGTCCTTTTTTATTTTCATTTTATGGTTTTCTGTAGTTTTAAATGACAGGTAAAAGTTCACTTTCTTTTTCTGTTTTGATTGGCAGCCGAGCCATAAAATTGATGCAACTACATTAGATTTACAAGACCTCTTGTTCAAAATTGCAGCGAAAGGTTGATGTAAAAGAACATAGTGAGGTCATAATATATGATATACAAAATACTATTTGGTTTCATCCGGGGCATCAAATCTTCATAAAATCTGACGGTCGATATCTTTTCTTTTTTAGATTAATGTGGTAATTTCGTGACTATCAGAACGAACGTGGTGACTCCTTTTAACCTTCTAATATAAAGATAATAGATAGATAGATGCCGTGAATTCTATGAATACATATACTTTATAGTGTTATCTGCATAATACGTAACCAGAAGCAAGTGAGGTCAACTCAATAGTTCTGTCTGCATGGGTGTGTTAGCTACAATGGTCAATTGTAAATTCTTTGTACCCGCATCGGCAGGTGTCACCTTTGGTCTAGATAATGACAATGAACGTGATCAACTACTAGCTTTGCAGGAATGTGTCCAAATCCCAAATGGACAATAAAGCACGGACACAGAAAGTTATTAGAGTTTAGCACTTTTTTCACGAAGATGTAAAACATGTGAATTGCTTGAGAGAAGGATCATTGAGGATTAATTATGTTTTAGCAAGTTTGATAGCCACTTGATTAAAGATGAAATTGACAATGAGATCCAATGGTTGATGAACTATTGTCCATCCTGAGGAAATCATTGGTCGACTCGACAACTCTTGTATGTCATGAATACTGTAAAGTGACAAACAATGTGTTAGGAGGTGATTTTGATGACGATGATCAAATATAGGTCTATGTGTGCTCAGACTTTAGGATACGAGCAAAAATATTTGTATCAAAAAGTTAATCACACTAGGTCAATGGATAAACTCTTACTACTTAAATGGCATCATAATGCATGGACATTGAATTTATTATTTTTATATAACAAGAATGTTTGGGAGCAGTGAAAAATGTAAGAATAACATAATTGCCACTAGATATAAATCCCTCAATCCATTTAGGTAAAATATCATTTATACTTAACCATTTGGATTTTGAGACATAATTAGCCCACTGTATTGTTTTTTGTGTTGTTCATAAGTGAGTTGTGTTCATTTTCAAACACATAGGAATGAACATACAATATTAATATAATGTAGACACTAAGTTTTAAGCATGATATTCATATAAAATATTATTTATTCTTATATGCTGATCCTTAGGAAAATGTGTGTTCATTTTATTTAATAAAACAAACATAATTGTTCTCAAGCAGAGAAATAACCTCTTGATAGAGTCACACTAATTTATTTATTTCATTTATGTAATAAAAACTTACAAACTCAATAGTAGAATTTTAAAAGTTCAAAAATTCCATATTAAGACATTCAATGCAAAATTTGAGAATACATGTTCAGTAGTTAACTAATTTATCATAGGTATTATTGAATTTGTTCTAGCAGCGCTATTAGCGCGGGCTACCTTACTAGTTCTTCATTAAGGTACAGGCAAACCAAAACATCACCACTCGAATTAAATTTGGACACCATTACTGTGAAAAAGGTAAACACATTAAAACACGATTCAAGTCAACTGAAATCAACAATATCCAATTTGCCAAATACGAAGGAGTGACAATGTCCAGAGTTTCCCCAATCATCTAGATAACCAAATAGACTGGTAGATGTTTTCAAGGATCTGATCAATGGAAATGCACAAAAGGCAAGTCGGTGGCTGGACTTGTAGAGAAATGCGGGTGGTTCACCATGTTCTCCCTGAAAACATGCTTCGAGACAATAACATCAGACATCACCTCAGAGTCTATCGCTGCCGGTGTCTTTTTCTTCACATTGTACACTTCTAAACCAAGATTGTTACCAAGTATGATGTTTCCGTCTCCGTAAGTCGTAGCAGCCACCCTCAACATACATAATGGTTGCAACGGCCTTCCATAATTGTAAGATCCCCATGGTGCCGCAACTCGGTGACACAGTTCCCAGCTAGTAGCATTGCCATAGTCCTCAAGGAACCACAGATCAATGTCCATCTTGTGCCCAAAGTCTGCAGCAACAAGCAGTCCCTCCATGTCGAACAGCTTCACAAAATGACCTGTGGTCGTGGGCATTTGGGTGAACATCTCTGATAACATGTGAAATACCAGTATCTTGGTTTGGTCCTTGACTGATCCCTCGTAAGGTGGCCAGTGCAAACTGTCGTGGAGGGCCAATGGCGCTGTCACCACCAAGCGCAGCCAAGGGGGTGATATGGTTACCACTGCATTATCAATGTCTTCCATATAAATGTTCCTTGGTTCAGTTTTCCGGTGGAGAGAATGCACCATTTTCCATCGACAGTCGAATCATAACGACACAAAAGACGATACTCTCCGGATGGCTCATGAAAATAGAATGCGTACTCTAAATCATCCATTACGAAAGAAGGATGAGCAGGCCCGGGCGGAAGGAGCCGTGGCAGGTCTGCCCACTTCCTAGTCGTTGGATTGCACAGAGTGTACTGGCCATCCCAAGTCTTGAATAGGAGGACACCGTCGACGACAGCGAGCAGGAGCCAGCCTTCATCTTGAGGTTTACGGTATTGGATGAGGCTCCGCCTGACCTTCTCATCGCCGGAAACGTTGAGCGCCTCCAGCACCAGCTCCTGCACGATGTTGTCTCCGGAGCGCCACTCCTCACGTGGCCGCTCGCGGTTCACGTACCTGTACAGCAGGACCTCACGCTCCTGCTGACGTGCGTGGTCGGTGAGGAAGCTCAGGCCAGTGGTGATGTCGCGCCAGGCCTTGCAGACGGCACGGCAGCGGAGAACGTCCTTGGCGGGCAGGCGGAGGAGGATCTCGCTCCAGCTGTCCTCGGTGAGACGCGGATGGCCGTCAGCGAGCTCCATCTCCATGCGCTTCTGCTGCCTTGCTGCGTCACCGCCCATGGTTTTCCCTGTCGGATTTCCGTCCTGCTGCTAGGTGAAGAAAAAACAACAAAATTCATTGCCGGGTTAGCTTCCGATAGAGAGCAGTGAAAACGGGAAAGAGACTCTCAACACACAAGATTCGGGTTAGAGATTGGGGAAACCTTTTCCTGGCCGGCCGAGATCGAGAGTGGCGGTGCCTCCACAGGTGGCGGGCCAGCCAAAGCGTGGACCTGAAGCTCGGTAGAAAAAACAAATCCAGTTCAGCTTATGGAAGAGATCCCGATGAAATGGAGGTTAGGCTTGGACAGATGGGCTGACCTGGTTCTGGAAGCTTGGCTGACTCACGAGCTCGTGCAGCCCCGGCAGACTCCTGTGGTGGTGGGAGAGAGGAGAAGTGAACGCAAGAATCGGGCGGATCTGGAGGGAGGAGGGAGCTCCGGGTTGTGGAGACTGGAGAGAGAGAGAGGAAATCTGATTTCCAGGCTTGGAGATGGGGAACGGGGTTAGGGCGCCCTGCCCTTCTCGTGTTTCTGACAGCGACCAGGTGCATTGGGCTGGGTGATGTGTACCCGCTGACTGTGTTGGCAGTTTGCTCACCGTGCTGGCATCGGGTTGGGTGGTGTGTCACACCGCACGCAAGGTTGGGGGAGCCGGAAAGTTGAATGGATTTCGTCACGAAATTATAAAAAGGGCAGCAACAGATTAATTAGTTAATAATTGGCGAACAGCGGCCAGATGACGTCCCCGCGAGACAGACAACAGAGTAGCACTGCCGCCGGTTGTTGACTCATTGGCACGAAACATGGTTTACTGCTTCCAGCCTCAGATCCTGCCGGGACGCAGACCAGCGAAGCAGAGGCCGGAGCGGATGGATTAGCTTCTGTTGCTGAGTGCTGGAATCGAGAATATCCCGCAAACCTATACGCTCCATGACCTGCTTCTATTGTTGGCGAAGTGTTCTCTGCAGGCACGCGGGTGAGTAGCACAGGAGTAGAAACCGAATTTCCCTTGGACACTTTTGTTTCAAATTATGGGTTTTTCTTGAATATCACAATTAAATGCATCATTTATTGAAGATAGTGGACATTCTTTAATCTATTAATAGTTGCAGTATTACATGCTGATTGAAAATACATACACATCTGATTGGAAATAGTTTCTTGTATTTTTTTTGGGATTACAGTATATATAATTCCAACCTTAGAGCAACTCCAGTGGAAGCCCTAATCCAAGCCCCAATCACATTTTTTGGGGCTCAAGTCAAAAGATTGAACTCCAGCAGGACCCCAAAATGGGCTCGCATTTTACATGGGCACCAAAACTTCTCTTCCCAACCCCCATTCCTAGGGGCCTCCAATCTCACTCCAGAACGCGGGCCCCACTATTTTTTTTCTTTCTTTCTTTTCTATCTCATTCTCTCCTCTCTCCACGCCGCCTGACTCTTCCCGACCGGCCGCGCTGCCGCCGGTCTCGCCTCCTCCTCCTCGTCGCCGGTCGCCCTCGCCACGCCGCCCTGCAACGTCACGTCGTCCGCGTTGTGTTGCCCTCGCCACGCCGCCCTCCACGCGACGGGCCGAGGCCGCGACGAGCAGCAGCGCGGGCGAGGGTGAGGTGGGACGCGGCGGGCGAGCTCGGCCTCACCAGATTCGGCCATCCGGACGAGCCTCTTCTAGTCGCGACGCTTCCGTCCACTCGCGGCCCCTCCTTGGTCCACCGTCTGCCACCGTGGGGATCTGCGCTCGGCCCGGATTAGTGCCCCACGACACTGCTGTGAGCTTGCCAAGCTTCACGGGTCGCCATGGCTGACGCGACCTAGGGGGCGAGCCAAGCGTAGCGCAGATCGGTGCCAAGCTTCGGCCGCTGGGCTCCAAGATTCGCGCGCGGTAGTGTTCTCCGTCGTCGGATGCTCCACGCGCCGTCGTCTATGGCCGTCATGGCTCGACTGCTTGCTCCACGCGCCATCGTTGCCTGCGGCTCGGTCGAGGCGGAACGAGCTCGGACGCCGGGAAGCGGTGGTGGTGGTCGCGGCGAGGCTCCGATGCCTGGACTTGGATACGGTTGCAGCACAACGCCAGAATGCGAGCACGGCTGCGGCGGCATCCACGACGGTGGCACCGTACCCGGTGACTAACAGAGCAACGAGACGAGCAAGGACTTGGGCGAGACGGAGAACGGCGACAGTGGTCATCCTTGTGCGCGGTCTCGGCGGCCTCCGCGCAGAGCTCGCGGGTCGTCGGCACGGCCTGGGCGGCGTAGAGCTCGGTGGCCTCCGCGTAGAGCTGCCGCGAGTCGTCGGCGCGGCCGTTGCACGCGGCCCGGGCGGCGCAGAGCTCGGCGGCCTCTGCGTAGATCTGCTGCGAGTCATCGGCGCGGTCGTTGCGCACGGCGCGGAGAGCACAAGGACGAGGCGGAGGTCCGAGGTTGCTAGGGGTTGCCGCCGTTCTCGACATCGGCGCGAGGCGTTCATCCAACTGCGGGCGCAGAGGCAAGTCCAAGGCATGGGGCCCACCTATTGGGATTATTTGCGTGGCTTCCGCTGGAGTTCGAGAAAAATTTCGGGCCCCAAAATCCTGGAGTCGGCCCCGAAATTGGAGTTTACGGGCCTTCATTTTATGCCTCTGGCTGGAGTTGCTCTTATAGATCCACGATCAACGAAATTTTGATCCGGGCAAGTACTCCCACACAGGTAAAACAAAATTCATTATTTACTGTGTTTTTTATTGTTTACTCGGTTGATCTGGTCTATGCCTAATTTATATCCTAGAATCTAGAGAGATAAGATTTAGGTATGGTCCAAGATCTCCCGCTGTATGTAAAATAAATTGGACTATTTACTATGCTTTTTATTGTTTACTTCTTGATTTTTTATATGCATAATTTATAGCCTAGAATTAGGAGAGATTTGACAGAAGGACCATAGGCAATCTGTCTTGATGGCAATCAACTCCTATGTCATCACTTACTGACTTGTGTCAATTACGTAGACTATGTTCGATAAGGCTTGAAAGCCATTACGGCACGTATATTTATTTACTTATAGTTGTTGACTTACTCATTTGTATGTTTATTACTCCGTACACGGTATGACCTAGTGGTGCAAAGGCTTTAGATTTAGCATATTTAGTTATTTCGATTTAATGAGTGCAATTAACTATCATATATAGGCAGAATTTGTATGTTGATACAGGAAATCCTACAAAGGAAGCACAGGTTAGAGTGACTGTCTGCAGTAAACAGAGATTTCATGAATAACATTTCTAGTCATTTCCTCAATGACCATTTATGTAATAAGACTTTAGAATTTAATATTTCACCTCATGGTTTAAAATATTTGTAGTCATTTTTACAAATCATTGGACTAATAAGACTTCAATGTAGTCTTAAGGTTCAAATTTTCCATAAATTCCCCTTCATTGGCCATTTTATGTCGCTTCCAATATGACGACCCGTCTTTAGTGTTTTATTTCTGCAATAGCTGCATGCAAGTGTGCCAAGCTATCTTTGAAACATACGATGTGAATAATTCATTCTCCATGTAAATTTCAATAGGAAAATTCCGTATCTGCCATTAAAAATTATATCATTCCCTTATTTCCAATTTCCTTATCTACCACTCTAGTCATTTTAGTTGATAGAAATATTTGCTCGCACCGCTACAATGTTTATGCTTTAGCACTAAATAGGTCCGTATTAGTATATACCTTCTGTTAACAAATTTTAAATTTTTTGGATGAACATTAGTGATAAATATTGTTTTTCTGAAAAATTACCCTTAATTTTCATCCAAAAGTTTTGAAAAAAATGACGTAAAGTACACACTAGACAGATCTATTTTGCTACTATATGTACGAACATTCTAGCAATAAAAGCAAAATTTTTGATCATCAAAAGTTACTAGAGTGCTATATAAGGTATTCAAATTTGGAATCCAATGTCCAATAAGGAAATTGAATGATTAGGGTGGGAACGGTAAAATTTCTAATGGCAAATAAAGAATGTGCCCATTTTCAGTTGAACATAAAAACATCTATCTGACAAAGTATGTTCGATCGTGGACATCCATGAAATTTTGTTTCAACTCTGGCTCCTCCAATGTTTTCGTGCATACGTAACAATAAGAAATATTCCTACACAAATGAACCTTAGGAACCAGGTATGTAACATGCAACCACGTAAGTTAAGAAACAAAAAACACTACCGAGAAAAATATCCTTACAGTCTAATTATACATTTAGCTTTCTAAATAAAACTTTCTAAACATGCAGCATAGTCTAGCAATATTAATTGTGCATATAGTGGCATCAAAAAATAAATAAGGTGTGAGGGAGTTGATCATTCATGCATTCCAAACCTTAGTAAGGAAATTCGAAATTGAGCAAGGCAATAAAGATGTGTTCTTTCCATATTGTCGTGGTTTGTTGTTTCCATATAGCTTTTGTCTGCTGTTGGCACGATCTAGGGTTCTTTATCTGAGTCACACGATGATGCTGGTTTGACGTACCGTTACAGCTAATGTCCACCCATATAGATGAAATATGATTTGTTTCCTTCTTCCTCCTTTCTCTCTCTGATGCCATTGCCTTCGCGCCACCGAGCAGTGGGTAGCCGGGAACAGATTCCTCATGGCTGGATATAAACTCTACATGAATGAAACAAAAGTTAGATCAAGGATATGAACACATGTAATAGCCTGAGCTTTATAGTGGTGTGTATGAGTAATTTGAATGGAAGCATATAAATTCAAACTCAAGGATTTGTTCAAATCATTTCTGGATCTGTTCTGCAATGTACCGAATTTTTACAAGGAAACTCACCAAACATTCTCCCTCGGCGGCCATCTTTTCTTCACTCCCCGCAGCCTAGTCGGCCCACCAACCTGTGCTACGGTGCATCCCCTACCGGCCGCACCCCTCCCGTCTGCTCGTCCGTGGCACGGACATCGAAAGGGAGATGTGGCACCATATCCGCTTGCCACCCTGCAAACCCTCGCCCACCTACCCCTTGCCGCGCCTACAAGAGGCCCTAGAGCCACCACTACCATCCGCATTCCTCCCCGCGTCGCTAGAGCCGCCGAACCCTAAAACCCATCCGTACCCCAGCTTTGTCTGCCATGACCGCCGTGGTAGAACTCAACGACAGTGAACTCCGACCCCACCCCGACGGTTTCCTCTCCGTCTTGAAGCCGCTGAAGTTGTTCGTGTCAGAATCGGAACAAGGTGGAGGACGAGCAATGCCATCGAAGTTTCCGGCCGCCGTTGTTTTCGTCGTCGTTCATCCTCATCGGTGCGTTTCTTCCCTTGCTGATCTATGTTCCATAATCCTTGTTGTGTGCCCCGTCTTTGGTCGCTAACCGCATCGCTGTTTCTTCTTCTTCGCGTGAGGACACCGACGTCGTGGTCACCGCCCTGTGTGAGCGCGCCGTTCGTCGCCAACCGCCGTCGCTCGCTCTGTCCCCATCTCTACCTCCCCATCGACTACAAGGCTTCCAGGAGAACAGCGGTGACCTGGCGCACCTTTCCCCTCCCTTTCCCGCTTGGTTCGCTTGCCAAGTTCCTGTTTTTGTTTAGCTACCGCCGCCATGCACCTTGGTCGGTGGTGAGGTCCTTGATTCAGAGCTCGCACGTGGGGTTTAGATGGTCGTAGAGCTCCGCTGTGTCATCCTGTAGCTTGTGTGCACTTCAGTGTGGAGGAAGGTTCAAGATTTCACCGGAATCGAGGAGTGCCCTATTTTCGCTGCAACAGATCTTGTCGCCGGCGTGGCTCCGTCAACCTTTTTGGGTTAGGGCTAGCTGCACTAGCTTTAGTGGAACATGGGCTTTCTATCGGTAGCCTCGATTTGCATTTTGATTGAGGTCGGGGTTTTCCCTTTTGGGCACTGCCATCGGTGGAAATCTGGTGAGACCGTGCCGTGCTTCTGTGGGTCGTCCGTCGAGGAGAATCATGGTCGCAAGTGCGCGCGGGTGAGGCAGAGCCCTTGGTGCCCTCCGCTGGGCGCACGACGAGCTGTAGTGTCGGAATGAATGAATTCCGACGAGGCGCTTGGAGCAGAGAGGCGCCACCACCCGCCGCCGGCCGCACCTTAAGTTTAGGCTCATGTGGCAGAAAATCAGATGGCATGGCAAAGTTCATCCGATGTGGCATTTGCGTGACATGCTGACGTTGCTCTTGATCCATGAGGCTCTGATTGAATTTTGGATGGACCGGTCCACAGAACAATGGTGCACCGTCAAGGAATATTCCTTGGAATATACTCTATTTTGTCTTTTTTCCACCTTTTTCTGAATTTCCAAAAATCCCTTTTTCCTTTGGAAACTCATATCTATTTATCTGGGCGTCTAATTATCTCGGGTGTCGGAATAAACGCGATCACTTGCGTTAGAATCGTAGCGTCGTTCTCTATATGTTAGTGTTCATGTTCTAGCTTCCATAAAATTTGTCCTTGCAATTTGTTTTTCTATCCTTCTCATAATTCGTGTTGCTTTCTCAATTTGCCTATCACTTACCCATTCTGCCTGAATTTTGTATGACAATGGATTCAGATGGTCGAAGCTCACAGATTACCCACAGAAGCCATACGAGGACACCGATCTATTTTTGGACCTATTTTTAAGGCGAGCCGCAATCGTTAATCACTCTTGATCCTATATTATCAATTTCATAATATGACCTCATGCTTATGAAATGATTACTCTTGCTTAGAATCATATCTATGCCATATCATGTTACCTTTTGCCACTATTACCCTAGGATGTTCTACTGATGATACTTGCATGCTTAGTATGCTTAGTTGCTTAATAAACCCCTACATGATGATATACATGTTTTTGTGGAAAATAAAATGTTGGTGCTTCTTAGGTATTGAGTTGTTTTAGTAACCCAATAGGATGTTGCAGGGGCGAGAGTAGGTGATTAGGTGCTGGGGAACTTTTGGGGAGTTCCGATTTGGAGTGCTTGTTGCGGGCACAATTGTGTGTGAGATCTGGGTTATAGTGATGAGGGCATCACTCCTTTGGATACACACAACACTTCACCACTGGACATGTAAGGTCGAATCACAAGAGCTCAAGCACGGCAATTGAATTTAGAGGTGAGCTCATTCTGAAGCACTTTCTTATATGCCTTTCAGGATAAATTGCTACCTAATGATTATATTGTGATTAGGAACCATGGAGAGGACCGGAAGATGTTTAGAAAAGAGCTTGGAGGTGGAGAGGGCCAGCAAGGGTGTTCAAGCCAAGTTGGAGGCCCAATCCACGCCGACTTCAAGTCCGATTCGGAGTCTAGGAACAGTCTGCACTAAAACGGTCGCTCAGGTTGCAAACGGGCTCGGATTTGGACGTTCTTTATATGCATTGAAAGATAATTTGAACCTTTCCAATGGGACCGGTTCCACATCAAAATTCGTCTGAGGTCAATGGGAATCATCGAAACAAGTTGAGGTCTAGAATCTGTTCTGGTGCCGCGCCATTGTTATTTGGGTTTTGTATCGTGTTGGAGCCAAATAGGGGCACGTCCAGGGGTCTTGCACGTCCCTAACCTAAATATTATCAGTAGCCACCACCCAAGTTAGGGTTGGGTTTTGCTTAGATTATTCTGCTGAGACAATTTCGCCGTACATCCGTTTGTGAGACCCCAAATCATGAGATTAATCATACATCTGCAATTTTGGTTGTGTTCTTTCTTGTTCTTGCTTGTGTTCTTGATTCGTTGGCAGGGATTAGCCTTCTTGGCGAGGTCAACCGTGCAACGCTGGTTGATAACCATAGAAGACGTGGTGCTGCGATTGCGGGTTTTGAACGTGTTATTCAGGAGCCGGATTGACGTGTATTAGATCTTCGCCAAATCAAGAGTTATTTGAACGTTTCGGAAGATCGGGACCCTAGTCCACATCATATAGAGTTTCCTGTTGGTGGTTGTTACTTGTGGACTTTTGGAGGAGAGGGGTTTGGTGACTCGCCCCAGCAGCATAAGGATCGGATCACAGGAGATATGTCTCAAGGCTTCTACATACACACCACACGTCCCCGTATGGGCGGTTGTGCTAGATCATGATCTTAGCGGAGGACCGGCTGGCCCACCGTGGTTGCAGAGACAATGTTAGTGGGTTTTGGAGCATCATCCAGACCCATGAGTAGAGGATACCCCACCTGGCCAGTGGTAGCCCTTTCACACCTTAAGGACCCTTTGCCATTTCCTAGGGGGGAGGGGGGCGAGACATGGAGGACGGACGCTACCAGTCGATGCTTTTTGAGTGGTCTAGTATGGGCTTGGTGCTTGGGTTGGGGCACACGTGATGTCAAGCCGGTTGCGTGTGGGTACAGGTGTATATACTCTGCAGAGTTCTAATCTATACATATAGCCCTTCCCCGAATACGACCACTACCCAAGAGCTTCCCGAGTGATTAGTTACTTTTCACTTCTACCCTTTGATAGGTTGTTTCACTTCGGCTTCGAGCTGTTGTTCCAATGGAGGTGTGCTGGACTTAAAATTTGACCCTTGCAGAATGTGTTGTTTCCTATGACGGCACTTATAAAATTTGACTCACCTAGACTTCAGGATAACTGCTATAGGTGTCAAGCCCTTGCCTTTCCTTGAAATATCCAAGCATGCATCATATTATTGCTAGGTAGTGCCACTTGCTGAGTGCTCTATGTACTCATGGCTTTACCACTTTGTTTTTCAGTCGTTAGTGGTTCAAGCTTCAACTCCAAGACGTCGTCAACTTGATTAAAAGAAGTGTGAAGATGAAGAAGTAGAGTTTCGCCTACACTCAAGCTGCCTGTGGATTTATATTCACTACAAAGACTTTCGCAACCGTTTGAGTTTAAGATTCGCGTCCTCTACCTTGCTTAGTGCTTTGTTTCCTCTATTACTCTTGCGTTGATTTCTTGGCCTGCGTGCCATGTCCTTGTACTCGGATGTTGTTGATGTTATTCTCCTTAGAATAATATATTATCTTGTTGCTTGTCTTATTTATTGTTCTTTTGTGGTTTTATGGTATTCAATTGTGTCAGATATACGAGTCATTCTCCTGGGAGTGACTACAAGGTACAAAACGCACGGTTTTTCGCCTTCCATAAATATTGGGCTTGTTACAACACAACATACATATCACTCTGGATGGTATATGTATATCTTGTAAACCCATTGGATGAAGTAGTGCAGATTCCTCATGGTTATTATCACAGGCAAATTTTACAAGTCTTACATACCATCTGACGAACGAAACATTGATGTAGTTAGTTGGATCAATGATCTTATCACTAGAAATTCACGAAAGGCAAGTCGACGCCTGGCTGTCAAGAGAAATGCTGGTGGTTGACCTAGTTTGCCCTGAAAAGATTCTTTGGTAGAATGACTTCGTTGTTACCCAACATCCCCACAGGAGTCGATGGCTTTAAGTTAACCTTTCTTATTGTATGGGCAAGTTTAGTTAGAAAGAGTTTCACTGAATACATCAAACAATTAGACCTTGTAATGAAAAAGGACGAAAGGAAGGGCCTACCTGTTACTGCGTTGCTGTGTACTCTGCCTTCCAGTCCAGTCCATGGGGCTGGAGGCCTGAAAAGATTATCATATATCTACGGAATCAGGCTCATGGCGTCATTGGTAAGTCTTCTCTCTTGTTCAGTGTGTGCAGTCTCAAGTGTGGTCTAAAATAAGAGTAAATAATACTACTGGAATTGGTTGATGATCGTTAATTTCTGTCTTGGGTCTAGTATAATTTATATTTCACATCAGCTTTAAGATCATATGCAAACTACCATTGCCCTGACAACATATGATGCTTGCCGATGAGATCACCCATCCCACACGATGCAAATGTTTTTTCTTCTGGCTACAGAGCTTCGTAGTGGAATGATTACCACCATGTGAGCAGCATGTTGTGCAGTGCTTTCTATTTTGTTTCATCGTACCATGACTGTTACACTATAATTTTTTTCTTTCAAACTTGCACGTAGGTCTTCAATATAATAAGATATGACTTTCGGGATACACTTCAAAATAAAAACTGACATAAATCTGGTAATTTTCCTTCCAATGTAATAGATGCACAAGTTCTCGCGGAAGGAGGCGTACAGTGAAAGCACACAGATGCAGCTATTGACATCCCATGTTGAACGTACCAATCCTTATTAGATGCTGTGATTCCCGAGGATGTTCAACCGTTTGTATTTTCATCTCTCAGGTTCAAGGTTTACACCTATTTCTTTCCATTGTCACGTGGTGACCTGGGGATCAATTTTTTTTTTGGGTTTTTGGTCACTCTAAAAACGTGGCTTGGTCTCCTAGATATCATATTTCTTCTTTTGGTCTCGTGAACACTGAGAAAACGCGGCTTTTGTCTTGATGACACTATAGCAGAAAAAACGACTATTTTCAAACTTTTTATCTCAATGCACAATACACATTGCAACTTGAAATTTGACACAAGCAAACATTATTGTATTCCCTGTACATGTAAATTTTTTCATATTTTTTGTTGATCACTTACATATTTTTTAACTAATAAATATTTATTTTCAAAATTAAACTATACAAATAGTTGGCAAAAAATAATAAAAAATCACATGGGCTGAAGATGCAACAATGCAACTTTGTGCAAAATTTCAAGTTGTAATGTATATTAAGCTTTGAGATAAAAAATTTGAAAATAATTCTTTTTCCTGCTATAGTGTCATCAAGACAAAAGCCGTGTTTTTCAGTGTCCACGCGACAGAAGAAATGTGATGTCCACGAGACCAAATCACATTTTTAAAGTGTCCAGAGAACAAAAACCCCCTTTTTTTGCTTTAGCTTAGCATTAAACTGATCGTTTAGTTGTTTTGACTTTGCAAGACCAACATTCAATTATCTTTGCGACTGATAAATATTAACCCAACCACAATATTTGTGCAGCTTTCTGTCTGGAATTCAAGAATTGACCATTGTTAAGTTCTCCATATGATATATTGATGTTTCAATTTTTATATTTGTACGAATAATATGTATTTTAAGCCACGGCCATAGCAACACACGGCCATCAGCATTTATCAAATTTTCTTCTTTATATACATGTGTCGATGTGCATTGAGCCTGTTTTCTTTTGTTGTTGTTGTCATTTCATGGTTTTCTGTAGTTCACAATGACAGGTAAAAGCTTCTTTTGTTTCCTTTTTTGATTGTTAGTGCATTTATAAAATTAGCATAGATTTACAAGCATCGTTGTTAAAAATGGCAGCTAAATGGTTGATGAAAAAAAACAGAGAAGTCATGATGGATGATGTACAAAATAACTCCATTCTTCTTTATATACATGTGTTCATCTTCATTAAGGGTGTCCTTTTTTATTTTCATTTTATGGTTTTCTGTAGTTTTAAATGACAGGTAAAAGTTTACTTTCTTTTTCTGTTTTGATTGGCAGCCGAGCCATAAAATTGATGCAACTACATTAGATTTACAAGACCTCTTGTTGAAAATTGCAGCGAAAGGTTGATGTAAAAGAACATAGTGAGGTCATAATATATGATATACAAAATACTATTTGGTTTCATCCAGGGCGTCAAATCTTCATAAAATCTGACGGTCGATATCTTTTCTTTTTTAGATTAATGTGGTAATTTCGTGACTATCAGAACGAACGTGGTGACTCCTTTTAACCTTCTAATATAAAGATAATAGATAGATAGATGCCGTGAATTCTATGAATACATATACTTTATAGTGTTATCTGCATAATACGTAACCAGAAGCAAGTGAGGTCAACTCAATAGTGCTGTCTGCATGGGTGTGTTAGCTACAATGGTCAATTGTAAATTCTTTGTACCCGCATCGGCAGGCGTCACCTTTGGTCTAGATAATGACGATGATCGTGATCAACTACTAGCTTTGCAGGAATGTATCCAAATCCCAAATGGACAATAAAGCACGGACACAGAAACACACAAGGTTATTAGAGTTTAGCACTTTTTTCACGAAGATGTAAAACATGTGAATTGCTTGAGAGAAGGATCATTGAGGATTAATTATGTTTTAGCAAGTTTGATAGCCACTTGATTAAAGATGAAATTGACAATGAGATCCAATGGTTGATGAACTATTGTCCATCCTGAGGAAATCATTGGTCGACTCGACAACTCTTGTATGTCATGAATACTGTAAAGTGACAAACAATGTGTTAGGAGGTGATTTTGATGACGATGATCAAATATAGGTCTATGTGTGCTGAGACTTTAGGATACGAGCAAAAATATTTGTATCAAAAAAATAATCACACTAGATCAATGGATAAACTCTTACTACTTAAATGGCATCATAATGCATGGACATTGAATTTATTATTTTTATATAACAAGAATGTTTGGGAGCAGTGAAAAATGTAAGAATAACATAATTGCCACTAGATATAAATCCCTCAATCCATTTAGGTAAAATATCATTTATACTTAACCATTTGGATTTTGAGACATAATTAGCCCACTGTATTGTTTTTTGTGTTGTTCATAAGTGAGTTGTGTTCATTTTCAAACACATAGGAATGAACATACAATATTAATATAATGTAGACACTAAGTTTTAAGCATGATATTCATATAAAATATTATTTATTCTTATATGCTGATCCTTAGGAAAATGTGTGTTCATTTTATTTAATAAAACAAACATAATTGTTCTCAAGCAGAGAAATAACCTCTTGATAGAGTCACACTAATTTATTTATTTCATTTATGTAATAAAAACTTACAAACTCAATAGTAGAATTTTAAAAGTTCAAAAATTCCATATTAAGACATTCAATGCAAAATTTGAGAATACATGTTCAAGTAGTTAACTAATTTATCATAGGTATTATTGAATTTGTTCTAGCTGCGCTATTAGCGCGGGCTACCTTACTAGTTCTTCATTAAGGTACAGGCAAACCAAAACATCACCACTCGAATTAAATTTGGACACCATTACTGTGAAAAAGGTAAACACATTAAAACACGTACGATTCAAGTCAACTGAAATCAACAATATCCAATTTGCCAAATACGAAGGAGTGACAATGTCCAGAGTTTCCCCAATCATCTAGATAACCAAATAGACTGGTAGATGTTTTCAAGGATCTGATCAATGGAAATGCACAAAAGGCAAGTCGGTGGCTGGACTTGTAGAGAAATGCGGGTGGTTCACCATGTTCTCCCTGAAAACATGCTTCGAGACAATAACATCAGACATCACCTCAGAGTCTATCGCTGCCGGTGTCTTTATTCTTCACATTGTACACTTCTAAACCACGATTGTTACCAAGTATGATGTTTCCGTCTCCGTAAGTCGTAGCAGCCACCCTCAACATACATAATGGTTGCAACGGCCTTCCATAATTGTAAGATCCCCATGGCGCCGCAACTCGGTGACACAGTTCCCAGCTAGTAGCATTGCCATAGTCCTCAAGGAACCACAGATCAATGTCCATCTTGTGCCCAAAGTCTGCAGCAACAAGCAGTCCCTCCATGTCGAACAGCTTCACAAAATGACCTGTGGTCGTGGAGGACCTGCATTTGGGTGAACATCTCTGATAACATGTGAAATACCAGTATCTTGGTTTGGTCCTTGACTGATCCCTCGTAAGGTGGCCAGTGCAAACTGTCGTGGAGGGCCAATGGCGCTGTCACCACCAAGCGCAGCCAAGGGGGTGATATGGTTACCACTGCATTATCAATGTCTTCCATATAAATGTTCCTTGGTTCAGTTTGTCCGGTGGAGAGAATGCACCATTTTCCATCGACAGTCGAATCATAACGACACAAAAGACGATACTCTCCGGATGGCTCATGAAAATAGAATGCGTACTCTAAATCATCCATTACGAAAGAAGGATGAGCAGGCCCGGCGGAAGGAGCCGTGGCAGGTCTGCCCACTTCCTAGTCGTTGGATTGCACAGAGTGTACTGGCCATCCCAATGTCTTGAATAGGAGGACACCGTCGACGACAGCGAGCAGGAGCCAGCCTTCATCTTGAGGTTTACGGTATTGGATGAGGCTCCGCCTGACCTTCTCATCGCCGGAAACGTTGAGCGCCTCCAGCACCAGCTCCTGCACGATGTTGTCTCCGGAGCGCCACTCCTCACGTGGCCGCTCGCGGTTCACGTACCTGTACAGCAGGACCTCACGCTCCTGCTGACGTGCGTGGTCGGTGAGGAAGCTCAGGCCAGTGGTGATGTCGCGCCAGGCCTTGCAGACGGCACGGCAGCGGAGAACGTCCTTGGCGGGCAGGCGGAGGAGGATCTCGCTCCAGCTGTCCTCGGTGAGACGCGGATGGCCGTCAGCGAGCTCCATCTCCATGCGCTTCTGCTGCCTTGCTGCGTCACCGCCCATGGTTTTCCCTGTCGGATTTCCCTCCTGCTGCTAGGTGAAGAAAAAACACCAAAATTCATTGCCGGGTTAGCTTCCGATAGAGAGCAGTGAAAACGGGAAAGAGACTCTCAACACACAAGATTCGGGTTAGAGATTGGGGAAACCTTTTCCCGGTCGGCCGAGATCGAGAGTGGCGGTGCCTCCACAGGTGGCGGGCCAGCCAAAGCGTGGACCTGAAGCTCGGTAGAAAAAACAAATCCAGTTCAGCTTATGGAAGAGATCCCGATGAAATGGAGGTTAGGCTTGGACAGATGGGCTGACCTGGTTCTGGAAGCTTGGCTGACTCACGAGCTCGTGCAGCCCTGGCAGACTCCTGTGGTGGTGGGAGAGAGGAGAAGTGAACGCAAGAATCGGGCGGATCTGGAGGGAGGACGGGAGCTCCGGGTTGTGGAGACTGGAGAGAGAAGAGAGGAAATCTGATTTCCAGGCTTGGAGATGGGGAACGGGGTTAGGGCGCCCTGCCCTTCTCGTGTTTCTGACAGCGACCAGGTGCATTGGGCTGGGTGATGTGTACCCGCTGACTGTGTTGGCAGTTTTCTCACTGTGCTGGCATCGGGTTGGGTGGTGTGTCACACCGCACGCAAGAGGTTGGGGCGAGCCGGAAAGTTGAATGGATTTCGTCACGAAATTATAAAAAGGGCAGGAACAGATTAATTAGTTAATAATTGGCGAACAGCGGCCAGATGACGTCCTCGCTTGAATCGACATAGAACCCCGCGAGACAGACAACAGACTAGCACTGCGGGCCGCGGCAACGACTGAAGCTTTCGTCTGCAGAAACATGGTTTACTGCTTCCAGCCTCAGATCCTGCTGGGGCGCTGCCCGGCGAAGCAAAGGCCGGAGCGGATGGATTAGCTTCTGTTGTTGAGTGCTGGAATCGAGAATATCCCTGCAAACCTATACGCTCCATGACCTGCTTCTATTGCTGGCAACGTGTTTTCTGCAGCCACCATGCCGGCACGCGATGAGTAGCACAGGAGTAGAAACCGAATTTCCCTTGGACACATGTGTTTCAAATTATGGGTTTTTCTTGAATATCACAATTAAATGCATCATTTATTGAAGATGGTGGACATTCTTTAATCTATTTATAGTTACTGTATTACATGCTGATTGAAAATACACACAGTATATATAATTCCAACCTTATAGATCCACGATCAACGAAATTTTGATCTGGGCAAGAACTCCCACACAGGTAAAACAAAATTCATTATTTACTGTGTTTTTTATTGTTTACTCGGTTGATCTGGTCTACGCCTAATTTATATCCTAGAATCTAGAGAGATAAGATTTAGGTATGGTCCAAGAACTCACGCTGTATGTAACATAAATTGGACTATTTACTATGCTTTTTATTGTTTACCTCTTGATTTTTTATATCCGTAATTTATAGCCTATAGAATTTAGAGAGATTTGAAAGAAGAACTTTTTATTGTTTACTTACGGACTTGTGTTAATTACGTAGAATATGGTCGATAAGGCTCGGAAGCCATTACGACACGTATATTTGTATGTTTATTACTCCGTACACGGTATGACCTAGGGATGGATAGGCTTTACATTTAGCATATTATAGTTATTTCGATTTGAAATCCAAGTCCAACAAGGAAATTGGATGATTAGGGTGGCGAATAAGGGAACGATGTAATTCCTAATGGCAAATAAAGAATGTGCCCAATTTCAGTTGAACATAAAAACATCAATCTGCACTACTTGAAAAAAGCCTTGCAATATTGGGCAAAAGTGCCCTGCAATAGCGGGCAAACGGGCCGTTATTACGCTAACGTTATTAAAAATCGATGCTTTTCAACATCGGACAAGCTGCCCATTATTATAGGGGTTTAAAAAAATTAAAAAATACCGGTTGCACCGGACCCAGTCCGGACCCGGCCCGCCGCCAGGCCCGGTGGCTAGATCCGCCGCCTCCGGGACACCGCTACGGTCAGCCCAGATCCGTCGCCAGCCCTGCGCGCCGCCAACCCGTGCGCCGCCACGAGCGCTAGCCTTGCGCCGCCACACGCGCCGTCTTGCACGCGCGTGCAATCCTATAGCATACGAATGGCTGGGGCGCGGCTCGACGTGGCGGCCAGATCCGTCGTCGGCACGGCGCTCGCGGCGGAGGGGAGGGGCGGGGCTCGACGTGGCGGCCGGATCCGCCGTCGGAGCGGCGCTCCTCGGCGGAGGGCTGGGGCGCCGCACGACGCGGCGCTCCGCGACGGAGGGGAGGGCCGGGGCCCGACGCGACGGGTGAGGGTGGCGCAGCCGGGGACGAGCGGCCGGTCGGCGGCGATGCGGCGAGAGAGGCGGTTGTGGCAACGACGGAGAGGTGAGAGGGAGAGAGAGGGCGTCGTGTGGGAGAGAGGGAAGAGGGTGGAGAGTTGTGGGACTTAGGAAAATTTGGAAACCCTAGCTGCTATATATATACAAACAGGTTAGTATGGACTTTTAGTTGGGCCGAGGGACACAACAATATCGGGACAGAGATGATGTCATTTTGCCCGATATTGCTGTAACATTTTCAATATCGAATCCTGATGACGTCAATATGCCCGCTATTACTGGGTATTTTTAATTTTGGTTGCCGCTGATGTCATCTCCGCCCGCTATTACAGTGGACACTGCAATAGCGTCATCGACGATGACGTCAGCAAAATCACCTTGTAATAGCGAAAATTTTGGTGCCCGCTATCACTGAAAATACGAGATGCTATTGTAGGCTCTTTCTGTAGTAGTGCTGGCAAAGTATGTTGGATCATGGACATCCATGAAGTTTTGTTTTAACTCTGGCTCCTCCAATGTTTTCGTGCATGCGTGACAATAAGTAATATTCCTACACAAATGAACCTTGGGAAACAGGTATATAACATGCAACCACGTAAGTTATTAAGAGAAAAATATCCTTAGAGCACCTCCAAGAGCCTAGCAAAAGGCCTATTTTATTCTAAATTTAGCTTTTATTCCCAGAAAAAGTCCTCCAACAGTATCGGTAAAGGAAAAGCGAAAATAGCTTCTTCATCTTCCCATATTTATCGCTAGCTATCCATGGCTAGGCGCTCAGGCTCGCCAATCTGCTATCGCGGCCCGATCCCGTGCGCAAGTTAGGCCTTCCCCCGTAATTTCTCTCACGCCGAGGTTTGTGGAGGGCTCATCCGGGGCGATCTTCCTCGAGTTCACGAGGGTGGTTCCCTCACCGACGAGGCCACCACGAGCGGTGGCCGCCTCGCGGAGCACGAGATCGAGGCGTACGCCGGCGATGTGCCGCGTGGGCTCGCGTACCTCGACGGGCTATCCCTTGTCCATGGCGACGTCAAGGCCAAGAACTTGGTGACCGGCACCGACGGGCGCGCCAGGCTCAAGGATTTTGGCTGCGCGAGGAGCGTCGAATCGTCGCGGATGATCGGCGGCACGCTAGCGTTCATGGCGCTCGAGGTGACGCGCGGGGAGGAGCAATGCCCGGCAGCCGACGTCTGGGCGCTGGGCTGCACGCTCGTCAAGCTCGCCACGGGCCGCGCGTTGTGGAGCGACAAGGACGACGTTCTGGCCACGGTTCACTAGATCGGGTTCACCGACGCCGTGCCCGAGGTGCCCAAGTGGTCGGTGTTCATCATACTATACCACGCGAGGAGCTGGTCACTTGACTGGACGCCGTTGGACTTGGTTCGCGGGCTCTGGTGGATCGTTGGGAAGAGGCTAGCTCTCGGCGGCGACTAGTTCTGGAAGAAGGATCGGGACTTGCGGCAGGAGCTCAGCACGTCGTGCAAAAGAATCGAGCGATCGTTGCGGCAAGCTGGGAACTCGTTCACGTAGGATAGAACGGGAGTTGCGGCAGGGCTGATCAATCGTGGCGGCGAGCGACTCGTTCACGCCGAACAGAAGAGTTGCGGCAGGCTTTGATGGAGAGGTGACGACAAGCATGGAAAGAATAAATCTCACGACAAAAAAAAATAGGACCCACCAGTTTAAAAATAGAGTTAGAGTCAGTTTACCTAGATTGTTGGTTTCCATCACTTTTTTTAGATATTTCTATTTTACAACCTAGATAAAAAAAGCTAGATTTAGAATTTGTTTTACCTAGACTGCTGGAGATGCTCTTAGAGTCGAAATATACATTAGCTTTCTAAGTAAAACTTTCTAAACATGCAGCATAGTCTAGTAATATTAATTGTGCCTATAGTGGCATCAAAAAATAAATAAGGTGTGAGGGAGTTGATATCATTCATGCAATCCAAACCTTAGTAAGGAAATAAGAAATTGAGCAAGGCAATAAAGATGTGTTCTTTCCATATTCTCCTGATCTGTTGTTTCCATATAGCTTTTATCTGCTGTCGGCACGATAATGCTAGTTTGATTCTCATGATCATTGGATATCGCACATGATAGGCTTTGCTGCAAGTGCTGGGATGGTAGTTAATCCAACATTGCTGGGGTGATTTAATTAGGACACTAATTGTGTGCAAGAGATGATGACAGCAACAGAATTAATAAATTCAACAAAGCGTTACCCGTTTATCATCTAGCTAGAGTGGTGGTCGAGGATGAGTAGCTGTCGTTGGTGGCGAGGCGCGCTTCACGTCTGGGCTGCTCGTTGAACCATCGCAGCCATCAGCTCTTCCCAGTCCATTCAGACCTGCATGAAGCATGGTTAATTTTAGTTTAAATAAGTATCAGACAGACACGTACGTTTAGAGGTCTTATTACCGCTTGATCTAGCCATAGGTAGACTTGCTTAGGGCACCCACAAAGCTATTAGTAGTGTCGTCTATTTGGTGCTATGTCAACCTGAGTATCCTACATCAATGCCATTAAAGAAGCTGAGAGAACGTTGCCATCGCCTCACGAGAGGATGGCTCCGGCACGTGCTCCCGGACAAATCGCCGACTCGACCACTGTTGTACCTCCCGTCCCTAGCAGAAGACACTACCACAGAAGCGGCCTTTAGCGACGCGTGAGTAGCGACGGCTGAAAAGCAAACGTCACTAGGAACAGGGTAGCGACGGCGAAACAGAGCACCGTCACCACTAGTCGCTGTCAGGGCAGTTGTAGCGACGGTTTTAGTGGAAGCCGTCTGAATCAAGACATATGGTGACGGTTAAACATAAACCATCCCTAAATCGTGAGTCTATAGCGACGGAGTTTCCTTTACCGTGACGGTTATTTTGTCACCGTCCCTATAAAGCTAGGATCTAGGGACAGGCTTAGGTTATAGTGACGGGTTACAGTTCCCCGTCCCTATAAATCAAGGATATAGGGATGGCTGTTGACGTCCCGTCCTAGTTAGTGAAGAATTTATGGACGGATTTTCATGCCCCGTCTCTATTTATGGAACTATGGGGACGGTTCTTCTGGCCCCGCCCATATTTTTTGAACACGTGACCCGCTATAGGGACGGTTGACATGAACACGTCGCTAGTGGTTGCTTTGACTCAGATCTCCACACAGTTCCGGTCGTCGTGCTCTTTCTTCTAGCCGGCCGTCGATCTTGCTCGGCGTGGAGGGGAGGGACGGCGGCATCTTGTCCGGCCTTTGCGCTGATCGTGCCATCGTCGTCCCTCTCCCTGCTGGCGGCACAACTCGGTGTTGTCGTGCGCCGTCGTCATCCCTCTCCAGCCGGCGGCAAGGTCGGTACGTTTCGCTTGCGCGTGTGGCGTCCCTCGGCGGTCGTGTGCAGCCGGCACTCTCCACTCTGTGCGCAGGGCCATTCCTGTCCTCCACTAATTCGTGTGCAGGGCCGTGCGCAAAGTCCCTCGTTGGCATGGTCCTGGTGCTGCCTAGGTAGCTGCCTGCTGCAGCTGGCGCTCAAGGTGTGAGGTTAGTAATAAAACATGAATTAATTCCTATATTTATGTCCTATCCATAATATAGTTTGAAATATGCAATGTTAGCAGTAAAATAAACATCAATATTGTCGATAATGATCTGAATCAAAACTAGAGTGTCATAGTTAAAATTTGTTGATTTTATGTGTTGTGGTAAATTGAATCATTAATTATATATTTGCACTTGCAGTGATGGGTAATCGCGCTTAGATGTATCTTGAGAATTGCACTTGCGATGATTATTTGAATGGTCTCTTGTCTTCCATTGATGTTGCCAAGGATGATATAAGACGGATGAAGAAGAGTGCTATGCATTGTCCGTGCATTGATTGCAAGAATGAAAAGAAGTTTTCTCAGTCAATGCACCTACATGCACACCTCATCATGCGTGGATTCAAAGCCAACTACAAAATCTGGAACAAACATGGTGAGGAAGGAGTTAATCCTGGTGAGCCTCCTTTGGGATTTGTTGATGGCATTGGTTGTCAGGGGCCCTAAAGCACCAACAATGAACAAATTGTTGATGATCAGATCTTATCTATTGATGATGATTATGCTGATCTGGTTGACAACATTGAAAAAATGATGAATGATGTTGAGGCAAACAATGAAGATGAGTGCACTTAAAAAGAGTTTGAAAAGTTTCAAGATCTTGTGCGAGATTCCAAGAAGCCCTTGTATATTGGCTGCAACTTGAGCTTATTGGATAGTGTGCTGAAACTTCGATGAAGGCAAGCAATTGTTGGTCAGATCGGAGCTTTACCGCCTTGCTAAAGCTCTTAGAGGATATGCTTCCGAAGGGGAATCTCTTACCGTCAAGCACTTATGAAGCTATATGGCGAGTGAATATGAAGCCTACTGCTTCACCACGCTCGGACTAAGTGGAACCGCGATGTGTGAAAAGAAAAATGGTCTTTATACAATCAATGCTCTAATAGAGGTAACCTATATACACCTTGGAATCGGTCCATAGAGAATTTATGGTTAGACGTACCGTTACAGCTAATGACCACCCATATAGAGGAAATATGAATTGTTTCCTTCTTCCCTCTTTCTCACTCTAATGCCATTGCCTTCGCACCACCGAGCGGCGGGTACCCGGGCACAGATTCCTCATGGTTGGATATGAACTCTGCATGAATGAAACAAAAGTTGGATCAAGGATATGAAAACATGTAATAGCCTGAGCTTTATATTGGTGTGTGTGAGTAATTTAAATGGAAGCATATCAATTCAATCTCAAAGATTTGCTCAAATCATTTCTAGATCTTTTCTGCAATTGACCGAATTTTTACAACGAACCCACCAAACCTTCTTCCTCCGCGGCCATCTTTTCTTCACTCCCCGCAGCCTAGTCGACCCACCGACTCATGCTACAGTGCATCCCCTGCCCGCCTCACCGCTACCATCCGCTCGTTCGTGGCACGGACGTCGAAACAGGTGACACGACACCATCTTCGCTTGCCACCCTGCAAATCCTCGCCCACCTACCCCCTTATCGTGCCTACAAGAGCCCCTAGAGCCGCCAGTCCCATCCGCATCCCTCCCTCGCGTCGCTAGAGCCACCAAACCCAGAAAACCTTTTGCCTCCCGGCCTTGTCCGCCATAGCCGCTATGTCAGAACTCAACGCCAGTGAACTCCGACCCCATCACAACATTCTCCTCTCCGTCCCGAAGCCGCTGAAGTTGTTGGTGTCAGAATCGGAGCAAGGTGGAGGACGAGCGTTGCCATCGAATTTTTGAGCGCCATTGATTTTGTCATCGTTCATCCTCATCGGTGTGTTTCTTCCCTTCTTGATCTATGTTCCGTAATCCTTGTTGTGTGCCCTGTCTTTGGTCACTAACTGCATCGATGTTTCTTCTTCTTCGCGCAACGACACCGACGTCGTGGTCACCACCCGCTGTGAGCGCGTCATTCGTCGCCAACCACCGTCGGTCGCCTGTCCCTATCTCTACCTTTCCGTCGACTCCAAGGCTTCCAGGAGAACCACAGTGAGCTGGCGCACCTTTCCCCTCTCTTCCCCCATTGGTTCGCTTGCCAATTTCCTATTTCTGTTGAGCTTCCGCCGCCGTGCACCATGGCCGGTGGTGAGGTCCTTGATTCAGATCTCGCCCGTGGGGTGTAGATGGTCATAGAGCTCTGCCGTGTCATCCTGTAGCTTATGCGCACTTCAGTGTGGAGGAAGGTTCAAGCTTTCACCAGAATTAAGGAGTGCCCGGTTTCCGCCGCGACAGATCTCATCGCTGGCGTGGCTCCGAAGACCTTTTTGGGTCCGGGCTAGGTGCACTAGCTTCAGTGGAGCATGGGCTTTCTATTGGTAGCATCGGTTAGCATTTTGGTTGAGGTTGAGGGTTTTCCCTTTTGGCCATCGCCACCGGTGCAAATCCAGTGAGGCATTCGTTTTTCCTCTCGTTCCTTTGCTTTTACTGCAGCCTATAAACGTCTGACCTGCGTAAAAATTTTCTACCCTTATTGCGAGACCTGCACTTTTACCCTAGCTCCGCCGCATGTTCCTTCGCGTGAAAGTTTTCGTTTGGTTGACTCGCTGCATTTTGCCGGTCGCTGCTGGGCTTCAGGTTTGCTCCGCATCTTCCTTAGCTTGGTTTCTTCCTACCGCTACTTCTTTCTGACCGCTTGCCTACGTCACGTAGGTCTAACTTTCAGATAGCTCGCATCAAGAGAACAGCCCGCTCCAATCCTAATTTCGTGCATGCACAGCTGGTTCCTGATCCGGGTGCCTTGGTGGTGCCCGCTCTGATGCTTCGTCCGTACGTGCCTGTGAACCTGAGGGGGCTTATGTAGCTCAAGGTGTCTCGGAGATGCCAGCGCCATTGCTAGCGAGCTCAGATCTTCCTATATTGGCAACGATGGGGACGTTGGGGACACGATTATGGATATTGAGGGCTCAAGCAAGGGAACCGCCGTGGAAACCCTGGTGCAGCGCTGAGTAGGGCGGGGCCTCAAACCACTGCCGATCAGATGATTGACCCGTTGAGAGGGCGCCCGCTTTCTGGATTAAAAAAAGGTTCAGAACTTGCAGACCTTCGCCATCAATGGCTCGACTATGTCTGAGGGGAACGCAAAGATTTTGGTAGAGAAAGGGTATGTTTCGGAGTATCGGATGCCGGGCGAGGAAACGGAGCTCCTCCCGGGTCAAGACGAGGCTGTTGGTTTCTTTGAATGCTTCGCGACCGGTCTTGTCGTGTCGTGCCACAAGTTCAATTGCATGAGCTTGCTCCGAGCGCCTTCGCTCACCTTAGCTAGTTTGTGTGGGCTATGGTTGGCTACGGAGGTTCTACGGATATTGAGGTTTTTGCTCGCCACTTCGTCTTGTGCTGTCAGCCTCACCGGACGAAGGTGGGAGGTGTGGAGCACTACTGCAATGATGCGCTATACAGCCTTTCGCCTTGTTGTGTTGAGAACCGTAGTGTGATGCATTATAGCAATGATAACTGGAGCCCTAGGTGGGTTACCAACTGGTTCTACTACAAGGTCCCAGGTGTCGAGGTAGCGCAGTCGATGGTGAATCGAAGGTGATTTTCCCACTAGCTTCGCATCTCGTCGACCCAGACCCGGTCACTTGTCCGGAGTTTAAAACTCGAGGCCGTATTGCAAACGAAGGTGTATTTCGTGACGCCTACTTCTACTCGAGCAGTGGTGATGTTGTTGAGGAGCTCTGCGTTGCTAGTGTTAGACCCCTGTCTAGAGATTTCTCGATCCTACGGAGGAGACTCGTGCAGGCTAGCTTCAACGTTGGAGGTATCTTTGGCTGTGGGGGCTGCTGCACGAGGTAACGCTGACAGTCCGTCCTTGTCCGACGTGGCGAGGCGTCAGTCACTTCGTGCTGCTAATGCACGGGCGGGTTCAGTGTTTATGCCGGACGTTTTGGTTGACGCTCTTGCTCCTAGGGGAGGAGGCACTTGCGAGCTTGGCTTGGAGGTGAAGTCCGGGAACGCCCTTACTGACTCGGGTGAGTCCGTTTCTCCCCTCCGGATGTTTTTTATTTTTTTATTTTATATTTTTAACTGTCGCTGACTTCAAATTGTGATTTTGGACGGCAGCTCCCCATTCTATATCTGCGGCCGCTATAGAGGGACGAGCGTCGTCTCCCCTTTGCATGCGCGAGATTGCTTTGTCTGAGCTTGCGGATTCTGACCTGGTGGCGGAGCTGCGGCTCTTCCTTCGTCAGGGAGAGGAAGCTACCGGCATTCTTGCAAGGCACGAGATGCGCTCGGCCCAGCTTGCGAAACAATTGTCTTTTAAGGAACGCGAAAATACGCGCCTCCGGGCGAAGTTGAGCGCCTCGTTGAGGTCGCAGCAAATGAGACACGGGTGGTGGTTGTTGCGAGGGATGAGTTGATTGCTGTCAGGGCGCAAATCGAAGCATTGAGGGCGGGGAACCAGGATTTGGCGACCTCCTTGAGAAAGCGTCGCGATGAGGTTTTTCGGCGGAGTGGACGCTTAAGCTCTACTTTCGTGACTTTGCTGACTGATGTTGGGGCTTACATGGCTCCCTTCGATCCTGCATTGCACGCAGACCCAGAGGTCGCGTTTCATGATTGGCTCTAGGCGCAGCACCCAGTTGTGCATGTGGTTATTGAGAAGCGTAGCAGGTATGGTTCACTCTAATCGGCGGAGGCTGCTCTGAACTTGCTCGAGCGCAAGGGCTGCCCTCATGTCGAGTTGCTGGCGTATCGCGTCGAGTTGCTGGCGGACACTCGAGCTGACTCGAGCAGCGCTACGAGGCTCACCGCGAGGCGAATTGCTTCGGAGTACTGGGTTTGCCACCTCTATGAGGATGCACGCTACACGCCCGATCGGGGGTTTCAAAGGTACCTGCTCTTTGCGCTTCTTGCTTAGCCGACTTTCGGCTTTCTTTTTCGGCTGTCTTACCCGTGGCTGCTGCCTTATTTTTAGTCCTTGGAGGCAAGGGGTGAGGATGCTGGCGAAGGTGACGCTGCTCGCTCGGAAAGGAGTGTTGCCACCAGCGAAGGGATGTCCGCACGGGGCGCCTACTCGACTACCTCTGACTCCACTACGGACAGCGCGGAGTGACGTCGCCTCCAGCCTTAGCTTCTCTTTCTGTAGACTAGACTTAGATGTCTCCTTAGATTCCCACTGGCTCTAGCATTTGTTTCGCGCTTTGGCGGGTTATGAGTTATTGTCTTTTGTCTTCTTACGTCGCGACTGTAACTTCAGTGTCTTTGCACTGATTTGGATAAGGCTTTTGTCCGAATCTTGTGGTTTCCTGTTTTCTTGTGATTGTTTTGTTGTCGCGGTCCGTGCTGCTTGGTGTATATAAGCTGGCCGACGATCGCCAGGCTTGCTCGCACCTTTTCTATTGTAGTGTTTGCTTTGTGGTATGGATTGGTCTTTTGTTCATCGTTTAGTCTCCTTTCTTGCGGGGCTAGCTCCTCCTGCGAGGGAGGTCCCGATGAGTGAGGAAGCCGTCGTGCTTCGCCAATCGACTTCTACGGGTCCGTTGCGCGCTTCGCCAAGCGACTTCAAGTTTGCGCGAAACATGGTGCACACACCACTGTCACCTGGCTGGGGCAGGCATGCTTCGTGTAGTTTAAAATGAGAGGTAAAGGATTTTTTTATTTTTTCTGTTTTCATTGTCCGTGGAGCCATGAAATTGATGCAAGAGATTTACATCGCCTGTTGTAGAAAATGACAGCGAGCAGTTGATGCAGAGAACACGGTTTAGTCATGATGGGTGATATACAAAATATCTGTTTTATATGAGACTGGACGCCTGAAGAGACGATCATACATCGACGAAATCAGGCCCATTGCGCCGTTGGTAAGACTTCTCTCTTGTGACATTGTAATTTTTTCTTTCCAGCCTGGACTCATGTGTTCAATATAATATGATATGACTGTCACTACGGGAAAATGGCTAAACGCCGAGTGTCGAATGGTTTGCCGAGCGCTTTATGTCGAGCACTCGGCACACAGAATGTTTGCCGAGTGCCAACGGAAAGGCACTCGGCAAACAGCAAGCACACGGCATACTGAACATATGCCGAGTGTCGGGATGAACGCACTCGGCAAACAACAGGCACTCGGCAAATATTGCCCTTTGCCGAGTGGCTAACACCGCCACACTCGGCAAAGGAAATCTCCCGTTATGTCTCGGACGGCGTTAGATCTTTGCCGAGTGTCCAAACCACGGCACTCGGCAAAGTAATTTTTTCTTGGGTTTTTGGCCACAATTTTTTTCTGTAGGCCATAGATAGTTCCTAGTTCATTATTGTGAAATTTGGTACAATTATTCATCTTTTTGCTATATTCAATTAATTTTGTTCATTAATTTCATCTTTTATGAAAATTCAAATTTGAACTAGAGGCGTTTCGAAAAATGAAATAAAGTCAATGGAAACTTGATGTTCGTGTTAGTGAAACCAATATGAAGTAAAATACCAAAAACCAGGGGAAATTTTATGGAGTTTGTACAAGAAATGCTACCACTTGCGTGTGATTGAACGATATTTTAATTTTATAAAAAAGTAAACAAAGGCGAAAAATAATGAGAACTCTCAAGAAATCTTGATATCATATATAAACATCATGGTAAATAGTATACAACATTTTGCAAAAATTGTGACGAACATTGTGTACAAATCCAAGAATCTCCGGATAGGAAACAGAGTTTTGAGAGTGAGTCATTAAGGTTGGAGTAAATTTAATATAAAAAATTGCATTTGACTTCATGTGATTTTATGTAGGTCAAATGACATTGAAATATTGCCATGCCAAAAATTTGACATTTTTTAAATTTGTTAAGTAATTTATAATTTTTTTCTTTACTGTAGGGAAAAATGTTTGCCGAGTGCCTGGCCACGTGGCACTCGGCAAACTCTGGTTCTCCCGTAGTGCGTAGAGATACACCACTTTTTTTTTTGTGAGGGCCGCAGAGATACACCTTGAATGGGCAATAAAATAAAACTGACGTATATCTGGTTATTTATTTTCTAATATAATAGATACAAAGGTTCTCTCTGAACTGGTCATTCCTAATTGACCATATCAATCCATATTAGATGCTGTGATTCCAGAGGATATTCAACCGTTTATATTTACATCTCTTTGGGTTCAAGGTTTGCGCCTGTTTCTTTCCATTGTCATGTGGTGACCTGGGGATCAATGTTTTTTATTGCTTTTTATTAGCATTGAAACTAATCTTTTTATGGCCCGATAAATATTAAGCTGACCGCAATACTTGTACAGCTTTGTGTGGGGAAATCATGTCTATGCCCATGCTTAGAAAATCAAACAAGACATAGCGTCCTTTTATATTCCCACCATGCACTTTGGATATTTCTCATGAATCAGTAGTACCAAAAAAAATCAGGAACTCACCATTGCTAAGTTCTCCTTATATGAGATATTTCATTTTTTCTATGTTTAGATTTGTACGGAAAAATACGTATACATGTATTGATGTGCATTGCGGCTGTCCTTTTCTGTTGTCTAATGGTTTTCTGTAGTTGAAAATGACAGGTGCGAGCTTCTTTTGTTTTTCTGCCAGGAAATTGATGCAAAAGATTTACAAGACTTGTTATCGAAAATGGCAGCGAGGGGTTGATGCAAAGAACACGGTTAAGTCATGATGGATGATATACAAAATATCTGTATTCATAAAATTCCTAGCATTCTTCATCAAAATATAGGCGAGCAAAACCATAACCAACAGAATCATTAGTGAAAAAGCAAAATTCATTAAAACATGATTAAAGTCATCTGAAATCAACAATACCAGTTTGGCAAATGTCATATAGACAATCAAACAGACAGGTAGTTATTTGGATCAAGGATCTTATCACTAGAAATTCACAAAAGGCAATTCGGCGGCTGGCCGTATAGAGAAATGTGGGTGGTTCAACAGGTTTGCCTTGAAAACATGCTTGGACACAACAACTTCATCCGCAGAGTCGATGGCTTTCAGCGTATTTTTCTTGACGTTGTACACCTGTAAACCATGACAGTTACCAAGCATTATGTTTCCATCTACGTCAGCCGCTGCAGCTACACCTATCATACATAATGGTCCCCGTGGCCTGTCAGAACTGTATGGTCCCCAGGGTGCCGCAACACGGTGGCGCAGTTCCCAGGTAGTAGCATTGCCATCATCCCCAAGGAACCACAGATCAATGTCCTTCTTCTTCCCAAAGTCTGCAGAAACAAGCAGCCCCTCCATGTCCAATAGCTTTACAAGATGGTATTTGGTCGTTGGAGGACCCGCCATTTGATTGAACATCTCTGATAACATGTCAAATACCACTATCTTGGTCTGGTCCTTGACTGGTCCCTGGCGAGGTGGCCAGTACAGACTGCCATGGAGGGCCAATGGCGCTGTCACGCGCAGACAAGGCAGTGATACGGTTATCTCATTGACATCAGCACCTTGCATATCAATGTCCCTTGGTTCCTCTTGTCCGGTGGAGAGAACACACCATTTCCCATTGACAGTCGAATCATAACGGCACAAAAGACGATACTCCCCAGATGGCTGATGAAAGTAGAAGGCGCTCTCTCTATCAGTTCTAGGATGAACAAACCCAGTGAGCAGAAGTTTTGGCAGGTCTACCCACTTCCTAGTTACTGGATTGCACAGTATGTAAAGACCGTCCAAACTCTTGAATTGCAGGACACCGTCGAAGACGGCGAGGAGGAGCCTGCCCCCATCATGAGGTTTGCGGTACTGGATTAGGCTCTGCCTGCCCTTGTCATCACCAGAAATGGGGAGCGCCTCCAGCACCAACTCCTGACGCAGCTGCTGGCCGACGACGTACCTGTACAGCAGGACCTTGCGCTCCTGCCGACGTGCGTTGTCGATGAGGAACCTCCGGCCAGTGGCGATGACGCGCCAGGCCGTGCAGACGGCACGGCAGCGGAGGACGTCCTTGGCTGGCAGGCGGACGAGGATATCGCTCCAGGTGTCCTCGGTGAGACGCGGCAGCTCGTCACCGAGCTCCATCTGCATCCTCTTCTGCTGACTGGCTGCTTCGCCTCCCATGGTTTCTCCGGTCGATCTGCTTGGTGCTGCAAGGTGAACAACAATCAGAAATTTTACTGCCGGGTTAGCTTCTCTGACATAGAGCAGTGAGAACGAGAACTAACGCCCAAAACACAAGATTAGGGACTAGAGATTGGGGAAACCTTTTCCTGGCCGGCAGATGTGCGAGATCGAGAGCAGTGGCGCCTCCACAACTGGCGAACCGGCCGAAGACAGGCCCTGAAGCTCCCACGCCGTGTCCTCCTGCTTGGCTGCTGGGTAGAAAGACCAAATCCAGTTCAGCATCTGGAAGAACTGGAGATCGGATACTCGAGGTTAGGTTTGGGGATTTGGGCTTACCTGGACACACCTGGTTCTCGAAGCTTGGCTGGCTCCACGAGCTCGTGCAGCCCCGGCAGACTCCTGTGGTGGTGTGAGAGAGAAGAAGTGAACGGAATAATCGGGCGGATCTGGAGGGAGGAGGGGAGCTCCGGGTTGTGGAGAGAGAGGAGAGGAAATCTGATTTCCAGGCTTGGAGATGGGGAACGGGGTTAGGGCGCCCTGCTCTTCTCGTGTTTCTGACAGCGACCAGGTGCATCGGGCTGGGTGATGTGTGCCCGCTGACTGTGTTGGCAGTTTGCTCACCGTGCTGGCATCGGGTTGCTTGGTGTGTCACACCGCACGCAAGAGGTTGGGGCGAGCCGGAAAGTTGAATGGATTTCGTCACGAAATTATAAAAAGGGCAGCAACAGATTATAATTAGTTAATAATTGGCAAACAGCGGCCAGATGACGTCCTCGCTTGAATCGACATAGAACCCCGCGAGACAGACAACAGACCAGCCGTGCCGCCGGTTGTTGATTCATTGGCAACGGCGGCCGCGGCAACGCCTGAAGCTTTCGTCTGCACGAAACATGGTTTACTCCTTCCAGCCTCAGATCCTGCCGGGGCGCTGCCCGGCGAAGCAAAGGCCGGAGCCGATGGATTAGCTTCTGTTGCTGGAATCGAGAATATCCCCCACAAACCTATACGCTCCATGACCTGCTTCTATTGCTGGCAACGTGTTTTCTGCAGCTGAGTTCAAAAGAAAAAAAAAGTGCTTCTGCCACCGTGCGTCCTCCTGTCCTAGTGCTTTCAGTTGATGTTGGTCTGTATGTATGTGTACCGCCGCTACCAATAAGCCTCCATTTGTAGCCATGGTCTATTTTTTTTCCATTTTTATTGTATTTTTGCTCCCATGGCTATAATACGTTTTTGTTATAGTGCAGGTTGCCCCATCTGGAGTCGTGGACGAGGATGAGCAGCTGGTTGGTGACTTCAACGTTGCCCGCTATTGAAAATGGATAGCAATATCGAGCTTAGTGATGTCATTGTGACCCAATATTAAAACAATTTTAGGCATAGTGACATCAAATTCGGCCCGATATTATTGTGCCCCCACCCCAACTGCAGGATCAGTTTAGCCTGTTACTATATATACTTGTTTCTCCACTCCAAACCGTAGGTCCTTCGTCATTCTCTCCTAATCAACTCTCACTCTCTCTCTCTCTCCCCGCGACACCGCACCGTGCCTCTCTCTCTCTCTCTCTCTCTCTCTCTCTCTCTCTCTATAGGCGTAGACGCCAGAACACTAGACGTTCGGTGGTAAGTCCCTTCCTTGCTGGCAGAACCTGCCTCCCTTCCCCACGTCGGCCTGCTCCACGCCTCTCCAAGCCGATTCATTGCAAGCACATCCTATTCACGGCAGGCCAATGTTGATTTGTGATGGTTGCGTGATGCCCGAGGCTGATTCGAGGTACGTCCTTTCTGCACTTGTCACAGAACTTGAAAATTTGAGGGTGTTTGGGACCTTCACCTAAGTCTAGAAGATCACCACGGAGCTTGCCGTTGATGGGTAGGTGCGAAAGTAGGAGCTCGACTTGGAGGTGCCTCACTTATATGAATTACATAAGGGAAAAGCTCACATACATCACGAGAAGCTGCAAAAACAGAAGGAGGAAGAACTTGGGAGGGCTAGACCGAGTTACACTGACATATGTTCGATGAATTGATGATTAATTCATCGGAGAGGTTGGAGTGCTCAATAGTCGGCCATTGGTAAGAAAATGAGTCAATCTTGGTCTTCACTGTGACAGAGGGAGCTGTCACTACGTGAGCCAACAACGATTGATAGAGAACCGATTTGTGGTGAAGTGGCAGGGATCCTGCGGCGCAGCAACTATGTGTCTACCCTGGTTTATTTTTTAAGAAATGGATTATGATAGGAAGAAAGAATGAGCGTTGTTGTTTTTATTTTCACTTAACCATCTATGAAGTATTTGTTTCCTTTTGATGCTTGACCATCTACAAACACCTGAAAGTACAAAAATGAGTACTAAATACTTCGTTGTAATTGTTTCACTATGCAGGTATATAGTTATACTAACATTAGAGTGTAAGATATGCTCTCCTGACTGAAATCCACTAGATGCTTATGCTTTCTTTATTTATGGGAATGATTCTGATGTGTGTCGCACTACCCCCTTTTTCATCATATCTGCCCCCCCCCCCCCTACATATACACTGATTGACAATACAGATCTTTATATTTATGATGTCCATATTAATACTTTATTCTTACGGTGCCTTCGTTGGGCGAACTGTAAATGATAGCCATTGGAGCAATTCAATGGTGAAAGGACACAACGGTATAATTCGTGCGCTTGTGGATTTCACTATTTGACACTAAAGAGCATCTTCTAAATTATCTCTCGTGCCGTTGCTAGGAATAATTTAATTGATGCTATTTAGTATAACGTCAAAAAGCATTTATGGCAGCCCATCGGGGATGTTTGCGTGATGTATTTAACTAGTCTCAACATCTACCTATTACAACACACATTGATGCGACTTCAAGACCGGATGAATAGTCTGCTTGGTAGAAGAGGTCATTGATGCCATATGACATTTCCATCACACAGGTGCTGATCTATACTGATATGTAAACACACTGAAGTAATGTGGAGCGATATAGCTTCAGTGTTGCTGGATTAATATTGCATGTGATGTAAAAGCGTTGATGCTGCGGTTTTAGTTAATTGTTGTGTAATGTACTGTGATTTAATGCAATGTGTCTTCTGAATATGTTTGAGATGCAACATCTCAGATGCTCAGCGGGTATGCTAACATTTGTGGATATGATTTATGTTGATAAAGTCGTAAGGTAAGCAAAGTCTTTTACAGCTTACATTTTGTTAATTTGTATGGTAAAACAGATTCACAATAAACATGCAAGGACCAAGTAATAGCTCGAGTGTGTCTTTATACAGATGTGTTGCATAGGTAAACCTAAAGTAGGAGACTATACTAAACATGAGATGAATTTTTAGAAACAAAATTGAGTATTTTTGTAAGTTCTTCCTATTGGAAAGATAATTGTTTAGCACACCCGTGGTTCAAGTGGTGATTGTTGAGAGGGAGCAACATGCAGCAGCCATTATCCGATTATAGCCAAACCATGTATGTATTTTTTTTCCTTTTATACTTGACCATCATTTTAGTTCTGTTATATTTCTTAATGTAATTAAGGTACAAACTGTCCTATGAATTTTGTTGCAAAAAAAAAACCCAGAAAAGAACGTTGGGAATATAGTTGAGTTTCCAAATGCACTACTGAAACAAAATATAGGACTCTGCAAATTTCGTATAACCAATTGAATTAATAATTTCATTGCAAGTAACTAGATGACTACTCTAGAGCGTCCACCTGCCATTGATATGATGTTAGAGAGATACAATGTGATATAGGGCCATATACAACCAGCTATTGCCTAAAGTTCAAAAATACAAGGTTTAGAAATATTTTCCATTGCATGGCGTACACATGGAAACAAAGCAATATAATGGCATTCTGTTTCTCCTGCGCATGCACCGCCAGCTGCCAGCAAACCTGATTTTTTCCCGTTCTCAAGCTTCCAGTTAAATAATTAATTGGGATACGCGTAACTAAGCTTCCCTGGAGTCTTACAGCAGCCGGCAGCAGGACGTGCACAGAAGCACGGAAAACGACAACGAAGCGGAAAAATAAAATCCGTCACCACTTTCAATCTAGTGATTGGTCTTTTGAGACCGTCAGTAAAGCTAGTTTGTGAGGTAGTGTAGTATAAAAGTAATTAAGCATCAGAGAAAATCGTTTCTCTGATCTTTGTTTTAATACAAATTGCATCTGTTCGCTCTGAGCATCGGGATAAACAATGCGAGGAGCGATGTGCAAATGGTATGCATTTCAGGGTCCAGTTTTCCTTAACATTATTGCATACATATCGCCAGCGTCCTACCCACGCCGCTCGAAGTCGGGCGCCCGGATCATCTTCGAAGGCACCAAGGGCGAAGGAAGCGGGTAGATCGTCCTCATCTCCCCGGCCTCAGTCACCGCTTCGCCTGGCACCCTGGCGTAGAACCAGTACTGATGCCAGTGCTAGCTCCACTTGTTCATGCTCTTGTGCATGACTTCCTCGTTCTCGTTCCGACGGGGCGTGCAGGTGAACGACACGTAGTTGCAGTCGTGCTGCACGCCGTTGATCTCAATGTGGTGCTTCTGATTGTGTAGCATGAAGTGCCGGGTAAACACGTCGAACTTGCTCAGGTGAGCGAAGGCGCTTGGAGACAGCTGATGCAGCTTGATCCGGTATCATTCCAGTACAGCCAGCACAAACTGGTGGCAGGGAACGACGAGCCTCGCGATGAAGTACTCGTGAAATACCACCACCTCGTCCGCCCCGGGCTACAGCTCTACCTTGCCAACCAGGAGGCGGTACCCCCGAGGTAGCCCAGATCGACCAGCTCCTTCGTGAGCGCGTCGGTCATCTTCGATGACTCGATACAAAACATCTTCGGGTTCGGGGCCTTGGGGGTCTTTAGGACCATGGGGCGTCGGCGGCGTGAGGCATCCGTGCCAGAACCAGCGCCGATGGCAGAAGCATTGGCCGGAGCCTCGCCGCCGTCCTGGTCGTCATCACCCTCAGCGGCGTTCTCGCTCTCCTCGGACGAGGAAGGCAGTGGCTAGCGCATAGTTCAGTCCTCCAAGCGAAGCTTGGACGGACCCTGATGTTCCAAGCCGGCGGAGCGAGCAGGCGAAGCCATCTGCAAGAGTGTCACGAAAAGAGGCTCAGCAAGAGTAAGGCGAAGACGCCAACTAAAAATAGAAGCAAAGCAAACCGACTCACGTAAGCAAAGCGAAGACAGAAAAGCGTAGCGAAAATAGCTCAGCAGAAGCAACCAGCGAAAGTCAAAAGTGAGGAAAGGTCCAAATGAGAAAATTCTTCGCAAGGCGTGGTGAAGAACTTTTCACCGTCTCGCCCATTTTATAGGAAGAGGAAAACCTAGGTCAAGAAGCACGGGGAGTGGCGTTTCCCCGCACTCACCCACGGGCACAGGGCGGAACTCTGATCGACCGCGCTCAAATCCGCGAAGCAAGAAGAGCTCATCCATCGAGGGCCTACTGTTGGGGGCCTGGCGCGGAGCAAACGTCACGGCCCCCACATCTAACTCCTGTCTAACCCTAAGTCTCCAGGCGAACGTGCAGGTCAACGAATGGAAGAAGCGGAGGCGAAGGAGGCACCTCCGGGCGGAGCGTAGAGGGGGCCCAGCGTAGGAGAAGAGCCCCCGACAGGAAGGCTTGGGACCTGCAGGGCGACCATCAGGCCAAGCCAGGCGAAGCCGCACCCAAGCAAAGCATCGGGGATCTAGCAAAGCGCCGAGCTGGAGTGCTCGCCAGCCAAGGGCCAGCTAAGCCGCGAATCACGCGTGCTTGGCTAGTTTTCTCGGATTGCGCTCAAGAGTTACCGCCTTCTAGTAGAACCGAGGACGGCAGCGAGGGGTAGAATGGTCTTGTAAAGTGTGGCTTCCTAGGATTATAAAGGGACCCAAGAGTCACTTGTAAAGACACACGTAATCTGGACCTAACCTCGTTTATACTAAGAGTTGTTACCTCGCCACTCTATTTATCTACCTCACATTTTAGTTCTTTGTGTTCGGTGTGCTAAGCACGCATTACATTCGTCGCTTAGTGCACCAACACAGACACTGGGCAAAACGGTTTGCCGACTGTACGATGACAAACAGACTTGGTAAAGATGTCTTTACGGATACTTTTTTACCGAGTGGACATTGTTGAGTGTTACACTCAACAAACCCAATGCCGAGTGTATTTGGCCTTTGTCTAGTGCCTATGGAACTTGGCAAACATCTCCTTTCCGGTAGTGCATGCAGACCCGCTTCTACTGTTGGCAACTTGTTTTCTGCTGCTGTCGCATACTTCTCCCACCGTGCGGGCCCATGTCAAAGTACTTTTTTCCGTTGTCGTTCTATGAGCTGGCACTATGCAGTCACGTGACGTGTTGTGGTTTACATATCACTTCTAAGATCTATATAAAACTTATTCATAAGTTCCAAAAAAAGTTATAAGCATAATAAGTGATGTAAAACATTAATGTGAAAAGTTATATTTATAACACTACCACAGAAGCGGGCTTTAGCGGCGTGGTTTAATTACGGGTGAAAGTGGTCTGTCACTATCATGTTGGTAGTGATGGCGTCATAGACAGCCATCGCTACTATTTCGAGGAAGGGCGCCAGTAGTGACGAGTTGCAAGAAAATTGTCTGAAAGAAAAGTTACCAGGACGACTTGTTCATCTCTGTCCCTAATAGTTCGCGATATAGCGACGGGGTTTTTCTATAGCGACGTTGGACACAACGCCATCCCTATATGGCCAAGGATATAGTGATGATTGTTACCAGTAGTGATGATATAGTGACGAATGTTACCTCAGATTCGAAGAAGGTTATTAAGCCAACCTGTGGCACTTGTTCCCTCAGGTTGCATTTTGCTGAATAGCCTACAAAGGTATACATAAAATTAAGGAGCCTCAGACGATTAGTATTTTACACTGATCATTATTTTTGGCTTGGGGCGCGCACAATTTATGTGGAACGTCGGCTTTATTATCAAGATCTTGCACAAACATCCATTCTCCTGGCAGCATACAGCGTGCAATGTTTCCTCTTGCAGCTACAGAGCTTCTAAATGGAACGATTACCACTTCGATCGTGAGCAGCATGTTGTGCAATGCTTTGCACTTTATTTTATTATGTCATGACTGTTACACTGTATTTTTTCTTTCCAGCCTGAACTCAGGTCTTCAATATAATATGATAAGATATGACTGTAGAGATAGACCTTGTATGGTCATTAAAATAGATCTGACATATATGTGGTAATTACCTTATTATTGATATAACTAGCCCATCAACCCGTGCGTCTGCACAGGCTCTTTAGAAGAATATAATTGAGTAAGAGCATTTGAGATCATATATTCAACACCAAATTAATGTTCTATAATGCAGTTTGAGCTTAATTATATCTTCTTATTATTATCTGGAGATCTTAACGGTTGGCCAAATAATTGGTGAATATATCTTACCAGTCGTTGTCAACGGAATAGTTTGTACAAACCTTTTATTGTGAAATTAATTCAAACAATTAGAGCTAATGATGGCACTTGATCACATATAACATTTGAAACAGTCTTAAATAAGCTGGCACGTGCCCTGGAACAATGTTTCAATCTGTCAAACATCAGTGACATTCAATTCTATCATTCTATTAATTCTCCAACTGTAACATTGATATGTTATCTGCATTGTTGGCATCAAACTCCCGCTACATGCTACTCCAACCGCAGATTATTCAATGTTTGTGCTCCAATATCTTGATTTGCTAGAGGCTATGCATGCTCAGTATTCTTAAAAAAAAATTCTTATCCAATGTATCCAATGTGGAGTTCTCATTGCAAGCGATATCTGTCGCATCTCAGACATGCTTATTGGTCTATGGATCACATGCATGATGCATGTACATCAAGACTACCATGTGCTTTCCAGATCTATGAACTCAATTGGAATTGATCTCTAATATGTCTCTTTCTACCTCAAGTTATCGTCCGCGTTCTCTAACAATGAACTGTCTAGATAAGTGTGACAAATTTATTCCTTTTACTACAACCTCAACAAAATTACACTTCCATGCAACAGAGTCAGCCAAAGATCCAGTAATTCGTTGATGTGATGTTGCAAACATTGTGCCCACAGGCATCTACACACGATCAATCTTCTCAGTCATCAACTCCTTTGATGGTCCCTACATTCATGAATCAGTTAGTACTTGTTATGAATTCACGCAACTGCTAAAGTCATGGACTGATGGTCAGAAGCAACCTTTTGATCAGTCATTGCCGCACCCATGTACCCCAATTCCTTCTGCATCAGATTGTGAGATTGACTACTAAGCCATAGAGTTCTGACTGATGTCATTGACGCCATCTACTTTGAAGACAGCATGATACTCATTGCCGAGGGCTCAGTAGCATATATTTGCATGGCACACAGCTAAAAGGTCATTTGTTCTGCAAATGATCAGGTCACCTCGTGGCTCACAAGATTGCAGAGATGAAGAATGGATCTGTATTCAGTTCTCAATAATGTTGCAGATTTAATATAAACACATCTAATTGCTACCTTGGAGGTTTGGCATCAGGATGATAGTTATGGACACCGGCCTCACCTAGATTTGTTTGGACCTCAAACTCTTTGCCTTCATATGCTGAAGCAAACTGCTTTGGTCTGTGTCTTTACTCTTTAGCATTAGTGGTGATGGCACTAATGATCTGTGCGCGTTTTGTTATATTCCTAACAGAATCAAGCCACTAGTTAAACGATTCCATGATGTCAATCAATGCTAGGCCTTCCTTACCGGCAAAAGTCAATTTCCAAGTCGTCCAGATTGATCTGCAATGGATGGAGGAGAAACACACTCGTTAGGGCCAGGATAGGAGGAATTCGAAGATCGAATATAACCGATTGATGGCCTTTGCAGCAGCGAAAGTTGAAATCCAGGTGTAGTTGAATCTGAGGGAGCAAGGACGAAAGACAACACAGGGGAGGAAGATCAAAGGCACACAATGATTTCTTTCCATGGTGGGCTTTGGCCAAGACGATATAGCATGGAAGCTTACGTCAGGAGAGCTGGGAAGGAAGGATTACGTGAGGTTACGTGAGGAGACGTGAGGCAGTCCTGATGTGAGGAGACGTGGGGGAAGATAACAAAGGATCCAATGGTTATGTACTAATCGTCATCTAAACTAATGGCTGGATGTTTTGCTTTTTGTGGGAATTTCTAGGATTTTCTTCCGATTAATGTGGAGGCCTCAAAAGGAGCCTCCAATTAGTATATACTATAAGATAGATGCACAAGTTCTCCCGGAAGGAGGTAATGCAAACAAGGAGCCGCGTACCTTGAAAGGATGCAGCTGCAGCTATGGACATTCCAAGTGGACAGTACCAATCCTTATTTAGATGCTGTGATTACAGAGGATGTTCAACCGTTTTTATTTACATCTCTTTGGTTCAAGGTTTACACCTGGTTCTTTCCATTGTCATGTGGTGACCTGTGGATCAATAGTTTTTTTTTTTTTTTTTTTTGCTTTAGCTTTAGCACTGAAACTGATCCCTGCAAGCCCCGACATTGAACTATCTTTGTACCGTGCGATAAATACTAAGCTAACCACAATACATGTACAGCTTTCTCTATGGAAATCAAGTCGATGTCCGTGCTTTGAAAATCAAACAGGAACATAGTGTCCTCTTATAGTCCCACCACTTAGGTTATTTTTCAAGAAGTAGTAGTACCGAAAAATTATCAGCAAAAGTATGTGTAGTAAATTGACAACAATGTTAAAATAAAAGTGAATTCAAACATTGAAAAAGACATCAGCCAAGTAGCATTATCCGTGAACTGATCACCACTGTGTTCTAAATATATGATATATTTCATGTTTATATTTATATGGATAATAATTTTTTTAAGCCATGACCATAACAACACACGGGCATTCGCATTTAGCATCCTGTATTCATTTATGGAAAGCGACCTGTCTTCTTTATATATATGTGTTGATGTGCATTGAGGTTGAGTGGTACTATTAGGAAGATGAAGATGAAACCTGCCCGTGTTTATTTCCTTCGCACCAGCAAGCGAAGATATGGTAGATATATCATTTTGTGCACGAGAGAACATGGTTACCTTTTCCCGTGTGTCATTACCTAGTATGAAAATGATGAAGACATGCAAGATGGGTCTGGAAACGTATCGGGATTGGATTTGAGGTTGTGACAAACACGCATGGCATGAGAGAGATGAGGTCTTATATATGGGTCTCTGAAGGACACATGTCTTGTTTAATTTTCCTCCCTAAAACAAATGATTTGGTTTCTTTGATATTTCACTGCAAACCCAAAAATAGAACTATCGCTGTACAACAATCATTTCTTATTAGAATTAGAAATCAATTTATTATATTGATATTATGTAAGAATTTTTTTCCTTCTTGACATCTGGTTCTTTTGTACCACAATGGTGATGGTTCCCTGAGATATAATTCATGAAAATTTAATATTTTTTCTGTCAAATGCGGACTAAATTAATTCGCTGTGTATCTCGACTCAATACAGTTCATGAGTTTTCATTCTAGTATATGGTGAAACAACCTAAAAATGCATATTTTTATTTTTTATTAAAAATGTATAAAAGTTCATCATTATATATATGGAATACATAATGCCTTCAGTGTCTTTTTTTTACCTCAAGAGAAACACATGAGTATTACACAAGAATAAGGTGGAAAGTCCTAAAATATGCATATTTTTGTGCAACCACAGACAGTGTAATTAGTGACATGCTTCATAAAGGCAAAAGCATTAAAAAACGATTAATAGCAACACCGTGTCTTTTTTTTTTTCTAATGGAAAACAACCTTTCCTTTCTATTTACATGTGTTGGTGAGCATTGAGACTGACTTTTTGTTTAAAATGAGAGGTAAAGGCTTCTTTTGTTTTTTCTACTTTGATTGTCAGTGGAGCCATGAAATTGATGCAAAAGATTTACAAGCCCCGTTGTTGAAACTGGCAGCGAAAGGTTTAAATACTTCGCCTCTGCTCCTTCCTGGTGCTTCAAATGCAGACTGTAGCACTGTTTTTACTAACACTACTGACAAAGCAGACAAAAACTGATACCTTAGTTTCTACATATACAAAATGCAAAAGAAATATAAGTTTCGGTTACACTCTTGCAAAGCATCTGCAGGCTATCATGTGAAGTCACTAAACGGCATTTTTGACAATTTCATGTCACTTTCAGCAAATGGTATGCATTTCAGTGTCCAACTTTCCTTAACATTATTGCATACATATATATGGATACAAATTTCCCAACTTTTACTCTATGTCATACATCTTTCCATAAACTAAAAGCACGGCAGCAAGCCCTGTTGTTGAAAATGACAGCGAAAAGTTGATGTAAAAGAACACAGTGAGGTCATAATATATGATACACAAATCATATGTATTCATATAGTTCAATGGCATTCTTCATCAAGGTACAGGCAAACCAAAACATCACCAGTCGAATTAAATTTGAACACAATTACTGAAAAAGGTAAATGCATTAAAACACGATTCAAGTCAACTGAAATAAACAATATCCAATTTGGCAAATGTAATCTTGATAGCCAAACACAGTGCAGGTAGTTATTTCGATTAAGGATCTTGTCACTAGAAATGCACAAAAGACAAGTCGGCGGCTGGCCGTGTAGAGAAATGCGGGTGGTTCACCAGGTTCGCCTTGAAAACATGCTTTGACACAACAACTTTAACCACAGAGTCGATGGCTTTTAGCGTCTTTTTCTTCACGTTGTACACTTCTATACCTTGATTGTTGCCAAGCATGATGTTTCCGTCTCCGTCAGCCGCTGCAGCCACACCCAACAGACAGAATGGTTTCAAAGGCCTTCCATAATTGTATGGTCCCCATGGTCCCGCAACACGGTGATGCAGTTTCCAGCTAGTAGCATTGCCATAATTCTCAAGGAACCAGAGATCAATGTCCATCTTCGGCCCAAAGTCTGCAGCAACAAGCAACCCCTGCATGTCAAACAACTTCACAAGATGGCCTGTGGTCGTGGGAGGACCCTCCATTTCGGTGAACATCTCTGATAACATGTGAAACACCAGTATCTTGGTTTGGTCCTTGACTGATCCCTGGTGAGGTTGCCAGTGCAGACTGCCGTGGAGAGCGAATGGCGTTGTCACAGCCTTGCACAGGTAAGGGAGTGATACGGTTACCGCTGCATCAATATACCTTGGTTCAGCTTGTCCGGTGGAGAGAATGCACCATTTCCCATTGACAGTGGAATCATGACTGCACAAAAGACGATATTCTCTAGATGGCTGATGAAAGTAGAAGCCGTACTCTCTATCATCCCCGGCGACAGAAGGATGTGCAGGCCCGGGTGGAAGAAGTTGTGGCAGGTCTGCCCACTTTCTAGTAATTGGATTGCATAAAGTGTACAGGCCGTCCCAATTCTTGAATAGAAGGACGCCTTCAACAACGGCGAGGAGGAGCCAGCCTCCAGCATCGGGTTTCCGGTATTGGACGAGGCTCCACCTGCCCTTCTCTTTACCGGAAATGTTGAATGCCTCTAGCACCACCTCCTCCACGACGGGGCGTCTCGACTGCAACTCCTCACGCGGCTGCTGGCAGAGCACGTACTTGTACAGCAGTATCTCGCGCTCCTGGCGACGTGCGTGGTCGGTGAGGAAGCGCGGGCCAGTGGTGATGATGCGCCAGGCCTTGCAGACAGCGCGGCAGCGGAGAACGTCCATGGCGGGCAGGCGGACGAGGATCTCTCCCCAGTTGTCTTCGGTGAGACGCGGCAGCCCATCACCAAGCTCCCTCTCCATCTGTTTCTGCTGACTTGCTGCTTCGCCTCCCATGGTTCCTCCTGCTAGGTGAAGAAAAAATCAGAAAATTCATTGTCGTGTTAGCTTCTGACAGAGAGCAGTGATTACGAGAAAGAGAATCTCAACACACAAGATTAGGGTTAGAGATTGGGGAAACCTTTTCCCGGCCAGCGGCTGACCGAGATCGAGAGTCCGGCACCTCCTCAGGTGGTGGGCCGGCCGGAGACAGGACCTGAAGCTCCCACGGCGTGTCCTCCTACTTGGCTGCTAGTTGGAAAAATCAAATCCAGTTCAGGTCCTGGAGGAGATCTCGAAGAAATGGACATCGCAGACTCGAGGTTAGGCTTGGAGAGTTGGGCTCACCTGGTTGCTGAACCTTCGCTCGCTTCACCAGCTCCTGCAGGCCCGGCAAGCTCCGCTGGTGGTGAGAGGGAGAACGACTGAGCTCAAAGATGGGGCGGATCTGGAGTGAATCTGATATCCAGGCAAGGAGATGGGGAACGGAGTAAGGGATAGGGCAGCCCTGCCCTTTCCGTGTTTCTGACAGCGACCTAGGGCTTCGGATCTGCCACGTCCATGTCACGCCTTCCTGGTGGCCAGGCCGAGCCACTAGTTGGTACCGTGCGCGTCAACAGCAGCTGTCTCGTTGGGCGACCAGGTTGGTCGGGTTTGTTGGTGTGCCCGCTCACTGTGTTGCCGGATAGCTGACCGTGCTGACTTATTATTGACCAGGGGCGCTTCGGGTTGGTGGGTGGTGTGTCAGCACACGCAAGGTTTTTTTCTTGATAACATCAGCACACGCAAGGTTGGGAAGAGCCAGAAAGGTGAACGGATTTCGTCACGAAATTAACGAAGGGCAGCGACAGATTAGTTAATGATTGGCGACAGATTAGTTAACGGTGGCAGTTTAATGATTGTCAGAGGACGCAAGGCTCTAGTTGATTCATTTGGCAAGCATGCGTTTACCGCGGCCAGATCAGCAGATGCCGCGGATGGGTTAGCTTCTGTGCTGGATTGAAATTTTGAAATAGGAAACCAACTGACACGTATGTTTAAAAATCTTACTGCCGCTCGAGCCAGTTGGTCCGAGCCGTATGTGACGGAAATTGAATATGCCCGGTAGATACGCTTAATCTTTTTGCAACGGTGGCCATCACTCACTACCACACAGACGCACTGTAGCGGCGGACCAAATGGGCCTGTAGCGGCGGCTAGGCCGGACCGCCGCTACGCCTCCGCAGTTAGAAATGGAGGTTTGTAGCGGCGGCCCGTCACCAACCGCCGTTACAAAAGGGTTTTGTAACGGAGCCAACCGCCGTTAATATGGTTATTATTAACGGCGCACGGCAATATAGACCGCCGTTACTAAGGCCTTTGTAACGGCGGATTATATTGCCAACCGCCGTTAATATTTGAATACCGCAAAAAAAATTAAATTACAGGAAACCAGAAATACAATAAATCTCAGAACATACACATATATTAATCACAATTCATTGACATCTCAAAACATTCACATGTATTCATCATCCAATGTTTACTTCTCAAAACAAATCAAGTCACTTGCATATATACAATAAACATTGTCTTTACATGAGAAACTATGAAGTCTATCAAACTACTTTTCTAATCCACTCATCACTATCTTCGCTACCATCGTTCACGAATGGTCGTGTCGAACCACACCACTCATAGAGAGAACGATGGTCTCTAGCGCTCTCATTGTCTTCGTCGAAGAACCTGCCAGCAGGAGAGATAACCTCTCCGAGCAAGAACCGACACATCTGCTCCACAATCGGTAACATTTGGTCCGAAGTCAGATGTTTCGATCCTTGCCGGAACCCTTTGTTCTTAAAATCTTGTAATATCTGTTTGTCCGTTTTGGTTCTCTGCCATTAGAATTTCTTTATTAACAAGATTGCAATTATAATTAAAATGAATCAAATTTGATAAACTCAATAAAACGAACCTGTTGGTCGAGTCTCTTCAATAATGGCATACATATAACTCGAGAACCTATTCGCGTACAAACAAGTGTAGTAGCCACAGTGAGACAAATGTATCTTACCGGGAATTTGTGCCGAAAGTACATATTTTTCGACCGCCTAGGGTTGTGCGGCCCGCCAGCCTTTACATAATTCTCGTATGCACTGGTCCATCATAAAAACGTATAGTTAGATAAAACTATCATTTCCGAATTATAGATGTCTACGATGATTAAGTACGTACCAATCAATGATGCTCACGATGTCGGAGTAGCGCCTTGTGTCCAAGTCGAGGCTGTCGAGGACAAGAAGGTACCCATTTCTCGGCATAAGGACAAAGCAGATCCGGTGATCACTGCAAGAATGATCGTATGCGTTAGTATTCTAGAGCCTTTCAATGCAAGAGAACATAAAAAGACTTGTTGGAACTTACTTATAGTTGTAAGGTGCGAGAATAGAACATCTGTCCTGCCACTTGATGAAGCAGTTATAGATGTAGGTTGCCATATAAGATCTAGCTTTAGATGTCATCTCGGCCTTGAGTTGATCTAGCTCCTCGGGCTTCATGTCCTTATACTTTGGGTCCTTCTCATTTATCCGCGGGTTGATCGCGGATTGATATATCATGTTCGGGTTGAGGTACCCGACCCTCCAATCTGATCTATTGATTTTCTTTTTTTGAAATTCCGAATTCATCCTAAATGAAGCATAAGTCAAAAATGAACGAGATTAATGCTTCAAATATGAGAATATGTACGAGAATTGATATTCGAAATAGGAGATAGAAAATGGGGTTACTTACAAGCACCGAGAGGGTTATAAAGGTTGTGTCCACCTTGCCAAGCCGGAACATAGTGTGAAGATCATTGAAATACAGTCCAAGAACCGAGTCGGCTGGAACTTTGCACGTGATGACCTCGACTCCAAGCTTCGACGCCTGCATGTACCAGTCGTGCAGCTTACGCATTGCGCCCGGCAGGTTCTTGTACACAGTCTTCGATATAAGCGGCTTGGCAAACATGAATGTGGGGTAATCCGTGTCATCACCGTCCTTAAATAGCTCATCATCGTATGAGATCAGTTGTCGGGACTCGACACGATCTGCGGCTTAGGAAGCTGTGGATTGCATCTCCTCTTCAATGAATCCAAGTAAGCTTTAATGTTTGCTTGAGTTTCGGGAGATACAATCTTGCGCTCCCGAGTCTCCGAGATTTCAGGAGGACTCTCCGAGATTTCGGGAGGACTCGATCGCTCAACCGCAACCGCTACGGACGCGTCCTTGGCGATCACTGCCAATTCTTCATGCTGAACTCCCTCTAGCAAGATCTCTTTAGAGTTAGAGACGTTAGGGAGGATTGGGCTGTGGACAACTTCCCCGCTATGTCATCCGCCTTTCGAGATGCCGAAGCAGCACCCGATAGATGAGACGGTTGTCCATGTGCATATTCGGTGTGTTGGCTCGCATGGGCTGATCCGTGTCCGGATACTGGGGGTGGAGAAGCTTGTGGAGTCGTGGACATGACAATATCACTACCTTTCCGGATAATGAATGTCCCGACAGCGTCTCGCGAGTCTCGATCCCCGCCTCGGTATAGGGTATTCAAGCTCGTCGTCCTCATGACCTGGGACGACCTCTTGGACGAAGACACGCACATACCCCTCGGGGATTTCGACGTTGTGGATTGTCTGCCCTGTTGTGTACGCCCGTCCCGCTGCAACCTTCCTCTTCTTTCCCTTGTATCCAAACGGGACGTGGAGCTCACAGGCTGTATCATCTGCAATGTCAAGTGGTCCCGATGGCACGGAGCCGGAGGTCGGTGTAGAACTAGGCGGAGGCATAGGCATAAACCCTGCACCAATTTTAGCAAGCACATCTTCCATTTCCTTCCAGGTGCTAGGGTCTCCAGGATTGAACGATCCAAATAGAGTGGGATTCTTTTCGGCCATGAACATCGGATATTGTCGCCGCCACTCTATCTTCGCCTTCTCTTCCATGTCTTGCTTGTACAAGGTATGCTTCTTGTACAGCGAGGGAGCAGAAGAAGAAGAGGAGAATCCTTCCTTCCACGTGGCTCGGGCCCACATGTCGGTGAGACAAGATTTATAAAACGGCGGAAGTGGTGGCCATCCGCCGCTAAAAATGAGTGTGGGCCCACATGTCACATATTTTTAACGGCGGCTAGCATTGCCAACTGCCGTTAAAAATGAGCGCGAGCCTGCATGTCGGTGAGACAGGATTTCTAAAACGGCGGAAGTGGTGGCCATCCGCCGCTAAAAATGAACGTGGGCCCACATGTCATATATTTTTAACGGCGGCTAGCATTGCCAACCGCCGTTACAAATGATTTTTAAGATGGACTATTTTTAAAATGATTTCAATAGTGATAAGTTGTTATTGTTTGCAATAATACAAGAAAAAATAATGTTCTTTTGAAGAAATAATTAAATGTCAATAAGATCCAATAATATGTCAAAATTGAAAACAAATATTAATTCGTACACATAGAGTTATGTCATAAACATAAAAATATGAATTACATGCCGCTTTTGACAATATCCTTGGTAACATAGAGGTACATCATCTTTGGACTGTTTTTCCTTCGCAATCCGAACGCATGTAGGGCATTTCTGCAGAATATCCGAGCCTTGTTTCTATGATTTTGAACTTACTTGGATCAATAAATAATGGCACTTCATCATATTAATTATATTCATCTTGGTCTTGCACATTCTCCACTCCAACGACTCTTTGTTTATAGGGAATAACAATATACTTCTTTTCATCCTTTGGGTCGAGTATATAGAACACTTGTGCTACCGCCTAGCGAGTATCCAAGGGTCATCTTTGTGACCGAATTTGTTTAGATCGACGATGGTCAATCCATATTCATCCACCTCCACCCCTTGTGGGTGTTGCACCCATTTGCATTTAAATACAGGAACAACGAGATTTTGTCCGTAATTAAGTTCCCATATTTCCTCGATGTACCCATAGTATGATGTCGGATTGTCCTCTTCGTCATAGGCATGTGTTCGAACACCGCTGTTTTGACACTTGCTTTTCTTGTCCTTTTCTTGAGTGTAAAAGGTATAGCCATTGATGTCGTACGCCTGAAATGTAACCACAATCTTCGAAGGCCTCATGGCTAACCTTCTCAACATTTTTTCATCTACGGAGTCCCCACGTGGAAGCTCTTGGTTCTCGAACCATGATGTGAAGGTTTTCTTGTGCTCCATTATGATCCAATCTTCTGTCTTGTCCGTGTGGTTCTGGTGAAGCTCACTTAGGTGTTTCTCAAAGTATGGGCCCACAATCTCTGTCTATTGTAATACGCTAAAATGTGCTGCATCCACTCTTTTGTAGTCACGGTCGATGAATGACTTCCGTCCTCGTGTACCTTTCCGGACAGCCGGCCCTCGTGATGAGACACGGGAAGACCAATAGCTCCTCCATTTTTAATGTAGTCGGCACAGCACTCAATAATCTCCTCGGTGTTGTATCCCTCAATCATTGAACCCTCCGGATGAGAACGAGTTCGTACAAAGCGTTTCATTACATACATGAACCGCTCAAAGGGAAACATATGATACATGTAGACGGGGCCCAACGCAGCAATCTGGTCAACGATATGAAGCATGAAGTGTTCCATGGTATCAAAATAGAAGGGAGGGAAACACATCTCAAGCATGCACATTGTTTCATTCATATGGGTCCGTAGGTCATCCAACTTTGCTTTATCGATCACCTTCTTCGAGACTACGTTTCGAAGTAGCACGAGCGAGTTATAGTTAACTTCAACCACTCGGGTTTCACAGCTCGATGGCGACGGCTAAGAACACCGAAAGCATTGTGTGACGATCGTGAGTGTTGTAGCCACTTATTTTTAGCTCTTCCATGTTCACGAGATTTTTCACGTTCCATGAGAATCCGGTGGGAGACTTAATCCCGTGTAGACACTTGCAAAATGCTATTTTCTCCTCACGCGTAAGGTTGTAGATTGCAGGAGGCGAGATAGTATTTTCCATTCGCCCTTTCCTGCGGATGGAGCTCGGGTCTAATGTTCGGTGCCACAAGATCTCTACGTGCACCGAGTCCATCCTTTGTCTTACTCGGGTAGGTCAAGAATAAGTCCGCTAGTGCTGTCATATACGCCCTTCCCAATGTGCATCCGATCGAATGCATGAGTCACTTCAAGTTCCGCCTAGTAATTGAGGTATCCGAAGAAAATAGATTGCTTCTTAAAGGGCGTGTGGGCTTTGCACTTTGGAACTCCCTTCACCGGTTTGCCAAACACAACTTTGATGTTCTTTACCGTCTCGAACACGACACTAGGGGTCCAACGTCGAGGTTCGCCTTCCTCAATAGTGCCATCGAACTGTCTCTTCAACAAGCGATACCTGTGGTTTTGTGCTAGGAATCGACGGTTTCGCGTATACACTATCTTCCGGGATGATGGAAGATACACATGGGATGTATCATCAACGCATACAAAACAACCATACTTTCCTTTGACCTGTCCCGATAGCGCCCTTAGCACTGGTGAATCACTTATCGTCACAAAAATGATGGCTTTGAGCAAGAAGGGCGCTCTACGGTGCTCATCCCATATACTAACCCCTTCTAACCACGGTTTCGCATGTCTTCTGTTGGCATCTCTTAAGGTCACGCGGAAAGAAACACGTGACCGCGGGAGAGCCAAGGGTTTAAGTCACTTGCACTATTTAACCAAATAATCCACATCCAAGTACAAGCACTAGATATGTATTATAAGGTGGGTCATGAATATCCGCAAGCGGACGGATAACCCGTTGTAGCATTTCACCCGAGAGTATTCAAGGGTATCGTATTTATATTTTCCCAAAGGAAGACATGGTTGATAAGAGTACTTATGCTCATGGTGTTACAAAAGAGTGATGAATTAATCACATTCCAATGCAGGGGTTAGGAGCAATAAATTGAGGATAGTGTGACACACACCAAGGCAATGCATTCTCTAATGAAAGGGATAGAGGCAATCCTAGATAAAGCTAAACTAGACTAGCAGACCACTACTCCTAATGATACAACATTCATATGAGTGCGCAGCTTCTACCTAACATCCAAGATCATGCAAGCGCAAGCAAGCGTCTAATGCCTAGGCATCATCGGGAGATCCGTCTTACGCGAGGTCCGCCTCGCGACTCCGGCCTTTTAGACTCCTATGCCATGCCCGAACGTGGAGGATTACTTTGGATGACAAGGCTGTCACTTCTTGTCACCTACCTCTACAAACCGTGGGACACGAAGCACATTCAAAGGTGGGTAGATAACCCCAAGCACCATGCCGGCGTCACTAACCACAACTCTAGATCCCTCGAGGCACCCCAATCCTACGGATCGACATGGTGGCAAATCTAGAGCACCCTTGCGGGACGATGAACCCGAAACCTATTCATAAGAACACTAGTCTAACTAGCATAAGCCGGATGAAAGGATCAAAGCTAGCACTAAGTCATGCAAAGGCGTTCGTCGCTCAAGAATGAGCGACGAACGGCAATCAACCAAGTAAGATCAAGAGTAATCGATGATCAAGTATGAACGAACGAAGAACATTCGATATGTGTTCATCTTCTATTAATGAAGAACGAAGAACGAACGATGAACTCATATGAACGAACGATGAACGATCAAGCAAGATCATGACTACTCTGTCAAGCTCATGACAATGATATAAACGAAAGTATTCCATATATAAAAGATCAAGTCTTACAAAGAGAGGATACAAGAGCTATACCCAATTCTCCACAAGACCTTGGGAGCAATGAGGCAGCCCACTACTAAGCCTAGCACTACCTAGAAAGCCTCTAAACTTCTAATGTGAGGAGAGAATGATCCTTGTGTTGTTGTGTGTGTTAAGGAGGGGGGGTACCCCTCCTTATATAGGCTTGAAAGGTCGGCTCCTGGAGGCGGTTTCGTAGGTCGGTGGCATTTAATGCGCGTGGAACCGACCTCCGGAGGCGGTGGGAAAACCGCCAGAGAAAAGTGGGCCGGGGGGCCACCATCCTGGTTCGGCCGAACCACCCCGGTGGGTTCGGCCGAACCGGTCCCGGCCCCTCCCGGGCTGGGCTTTGGCAGTTGGCTCCCCCACTGGATGTTGGTCTTTGATCCAGGTGCTTGTGGCCTTCTTTGTGTTGTATTTCGTGGTCATTGGCCTTTTATCTTGGAGTTGATTCCCGCGGCGAAGTGGAAGTTTTGTAAAAGTGTTGATTTGTCGCCTCGGGGCCTGGAATTCATCATTATCCACCTGCACACTAAAAATCTAGAGGTACAAGTGGAACTAGGTTATTTCTAAGTAAAATGCGTGTAAGACATGCCTAATCCTTCTCATTTATTTGACTAATTGACGGTCGAAATTGGTCGTAACGACCGTCAACATCTTCCAATAATGGTTCCAAGAACACATCTATAGTCGTTACCAGGTTCTTTCGAACCAGATATAAGGATTGTCAATAGCAGGTACTTTCTCTTGTGACACAACCATGGTGGAAGGTTGTATATTGATAGTATAACTGGCCAAGTGTCTGTGCGGGTTCCTCAATTGACCATGAGGATTCATCCCGTCTCGTACTCGTAGCAAACCGTATGTTCCTTGTCTCTTCGAGAGAATTCTGGATGGTTAGAATCAAACTTTTTCCACTCGGGTCCCATCAGCTGGATGACTAAGTTTCTTTGAGTCCCTAGGGCGCGAATGCCACGTCATCGGTTCAACATCCTTAGGGTTGGCAAACAATCGTCTTATCCGATCCACAACGGGTAAGTACCACATCACCAAGGCAGGAATCTTCGTTTGTTCGCTGTCATCGACGGTGATGCTTTTCTTCCTCTTCTTCGCATTCCCGTTGCTCTTCTTTCCACTAACAACCGATGTGTCCGCATCATAGTCGTCCTTGCACTTGAACCGACTACGCTTGCATCTTGGGCATCTCACGGCGTCCTTGTATTCCCCCGATACAATATGCAATGATTTGGGCACGCGTGAATCTTTTGCACGCCCAACGAAAGCGGGGTTATGAGCTTCTTAGCAAAACAGGTGCTTTTTGGCAACAAGTTGGGCTTCGGTAGAATGTCCGAAAGGAGTTCCAACAAATCCGTAAAACTAGCATCCGACCAACCATGGATGGCCTTTAATTTCATCATCTCAAGTACCGTACGTAGCACAAGTACACCATTTTTCACATCCCTTAGATTCCTCGTATAGTGGATCCTTTGATGCTTTCTCCAGCGATGCAAAGTTGCTCAACCCTCTCGTTGTCCCTCCATTGAGTAAAACTTGCGGTTCAAAGTGTTGCAACATTTCCTCAACATCAAAATCACATGACTGTTCTGTTACTTCCTCGGATCGAACAGGCACCTCATCTTTAACATTGACACGGTCGTGAACATCAAGGTCATCGTCAGCATCACCATCAACAGATTGCTCAGGTATTGCCTCCACCGCGTCTTCACCATGCTTTGTCCACCGGGTGTAGTCCTTAACAAAACGTCTCGTTATTATGTGTGAATTGATTATAACCGTATCTTTCCACATTTTCTCATTTTTGCAATCACGACACGGACAATGTATTTCATCCCTTCCTTCTCGCTTAGCATGTTGTGCGGCCTTCGTGACAAATGCCTTGACTTGCCCTCGAAAATAACTTCTCGTTCTTGACGCTTCATACATCCAAGATTTATCCATACCTCAAACACTACACATCAAAAATAATAATCACTTCAACAAACATGGAACAATATATCTCGTAGGATCAAGTTTTGTGAGCTACAAATAAAGTGACCAACTAGATACATAAATTATTTTAACGAAAAAAATAAATTTCCTCCTTTACCTAACCTAACTCTCTATGCATCTATCATGAGAAACCTAGATATATAATTTTCCTACATGAAGAAGCCTAGAGATACAACTTTTCTCCATTGAAAAGACTCAAGATACAAATAGATGCACAAAAACCAACCATTGCTCTACAAATCTAAAGATTTGTGACAAATGGGCATAAAATTCAAAGTAAATTACAAAGCCAAAATTCTACTAGATTCCAACATGATCACTAGAAATAGTACATGGGATAGATTCCCCTTACCCTAGGGAACAGATCTATCCAAGAAAAACGAACTCAAAACCTCCCCCCTGGTTTTTCGATTTTTGCCCTAATTTTCGGGCCGCCAACAGTGGAGAAGCTCACCGTGCTGTCCGAACCCGTGTATTTATATCCGGGAATTTGTACCGGCGGTTTAGTAACGGCAGATGACAATGTCAACCGCCGGTATAAATGATGGCCCATTTTAGCGGCGGTTGGAAAAGCCAACCACCGCTATAAGTCCTCTATAGCGGCGGCTGGCATTTCCAGTGGCCGGCCCAAGCATCGTAGCGGCGGGTCGCTTTGGCCGCGCCGCTAGGCCGATTTCGGCCCCGCCGCTACAGATGCCGTTTTGCTGTAGTGACTCATCTTTAATCCTTCGCACCATCATTTTCGTTTTCGTTTCAACAAGATCACACCTCACTATAGGAAACAAGCTTGCTTACCGAGTGCCAGGCACTCGAGCAAAGGCCTCTTTGCCGATTGGCCATGTAGCGGCACTCGGTAAACACTAAACACACGGTACACTCGCCCGTTTGCCGAGTGCCACGAGCGCCGGCGAGTGGACAAAGAGCGGGTACTTTGCAATTCAGTGCCTTTGCTGAGTCCCCGGCCTCCGTGCACGTCATGTTGAGGGAAAAGAGGAAATCAACCGATCACTTGGAGTACTGGAAACCACTACAACAAATGTGGGCTTCGTGACGAAATTCTCATGACAACGATTCTCGTTTCGTCACAACCTCAATACGATTTATGATGTTTTCTAAGTACACTATAAGAAAAATGGCCTCTAGGCACGTTTATATTGCTACGTTTTTATAAGCGTGCCTACATAAGTAGCTAGACACACTTTTTGAAATGATTTTGAGAATGTGTCAACATGACATGCTCTTAGAGACGCTTTAACGTAAATAAAACGATAAACACGTTTTTTGACATGCTTTGTAAAACATCACAAAGTGTTACGATTTTAGACACGCTTTGAACCATCGGTATCCAACGTAAAGACGTTTGTTGACATGTTTTAGAGGGAATCTCAAAATGATATGGGATTGAGAGATGCTTTAATCGTATCCCACGACATCGGACACGTTTGCTAACACGTTATTGAAATCGTATAAAAAGTGAGATGATATTAGACACGTTTTTATCGTATCTACCCTCGTTTAGAGACATTTTTGACATGCTATTGAAAATCCTAGAGACGTTAATGCACTAAGAGAACATGCATATAAAACAATATATGGTCAAAGAATGTCAACTTTGTTTCCTAGGTGAGTTGGTTAGATGAGCTTGTAGAAAATGACGAAGTCGCAGGTTCAATTCCTACTAATTGCATGAATAAGTCAATCGTTTAGAACAAGTTTTACAAGAATATTTTTTTGATGCATTGTATACAATGTGTCTATATTGATAGAAACACAGTCTAAACGTATCAATAAAATCGTGTCTAAGATTATTAACATGTCACAAAACGTGTCTACTATAATACATACAACGCATTCGTGAAAACGTATCTATAAACATATCTATGCTTTATAGCATCTCTATTAAACGTCTTATACTTCAATAGACATGTTTTCAAAAATCATATTTACCAAGCTTTGACACGGCACGTTCGGAGACGCCTCGGACACGATTTATGAAGATGTCTCTATTTTTTGATTGAGACAAAATAAACGTATCTAGACCTTAAATAAAGCGTGTCTACAGGGGGTGTTTTCTAGTAGTGGTAGTAGCTTGTTTTATGACAAAAATAAAGATTCGTCACTAAATCTGAGCACAAAATCGTCACAAATAAACAAACATTTACATTATGACCAATAGGAACGTCATAGTTTATAAGTAATAAACATCACAAAATCTATGACAGATCTAAATTGTCATTAAGTTTTTTATTTTATAACAACCATGTGTCAAGCAGGACCCACATGTCATTTTTATATGAAAAATGAAAGCAAAATGTAATTTATGATAAATTTGAATTATTTTTAAATACATTTTATACCATGCATACATGGAGATAGAGATCAATATTTCATCATTGGAAATTATGTAGAAAAAATGCTTCTTTTCCATGTGTGTTTAGAAGCAAGAGAAATACAAAGATGTTCAACCAACAAAAATTGATCTATTCAAGCGAGTGTCATTGCAGCAGCAAGACTGGTTTCATCGAGCCTGTCAAGAAAGTAATTGTATGTCATCGTCTTAATCTAGCTTGCAAGGTGAATGTACAATGTTCTATTAATGAAGGTACTAGGCTAAATGTTTGATACACTCACAGATGAGATTTGCTTTTGTTTTGATGTGAGCAATTATTGTGAGCAAGATTACTTTATCTCCAGCTTTCACTCCTTTTGTGTCTTTGTTATGGTCTGCCAGGTGCATAGTGTCAGAATGTTTCACATATCTATAGTATGCAATGTTTTAATTTGTTGTCTTCCTTCATATTATGCTGATATGGAAGCCATCATGGCTGCCTCTGCAGCAGAGGGTGATGCGCTTAAAACTCCTGTAGAGATTGTTGCTGAGGTCTTGCTGAAGAATACCTTCCTTCGGAATGTCGGGCTCGAGAGACAGAAAGGAAGAACCACCAAATCTGCTACTGTTGCTGCGGCTCGAGTTGAAGAGCTTGAGAGTGAGATTGATGCAGAAACACAAGTGACTCTAGACCATAAAGAAAAAATGGAGCGCATGGTAAAGCACATGGAGGATTCAGAATCGACAAGGCTGAAAGAAATGGAAGTAGTTGAACCTTCAAGATTGAAGCAGACTGAAGAGGTGGAGAACTTGAAGAAAGCATCAGCAGAAACTCAAGCTCTTCTTCAGCAGCTACATACACTACAAAGGTAGTGCACTCACTAACTTATGCGACGTATCGTGGGGCTGGACATTGGTCATTTGGGGCTAGACAGGTGGCTCTCAATAACTCTTGGGTTATTGTTTCTGTATGTATTGTGGGCTGGACAAGTGGCTCTCAATAACTCTTGGCCATTTTGAAATTTATTTTTGTATGTATGGTGGGCCGGACAAGTGGCTCTCAATAACTCTTGTCCATTTTGAATTTATTTTTGTATGTATGCTGGACTGGACATTGGCCATTAGGGGTTGTACTATTGGCTCTATATAACTACTAGGTATGTTGCAATCTGTTTGTGAGTTTTATGTGATGACAATTGGAACAATACAATCTATTTTGTTTGTCAGAATACATGTAGTTTGACTACAATACATGTAGTTTATGTGATGTTGAACAACCTGGTATGTAGCTGCTGTTTATGTGATATGGCAAGTGTATGGTTAATTCCGTGGAAATTGTTGGCTATTCGTTTGAGGGCAGGGTTTGGTAAATTGGGCCACAGGAAACTTGTAGGCCTAAAAATGGGCCAGAATAAATGGGTCAAAAAATTGAAGCTTGCTACATGAAAGAACTATTTAAACAAAAGGCTGCTGAAAATATGGCCCAGTAAACTTTAAAGCCTTCAAACTTAATGGGTTGTAAGAATAAAAGGCCTGTGAAATTAATGGATCAGAAATAAGTCTGCTAAAACTAATGTCCAAAAAATAAAAGGTCTGCGAAATTATTGGCCTAGAAACCTAATGGTCCATGACATTAATGGGCCAAAAAAACAGGCCCATGAAATTATTGGACGAAAAATTAACAGGCCTGCGAATATAATGGGCTAGAAGTTAGTGGGCTAAGAATGAAACATGTCATCCACGTCAACTTCAAGCCAATGGGTTATGAAAAGAAATACAAGTGTCATAAAATTCTATGACGATTTAAGAAGCGTCGTAGAAATCCTCTGACAATTTTAAACTCGTCATAAACATATATATCGTCATTATTTTATGACGTAAATGTCAAATTCGTAACAGAAGGTAATTAGCTATGCACATTCCATGACAAAGTGATTTTTGGCATAAGTTTGTCACATATGATTACGTATGACGATTTTCTCAAGGTTTATGACATAACTAACTCGTCATAGGAGCCAACATTTGTTGTAGTGAATGAGAATATTCTCACAAAACATGTTTCTTGCGCAACCATACGCTCCATGACCTACGACATCATCTTGCCGATCTGCTTCCTTTGCTGGCACCGTGTTTCTGCTGCTGTTGTGCTTCTGCCATTGTGTGCGGGCTCCTGTCCAAGTGCTTTCTACTGTTGCCGTTCTGTGCGCCTCTATCACCATGCAAGGCACGTAACGAGTTGTTGTCCAGGTGCATAGGTAACAATAAAAAGTTCTAAGCATAATAAGTTATGTATAACATGAACGTGAAAAGATATCTTTATAAATTACTATGATAAGTTATTATACTTAGGCCCTATTCGTTTCCTGCCTTCGATATTTAGCACTATCACATCAAAGAGAATCTTACTATTTATGAATATTTCGATCAATTTAATGACAAAACCCTTTTGATAGATTGGTGCTAATTTTTTAGATGAATCTAATGAGCTTAATTAATCTATGCTTTTGTTAAATTGATGCCACAGCATCTGTCTTCTAATCTCGACTTAATTAACCTCATTAGATTCGTCTCGTAAATTAGTTTAGGTGCATGCATGTAATTTATTTTATAATTAAACTTTATTTAGTACTCCTAAATAGTAAGATTCTTTTTGATGTGACAGCTATAAAGTTTAGACCCCAAGAAACGAACACACCCTTATAAGCACTACCACAATCTGTATCGTAGCGGCGTGGCCCAAAACAGCCTAGCGAAACCGTTGTGGCAAAATGGTCGGGGATCTTTGCATAATCATTTGGACCGATTGGTGTTCCGTGCCACAGGAGAGGAAAGATGAAATGTGGAATTCGGTAAAGTCAAACATCCAATTCCCACCAGCAAACCTCTAGACGGCGAAGAAGGCAATGATGAAGAGTTGTAATCACGTACGGCGAGATTACAAGTCCAGGTATGGCAAAATAACTCGACATGACCGGGACATTTTTGTTTAGCAAAAGACGAGCGAGTCTTCATTGGAGATCAGTGAGAAGATGGTTGAGCTGAACAAGAAGAACAAGTACAAGCCATGCTTGGGTCCGAGGCGGTTACATCAAAAGATTCCCATCTAGAGAGAGATGGAAGAGAAGAACAAACTGGAAGGGAAGCTTGATCCATTGGAGGATATCGAGGAGCATGCCAGGAATTGGGTCAATGCCTGATCCAATCAAACCGGGGATGCAATCACTATGAACGACCCAATGACAGAAGAAGTTCTGCAAAATTGTAAAGGTCGTGTCAAGATGTAGATACAAAGTGGGGCTCTAAGATCTGAGTATCACGGAGATTAGCTCACGCACGCACTTTACAGCAAGGAGCATGGTGGGTGGGTGCGAGGAGTGTCCTCCTCGGCCACGTGGAAAGGAGGATTCTCGTCTTCTTCTTCTGCTCCCTCGCAGTACAAGAAGCATAGTTTGTACGAGCAAGACATGGAAGAGAAGGCGAAGATAGAGCGGAGGCGATAGTATATGATGTTCATTGCTGAAAAGTATCCCAACCTCCCTATTATTCCAAGTACGTTCAATCCTGCTGACCCTTACACTTGGAATGAAATGGAATATGTACTAGCTAAGACAAGTGTTAGGTTCGTTATGCCTATGCACATCCCTGGTGCTACGCGACCTCCAGCTCCGTGCTATCAGGGCCTGTTGACATTGCAGATAATACTACCTATGAGCTCTATGTCCTGTTTGGATACAAAGGAAAGAAGAGGAAGGTTGCAACAGGCATAGCCTCGTGAGCTCTATGTCCCGAGGAGTACGCGCGTGTCTACATGCGAGAGGTCATCACATGACATGAGGAAGACGAGCTTGAATACCCTATACCGAGGCGGGGATCGAGACTCTAAGAGACGCCATCGGGACATTCATTATTTGGAAAGGGAGTGATATTGTCCTATCCACGACGCCGCGAGCTTCTCCACCCCCTTTTCCGGACACGGACCAGCCCATGCGAGCCAACACACTTAATATGCACATGGACAAGCTGTCTCCTCCGTCGGGTGCAGCTTTAGCCTCTCGAAAGGAGGTTGACACTATGAGTGCCCGGGGGGGGTGGAGTTGTCCTTAGTCCGATCCCCCTAACTCCGAAGAGATCGTGCTAGAGGGAGCTGAGCATAAAGGGATGGCAGTCGTCTCCAAGGATGCGGCACCTCATCGGGTGATAGAAAGCACCGAGTCTCTAGAGGTTGCGGTCGAGCAGCCTCGGATCATTGAGCCAATTCAGATGATTCCTCCAGAAATCTCGGAGACTCAAGAGCCTGTTCGCAAGATTGCATTGCCACAAACTAAAGCGAACATTAAAGCATACATGGATTCGTTGAAGAGGAGATCCAATCTAGAGCCTCCTAAGCCGCATATTGTATCGAGTCCCGACAATTAATCACGTACGATGATGACCGATTTAAGGACAATGATGACAAGGATTACCCAACATTCATATTTGGTGATCCTCTTGTATCAAAGAATGTGTACACGAACCTAGTGGGCACGATGTGCAAGCTACACGATTGGTACATGAAGACATCTCAGCTTGGAGTCGATGTCATCACGTGCAAAGTTCCAAAACACATGTTCAACAATGAAGCCGACTCGGTTCTTGGACTATATTCATCAATCTTCACACCATGTTCCGACTTGGTAAGGTGGACACAACCTTTATATCCTTAAGGTGCTTGTAAGTAACCCCATTTATCTATTTCGCATTTCGAATATCAATCTCATTTGTATTCTCATATTTCAAGCATTAATCTCATTGATTTTCGACTTATGCTTCTTTTAGGATGAATTTAGAATCTCAGAAAAGAAAATAAATAGAGCAGATTGGACGGTCGGGTACCTCAACCCCAACATGACAAACCAATCCGCGATCAACCCGCGGATAAATCAGAAGGACCCAAAATATAAGGACACGACCCCCGAGGAGCTAGCTCATCTCAAGGCTGAAATGAAAAATAAAGAAAAAAAATCTTATGTTGCAACATACATCTATAACTGTTTCATCAAGTGACAGGAAAAATGTTTCATTCTGGCGCCTTACAACTAGAAGTAAGTTTCTACAAGTCTCTTCATCTTCTCTTCCATTCAAAGGCTTGGTGTAATACTAACTTATACGATCATTCTTGCAGTCATCACTGGATGTCCTTTGTCCTAATACTGAGAATTGGGTACCTTCTAGTGCTCAACAGCCTCGACATGGACAAAAAAGGCTATTATGACATCGTGAGCATCATAGACTGGTATGTAGTTAATCATAGTCCACATCTATAATTTGGTCACGATATAATGATACGGTTTTGTTCTCAGATCAGTGCATACGAGAATTATGTCAAGGCTTGAGGGCCACACAATCCAAGGCGGCCGAAAAATATGTACTTTCAGCACAAATTCCCGGTAAGATACATTCATGTCACTTTCTCTATGTCTTTTTCCTACTGTCATTGTGATTCGAAAAAATGTAACGTATTTCCTATAATTTACAGCGTGTTAAACAAGTCAAAAGTAGTGTCCACTGTGGCTACTATACTTGTTTGTACGCGAATGGCTTCTCTAGTTATTATTCTCTCTTTGTTTTTGTTTGGGAGAGTACGACTGTATGTATTCCTATATATTAATACACGAAATATTAAAAGCAAAATTATTTATTCTAAAAAAAGATTGAAATAGTCTAAACATCCGATATTTCTGTGGTATCACTCAAGAATAGATCAAAGTGTTATTATCAAATAATGAAATACAAAAGGGAATCATATTATTGTGTATTAGAGAGAAGGAAATTTCCAACAATAGAACAGAAGGAAAAGATATTTTTCCTTGGATCAGGAGTCTATATGGATCACTTTGATGTACATAACTTAATTACAAAACTTGATTACATGTACAAGGTAAAGATAGTGTTTGGGACAAGTGCCATGGGGCAGTCCGGCTCTACAACCTCCAAGAGTGCCATGGGGCAGTCCGACTAACTTGACGGTATGGTGATGGTGGCTACAAGACTATAGTGTCAATACGTCTTCTAGAAGACAAATTGAGCTCGATGGTAGTGAAAAATAAATCTAGCTAGCAATAGTAGTCGTTTGACACACCCAATGGCACCAGTAGCCTGATGACATTGCACATGACGATCAACTATACATAAAAATGCAAATTGTGACCCCAACTTTGTGAACACTAATACTGCTGTTGCATACAAATATTACGAAGCAAGTAATTTGGCAAAAAAGAAGGAACATTCTTATGGGAGGTTTATATATGCCACCACACGATGGGGATGAGTAATGACAAGGTGGACATGAGAAGGCGAACCAGTGTAGGCATACCATCTATGTGGATAATAGCCGGATCAACATTTGCTGGGAGGAATGATATTGAACTCATCTGATCTTGACAGCTTTCACGTGTCGTTGGAAAACAAACAAAACAGACTCTTGCGAGATCACCTTGGCGGATGCTCACCAAACTGCTATGGCCATCACTCAGTCTACAGCAGTACTAAAGGGGTCATGCCACAAATTAACTATGATGAGAAATATTGACTGGCTGTGTGTTGGAACCTCGATCCGATGCTCAGCAAAGGCATGCAAAAACTTTCTCTAGATGTTGTTGATTCCTCAAAAGTTGAATGTGCCTTTCCCGCGTGTGCCTCTAGGCTGTAATAAGAACAAGATTGAAGTTTTTTTTCTTAAACTGCAGTAAGGTCAAAGTAGGTCCATGCAAAAGTTACTCAAAAGTAACGCTAGCAAAGGGAAGCTACTCAATGGTTGCTACCGACAATTAGGTACGATGAGAAATTATGGGAGAATAGTAGGCACAATGAGAGCTCTTGTCAGAGTTTGAAAGCATTCTACTATATCACAGTCGATAGCGTGGTCTTAGCTCATTAAGAAGGACAACCGGACAGGCACACTGCAAGGACTCGGTTGCATGCAATGGGTTTTGATGATTTATTATTGGGATGCATTCGTACATTCATTGCTGGAACATGTAGCTAGGCATGGAACTGTAGACCCTTTGATAATCCATTATAAAGGACATCTGTCTCCTCAACGTCTTCAAGAAAAAGGAATATAATTACAATCATTACTGAGTCCTCTACTACAACCACATAGCTTACCTTGGATGCACAAGGATTTCGACTAAATAATATTTTGAGAAATGAGGGATACTGCAGGATGAATCCATGATATGTTGTTACCAAATAAGTTGCTCATTGAGAGTGAATAGACATGGTTGTTTTTTAACTTGACCCGCTATTGCAAAACAACCAAGGATTGATAAATAATGATAGGACTACGTAGTAATAATGCTAGCCGCGCTATTAGCGTGGGCGACCTTACTAGTTTCTGGTATTGAAGCGAAGGTGTATTATATTGTATTTTTTAATATTTAGAAGTTAACGGCGGTTGGTGTTGCCAACCGCAGGTACAAAGGCCTTATTAACGGTGGTTTGTATTACTGAGCGCCGTTAATAATGGTCTTTGTACCGGCGGTTGGTGATGCCAACTGCCGTTAATAAGGCATTTGTAACGTGGGTTGGTGTTGGGACTCCTCTACAAAACTTTGTTTATAAATGCGGAGGCGTAGCGGCTGCCCGACCTACCCGCCTTTCACTACCACAGACTGGAATTTTCGTGAGATTGACAAACCGCCATGAAAATGCCGAAAACCACCATTTGGCCCACCGCTACGAGTGCTTCGGTGTTGTAGTGAAGTTTCTATGCAACTTATATTCATTATTTATCAAACTACTTTTTAATGATTGTTAACTTATCAAACTACTCTTCATATGTACTGTTGGTATTTCTTACGTCACGAATGAATCCGCAAGCGCACGGAATACCGTTGTAGCACTTCACCCGGGAGTATTCCAAGGTATCGTATTTATATCCGCAGGGAACAGAGTATTTCTGCAACAAGGTTAGTTTACCCAAGGACAACCAAGACAACGTAGCAAAATAGGGTCGAGAGGGTGACTCTTATCTATTTATCCTTTAAAGGTAGACGAACGCAAGCTAGACTTGTTTACTTCGGGCACCGTCTTAGGCTTGGTCTGCCAAGCCACTCCGGTCTACGAAAGCTCTACTATGTACCCGAACGTGGAGGGTTCCTTTGGATGACAGGGCTGTCACTTCCTGCCACCTACCTCTACAAACCGTGGGGCACACAGCAAACAAAGGCGATCTCCAGCCTAGACACCACGTCTATGCTATTGACCACTACTCTAGCCTCGGCCTAGAACTGAGTTCAGAAAGCTAGAGCACTTCTTGCGAAGCGATGATCCCGTAAACAAGTATAACAAGAATTACGTCTAACACAAAGATATGTCACGATAGATAAGTAGATCACCACGTATAAATCACCAAAAAGAGTGTTTACACGCCAAGGTAAAAGAAAAGGAAATACTACTCCACTTTAAAAGGGAGGAACACTCCTTCCTCTTCCTTGCCCTCTCTCCTATTCTACTAAGATACAAGAGGCCCTTGGCCTAAGGATGAGAGTTTTGTCTTGTATCTTGATGTTGGTGGTGTGTTGAGAGAGGGGGTGTACCCCTTTATTTATAGCCTTGGAAGGTCGGCAACTTGGAGGCGGTTCCAGACGTCGGTGGCATTAATTGCAGGTGGAACCGACCTCCGGACGTCGGTGACAAACCGCCAGAGAAAGATGGGCCAGGGGGCCCACTGTCGGTTCGGCCGAACCCACTAGGGCGGTTCGGCCGAACCGGCCTGGGCTCCCCGGGCTTGATTCTTCTCTGGTGCCTTCCCCTGGCTGTGTACTGGCCCAATCCACTTGCTTGGTTTGATGTTGAGGCTCTGTTTTGTGGTTTTGGGCTTTTGGACTATATTCTTTAGTCCGGGGAAAATCCGTCGATTGCAAAGCCCATGTTTCGTGCATGTTTTCCCCTGTTTTCATATGAATTGCACCTGCATTCATAATTTCACCAAGACTAGTGGAATTTGTTAGAAATAATCCCTATGTCTATTCTTGGTGATGGTGTTTGATTCAAAAAGATGCAACATGTTGACGGTAAAATTGGACCATAAGGACCGTCAACATGTACTCTTCCCTATCCTACTGATAACTAAGCATCAAAACGGATTCGGTAGGAGATGTGGAATACGATTATGTGATCAATTCATTCTAGCTAGCGTTTTCTGCTGCAAATTTTGTGGATTTTGGTTAATTTTTAGCGTTTTATGAGAAAATGAAATTAAGGGTCAGGCCGAATGTTGGTAACTGTAATCTATTCCTTACATCCGTTGTGAAGCAAATTGCAATCTGTGGTGAAGGCTGTTGCAAACCCGGCTGCTTCATATATTGGATCTTCAAGGACAAACAAGAGGAAGAAGGGCTGGCGCTTTTGCCTGTAATGGAGGCGAGCATGGTCGAGACAGCCGACAACGATAGTCTAATTCCCGATTTCCCTGTGGATGATGGACCAACAGACATGGCTAGATGATAGCGAGCCGCTCGCCGGTGACCATGACAATGACAGATTTGGTTGTCTGCTTTGGTTGAGGGATTGGCCTTTGCAAGGGAGGATACGTTGGACATTAGATGCATTGTGAAGGACAGCGACAGCTTGTCCGACTGCTGAGGATCGCAATCCAGCTTCCCCTCCAGCCCAGTTTTCCTTCTCACAGCATACTGTCCCGGCCACCGGTCCCTCCATGGTGAAAAATCCACCTCCTGCTCTCCCTGGCCTGCGACCCCCGCTGGAGTTGGATAAGTCAACAGTGGGCTGCCGCGACCTCGCTGACTACAACACTCCTCTGCATGCCCCCTTGGACGACGGTTATGCTCCTCCATGTGCCAGCCCTCTCTGTCGTGCCCCTGGAGCGCGGCGAGAAGAAGACGTTCTGGCCCAATGAATCCTTATTTTGCATTAAGTGGTGTGGATTGTTCATTGACCAGTGTACTAAGTGCTTTTGTGACATCGAAAGTGGTATAGTGGGAAAAACAGTGTGGTTCTGCTGTTACCCTGTTGTTTGACGGATGGTGTTCGCATCAACAGTGGGTGCAACAGTGCTGTGGCGGCATCAACAGTTGCTGCTTGCTGTGGCGGCATCAACCGTTGCTGCTTGCAGCTTGTATGTCTGATGGTGTTGGCCCACATTGCCTGCTATCAGTGGGCCAAGCGGACGAATGCGAACGGTAGTGAAACTGGAATTTGCACGTATCTTGGCATATTCTTGAATCAAATGGTGAGATGGCGGGCAGACTTGGGTCACCCAGGACTGAAAACACACTCTTATATAATAAGATTTTGCCTGTAGGGATACGCCTTGAATGGTCATTGTAATAAAAAAAACTTGACCTGCGGGGGTATGACGGTCCCTAGGCATTGTATTTAAAGAGAAGATCCTCTCACGCAGATCAAGAAAACCCCCGAACCCCCTCCCCACCCTTACATTGGGGCCACTAGCCTTGTGAGAACATGGACCGGGACCACCATGGGCACCGTAGCTTCCAGAGGCAGGGCCTTAACCAAATGCTTTGGTGCGGGGAGAGGCGAGGGATTTTTTAACCCAGATCACAAAATCGCTCCCTCCGGGAGTCAAACCTGGGACCTAGGAGGTGCTACTCAGGCACATTACCAGTGAGGTAAAGGCCCTTTCGCACATATATGCAGTAATTTACCTTTGAATATAATAGATGCACAAGTTCTCCCGAAAGGATACAATGCAAAACAAGCAGCCGTGTACCATCAATGGATGCAGATGCAGCTATGTCTATGTCCGTGCTTGGCAAAATCAAACAAGATGCTTCAGTCGTACAAAAATTTATCGGCAATTCATCATTGCTATGTTCTCCGGATAGGATATATTTCATTTTTCTATGTTTAGATTTGTACAAATAATATGTATTTTAAGCCACGACCATAGCAACACACAGGCATCTGCGTCAAGTAACCTATGTTTTTTTAATGGAAAGCAACCTCTCCTCTTTTGTGTACCTGTGTTGATGAGCATTGAGGTTGACTTTTTTGTTATCATTTCATGGCTTTGTGTAGTTTAAAATCAGAGGTAAAGTCTTATTATGTTTTTTTCTGTTTTGATTGTCCGTGGAGCCATGAAATTGATGCAAGAGATTTACAAGGCCTGTTGTAGAAAATGGCAGCGAGGAGTTGATGCAGAGAACACAGTTAGGTCATTATGTGTGATATACAAAATATCTGTATTCATAAAATATCTGTATTACAAGAGACTGGAGGCCTGAAGAGACGATCATACATCGACAAAATCAGGCCCATTGCGCCGTTGGTAAGACTTCTCTCTTGTTACACTGTAATTTTTTCTTTCCAACCTGGAGGACTCATGTGTTCAATATAATATGATATGACCGTAGAGATACACCACCATTTTTTTTTGCGAGGGTCGCAGAGATACACCTTGAATGGGCGTTAAATAAAACTGACATTAGATACAGAGATACACCTTGAATCTGGTTATTTACCTTCTAATATAATAGATACAGAGGTGTTCTCCCTCAACGATGCAAGATATGGTCATTCCTAGTTGACCATATCAATCCACATTAGATGCTGTGATTCCAGAGGATGTTCAACCGTTTCTATTTACATCTCTTTGGGTTCAAGGTTTGCGCCTGTTTCATTCCATTGTCATGTGGTGACCTGGAGATCAATGTTTTTTATTGCTTTTTATTAGCACTGAAACTAATCTTTTTACTGCCCGATAAATATTAAGCTGACCACAATACTTGTGCAGCTTTGTGTGGGGAAATCATATCTATGCCCGTGCTTAGAAAATCAAACAAGACATATATGGTGTCCTTTTATATTCCCACCATGCACTTTGGATATTTCTCATGAATCAGTAGTACCAAAAAATTATCGGGAACTCACCATTGCTAAGTTCTCCTTATATCAGATATTTCATTTTTTCTATGTTTAGATTTGTACGAATAATATGTATACATGTGTTGATGTGCATTGAGGCTGTCCTTTTGTGTTGTCTAATGGTTTTCTGTAGTTTAAAATAACAGGTGCGAGCTTCTTTTGTTTTACTGTTTTGATTGTCTGTGGAGCCAGGAAATTGATGCAAAAGATTTACAAGGCCTGTTGTCAAAAATGGCAGCGAGGGGTTGATGCAAAGAATACGATTAAGTCATGATGGATGATATACAAAATATCTGTATTCATAAAATTCATAGCATTCTTCATCAAAATATAGGCAAACAAAACCATCACCAATAGCACCTTTACTGAAAAAGCTCTAAATTCGTTAAAACACGATTAAAGTCATCTGAAATCAACAATATCCAGTTTGGCAAATGTCATATAGATAATCAAACAGACAGGTAGTTATTTGGATCAAGGATCTTATCACTAGAAATTCACAAAAGGCAATTCGGCGGCTGGCCGGGTAGAGAAATGTGGGTGGTTCAACAGGTTTGCCTTGAAAACATGGCTTTCAGCGTATTTTTCTTGACGTTGTACACCTGTAAACCATGACAGTTACCAAGCATTATGTTTCCATCCACGTCAGCCGCTGCAGCTACACCCATCATACATAATGGTCCCAGTGGCCTTTCAGAACTGTATGGTCCCCAGGGTGCCGCAACACGGTGGCGTAGTTCCCAGCTAGTAGAATTGCCATCATCCCCAAGGAACCACAGATCAATGTCCTTCTTCCCAAAGTCTGCAGCAACAAGCAGCCCCTCCATGTCGAATAGCTTTACAAGATGGCATTTGGTCGTTGGAGGACCCGTCATTTGATTGAACATCTCTGATAACATGTCAAATACCACTATCTTGGTCTGGTCCTTGACTGGTCCCTGGCGAGGTGGCCAGTACAGACTGCCGTGGAGGGCCAATGGCGCTGTCACGCGCAGACAAGGCAGTGATGCGGTTATCACATTGACATCAGCACCTTGCATATCAATGTCCCTTGGTTCCTCTTGTCCGGTGGAGAGAACACACCATTTCCCATTGACAGTCGAATTATAACGGCACAAAAGACGATACTCCCCAGATGGCTGATGAAAGTAGAAGGCACACTCTCTATCAGTTCTAGGATGAGCAAACCCAGTGAGAAGAAGTTTTGGCAGGTCTACCCACTTCCTAGTTACTGGATTGCACAGTGTGTACAGACCGTCCAAACTCTTGAATAGCAGGACCCCGTCGAAGACGGCAAGGAGGAGCCTGCCCCCATCATGTGGTTTGCGGTACTGGATGAGGCTTTGCCTGCCCTTGTCATCGCCAGAAATGGGGAGTGCCTCCAGCACCAACTCCTGACGCAGCTGCTGGCCGACGACGTACCTGTACAGCAAGACCTTGCGCTCCTGCCGACGTGCGTTGTCGATGAGGAACCTCCGGCCAGTGGTGATGACGTGCCAGGCCCTGCAGACGGCACGGCAGCGGAGGACGTCCTTGGCTGGCAGGCGGACGAGGATATCGCTCCAGGTGTCCTCGGTGAGACGCGGCAGCTCGTCACCGAGCTCCATCTGCATCCCCTTCTGCTGACTGGCTGCTTCGCCTCCCATGGTTCCTCCGATGTCCCTCCTCCTGCTAGGTGAAGAAAAAATCAGAAAATTCATTTCCGGGTTAGCTTCTGACAGAGAGCAGTGATAACGAGAAAGAGAATCTCAACACACCAAGATTAGGGTTAGATTTTGGGGAAACCTTTTCCCGGCCAGCGGCTGACCGAGATCGAGAGTGCCGGCGCCTCCTGAAGCTCCCGCGGCGTGTCCTCCTACCTGGCTGCTAGTTGGAAAAATCAAATCCAGTTCAGGTCCTGGAGGAGATCTCGAAGAAATGGACATCGCAGACTCGAAGGTTAGGCTTGGAGAGTTGGGCTCACCTGGTTGCTGAACCTTCGCTCGCTTCACCAGCTCCTGCAGGCCCGGCAAGCTCCGCTGGTGGTGAGAGGGAGAACGACTGAGCTCAAAGATGGGGCGGATCTGGAGGGACTAGGAGAGTGAATCTGATGTCCAGGCAAGGAGATGGGGAACGGAGTAAGGGATAGGGCAGCCCTGCCCTTTCCGTGTTTCTGACAGCGACCTAGGGCTTCGGATCTGCCACGTCCATGTCACGCCTTCCGGGTGGCCAGGCCGAGCCACTAGTTGGTACCGTGCGCGTCAACAGCAGCTGTCTCTTGGGCAACCAGGTGGGTCGGGTTTGTTGGTGTGCCCCCAGTCACGGTGTTGCCGGATAGCCGACCGTGCTGACTGATTGACCAGGTGAGCTTCGGGTTGGGTGGTATGTCAGCACACGCAAGGTTGGGAAGAGCCCGAAATTAGTTGAACCGATTTCGCCACGAAATTAACAAAGGGCACCGACAGATTATATAGTTAATAATGATTGGCGACTCATTAGTTAACGGTGGCAGATTAATGATTGGCAGCGCACGCAAGGTTGACAGGTTGTAGTTGATTCAATTGGTAAGCATGCGTTTACCGCGTCTTCGGCAACGCCGAAGCCTCATGAGGGAATGGAACGAGGCCGGCACTACGGGAGAACAGGAGTTTGCCGAGTGCCTAGTGCACTCGGCAATAGCCAAATAACACTCGGTAAACCGTTTGCCGAGTGCCACACTCGGCAAAGGTGCGTCGGCTTAGGTCTGATCGGCAAAAGGACCTTTGCCGAGTGTCTTCTGTCGGGCACTCGGCAACGAGTTTGCCGAGTGTCTAACGGAGCACTCGGCAAAAAAATGTTTGACACGTGGCTGACGGACCGTTTGCCGAGTGCTGACGGACGGAACACTCGGCATACCGCAACTGTTTGCCGAGTGCCGCCGGACAAGGCACTCGGCATACTTCAGCTCTTTGCCGAGTGCTGTGGCGTGGCACTCGGCAAACAGCAGCTGTGTGCCGAGTGCCCTGACCACTGGCACTCGGCACACGTGTCCAGGATGGCTCGGGAATAGGCGGTTTGCCGAGTGCTATGGTAATTGCACTCGGCAAACAGGGTTCTTTGCCGAGTGCTATGGTAATTGCACTCGGCAAACCGCCATCCTGATCAATTTTTTTGGTATTTTTGCACAAAAGCCACAGCTTTTCATAAAAATTCAAATATCCACATATCTATCACATATTGAACATATCCATATTTATCCACAAATAAACACATTCACCACATTTATCCACAAGCACAAATCCTGAACATATCCATAGAATGTCCACAATCACAATCCGACAAGTTCACAAACGCTAATCCGACGAGTTCACAAGCACAACCAGAAGTTCACATTCGCATTGCACAACTCACCGAGAGGGAGGGGGTGGGAATAGATTACGGCAGATTGCAGGGTCTTGCATCCGAGGACTGTGCTGCTCCGTTGCCGATCCCGCCGCCGAAGGAGGAGCATTCTACACAAAGAAAACAAATACATGTCTTATGATACAAGATTGGAAAAAAACAAATTTGTCTAAGTTTGTCTAATTTGACTAAGTTTTTCTAAACTAAAACTACAATCTCAAGGGTTATGAGTAACAATGGTAATATTAAGGTACTCACAGGAGATATGCCAGCAGGTGCAACCGGTATGATCGGTGGTGGTAGAGAGTGACCAGCAAACCCTGGAAGACCTAGCATGAAGTTATACATTTGTGCCACCTGCGCCTGGCTCGCCTGGCTCGCCATCCGGACCTCCTGCAGTCTCTCCGCTTGCAGTCGGATAGTCTCATCTTGTGTTGCTACCTTTGCCTCCAGCTCCTCCCGCCTCTTCCTCTCTGCTTCAAGTTGGGCCTGCAACATTAAAGACAATGTTAATCTCAAGTGCGTGCATCATAATGTTAATAATCAACGAACAATGAATGAAATAGAAAGTACCGGAGCGTCCCCGAAACAGATCGGTCGTGAGCGTATAGAAGGGCCGAGCTCGTGGTCCGTGCTCGAATCCGGGAGAGCGACGGAGTAGTGGCCGGGTTGATTGTGTGGTCACCGATCCAGTACCGCCCATGTTTCTTTCCTCCTCCAGCCCTCATGACGACTTCTCCATCAAGGTCGTGCATGACCGGATTGTAGTCCGGCCCATGGACCTCCTTCGCCACCTCTCGTGTATGCATTGAGGCGTTCTACAACACTTGGATTGCTGTACGCAGAGGCAGCGGGCGGGTTCTCCGGGTCGTACCCCACACTAGATGCCGCCTTTGATATGTAGGCCATAGCAAATGCTTGATAAGTGTTGAGAGCAACACCACCATGAGATGCCGATCTGCGGGAAAAAAATAAGATTAGTTTTAATGTACAATGTACAATTAGAATGCAAACACGGTAGGACATACCCATCTGTCTGCGTACTCCTCGAGGCTGAGACTGCCCTGGTGGTGTGCTGGACCTCGCATCAACAAACGTCGCTCACGGGCGGCGTTATGTGATTCCTCCCAGTCCTCGCGGCACCAATTTTCTGCCATCTGTTCCCAGCAAGGCCTGTTCGAGGCCATCCACTCCGGTATAGCCTACATGTCGGATATATAATGAGATAAAATTAAAAATACTTAACCTTTGAAAAAATGAATTCTTACCTCTATATATTGTTCACGGGTCAGTCTCATAGTCCTTGCCTCTTTTTTGGTGACCCGAATTTTCTTTGAAGCGTTGTAGTCAATGATGGCCTGGATGCGGGCCTCGTAGTGCATGTCGGTCACAAGTTTAAAGCATGCTCTACGAGCGGTCTCCATCGCCTGGTCCTCGTATCTAGGCTCACACCTATAGTAATCCTGCATAAACACGATATGTGTCCAATCATTATTTCAAGAATATTCAATGAACGTGATATGTTGAACAATGTAGCGTAATAAAGACTTACCCACAACTCCTTCACCACCCGATCCCCCTTGTTGTTGAATATCCGGTGTTCGTCATCCGGCCCATCGTCGGTGGCGATGTAGTGGTTAAACGAGGTGGCCGGTTTGCCTTGCACAAGACCCGGGAAGTTTGCCTTGCACAAAAGACCCAGGATGCCGGACGGTAGGCGTGAGTGAGCACCGGGGAGACTATCTTGAACCGTCTGTCAAAATGATTAGATAAAATATTAGTTCACATAAAAGGTACCAATAACATTTATAGTTACTTACCGATCGTTGATAGGTCGAATTATCGGACGACGCTCCAGAGGTATCGGTCGGATCGGGAGGGACGCAGGACCTCGCAACCGGACACTCGGTGGTGTCGGTCCGGAGGAACCGGAGCCCCCTACCTGCTCCTGCTCCTCCTCCTGCTCCTGCTCCTGCTCCTCCTCCTCCTCCTCCTCCTCCTCCTCCTCCTGCTCCTCGTCCTCCTCCTCCTCGTCCTCCTCCTCCTCGTCCTCCTGCTCAAGAGGAGGCGACGGTGACCTGACCTCACTATCCTCTTCCCTCGAGCATCTCTCGACTTACGAGGCGCAGCTCCCATTCCATAAGGATTGAACCCATCCGTTGCCAATGCCACCCGTACATTACGAGGATCTCTGACTTTGTCTTCGTGTCTCGAATCAAAATGTGTCCAGGATTGAGCATCAGCAGGATGGACAAGGTTTTGAGGATGGTATCGTTTTCCTCGTTTGTGCCATCTCATCTGTTTCGCGGACTCCTCGGTCATGTAAAGACGTTGGATCCTCGGTATGAACGGAAGGTACCGTAGGATTTTCACGGGAACCGTGAGCTGCTTCTTAATACCATCAGATTCAACCTCCAGGTACCTAGAGGATCCACACTTTGGACAGCGCGTTGCTTTTGCATGTTGTTTCCTAAATAAGATGCATCCATTCGGACAAGCATGTATCTTCTCATATGGCATCTTAAGTGCACCAAGTACTTTCCGTGCCTCGTACATATTCTTTGGCAGAATGTGACCTTCGGAAGCAGGGTGCTAATGACTGTCAACATAACATCGAAGGCAGCTCGACTAAAGCTAAACTGCGACTTTACGGCCATTAGGCGCGCAATGGCATCCAGCTGTGAAACATTGGTATGCCCATGAAGGGGTTGTTGTGCCGCAGATATCATATCATAATATGCCTTAGCAGTCGGCTCCGGCTCCTGCTCCTGATGCACTTCCTCATCCTCCGCATGTTCCTCCTCCCTACGTCCTTCATTGAATTCTGCTTCGTTAAAGTCATTCAACATGTCTCCTACTCCGGCTTCAGCATCGAAAGCATCGATGCGTTGTCTCACGACCTCCTGTCTCTCACGACCAGACTCACCATGATGGGTCCACCATTTATAGTTCACCACAAATCCATTCAGGATGAGATGTCTACCCATTCTATCCTTATTCTGTCGTTTACGGTTTTTACATACTGCACATGGACAGAAAGTCTGAGACACCCCGTTGGCAAATGCTGTATCCAAGAAATCTCCGGTCTTTCTAACCCATTCACTAGTCATCGAATCCGGACGTGGGCGGCCCGTGTACATCCAGTCACGATCAGGGTATTCCATCCTTAACATACAACCGAGTAATAGAAACATCAATTACAGCTACCGAATACCTATAGATGCTAATAGGTAAAGATAGGTCCTAATCCCACCGGAGGATGTGTAGATCAGGTCGGTTTCGTGTTGTACTCCTATCCGATATAGAATTTCGGCAGCACCTCCCCGCTGTTCTCCAAATACACGTCCTGGCAAGGAGAGTGTGTATCCGGAGAACAACAAAGGAGATGATGGCGAAATTCTATCTCGGACAGGAGTACAACACGAAACCCGACCTCATCTACACATCCTCCGGCTGTCCGAAAACGTGGACAATTCAAAACAGATACAGTTTTAGATATGCAAACACCTGCATATCTCGAATTGTATCTCTTTCGAACGGGAGACGTCTAACTATCTAGGTGACGTGACCTACAAATATGAATGGTAACCAACGAGTATTTAATGTCTCACCTTGCTTCCCTGCTAAGCAACGAGTCGAGGACGGTGGTGCAATAGCCGCTCCCTAGCCGCTCCCTGCAAATTCAGATCAGCATTGCAAAAATGGTACTACATTAGGATCCTTTTCAAGATAACCTGGTACTAAAGTTAAAGTGCTGAATTGTCCTGTGCTGCTTCCTTTTTTTGTAAATTCAGATCAGCATTGCAAAAAAAGTAGTTGAATCAATGTATTGTCCTGTGAATAGTATACAGAATTAATTTGGACTTCAAATTGACATGTAAATAAAATATTTCCTATTTATTTTAGTCTACCTGAGATTGTCTTGCAAAAATTAGTGTAGTGTTTCCTAAGATTAGTCTACCTGAGATTGTTTTGCAAAACAAGACATTGACACACTAATGAGTAGTACAGGGTTTTGCTGCGGTTTGAACAAGACATTGATATCTTAAGCTATCAGCCTATCACTCTAGCAGTTATAAACAGTTCATTATCAAATTATGAATGACTTGCATTTAAATTGAAATTTAAGCTATCAGCCTATCACTCTGCGGTTTGTAGTTCTGCTTGAAATTGAGATACTATGTACTGCTGCTATGCCTAATATATTCAGCATTGGCATGTTAATTTACGGAAAATGCTAATTCAGAATAAAATGCCACAATGCAATGCTATGCCCAACATATTCAGCATTGCACAACTGCTACCAGAAAAAGGTAGAATTAAAAATAATGCCACAACCATATGACTGGTAACCAACGAGTCTTTTATGTCTCACCTTGCTTCCTACTAAGCAACGAGTCGAGGACAGTGGTGCAACAGCCGCTCCCTGCAAAACAAAAAAAAAACACACTACTCTCAATTGCTATTTCACCAAAACAGTTTTCAAAACTCGAAAGAAAGTGAAGGGTAAAAAAGGCTTGCTGGAACTACAATTCCTTTCCCATCTCTAGCTTTCACCACGGGGATATAAACGCTACTAGTATCCTAGCCATCTATGAAGAAATTTCCCATCAACCTATTAGTTATCATGTTACATGATATTTGGACACAAGAACACCTTGAAACCTGTTAGGGGTCCACTTCATACGAGACTAATTTGGCAGACATGCACTCACCGTACATAAGCAATAAACCTCACTGATTTAGGTAGAAACAGTACAGAAAATTATTAGGATGTTGGAAACAATGAGACAAGGACTGTCTCAGTTATACTCTCAAAACGAAAAATGAGGAGCTATGAGAGACTTCATCCCTAAACTAGCAGATGCATTGCTTTCAGTGAAAAATCAGCAACAACACTTTTTGACAATTAGAGCCAGTAATACGTGTACAATATTGTTTGACAATATAATTTTCCTTTATAATACAGCAAATGGTTGGTACGCAGGGTTTAGGATATAAACTAAAGGGGACTGACAGAGTCACAGTACAACCCATTCCTTTTTTCGATGCTGAAAATTAAGTTTGTAAATTCGATGCCCGAACGAGATTGACCATTAGGATCCCCTACGCTAGCATCGCACACAAAAGGGTAACAAGCGGTCATGCTCTCCATCCCCTAGGCTATGAGTTCGCTTCCGATAAATGTGTAACAGAATTCTTGAAATTTCTGAAATTTGGTCCCAATCACCAACACTAAAAGGCATGTACTGCAGCATCTACTCTACCTAACACTAATCAAACAATAGCATCGCCAGTTCAAATCAAACATAAGTGGATCACAGCTAAACTGGTGACAAACCTTCTTGTGTGGGCGAGAGCACCGGGGCAGGGGCAGGGGAGGCAGCGTCAGCGCAGGGGAGGTGCAGGGCAGAGGCGGAGGTGGCCCGGGCACGGCGGCCGATGACTCCGACCAGACGAGGCCAGAGAGGAGTTAGACCTGATCCGGCATGTGATGCGCCGGACTTTGTAGCACCGAGTCACCGGGGAGTCTCCGTCTTTGTCGCAGCAGTGCTCTTGGCAACGCTCTCCCTCAGCCCAGCCCTGCTCGCGTCGATGCCGCCACCGCTTCTTCCTCGGATGCCGTCCGGCCCGAGGCGGCGGCGTGGTGTGGGGAGCAGGCGCGGAGGAGATTGGGCAGCAGGCGCGGAGGCGAGGCGACGGATCTGGGCGCTGAGGATCGTGGGCGGTGCGGCAGACCGGCGGCGCGGTGGATCTAGCGCGGAGAGATGGCGGCGGGCCTGACGCGGAGGTGTGAGGTGGGGGCAGAGAGCTGGGGGACGAAGTCGACTATTTCCGTGGGCACAACGGTTTGCCGAGTGTCCGGTAGTTCTGCCGAGTGCCCAGGACGTTACACTCGGCAAACACCTGTGTGCCGAGTGCCAAGCGCCCAGACACTCGGCAAACACTTGTGTGCCGAGTGCCACGTGGCCGAGGCACTCGGCAAACATTTTTTCCCTACACTAAAGAAAAAAATTATAAATTACTTAACAAATTTAAAAAATGTCAAATTTTTGGCATGGCAATATTTCAATGTCATTTGACCTACATAAAATCACATGAAGTCAAATGCAATTTTTTATATTAAATTTACTCCAACCTTAATGACTCACTCTCAAAACTCTGTTTCCTATCCGGAGATTCTTGGATTTGTACACAATGTTCGTCATAATTTTTGCAAAATGTTGTATACTATTTACCATGATGTTTATATATGATATCAAGATTTCTTGAGACTTCTCATTATTTTTTGCCTTTGTTTACTTTTTTATAAAATTAAAATATCGTTCAATCACATGCAAGTGGTAGCATTTCTTGTACAAACTCCATAAAATTTCCCCTGGTTTTTGGTATTTTACTTCATATTGGTTTCACTAACACGAACATCAAGTTTCCATTGACTTTATTTCATTTTTCGAAACGCCTCTAGTTCAAATTTGAATTTTCATAAAAAATGAAATTAATGAACAAAATTAATTGAATATAGCAAAAAGATGAATAATTGTACCAAATTTCACAATAATGAACTAGGAACTATCTATAGCCTACAGAAAAAAAATTGTGGCCAAAAACCCAAGAAAAAAATTACTTTGCCGAGTGCCATGGTTTGGACACTCGGCAAAGATCTAACGCCGTCCGAGACATAACGGGAGATTTCCTTTGCCGAGTGTGTCGGTGTTAGCCACTCGGCAAAGCGCAATATTTGCCGAGTGCCCGTTGTCTGCCGAGTGCTTTCATCCCGACACTCGGCATATGTTCAGTATGCCGTGTGTTTACTGTTTGCCGAGTGCCTTTCTGTTGGCACTCGGCAAACATTCTGAGTGCCGAGTGCTCGACATAAAGCACTCGGCAAACCATTCGACACTCGGCGTTTAGCCATTTTCCCGTAGTGCGGAAACTCCAATCGAGCAAGCCACACGCTCCCGCAGAGGCCGGAGCGGATGTGTTTCATAAGTGGCCACACGCTCCAGGACCTGTGACATCATCACTACAGAAAAATATAAAACTTTGTAGATCTCGATAAAATTTAAAACTTTGTAGTCGACAGTTTTTTTCATTTGAAATTGTTTAGACATATAAATTTTCACAGCAATCCAAACCATAGAAACCGTAGCTTCGTATTTGTCCAAGGACTATATTCGGATGCCCCTTCGACCAGCATATTTTTCTTCCCCTTATCTCTCGTCTCTGTCCGGCGACGGGCTGCGAAAGCAGCTGTGGACCCCGCCCTAGACCCATTCTGCATGCGGAGGCACGGCGGCGGCCCCGACCTGTGCTATCAAGGTGTGGAAGTTGCCGTCCCCAACCTGGGCCCTGCCCGGGTGTAGAGGTGCCACGGTGGCCGGCTCGGCCTAGGAGCGGCCTGAGCGGCAATGGCCCAACCTGGGCAGCCTGGGTACGGTGGTGGCCGGTCCCGTTCTAGGCAGCGGCTAGGACCCCAACCTGGCTCGGGCCGCGGTCAGCCCTGGTTTGGACAGCAACCTAGCCCGGGTGGCAGCGAATCTCGCGTCAGCGGCGGACGACGGCCGTGACCCCGGCTCAAGCGGCAGTTGGGCAGTCCGTAGACTTTTTTATTCTTTCATGAATTGTTTGCTGAGTGCCTTTTGTTTTTTAATTTGTTTTTCAAGAATTGTTTGCCAAGTGCCCCAACAGACTGTTGGGGGCCTGGCGCGGAGCAAACACCACGGCCCCCGCATCTAACTCCTGTCTAACCCTAAGTCTCCAGGCGAACGTGCAGGCCAACGAACGAAGTGAAGGACCGGAGGCGAAGGAGGCACCCCCAGGCGGAGTGAAGAGGGGGGCCAGTGTAGGAGAAGAGCCCCCGACGGGAAGGCTTGTGACCAGCGGGGCGACCACCAGGCAAAGCCGCACCAAGGCGAAGCATCGGGGATCCAGCGAAGCACCGAGCTAGAGTGGTAGCCAGCCATGGGCCCGCTAAGCCGCGAATCACGCGTGCTTGACCGGTTGTCCCGGATCGCCCTCAAAAGTTACCGCCTTCCAATAGAGCTGAGGGCGGCGGCCTGGGGTAGAATGGTCTTGTAAAGTGTGGCTCCCTAGGACTATAAAGGGAGCCCAAGAGTCAATTGTAAAGACACACGTAATCTGGACCTAACCTCGTTTATACTAACAGTTGTTCCCTCGCCATTCTATTTATCTACCTCACATTTTAGTTCTTTGTGTTCGGTGTGCTAAACGCGCATTACATTCGCCGCTTAGTGCACCAACACAGTACACTGGGCAAAACGGTTTGCCGACTGTTCGATGACAAACACACCTGGTAAAGATGTCTTTGCGGACACTTTTTTCACCCAGCGGACATTGTTGAGTGTTACACTCAACAAACCCTATGCCGAGTGTATTTGGCCTTTGTCCAGTGCCTATGGAATATGGCAAACACATCTCCTTTCCGGTAGTGCATGCAGACCCGCTTCTACTGTTGGCAACTTGTTTTCTGCTGCTGTCGCGTACTTCCCCACCGTGTGGGCCCATGTCAAAGTACTTTTTTCCGTTGTCGTTCTATGAGCTGGCACTATGCAGTTACGTGACGTGTTGTGGTTTACAAATTACTTCTAAGATCTATAAAACTTATTCATAAGTTCCAAAAAAAAGTTATAAGCATAATAAGTTATGTAAAACATTAATGTGAAAAGTTATATTTATAACACTATCACAGAAGCGGGCTTTAGCGGCGTGGTTTAATTACGGGTGAAAGTGGTCTCTCACTATCAAGTTGGTAGTGATGGCGTCATAGACAGCCATCGCTACTATTTCGAGGAAGGGCGCCAGTAGTGACGGGTTGGAAGAAGATTGTCTGAAAGAAAAGTTACGAGGACGACGTGTTCATCTCTGTCCCTAATAGTTCGAGATATAGCGACGGGGTTTTTCTATAGCGACGTTGGACACAACGCCATCCCTATATGGCGAAGGATATAGTGACGATTGTTACCAGTAGTGATGATATAGCGACGATTGTTACCTCAGATTCGAAGAAGGTTATTAAGCCAACCTGTGGCACTTGTTCCCTCAGGTTGCATTTTGCTGAATAACCTACAAAGATATACATAAAATTAAGGAGTCTCAGACCATTAGTTTTACACTGATCATTATTTTTGGCTTGGGGCACGAACAATTTATGTGGAACGTCGGCTTTATTATCAAGATCTTGCACAAACATCCATTCTCCTGGCAGCATACAGGGTGCAATGTTTCCTCTTGCAGCTACAGAGCTTCTTAATGGAACGATTACCACTTCGATCGTGAGCAGCATGTTGTGCAATGCTTTGCACTTTATTTTATTATGTCATGACCGTTACACTGTATTATTTCTTTCCAGCCTGAACTCAGGTCTTCAATATAATATGATAAGATATGACTGTAGAGATACACCTTGAATGGTCATTAAAATAAATCTGACATATATGTGGTAATTACCTTATTATTAATATAATAGATGCACAAGTTCTCCCGGAAGGAGGTAATGCAAACAAGGAGCCGCGTACCTTGAAAGGATGCAGCTGCAGCTATGGACATTCCAAGTGGACAGTACCAATCCTTATTTAGATTCTGTGATTACAGAGGATGTTCAACCGTTTTTATTTACATCTCTTTGGTTCAAGGTTTACACCTGTTTCTTTCCATTATTATGTGGTGACCTGTGGATCAATGGGTTTTTTTTCTTTTTGCTTTAGCTTTAGCACTGAAACTGATCCCTGCAAGCCCGGACATTGAACTATCTTTGTACCGTGCGATAAATACTAAGCTACCACAATACATGTACAGCTTTCTCTATGGAAATCAAGTCGATGTCCGTGCTTTGAAAATCAAACAGGAACATAATGTCCTTTTATATTCCCACCACTTAGGTTATTTTTCATGAAGTAGTAGTACCGAAAAATTATCAGCAAAAGTATGTGTAGTAAATTGACAACAATTTTAAAACAAAAGTGAATCCAAACATTGAAAAAGTCATCAGCCAAGTAGCATTTTCCGTGAACTGATCACCACTGTGTTCTAAATATATGATATATTTCATGTTTATATTTTTATGGATAATAATTTGTTTAAGCCATGACCATAACAACACACGGGCATTCACATTTAGCATCCTGTATTCATTTATGGAAAGCGACCTGTCTTCTTTATATATATGTGTTGATGTGCATTGAGGTTGTGTGGTGCCATCAGGAAGATGAAGATAAAACCTGCCCGTGTTTGTTTCCTTCGCACCAGCAAGCGAAGATATGGTAGATATATCATTTTGTGCACGAGAGAACATGGTTACCTTTTCCCGTGTGTCATTACCTAGTATGAAAATGATGAAGACATGCAAGACGGGTCTGGAAACGTATCGGGATTGGATGGCGTGAGGGAGATGAGGTCTTATATATGGTTCCCTTAAGGATACATGTATTGTTTAATTGTCTTTCCTAATACTAATGATTTGGTTTCTTTGATATTTCACTGCAAACCCGAAAATAGAACTATCTCTATACAACAATAATTGAACTGCTGCCAGTATGGAAATCATCTGTACATCTGTGATTTTGAGAATGAAACAAAACAGGACAAACCGCCCCTTTATGTTCCCACCACTTTGTTTGTTTTTCATGAATTAGTAGTAACAAAAAATTATCAGTACATTTCTTATTAGAATTAGAACTCAATTTATTTTTATTGATATCATATAAGAAATTTTTTCCTTTTTGACATCTGGTTCTTTTGTACCACAATGGTGATGGTTACCAGAGATATAATTCATGAAAATTTAGTATTTTTTCTGTCAAATGCGGACTAAATTAATTCGCTGTGTATCTCGACTCAATACAGTTCATGAGAATTTTCATTGTAGTATATGGTGAAACAACCTAAAAATGAATATTTTTATTTTTTATTAAAAATGTATAAAAGTTCATCATTATATATGTGGAATACATAATGCCTTCAGTGTCTTTTTTTTTACCTCAAGAGAAACGCATGAGTATTACACAAGTATAAGGTGGAAGTCCTAAAATATGCATATTTTTGTGCAATCACAGACAGTATAATTAGTGACACTAGCAAGGTGGCCCGCGCTAATATAGCGCGGCTAGTCCTGGTTGCAACTAATAGATCTTAGTAGTAAGTTAGTATTATACTCATAATGTTAGCATCATGCAATATATATTACTGTCGAAAAGAATTAGTGTCTTCACACTAAGCATTTTCTTATCCAAAATGAGATCAGCGGTAGCAATATTGTTTTCCTCGCAATTTATAAGAGAATAGATCTTTTCTCATAGTGATAATATACGGTGGAAGAGGAAAAAAATGCACTCCCTTAATTCTGGATTATCATTTATTTTACTCCACTATAGCTGTATTAGCGCTACAATACTTTAAAATTCTGGATTGGCATGTTTATATCAAATAACATTTCCAAATACTAAAAACAAATAGCAAATTCATCTTAGAAATCTAAATGTTACAATATAATCAAACAGGTAGTGAAATATTATAGTGCACACTATATATGTTTCTGAAGCTTGTGAAGACATGCTAGTTGCTAGTTAACAATCCCGTTGCTTCACATGTATATCTCCACGTACATGCTTTTATCTGTCCTACAGTGTCCTTGGCAGACGCCAGAAAGTTATTTGTTACTGGCCTTGCCTTGACATCCAACAGCCACTTCTTATGTATTCAATACCAAATACGTCAACATGTGTCAGATTGACAATCACATGTGTGATTGCACGCACGTCCCTTGAGCTCTAGTTTGATCTTTGAAGCTATCATTTATTTATTTTATTTCTCTATGAATAATGATAGGGCAGCAGACGACTGTTTTGAAGCACTATATTTTTTTATCAATTACATATCTGAAGCAACTACCATAATCAAAGTAAGTAGAATGATTTATTTATGTACGTTTGTGCTCTTGTAGGATTGAGTGATGCTATTCTTTTTGTTTGTAATTTCGCGTTGAGACTGAGTTGGGGGTTGACATGTGGCCTTTTACACTATTTGACTTTGTGTGTGTGATACTGTTGTACATGACTTAAGATTTGGTTCTCTTATGCATTAACAAAGACCAGAACGTGAGAGCGAGGTGTCCAGGATGGCGAAGATACTACTTGGTAAGTGGTCACAACTACATAGACTCTTGCTTCAACTTTGTGGACTTAGTCGCTTTTCCTCACCACTGCAAATGACATAAAAGCCAAGAATGTCATAAACTTCTTGGGTAGAGTACACCATCATCATAATGCCAGATGTTCAACTGTTCTTCCCCGTCATTTTCAACGATTCTCTGTTCTTTCATCCACACAGCTATAACGGCCACAACTCCATCATCCAAGATTGGTCCTTTTTTTAATGCACCACATCTGTCATGCTCTGGGAACAATGTGGCAGAATGTTAGAAAGTTTCATGCACCATTGGCGGTTAGGATGCTTGTCGGACTATATATATATATATATAGACTTTCGGCCTAGATAATGTTCCTTTGTTTTTAAATCTTTACCGGGCACTGCCTCCTTTGTCTTCGTACAATCCTACTGCTACCTCTTTGATGGACTTTCTACGATCGTTTCAGGCAATTTCTTTCACGGACGACGGCTCGGCAAGATATTTCGAATATCATGCACACATACAACGTAGTGCTTATATATGGTTGTTTTGGATCAATGCCAGGTAATCAGCTTGAGTCTCAAAGCCAGGTAATCTGGTCGAGTCCAAGTCCAATTACGTATGCCATACACGTCTTTTTTTTTTTTTTTTTTTTTTTTTTTGCTTAGACGGTCTTCACCTTTTATTGAAGGAAAGTAGAGTTTTTTATTGGGCCCCAGTTTTTGTAGTATTATTTGACTTGGACTCTTGATTTAATGCTAACGTTAGATGTTCATAAAATCCAACGGATCATATCTTCGCTTTTTTCCGATTAACGTGGTAATTTATTTGCTTGAGAGCGAACGTGGTGGCTCCTTTTAACCTTCTAATATAAAGATAATAGATGCTTCATAAAGGCAAAAGCATTAAAAAACGATTAATATCAACACCGTGTCTTTTTTTTCTAATGGAAAACAACGTTTCCTTTTTATTTAATGTGTTGGTGAGCATTGAGACTGACTTTTTGTTTAAAATGAGAGGTAAAGGCTTCTTTTGTTTTTTCTACTTATTGTCAGTGGAGCCATGAAATTGATGCAAAAGATTTACCAGCCCCGTTGTTGAAACTGGCAGCGAAAGGTTTAAATACTTCGCCTCTGCTCCTTCCTGGTGCTTCAAATGCAGACTGTAGAACTGTTTTTACTAACACTACTGGCAAAGCAGACAAAAACTGATACCTTAGTTTCTACATATACAAAATGCAGAAGAAATATAAGTTTCGGTTACACTCTTGCGAAGCATCTGGAGGCTATCATGTGAAGTCACTAAATGGCATTTTTGACAATTTCATGTCACTTTCAGCAAATGATATGCATTTCAGTGTCCAGCTTTCCTTAACATTATTGCATACATATATATGGATAAAAATTTCCCAACATTTACTCTATGTCATACATCTTTCCCATAAACTAAAAGCACCGCAGCAAGCCCTGTTGTTGAAAATGACAGCGAAAAGTTGATGTAAAAGAACACAGTGAGGTCATAATATATGATACACAAATTATATGTATTCATATAGTTCATGGCATTCTTCATCAAGGTACAGGCAAACCAAAACATCACAAGTCGAATTAAATTTGAACACAATTACTGAAAAAGGTAAATGCATTAAAACACGATTCAAGTCAACTGAAATAAACAATATCCAATTTGGCAAATGTAATCTAGATAGCCAAACACAGTGCAGGTAGTTATTTCGATTAAGGATCTTGTCACTAGAAATGCACAAAAGACAAGTCGGCGGCTGGCCGTGTAGAGAAATGCGGGTGGTTCACCAGGTTCGCCTTGAAAACATGCTTTGACACAACAACTTTAACCACAGAGTCGATGGCTTTTAGCGTCTTTTTCTTCACGTTGTACACTTCTATACCTTGATTGTTGCCAAGCATGATGTTTCCGTCTCCGTCAGCCGCTGCAGCCACACCCAACAGACAGAATGGTTTCAAAGGCCTTCCATAATTGTATGGTCCCCATGGTCCCGCAACACGGTGACGCAGTTTCCAGCTAGTAGCATTGCCATAATTCTCAAGGAACCAGAGATCAATGTCCATCTTCGGCCCAAAGTCTGCAGCAACAAGCAACCCCTGCATGTCAAACAACTTCACAAGATGGCCTGTGGTCGTGGGAGGACCCTCTATTTCGGTGAACATCTCTGATAACATGTGAAACACCAGTATCTTGGTTTGGTCCTTGACTGATCCCTGGTGAGGTGGCCAGTGTAGACTGCCGTGGAGGGCGAATGGCGTTGTCACAGCCTTGCACAGGTAAGGGAGTGATACGGTTACCGCTGCATCAATGTACCTTGGTTCAGCTTGTCCGGTGGAGAGAATGCACCATTTCCCCACTATACCACAGCATGTTTTTAGCGACCTATAATTGTTACAGACCGTGGGTCGTTAAATCTTTACATCGAACTGTTGGTCGCTAATTCCTCGTACAGCGATGCACTATGGGTCGCTAATTGTCGCAACGTTTACCGTTGGATAGTCGGTTGCTAAAAGTATTTCAAGTGTCGGACTGTTGGTCGCTAAAAGAAGAAGTGGCGGGACCCGCACTACAAAAAGAAATCATCTCTCAGCCCACTCAGCCGCTACCCCTATCTCCCCCACGTTCCTCTCCCTCTCACATTCATTATTTTTTCTCCTCCCGTTCCCCAGCTCCGTACACGGGCGTTGTTCTAACCCTAACCCAAACCAAAGTCCTCGCCCGGATCCGGCGGCGGCCTCCTCTCCTCCCTTCCCGGTGGTGCCTAGCCTCCTCTCCCCGGCGACGCCTCCCCTCCTCCCCAACGCATCCCCTCCCGGTGCCTCCCCTTCCACGCCCGGATCCGGCGGCGGCGGCGCGTGCAGATCAAGCGGCGACGACGGACGACCTGGAGCTGCGGCGCGGTGTGTGCGACCCAATGGCGCCTCCCCTCCTCCCCGACGCATTCCCTCCTGTCGCGCGGGATCCGGCGGTGGCCACCTGGAGCTGCGGCGTCGCGTGCGGATCCGACGGCGGCTACTGGAGCTGCGGCGGCGCACGCGGATCAGGCGGCGAGGACCTGGAACTGCGTTTGTGTGCACAGATTTGACGGTGAGATTTGTTTCTGCTTTTCTGCGGTAAAGAATAATTTGTTCTAAAATCGTCCTTGTGCAAATTATCATCTTATATTCTACTGCAGGCATAATGATATTGAGTGACCAGAATTGGGCAATCATTATAATGTAGACAAGTTAATTAGATGACCTGATCAAGTTGTAGGTCTATAGGCATGCAAATTATCATCACATATTTTACTGCAGGCATAATGATATTGAGTGACCAGAATTGGGCAATCATTATAATTGTTAATAGAATTGGGCACTCTTTCATGTTGGAGTAGGTTCTGGCAGTTTTTCAGGGACTATTGGACAAGCAATCTTATTTCTAGTTATTGCTATGTGGTTGCAGGTGGAGCTATTCGATCATTCGCACGTGCTGCTGCTAAATGTGGAACTCCTTTATGCTGCTGGTGCGTTCTCATGATCCTGATGCTTGTTTTTCAATATAACTTGTGCACAATCAAACAATTAAATGTTGTCCTAGCTCTTGTAGCGGTCAGCTAGACCATTGTGTGTGATATTTCTAGTATGTAGACTAAATTTTCATACTATGCCACTGAACCACCAGTGAGTCCATGATGCATAGTATTTGCCTGAGTATACAGATTTATCGATGCTGATTGATTTGATATGTTTTAGCAGTAGAGCCATTGGTAGAAATTGACAGTTTCGTTTGCTCTGTTTCTGACTCTTGGTCTAATAGATGAACCACTAGTGGTCCATATTATACCGGTGTTCATATCTCGGGCTATATTAAATATCAAGGGCATTGTCTTAGATATAGAAGTAGAGCACCTATCTATAATATCTATAAGTAGTACACTGAATTTTTTGTTTGTTGATAACAGATTCTAATGTACTTTACAGTTATTTTTCAAACGCTGTAAATCACAATATGCTAAGCAGTAGCAACTTCCCTTATGAATGTGGAAATTGGAGAAAGGAGTCTTGGGAGAGAAGCTGTTTGTTAAATCATGGTTCTAGTAACGTATTGTGGCTATTAGTTCTCTTCATATTTAGTTTCCTCTTGCTATATGGACATGCTTGTGCCTAATTCTTATGCTGAACCATTTACTTGTGCATGTGGCAGGTGAAACTACGTGGTAGCCTTCAGCAATGATGATGCAGATTGCTGCAACAACTCCATGTGTCATGCAAATGCTGCAAGTAAAATGCCCAGGAGGCTGTGCAAAATATCATGAGTTGTAATAGAAACTAGTTAGGTAGCTCTGAACTATCCTGAGAATTTGGCGTAGCTTTGCATTATTTCCTGATGTGTGGAAGCTTGTTTCATTCTGTTGCCTTGTGAGCTGTGATAAACATACAGCTTTGTTGTCTTAATGATCTGGTGACTCTTTTGAGCACTTGCATAAATGTCAGATCTTATTGAAGTTGCCTGAACACAAGTTGATTTTTGGTGTGTGCAGATGTGTAATTGTTAATGATTAACTATAATTGTGGATCTGTGTTAATAATAAAGATTTATATTGTGATTATGCAGAATTTTGACCGAATGACTGGGTTGCTAATTCTATTAGTAGCAATCCACTGTTGGTCGCTATTTATATTAGTAGCAATGCACGGTTGGTCGCTAAATGTTTGTCTATAGCAACCCACAATCGGTCGCTAAAAGGTGTCGGTCGCTAAAAGCTTTAGCGACGCCACTTATAGCGACTTAAAACATAGGTCGACCTTTAGCGACCGATCGTGAGTGGCTAAAGGGGCATTTAGCGACTCATCGTCAGACGTTAATACCATGCTGTGGTATAGTGCCCATTGACAGTGGAATCATGACTGCACAAAAGACGATATTCTCTAGATGGCTGATGAAAGTAGAAGCCGTACTCTCTATCATCCCCGGCGACAGAAGGATGTGCAGGCCCGGGTGGAAGAAGTTGTGGCAGGTCTGCCCACTTTCTAGTAATTGGATTGCATAAAGTGTACAGGCCGTCCCAATTCTTGAATAGAAGGACGCCTTCAACAACAGCGAGGAGGAGCCAGCCTCCATCATCGGGTTTCCGGTATTGGACGAGGCTCCACCTGCCCTTCTCTTTACCGGAAACGTTGAATGCCTCTAGCACCACCTCCTCCACGACGGGGCCTCTCGACTGCAACTCCTCACGCGGCCGCTGGCAGAGCACGTACTTGTACAGCAGTATCTCGCGCTCCTGGCGACGTGCGTGGTCGGTGAGGAAGCGCGGGCCAGTGGTGATGATGCGCCAGGCCCTGCAGACAGCGCGGCAGCGGAGAACGTCCATGGCGGGCAGGCGGACGAGGATCTCTCCCCAGTTGTCTTCGGTGAGACGCGGCAGCCCATCACCAAGCTCCCTCTCCATCTGTTTCTGCTGACTTGCTGCTTCGCCTCCCATGGTTCCTCCTGCTAGGTGAAGAAAAAATCAGAAAATTCATTGTCGTGTTAGCTTCTGACAGAGAGCAGTGATTACGAGAAAGAGAATCTCAACACACAAGATTAGGGTTAGAGATTGGGGAAACCTTTTCCCGGCCAGCGGCTGACCGAGATCGAGAGTCCGGCACCTCCTCAGGTGGTGGGCCGGCCGGAGACAGGACCTGAAGCTCCCACGGCGTGTCCTCCTACTTGGCTGCTAGTTGGAAAAATCAAATCCAGTTCAGGTCCTGGAGGAGATCTCGAAGAAATGGACATCGCAGACTCGAGGTTAGGCTTGGAGAGTTGGGCTCACCTGGTTGCTGAACCTTCGCTCGCTTCACCAGCTCCTGCAGGCCCGGCAAGCTCCGCTGGTGGTGAGAGGGAGAACGACTGAGCTCAAAGATGGGGCGGATCTGGAGTGAATCTGATATCCAGGCAAGGAGATGGGGAACGGAGTAAGGGATAGGGCAGCCCTGCCCTTTCCGTGTTTCTGACAGCGACCTAGGGCTTCGGATCTGCCACGTCCATGTCACGCCTTCCTGGTGGCCAGGCCGAGCCACTAGTTGGTACCGTGCGCGTCAACAGCAGCTGTCTCTTGGGCGACCAGGTGGGTCGGGTTTGTTGGTGTGCCCGCTCACTGTGTTGCCGGATAGCTGACCGTGCTGACTTATTACTGACCAGGGGCGCTTCGGGTTGGTGGGTGGTGTGTCAGCACACGCAAGGTTTTTTTTTTTTTTTTTTTTTTTTGATAACATCAGCACACGCAAGGTTGGGAAGAGCCAGAAAGGTGAACGGATTTCGTCACGAAATTAACGAAGGGCAGCGACAGATTAGTTAATGATTGGAGACAGAGTTAACGGTGGCAGTTTAATGATTGTCAGAGGACGCAAGGCTCTAGTTGATTCATTTGGCAAGCATGCGTTTACCGCGGCCGTGGCAACGCCCGAAGCCTCATGAGCGAATGCACCGAGGCTGACAACTCACATCGAGCAGGCGCGCTGCTGCCCGGCGAAGCAACCGCCTTGCCCCGGACCAGATCAGCAGATGCCGCGGATGGGTTAGCTTATGTGCTGTATTGAAATTTTGAAATAGGAAACCAACTGACACGTATGTTTAAGAGATCTTATTGCCGCTCTAGCCAGTTGGTCCGAACCGTATGTGATGGAAATTGAATATGCCAGGTAGACATGCTTAATCTTTTTGCACCGGTGGGCATCCACTACTAGAAATCAGATTTGTAGCGGCGTTGTACGGACTTACGTAGCGGCGCAAAAAAACTGATACCCGCCGCTACAGTAATTTTTTATTTCTAACGGCGTGTCGTGTAGTAATCCGCCTTTAAAAATCAATTTTTAGCGGCGGATGAGGTTATGGTCCGCAGCTACAAATACGGTCTATTTTTAAAGGCGGACTGCTTTGTGGCCCGCCGCTATTTTTGTTTTGGCGGCCCAACAACACCTCTTCCACCACTAGTGCAATATAAATTACCTAGGGTATCAGCCGCGCCTCCATCCCACTCTCCCTCTCTCCGCCTCTCTCTCTCTCTCTCTCTCTCTCTCTCTCACCATCCGTCAGCCTTCCTCCCTCCCTCCCTCCTTTGCTCGGGCGAGCGGCGCACGAGGCGAGCGGCGAGCGGCCGCTCCGGCCGGGCTGGCTGCACGGGCCTCCCTCCTCACCTCGCGGCGACCCCACCCCCGTGGCCTCCTCCCCTTCTACCTCTCACCCCTGCCTCTCGCTCCCTGCCTCTCACTCCCTCGTCGGCGACGCCGGCGGCCACCCCTCCACGCCGCCCGCCTCCGAGCCCCTAGCCACCACCCATGGCCGCCACGGTGGATCCGCGGGCGAAGCCGCCCGCCACGCCGCCGCCGGTCGTGGGGCTCCGCGCATCGGCCGCCCGCGCCCGCCCACCTCACGGGCCTCCCTCCTCACCTCGAGGCGAGCAGCGCACGGCCGCACGGGTGGCCGGTGGCGGGCGGATCCACGCTCCAACGCACGGGTGGCCGCACGGGTGGCCGGTGGCGGGCGGATCCACACTCCAACACCGGCGGCGGTGGCGACTCGCGGTGGGGAAGGCAGATCCGGCGACACACTGTTCCGGTGATGGCGGCGACGCGCAGAGCGGGTGGATCCGGTCGCGTCCCCTCCTCCCACCGTTGATGGCGCGACGGATTAGGCGGTGTGGGAAGGCCGGCGGGCGGGGCTGGCTGCACGGGCCAGCCCGGGCCGCCCGTGGGCTTTTTTTTTGTTTGCTCATGGAATAGTACCGGCGGGTGATGTTTTCACCCGCCGTTACCTTGTTTTCTTTAGCGGCGGTCCGTGATTTTGCGTCGGTAATATGTTCTTTTTTAGCTACGGAGACGTAGCGGCAGGCCGGCTTGCCCGCCGCTACGGTGGTTTAGTCCGGTAGTGATCGCTCATCTTTAATCCTTCGCACCACCATTTTCGTTTCGTTTCAACAGGATCACACCTCACTATAGGAAACAGCTTGTTTACCGAGTGCCAACGATTTTGCCGAGTGCCGGGCACTCCGCAAAAGGCCTGTTTGCCGATTGCCCATGCAGCGGCACTCGGTAAACACTAAACACACGGTACATCTGCCCGTTTGCCGAGTGCCACGAGCGCCGGCGATCGACAAAGAGTGGGTACTCAGAAATTCGGTGCCTTTGCCGAGTCCCTGGCCTCTGTGCACGTCATGTTGAGGGAAAAGAGGAAATCAACTAATCACTTGGAGTACTGGAAACCACTACAACAAATGTGGGCTTCGTGACAAAATTCTCATGACAGACATACTGCTTGGTCATAAACTCAATACGATTTATGACGTTTTGTAAGTAGTTGCTTGTTTTATGACAAAAATAAAGATTCGTCACTAAATATGAGCACAAAATCGTCACAAATAAACAAACATTTACATTATGACGAATAGGAACATCATAGTTTATAAGTAATAAACGTCACAAAAATCTATGACATATATAAATTGTCATTAATCGTAACACCCTGATTTTTAAAACTTTTCAATAAAATAAATTTCCCTTTTTATTTTATTAGAATGCTAGCATTTATCTTAGGATAAGTAATTAATTTCTGGTAAAATGAATTATTTTACTATTTATAAAAAATAATGTATATTGCATTCATGCTTGGTAGATTTTGCATTTTATTGGATGAAAAATGCATTTACATAATCGAGTAGAAATTCGATTAGAAATTATTTTGGCTAATAGAATAAAGGAAACCTAGAAATTAGAAAAAAAGAAAAGAAAAAGAATAAAACCCTAGGCCATGGGCCACTTCTTCCCGGCCCACTCCCCTTCTCTCCCCTCTTTTCTTTCTCTCTCCCCTGCACGGCCTACCAAGCCACTCCGGCCTGCCGGCAAGCCCCCGCAGCCCACACCCATGCGCCAGCCCCACCCGACCCGCGCAAGCCCGCCTCGAGCCCCGCGAGCCCGTCCCCAACCCTAACCGAATCGGAGACGAATCCGCCTCCAATCCCGGCCATCCTTGGCGTGCGCGCCACGCCCGAGCCCCTTAAATACCCCGTCCCGCACGCCCGTGCCCTTTTTCCCCAAAAACCCGTCACCAATCGATCCCTAGCTCAAGCACCACCGCCTCCATCGCCGCCACCGGAGTCGTCGCGTCGCTCGTGGACCGTGTGGCGCTCTTCTCCTCGACCTACCGCCGCCGCTAGTGAAGCCCGACGCTCCCCGTCGCTCGAGCTGCCCACACGACGCCGTCGTTCCCCTCCGCCCGCACATCACCGTCGCGAGCCGCCTCCGCGTGTCCCGCCGCCGCGCGCCGCCCCGGTGAGCTTCGCCTCCCTCCCTTCCTGCGTAGAAAATAGGGCACCAAGGCGCCTAAACGGCCAAAATCGAGGCGAGCCCCAATGGCGCCGTCGCTCGTCGGCGTTCTTCGCCGTCGCCGCCCTGCCGGACTTGTTCTAGGCCGTGAGATTTTAGATCTACGATCCGGATTAGATCTATCCAACCGTGATTGGCTATTTTGCAAATAAGACCCCGCGGTTTTAGTTAATTGATAAAGAACCCCTACCCCGTTACATAATCAACCCTAGATTAATTTATATTGAGGTTTTAACCCTAACGGAGCGCAGCAGTGTAAATTTTACACTTTAGCCCCTGAGTAATTTTATAATTATGTTTAGGTCCTGTAATTTTACATAAACACCCCTAACTTTTCCATAATTACAATTAGGTCCCTGTACTTTTTCAGAAATTACAAATAGGTCCTTTAAGCTGATGTTTTACAATTTAAACCCTATGACTTAAAACACTCATAACTTTTAGCTCGTAACTCCGATTTAGGTGATGCTTGGGCTCACGCGTTCGTAGTGACGAGTACTATTTCACGGTACTGTTTTCCTAGACAGTAGGTACTGTTTGGTGTACTGTTTTCTTATTTGCTATGTACATGTGCTTTTCCGGTGTGACGTTAATAGACGAGGAAGAGTACGAGAATCTCCAAGACCTAGAGTTTGAGCAGCAGCAGCAAGAGAAGACAGGTAAGTGTCCTTGATGCACATTGCGCCTCTTGCACCGTGGCTTCAAGTACTCTGCCTTTGATCCACATCTTGGCCTTAAGACTGGGTGTGATATTAAGTTTTTTATTTTATAACAACCATGTCTCAAGCTGGACCCACATGTCATTTTTATATGAAAAATGAAAGCAAAATGTAATTTATGATAATTTTGAATTATTTTAAATACTTTTTATACCATGCACACATGGAGATAAATATCAATATTTCATCATTGGAAATTATGTAGAAAAAATGCTTCTTTTCCATGTGTGGTTAGAAGCAAGAGAAATACAAAGATGTTCAACCTACGTAAATTGAGCTATTCAAGGAGTGTCATTGCAGCAGCAAGACTGGTTTCACCAAGCCTGTCAAGAAAGTAATTGTAAGTCATCATCTTATTCTAGCTTGCACGGTGAATGTACAATGTTCTATTAATGCATATACTAGGCCAAATGTTTGATACACTCACCGATGAGATTTGCTTTTATTTTGATGTGAGCAATTATTGTGAGCAAGATTACTTTATCTCCAGCTTTCACTCCTTTTGTGTCTTTGTTATGGTCTGCACTGGTGCATAGTGTCAGAATGTTTTACATATCTATAGTATGCAATGCTTTAATTTGTTGTCTTGCTTCATATTACACTGATATGGAAGCCATCATGGCTGCCTCTACAGCAGAGGGTGATGCGCTTAAAACTCCTACGAGAGATTGTTGCTGAGGTCTTGCCGAAGACTACCTTCCTTCGGAACGCCGGGCTTGAAACAAAAGGAAGAACCACCAAATCTGCTGCTGTTGCTGCGGCTCGAGTTGAAGAGCTTTAGAGTGAGCTTGATGCAGAAAGACAAGTGACTCTAAACCATAAAGAAAAATGGAGCGCATGGTAAAGCACATGGAGGATTCAGAATCGACAAGGCTGAAAGAAATGGAAGTAGTTGAAGCTTCAAGATTGAAGCAGACTGAAGAGGTGGAGAACTTGAAGAAAGCATCAGCAGAAACTCAAGCTCTTCTTCAGCTGCTACTTACGCTACAAAGGTAGTGCACTCACCAACTTTTGAGATGTATGGTGGGGCTAGACATTGGTCATTTGGGGCTAGACAGGTGGCTCTCAATAACTCTTGGGTTATTGTTTCTGTATGTATGGTGGGCTGGACAAGTGGCTGTCAATAACTCTTGGCCATTTTGAAATTTATTGTTGTATGTATGGTGGGCTGGACAAGTGGCTCCCAATAACTCTTGGCCATTTTGAAATTTATTTTTGTATGTATGGTGGGCTGGACAAGTGGCTCTCAATAACTCTTGGCCATTTTGAATTTTTTTTTTGTATGTATGCTGGGCTGGACATTGGCCATTAGGGGTTGTACTAGTGGCTCTATATAACTACTAGGTATGTTGCAATCTGTTTCTGAGTTTTATGTGATGACAATTGGTACAATACAATCTATTTTGTTTGTCAGACCATGTGATATGGGACATGTAGTTTATGTGATGTTGGACAACCTGGTATGTAGCTCTTGTTTATGTGATATGAGTTTTATGTGATATGGCAAGTGTATGGTTAATTCTTTGGAAATTGTTGGCTATTCTTTGAGGGTAGGGTTTGGTAAATTGGGCCACAAGAAACTTGTAGGCCTAAAAATGGGCCAGAATAAATGGGTAAAAAAATTGAAGCTTGCTACATGAAAGGACTATTTAAAAAAAACGTTGCTGAAAATATGGCCCAATAAACTTTAAAGCCTTCAAACTTAATGGGTTGTAAGAATAAAAGGCCTGTGAAATTAATGGATCAGAAATAAGTCTTGTTGAAACTAATGTGCCAAAAAATAAAAGGTCTGCAAAATTATTGGCCTAGAAACCTAATGGTCCATGACATTAATGGGCCAAAAAACAGGCCCGTGAAATTATTTGACAAAAATTAACAGACCTGCGAATTTAATGGGCCAGAAGTTAGTTGGCTAAGAATGAAACATGTCATCCACGTCAACTTCAAGCCAATGGGTTATGGAAAAAAAATACAAGTGTCATAAAAACCTATGACGATTTTAGAAGCGTCATACAAATCCTGTGACAATTTTAAACCCGTCATATATCATCATTATTTTATGACGTAAATGTTGAATTCGTAATGGAAGGTAATTAGCTGTGCACATTCCATGACAAAGTGATTTCTGGCATAAGTTTGTCACATATGATTATGTATGACGATTTTCTCAAGGTTTATGACATAACTAACTCGTCATAGAAGCCAACATTTGTTGTAGTGAATGAGGATATTCTCGCAAAACATGTTTCTTGCGCAACCATACACTCCATGACCTACGACATCATCTTGCAGATCTACTTCCGTTGCTGGCACCGTGTTTCGTTGCTGTTGCGCTTCTGCCATTGTGTGCGGGCTCCTGTCCAAGTGCTTTCAACTGCTGCCGTTTCGTGCGCCTCTGTCACCATGCAAGGCACATAACGAGTTGTTGTCCAGGTGCATAGGTAACAATACATTTTTGTTTAGCAAAAGACAAGCGAGTCTTCGTTGGAGATCAATGAGAAGATGGTTGAGCTGAACAAGAAGAACAAGTACAAGCCACGCTTAGGTTCGGGCGGTTACAACAAAAGGATTCCCATCCGGAGAGAGATGGAAGAAAAGAACAAACTGGAAGGGAAGCCTGATCCATTAGAGGATATCGAGGAGCATGCCAGGAATTGGGTCTATGCCTGATCCGATCAAAACGCTATGAACGACCCAGCGACGGAAGAAGTTCTGCAAAATTGTAAAGGTCGTGTCAAGGTGTAGATACAAAGTGGGCCTCTAAGATCTGAGTATCATAGAGATTAGCTCACGCACGCACTTAACAGCAAGGAGCATGGTGGGTGGGTGCGAGGAGTGTCCTCGTCGGCCACGTAGAAAGGAGGATTCTCGTCTTCTTCTTCTGCTCCCTCGCAGTACAAGAAGCATAGTTTGTATAGGCAAGACATGGAAGAGAAGGCGAAGATAGAGTGGAGGCGATCATATATGATGTTTATTGCTGAAAAGTATCCCAACCTCCCTAGTATTCCAAGTACGTTCAATCCTACCGACCCTTACACTTGGAATGAAATGGAATATGTACTTGCTAAGACAAGTGCCGGGTTCGTTATGCCTATGCACATCCCTCGTGCTACGCAACCTCCAGCTTGCGTGCCATCGAGGCCTGTTGACATTGCAGATGATACTGCAGGTGAGCTCTATGTCCTGTTTGGATACAAAGAAAAGAAGAGGAAGGTTGCAACATGCATAGCCGGTGAGCTACGTGTGAGAGGTCATCACATGACATGCGAAAGACGAGCTTGAATACCCTATACCCGAGGCGGGGATCGAGACTCTAAGAGACGCCATCGGGACATTCATTATTTGGAAAGGGAGTGATATTGTCCTATCCATGACGCCGCGAGCTTCTCCACCCCCTTTTATGGACACGGACCAGCCCATGCGAGCCAACACACTAAATATGCACATGGACAACTGTCTCCTCTGCCGGGTGCAGCTTCAGCTCTCGGACGGCGGGACAGGGGGGGTGTGGAGTTGTCCTTAGTCCGATCCCCCTAACTCCGAAGAGATCGTGCTAGAGGGAGTTGAGCATCAAGGAATGGCAGTCGTCTCCAAGGATGCGGCACCTCATCGGGTGATAGAAAGCACTAAGTCTCTAGCGGTTGCAGTCGAGCAGCCTCGGATCATTGAGTTAATTCAGATGATTCCTCCAGAAATCTCGAGTCTCGGGATCCTATTCGCAAGATTGCATTGCCACAAACTAAAGCGAACATTAAAGCATACATGGATTCATTGAAGAGGAGATCAAATCTAGAGCCTCCTAAGCCGCATATCGTGTCGAGTCCTGACAATTAATCACGTACGTTGATGACCGATTTAAGGACAATGATGACAAGGATTACCCAACATTCATATTTGGCGATCCCCTTGTATCGAAGAATGTGTATAAGAACCTACCGGGCGCGATGTGTAAGTTGCATGACTGGTACATGAAGGCATCTCAGCTTGGAGTCGATGTCATCACGTGCAAAGTTCCGAAGCACATGTTCAACAATGAAGCCGACTCGGTTCTTGGATTGTATTTCATCAATCTTCACACCATGTTCCCACTTGGCAAGGTGGACACCACCTTTATATCCCTGAGGTGCTTGTAAGTAACCCCATTTATCTATTTCGCATTTCGAATATCAATCTCTTTTGTATTCTCATATTTCAAGCATTAATCTCATTGATTTTTGACTTATGCTTCTTTTAGGATGAATTTAGAATCTCAGAAAAGAAAATAAATAGAGCAGATTGGAGGGTCGGGTACCTCAACCCCAACATGACAAACCAATCCGCGATCAACCCACGGATAAATCAGAAGGACCCAAAATATAAGGACATGACCCCTGAGGAGCTAGCTCATCTCAAGGCTGAGATGAAAAATAAAGAAAAAAAATCTTATGTTGCAACATACATCTATAACTGTTTCATCAAGTGGCAGGACAGATGTTTCATTCTGGCACCTTACAACTACAAGTAAGTTTCTACAAGTCTCTTCATCTTCTCTTCCATTCAAAGGCTTGGTGTAATACTAACTTATACGATCATTCTTGCAGTGATCACTGGATGGTATCTCGGGATGTGCCAAAGACCACGGCAAGGAGCAGGCCAATCGGCCCAATGAAACACCAACAGTCAGCCACGTGCCTCTGCAGGTGGCCATAGAAAAAATAACGTATGGCCTTTCATGAATTCTTATATGCCAAAGAAAAAGTTTATCTATATCTATATCTATATCTATATATCTATATCTATATAGAAGACACAACCCACTAAAGATCATAACTTCTATTTCTCTGTTACCACATTGAGCCACGTCATCATAAATTTAAGTCCATTAGATCATTTTGTTCACTTGATCGTCAATGTCCATTTTTCCCATGTATCCAGGTCATTTTCATCTAGCATTTATGAGCCGATGCACCAACAAAGGATACACAGTGGCGGTAACTCCTGTTGTACATTTTCCCTATCACACATTAACCACACTCTTAATAGTTTATACATCACCATCCGTTTTGTTATTTTCTTTTCCCATTAAACACATGCTTACACAGCATAAATGTGGCCATTACCGCACATCACCATCAGGAGGCAAGCCGTTGGCAACCAGGAACTACAAATGCATTGAGCTTACACAGCATGGCAATATTCTATTTGTTTCCACCTAGCCTCTGTTCTTAGTTCTTACCAACGTCATTTTCACACAAGATAATCCAACAACCATCTAGCAATAGCAGGGACTCCACATTACATTGGCTCCTTCCTCCTTGGGATAGTGGTACTGATCTCATCTCCTGAAGTATGAAGGCCTGGCCAACATATGTCTCAAAGCCTACGTTTTTGCATGTTGCAACCTATGCTTTTGCTCGATATTCTATTTTTCTCTATTGAAATTGATAGCATAGGGCCCACCTTCCCATTAAGTTCGTTTGCAGGATTGCATTTATTTTTCCATTTTTAGCTATGCATATTAGTGAAATTTACTAAATTAATGTATGCTTTATAATAAGGAATAAATCTTACTGCTATATATTGCAAAAAAAACATATCTCTAAAACAATAACAATGGTGAAATGAGCATTTAATCTTATTGCATACCTATTTTTATGTCAACTGAGACATGGAAATTTATCTCCCTCTACATTGCAAGTAATATATATGATCGATCTTGAAATAAATTTTAACATATATAAATCATGTCTTATTGCAACTTAAATTTCAACATACTTCACTTTTAATATGGTGCAGTTTGTCTGTCAACTCAAACAATTTATTTATCATATATGGTTATTTTGTTTCCTCTTATATTTCCAATTAACCAAGTTATAAAAAAGCCGCAGCAACGCGCGGGTATTATCTAGTTACTTTTATATCTGGGGCTGTACGGTAGATAGAAGGAAATTGCAAAAATCTAACTAGTACTACGTATTTATTCTCTCTTTGTTTTTGTTTGCCAGAGTATGACTGTATGTATTCATATATATTAATACACGAAATATTAAAAGCAAAATTATTTATTCTAAAAAAGATTGAAATAGTCTAAACATCCGGTATTTCTGTGGTATCACTCAAGAATAGATCAAAGTGTTATTATCAAATAATGAAATACAAAAGGGAATCGTATTATTGTGTATTAGAGAGAAGGAAATTTCCAACACTAGAGCAGAAGGAAAAGATATTTTTCCTTGGATTAGGAGTCTTTATGGATCACTTCGATGTACATAACTTAATTACAAAACTTGATTACATGTACAAGTTAAAGATAGTGTTTGGGACAAGTGCCATGGGGCAGTCCGGCTCTACAACCTCCAAGAGTGCCATGTGGCAGTCCGACTAACTTGACAGTACTTGACCCAATGGCATCAATAGCCTGATGACATTGCACATGACGATCAACTATGCATAAAAATGCAAATTGTGACCCCAACTTTGTGAACACTAATACTGCAGTTGCATACAAATCTTACGAAACAAGTAATTTGGCAAAAAAGAAGGAACGTTCTTATGGGAGGTTTATATATGCCACAACACGATGGGGATGAGTAATGACAAGGTGGACATTAGAACGCGAATCAGTGTAGGTATACCATCTATGTGGATAATAGCCGGATCAACATTTGCTGGGAGGAATGATATTGAACTCATCTGATCTTGACAGCTTTCACGTGTCGTTGGAAAACAAAACAGACTCTTGCGAGATCACCTTGGCGGATGCTCACCAAACTGCTATGGCCATCACTCAGTCTACAGCAGTAGTAAAGGGGTCATGCCACAAATTAACTATGATGAGAAATATTGACTGGCTGTGTGTTGGCAACCTCGACCCGATGCTCACCAAAGGCATGCAAAAAGTTTCTCTAGATGTTGTTGATTCCTCAAAAGTTGAATGTGCCTTTCCCGCATGTGCCTCTAGGCTGTAATAAGAACAAGATTGAAGTTTTTTCTTCTTAAACTGCAGTAAGGTCAAAGTAGGTCCATGCAAAAGTAACGCTAGCAAAGGAAAGCTACACAATGGTTGCTACCGACAATTAGGTACGATGAGAAATTATGGGAGAATAGTAGGCACAATGAGAGCTCTTGCCAGAGTTTGAAAGCATTCTACTATATCACAGTCGATAGCGTGGTCTTAGCTCATTAAGAAGGACAACCGGACAGGCACACTGCAAGGACTCTGTTGCATGCAATAGGTTTTGATGATTTATTATTGGGACGCATTCGTATATTCATTGCTGGAACATGTAACTAGGCATGGAACTGTAGACCCTTTGATAATCCATTATAAAGGACATCTGTCTCCTCAACGTCTTCAAAAAAAGGAATATAATTACAATCATTACTGAGTCCTCTACTACAACCATATAGCTTACCATGGATGCACAAGGATTTCGACTAAATAATATTTTGAGAAATGAGGGATACTGCAGGATGAATCCATGATATGTTGTATTTTAAGTTGCTCATTGAGAGTGAATAGACATGGTTGTTTTTTAACTTGATCCCCTATTACAAAACAACCAAGGATTGATAAATAACGATAGGACTATCTAGTAATAATGCTAGCCGCGAGCTACCTTACTAGTTTCTGGTATTGAAGGGAAGGTGTATTATATTGTATTTTTTTAATATTTAGAAGTTAACGGCGGTTTGTGTTGCCAACCGCAGGTACAAAGGCCTTATTAATGGTGGTTTGTATTACTGAGCGCCAGTAACAATTGTCTTTTTACCGGCGGTTGGTGATGCCAACCGCCATTAATAAGGCATTTGTAACGTCGGTTGGTGTTGAGACTCCTCTAAAAAACTGTTTATAAATGCTGTTGTAGGCCCATTTGGCCCACCGCTACAGTGCATCAGTGTTGTAGTGAAGTTTCTATGCAACTTATATTCATTATTTATCAAACTACTTTTTAATGATTGTTAACTTATGAGACTACTCTTCATATGTACTCTTCCCTATCCTACGGATAACTAAGCATCAAAACGGATTCGGTAGGAGATGTAGAATACGATTATGTGATCAATTCATTCTAGCTAGCGTTTTATGCTGCAAATTTTGTGGATTTTGGCTAATTTTAGCGTTTTATGAGAAAATGAAATTGAGGGTCAGGCCGAATGTTGGTAACTGTAATATATTCCTTACGTCCGTTGTGAAGCAAATTGCAATCTGTGGTGAAGGCTGTTGCAAACCCCGGCTGCTTCGTATATTGGATCTTCAAGGACAAACAAGAGGAAGAAGGGCTGGCGCTTTTGCTTGTAATGGAGGAGAGCATGGTCGAGACAGCCGATAACGATAGTCTAATTCCCGACTTCCCTGCGGATGATGGACCAACAGACAAGGCGTAGATGATAGAGAGCCGCTCGCCGGTGACCTTGACAATGACAGATTTGGTTGTCTGCTTTGGTTGAGGGATTGGCTGTTGCAAGGGAGGATGATACATTGGACGTTAGATGCGTTGTGTAGGACAGCGACAGCTTGTTCGACTGCTGAGGATCGCAATCCAGCTTTCCCTCCAGCCGACTTTTCCTTCTGACAGCTCACTGTCCCGGCCACCGGTCCCTCCATGGTGAAAAATCCACCTTCTTCTCTCCCCGGCCTGCGGCCCCTGCTGGAGTTGGGCAAGTCAACAGTGGGCCGCCGCGACCTTGCTGACTACAACACTCCTCTGCATGCCCCCTTGGACGACGGTTATGCTCCTCCATGTGCCAGCCCTCTCTATCGTGCCCCTGGAGTGCGGCGAGAAGAAGGCGTTCTCGCCCAATGAATCCTTATTTTGCATTAAGTGGTGTGGATTGTTCATTGACCAGTGTACTAAGTGCTTTTGTGACATCGAAAGTGGTACAGTGGGAAAAACACTGTGGTTCTGCAGTTACCCTGTTGTTTGACAGATGGTGTTCGCATCAACAGTGGGTGCAACAGTGCTGTGGCGGCATCAACAGTTGCTGCTATGTTTTTTAATGGAAAGCAACCTATGTTTTTTTAATGGAAAGCAACCTCTCCTCTTTTGTGTACCTGTGTTGATGAGCATTGAGGTTGACTTTTATGTTGTCATTTCATGGCTTTGTGTAGTTTAAAATCAGAGGTAAAGTCTTATTATGTTTTTTTCTGTTTTGATTGTCCTTGGAGCCATGAAATTGATGCAAGAGATTTACAAGGCCTGTTGTAGAAAATGGCAGCGAGGAGTTGATGCGGAGAACACAGTTAAGTCATTATGGGTGATATACAAATATCTGTATTCATAAAATATCTGTATTACAAGAGACTGGAGGCCTGAAGAGACGATCATACATCGACAAAATCAGGCCCATTGCGCCGTTGGTAAGACTTCTCTCTTGTGACACTGTAATTTTTTTCTTTCCAACCTGGAGGACTCATGTGTTAGATATAATATGATATGACCGTAGAGATACACCACTTTTTTTTGCGAGGGCCGCAGAGATACACCTTGAATGGGCGTTAAAATAAAACTGTCTATGCCCGTGCTTAGAAAATCAAACAAGACATATATGGTGTCCTTTTATATTCCCACCATGCACTTTGGATATTTCTCATGAATCAGTAGTACCAAAAAATTATCGGGAACTCACCATTGCTAAGTTCTCCTTATATCAGATATTTCATTTTTTCTATGTTTAGATTTGTACGAATAATATGTATACATGTGTTGATGTGCATTGAGGCTGTCCTTTTGTGTTGTCTAATGGTTTTCTGTAGTTTAAAATGACAGGTGCGAGCTTCTTTTGTTTTTCTGTTTTGATTGTCAGTGGAGCCAGGAAAATGATGCAAAAGATTTACAAGGCCTGTTGTCAAAAATGGCAGCGAGGGGTTGATGCAAAGAATACGATTAAGTCATGATGGATGACATACAAAATATCTGTATTCATAAAATTCATAGCATTCTTCATCAAAATATAGGCAAACAAAACCATCACCAATAGCACCTTACTGAAAAAGCTAAATTCATTAAAACACGATTAAAGTCATCTGAAATCAACAATATCCAGTTTGGCAAATGTCATATAGATAATGAAACAGACAGGTAGTTATTTGGATCATGGATCTTATCACTAGAAATTCACAAAAGGCAATTCGGCGGCTGGCCGTGTAGAGAAATGTGGGTGGTTCAACAGGTTTGCCTTGAAAACATGCTTGGACACAACAACTTCATCATCCCCAGAGTCGATGGCTTTCAGCGTATTTTTCTTGACGTTGTACACCTGTAAACCATGACAGTTACCAAGCATTATGTTTCCATCCAAGTCAGCCGCTGCAGCTACACCCATCATACATAATGGTCCCAGTGGCCTTTCAGAACTGTATTGTCCCCAGGGTGCCGCAACACGGTGGCGTAGTTCCCAGCTAGTAGAATTGCCATCATCCCCAAGGAACCACAGATCAATGTCCTTGTTCCCAAAGTCTGCAGCAACAAGCAGCCCCTCCATGTCGAATAGCTTTACAAGATGGCATTTGGTCGTTGGAGGACCCGCCATTTGATTGAACATCTCTGATAACATGTCAAATACCACTATCTTGGTCTGGTCCTTGACTGGTCCCTGGCGAGGTGGCCAGTACAGACTGCCGTGGAGGGCCAATGGCGCTGTCACGCGCAGACAAGGCAGTGATGCGGTTATCACATTGACATCAGCACCTTGCATATCAATGTCCCTTGGTTCCTCTTGTCCGGTGGAGAGAACACACCATTTCCCATTGACAGTCGAATTATAACGGCACAAAAGACGATACTCCCCAGATGGCTGATGAAAGTAGAAGGCGCACTCTCTATCAGTTCTAGGATGAGCAAACCCAGTGAGAAGAAGTTTTGGCAGGTCTACCCACTTCCTAGTTACTGGATTGCACAGTGTGTACAGACCGTCCAAACTCTTGAATAGCAAGACCCCGTCGAAGACGGCAAGGAGGAGCCTGCCCCCATCATGAGGTTTGCGGTACTGGATGAGGCTTTGCCTGCCCTTGTCATCGCCAGAAATGGGGAGTGCCTCCAGCACCAACTCCTGACGCAGCTGCTGGCCGACGACGTACCTGTACAGCAAGACCTTGCGCTCCTGCCGACGTGCGTTGTCGATGAGGAACCTCCGGCCAGTGGTGATGACGCGCCAGGCCGTGCACACGGCACGGCAGCGGAGGACGTCCTTGGCTGGCAGGCGGACGAGGATATCGCTCCAGGTGTCCTCGGTGAGACGCGGCAGCTCGTCACCGAGCTCCATCTGCATCCCCTTCTGCTGACTGGCTGCTTCGCCTCCCATGGTTTCTCCGGTCGATCTGCCTTGTGCTGCAAGGTGAAGAACAAATCAGAAATTTTACTGCCGGGTTAGCTTCTCTGAGACTCTGACATAGAGCAGTGATGAGAACGAGAAATAAACGCCCCACACACAAGATTAGGGACTAGAGATTGGGGAAACCTTTTCCTGGCCGGCGGATGTGCGAGATCGAGAGCAGTGGCGCCTCCACAACTGGCGAACCGGCCGAAGACAGGCCCTGAAGCTCCCACGCCGTGTCCTCCTGCTTGGCTGCTGGGTAGAAAGACTAAATCCAGTTCAGCATCTGGAAGAACTGGAGATCGGATACTCGAGGTTAGGTTTGGGGATTTGGGCTTACCTGGACACAGCTGGTTCTCGAACCTTGGCTTGCTCCACGAGCTCGTGCAGCCCCGGCAGACTCCTATGGTGGTGTGAGAGAGAGAAGAACTGAACGCGAGAATCGGGCGGATCTGGAGGGAGGAGGGGAGCTCCGGGTTGTGGAGAGAGAGGAGAGGAAATCTGATTTCCAGGCTTGGAGATGGGGAACGGGGTTAGGGCGTCCTGCCCTTTTCGTGTTTCTGACAGCGACCAGGTGCATCGGGCTGGGTGATGTGTACCCGCTGACTGTGTTGGCAGTTTGCTAATTAGTTAATAATTGGCGAACAGCGGCCAGATGACGTCCTCGCTTGAATCGACATAGAACCCCGCGAGACAGACAACAGACTAGCACGGCCGCCGGTTGTTGATTCATTAGCAATCCGGCCCCGGCAACGCTTGAAGCTTTCGTCTGCACGAAACACGGTTTACTGCTTCCAGAGCCTCAGAACCAGCCGGGGCGCTGCCCGGCGAAGCAAGCGCCTTACCCCTGACCAGAGCAGCAGAGGCCGGAAGTGGATGGATTAGTAGCTTCTGTTTGCTGAGTGCTGGAAACAAGAATATTCCCGCAAACCCATACGCTCCATGACCTGCTTCTATTGCTGGCAACATGTTTTCTGCTGCTGAGTTAAAAAAAGCGCTTCTGCCACCGTGCGTCCTCCTGTCCAAGTGCTTTCCGTTGATGTCGGTCTGTATGTATGTGTACCGCCGCTACCAATAAGCATCCATTTGTAGCCATGGTCTTTTTTTTTGCCATTTTTATTGTATTTTTGCTTCCATGGCTATAATACGTTTTTGTTATTGTGCAGGTTGCCCCATCTGGAGTCGTGGACGAGGATGAGCAGCTGGTCATCAGCGGTGTGATGTCGTTGCGCTTCACGTCCGGCCGTTGGAAGTTGAACTATCCCAGCCGGCAGCTCTTCCCACTCCGATTCATACCTGCACAGAACATGGGTAATTTTAGTTTGCCAAGTGTATGAATCATAGTTGTGTGCTCCTTTTTGCATACTCGGCAAATAGCTTCTTTACTGAGTGTCTATAAGAAAACACTAGGCAAACTCTTTGCCGAGTGCCAAGAGAGAAAACACTTAGCAAATATATCTGTTTGCCAAGTGTTTTGTTTAGGCATTCAACAAAGATGCTTGTGTGCTGAGTGTTTTTTTATGTCAATCAGCAAGCGCTCTTTTCCGAGTGTTTTTTTCTACACTCGGCAATTTCCACTTTCACCCTCAAAACTTTTCCTACTCTAAATATACAACATGTTTTACTCCACGTTAAAATTTGATATATTTTTGTTTTTGTTTGCTATAATTAATTAATGAATTACATTTCAAACAATTTTTTGAGTCAAGTCAAAATTGAACTATAAATGCAAATATCAAAATACGATGAGTGTAAGAATTATGATATCATCATAGGTGACGTTATTACAGTACACACTGTAATATCGGACGTTGATGACTTCAACGTTGCCCGCTATTGAAAATGGATAGCAATATCGAGCTTAGTGATGTCATTGTGACCCAATATTAAAAAAATTTTGGACATAGTGACATCATATTCAGCCTGATATTATTGTGCCCCCACCCAACCTGCAGGTCCAGTTTAGCCCGTTACTATATATACTTGTTTCTCCACTCCAAACCGTATGTCCTTCGTCATTCTCTCCTAATCAACTCTCACTCTCTCCCTCTCCCCCACGACACCACACCGTGCCCCTCTCTCACTCTCTCTCTCTCTCTCTCTCTCTCTCTCTCTCTCTCTCTCTCTCATAGGCGTAGACGCTAGAGCACTAGACGTTCGGTGGTAAGTCCCTTCCTTGCTGGCAGAACCCCCTCCCTTCCCCACGTCGGCCTGCTCCACACCTCTCCAAGACGATTCATTGCAAGCACATCCTATTCACGGCACGCCAATGTTGATTTGTGATGGTTGGGTGATGCCCGAGGCTGATTCGAGGTACGTCCTTTCTGCACTTGTCATAGAACATGAAAATTTGAGGGTGTTTGGGACCTTCACCTAAGTCTATAGAAGATCGCCACAGAGCTTGCCGTTGATGGGTAGGTGCGAAAGTAGGAGCTCGACTTGGAGGTGCCTCACTTATATGAATTACATAAGGAAAAAGCTCACATACATCATGAGAAGCTGCAAAACAAAAGGAGGAAGAACTCGGGAGGGCTAGACCGAGTTACACTGACATAAGTTCGATGAATTGATGATTGATTCATCGGAGAGGTTGGAGTGCTCAATAGTCGGCCATTGGTAAGAAAATGAGTCAATCTCGGTATTCACTGTGACAGAGGGAGCTATCACTACGTGAGCCTACAAAGATTGATAGAGAACCGATTTGTGGTGAATGTTTTGGCAGGGATCCTGCGGCGCAGCAACTATGTGTCTACCCTGGTTTATTTTTTAAGAAATGGATTATCAGAGGAAGAAAGAATGAGCGTTGTTGTTTTTATTTTCACTTAACCATCTATGAAGTATTTGTTTCCTTTTGATGCTTGACCATCTACAAACACCTGAAAGTACAAAAATGAGTACTAAATACTTCCTTATAATTGTTTCACTATGCAAGTATATAGTTATACTAACATTAGAGTGTAAGATATGCTCTCCTGACTGAAATCCACTAGATGCTTATTCTTCCTTTATTTATGGGAATGATTCTGATGTGTGTCGCACTACCCCCTTTTTCATCATATTTGCCCCCTACCCCCCCTACATAAACACTGATTGTCAATACAAATCTTTATATTTATGATGTCCATATTAATACTTTATTCTTACGGCGCCTTCGTTGGGCGAACCATAAATGATAGCCATTGGAGCAATTCAATGGTGAAAGGACACAACGGTATAATTCGTGCGCTTGCGGATTTCACTATTTGACACTAAAGAGCATCTTCTAAATTATCTCTCGCGTCGTTGCTAGGAACAATTTAATTGATGTGATTTAGTATAACGTCAAAAAGCATTTATGGCACCCCGTCGGGGATGTTTGCGTGATGTATTTAACTAGTCTCAACATCTACCTATTACAACACACATTGATGCGACTTCGAGACCGGATGAATAGTCTGCCTGGTAGAAGAGGCCATTGATGCCATATGAGATTTCCATCACACAGGTGCTGATCTATATTGATATGTAAACACACTGAAGTAATGTGGAACGATATAGCTTCAGTGTTGCTGGATTAATATTGCATGTGATGTAAAAGCACTAATGTTGTGGTTTTAGTTAATTGTTGTGTAATGTACTGTGATTTAATGCAATGTGTCTTCTGAATATGTTTGAGATGCAACATCTCAGATGCTCAGCGGGTATGCTAACATGTGTGGATATGATTTATGTAGATAAAGTCGTAAGGTAAGCAAAGTCTTTTACAGCTTACATCTATTATCTTTATATTAGAAGGTTAAACGGAGCCACCACGTTTGCTCTCAAAGCAAAGAAATTACCACGTTAATCTGAAAAAAAACAGAAAATATGATCCATTGGATTTTATGAACATCTAACGGTTAGCATTAAATCAGGAGTCCAAGTCAAATAATACTACAAAAATTGGGGCCTAATAAAAACTCTACTTTCCTTCAAAAAAAAAAAACTGTGTGAAGACCGTCTCAGCAAAAAAAAGGGTAAAGAAATACGTAATTGGACTTGGACTCGACCAGATTACCCGGCCTTGAGACTCAAGCTGATTACAAGGCATTGATCCAAAACAACAATATATAAGCACTACGTATGTGTGCATGATATTCGAAACTTCTTCCCGAGCCGTCGTCCGTGCAAGCCGTTGCCCGCAACGATAGTAGAAAGTCCATCAAAGAGGAAGAGGTACCAGTAGGATTGTATGAAGACAAAGGAGGCACGGCCTGGCCTGGCTACTTCGAAGGAGAGAAACATTTCAGAAGCTTGATCGAGAGAAGAAATATATTAGTAGTGCGCGACTAAGGCCACATAGGTATACACGGTACTTGACCAGGCGTACGTTTTGTTCACGGCATACGTTTAAAATAATTCATCGAAGAAGCTGCTTAGGAGTAAATAAAAAATACATTAAGTATTACTCTATAACCACCATGGCAACGAAAAATAAGTCATCACATAGGCATTATTAATATGCACTACTAGAAAAGAAGCCTTCAGTATTGGGCAAAAAAGGACTATAGCAATCTGACCGATACTACGTCCGCGTTATTACAGGCATGGATTTTCGGTATCGGTCAAGGCGCCCGATACTACAGGCATATAAAAAAATTAAAAAAAAGTACACATGGCCTCGAGGCCCGAGCCAAGCCCGGCCCGCCGCCAGCCCACATCCGCCCGTTGCCAGCCCGCATCCGTCCGCCGCGAGCCCCGGATCTAGGGACGTGTGCGACGTCACCTCGTCGATCCGGCAGCCTCCTCGCTGGATCCGGCTGCCTCCTTGCCGAATCCAGCGTCGGAGAGGGGCAGCGCGGCACGGACGGCTGGGAGAGGCGACCGTCGTGGCCGATCCGGGAGGGCGGCGCGGCGCGGAAGGCTGGGAGAGGCGGCCGTCGTGGCCGGTTGGGAGGGTCGCGCCGAGGAGAGTCACCGAGAAGGGGGCCGTCGGGGAGATCACGGAGAAGGGGGCCATCGAGGAGGGTCGCGCCGGGGAAGTCACCGAGAACGGGGCCGCCGGGGATTGACGGGCGTCGGGAAGGGGACGGAGCCGCCGGGGACATGGCCATGTGGGGACGGGCGCCGGGGACAGTCCCGCCGGGGACGGGCGCCGAGCGACAGTCCCGCCCGAGGACGGCGGGCTCGAGAGAGAGAGAGAGGAGGTGGAGGAGGAGTGGCGGCTGAGGAAGTGAGGAGGTGGAGATGTTTTTCCAACCCTAACTGCATATATATATAAATGGGTTGATGGGCTTTGAGTTGGGCTGAGAGAGGTACAATAATATCGGGCCTAAAATGATGTCGGTTTGCCCGTTATTACTGGTCTTTTTTCAATATCGGGCCCAAGATGACGTCATTGTGCCCGCTATTAATGACTTTTTTTCAATATCGGTCAACTATGATGTCACTGTGCCCGCTATTACTGGCTATTTTCAATATCGTGTCGTCGATGATGTCATCACCGCCCGCTATTATAGTGGACCCTGTAATAGCGTCGTCCACGATGACGTCAGCGACTACACACTGTAATAGCGAAAATCTTTGTGCCCGCTATTACTGGAAAATCCGAGATGTTATTGCAGGCTCTTTTTGTAGTAGTGATGTTCACTATATTTAATTGCAATGTGACTAGCTCTTATACTATGAGACTTGGTAGTCTGTTACGAAGCTTGATCGAGACTATATTTTAACATGATGCCTTTTTGGATACTTCCACTTCAATTCTTTATTTCGCAGTAGCTGTTGGATGTCAAGGCAAGGCCACTAACAAATAATATTCGTGGGTCTGCCAAGGACACTGCAGGACAGATAAAAGCATGTAGGTGGAGATAGACATGTGAAGCAACAAGATTGTTAGCAACTAGCATGTATTCACAAGCTTCACAAACATATGTAGTGCGCACTATAATATTTCACTACCTGTTAGATTATATTGTAACATTTAGATTTGTAACAATAGATGAATTTTATATTTGTTCATAGTGTTTGGAAATGTTATTTGATATAAACATGACAATCCAGAATTTTAAAGTATTGTAACGCTAATGTAGCTATAGTGGAGTAAAATAAAGGATAAAAAAACCTTTATCAACCAATTCCGGAATTAAGGGAGTGCATTTTTTTCTCTTCCACCGTATATTATCACTTTAAGAAAAGATATATTCTCTTATAAACTGCGAGGAAAATAATATTACTACCACTGATCTCATTTTGGATAAGAAACTACTTAGTGTGAATACACTAATTCTTTTCGACAGTAATATATATTGCATGATGCTAACATTATGAGTATAGTACTAACTTACTACAAAGATTTATTAGTTGCAACCGGGACTAGCTGCGCTAATAGCACGGGCTACCTTGCTAGTTCAGTTAATTTGTATGGTAAAACAGATTCACAATAAACATGCAAGGACCAAGTTATAGCTTGAGTGTGTCTTTATACAGATGTGTTGCATGGGTAAACCTAAAGTAGGAGACTATACTAAACATGAGATGAATTTTTAGAAACAAAATTGAGTATTTTTGTAAGTTCTTCCTATTGGAAAGATAATTGTTTAGCACATCCGTGGTTCAAGTGGTGATTGTTGAGAGGGAGCAACATGCAGCGCCCATTATCTGATTATAGCCAAACCAGGTATGTATTTGTTTTCCTTTTATACTTGACCATCATTTTAGTTCTGTTATATTTTTTAATGTAATTAAGGTACAAACTGTCCTATGAGTTTTGTTGCAAAAATAAAACCCAGAAAAGAACGTTGGGAATATAGTTGAGTTTCCAAATGCACTACTGCAACAAAATATAGGACTCTGCAAATTTCGTATAACCAATTGAATTAATAATTTCATTGCAAGTAACTAGATGACTACTCTAGAGCCGCCACCTGCCATTGATATGATGTTAGAGAGATACAATGTGATATAGGGCCATACAACCAGCTATTGCCTAAAGTTCAAAAATACAAGATAGAAAGAAATATTTTCCATCGCATGGCGTACACATGGAAACAAAACAATATAATGGCATTCTGTTTCTCCTGCGCATGCAGACGCGCACTGCCTACCGCCAGCTGCCAGCAAACCTGATTTTTTCCCGTTCTCAAGCTTCCAGTTAAATAATTAATTGGGATACGCGTAACTAAGCTTCCCTGGAGTCTTACAGCAGCCGGCAGCGGGACGTGCACAGAAGCACGGACGACGAAGCGGAAAAATAAAACCGTCACCAGTTTCAATCTAGTGATTGGTCTTTTGAGACCGTCAGTAAAGCTAGTTTGTGAGGTAGTGTAGTATAAAAGTAATTAAGCATCAGAGAAAGTCGTTTCTCTGATCTTTGTTTTAATACAAATTGCATCTGTTCGCTCTGAGCATCGGGGTAAACAATGTGAGGAGCGATGTTCAAAGCTTGAAAACGAATCTGGGACATCGGTTCAACAATGCACTATGGAAGACCATATTAGTCATTGTCAAATAAAGGGCCGGAACAACATACAGTCCCTTTGACTATGAGTATACACAGGTAAGCCAGGACATCTATCGTCTCAAGCGTATCTAAACAAAAATCTAGCTATAGAGCTGTTGTTGCTCTGTCCTCAATATGTTGTGAGTATGAATCAAACCCAAGAACATAATAATGTTTGTGAGAATACATTTTACAACCAGATTTGTGTCACTATATATGCATAACAAGCAAATACTAACATTTTATCTTGTTTTGTGAATCAAAATTTGTTATAAATCTTGGCAATAGCTCTAAAAGTCATCTCTGATAGATTTTTGGCACTGCAGTAATACCTTGTTCGTAGCTATAACTTCTTTACATGTGCCTCTACTAAGACAAAGAGCAGCGAAGAATCGGAAAAGCCATCATCTAGGAACACTAGTGTAACACCTCAGGTGTTACCAAGCACGTTTTTTTTCCAATTTGGTCCTCGCTGCTGTACTCAGACCGCACTGAGGACCTCGATGAAGACCACCCTCCGAGCCGCCACTCCATGCTTGGGGACTTTCGTCGAGGGAGCCCGTGATCCAAGGATGTCGTAGGAGCAAGCAGTCACCGATTCCAGGGGCCGCACAGCCCACACAACCCGGCTAGACCCCGCCAACCTCCATTGTAACCTGGTGAGCTCTGCCACTTGCGACCACCCTCTGCGAGTTCCCCTCCTCGCAAGCTTTCCTCTGGTGAGGACACAGTTAAAAATGGCCGCTGTCCAGTTAGCCCTGGCTAGCTACGCCGCCGCCCCATCCGCTGTGTCTTCCATGGCTGAGGCGAGCGCGTGAAAGCGTGCGCTGGGCCTCGCAGGAGTGATGGGCCACGACGCTTTTGGGACGTGCGCTCCACCGGGCCGTATTGCGCATGGGCCACAAGTCGATGAGTGGGCCGCGTGCCAGGCTGGGCCGCACTCGCTCGTGGGTCGTGTGCTTGGTCACGCCATGCGCTTGTCGGCCCAGTTTGGGCTAGTTTGGGCCATGATCCCTGCAGCAATTTATGACTGCCAGTCTTAATAGAACGAATGAAATCGATATTTTTATTCCAGCTGATTACTCAATCAGTCTACAGCGTCCACCTGGCAGTGACAGCAAGATGCCGATGATTATTTTTCCGGCCAGGGACGCAGCTTTCCCCATGCCCTTCTCTCTCAACACATGCTCCTTTCACATGTGGGATGGATGGTGGATTGCATACATGCAACTCATATAGCAGCCTGCCCCTGCGAAAATCTCTTCTTGTCACATCAAATCGAAGTAATCCAGTCACTTCAGCGCATCCTCGTCATCGGACGCAGACTTATGTCCACCGTCACCCGGTCTGATTTAATTTTGACAATTCAATGCAATGAGACTGGTGTGTGGCTTGCATTCTAAAACATAAGAACAAAGAGATAAGTCTGTGTTCAAACGTATTTTGTTCTTGTCAAACTAAATCAGGTTAAGCAAAATTAAAAGGAAAACAAATTCAAAAGTTTCTAAGGCTAGTGAACCACAACACTCTGTGTTGGAATTTGGCCCATTCTTGAGAAATTTCAAAGCAATGAGGTTGTTGCTTTTAGCACCCACTTGTTAGTTCAAAATGGTAGACTCCAACTTAAGTAGAAGTGCTCATGCCCATGTCTAAACAACTAAAACAAACTATGAGCATTATTAAGTGCACACACACACATGCACGCTATCCACGGTTTTTCTCATGTTCTTCCACATAACTTGTGACTTGTCAATTCTTTCAAGTGTCCTTCTACATCATGTACTAATCAAGAGGAATAATACACAATTAATTACCATAAACTCAGGATCAATTGGCTATCAATTAGTGTGTGTCTTCCTTCCCTTTGGAGAGCTGTGCGATGGAGTTGAGCTCCTCAATCTTGTCGGCCCCTTTCTTTGGTGTGCACCCAGGAGAAGGGTGAGCGGTATCTCCGAACATTGCCTTCGTGAAGCCTGCATAAGGGGTGGAAATATGGACTCGAGACAGTGTATCCGCACGACCGCTTGATGCTAATCCGAGACGATCTACGCTACCTCATCGATGAACTATGATGTCTACTTCGATGATCAGCTTCGTCTAATTTTGTTGCCAATGAATCCAATGTGAGTCAATGTTTTCTCACATAATATTTATTCTATTGTACCACCTGCAGTTCGCTGAGTGGCATTTCAGTTCTGAATCTCAATGAAATATGCCTCAAATAAAAATCTGTAATTAAAATAACAAGTTTGAATAGCAATATTTTATGATATTTTTAATTGTGTTTGTATCATATTTTAATAATTTGACGGAATTCCTTCTTACAGGCTTATCAAAGACTGGAATTATGCTTATCTTTATGTGCCCTGCTTGAAATTTCTCTTTCCGTCGTGTCGCTACTTGATCTTCAAATAAAGGTTACTCCTTTCATGTAATCCCAGACTTTGAAAACAAAAACATAAGAAATTTAAGACTTCGAAAATATTTTATTTACTTTTTGGCTTGACACCTATGCCTTTTTGCTAATATAATGCAGTATAAGATATTCTATGAGGATTTTTTCATTAGAAATTAAATAAGAACTTTGGACAAAGAATTGTTTTTCGAAATGCAATACAAAAAAACACCAGTTCATTACACTTTTGATTCATTTTCTTTCCTAGGCACGGCAAGTGCATGCAACCCTAGTTAGTTAGCCATAGGGCAGCTGAAACTAACACCAACAAGAATTTTCAAGGCGTAAACAAAAAAATCACATCAATGCACAACATTCCATTAACCTATAGCAAGGCAAAAAAAAAACAGCTATCCATATGTGAAAAAAGAATTTCTGAGGTACATAAAATAGCAAACTAAAGATATAAAAGTATTATTCTCAAGTACTAGAATTTTTTTTTTTTGGATGAGATATTTCAAACATTCAAGTCGAACATCTTTTAACATCAGTTAAAAACAATAAATCGTCACAAAAAGATATAATTATAAGAGTAAAAAAATGTTGCAAATTATAATTACCATTAAAGATTAATATAAAATGAAAGATATAAAATCAGTTGTAGCGCGAAAGTAGTAGTTATTTGTTTGTTAACATGGTGTTGTCTGTAGTCAATACACAGTAGTCCTTGAGCACTAAAATTTTATTATTTGTGCCATTACCCACTAACTGTACAAGGAGATTGGTTGTTTCGTATTGTATAATTGTTGGTAAAAGACAAGTTAAGGGTGTGTTCGTTTCCTGGGGTCTAAATTTTAGAGCTGTCACATCAAAAAGAATCTTATTATTTAAGAGTATTAAATAAAGTTTAATTATAAAACAAATTACAGGCCCCTAGACTAATTTACGAGACGAATCTAATGAGGTCAATTAAGTCGTGATTAGAAGACGGTTACTGTAGCATCACTTTAGCAAAATATAGATTAATTAAGCTCACTAGATTCATCTCGAAAATTAGCACCAATCTGTCAATAGGGTTTTGTCATTAAATTGATCAAAATATTCATAAATAATAAGATTCTCTTTGATGTGACAGTGCTAAATTTTAGAGGGGAGGAAACGAACACACCCTAACTAGTAAAATATGATGATAAAGTCATTGACAAATCCTACATACATTATCATGACTTGTATAGACATACCTAAATTTTAGGACTATATTAAGTTTGTGACCAATATTTAGGATCCAAATTAACTAATTTTGGCAAGTTTTTTTATTAGAAAACAACTTCTTTCGTTGTCACCGTGCTTCGAGAACTTTAAGACCAAGTGATTGTTATTATCATATTCAAAAGGTTTGTTGCAATTTTGGTTCATCCAATTTTTCGATAATCATCAATGGTGAGGGCAGAAACATGGAACATGGTGGGCTGCACAGAAACAAGGAATTATCCATCTATTTATGTATTGTTTTCGTTTTTGGCTTGACCATCTATGTATTTTTCTTAATGTAATTTAGCAAAAGATGTGCTATGGACCATTAAGTTATAACAAAAGAAAAGAGAAAAATCTTTGGACAAAGATTACTGCTACAAAATGCACCTGATATGCATCTACCCTTATAACTAAAGTACGTAAATAATAAAGTGCATTCTTACAGATGATTACATGATTTGTCTCCAATCTCCACCTGGAATTCATAAGATGGGAAAGACACACAGTGAGGTAGGGCCCACTTACCATCACCTGCCGCCCAAAGCTGGAAAATGGGAATTAGAAAAAAAAAACGTTTTTGATCACATCACGCATGTACAGGAGCCGAGCTGAAGCGGAACATTGTCAATTCGCATCTTCTGTTTCTCCGGTCAAGGTGATCATTATTGCTCCTTAATCCCTTGGCCTTAGAGAATTTGGCAGCTCTTCAGTAAACACTCCTCGACCGCACGACAGTGGCTTCCTCTAGCCACAGCAGCCGGGAGCTGGACGACCTCCGCACGGCGTGAAACAGCGACGACTCCATCTTATTTTAGGTATGTGTATGTACTCAAAGTGATACATGGGTATGAACAGCAGGAAGCACATCGGATCGTCGGCAAGGGTCTTAACAAAGCGCTGCTGCTTGTTTAATCGAGGTCGGACGTTATAGAAAACAAATTGTGACCCCCCCCCCCGCTGCACACAGACGCACCTCGAAAAAAGAAAAGATCCCAATGACCCGCAGAGGACCAGCGAAATGAAAGAAAAAATTGATGTAACAGCCCTTGTATTTGTACCCACTAAAAATTCGAATAAAAATCAAATTGGCTCAAAGATTGTTTGAATTTGGAAATGAAGAAATTGGGAAACGATTTTTATTTGAATATTCCGCGTGGGCCGTTTTCATCACCGCAGCCCAACTCCCCTCTTCCTCCCCGCACGGCCCACCTTCACTTCCCTTCCCTTCTTCCTTTTCCTTCGCGCGGCCCAGCAGCCCAGCCAGCCCAGCCGGCCCCAGCCCAGCCAGCCCAGCCGGCCCGGCGCTGTTTCTCTTCCTCCTTCGCCCGTACGCGCGCGGCGCCCGTGAGCTCGCCACGGTGGACGAGCGTCGTTTTGCGCCGCCCCGTGCGTCGGCTGGCCCCCGCGCTCAACCATCTTCTCCAGCATCTAGCGGGCTCCCTTGCCACCCCGTGCCACTCCCTCTCGCTTTAAATCCCGCAGCGCCGCCTAGGTCGCCCCCAAACCCTAGCCACACCGCCGCCGCGGTATTCCCCTCCACCATGGACAAAGTGCCGAGCCTTCGGTGCTCATGCGGTTTTTCGCACTCGGCGTGAGTCGCAGAGCACGCTGGTGCCCTTGGATTGGCGAGAGGAGCTCGGTAGACGAAGCACGGGCCGCGAGAAGCTTGCGGGTGCCAACTCCCTCGCCGTCGTTCATCTCCTCCGGTGAGACCCCGTCCGCCTCTTGTTCCGTTCGTGACTCTTCCCCGTCCACCCTTCTTCCGACGCTAAGCGCGTGGTTGTTGATCCATGGTTGCAGCGGAACGGAATTTCGCGTGATCACCGCCTCTTCCCGTCGCGGCCGTGTCGTCCGCCGCCGCCTCTCTCCGTCGCTCGTCGTCGTCGGTACCCCTCCGCCTCGTCCGAGTCCTGCTCAAGCACCCTGGTGAGCCCGCGCACCATTTCCCCCTTTTTCCCCTTCATTTGGCCTCGAATTTGTGGTCCCCGTCGAGGCCCGGCCGCCGCCGCCATGAGCGCCGGTGAGCCCTTGTTCCCCGTGGCGCTCGTGCTCGATTGATGAACCCGGAGGCACCGCAGATGGCTTGTAGATGCTCGTGCGTGCGCTAGCTAGACGGAAGGAGCTCGCTTTCGTGCGGTAGACAAGCGCGGATTTCCGCCGCCGTGTTTCCTCGCCGCCGGTGATGCTCCGGCGGTCGTCTTGGGTCGCGTGTAGTGCTAGGAGGTTCGGGGGAACATGAGCTCCCCTTTGGTGCGGTTAGTTGGTCTTCCGGCTGAGTCCAGGGGCATTCCCCTCTTCGCGCCTCCGCCGGCAGAGCTCCGGTGAGCCCGCGCCGCCACTCCGGCCATGGCCGGTGCTCGGGAGTGGGACCGGCGGACGCGGCGTGGTTCGCCGGTTCCGTTGGTGGTCTCCATTCCCTCCGCGGCGAGCTGTAGAGCGAGGTCGGGGCGATTCCGGCAGGGCGTGCGGTGGCGCTCGGGCGGCGCCGCCCGTCTCCGGTAGGGTGACCCATGGGGCCCGCGGGCGGGGCCTGGTCTATGGGGCCTTTTCCCCCTCCTGCGTGGACCCGGTCCTTGTAGACCGATGGGAGTGGGTAGAAAATGGGCCCGGTCCACAGCATAGTGTGGACCGGCGGAATATTCCAAAAGAATATCCCGAGGGAATATTCCAAAGGAATATTCGATAATCCCTGGTTTTTCCTTTTTCCAATTTCCAGGATTTTCGATAATTCCTTTTCCGTCGGAAATTCATATCTTTTTACCGGTGCGTCGGAAAAATACGCGGTTGGTTGCGATAGATTTGTAGCGACGAGATCTACGCGTTAGTGTAGTTGTTAGCTATGTTCTAATGTCGTAAATTCCATCGTCCGTTTCGTTGCTCTCGTACTTTCCTCGTTTTGCATGCCTAACCCGTTTCGTACGTTCTATCTCGCCGGAGAGCTACGAGTAGTTTCCGCCCGCGCCACGGCTTGCGGAGTTCTCGCCGAGCAGCCGTACGAGTACCCCGACCCGGCGTGGAACCAGCGTTTCGCAGGCAAGCCGCAATCCTTTACCACTCTTGTTCCTATTTAGCAATTGTATTAAATTGATCCATACATGATAAATGGTTACTTGCACTTGTAGTTTACCTATGCCATACTATGCTACCCTTGCCATTGTTTGCCATAGGTTGTTCTCACTGTTACTCGCATGCTTAGAATCTACCTAGTTGCTTAATTGTACCCCATGATGACTATACATGTTTTTGTGTAAAATAAATTGTAGGTGCTTCTTAGGTGTCAAGTTTCCGTACTAGATACCCTGTAGGACCTTTGCGGGGGCGAGTGTAGGTGGTTAGGTGCTTGGGAGACTTTTGGGGAGTCTCTGTTTGGAGAGCGTCCGTTGCGGGCGCAGATGGTGTAGGGGCCTTGGGTTATGGGGCCCCTGTTGTGGTGACACTTGTTGTTGAGACTGTTGTTGAGGAGAGGGATGGTGACTCGCCCGGCAGCATAAGGACCGGTTCCTGGTTGCTCGCTCTTTGGTATACTAGCTTACCACGTGACCCGTATGGGCGAGCTGGATTGAGACGCTTAGCGGAGGACTGGTGGGCCCGCCGTGGAGTAGGGTTAGTGTTAGTGGGTTTTTGGAGCTTGTGTCTCGACCCATGAGTAGAGGATACCCCACCTGGCCCGTGGTAGACCTTTCACACCTTCAGGACCCTTTTCTACGTTGTGGTTGGGGATCCCAGGACTCGAGGGACGGGCGCTCGCCGATCAATGCTTTGTTTATTGATCTTGTGAGTGTTGCTTGTGCTTTAGCCACGACGGTGGTTGTAGTTATAGTACCTCTTCACGTGGGTACGAGTTGCTTACTCTCTGCAGAGATATATAATCTATACGTATAGCCTAGCCCTCGGGTAAGGGGGCAACACCATTGAGCGACACCCTTGATTAGCATTTACTACTTCTCCTCTCGATAGGTTTTACTTCCGGCTTCGAGCTGTGGTCCGGTGAAGGTGTGCTTGGACATAAAATTTGACCCTTGCAGGAATGTGTTGATTCCTGCAAGGCCACTTATAAAATTTGACTAATAATAAAATGTGAATCACATAGACTTGAGGATTAATTGCTTTAGGTGCTAGCCCTTGCCTTTCCTACACACGTAGTTGCTAGGTAGTTGCGGCTTGTTGAGTACGCGTAGTACTCACGGCTTTCCCTACTATGTTTTTCGGACGCCGACTCGGAGGGTCCCGCTGTACCTACCGACCGAGCCGCCGGAGAGGAGTGATGTTCTCGCCTACACACGAGTGCTTGTGGGCTTTGGGTCTTCACCGCCGATCTTCATGTGAGACTCTTCCGCTAGTTTCCTTCATGTTGTCTCGTGGCCTGCGTGCCGCGTGTTTTGTATCCATGAGAATTGAGCACTGAAATATGATGATGTACTTTGGAGATTCTATTATCTTGCCTTGCATTTATTCTATCTTATGGTTTTTTATGATGTTAACTGTATTGGATGTACGTGTCACACTCCTGGGAGTGACATAGAGGTACAGGGCACGGTTTTCACTATCCGGTGAAAATCGGGTCGTTACAGTTGGTATCGAGCCATACTTGTCTGTAGGAACAAGAACCGACGTTAGTAAGCATCCCCTTAAGGACATGATCTAGTACTCTAATCAGCTAAACTCCTATTCATCACACTTTGAAATCTCTCGTCGATCGAAGTTATCTACGCAAGATAGACCGAACGGATAATGACTGTTATGTTTGTTTGGACAATTGTTCTAGCATGCATTATAGTTTTATTTCAAGATTTGAAGATAATTCTTGAGTAACACTCTAACCTTGGATTTCTGTCCGACGGCAGATGCCGAGAGGAAGGGGTCTCCACGTGCGGTTTGAGCAGGCTGCGATGGACGGAGACGGCCAGCCCCTCCGAGGTCGTGGGCGTGGCCGCGGTCGTGGCAGAGGTCGTGCAGCTCCCGCAGCAGCTGCGCGAGGCCGCGGTGCGAGAGGACGTGGTCATGGAGGAGGAGCCGTGGGTGCTCGGTGGCCGTGGGCGTGGTCGTGGTGGAGAGGCACCACTAGACCCCGCGGCGGGAGAGCCGAGGCTGCTGGAGAGCAGGAGGGTGTAGAGCAGCAGGAGGCACCGGAGCAGCAGCGGGCACCGAGAGCAGCGAGGAGGGTGCAGGGCAGCAGGAGGCACCACCACCTCCCCTGTTCGGACTCTCGCCGACGTGATGGCGAACCAGACCAACATCCTTGGAGGTCTGATGTAGATGCTACAGCAGCAGCAGCAGCACCACGAGCAGGTCTTGCAGCAGCAGCCACAGCAGGTCGCGAGGGCGCGGTCGGTCGGACTTGAGAAAGGAGGCGTTCCGCGAGGCTCCAGCCGGACACATTCTCCCACTGCACGGACCCCTTGGACGCCGACAGCTGGCTCGGGACGGTGTCCAAGCAGCTACTGCTGATGGAGTGTACTGACGCTGAGTGTGTGTCACTTGCTACTTACTTACTCGGAGGTGCAGCCAGCGCGTGGTGGGACACTTACGTGGCCAACCAGCGGGACCCGGACAGTATCACTTGGGACGAGTTTGAGCAGGAGTTCGGAGCGTAGCACATCCCCAAGGGGTGATGGACGAGGAAGTCCGACGAGTTCGGGAACACTGAGGATGGGAGCTATGGGTGTGCACGAGTACTACCACGGGTGGACCGAGCTGTCACGCTACTCACCGCGGGACGTGTCCACGGAGCGGGACAAGATCTACTACTTCAAGAAGGGACTCGAGAGCTGAGATTGCTCTCCATGTGGCAGGGTACTCTACCCTGAAGGAGCTCGTGGATAAGGCCATTGAGGTTGAGGATGGTCTTGAGAGGGTGAGACGCACTGAGTCTCACAAGAGGACAGCTGATCGGATGGACCGTTACGGAGGGCAGCGAGAGGCCGAGGTTTGGTGAGCCACAGCAGCAGTTCGCACGTCCGCCACGAGGGCAGTTTGGTAGTTACGGGCGGAGACGGTTTGCACCACGGGGACAGCAGTACCGGCGTGCTCCAGCGCCACAGCGAGTCGGGGTGGAGGGCCCCGAGCGGTGGGTTGCCCTTCGCCAACGAGTGCTTCCGGTGTAGCCGAGGCGGGACACAAGTACTACGCGTGTCCCAACTTGGGTCGGAGAGCTCCTACCACCTTCACCACACCCGAGGCCAGCAGCACCACCTCGGCAGCAGCGGCGATCACGAGTTCCGCGGTGCACCGCGCCCAGTTCGAGTCGGCAGCTAGGCCGCAGTAGCATAACGGTGCTTCCCGTGCTAGGCTTCACCACGTCACCGTAGAGGACGCTCGGCAGGCCCCGACGTTGTGCTTGGTGAGTTCTTGGTTGAGTCTTGTTTAGCTTCTGTTCTTTTCGATACTGGTGCGACTAGATCGTTTATCTCGTCTGCGTTCGTTTCGAGGCTTAAGATTCCTACTTGTCTTGCTTGAGTCTCCTGTTGTCACTACTTCACCACTTGGGGTAGCCAAGTGTCACTTGGGTTGCACGAGGAGTTTGGATTGTGATTGAGGGAGAGCGGTTCTTGGCCGACCAGATTCTTTTGCCCTCCCATGGTATTTAGGTGATCTTAGGTATGGACTGGTTGACCAGGAACAAGGGTGTGATTCGGTGTGAGGAGAGGATTGTGACCTTGGTGAGTCACCGTGGGGTCACTTGTGAGGTTCACCCCCGTAGCGCCTCGTTTGCCGGAGCAGCTTTGTCACTTTGAGGGTTTGCCTTTGGAGCAGATTCCTGTGGTTTGTGAGTATCCCGAGGTCTTTCCTGATGATCTGCCGGGGCATCCGCCAAATCGGGATGTTGAGTTTGTGATTGATCTTCTCCCTGGCACGGCCCCTATTGCTAAGAGGCCGTATCGGATGTCGTCCGATGAGTTGATCCTCCTGAAGCGAGAGATTGATGATCTGTTGAGGAAGGGATTCATTCGCCCAAGTGCTTCACCTTGGGGATCCCTGTTCTGTTTGTGAAGAAGAAGGATGGTGCGACAGGATGTGTGTTGACTATCGTTCCTTGAACGAGGTCACCATCAAGAATAAGTACCCTTGCCGCGGATTGATGATTTGTTTGATCAGTTGAAGGGTGCCAAGTATTTCTCCTCTATTGATTTGAGATTGGGCTATCATCAAATGAAAATCCGCGAGTGTGACATTCCTAAGACCGCCTTCGTGAGTAGGTATGGATCTTTGTTACCACCTTGTCAATTCCATTTGTTATCTCTCATACCTAATCACCCCTACGTGAAATTTGCTTCATGTCTTTCCTGAACAGGTACCGGCGGTTTGAGTTCACTTGTTGCTTCCTTTGGCTTGACCAATGCCCCTCCCTATTTCATGAACATGATAAACAAGGTCTTCATGGCAGAGTTGGATAAGTTTGTGGTGGTGTTCATTGATGACATTCTTGTGTACTCAAAGTCCGCTGAATAGCATGCTCAGCACTTGAGGGTTGTCTTGGAGAGGTTGAAGGAGCATCGGTTGTATGCGAAATTCAGCAAGTGCAAGTTTTGGCTTGAGGAAGTGGCTTTCTTGGGGCATGTCATAAATGCCGATGGAGTGAGTGTGGATCCGGGGAAGGTCGGGATCTGTGGTGAGCTGGCGAGAGACCGCAGTGTGTCAAGGATGTGAGGAGTTTCTTGGGGATGGCTGGTTACTACCGTCGCTTTGTTGAGGATTTCTCTCGGATAGCTCGTCCCATGACGGAGCTCTTGCGAGGATAATGTCACCTTTGAGTGGACCCCGGAGCTAGAGAGGAGCTTTCGGGAGCTCAAGACTAGATTGACCACCGCACCTGTGCTCACCTTGCCAAATCTTAGTCGGGACTTCCAGGTGTAGTGTGATGCTTCCACTCATGGGATTGGTTGTGTACTCATGCAGAACAGAAAGGTTGTGGCTTATGCTTCGAGGCGGTTGAAGAAGCACGAGCAGCACTACTCCACTCATGATCTTGAGCTTGCGGCGGTCGTTCATGCGTTGAAGATTTGGAGACACTATCTCATCGGTGGCGGATGTGAGATCTTCACGGATCACAAGAGTCTTAAGTACATCTTCACGCGATCGGAGCTGAACATGAGGCGAGAGGAGGTGGCTTGAGTTGATAAAGGATTATGATTTGAGCATCAACTACCACTACGGCAAGGCAAATGTTGTTGCGGATGCGTTGAGTCGCAAGGCCTATTGCACTAGTCTCATGACGAACCGGTCGAGGTGTTTGAGGAGATGATGAGGGATGGAGTGGAGCTCATTCCCGAGGACTATCTCCACGAGTTGAGGATCACCAAGCTGTCTTGGGGATCGGATCAAGGAAAAGCGAGAAGGAAGATGGCTTGGTGGCATCGATCAAGGCTAAGATGGCGAGTGGATAAGGCTCCTGGCTTTAGGGTGGATGATGATGGTATACTTGTGGTACAAGGATCGGATTGTTGTTCCTGGAGGTGCTTGGGATTCGAGAGGAGATTTTGAGAGAGGCTCACTGTTCTCGCTACTCGATCCACCCGGGGAACACAAAGATGTATGAGGACCTCCGCACTCGGTTCGGTGGGAAGGTATGAAGATGGAGATTGCTCGGTTTGTGGGGATGTGTGATATCTGCAGGAGAGTCAAGGTAGAGCATCGGAAGCCAGCCGGTTTGCTCAAGCCTCTTGAGATTCCTAAGTGGAAGTGGGAAAACATCAGCATGGATTTCATTAATGGTTTGCCTTGCTCGCGGGAGGGTCATGATTCCATTTGGGTGATTGTGGATCGTTTCTCCAAGGCGGCTCACTTCATTGCCGTCGATGCCAAGTACAATGTGGAGCAACTTGCCCGTCTCTACATTGACAACATTACGAGGCTACATGGTGCCCCACTCACCATAGTGTCCGATCGTGGTCCTCGGTTTGTGGCTAAGTTACGGAGGAGTTTGCATGCTTCGATGGGCACTAGGCTGGACTACGGCACAGCGTATCACCCTCGGACGGATGGTCGGACGAGAGAGGGTGAACCGGACTTTGGAGGACATGTTGAGAGCTTGTGTGCTCACCTACAGCAAGAGTTGGGAGGACAGTCCGTCGTTTGCTTGAGTTCTCTTACAACAACGAGTTACCGGGCAAGCATCTAGATGTCTTCTTCTTTTTATCACTTAAACCGTCTTCGCTCTCTTTTCCTTATGTTCTCTGTCTTCTACCGAGGCGAGTATCAAGATGTCACCGAATGAGCTCTTGTATGGGAGGAAGTGCAGGACACCTCTCATGTGGTCGGAGGTTGGAGAGAGGTCCTTCTATGGCCCGGATCTTGTTAGAGAGGCTGAGGAGAAGGTTGAGCAGGTCGAGAGCACATCCGTGTTGCCCGGAGCGAGGCGAGAAGAGCTACGCGGATAAGAGGAGGAGACCTTTGGAGTTCTTTGTGGATGACTTTGTCTATCTCAAGGTCTCTCCACTTCGTGGGACGCGCAGGTTCCACGTGCGTGGCAAGTTGGCACCGAGGTTCATTGGACCGTTCGGAGTGGTGAGGAGGATTGGAGATCTCGCCTATCGGCTTGAGTTGCCGGGACACCTTGTCGGAGTGCATGATGTGTTCCATGTTTCGCAGCTCAAGAAGTGCTTGTGTGTGCCGGAGGAGCAGGTGTCTCCGATGTGTTGGATATTCGGAACGGTCTGGAGTACTTGGAGTACCCCGTGAGGATCTTGGATAGGGCCTACAAGGAGACGAGGAGTCGCGGGATCCATTTCTGCAAGGTTACGTGGAGTAACCACACCGAGCGTGAGGCCACTTGGGAGATGGAGGACAACTTGAGGAAGGACTTCCCACACTTGTTTGAGGATGACGAGTGAAATCTCGAGGACGAGATTCTTGTAAGGGGGAGTCCGTAACAGCCCTTGTATTTGTACCCACTAAAAATTCGAATAAAAATCAAATTGGCTCAAAGATTGTTTGAATTTGAAAATGAAGAAATTGGGAAACGATTTTTATTTGAATATTTTGCGTGGGCCGTTTTCATCACCGCAGCCCAACTCCCCTCTTCCTCCCCCGCACGGCCCACCTTCACTTCCCTTCCCTTCTTCCTTTTCCTTCGCGCGGCCCGAGCAGCCCAGCCCAGCCCAGCCGGCCCGGCGCTGTTTCTCTTCCTCCTTCGCCCGTACGCGCGCGCGCTCGTGAGCTCGCCACGGTGGACGAGCGTCGTTTTGCGCCGCCCCGTGCGTCGGCTGGCCCCCGTGCTCAACCATCTTCTCCAAGCATCTAGCGAGCTCCCCTGCCACCCCGTGCCACTCCCTCTACTTTAAATCCCGCAGCGCAGCCTAAGTCGCCCCCAAACCCTAGCCACACCGCCGCCGCGGTATTCCCCTCCACCATGGACAAAGTGCCGAGCCTTCGGTGCTCATGCGGTTTTCGCACTCGACGTGAGTCGCAGAGCATGCTGGTGCCCTTGGATTGGCGAGAGGAGCTCGGTAGACGAAGCACGGGCCGCGAGAAGCTTGCGGGTGCCAACTCCCTCGCCGTCGTTCATCTCCTCCGGTGAGACCCTGTCCGCCTCTTGTTCCGTTCGCGACTCTTCCCCGTCCACCCTTCCTTCCGGCACTAAGCGCGTGGTTGTTGATCCATGGTTGCAGCGGAACGGAATTTCGCATGATAACCGCCTCTTCCCGTCGCGGCCGCGTCGTCCGCCGCCGCCTCTCTCCGTCGCTCGTCGTCGTCGGGTCCCACTCCGCCCCATCCGAGTCCTGCTCAAGCACCCTGGTGAGGCCGCGCACCGTTTCCCCCTTTTTCCGCTTCATTTGGCCTCGAATTTGTGGTCCTCGTCGAGGCCCGGCCGCCGCCGCCATGAGCGCCGGTGAGCCCTTGTTCCTCGTGGCGCTCGTGCTCGATTGATGAGCCCGGAGGCACCGCAGATGGCTTGTAGATGCTCGTGCGTGCGCTAGCTGAGACGGAAGGAGCTCGCTTTCGTGCGGTAGCCAAGCGCGGATTTCCGCCGCCGTGTTTCCTCGCCTTGGGTCGCGTGTAGTGCTAGGAGGTTCGGCGGAACATGAGCTCCCCTTTGGTGCGGTTAGTTGGTCTTCCGGCTGAGTCCAGGGGCATTCCCCTCTTCGCGCCTCCGCCGGCGGAGCTCCGGTGAGCGCGCACCGCCGCTCCGGCCATGGCCGGTGCTCGGGAGTGGGACCGGTGGACGCGACGTGGTTCACCGGTTCCGTTGGTGGTCTCCATTCCCTCCGCGGCGAGCTGTAGAGCGAGGTCGGGGCGATTCCGGCAGGGCGTGCGGTGGCGCTCGGGCGGCGCCGCCCGTCTCCGATGGGGTGACGTCATGCTGACGTCACCCATGGGGCCCGCGGGCGGGGCCCGGTCTATGGGGCCTTTTCCCCCTCCTGCGTGGACCCGATCCTTGTAGACCGATGGGAGTGGGTAGAAAATGGGCCCTGTCCACAGCATAGTGTGGACCGGCGGAATATTCCAAAAGAATATCCCGAGGGAATATTCCAAAGGAATATTCGATAATCCCTGGTTTTTCCTTTTTCCAATTTCCAGGATTTTCGATAATTCCTTTTCCGTCGGAAATTCATATCTTTTACTCGGAGCGTCGGAAAAATACGCGGTTGGTTGCGATGCATTCGTAGCGACGAGATCTACGCGTTAGTGTAGTTGTTAGCTATGTTCTAGTGTTGTAAATTCCGTCGTCCGTTTCGTTGCTCTCGTACTTTCCTCGTTTTGCGTGCCTAACCCGTTTCGTACGTTCCGTCCGCCGGAGAGCTACGATGAGTTTCCGCCCGCGCCATAGTTTGAGGAGTTCCTGCCAGAGCAGCCGTACGAGTACCCCGACCCGGCGTGGAACCAGCGTTTCGCGAGCAAGCCGCAATCCTTGACCACTCTTGCTCCTATTTAGCAATTGCATTAAATTGATCCATGCATGATAAATGGTTACTTGCACTTGTAGTTTACCTATGCCATACTATGCTACCCTTGCCACTGTTTGCCATAGGTTGTTCTCATCGTTACTCGCATGCTTAGAATCTGCCTAGTTGCTTAATTGTACCCCATGATGACTATACATGTTTTTGTGTAAAATAAATTGTAGGTGCTTCTTAGGTGTCGAGTTTCTATACTAGATACCCTGTAGGACTTTTGCGGGGGCGAGTGTAGGTGGTTAGGTGCTTGGGAGACTTTTGGGGAGTCTCTGTTTGGAGAGCGCTCGTTGCGGGCGTAGTGGTGTAGGGGCCTTGGGTTATGGGGCCCCTGTTGTGGTGACACTTGTTGTTGAGACTGTTGTTGAGGAGAGGGATGGTGACTCGCCCCGGCAGCATAAGGACCGGTTCCTGGTTGCTCGCTCTTTGGTGTACTAGCTTACCACGTGACCCGTATGGGCGAGCTGGATTGAGACGCTTAGCGGAGGACTGGTGGGCCCGCCGTGGAGTAGAGTTAGTGTTAGTGGGTTTTTGGAGCTTGTGTCTCGACCCATGAGTAGAGGATACCTCACCTGACCCGTGGTAGACCTTTCACACCTTCAAGACCCTTTTCTACGTTGTGGTTGGGGATCCCGGACCCGAGGGACGGGCGCCTGCCGATCGATGCTTTGTTTATTGATCTTGTGAGTGTTGTTGTGCTTTAGCCACGACGGTGGTTGTAGTTATAGTACCTCTTCACGTGGGTACAGTTGCTTACTCTCTGCAGAGATATATAATCTATACGTATAGCCTAGCCCTCGGGTAAGGGAGCAACACCATTGAGCGACACGCTTGATTAGCATTTACTACTTCTCCCCTCCGATAGGTTTTACTTTCGGCTTCGAGCTGTGGTCCAGTGGAGGTGTGCTTGGACATAAAATTTGACCCTTGCGGGAATGTGTTGATTCCTGCAAGGCCACTTATAAAATTTGACTAATAATAAAATGTGAATCACATAGACTTGAGGATTAATTGCTTTAGGTGCTAGACCTTGCCTTTCCTTAAAATATCCCAACATGCATATATTGTTGCTAGGTAGTTGCGGCTTGTTGAGTACGCGTAGTACTCACGGCTTTCCCTACTATGTTTTTCAGACGCTGACTCGGAGCATCCCGTCGTACCTACCGACGGAGCCGCCGGAGAGGAGTGACGTTCTCGCCTACACACGAGTGCTTGTGGGCTTTGGGTCTTCACCGCCGATCTTCATGTGAGACGCTTCCGCTAGTTTCCTTCATGTTCTCTCGTGGCCTGCGTGCCGCGTGTTTTGTATCCATGAGAATTGAGCACTGAATTATGATGATGTACTTTGGAGATTCTATTATCTTGCCTTGCATTTATTCTATCTTATGGTTTTTTATGATGTTAACTGTATTGGATGTACGTGTCACACTCCTGGAAGTGACATAGAGATACAGAGCACGGTTTTCACTATCCGGTGAAAATCGGGTCGTTACAATTGAGCTAATGATGCGCCGCCGTGCCTTTGTCACCCTTGTCTAGACATGCCGTGGAATGTGATGGGCTGCTTCGAACAGCCTCAAATGAGATAAACTGGGTTATTAGGTGCTGGTTCATCGCAGAAGCCTCTCCCAATCATCACTGCATCACCCGCAAATAAAAAATCCTTATTAACATTGCTTTTAGTAAAGCATACGGCCACAGTGCCTTTGGTCTTTTAGTTACGGAAGTGCTTATGCTTTTGTCCAGTTTAATGTTGGCATAATCATTGTCTATACTATGCAGAAAAAAGATTAGTACAAAGTATTTACATTCACGACAACAGGTGTAAATAGAAGTCATGCATGTCCACAACTATAACCATATTCACAAGAGTCACGAGTGCCAAATTAAGGAACTATAACGGTGGTGTTGCCCCGTATTCTCATTTAGCTCTATAAAATTTTTAATTGCATGTCAATTAAATTGTTAAGATAACATCAATATCCATGAACTTGTCCTATATGTTGTCATCCAAATTATTGCAGCATCTAGAACGCCAGTATCAGCTGCCGAAAAAGTTACTAACCATCATTTCAATAACGTCATTTCAGCATCTTGATAGCTTAAAACAAATGGAGCTGTGACATCATCGAACATCTTTCGTATATTGTGTACGATTCCCCCTAGATGCCAATAATCCATCATATGGCTAAGGCCTATGGGTGAGTTGAAACTAAGAGCAACCATTTCTATGGACCAAACAGATTCACACAATATGACATAAAAAAAGAAAGTGCTAGTGTACTATGTATATTGAGATAATTGAGATAATTGCAAATGGGAGAAAATAAATATTCATCATCTCACCTTCGAATCTAAACTATGATCTTGCTCGTTGAGGTGGAGTACCCACTACAAGTACTGGGACGTGAATTGGCCACGATAGGATATACTAGTATTAAGTTCTTGGTAATAGTGCCCTGCGTAAGCAAGCTAATCACCTGCGCTAAATACTCATGCGACATGTTCCACTATCGTTAGGTTCACTCTCACATACGGCTTCAGGAAGGTCTGATGTACATTATCCTAATACCTACTAATTTCTATATAATATTCTTATTCTATAAGTAACGATATCAAATAAAAAGTAAACTATGTGTAGCTCCGTAGATTTTTTTTGGTAGATCTGTGTCCATGGTGTTCATAGAGCTAGCCTTAGCTAATCTGTTTTTTTTTTCATTTTTTCAGTATTTTGTTATCTTTTTGTAATTTCGCTCTAATTGTTTGGATGGGATATTTAGTCAAACTGTCAGTTGAAATGTGTTTCTTAAATTATGTTTAAAATATTTAGTTTAGAATTTTTTTTTGTTACAAGCAGCATGCACGTGCGACATGCACAAGTCCGTATCTAATACAAATTGGAAACATATATTATAATGATATAAAATTAGAACGCCTTATCAAGGTGTAGAAAAGATGAACCATGTTCTGGCTCTATCAGTACAGAAAAAACTTTCTTTCTAATGTCATTATAGCATTGAGGTCTTGAGCAAACAATGTTTCAATTCTATCTGATGGGAGATGTACCTGCATCGACTTTGAGTGCATCCAGGGACATGAGAGATGTTCTTCAATGTTTCTCGATCTCGTGCCCGAAGACTGTTGTAGAAGGAAATGGCTAATTTCCATGGTGCAACAAGTAGAGCACACACAACCTGATCAGAATAAGCAGTATAGATTGTTGTGTTTGCTCCGGTGTTTAAATCCTTAACAATGGTACTTTTAATGCAGTGATCCAATGAGGGAAGATTATTACTCGCGATCACCGCATGCTGCAGAACATCACAGCCATCAATTAGTAGAAACCAAATTGACTCGAGGAAAAGGATTGATAGGTTTAGAATCTATCACACCCTAACATGCTGTGAGTGTTGGCACTCTGATACAGCTACTGAAGAAAAAGAACTTCAGGACATCTTTAGATATACAACTACTGGCGCAACACAGAAAAATCACCGAGACAAAGATCAGTTTGATATGGGAAACAACTCTCTCTCTCTCTCTCTCTCTCTCTCTCTCTCTCTCTCTTACGTTCGTCTTTAATAAAAGAAAATCAGATGAACAGCAAATCAATCACTAGGGAGAACAACCGTGGCCAGCAGACGCCACTGAGAGACACAGTGTGCCAACAAACCACATAAGCTCCTTCAAAGGTGATCGCTCCTGATGGAGACGATGTGTGAGCAGAGATGAAGCCGCGCGGACGGTGGGTGCGTTGTCAGAGATCATCATCGCGGACGGAGACACAATTTTTGTGACCCAAAGGACGCACGATGGGTTTCAGTTCATGGAGAAGCTCCTCCAGTCCATGCCGGTTGCCGACGGCGAGCATATTCGTTTGATGAGGCAGTGGATACGCGAAACATGGAAAGTAAGAATAATCAAAGCGAAGGCAAGCATGGGAGTAGTATGGAAAGCAATAAAGAAAAATTAGGAAGGCAGGAATTAGGAAAATAGGATGATTCAACGTGAGTCATAATTGTTGTCCATTGATCTTTACGAATTTTTCAGCGATGATATGGTTATGGAAGGAAAATCAAGGCGCGGATTACTGGGATGGGTAGACTTTTGCGTGAGTGACAAAAAAATAAATTTGAAGGACGATCCAAGATGTTAACCACGTAAACAGCGTGATATATGAGCTTGGACCCACAGATCATAGGGAAAATAGGTAAAAATAAACATGGTTATCTGGTCGCAGTTAATCAACGCTGGATTGACAGCGGGTAAGATGGCTTCAAGGTACGAAAAGCAATGGAAAACTCAAAATCATGTTTAGTCTTTATAGTATTGATGATGATGATGATGATGATGATGATGATGATGATGATGATGATGATGATGATGATTGGTTCCATGCTTGAACTTTGATAAAATATTGTTTGGTTAAAATTTGGAGTTCGAGTGTGATATTAAAAAATCTGTTGAATAGATTAACATGAATGATCTCCTAGTTTGAAGCAAGTTTGGCTCTGAAATTCGTTTCCACAGGAATGGAAAAGGAAAACTAATGAAGAATGATGGACACGGGCGCCGGTCTTTTTATTCCACTTTTACACGATTTATTACAATACGTGGGCACTGTGATCATATATATATGCATGTGCCTAGAGGCGCCAGCTCATTACACACATACATAAACACGAGTACCCGAGACCAGCCACTTTTTATCGTTCCACCATGTACCACTTGTAACTTTTTTAGTTGAGCACCCAGAGTCTGCCTTCTTGGGACCAGAAGTGACACACCGGTATGCTCCGCGAAGCTTTGCTGATTTTCTCATTGAAGAAAGTTGGTGTCACATCCGAGTGGCATGCCGTCAGAGCCTCGACTTTGGAACCGTCAGTGCCAACAAGAGTCACTGTGTACAAGTCTGCGGTGGTTGTGTGGCATGCGAAGACAGAATAAGGGTAAGGCACCTTGTGGCATGCCACCTTGTCCTGGCCGGACATTGAAAGGGGTTTTACAGACTCCACCATGTACTGCTGCTTCGGATTTGCCCCATGTGGCTTGCTGAGCCTGGTCGCTAGGGGCGGATGTCTCGAGTGCCAAGGGTGGATGCGGCAAAGTCAATCATGGACTCAAAGGACGTGACACAAGTTTGGGCTGCGACACCAGGTGTCGGCGGGGCCTCACATTCAGTTAGGGTGTAGAGTATATTCGTGCCGGCGGGGGAGTCAGCTGGAATAGAGAGACGGGAGAGAATCTCTAGGATCTTGCTGGAAGAGAAAGGAATGGTGTTAGCGCTAGCGCGTGGAAGTGTGACGGCGTTGGAGCTAGCGAAATGAAGTGTCATCTTGGAGCCTGGGTACAAATTATTCTTGTGGAAGAGTATTGATCCCACCCAGTCCTCCTTTCGTTCAGCATAAGCTGAAGGTATGAGAGTGGCGACCAGCATGCACAAGTAAGATGATGTCTTCAGAATCACGTTAACGATACAACTCCGAACAAATCTATACAGATAGTCTATTGCACCCATGCCACATCACATTTGCAAATGCTCACCAAGAGCAGGAGTGGAGCTGCCAGTGAGAGAGACACAGCCATTCCGTGTTCACAAGTTGCAACCGAGGAAGGTCCTGTTTTGTTTCAAAAACCTGGCAGGTGACGCCTGGTATATATAGGGGAGGAATGGAGTGGGAGGGAAACTATACCCGCAAACAAACAAAAAACCGGAGCGGGACCAGAATCATAGACCTATGTGCCAAAAGGAAAAAAATATTGGAGCCGGAGGATAGTGGATGAAAGTGATCATTCCGAGTGAAATGATGTATCAGAGCTGCATAAAATAGTTTTTTGCACCGGCCCACTGGAAATAAATAGGTAACACGATTTCATAGAGAATGGGAGGAACGTGGAAAAAGAGCCCATAACCATCACATCGGGGAAAGCATCCGACCAACCGTTCACTTTTGAAAGCAAAGGTGCATAGGTTGTCCTAGAAAATCTGATGCACTATGCACCATCCATTTAGGACAACTAGCCTATCAACCCGTGCATTCACACGGGCTAGCATTGTATAATATTTTGAATTGCATGATAAGTATATTAGAGAGATTTAATTTGGATGTTATTTTCGTACAACTCAATCGTGCTATGTGTTTCACTGCCGTCATGATCGTAGAATCTTCATATGGATAGGATGTGATTATATGATTAGGTCAGTGTTTGCAAGCTGAATTATGCTCAACAGATTAGGTTGTATATGGTGGAACCAACCCATTAGGGTTCAAATCTCATATTTTGTATGTGGGTTACATTTTGGATTAATTATTATTTTAGGTGGAGGTTACGTCCTCATTGACAGCAAATGTGACAGTGGTGACTTCATGAATCTCAACATAAAATTGCTGTAGAAAATCTCAAGATAAAATCGTCAGGTTAGTCTTTCGAAGGTCCTCATATGGGTAGCTCAGTGCTTGTTACGAAATGATTTTCAGTCATGGATAGAGAGTAGGTAGCTCCATGGTTTCCATGGCCAGTGTGTGAAAAGATTGATATATTTAACTTGGTATGAATAATATTGAAGAAACAATGGATGAATCATTTTCAATTAATAACATTTGAAAGATTTCTTTATGGAACATAAATATTAACAAATGAATTCCATTACATATAGGAGAATTACTGGATCTTCGAGACCTCTACGAATGGGCGGATCTAAACTTGGACTCAAATTCCGGATCTTATAATGTTTTATTATTGCTGCACCATCTTAAAGTAATGGACAAAATAGACCCACAGCCTCTTGTTGTGTCATTGTGTCAAGACAGAAAGAATTACTTATATTATGACCTGACGTGACAAATTAACACAGGCAATCATCACTACAACAGATATTTACAGTTTGATTCATATATGTTTTCGTATATAAAATATCATGTAATTAATAAGTTTCAAATCATATTAAACTAAATGTCAATCATGATGCAAACAAAAATTGTATGAAATCTAAATTCAAAAAAACAACACCATTAGTTATACTGAAATCCTGGGCTTGCATCAGCGTCATTTTGTCATAAAATTCAGATATACTGCAAACTAACTAAACTCGATATTACATGATACAATTTATTTATATGGTGAAAAATATTCCTGCACATGGCAGCTTTACCTTATTTTTCTGTATGCTGAACTAAGTTACATAACTTGTTTTGCACTATATGAGCCTGAAGACTCCATAATAAGCAGGTTGTTTTAATGCCCAGTAGTTTTTTTCAGAAATCCAGACAGTACGGCAAGATTCATAACTACAAATGATAGGGAAAAACAAAAACTTCAGGATATGTTTACAATAGCGTGACTTTTAATAATCTGAAGGGAGGTATACACTATTGATCTATGATGCAGTATTGAAAACTCTGGTATACTGAAAAATGCACAGCTCATACCACAAAAAAACTCAGCTATGAAGGACTACTGAAAACCCTGCTATGATATTGATTTGTTATGTACAGCTGAAAGCACCACGATGAAGGACTATCAAAAAGAATACATAAAAAAACACACACACAACAGCTAATACCAGAAAGCATGCATGAACTCAGCTTGATCATCTCATAAATAGGCCTCGTGATAATTGTGTCCAGCGGCAAAAAAAGAAAATTCGTTTTACTTATCTTCTCTTTCTATGTCTAACTGATCTTCCATGATTCCGTCTAGTTTTTCCCTAAAAAATAAAAGATTCCGTCTAATTCATTTTGCTCATGGGACAGATTGCCATCTGCAGGAGGGGCAGCTGCCGAAGCTAATCAGATGCTAGCATATGCTAAATTAAGCTAATCAGATGCTACATATGCGCGGCGCCAGGCGGCGGAGGACGATGTCTGTAATCAGATCATCTTGTAAGAAGCGCGGCTGCTGGTTCTCCATCACCTCGATTCCTTTGCTATCCTTGTGGCAACTGGCGATTGTGCGAGACACGGAAAAGAATAAGGAGCCTTCACGGTTGGTTCTCCATCACCTCGATTCCTTCGCGATCCTTGTGGCAACCTGGCGATTGTGAGGGACACGGAAAATAATAATGAGCCTTCACGAAATAAGAGATCAGAACGCCTAACAAATATTATACGTGGACCTAGGCCGGAATTTTCTATAAAAAAACCAATATACTACATATACGTGGCATTAGTCTATATTAGGAGATATATTTTTTCCATAGTATAGCAGATCTAATCAATTTAGAGAAAGAATTCCAAGTAATTTCATAATGGCATAGGTGGGTAATTTAAGCCATGTCAAATCTAATGGTTATGATTAATCGGGCATCAGATTTGATGGTCAGATGTTTTGCTTTTTTGTGAGAATTTGTAGGATTTTTCTTCAATTAACGTGGAGGCCTCAAAAAGAGCCTCCAATTAGTAAATATAAGACTAGTAAAAGTGTCCGTGCTTCCCTACGGACGTCTCTTAAACTATGTTAACTGGAGAAAAATTCTGAACCTAAAGCGGGTTTTTTCGTCGCCCCACCTTCGGCGCCTCGCCCTACGGAGCCCCACGGACCTGCTCTCTTCCTTTGTCCGATGTGGGCTTGTCGGTTTGCGCATCTGGGCATGGAGAGATACCAAGAGAGGAAGAATAATAGGATCAGATCGCTTGGTGTTTCCGAACAATACGCGAAGAAGGAGGTTATTAGGAATAATTATAGGATAGATCAGTTTGCAGACCTAGTTTCTTGTGATACTCTCCTCGCTTGGTTGAAGATGGCAGAACTTCCTCCGCCGTGCTTCTTTGCCACCGATCCTGAGGCCTCAACATCTTTGATTGGTGGGAGCTTCATTTGGATGGGATCATCGCTGGCGACCCGTGTCCTGACCTCAGCTGATGGCTCCGACATGGCTTTGTCTGATCAGGTCCATGGTAGCCACGTTGTTCCCGTGTCTTAGCTCCAACTCTGACCACTCGCACCAGCTGTGGCGAGGTCGTCGACCGAATTGAAGCGCACCTGCGCCCTCATACATCCTAGCTAATGTGAGCCAGGGCATGTATAGCTTTCCCTTCGTCTTCGCCGGATCGACGTTTCTCACAGCCTCCAACGCTTGCCGTGCGAGGTCAGCATCGAAGATCTTCACCCTATCATTCCACTCGTGCACGTCAAGCGGGATCGCCCTCAACTGCATGCCGTTGACCAGCTCCGGCTGGCAGTCGAGCAGCTGGTCCAACCGCGCAACGGCTAGCCCTTCACGTAAAGTACCCAGCCAGAGTCGTAAACAGCATGCCGCCCTCTTCCGTGAACATGCAGACCGCGTCGTGGAGGATGGCTTCCATAGGCAACCCCGCGACCTCCTCCAGGTGCCGAGCGAGCAGGCCAGAGGTCGAGCAATAGCTGTCGCTTACTCGTGCCCTTCACCGATCGAAAGTTATCATCATTGAGGATTCAGACAACGTGAGCGGAAGGAGGACATGGGAATGGAAGGAGGCGATACGGGATACGTGTAATCGGATCGGAACTGAAGGATGCGACAGTAAACTATAACTTATGTGAGGACGGACACCAAATAAAAATTAAAAATTAGAAGACCAAGAAAAAATAATAAGAAGTATAAGAAGCACACGATGCTCAGGTTTGTACTAGGTTGCATGAAAAGCATGTAGCTCGTGGCCGGCGACTCTCCACGCGAAGGAGCACTCGCCGATGCTCCATGTGTGTGTTGCAAGCTCGTAGACGATCCGGTAGATAGCGCTGGCCTTGGTGTACACCTTAGAGTTGTCCATTAATTAGTGGTTTCTTTGAACTTTCCAGAATCATAGAGCAGCTGGAGGGTTCATTCACTATAGCAATAACCTACTATAGCCACGGTTGGGGAGCCGCAGTTAGCTCCAACCGTGGCTATGTCATCATCGTACTGTAGCAACAGATGAGGGTCCATGATTGGTGTGATTGATTGCAATGGTCCCTTCCTCATTCAGTCCAAGTATTTCGATACATGTGCAGGTTGCAGCTTTGACGGATCCAACCCCGTAGGTGTAATATTCCTAGGGATTAGAGGAGTAAACTCCTTCTGAAGAGGCTCGATAATCTGAGGCACTTCATCCAAGGCTAGTGTTCCAGCTTCCGGCTCAACGAGAGGGACACATTGCCCTTCGAGGCTGAACAAGGGGGACGATTTGCTGCTGAGGCCCTTCATAGCCGGGTACTACGGTGGTTTCTTGCTGGGTGGGGGGGGGGGGTCTATGAGTATATGACTCATAACTGCTTCCTGTCCTTAGTCATCTCGTTCTTTAGCGACTAAAGCAACACCGGACAAAGGAGATATTTGTCCTTCTCTAGCTTCATTCTCCGTGAATTGTTGACTCACATGAACTGATCCATGTTCGGACAAGGGGGAGGGGAAACTCGTGGATCCGAGAGCACAACCTCACACCATTTCCACATGATGAAGGAACACACACCATTTCCACATGAACTGATCCATGTTCGGACAAGGGGGAGGGGAAACTCGTGGATCCGAGAGCACAACCTCACACCATTTCCACATGATGAAGGAACATATAGCATCATGTAGAGTTATAATCACTGCTTCAGGTATGGGGCACTCAATCTCGTGCTCATCACATCCTTGATCGATCTCCTCGACGGTGACATGCACATACCAGGGGGAATATCCATGTTGTGGATTGTTCGTCCTGGAAGTGTTGTACCAGTTGCAACCTTCAAGGTCTTTCCCGTGTGACCGAATGGCACATGCATCCGACATGGATATTCTTGCGTTATGACTTCTGCTTGTAACGAGGAGGTAAAGCTAGGCGAAGTGGTTGGAACTGCATCGGTGCTACTAGAGATACTGCCACTTCGCATGTCAGCTTGGTACATCTCCATTTGTCTCCTCCACTCTACCTTGTCCCTCTCCTCCTTATCTTTCTTGTGAAATTTAATGTTTTGAACAAGGAGGCGGAAGAGCTAGACGAGAAACCCTTTTTCCAAGTGGCCTTGGAGGATATTGCTCGTACCCACCCACCATGCTCTTTGGTAGCCACAACAAGAGAGAGTTGGTCTCTATGATATTCGGATTGAATAACGCCAAAATGCGTCTGCAACTTGATGTCACCCGTCAATTGCTAGATAACTTGAGCTGATTCCGAGTCCATTGGAATAATCTCCCCATTTTCATCCATCGTAGACTGTGCAAGAATCCAATTTATGCCACGTGACTCAAGGCCCTCTAATGGATCGGGCTTCCCTTCCGCATGGAGCTTTTCTTCCCTCGCCCTCCACTTCGGAATCTTTTTCTTGTATCCGTCGGGCCCCAAGTGTGGCTCGTACTTATTTTTCTTGTTCAGCTCTAACATCTTTGCACTAAGGTCCTTGGCAAGTCCAGCTTGTCTTCTGCTGAACAAATAGTTCCTAGTCCTGTGGACTTATTTGTCCATAGTCGTCAAAAGGTGTAATGCCACATTTGACATAACGACATTTTAGCCTGTACCTCCATTCTCGAAAGATATGTGATTGCGGTCGGTGTTTCCTTCTTGGCTTTCTTGAGGTCCGCTAGTGGGAAGAGGATGTTTGATTTAACAGCATTCCACCATTCCTCTTTGCGCTCCCGAGGCACCACCTTCCATTCGGGCCAAAGTTATTTTGCATTTCCCCCGACTACTACACCACAACGGTTCCGTCATTTTGCATGGACACCCCTTGGTTCAACAGGCTCCCAATCGGCGGGGTCGAGGGCTGTTACTTCCAATGTGCCCACAGCCTTGTTTGCAAACCATTTACCTCCGTGCTTGCGCTTTTTGGGGACTCATGGGCCGCTATGTTCTCCGTTTGCGCCTTATGAGGCGTGTATTGGGGACCCATGGATATTGTCGCTTTGCTTTTTTGGGCACGACGGACAGTTCCTCGAGGAACCTAGCATATAAACAATCATGAAAGTTTAATAATTTGCTAAAAAGAATCACATTTGATGACATACCTCTTCGCAGGCATGTAATCGGGGTCCTGATCGGTACCCGAGGTTTGCGAGGAGGGAGAGGATGAGGATCCTCTAGTTCTTCCCATTCCCCACTTGATGAGGAGGGTTCATTGTTCAGATCCACAATATCCTCTTGTGTGTACTTGGATCGGGGGCTGCCTTCCGGATTATTAGGGTCCTGATCCCCAGTTGATGACATCTTGTCCGCCATTGATACCTTTAGGGCAAGAATGAAAAGATTTAGTAGCAATTCAATAGAGGAAAGAGTTAAAATAGAGGAAAGATGACAGAAAAGGATTATTTAGCATGGCATCGAACATGTATAGCATCATAATCAAATAGTAGAAGAGGAAGACGGGATGGAAGGATATACAATGTAGAACACTCGTATAAGAAAGGCAGGTGCACACTATGCAATGCATACTGCAATTTATACGACGTCGAGGTAAATAGATCAAGATACTTGGGTATCCTCCAGAAAATCAAATATAATGTGCCAAACACATTACAAAGATGATCTGGAAAAATACCCAAGCATTCACCATGTCTACCTAAGGTCGTACGAGTTGCAGCATGTCTTGCATTTTATTGTACCTACCTTCCTAATGAAAGACACCCTACATTTTATATTCTTCCACCCCATCTTACCGTTCTCCTATATATACAAATGCTTATCAAGAGTCGTCATCTGCCAAAAAGTTAGTATTTTTTCAAGGCTTTGTTGAACATATATTTTTTCAAGAAAAAGCGTTATCTTGCAGGGCATCGGAATAGAGATAGAAGAGGAGGTTGATGAGGAGGATGGACATACAATGTAGAACACTTACATAAGAAAAGAAGGTGCACACTATGCAATGCATACTGCAATCTATACGACCTCGAGGAAAATAGGTCAGGATACTTGGGTATCCTCCGGAAAATCAAATATAATGTGCCGTACACATTAAAAAGATGATCTAGAAAATACCCAAGCATCCGACCATGTCTACCTAAGGTCGTACGAGTTGCAGTATGTATTTCATATTTTTTTACCAACCTTCCCGATGAAAGACACCCTACATTCTATATTGATCCCCCCCCCCCACCCGTCTACCCCCTCTTCTATCAACAATCATCATATGCCAATAAGTTAGGATGTTTTGCTCTCGGTGCGGGTTACCGAATCAATAGCCCGCTTTCATCATCGAGCATGCCTATCTTTATCTTCATGTGTCGAAGGCACATAACCACACAAGACTTGGAAGATCCTAAATCCTCTAACACGGCATGGATTTTATACTTGGTACAAATAGCTCCATGTACCAAATAATATCAATGCCATGTTAGAGAGCTCATGCAGCTTCCAAGCCTTGTGTGCTTAAAGGGCCTTCAAATCGGAAGATGGAAGAGGCAATTTAAAGAAAAGAGAGAAAAAATTGCTCTCGGTGCGGGTTGCCGAATCAACGGTCATCCAACGTTATCATTAAGGTCATTGACTCGTATGTCAACATATTTCCAACATCCGAGGATGCGGTGGATGCTGCCACACTCATCTCACTTTGTCCGCTTTCATCATCAAGGATGGCTAGACCATGAAAAGAGAGGAAATAGAGGAAATAGAGAAGAAAAGAGAGAAAACAGAGGAAATAGAGGAGAAAAGAGAGGAAGAGATTAAAGAGAGGAGAGGAGGAAATAGTTTTTATTTAAAAACAATGGTCTAGCCATGAAAAAGAGGAGAAAAGAGAGGAAATAGAGAAGAAAAAAGAGAGGAGAGAAAAGAGAAAAGAGAGGAGAAAATAGTTTTTATTTAAAAACAATGGTCTAGCCATGAAAGAGAGGAGAAAAGAGAGGAAGAGAGGAAAGAGATGAGAAATTACTTGGCTAATGTATAATTCAGACAGCCACGATAGATAGGTGATCAATTTTATACCATCAGTTTAGCCACAATAGATAAGTGGCAAATACATACACAAATCAACACTTAAATTTTCAGCACTGAAATCTGCACTTAAATTAGTTGTGATTCAGTAGTGAATCAGTTGTTCTAGGATTAACTTAAATCAGTAGTGCTAGGGTTACCTTAAATCAGCATTGAATCAGCACTGACATGAGCACTAAATCAGCATTGAACACTGAAACCAGCACTGAACCAAGTTCAAGCTCCAACAAGTAAGCCAGCAGGAGCAGTAAGCGAGTAAGCTCTAACAGTTATTCCAAGCAAAAATAATCACAGATAACTTCAAGCTCCAACAGTAAGCGAGCAGCAGGAGCAGTAATTGAGTAAGCTCCAAGTTAGCCCTAGCACAAATTACTGTTAATCCTAGCACAAATAATCATAACTAAGTTCAGGCTCCAACAGTAAGCAAGCAACAGGAGCAGTAATCGAGTAAGCTCCAAGTGAGGAAAAAACATGTCATACTGATCAACAATGTCACAAGTTCCATAGGCAACCTGAAAACTAACAATGTCACAAGCTCTACAGGAAAAGGTAGGGTTGAATTACTGCAAAGCTAATTAAACAAATTTATTTGTAAACAATAGGATCGAACTTGGAATCCAAGTTCTCAAACTAGATGATAAAGCAACATGCCAAAGGTATGTGACTCATTTCGACAAGGTATGCCAAAAATGATCAATCACCAATCGTCGATCAAGGGCAAATTACACTGCTGCAATTAGACCGCAACCAACGACAAATTCAGGGCAATCATCTAGATAACAACATCGTCTAATTTACTCAAATGAACGCAATCCTAACATCTAGATAACAACATCTTCTGTGATACTCAATTCACAACACTAGTTCATAGCAATCATCAATCAATCACAGCAATGCGAGCACGAATGAGCTAGCGAGTGGAGGGAGGGGTGGAAGGGGAGACCGGGTAGGCGTACCGGGGAGGGCTTGTCGTTGGTGAGGGGGAATGGGAGAGGGGAAGGCGTACCGGGGAGGAGCTCGGGCGGCGGGGAAGGGGGAGCACGGGCCAGCACGGAGGAGGGCCGGCGAGGAGGACGGCCGCGTCGGTGAGGGCCGGCGAGCGGGAGGGCCGACACGGAGGAGGGCCAGCCTCGGGGAGGGCCGGTGAGGAGGAGGCCCGGTGTCAAGGCCGGCATGGAGGAGGGCCGACGTTAGGGCCGGCTTAGAGGAGGGCCGGCGTCGGCGAGGGCCGGCGTTGGGGAGACCTCACCGGAGCTCGTGGACACGAGCAACGGGTCGGAGGAGGCGCTTGACCGGGACGGAGGATGAGCTCATCGGGCCGCGGGTAGAGGGTGCGCTCGTCGGGGCCACGGGGCGCTCACCCGAGCTCACGGGGACAAGGGCGAGGCTAGAGGAGACGCTGGACCGGGGCCGAGGGCGAGCTCATCGGGGACATGGGGGTGCTACCGGAGCTCTCGCGGACGAGTGCGGGCTAGAAGAGGCGCTCGACCGGGCGGAGGGCGAGCTCGTCGGGGGCCGCAACCAAAGAGGGAAAGAGGCGGCGATGTCCGAGGAGGAGGCAGTGCAGCAAAGCGAGGAGGAGCCGGCGAGCCGGTGCCGCGGTGTAGGTCGCGTCATGGGCGGGGAGGAGCTCGCGGGGGACGGCAGCGCGATGAGTGGGACCGGCGACGGAAATCAGCAGCTTGACGGCGTTGCTGTCCAAGGTGGCCACCGGTTAGGGTTTGGACCGACGGCTGCCAGATTTATAGCCACCATTAGCCACGGTTGGCAATGGTGGCGCGGGCCCCACATGTCAATGGGACAAATTAGAGTAGCCACGGCTCATTTCAATTCCAACGGTGGCTATTGTCCTCCCACTAACATGTGGGGCCCAAATGTCGAGACACAAACAATAGCCAGGACTTGTTTCAAAATGAACCGTGGCTATTGATTTCTATTGGGCCCACCTGTCATCGAGAGAATTTATTTTTGTGTAATTTTTCTTTTACTTCTTTAATTTTTATTTTAAAAACTATAATGCCTTTGCATCTAATTTTTGACATGACATTGTTTTAGTTGTTTAGAAACACATATGTATTTTTTGTTTTTTCTACTCCATAACTTTTGAATGTGATATTTCATCTACAAAATTGTTTTTATTGACTTTTACATGACCCCAATCAATTTAAAAAATTCAACAAAATTACAGTAGATTTTAATTTGTATTACGAGATATGTGTGCCAATTGTGAATTCAAAAATAATACAAATTGTTCTGATACAAAAAAATCAAATTATACCATATTTTTTCTATTATTTTTGGACATTTATCATTTGCAAACTGTAAGCCTGTTTGACCTACATTTTGGCATGGCTTTGTTTCCCAAGCGTTCCAAATCACTTATATTTTTAAAAATGTTTTTGATAAGATTTTTACAAAAAACTAGTTCAAATGGGACTATGTGTCTCGAGAGAGTAGAGTTTTATACTCAAACTCATGTTGTTTGATCCCAGACACATTTATATGTTTTCGAAAATTGAACCTGAAAATCCACATGTGTGTTTATAAATGGCATGCATACCGACGGAGTGTTGAGGTCAAAATCGATATGGTTTATGAAAAAGGTACCATAAATAAGTTTATAGATATTTCAAGAAAATAAGTTTGAGATTCTTACAAACCAAAGTGAAAATGGATAGATTGGAATTTTACAAAAATTCAGAAACAAGAATCACTGAATTTGGACAATATTTGAGCAGTAAATACAAGATTTAAAATTTAAATAGAAATCAAAAGAATAAAACATGCAATATTAATGAACTAGGGGATGAACTACTAATGGGCCTAATATTAAAAGCTAGGCCGAAATCACTATTGTCATTTTAAAAAATATTATTCAATTCATTTACATTGTTCAAAAATAATTAAATTATTAATTGACCACTTTTTAAAAAAATATTCTCTGCATTCTTAGTTTTCTATAAATCACAAAAAATGTATGTGGCTTCTTATTAATTAAATACTTATTATTAATTAAATACTTTAATAAAACAAATAGTCTCTACCTTATTGTTTTTATAAATTTCAAATATAAGGGAACTTAGGACCTAAGCAATATTAATTAAATATTAAATATTTCAATAAAAATATATATCTACATTCTTATTCTATAGAAATGCAAAAAAGTTTTAAATTTAAATCTTACTATTAATTAAATACTTTACTAAAACAAATGGCCTGAACCTTATTATTTTAAAAAATTTCAAATTAAAGTAAACCTAAACATTATTTATTAAATATTTTAACTAAAGATGAATTATTTTATAGAACGTAAAAAAATTTGTCCAATGAGCCCAAGCCCCAAAAGAGGGCATCTACTATGAATGCCCACCGTGTAGGTAGGTCGATTACGGTCGGCCTATAACCAGTTGGGCCTACACGTCGGTGGACGGATCTAATTCGTAAGTAACTTCGACAGGTACGGCGTAATCTAGCATATAATCTCGTCCGAGCTATGTTGGGCGGGTGAGGTGGTACTAAATTTATGCCTGCCACACGACATTGAGAGGCCACTATAGCCACAGTTGGCTTCTCCAACCGTGGCTAATGTTAAGGGTCATAATAGCCACGGTTGAAGAAGTCAACCGCGGCTACAACAGCAATTTTATTTAAATTGTTAAACTAATTCATTTAATAAATATTAATTTTATTTAAGTGACAGAAAAATAATTAACAAGATATTAAATTCACTTATGTTGCTGAAAATTCATTTAAATGTTGTCAAACTAATTAAAGCTGCTACAAAATTATTTAAAAGTTGTTAATTGATTTAAGTGGTAGAAAAATCATTAACAAGTTACAAATTCATTTATGTTGCTCTAAATTCATCAAAATGTGATTTAAGTTAATTAATGTTGTTAAAAAATTATTTAGAAGTTCTTAAATTGATTTAAGTGGTAGAAAAATAATTAACAAATTATTTAATTCATTTACATTGCTGTAAATTTGTAAAAAAATTTGATTTAATTAAAGTTGCTGAAACATAATAAGTAGATGCCAATGAAATATAAAGATACATATTTGAGTACGTAATAAGTACATCGCAGTGGAATAATAAAGGTACAATATCCCTGAACAATTTTTCATTCGCGATCATGTACGCAGTGTGGCATTCCTTGATACCATAGTTTTGCTTCAATGACTGTAATTTTTTTCGGATCCACGAATAATGGAACAAATCGTTCTTCTTCAACTTCAATCGGCTGCACCTCAACTTCGATCGGCTCGTCTTCTCCATGCTTTGTCCACCTCGTGTATTTCTCGAGGAAACCCCTCCTCACTAAATGAGATTTGATTACAAGTGTATCTGTCCAATAATTTTTTATTCTTGCAGTCCACGCATGGACAATATATTTCTTGTCTTCCTAGACGCTTAGCATGCTCAGCAACCCTCTTGAGAAATACATCGACTTGACCTCGGAAATATGCACTTAATATTGAATCTTCGTTACATCCATGTTTTGTTCATCTAAACAAGCATTACACGAATACAAACTATTATTAAATAATTAATAAATAATCTAATTACCATTATGAATATTATATATTTATAGAAAATATAAGCGAACTAATATATTGCATAACACAATGTCCTAGAATACATAATTATTAATTAATTACTAAATAATCTTATTACCATTATAATTATTATATATTTATAGAAAATATAAGGGAACTCATATATTGCATAAGAGAATGTGCTAGAATACATAAAAATAAAATATACAAATTACTAACAATTCTCTCGAATTTTTTTAATAATTAAATTGCTCTAGGACTCTCAAGAGAGCATAAAGTAGATCTTAAATTGATTGATATGGAAAAAACTTGTAAGACATGATTATTTTGTATGCAACTCATATACATGATGTATGAGCCCATTATACACAACTCGGATCAACAACAAGCCTATAAACATGAAGAATTTTGACAAATCGAAATCAAAACCTAGGTCAAATGGTAACCCAAAATTCTTCTTGATTACAACATTATAGCAACAAAAAAGTATATGAGATGAGTTTACCTTACCATGGAGAACAAAATTCAGCAAAAAATTAACCCAAAACTCTTCTTGATTACAACATTATAGCAACTAAAAAGTATAAGGGATGAGTTTACATTACCATGGAGAATAAAATTCTACAAAAAAAAAACGAACTCAAAACCTTCCCCGCCGCCCCTCCCCCTCGATTTTCACAATTTTCCTCAATTTTCGGGCCGCCACACTTCGAGTGAGCTGCTGTTCTGTCCGAACGTAGTTTTTATATTGTACAAAACAGTAGCCATGGTCCACTTCTTTAACCGTGGCTAGCTTCTATAGCCACGGTTGGGGACGTGGATATGGCAATTGGTGGAGGCCACTATAGTCACGGTTCACAAAGCCAACCGTTGCTATAGTGACTTCTATGGCCACGGTCCAATGACAGTGTAGCCCGCCACCTACTGTAGCCACGGTCAATTTTCCTTGCAGTAGCTACTTGATTTTGAGTGGCGTGGCTATAGTTTAGTTTTGTTATAGTGATTGTTTGTGATAGACATCACATGCATGAAAAAAAAAACAATTGTGCGTAGAAGATACTAAAACGCTTACATATCTGTAGTGTTGAGTTTTTGAAGACCCTCGCTCTTTGTTTCTTCATGCTTCAGATCCATGGTCTCTTCAGGGGACGCGGCTTCGGTGCTCCCATCTCGGTGCTCCCGTACGTGCTCCCGTGACGTGGCACCAACCAATTGGCCTGAACTTTGGGTCCACGATGGCGGAGCGCACGGAGCGCCTTCCGTCTCCACGAAACGGCGTTATCCGTGTCTGTTTCTCTCGTACCTTCCCATCCGCCTAAATAAAGCAGCACAAACAGGTGAGCTGCTGCTCCTTCTCCTCCTTTCTCTCTCTAAAATCCCCATTGCGGATCCTTCAATCCAGCAGCCAAGAACAAAATTTATGTGGGGATTTGCACGATTCAACGCATCTAGTTTGATTTCAGGCTTGATCCGATAAGGAAGCATATTCGTATGGGAATCGCTCCATGCGGCTGTGTAGCTGACTGGTTCGATTCAAGGTGACCTACAGCTTCATTTGAGCGGGGAGGAAACCATGGGAGGTCAGGGACAGAGAAGGCTCGGTGGCTAGAGCATTGGAGCTGTCCTGCCGCCGTCGCTTTTGGCACGCGTCCTCGACCTCGCGGCGCCTCCCTGCTTCCACTGCCTGTTCTTGCAGATGCAGAGCTTGCGTGCGCCTTCGCCATTATCGGCGCGCAACTCCATGGCTACACACGGCGGGCTCGGATCGAGCTCGTCGTGGGGACGCGCTCGAGCTTGATGCTACTACCAGGACGAGGTGGGAGGAGCAAAGCCGAGCGCAGAGTGAGCAGCCGATTCGCGAGGGGGCGGAACTCTTGGCGCGTGATGGAGACAGCAGGACCGTGGCGTCATGGAGTGGGCCTGCGTTTGGTTAGTTTTCTTCTCTTCTTCACCTATTCTTTCTCTTGTTCCTTCTTCAATTTTGTTTTTCTTGTAAGAGAGGATTGAATCATATTGTTTATTTCCATTTACGTAACTAAATCATGGCAGAATAAAATAATTATTTTGGAATGACTACTTCGACCACAAAAATTTGATTGTGATAACTTTCTGCAACATGGCATAGTTACTTGTCAAATAGCAGCTTACACAAATATAAAGATAAAAAAAAATCAATACTAACAGGAACGAACAATTTTGGTGTGAACTAATGAAACATGTGGAAATTTGACATAAATGGAGGAGCTTGCATCTTTTGTTGCTGCACTCCCTGAATTTGTTGGTATGGATAATTAGTAGGTCCAAGAAACTGTGTAGTACTCGGATGGTTGAGTTGTGAAGTACTCAGATAATCTGTCGTAAATGGTTGAGGTGCATAATACCCAGATGCACTACTCCAATCTTGATTACTAGACACCTCCATTTCATCCTATAACAAGATAATGGATTATCATGAACAGAATCAAAGAGAGAATGTATGCTTCTGTGTTATAACCATACCATGAACATTGGATGGGCTTGTGTGTGTGGCTGCATCTGTGTGACAGTTTGACCATCCATTTGATTCGAGGTTATGTTAGAATCATTCTTCTTCCTTCGGTTCCTTCGCGAGGCTTTCTCTAAACCACCAATAGGTCTTGCTGACCCACGGATTTCCTTTGCCTTGACTTTTATGCTTGCTACTGCCGGCTTCGTACGCTTCTTATTTTCTCTTGCTACTGGCAATATAGTTTTAGCTGAAGAGGTTTAAATAAAAATAATACATTTTGAAATTTTATGTATATAGTTATGTGATACAAATGACAGACCTTGTGCTGTAGAGGCGTTGTCCAAATCTGAATCTGGCCTCATTTTTAGGATTTTTTCTATGTCTTCTGCCAACTTCTCAGCGACTTTAGTAGAAACAGAGAATGTTTCATCACAATGTGCAGCTCGAGCAGCTATCTGGTTGAAAATTCTGCTTAATGCACTGTGGCGTTTTGATAGCTTAATTTTAGGATCGTCATCCTTGTTGAAGTTGCTATTTATATGAAGAACTGTTGCATCAATGGTCCATCTCTTTAGTATATATTCTTCAGGAATTAGTTTGATATTATTGATATCTAATACCTTCAGTGCATGAGAGCACAAGATGCCTGCAAATTCAAATTTCTTGCAGCTGCATCTCACTTTTGATCCCAATGGAGAGAACTTAACAGTATGGTCATGATGTTTTCCATGAACTCTTATTTGGTACACCTTACTGTCACCATTTTCTCCAGAACAAAATATATCACAATTTAAAGTTTTCAACACCTGATCCTCAAATAGCCTAAATACTGCTGATGTATACACTTCTGCAGCTTGCCTTAAGATTGTCAATTCTGCCTTTGGCACAGGTGTGCTTTGTGTTGCCTTAAGTCAAGAGTAACCTCTTCATATCTTTTATCTTCCACCAACCTATCAAAGTGCTCAAAGAAAGTGAGCATGTCATACGTTACGCTGATATAACCCTTCAATTCATTATTCAAACTTTCATTTCTCTGAGTACTTATCATATCTGCAGAGAATGTGTTTCGACCATATGCCAATGCCCATTGATGCCTTTTACCAAACAGACGCTGCAACCATGTGTTTTCCTGAAGTCCATAATCCTCAAGTAATTTGTTCCATGCATTTAGAAATTCTTCTTCCTCTTCTTGATCATAAATACATTTCTGAAAATCAATATTAAATTTCTTATAATCTTTAACAACTGAAACAAGGTGCTTCAATGCATTTTGATTCATATGCCACACACAAATTCTATGATGAGTATTTGGTAGAACTATACCGATTGCCTTAGCCATAGCTGCATCTTCATCTGTCAAAATAGTTCTTGGTTCCTTCCCAGACATTACTTTTAAAAATGTCCTGAACAACCAAATAAAGCTATCGGCTGTCTCATCATATAGAAGTGCAGCACCAAAAATTGTGGTTTTCTTATGTTTATTCACTCCAACTAGCAAGCCAAGAGGACGACCATCATCTAATTTCCTGTATGTTGTGTCAAACCCAACAACATCACCATAAGCTTCATAGTCTGCAACCATTTTGGAATCTGCCCAAAATATATTAGTTATCAAATCATCCTCATCAACCTGAATAGCATAGAAAAACCTGGCATCTTCAGATGTTTTTCTCTCCATGTATTCTAAAACCCCTCCAGTGTCACCTTGATGTACCCTCAATGATCTTTTTGTATATAATCTGTTTTTCACATCTATACAAGTAAATCCGAGATTTTCCTTGCCGCCTGATTCTTTTGCCAATAGATCAATAGCTGCTTTAGTTGAAATGCCAACAGATTTTGCAAGTTCGATCCTTGAAATTTGTGCCTCGTCAATTTTCCTTTGCGATTTAAGAAGGTGTGACTGGTTTGGGTTGGCAAGTTTGTGAGTGTGCTCAGGTACAAAGTAGTACACTATGTAGAATCCATCTCTAAGACTGATCTTCATGCATGCTTGACATTGACACCGTGAATCTGGTCTACTGATCTTTTTTGTTGATTCTGTTGTTTTGCTAGGGCCACGAATTCCTGTTAATGGGAAGGGTTTTAAAATGACGACATTGCTAACATTACACATTGATTGTACAAAGAAACCATTACCTTCACGCCAACAACAGAAAGTTCGGCTCTTGATTGTGGAAGACTCTCCCACATAATGACAACTACCCTTTCGAACACTAAACCCAATCTCTTTAGCATGTGCATTATAGAAATCATAAGCTTCTTGATCAGAGTTAAATTTCATATCAATCTTGGGTATCATCTCTTCAGGACAGTCCCTTGTTTGAGAAACACCAATTTCAGCATGATCCTGTAACTCACAATGTGATTTCCCCATGGATTTGATGTAAAACTTGAATAATGTAGATGCATGTAATCGGTTAACTAATGGGAACTAATAATTATATGGAAAATATAATTACATTCATTTAGGATTGCAAACAACTGGAGGGATGTGAAGATCACTTACTTTTTCTAATTCTGGTGTTGTTCCTAGGTTTTCTGCACAAGCTGCCATTCCGTGGATTTGAGGAGAATTGGAGGCCATGATACCTGCCGATGACACTTTTTCGGAAGTATCCTTGTTGTCGTCAGTACCCTGATGTCATCTTCTTGTTGTATAAAATTTCAATGATAGGTGCTGGGTATGTCTCATGAACGGCGGCCGCATTTGGCTGAATAAATAACTCTTATCACCGTATTGTTTATTTTGGCGGGAGGATCGAGCATATTTTTTCTGATTTGGCGCCACAACGATCTGTTTTATGGAAACAGACGATCCGTTTTGTGGGAACGCTCCGTTTCATGAGGGACGGAAGGCGCTCCGTGCGCTCCGTCATGATCTGCCATCGTGGACCCAAAGTGCGGGCCTATTAATTGATGCCACGTCACGGAGCACGTACAGGAGCACCGAAGCCGCGTCCCTCTTCAGGATCCAAATGACCGTGATCTTTGGGTATGATGTAACGGACATTACGGCGCATCGTCTGATGAATTTCGGTGAGATTTGGGTGGACGTATCGACGGGGAATGCGGATACACAAATAAACTGGGGTACGTACATCAACAGGCTGAGCAGGGATGTATGTGACAATGAGCTGGGCTTGACTTGGAGTTTTTGGGCTGGTTAGGATTTGGTTATGATGGAATTAGAGTCCAATTAAGTTTGTGGAATTTCGGTATTTTTAATTATTCATTTTATCAAAGTTCTATAAATCAGGCAAATAAAAGTAAATAAATATTTGAACGAAAAATATACATTTGGGATTTTTTGATAGAATTGAAATGCCATTATTTTTCATTTAAACCATTTATTAAATGAGAGATAAATATTAAAAGATAAAAATAAAACGTTTTAAGCAGTTAAGCTAAAAACAAAATTACAGCATAAAAGTAAAAGATCTAAATAATTTCCTTTTACAGATAAAATAATTTTATTTGGAATCAAAATCATAACTAAAAACATTTGAATTTAAATAAATTTGAAGTTTCTCTTTGGAAAAGCTTACATCCCAAAATAGGAAACTTTTGGGGCATTATAGAGTTGCCCCCTACTAATACAAACAAAGAATCATTCATAGCAGCACATAGCACTTAGAAACAAGCTTTTACCGTCCTACTTATTGTAGATAGCTATTCATCAAATTTTTCACCATTATGTTTTGTGTATAGGGTCGTGTTTTCACCCTTTATGTGTGGAATGTGGTATCCATATAAAGGAACCAATTGTGAAGATAGTTCCATAATGCTACATGTAAGTTATAACAGCTGTGACATTTCGTTCTGTTTCGATTTCATGGTGTCATGACATATTTTGTACAAGAGATAAATTGAAAAATTCTTTTCATGTGCAAATAGGTCCACATATAGTTTGGCCATCTTTTCTTTGTACCACTTAATTTTATTTCAGCTTGGATGATTCATTGTAGGTTACTGTAGTTCAGCTCGACGTGGCCGTACATCAATCCATCCCGCCTTCTATGATGTGACATATACAGCTAATCTGGAATGTTGACGTGGACTAATATACCTTGGCCGGAGAAGCTGATTGAAGCACCGGAAGCGAGCTAGTTCCTGACGGCACAGCTATCGAACGACCACACAGTCCCTGAGTCAGCTCCTTCTGGAGGGCACGGAGGACATGTGGCGCCTAAATTATCCCAAAGCAGGATGGTAGGCAACAACAAACAAATCGAGATCTGCCAGGTTTCACTTCCAAGATACCATATTAATCACACTTTTATGGAGCAAAGAACAAAGACAATCACGACTCATGTCCAGTCATCCGTTCCAGAATAACCCAAAGAACCGGGAACGTGGCAAGTCTACCGACAGCGCAGCCTTACTAATAGTAGTATAAATAGCAATTGAACCTTCATCTTTCTCCGCAACACGATCTCACAACGAAATAGTCTCTCCTTTTGCAGTCACACCGATTCCCTGGTTTCGTCAACCGTGCAAGAAGCGTCGAATTAAGGATGGAGCACATGGGACAGGCCGGCCACGCCACTGCCCGCGTCGACGAGCACGGCAACCCGGTCCTCGGACACGGCACGACCGCCACCACTGGAGTCCACGGGGCCACCGGCGGCGAGCAGATGCAGCCCATGAGGGAGGACCACAAGACCGACGGCGTCCTGCGCCGCTCGGGCAGCTCCTCCAGCTCCAGCTCGGTACGACCTTTACTCCAATCTTGTAATTAGTCTGTCGTTGTATTGTAATCTGCTTGGGATAAATTGGACTCATTTAATGGTGGTGTTACGTACGTATAACAGTCCGAGGATGATGGCATGGGCGGGAGGAGGAAGAAGGGCATCAAGGAGAAGATCAAGGAGAAGCTGCCCGGCGGCAACAAGGACGGCCAGCAGCACGCGACGGCAACCGGCGGCACCCACAACACCGGCGTGGCAGGTACCGGCACACACGGTACTGCAGCGGACGGCACCGGGGAGAAGAAGGGCGTCATGGACAAGATCAAGGAGAAGCTTCCCGGGAAGCACTGAGCTGCCTCGTCCATGGCCTGTTCCACGGACGTGAAATTAAGCTCGGCACAGCAGCTTGCAGCGTACAGAGAATATCTCGGTTGAATAAATAAGAGCCGAACGCCGTATCTTCTGGCATGACGGCCTTGGTGTGTGTTGTTGTGTATTTTACTATCTTCATTTTGTACGTTTGGCGTGATTCAGTGATTGTTATATCATTTTGTTTGTTCGTATCTCGTGTGCTGGTTCCCCAGTTATTACGTCCATGTTCTTCTAAATAATACTAGTATATGCGTACCTGCAGTTGTGTTGGTTATGCTGATGTGAATACTACTCATATATAGGAGTAGAGCTGTTCTGCTGAGCTTAGCAGCTTGCACGGAACAAACTGAGATGGATGTATGTATTACTGGCATCTCCATGCTTTCCACAAAGAAGCATGAACACTGCACTTGTGCAATTGTGTTCCTAAGGGACATGGCTGCAGAAAATTAGTGCTTCCTTGGTGCATGGAGATACAATAAGAATTTCCCTTATGACAGCTATCGAAACAAAGAGTTCTTGTTTTTTAAAAAAGAAACAAAAGAGTTCTCAAGCAAAGCACCAAATACTTTGAGGAAGCATGGATAATTGATTACTTTGAGGAAGCATGGATAATTGACAAAAGCAATGAATTGAGGTCAGCCTCAATGCACAGTTTATTTCACAATTTTCAAAAGTACCACATCAATATTATATATCATGTTGGTTTAGGGATTAAAACAACATATCTCACTGCACCTAATTTCATCGCACATTTTTATATATAGAGGAGCTAAAATATTAAAAATGTCGTACTATTAGTCAAAATATATTAGTGATATACTATGTTCTCTTACTGCAATGGAGTATTATCTGTTGAAAACGATGTCAACTGAATTTCATCCCCGTATAGAATCCATCAAGTTAAATCTGTATGGTCTTAACTCTCGTGACAAATCAAATCGTCGTTTGTTGACATGGTATGGACGAGTAAATCACACCTTTATATGTGTCATGGAAGATATGCTTAACTCCAGTGCATGATCAAATTTCGATGCCGAATCACCAATTTGTCCTAGACACTTTTCCGTGAAAATGATTCATAGATAAAATGCATGTCACTAGTAGAATCATGATATGCACCTTCGAAATACACGAACTTACAAAATACTAGTTTTAAGGTGGGAATTATTTTTTGGTACATACTTTGCTAGCTGGACATAGATTGACAAATTATTACAGCTTTGCTAAGTAAACAAACAAATATAACAGTATATGAAACGAGTCTTGTATAGTGACATTTCTTCAGATGGGAGCATCTTCCGTGGGGTGGACCTGCTTTGTTTAATTGGCTCCAGTTAAATGCTCATATATTTCGTCAAAATATGAACTATATGTATATGTATTTTATTTATTTCAATTATACACAAACAACTAAGACTAAAATCATGTTTCTTTGAGTGTACACGCATACAAAATAAGACCAAATATCTGATTTCATCTTTTTTTGTCAAAAAATTCTTAACATGAAACATCAGGAATTATTTTCGTGCTACAATTTGGAACGGATGGAGTACTAATAAGCCACCATCGGCGGGCGCCGGAGTTGGCTCGCGTTGGCTGGACTGGCCCTTGTACACCACTTGCCTCACGTGCATCTGCACACCCCACCGTGTGCACGGTCTAGTATCTTCCTTCGCTTATTCCACCACACCCTTTCTACACTACGTGTAGCATTTGTGCTGTCCGGGGTGGCACCAACACAAACGAGTTCAGTATCCACCTCGTATATACAGCACATGTCCCACTCTACATCGTTATCCATGTAGTACCATGATCTTCCTATCGCACGGAGTAACTCGGTAGCTTGCGTCGGTAAACTAGCAGCAACGGGCATTCCTGCGAATAGGCTCGTTCTTACCATCTCACTCTGTTAAGCACAGCAATTTTCCACACGGCGTACGAGTACTTCTATGTCTAGGTACAATTCCGTCAAATACTAATAAATGAAAAGAATAATGTTGAGTGAACCTCAACACTCTTAACCATCGGTCAGAGTTCGCCTTCCATAAAAAAATAATTGGAATTACATAGTATGTTCATTTTTCTATTGACACTTTTAAATGCAAAAGTTTTGTTGTTATATCTGTATCATCACATCACTTACCAAAAGTCTTGCTCGCACCAAAATGATTGCCCTATGTTGCCTACATCCGAAAAATGTATTATTTGGACTAAATTTCATGTGTGTGAGGAAACAAACTCCTCTGCCTTCGTTTATTCAAAATCAATGATTTATCGAAAGTATGACTCGGTTCATATATGTTATTAGCAGTGATCTCACCTGTCAAGCCCCATAGGTTGTGGCCCTAGTCTTGACCTAGCAAGCTAGGCTGTACAATTGTCTATTAGAAGGAAATCCGTGCACGTTCTCATAAAAAAAACACTCAAAGTGCATCAAGCAACCTTTTTCCTTGGTAGAACACTAGAAGGAATCGAGATACTGCTTCATTGTACCTTCCTTTTACGTGTAAGTTTGTGTATGCAAAGTATTGATGATGGCCATCAAAAGGCACAGTTGTCGTCATAAGCAGGACAATTTTGATAGAACAATTGTGACAGAGCTGACTCTGTAACTTTGAGAAGGTCAATAATTGTGTGCACGAAGAGACCTACAATGGTTAAATGTAAAGCATGGGCTTCACCCTCAAGAAAGACGGAATGGAAAATGTTAGCTTCCATTAGCTTGTTGGAATCTAACAGTCAAGGAGAAAACAATATTCTACAAGTGCGTGCGAGGGATAAAAGTCTCCACATGTTTCTATTTAAGCATAAATAAACTCATATTAGTGAGGGACTTGAAGATAAGTGCCTACAACACCAATGAATGCCATATGATGCTTTTGCTATTTCTTATTTTTGTAATTAGGGTTTTTAGGTTCCATGAATGTCATCTCTAGGCCATGAGTGTCATATCTAAGAAGGTGATCAGCCTTGCTGAGGTTGAAATGTATCTAAGAAGGTGATTTACTTCCACCTCTACACCATCAACTACAATTACGAGCGAGGAGGCGGGGCATGAATGTGGATATAGGCCAACAAGCCGGATGCAGGGAAGAGGGGAGGCGTAGATACGAAGTGGAAAAGGGTGAGGTAAAGCTTGCTCGTAGATAAGATCCCTCCATAGGAGAAAGGTACTAAGTAATTGCAGTCAAAGGACCAGAGCACGGTGCCCGTTATACAGGGGTAGAACTAGAAAGTTACCATGGTTGTCATCTACGAAACCGAGAGCGACAAGTAAATCATGATTTGTGGACATGGGTAGGATGTCAATTAAAATAGGACAGGAGGAGTATATGTACAACGACGTGTTCTTTGCTTTTATGTTGAAATCCTCATGTTGTGTTACAAAATCGAGCAGGCTACATTTTATGTATCCTATGTATACGGCATATAGTTATCTACCATTCACCTTATATGCCGAATATTCTATGCTAAACAGAAAGTACCTTGTGTACCGTTCCATGCGCATCTACCTTGGCCTCAAGTTTTGAGGTCGCGTGGGTGGTTTGCAACTCCATATACCAACCCAACCACCCACCCATACTGCCATTGAGATAGGGAAAAGGATCAAGTAATCCATAATACAGTGTAAAACAACGCGCATGACACCACGAGCCAGATGACTGTCCAATGGCTGAGCAAGGAGTTTTGGAATGGGTGTTCAATGTATACGTCATATTTTGCACCCTTAGTGGCGGACACCGCTTTGTACAACCACTTAACGGCGGACGCCTTAGAGGAGCGTCACAGTGGTAGAAAGGGCGTCCACCGCTATAGTGGTTTATTCTAGTAGTGTCATAACATTAAAATCTTTATTTATCTTACTAAAATCTTTATATGTTTTATTTGTTGGTGAAATACAAATTAATAATAATCATGTCCACACCAAGTCATCTACCATATACATGTAGAGTTCCATAATGTGAATGGATAAACCTAAACTATGGCACCACAAGCATGATATGATATTTTAGAAACTAAATTGACTATATTGGGCTTATTTTGCAATTGAAATGTAATTTCTTTTAGCAATGCAATGCTTTAAGAACTTCAGGTTGGGTGATCATGCATTATCATCTTCAAATCACAATATGCACTCATGGTTTCCTCCAAATTTTGTGAACTATCTAGGTTTCTTTTTTTAGAAATCGATGTTGAGAGGAAGGAACATGTAGCGCACATTGTTGCTATTGTCACTTAGCCATCGAGTTTTTTTTTCTTTTCCTTTCTCCGCTTCACCGTCTTTGTGTTTTGTTTTCTTTTTCTTAATATATTGCAAGTATATATATTATATATATATATATATAATATATATATATATATATATATATATCAAACCTGTCTGAAAAAATATCTGAGATTTTAAGCATGCCAAAAACAATAATGTAAGACTCGTTCTCTAGAATGCAAATGATACACAGTGAAGCAGGTCCCATCAAACAGTGACCACCACGCCGGGTGCCCCAAAAATGGGAAATAGAAAAAAATTGTTGCATCCAAAGAAAAAACATCACGCACGTGCCGAACCACAAAACAGGTCTATAGCGGCGCAGGCCGAAACCCAATTGCAGCGCGGGCCAAATTATCCGCAACTACAGTGCATCTCACATTTTAACGGCGGTCCATATTACTACCCACCGCTATTTGGCCTATTAGCTGTGAATCGGCCCATCAACCCACCATTGCTTCCACACGATATAAAAGAAGGCCCCAAACCCTATCTCCCTCATCTCTTCCATCCCTCAACGCTGCCCTCCACTTTGTCGCCTCCCCTCCCCCGTCGGCCACCACCGTCGCCCCTCGAGCTCTACCACCCCCTCCTCGTCCTCGGCCTCCTCTCCCCGCTGCCCTCCACTTCGTCGCCTCCCCTCTCCCGACAACCGCACCCGCCGCCCCCTCCTCCCTGGCAGCGCGTGGAGGACGGCACCGGATTCGCCGCGGAAGGCCGCTGCCGCTGCCTCCTCCTACCCGACGGCGCGTGGAGGGTGGCACCGGATCCGACATGGAGGGCCGGCGGCGGATCTGCTGCCGTCTTCTCCTCGTCCCTGCAGGACGGACCTGCCACCGCCCCCTCCTCTTCGGCTACCCCCTCCTCCCTGGCGGCGCGTGGAGGGCGGCGGATCCGCCGCCACCTCCTCCTCGGGTGGACTCCTCCCTCCTTTCGTCGTGGCGAGGCCGACGGCGGCCGGATCCGGCCAGGACGAGCTGCGACGGCCACCTCCGTGGGCGAGGTCGACGGCGTCCTGATCCGCTTTTTTTATTTTGATCCTGTTATTTATACCGGCGGGTGATATTATTACCCGCCGTTACGATGCACATCTGTAACAGCGACCTATTACATGCGCGTCGCTACAGTCAAATGTTCTTAGCTGCGAAAGCGTAGCGGCGGGTGGGCATACCCGCCGCTACAGTGCCTTTCAGACAGCCACTACAGAGCATTGCCAGACTTTCTCCATGACAAGAAGACGTGCACCGCTACTATCAGCCTTGGTAATCAGCTTATGTTCCTCGATCCTGAGGTTTTACTCGTGCACATGAGTGGGTTTCGCTGTAGTTTCCCGCAGCCGGCACCGGGAGGATGTGTGCTGCACCGCGCAAAAGACGACGACGTGACAGTCCGGTTCCGTGGAACTGTCCCTATAGCTAGCAAGCTATGTCTGGGTTAGCCATGGTGCGGGCCATGGCCGATGAAATTGCAATCCATCCATGCACTATGATTGGATTCTTTTACCGTCAAGATGCTTTGGATACCGTCATCCCACCTGAGGGGGTGTACCTCAGGCTGTGCTCACAAAACTCGCGTTGAGCATTGCCATCCTCTCTTTCTCCGGCCATGGTGATCAGCAGCTAATTCTCCTCAATCCCTAGAATTTCAGCTGCTGTTCACAGTTAATTCACACAATCCTCGCGCGCACACGTACCGTACGGTTTCCCTGTAGCACTAGCAGCAGGACCTGCTCCGCACGTTTTGCGATACCGGAACCTGATAGCTGGCTGGCTAGCTGGCGCCTCCGCGAAGCTTCGTGCCAAGCTAGCTCTTATATTTGTGCTAATTACAAGAGATTAGCTGCTACAGCCGCAGCAGCGCGTGTACGGGTGGCAGCTCTCCATATTTATTTGCCAAAAAAATGATGTTTTATTTTTTTTAAAAAAATCATCTTGTTCTGTATAATATTCTAATGCTGATGGCGGAAGGAATCCGCGCTCCCAGGGTGTTTTGGCCGACGTGGACACATCCTATTGCGACACGGTAGAATTTCGCTGCGTGCTAGCCTCAGAATGAGCCGCGTCATCGCTTCACCACATGCCGCAACGAGCTTTATTACCGGTCTGTTTCACGTGCATGTCATAAATTTGATTCGGCCTGGTTTGGCCCTATGAATTCTTTGCCATGCGGCCCGTGAGTAGCCGTCACCTGGGGCGAAAGACTATTGCTTGGGCTATGATGGTGTCGCAGATTTCTTCTATCTTTGTTCGTAGGCTGGGCCTTCACGGGAAAGTTTGCTATTTCCATTCCTCTCCTCCTCCTGGCCCTGCCTCTGCCACCGGCAGCACAAGCCCTTCCTCGGGAAGGCGCAGCCGAAGACCTTGACGTGCTGGTATAGACCGACGGATCGCGTAGCCCCAGCGGCACAGCGGAGCGAGCAGCCTAACCTAAGGCCCTGTTTTTCCAGGTATATAATTTTTAGAGGGGTCAAATCAAAGAGAATTTTATTATTTTGGAGTACTAAATAAAGTCTAATCTTGAAACTAATTGCAGACCCCCTATCTAATTCACGAGACGAATCCAACGAGAGTAATTATGATGTTATTAGAAGATGTTTACTGTAGCATCACTGTAGCAAAACATAGATTAATTAGGATCATTAGATTCGTCTCGCAAATTAGAGAGGGATGGCGACATAGGTTTTGTTATTAAATTAATAAAAATACTACTAAATAGTAAGATTCTCTTTGATGTGACAAGTATATAAATTTTAGAGGGCAGAAACGAACAGGGCCCTAGTATAGTGCATACATACATCGTGAGATCACCGGCGATGTGCCTCGTGGCCCTCGCTGTCATCTTCTCCTTCCTCTTCCCGCGCGTCTAGCATAGCCTATCGTTGCTGGACCACGCACCGGCCAGTAGCTCTACAGTGTCCCTGTCCTCCAATCAGCAACGTGTACCTTGTGTACGGTCACAGGCTCAGGGGACGACCATGATGGCGGTTGCCAGCTGGTTCGCGGTAGGCCAGAGCATGCACCTCTGATCGTGACTTGCGCAGGGCCATAGGCGTCCCTTGTGCTGTCACAAATCAGCTGAATTCTCAAACGGAGCTCGACATCGATCTTTGCTCACTCGCAGACGACTCCAGCTCTCGTCCACCAACGTTCGAGAGAGCTATACTAGATTACTAGACATATATTGTTCAACTTCCCTTCGCCGTTCAATTCATATAACGCAGGAACCCCGTAAAACCGTATATATAACTTCCATCAGGTGGCACTCCAGTCACAACATTGCTGTGCCCGCCACCACAACTGAGCAGCCTCGTCCATCAGGTACCGCCAGAGCCCCAGCTGGTTCTGAAAAAATCGTTGCTGAGTTTCGTTCCACTAACCACCATTTCAGCTTCATTATTAGGCTGAACGTAGATAACCACTGAAAAGGGGTATGCCTAGTTTCCATTTGAGTGAAAATTTGCAAAGTTTCGACTCAGATTTTCCACCGCCCTTGGATCATGATCCAACCGTTCACATCTTTCATTCACTTTTGACCAAAAAAAAAACAATTCTCTAAAAAAATGATAATATTTCATGTAAGAACAAGTTGTTTCAGTGGTACTGTTTCAATGTTCTAGTGGTACATTTTCATTGTTCCAAAAATTTTGACTAGAGCAAATGCAAAATTCCACTCAATTGAAAACGAGCAAAGATCAAATTAAATGACAATAAAATAAAATTGTATTGTTTGGTTATATTTGATAATTTCTTGTTAACTGAATTTTCTCTTTTGTTTCAGTCACATTCTTGTCGACTAACGAAAATAGATTGCTAAAATAATTAATTATGAAGTGGAATGTTGTGATGTTTTCAGAGTATACTTCATTTTTCTATAGAAATGAATAAAAACTACAGACATTTGAATCTATATCTAGTGACCAAAAATGTGTCTAGGAGATTCCTGAAATTTCCATCAGCGGCAATGGAGAAAACTCTATATTTGATAGAAAAAGTGATAATGTGTTTTAGTAACAAATATGGTAGTTTTTAGTTAAATGAAATTTCGCATTTGTTTTTCTTAGATTGCTTGTACTTTGAAAATGTATCGCTCAAACAATTAAATTGTACTACTAGAATAATTCATTTTTGTGTGGAACATTTTCATATTTTGTCAAAAAACATTATTTTTACCACACGTGAATATAAACCCTCAGTGGTTGGATCAACATCCAATGACAATAAAAAAGTGAGTAGCAGAATTTCAGTTACCTTAAATCTTGATAAACCCTTTAATTACACAAAAATGTACAAGAAGGGTGGTCATGGTATTTCTTATACGTATATTAGTAATTATTTAACTACGAAAATGTCATAACTACGATGAAATACAAAAATATTGAATAATATCCTAAAAGTCAGTACAAAAATTCTAAAATATTTGTATAGCTTTACCACAGAGCATGATTTTTTCTAGAACTTAAAATATTATTTGCTCTTATACTAACCTCTTACAATCTTTACCTCTTAGGAATTTTATAGATTTACCTCTTGGCAAATTTAGGAAATTTCACAGCTAGATTTTTACAGAATTTTGACTAAAAAAACTAAAATATTAGTTCCTCTTATATTTACCTCTTAGAATATATTATAGTTATATTAGCAATTAATTAAAATATTTTTATATTTTATGGATTTACTTATTTTATTTAAATTTTACAATTAAATGTGATGTATTGAATAATGAAATTATCTAAATCTGTAACTAGACTCGGAAAGACCATTCAAACCGAGGTGATAAAATCCTGCTCAACCAAGTAGAATTTTCTAGTTTAATGACCGAAGATGGAAAGATCTAATTAAACTAAAGGCATTTCCCTGTATTCTTAGAACTAGTTGCCAGGTTATCATATAAGTACTGAGCAGATTCTATGAAGTACATTGATAATAGAGAAATTAATCATAAATAAATTTAAATCATATTAGTTTTTGAACATATGTGGACTACCATAATATTTTTTTGATAGACCAACCTAAACAAGGTGTTCGTATTGCGAGTAATGTGAATTTTAGCTCCACCATGCTTCAAGAACTTCTAGTAATTATTTATACATTAAAAATGGATCTATGCAATTCGGTTTATTCCAAATCATGTTTAATATCTAGGTCGCTCTTTTCAGAAATCGATGGCGAGAGGACGATGGCCCATTGTCACAATTGTCACTTAACCATCTATATTTTTCTGTTTTGGCTTCACCAATATCAATGTACTATGTTTTATTTCCGTAATGTAAGTTTGCTATATGATTTCCTACAAATATTCTTATAATAAAGAAAGAAATTCGGACAAAATAGTTGTGTTACCAAATGCACTGAAGTGTATCCGTGCAACAATATTATAGGACTGCTAGTTCTCATATAAGGAATGAAATTCGTTGTTGCAGTTACTTACTTGATACAAGCTGGGTCACTTAGATACTCGAGATAGAAAACTAGAAAGATAAAATAATTAATTTTGAAGTACAAAAATTTGGAGAGGATATTTAAAACCTTATCCACAAAACTTGTTAACATTGATAACATTCACCACAAAATTTTTAGAAGAATAGTTGTGAATGGTAATTTCAACAACTATTAATAGAAAATCGATTGATATAGCAACAACTAAATTCAATCGTGAAAGTTATTCATGTTCTATGACTAATTATATATCCGGCCATGTTACATTGATTTCAGTTGGTAGATCAGATAAGTATTTTTCAGTTTTGTGTAGTATATTTGTTGGTAAAAGACAAATTATACATAAAAATTGTGAAGAGCAAATTATTGATTGAATATATATAGACTCCTATAACTTGTATGGATAAACCTACTTAAACTAGGGCATCATATTAAGTGTAACATGAATTTTAGTTCCACGATGCTTCAAGAACATTAGGTTATTATTAATGTATTAAGATGGCAATATGCAATATGGTTTTCAGATCATATTCAATATGTAGGTTGCTCTTTTTCAGAATTGGTGGTGAGACGAAGCAACATGGAGAACCCATTGTTTCAATTGTCACTTAACCATCTATATGTTTTTTTCCTTTTTTTGATTCACAAATATCATTGTATTGTGTTTTGTTTTTCCATAATGTAACTCAGATATAAGATGTCCTATCAATCTTTTTGTAGCAAAAACTAGAAGGAAAACAAAAAGAACTTCGGACAAAATTGTTTGTTTCCAAATGTACCGGAGTGCATCCCTGCAACAATGTTATATGACTGCCAGTTTTCATATAAGGAATGAAATCTATATTTTTTTGTTGTTGCAGCTAAGTAGTTGATTAATCTAGAACCCCCACCTGGCATTAAAAAGACGGCAATGATACACAGCCACGTGAGGCCCACCTACAACAGAAGCAACAGGCCCAGTCTGGAGGAACGAAAGTAGAAAACCCGAATGGTTTCGATGACATCATGCACCCGCCTAATTAAACAGATCCATAGCCATCCTCTGTTTCTCCGGCCAAGCTGATCAGCAACTAATTTTCTCTTTTGTTTAACGAAAATAAATTGCTAAAATAATTAATTATGAAGTGGAGTGTTGTGATGTTTTCAGAGTATACTTCATTTTTCTATAGAAATGAATAAAATTACGGACATTTCAATCTATATCTAGTGAACGAAAATGTGTCTAGGAGATTCCTGAAATTTCTATCAGCGGCAATGGAGAAAACTCTATATTTGATAGAAAAAATGATAATGAGTTTTAGTAACAAATATTGGTAGTATTTAGATAACTGAAATTTTGCATTTGTTTTTCTTAAATTGCTTGTACATTAAAAATGTATCACTCGAACAAGTAAATTGTACTACTAGAATAATTCATTTTTGTGTGGAACATTTTCATTTTTTGTCAAAGAACCTTCTTTTTACCACATGTGAATATAAATCCTTGATCAACATCCAATGACTACAAACAGTGAGTAGCAGAATTTTAGTTACCTGAAGTCAAGACAAACCCTTTAATTACACAAAATTATACAAGAAGGGTGGTCATGGTACTTCTTATACTTATATTAGTAATTAGTTAACTAGGAAAATGCAATTTCATAACTACAATGAAATATAAAAATATTGAATAATATCCTGAAAGCTAGTAGAAAAATTCTAAAATATTTGTATAGCTTTACCACTTAGCATGATTTTTTCTAAAAACCTAAAATTTTATTTCCTCTTATATTTACCTCTTAGAAGATTTACCACTCAGGAATTTTCTAGATTCACCTCTTGGCAAATTTAGGAAATTTCACAACTAGATTTTTATAGGATTTCGATAAAAAACTACGATATTAGTTTCTCTTATATTTACCTCTTAGAATATATTATAGTTATATTAGTAATTAATTTAAGTATTTTTATATTTTATGGATTAACTTATTTTATTTAAATTTTTAGTGAAATATAATGCATTAAATAATGAAATTGATTAAATCTGTAACTAGGCTAGGCAAGACTATTCAAACCGAGGTGATAAAATCCTGCTCGCACCAAGTAGAATTGTCTAGTTTAGAGGCCGAACATGGATAGATCTAATTAAACTAAAGGTATTTACCAGTTTTCGTTACTTGCCAGGTTGTATGAAGTACATTTGTTGGTAAAAGAGAAATCAATCATAAAAAATGTGAAAATCATTTTTTTTAACATATGCATACTACCATAATAGTTTTTGACAGACCCACCTAAACAAGGTTCGTATTAAGAGTAACATGAATTTTAACTCCACCATGCTTCAAGAACTTCTAGTGATTATTTATGCATTAAAAATGGCTCTATGCAATTCGGTTTGTTCGAAATAATGTTTAATATCTAGGTCGCTCTTCTTATAAATCGATGGTGATAGGACGAGAGCACATTATCGCAATAGTCACTTAACCATCTACATTTTTTCCCGTTTTAGGTTCACCAATATCAATGTACTATGTTTTATTTTCCCTAATGTAAGTTAGGTATATGATGCCCTACCAATATTCTTATAATAAAGAAAGAAATTTGGAAAAAATAGTTGTGTTACCAAATGCCCTGGAGTGTATCCCAACAACAATATGACAAGACTATCGATTCTGATATAATGAATGAAATTTATTGTTGCAGCTAATTACTTGATAAAAAAAGGTGGTCCACTTAGATACATGAGATAGAAAACTAGAAAGATAGAGTAATTAGTTCTTAAGTACAAAAAAGTTTTGGAATGGACATTTAAAACATTATCCACAAAACTTGGTAACATCGATGAAAAACATTGAACCCACCACAAAAAGATATATTTATTAAAAAATAGTTATGAATGAGAATTTCAACAATTATTTATATAAAATCAATTGATGTAGAAACAACAAAATTCAATCTTGAAACTCATACAAGACTAATTATATATCCGGCCATGTTTCTTTGTTTTTAGTTGGAAGACCCATTTTTATTGTTTGCACGGATCAAACAAGTATTATTCAGTTCAGTGTACTATATTTGTTGGTAAAAGACAAATTATACATAAAAAATGGGAAGACCAAATTATTGATCCAATATATATAGACTCATATAACTTGTATGGATAAACCTATTTAAACTAGGGGATCGTAGTAAGTGTAACATGAATTTTATCTCCACAATGCTTCAAGAACATTAGGTGGTTATTTACGTATTAAAATGGCAATATGCAATATGGTTTTTAAATCATGCTGAATATGTAGATTGCTCTTTGTCGGAATTGATGGTGAGAGCAAGCAACATGGAGAACCCATTGTTGCAATTGTCTCTTAACCATCTATATGTTTTTTTCCTTTTTTATTCACTGTATTGTGTTTTGTTTTTCCGTAATGTAACTCAGATATAAGTTGTCCAATCAATCTTTTTGTAGCAAAAAAAGAACTTTCAACAAAATTGTTTGTTTCCAAATGTACCGGAGTGCATCCCTTCAACAATGTTATATGACAGACAGTCTTCATAAAAGGAATGAAATCAATATTTTTTATTGTTGCAGCTAAGTAGTTGATTAGTCTAGAACCCCCACCTGGCATTAAAAAGACGGCAATGATGCACAGCAAACTGAGGCCCACCTACTACAAAAGCTACCGGCCCAATCTGAAGAAACGAAAGTAGAAAACCCGAATGGTTTCGATCACATCATGCACCCGCCGGATTAAACAGATCCATAGCCATCTTCTGTTTCTCCGGCCATGGTGATCAGCAACTAATGCTCCTCAATCCCGGTGTCTTAGAGAATTTTTGTAGCTGTTCACACAATCCCCCGCAGACATGTAGTACTGGAGAGATACCGAATAGCTGGCTGGCTAACTTAGCGCCTCCGCTATACGTGCACCTAAGCCAGAATTTTCTATACAAAAACCAATACTACATATATGAGGCATTACTCTATACGCGCACGTAAGCCAGAATTTTCTATACAAAAACCAATACTACATATATGAGGCATTACTCTATATTCGGATACTTTTTTCCATAGTAGCGGATCTTGGTAATTTCCATAGTAATTTCATAATGGCAAGGTGGGTAATTTGAACCATGTTGAATCCAATGGTTATTATTAATCGGGCATTAGATTTCATGGTCAGATGTTTTGCTTTTTATGAGAATTTCTAGGATTTTTCTACGATTAATGTGGAAGCCTCAAAAGGAGCCTCCAATTAGTAAATATAAGATTTAAAAAGAACTCTAACTCTTGACATGAGAATTGGAAAGTCTAGGTAGACACTTATAAAAGGATTTGCACATGCAGATTGGGCTGGTTGTGTGGATGGCAGGAGATCGACAGCTGACTGCTATTTTTCTAGGCACTAATCTAATATCTTGGAGTGCTAGAAAATAAGCCACTGTCTCATGATCTAGCATTGAAGCTGAATATAATCTTAGAGCAATGCTACAGCTGGAATTATGTAGACTCAATCTTTACTTTCGAGAATTGAAGATACCACATCCAAGAGATGAAAGTCTATGGTGTGATAATCTTGAAGCTACATATATCTGTTGGCTAACCCAATATTTCATGTCAGAACTAAAAAATATAGATATTGATTTTAATTTCGTAAGCGAGCCAGAGCGTGTTGCACAGAAGTTGCTGGATATTCGGTTTATTCCTACCGGGGATCAGGTGGCCGATGGTTTTACTAAACTTCTCTCAATTCGGCAGCTTCACAATTTTTGTAGTCATTTGAATCTCCGAAGCTATGATTTGGGGTGGGGTGGGGGTGGGAGGTTAGATATAGAATAGTATCTTAACGGTATGTAGTGTTCCCTTATCTTTTTTTCTTTCTTTGTTCTACAAGTCGCGTGTGACTTCTGATGTTGTACACGTGATTGTTATGATCTCTTTCTTGTATTGTAAACCACGGTGGGGGCTGTTCATTACACGAAAGGGCGAGTCAGGGAGAAGTATTGCTTTCCGCCATGGATACATCTTTGTTGTCGACTCCAAATGCATGTCGCGCGTGGGCTGTGGGCACACTTATGTCTCGGGCTGCTTGCATGTACGTCTCTGGTCAATCATTTTATCATCTTGGCTGCACTCGACTCATAACTCTCCGTACGATAACGACGCAAGCTGCAAATCTGGTTCCTAATAACGGTGCTGTGCAGGATGCCGATCGAAGCCAATAAGCTCAAGGTGTCTCACAGGCTACGATACTTGAATAATAGTGTCCTTGTTAACGTGAACCGCGTAGGAAGCTAGTTTATAATTAATGAACGTGGATATAGCAACATGTTCTTCTTTTATGTTATGTTTTCGTCCATGCTGTGTGTTACAAGATCTAAGTCAGCGAGATAGTTCATTCAAGACAATGACAACGGGAAATGGAAGGAGGCATGGGAAGAAATAAATAGTGGGCCCTGAGGACAGCAGTTAAACAATCTGGGAGCCACCGCTACCACCATGTCGTTCGAGCCCAGCGCCAGAGCCACCACCGCTGCCACGCCGGTTAGCGGGTGTCATGACCGCCGCGTTGAATGCTCGCCTAGGCCACCCACCCGCACAGCCTTGGGCCTGGAGGCTGCTGCCACCTCATCGGGCTCAGGCCGAAGCCTGGGGACCGGCACGCCTCGCCAGCCACCGTGTTCCTACCCACCTGCCTCCGAAATAGATAGGAGCGAATGAGAAATGTGAAAGAGGGTCCGAGTGACTCTTTTTAGACCAATAGGATGCCACCATTTGGAAGGCTCGGATTGCTAACGTGGTGAACTTTGCCGAGTGTCCAGGAATACACTCGGTAAAGAGCTTCTTTGTGTAGTGCTAGCAAATAATTTCCCTACCAACTTAACAAAAAAAAATTATCAAACAAATTAAAAAAATAATCAAATTTTTGCCAACACAATTTATATGACCTATTAACTAAATAAAAAGATTTGAGGTCAAATTCAATATCGGCCATCAATTTGACTCCAAATCATAAAGACTCATTTCTCAACACAATGGTTATTCTTCCGAGATTCTCTGTTTTCTAAGCAATGGTATGTGACAATATGTGGGAAACTTTCTCCAGTTTTTATCATAGCTTCCACTTGTGATAACATCAAAATGATGAAAAATGCCAAGATTTTTATAATTTATTTGAATTTTTTAGAATTTAAAAATCATTCGGACACACTATGTTTTTTTCAGATGCTCGCTATTACTGGAAAATAGCCCCTGATACCGCTGGCTTCTAACTCCTCCACTGGCAGAGAGTTCGCTCCTCTACTGCATAGTCCCGTCCTAACCTCTTTGTCACCTTTAAACTATAGAAGATGAGTTATTACATACATACCACAACATCACTTTCTGAAACTCTAGCCTGATCATTCTCATATCCTAATGAAACTTTTTTCCCACACGTTACAGAAATTAATCACGTCACCACCACAACATATCACAAACTTTGGGCCACAAATTGTGCATGCAAGCAACAATAATATGAGATACAATATACAGGGCAATAGAGATATACAATTGTACTGCAGAAAAAGGCTCTCATTGATTGACTTAATAACATGTGTGTGAGAAAATGGATATTGAGATATAACCTAGTCCCTATAACTTCCTACTCTAGAAGAAGCACTTCATCCTAGATTATTCAGAATCAAAGATTTGCCAAAACTATGCCTCAGTTCATATATATTATTCCTAATTGTTTATAGTTACACAAATATGAGCTTCATTTTCTTCGAAGGTTATCTTGTTGCTCTCGTATCGGCCCACCCTCTCTTGTTCTTGAGATTTTACACCCCAACAATTATAAACCATCCAGATTTCAAGTGGATGGAAAGAAAAGTCAAGCTTGATGCCACATGCCATATATCTGAAGTAAAAAATATATGTTTCAAAGAATTCATATATATCTCTTCCGGTGCTCTAAATTAAATTTCTAACTAATACCTCTTTAAGGGGATACTTGTGCGTGAGGACCATGCAATAGTGTCTCCTTATAAAAGTTAGCTCTCGAATAAGAATTAGCAATTCTCCCTTTCCTCTCTACTTTTACATAGAAATATATTTTTTTTTCTCATGGCCGTTCTTCTTGGTATGCCCTTTGGGGTAGTTTGCTTCTGCCTTGGGGAATGGGCCAGGCAAGAGCCTTCAACCCGAGATGATAAAATCTGGCTGACACCAAGTAGAATTTCGAAGACACAAATGGAAGAAGCCCATCAATGCAGTATAGGCCACTAACCTATCTTCAAGATAACCATTGTGGTAGAAGATGGATCTCTTAGATAGATGAGATAGAAAACTAGAAGGATGGAGTAATTAATTCTGAACTACAAAAATTGTATTCGAAACATTCAACTCAAAACTTTTTAACATTGATGAAAACAATAAAATCTCAGTACATAGATATAGTTATAAAAACAAAATATGTATGTAAATGATAATTGCAACAAACATTAAGATAAAATTAAATAATATAATTCTTTATTAAAATATATACGGAAAATACAATAAATATTTTTGAATGAGGCCCTACGTAGTCAAGCAACTGTAATTTTTATGTATTAAAAATGTATCAAGTAAGTATATATATGTGGCTTTATTTATTGGATAGGTCATTTTTTAATGATTGCAAAGGTAATATGGAAAGGACTTCCCAAATTATGCGTAGTAAATTTGTAGGCAAAAGAGAAATTGATCATAAAATGTGAAGTACAAATTATTTGTCGGATATATGTAGACTCTCATAACTTGTATGGATAAACAAAATTAAACTAGGGGAGTGCATTAAATCTATCAAGAATTTAATCTCCATATGCTTCAAGAACTTGAGGACAGGTGGTTATTTATATATTCAAAAAGGCTCTATGCAGTTCCGATTATTCTAAATCATACTTATTGCTCTTATTATTCGGAACTGATGGTGAGAGGATGCAATCTGTACCACCCATTGTTACAATTGTCGTTTAGCCATCTACTGTTTTTCTTCCTTTTGGCTTCACCAATGACATTGTATAGTGTTGTATTCTCCGTAATGTATTTCTAGTGTAAAATGTCCTATAAATCTTTTATAACAAGAGAAAGAAATACAGTAAGAACTTTGGACAAAATACTTGATGCACGGGGTGCATCGATCCCTGCAACAATACTGTACGACAGCCAGTTTACTTATAACCAATAAAATTAAAATTTTTATTGTTGAGGCTAATTACTCGATTAATCTAGAGCCCCCACCTGGCATTAACAAGACGGTAGTGATACACATCGAGGTGGGGGGCAATCTGAAAAAACGAAAGTAGAAAACTAGATGGTTTCCATCACATGACGCACGCGCGGAAATAAGCAGAGATCCAAAGCGGAGCATTATTGCCATCTCTGTATCTCCGGCCACGGAGGTTTCCCTGTAGCCCCAGGAGCCAGCAGCAGGACGTGCTCCTCACCGCACACACAGAATCATGTACTACCGGATAGCCGGCTCCCTAGCTGGCGCATCCGCGAAGCTTCCTCCGTTCTTCGCGCCAAGCTAGCTCTCTTACACGTTCTAAGCTAATTACTTGTAATTATCTGCTGCTGCAGACGCAGCGACGCGTGTACTCTGTCGGAGATAGTACAAGACAACGTACACACGTGCGTGTGAACATGGATGCCCTCTGATGTCTCATGGAACGGATGCTGAGGATAGGGACCTTGCATATCCGCAACCATGTGCCGCTGCTGCTGCTGAGAGGAGGTGCAAGACACGAACAAGGACTCAACGTCAATTATCTAAGGAAAAACACGTCGTCGTGCAGTAACCCAGCAGCGTCGGTGCACCAGCGGCGCCGAGCAGCCCCGGCTGCAGGCTACACCGGCCATCATAAATCTTCCTTGAAATTTTGTGCTGCTGTGTCTGCTTCAGTGAGAGGAGTGGTCCCACATGTTGTTTTTTTGTCTCACTGACGTGTGGATCCAAAGCATCACGTTAAATTTAGGAGGTTTAATTTAGGTGCTACTGCTGTGATTGATCATAAAATTTGAGCCCCGAAAAATAGGAGTGGGAGCATCTCAGGAGAGCCCCATAAATCTCCCATAAATAAAAGGGACCCCTAAATAAAACTATTGAGGTATAATTAAAAAACGATCTCCAACGGTCCCCAAAAGAAATCACAGATTTATTCTCTCCCTAAATCCACCTCATTTGTAGCTAAAAACTGGAGAAAGTTGGGGGTCCAATCCTTCTATTTACAAGTGAATTAATGTTGTTGTGGCTCCAAATGCTGACGTGGTCCAATCAAAATCATTCTTTTGGGATCAATTTATTAGAAAGCTTTTGGAGATGCTCTTAGATAAGAAAATAGGAGCTTGATTTGAGAGTCATTGTTGGAGTTGCTGTTACAAACTTTTTGAATTAGTTTTTACCTCTTACACCTCCTAAGTGCACCTGCAGCTAGAGATCCGATATTTGGCTCACGGCTAACGCGCTCTGAGACAAGAAAATCAAAGGATCAAAGGAAGAGTGACTGCGTGTGGCAGATAAGAATGGATACCCATTATATACCATACATATGTATACGGCCAGGAGAGCAATGGGCCGCTGCAAAAGTTTGGCTACATTTCCGTCGTTGGCTCCCACACGTGCGTCGCGCGTCAGTACACGTATGTCCGAGGCACGTTGCCGGCCCCTCGGCCAATCATTTTGGGGAAAGTGCGCGATTACTCTCTAGACATTTCATGATCTCGGGCGAACTCGACTTATGAGTTATGACAGCGTCCGTACGTATGGCAGAAGCTGCAAATCTGGTTCCCAGCGGTGCTCTGTCGGCTGCCTAAGAGCAACTGCGGCCCAAAATCAGGCCCCGAAATTGTCTTTTAGGAGACGGCCTATAATATTTCGGGGCCAAAATTCTCTCCCAACTCCCATGGTGCTTCATGTCTACAGAGGGAGGCTTCAACTTTGTTAGAAATCTTTTTATCTTTCGGAATTGGATCTATACCATGTGAATCAGAGAATGGGGTAGTTGAATATTGTGTTGCCCTTTTGATAAATTTGCTAAGAGACGTAGTAGTTGATTACCCATGCTGAACATGGCGAGGCCAACACCGGTTTTGGACATGGTCAGCACCGAGCCCTAGATGATGCTTGGCATCTCGATGTGCCACCTGCGGATAAATCGGTGAGGAACTACACTCTACTGATCAAATGGCTGATTACTAAAGCTAGTCAGGGTGAAAATACTTCAAGTAATTTGGAATCTACCGGTGCTAGACCCTGCTTTAAGCATCTTGTAATTTGGACCATACAGTCTCCTGTTTCGAATCCACCCGTTATATATGTTTGACTGGACTGCTAATAATAATGGGGGTAAAATGTTACTTAAATTTATTTTTTGAATCGTTATTCAAATAAAGTGTGTTTCGACACTTCAAAAATAAAGTGTGTTCCTAGTCAGATCAATATGGGTACTCTAACACGAAATTTTTTGTTTTTCTGGTTATGTTGGTTCACTGAACAAATGGTAACTATTCCGACTTCAGTTACATATATTTCTCTTGACAAGACGCACATCAAGAGAAATTACTCTCTGTAGGCCAATACTTTTTTCTTTTGCTTGGAACTGTATTCTTTATTAAATTTATTTATATTGTTCATATGCTTAGATGAAGCGATGATACTCTGCACCAACCTCTAGTTTAGTCCAGCTAAACTGTTTGATTACTAGTAGCACTTAACTTTTCCAGTTTTGTCAACTAATAAATATCAAGGAACATGTTACCCCAATTACTTGATGCAAACAGGAAGGTTGAAAATGTAGGCCAATATTTTTTTCTTTTGCTTGGAACTGTATTCTTTATTAAATTTATTTATATTGTTGATATGCTTAGATGAAGCGATGATACTCTGCACCAACCTCTAGTTTAGTCCAGCTAAACTGTTTGATTACTAGTAGCACTTAACTTTTCCAGTTTTGTCAACTAATAAATATCAAGGAACATGTTACCCCAATTACTTCATGCAAACAGGAAGGTTGAAAATGTAGGCCAATACTTTTTTCTTTTTCTTGAAACTGTATTCTTTACTAAATTCTGTTTTTTTGGCAGATGTCAAACTTCGAAAACAACATCCTTCGGTGGTGGTGGGATGAAGAGTCCGATGATGATGATGATTGTTCTGTTATTGGCTTTGTTCTTGCGGGCTTGAAGAGGAAGAAGACCAACAAGAAGTTTTGTGGATCTTTATCGGGTCGCCAAAACGTTCCACGCGACATTCTAAGAGGTCATTGTCGAATATATTTGGACTACTTCGCGGACCCCTGTGTGTAGAATGAGAAGCATTTCAGACGGAGGCTACGGAACTCAAGGTCCCTGCTCTTGAGGATAGTGGCTAATGTGGAGGAGCACGATGAGTGTTTCCGCTAGATGCCTCCTGCCATCCGGATTCTTGCCTATGGTATGCCGGCGGATGCATTGGATGAGTATATGAGGCTGGGAGAAAGCACGGTCATAGAGTGTTTGAAACATTTTCTGAATGCTGTTGTTGAAGCCTTTGGAGAAGAGTACCTAAGGGCAACCAATGCCGAGGATACTGCAGGATTGATGGAATTGGTACTGCTTCTTTGGTATGCCAGGTTCTCTCAATGATATCAACGTGTTGCGGCGGTCTCCACTTTTTGAGAGGCTCACTTCTGGGATGGCACCATAACTTCAATACATGGTCAATGAGAACAAGTATAGTATGGGGTACTACCTTACAGATGGGATATACCCTTCCTGGGTAACTTTTGTGAAAGCTTTCTGAAGTCCAGAGGGGAATAAGAAAGCCCACTTCACAATGGTACAAGAAGGAGTAAGGAAAGATGTCGAAAGAGCTTTTGGCATACTCCAGAAACAATTTGCGATGGTGCGTGGTCCTGCCAGGTTGTGATGTAAGGAAGACCTTTGGTACATAATCCAAGCTTGTATTCTCTTACACAACATGATTTTTGAGGATGAGCGACAAGAGGAAAAACATGATTTAAACTATCACCAGGGAGAAAAAAGATATCCCTGTTCTGCAACCTGAGAATAAATCTTGTATAAATGGTGACTCATCGATAACTTGCTCACACTCATTCCTGCTAGATTTAATATCTTGTTCGACACTGTGAGGATTCATATCATCACTTGGTTACAAGACACAAATTGCTACTACTATATCGTTATTGATGGTTCTGCTATTACAATGAAGGGCTAATGCTGGCGGGTGGAGAGTTATTTGATTAGCCAGTCCGCGCTCTGCCCATTCAGTTAAACCATAATGAGAGAGAATTATTTTTCCAGTTTCACAAAATGCATACTTTTCATCACAATCAAACCCTAAAAATTCTATACTTGACTTATATGTTTCAGAAATGAGGAAGCAAAAACAACTCTAATACAGCCATGCAGGGAATTGGACCTACATGATCATGGCTCAAGTTGTAAGCCCCACATGACATACCATCAATCCCTCTGGTCCAGTAGTCAGGCAACATGGCAGATCAGAAAGTTTAAGTGTAGAAGCATCTGGCATTACCAATTCATACTTTCAAAGATATTAATTTGATATAAAGGCAACTTGACTAATGTAAATCTGAATAAATCTGTCACAATCCGCATATACTGAAACTCCATCGGCAAAATGCATGATCATACATATTATGATTTCAATTAGTCATGGCACTAATGCACACTTAAAAATATTACCTCTGTGGCATTGTCGGGCATCGGTGTAGGAGTCTAATCAAAGATCAGCGATGATCGCAATCAACCACAATAAGCTACAAATCAATATAACTGCTAGACTAGTCATGGCTAGCAACCTATAAGGGTATTTGGAGGACTACTGTTAGTTTTGTTGAATTAGAGATGAGAGGCCACAAAATAATATGGGACGATGGAGCTTGTTGTGGTGGGGTGGAACAAGGTTCTTGTCTATCGTAGCTGCAGCTTAGGCTTGGTAGTGCAAGGAGAGAATTGTGGATAGCGCACTATTTTATTGACTTTGTGTCATATATTTGTTGGTAAAAGAAAAAATAATCATAAAAATGTGAACAATAAGTTATTAACCGAATATCTATGGACTACCTACAACTTCTATGAATAAACCTTAATTACGGGACAAATCAGTGTAACAGAAGTTTAGCTCGACAATGCTTTAAGAACTTGAGGACCAGTGTAGCTCTATGCAACTAGGATTTTTTTCTCCAAATCATGTTTAATATCTAGGTGCTCTTTTAGAAATCGATGGTGAGAGGAAGCAATATGGAGCACCCATTATTGCACTTGTTACATAACCATGGTTTTTTTTTCCTTTTAGACTTCACCAATATCATTGTATTGTGTTTTATTTTCCGTAATGTAATAGTTGTGCTTCCAAATGCACCGGGTGCATCCCTGCAACAATTTTATAGGACAACCAGTTTTTTATATAAGGAATGAAGTTTATTGTTGCAGCTAATTACTTGAGTTGTGTAGAACCCCCACTTGGCATTAACAAGACGGCAATGATACACATCACACATGGAGGTGGGGCCTACCTACCACCATCCCAGTCTAAAAAAAATGAAAGTAGAAAAATGTTTACCATCACACATCAGGCACGCGCCGAACGAAGCCGATCAGCAGCTAATTCTCCTCGATCCAGAGGCATTCGAGAATTTAGGTAGCTGTTCACAGTGCCCTACCGGAGACAGGCACCAGCCCCACGTGCTCTCTGCACACACGGGTTTGACTCCCGGAGACAGCATCTATGCAATCACTACTAAAATAGGTCTCGAAGCAGCGTTGTATGGACACACGTAACGACGTTTTCATCACGAATCATCTCTACAAAAAGTATTTTATTTTTAACGGCGGAAAAAGTGAACCGCCCCTAAAAGTCGACTTTTAGAGGCAGGTAATTTTTAACGGCAGACAACAACACCAACCGCTCCTATAAATCAATTTTTAGCGGCGAATAATCCCATGGGCCGCAGTTAAAAATATGAGGCTCAGTATTTTGGCCCATTCGGCCCACCTGCCTAATAAAAAGCACAAACCCTATCCTCAACTCCCCACACCGCTCGTCCCGACTCTTAGCCGCCTCCCCGGCTTGTGCCCTTTCTCCCCACACGGCATGCCTCGTCCTACACCGGCATGCTCCCTCCCACCGCCACGTGACTTGTCCGTGTCGTGCCCCTCCCATGCCGGCGCACCACCCTTCTTCCCCGACCGACGCACATCCCGAGACCTTCCTCGTCCTCTTCCAGCCTGTGCCCCCCCCCCCCCATCCCCACCCCCCCCCCCCAACACACACACACACACACATCTCGGCGGCACCGACGGTAGGGCCTTCTCCCTCCCCTCCTCTCGTCTCGACGGCGGCGGCGGCACCATGGGGAGTGGATCCAACCCGCTTCCACTCCCGGCGGCGGTGGCACCATGGGGAGCGGATCCGGCCGCGCTTCCCCTCCTGGTGGCGGCGACGGCATCATGGGGAGTGGATCCGGCCCCCTTCTCTCCGAACTAAAACCTATAGGTTTCAAAGAACTCATACATATCTCCTCTTGAGTGAGATAATTGTGTATGAGGAGGACCACGTGAGAACGTCTCCTTCATGCTAAAGAGGTAGCTCTCCAATAAGAGATAGCAATTCTATCTTTCCTATTTTATACAATTTATATAAAATGTAATTTTTTTTGTTCAATGCCTTTTTTTCTTGGTGTGACCTTGGGGTGGTTTGCTTATAGCTTCGGGTTCGAGCCAGGCAAGAGCCTTCGGCCCGAGCTGATGACATCCGACTAACACTAAGTATAATTCTAAGGACACAAAAGGAAGAAGCCCTTCATTATAGCATAAGCCATTAACCTATCTCCAAGCTAACTAATATGGTAGAAGAAGGGCCTCTCGGATAAATGTGATAGAGAACTAGAAAGATAAAATAATTAATTCTCAAGTACAAGATTGTTTCGGGGAGGACTTTAGAAACATTCAAAATGAAACTTTTTAACATCAATGCAGAACAATAAAATCACCATACAAAGATATAGTACTAAAAATAATAAAAGAAGGTTGTAACGTAGAAGATGGGCCTCTCGGATAAATGAGATAGAGAACTAGAAAGATAAAGTAATTAATTCTCAAGTACAAAATTGTTTTGGGGAGGACTTTTGAAACATTCAAAACGAAACTTTTTGTCATCAATGAAGAACAATAAAATCACCACATAATGATATAGTTCTAAAAATAATAAAAGAAGGTTGTAACCAATAGTTTTCACAAACATTAATATAAATCAAATAATACAGCAATCACATAGTTCAAATCTTAAAATTTTTATGATTGATATGAAGGAAAATACAATTTGTATGTTTGGGTAAGGCCCTACCTAGTCAAGCAACAACACTATCTTTAAGTTTCCAAAATGTATCGGTTAGTATTATATGCCCTATTTTCTTTCTTTTTACTCAGTAGGTCCATTTGTTTAATGATTGCAGAGATGTTATAGTTATTACAACTATTGATAAAAGAAAAAATAATCATAAAAATGTGAAGATGAAATTTTTGAGAGAATAATATGTTGACTCTCATAACTTGTATGAATAAATCTAAACTAAGGGATCATGTTACATGTAATATGAATTTTAGGTCCATGATTTTCAAAGAATTTAAGGTCAGGTGATTATTCTGTATTAAAATGGCTCTATGCAATACGGTTTATTCCGAGTCATGTGTACTATCTAGGTTGCTCTTTCTCGAAATGGATGGTGAGAGGAATTCCCAATCATGTTTACAATCTAGGTTGCTCTTTCTCGAAATGGATGGTGAGAGGAAGCAAAGCACCCACTATTGTCACATAAAAATCAATAATTGTTTTTTTCCTTTCTAGATTCACCAATATCATTGTATTGTATTGTATCGTCCCTAATGTAATTCAGGTATAAGATGTGTCTATAAATTTATTTATAACAAAATAACCAAAACTTTGGAAAAAAAATAGTTCTGCTTGAAAATGCATGGGGTGCATCCCTGCAACAATATTGTTGGACTACCAGTGTCCATATATAAAACGAATAAAATTAATACTTTTGATGTTGCAGCTAATCATTTGATTAGTCTAGAGCACCCACGTGGCAATTCAAAGACGGCAATGATACACAGCAAAGTGGGGCCCAACTACAAGGAGCTTACCGCACCAATCTGAAAGAACGAGAGTGTAGAAAATGGGATTGTTTCCGTCACATCAGCACGCGCGCTGAATTAAGCAGATGCAAAGCGGAGCATTACCATCCTCTGTTTCTCCGGCCATGGTGATGATCGGAGCTATAACGCTCCTTAATCCCGATACCTTAGAGAATTTTAGCGGTTGTTCAATGATAATTAACACAATCATCGCGTACACACGAGCGGATTTTCCTGTCGGGACAGCAGCCGGCAGCGCAGGACGTATCCGCACGTTCTGAAACGCACGCACGTAGTACTGGAGAGATCACCCGCAAACAGGCAGATACCGGATAGCGAGCTGGGTAGCTGGCGTCTTCCCTGCGAAGCTTCCTTCGTTCTTCGCGCCAAGCTAGATCGAGCTTGCATGTGCTAATTAAGTAATTAGCTGCTGCAGCTGCAACGACGCGTGTACAAGACAACGTACACGTGCGTATGAGCATGGATGCCCTCTCATGTCTCATGGAACGGATGCTGAGGATAGGGACCTTGCATATCTGCAAGCATGTGCCGCTGCTGCTGCTGAGAGGAGGTGCAAGACACGAACAAGGCATCAACGAGGAAACTCGTCAATTATCTTAAAAAAAAACACGTCGTCGTTTTCTCCGGCCGCGCGCCGCTCATTTGTCCGGGTGGGGATTAGACACCCACCCGCTCTCTCTGCACACGAGGGATTGACTCCCGTTGACCGCATATATGCAGTGCCTTTGGCCTGACACTGCCAAGATCTTCTTGTCTCGTGCATTAACCCAGCAGCGTCGGTGCACCAGCGGCGTCGAGCAGCCCTGGCCGCAGGCTCCACCAGCAATCATAAATCTTCCTTGAAAATTTTGTGCTCTTTCTATCTCTATTTTTCAAATTTCTTTTGCTATTACAGTAACTCTAGCAATTCTCCTAACTCAAGCCCCTTTGGGAGAGCTACATCCCATAACGCTTCCCTCCAAAGTTAATTTCCTCTAGAAGCCGCTGCCTATGGTATCCTGCCGAGAAGAAGCAACATGTTTGGTTCCAGGGCGTTGAGGAGAAGCGAGGTCGCGTGCAAGCCGCCGCCGCGCTTGAGTCTGGGCCGGAGGTGAGACCGGTGGCGGGCTCAACGGGTCCGGCGGTGGAGCTCGACGTCCGGCAGCTCGGGGCCGAGGCGGAGATCGAGCTGGGAGTGGAGCTCGTGGCAGCTAGCAGCGGAGGCGCGTCTGGTGGTGGAGCGCGGGGCTGCAGACGGGGTCAGCGGTCCGGTGGTGGAGCTCGATGTCTTGCAGCTAGAGGCCAAGGTGGAGATTGAGCTAGGTGTGGAGCTCCAGGCGACCGGCGGCGGAGGCGTGCTCCTCTGGTAAAGGGTCGGCGCGCAAGGGGAACAGACGTAGCCGCGAATCAATTGCGTTGGCCAGTATCCAGGATCCGGGTCGATTCTGTGTCGTAGGCAAAAAAATGCATCGGGGGAAAATATCATTCGGTGGAAGCGCGTTGGAATTGAAACATTTGGCATCCTAGACAGCTTATATCCAATGGAATCATGTACTCCCTCATTCTTTTATTGTTGATGTTATGACAGGATTCCTAGTTCAAAAATGAACTAGATTCTCTGTCTGAACATCCAAACTGGGCCTCACACCTCCATCCAAAATTTTAGAAATGGGACGGCTCCCAAATCCCCCTCCAACCTCTGAAAATGGAGAGAAAACTTGAAACATATACTTAGTAATTAATTCTCAAGTAGAAAATTGTTTTGGGAGGACATTTGATACATAAAAATCCAAACTTTTTAACATCAATAAAGAACAATAAAATCACTACACAAAGATATAGTTCTAAAATAATAATAATAAGGTTGTAACTGATGGTTTCAACAAACATTAACATAAAATCAAATAATATAGCAATGACATAATTCAATCTTAAAACTTGTATGAGTTATATGCAGGAAAAATTCAATGTGTATGTTTGGGTAAGGCCCTACGTAGTCAAGCAACTACAGTATCTTTATGTATCCAAAATGTATAGTCTAATATATGTGCCCTTGTTTCATTGCTTTGACTCACTAGGTCCACTTGTAATCATTGCAGAGATGCTCGTAGAAGTACTATACAGATTTTGTGTAGTACAGTAATTACAGTTGCTGATAAAAGAAAAATTAATCATAAAAATATGAGACCAAATTATTGAGAGAATAATATGTTGACTCTCATAACTTGTATGGATAAACCTAAACTAGAGAATCTTATTAAGTGTAATATGAATTTTAGGTCCATGATTCTTCAAGAATTTCAGGCTCTGTGCAATTCGGTTTCTTCCGAATCATGTTTAATATCTAGGTTGCTCTTTCTCGAAATGGATGGTGAGAGGAAGCAACCTGAGCACCCACTATTGTCACCTCACCTAACAATCTATATTTTTTTCCTTTCTGGAACACACTAATATCATTGTATTGTATCTTCCGTAATGTAATTCAGGTATAAGATGTCTCTATAAATTTCTTTATAACAAAAAACGAAAACTTTGGAAAAAAAAATAGTTCTGCTTGAAAATGCATCGGGTGCATCCCTGCAACAATATTGTTGGACTACCGGTGCCCATATATAAAACGAATAAAGTTAATACTTTCAATGCTGCAGCTAATTATTTGATTAATCTAGAGCACCCAACGTGGCATTAAAAAGACGGCAATGATACAGAGCAAAATCCTATTAGAGCAACTCTAGCAATCCCCCTAACACAGCTCCCAATCCTAAATTTTAGAAGTTTTTGTAAAAAAACAAATCAGCTCTTGCAATATTCCTAATGGACTCCTAGATTGGGAGGGCCCCCAAATCACTCTTCCAACACCTCCAAATGCGAGGGTTCCCAAATTCCTCCCCCCCTCCCAACCTGGAAATGGAAGGGTACCTTTCCTCCTCCTAGATTACAGCTGGTGATGGGCCCTACGTCATTTTTATTTATTTCTTTTCTTTTCTTTCTTATACCCTCTTTCTATCTCTTCTGATTTCTCTCTTTATTCTCCCCTTTCTCTCTCTCTGCACCTCATAGCCCCGCGGTGACTATAGCCTAGCGCCGACAGTCGGCCACCTAACCGTGCCCGTCGTCGACCATCGAATCTGACAAGCCGCAGCCATGTGCCATCCGGCACCCTGCCTCCTCGGCCACGGTGGGGCTGGTTCATACGGGCACGGGTGAATCCCGCCCATTAGCGCGCCTCCACCGCTGCCCCCTCCCAACCACCGCCCTCCCACCCGCGCCTCCTCTCATCAGCGTGTCACAGCCACTGGAGCCACTTGGTCTCTTCTCCTCCCATCGTCGTCCGGCCGCGGACCTTGGTGAACCCGAGAGCGACCTGGTATGGCCATCGTAGGCATTGTGCTTACGCACGAGCGTCGAGAGCTTGGCAGGCACCGCCACCACCTGGTATCGGGCCGCCATCCACATCCTCCTCTCGCAATTTCTTGGCTCCATGTCGCTGTTGTCCCTGCTCTCCCCGACGTTGTTTCCCGCGAGCTCCGGCACCAGCCCGGGAGTTCGCGCATAGTTGCTCTGCCCTCGATGCCGAGTTCACGGCAAGGTTGTCCTGCTGTCTCTGCTTCAGGGAGAGGTGTGGTCCCACATGTAATTTTTTGTCTCACTAACATGTGGGTCCAAAACATCACATTAAATTTAGGAGGTTTGATTTAGGTGCTACTGCTGGAGGTTGATCGTAAAATTTGAGTCCCGAAAAATAGGAGTGGGCTCCTAGATGAGAAAATAGGAGCTTGATTTGAGAGTCATTGTTGGACCTGCAGCTCCAGATCCGACATTTGGCTCACGGCTACGCTGAGACAAGAAAATCGAAGGAATTGAACAAAGGATCAAAGAAAGATTGACTGCTTGTGGCAGATAATTAAGAATGGAGACCGGTATAAGGCCAGCATATGAATGGACCACAGCAAGTTGGCAACTACTAGTACATTTCTGTTGTCGACTCCACGCGTGCGTCGCGCGTCGGCAGACACTTTTGTCCGCCTAGCTGAGTAGCCAATCGTTTGATCACCTTGTCCGCACCCCGACTGATCACTATCCGCACGTACATTAGATACAAAACCCACGTACTAGGGGGTGTTCGTTTTCTCTAGGGATTAAAGTTTAGCTCCTAAAATTTGGAGCTAAACATGAGCACCTCTTGGAGGGCTAAAGTTTTACCTCCTTTTAGCTCTTCTTTCTCTCTAGAAGTTAAAGATTAGTCTAAACTTTAGCTCTCTCGTTGGTTTTCTAGAGCTAAAATTTAGTCTAAAGTTTAGTTTTAGCCATTTAGTCCATGGAAATGAACACCCCTAGGTGTCTAGGCTATCTGAATAGAATGGAGCTGTGTGCCCGAGTGATGCGAAGCTACCTAGACAAGTAGGACACCTTATATATACGGTACGTATAGGGCCAGCAGAGGAACGGGACCACTGCAGGTTTGGCTACATTTCCGTCGTTATTGGTTCCACACAATGCGTCGCGCGTCGGCACACGTATGTCTGAGGCACGTTGCTGGCCCATCGGCCAATCATTTTATGATCTCAGGCGCACTCGATCGACTTATAACAGTCCGTACGTACGGCAGATGCTGCAAATCTGGTTCCCAGTGGTGCTCTGCCGGGTGCCTAAGCTCATCATGGGTCTCTAGGTTATTACCTGAATAATCGAGTTCCGCCTGAGTGATGAGAGCCCACACTTCTCCACCAAAACAGATTCTCTAACAAAACAGATTTTCAAGAATAGGCCCCTTTGGTAGGAGTTGACTTCTCCAAAATAGTTTCTCCACCAAAACAAATTCTCTAACAAAACAGATTTTCTATAAAAAAACGGATTCTTGAAATGTTTGGCAAAACGGATTCTTCTGTTTACTAAAATAGATTCCTGTGATATTGAAAAACAGTGACAAAGAAAGAATGTCCATAAAACACCATTTCCACTCTGTGTCGTGCGCGTTCACTACACCACAGGAAACAGAAGAAAAGGAAAACAAAAATTCACATTCACGTATACAAAAGCATTCACGTCACCAAAAAAAAATAAGAAGAACAAAAATTATACACATTCACACTCCCCACAGCGAAAATCTGAGCAAAACCGGGCCAATCCCTAGTGCCAGTCATGCTGGACCTACGCGAGCCTGCCCATTTCCGACCGCCGGGCCAATCCCAAGCGCCTGGTCACCTGGAAGATGCGGGAGGAGGGGATCCAGGAGGAGGTGCGGCTGCCACCACCGCCGCTTCTTGGTTAGTCTTTTTTTAGATCATGGAACGGGTGGTGGGCAGAGGGAAGACACCAGTAGCAAAAATCATGTATTCATGAAAATGAGGGATAAGTTCGTGGCACCACGCCAGGAAGTGCGGAATGGAGCCGCGGGAGCTACCATTTTTGGGCTTTGGGCTCCAAGGTCATGACGGAGAAAGCCCTTCTGCGCAGCTGGAGCTAGCAAAAGCTGTTTTTCTCCTGGGTGTTTCGATAGATTTTAGGCGTAAGGAGCAGAATCCGATCCAGGAGCTGTTCTAAAAGCCCTCCCAAATAGGCCATTATTGTTACCAAAAATTGAGGCCGGCATGCGGAGAAATGGTGGGACCCGAGGACAGCAGTAAAACAATGTTTCCGGAATGGTGGAGGAGCTGGTGCCTGAGGATATAGATGGATGAGTGAAGATCAACTCTCAGCGAGAAGTAGGTGCCACGCAAACTGTCAACATTACACAACACCATAGCGCGCGGCGACGGAAGAGCGTCGACACGTGCGGCGTAAATGCAGGTACGCGCCAACGGCTAGGACGGGGCCGTCGCCGCCGGAGCGGAGCTCCCCGGCGGTAGTCACGCGCGTCTCCACACCGAGAACAGCAGTTAAACAACTCGGGTAACACGTACGCGCCAGACTCAATACCGTGTACATATGGGCGAGGCCGGAGCACGTATAAATTAATGTACGCCGCACGTTCTTCCATCACCCACCCAACCCGGAGGCTGCCGTCAAAAAAAAAAAAAAAAACGGGAAACGGAAAGTGGTCCATCGGACGGCGGAAAACGACGCGCACGCGCACGGCGCGAGATCACCGGCGTACGTCCGCGGCCCCACATGGCCGTCGCTGTTGCCCCGCAATTGTATATTGTAGCGTGTACACCAACGTACAGGATACTGGAGCAAGCACCGGGCGGTAGCTCTACGGTCCCTGTCGTCCAATCACAGGCTCATCTCGGAAGAAGCTGCGTCGACGACGATGGTAGTTACCAACCGGTGCGCAGCGCGCTACCAGGCAGCTGGTCGATCGGTAGTTACGAAACGGCCAAAACGGCCGACCCGGCGGTGCTCGTCACATTTGCGCAAGGAACCCAAGGCGTCCACTGTGCTGTCGCAAATCAGCAAAATTCTCGAACAGAGTTCCCCCATCTTGCTCACCCGCCGACGACTATCGGCCAGCTATCGGCTATCGGCCAGCAAAATTCTCGCCAGCTATCGGCCACCAACACAAGCATTGATCTACCCAATGCACAGAAACATATGGATGAGAAATCGTATATATCATTCCCTTACCCAAACCTACTGTGTGTCATAGCACACCACAAATCCAAGAAACTTGCAATTTGCCCATTTGATCTCAGCAAAAATACCTATTCCTTTCTTGACTTTCTCTGAATCAAATTTCTCTACCAAGATAAAAACCAATTTTCAGTTTCTTTCTTCACCCTCCCGTTAGTTTTAGCAGTTAGCGGTGTTAAGTGGAAGGTAAAAACTAGAGTGCCAAATAATGCACCACCTCTTTGTGCAATAATGAAATTTGAGTGTAATCTTCACATTCGATTATTTTTCATTTGCCTGAATGGACTTTTTTTTTTGTATCTATGGATCTTTCACTTCTCATTGGCATCTCTCTCTCTCTCTCTCTCTCTCTCTCTCTCTCTCTCTCTCTCTCTCTCTCTCTCTCTCTCTCTCTCTCTCTCTCAGCCAATTGTTGAAATTACAGTTTATCAGAATAAGTCACTTTGTCTGCATAGCTCCCGTTAGCAATTCAGTTATTCAATGATGTCTTATATTGTGTCTCAGCTATGAACACTATGGTGTTGCTTGTATGATACCATCAGAAAAGTGCACCCATTTCTCCCTTGTATCCAATTTCATATGCTTAAGGGCACGACGGATGTATGGCGGACATGCTCTTAGGATGGCACCATCTAATCAGTCTCTAACTCCTTCCATTGTTACTTGCATATCAATTTCTACAATATCATGTCATTGAATCTGATTTGGTCATCTTCATGTTTTCCTTGCATTGTTTATTTGCTTAGGAACCTCCAACTGATGCTTGGTTCTGGCAGGCCCAACAGTAAACCTCTTAATGTACTTATCGCTAATATGTTTTGATGTGACCCTACGTGGCCAGGAATCTATAGTCCTTATTTCTTTGTTTTTAGTCAGTAGTCCATTTTTAATGATTGCAAAGATCATTTAAATACTTTCTAGCTTTCTGTAGTGTATTATATTTGTTGGTAAAAGAGAAATTAATCATAAAAATGTGAAATACCAAATTATTGATCGAATATATGTAGACTCCCATAATTTGTATTGATAAACCTAATTAAACTAAGGGATCATATTAAGCGTAACATGAATTTTAACTTCACCATGCTTCAAGAAATATTGGTGAATATTTATGTATATAAAATGTCTCTGCAATTCAGCTTATTCCAAATCATGTTTGATATCTAGATTGGTCTTTTTCGAAATCGATGGTGAGAGCATGAGAGGAAGCAATATGGAGCACCAATAGTTGCAATTGTCACTTAACCATCTATATATTTTTTCTATTTTTTGCTTCACCAATATCATTGTATTGTATATTATTTTTGGTAATGTAATTCAGGTATAATATGTCCTATAAATATTATTATAAAAAAATAACAAAATATAGTTCTGCTTCCGAATGCACAATCCCTGCAACATTATTATATATAGGACCAGTTTTCATATAACTAAAGAAATTTCTTGTTGCAGCAAGTTACTTCATTAGGCGCCCACCTGGCGTCAAGAAGACTGCAATGATACACAACAATTGACTGCAATGATACACAACAAAGTCGGGGCTACTTACCAGGAGCTGCCGCCATGTAGAAAACCAAATGGTTTCCATCACATCACACACGCGCCGAAATAAGTACAAAGCGGAGCAATGGCATCCTCTGTTTCTCCGGCCATGGTGATCAGCAGCTAATGCTCCGCGCGAAGCTTCCTTCGTTTTTCTTGCTAAGCTACCCATTGAGTTAAGTAATTAGCTGCTGCAGCCGCAGCGACGCGCGTGTACGGGGTCGGAGAGAGTACAAGACAATGTACACGTGCGTGTGTGCATGCCCTCTCATGTCTCATGGAGGACATTTACCGCTGCTGAGATGAGGCGCAAGACGAACAACAAGGAAACACTTCAATGATCCAAAAAGAAAAGAAAAAAAAACAGGGAAACACGTCGTCGTCGCTTTCTCCGGCCGTGCGCCGCTCACTTGTCCGGCCCACGTGGTGCTAGCGAGCTCTCTCTACACACACCGGTTTGACTCCCTGTCCCTGCGGAACCCATTGATGCAATACATGTAGCCTGACACTGCCAAGATCTTCTTGTCGCAGGCAGTAACCCGGCACCGTCGGTGCAGCAGCGGCGCCGAGCACACCCTGGGCGCAGGCTCCACATGCCATCTCTTCGTTGTGAATCAAAGTGCTAGTATTCGGGATGGCGAACACGTAATTCATGTCTAGCAGAATTTTCCGAATCTCGACAGCCAAATTAATGTCTGTGCTCTTTTCAAAAAGTGTTCCAAACGTCTCTGCTCTTTTTTATTTTTAAATTTCATGTAGTCAACTTTTTGAATTATGTTTCATCACTTATTACATTACTATCACCTCTAGCTCGAGATCAGACTCTTTTTTTTTGCGAGGGAACGAGATCAGACAATTGGGTCATGGCTACACTGAGACGAAAAACCAATGCTTATTTTCACTAAATGGAAAGAAGAAGAGGAGTTTTCTAGTGAAAAATAACAGCCATTATATTTCACGATTAATGATCATCAGGTCGATTCGTAGATCTAATCTCAGGAATTAACAATTAACGAGTATTACTGGGAATAATATATTCATAACAATGATCTTCATTTTTATGATCTACATAAAAATAGTAATCTATGTTATTTTCATAATCTAATTCAACATTAATATTACTAAGTTATTTTGATTTTTATTAGAACTAATGAAAATTATATAAATAAATGAAGAATAATTACATTTTAGTACAGTTACTAAGCTACTAAAAAAACTATCGATTGTTAGTTGAGAAAAAAATAATACTCTGTTCTAAATCTGATGTCGTTCCGACCGATGTTTTTGGGTTGCGGCCAGCAAAAATTTCTGGTATGAAACGTCAACAAATTGAGAATGTAGGAGTAGTTATTATTTTGAATCAAAAAACTCTTTCTAGATGAAACTGACAGTCCTTATGCTGGATCTCCAATGAAATGAACCTCATTTTTCAAAGAATCTCCAAGAAAGTCTCCAAAACTGTTGGTAAATACGCTTTTGGTCTACGAACAAAGGATCAAGGAATGGTGATTGTCCATTTGTGGAAGATAAGAATAGAGACTATATAAGGCCAAGAGAGGAATGGACCACTGCAAGTTGGCTACATTTCTGTTGTCAATTCCATGTGTGCGTCGCGCGTCTGCACTCATTTGTCCGAGGCTACACACACTTGCTTCCTCACCAGCCAATCATTTTATCATCTTAGGCCCCGTTCGTTTCATACGCCTTTAAAATTTAAGACTATCACATCAAAGAGAATCTTATTATTTATGAATATTTCGATCAATTTAATGACAAAACTCTTTTGATAGATTGATGTTAATTTTTGAGATTGATGCTAAAGTGATGCTACAGTAACTGTCTTCTAATTATGACTTAATTAATCTCATTAGATTCGTCTCAGTAAATTAGTATAGGGGCCTGTAATTTATTTTGTAATTAAACTTTATTTAGTACTTCTAAATAGTAAAATTCTTTTTGATGTGACAGCTATAAAATTTAGACCCGAACACACCCGCTACACTCAGCTCATAATTGTCCGTACGTACGGGAGATGTGGCAAATCTGGTTCCCCGGCACCGCAGTGCAAGCTACCAAATAACGTAGTAAAGCTAAGTTGGTCTCTAGGATACATGAATAATGGTGCTCGGCACCGAGCGTTGAGTGTCCGTAGTACTTTAAGCTGTTTGTTTACATTGTGAAGTTAGATATAAGAACATGTTGTGGTTTTATCTTAGGCGTTGTCATCCATGTTGTGTTACAAGATCAAGCCAGCGAGATGGTTCACTCAAGAATATGCCTAAAAATGATAGGAGAAACGGAATAGCGGGACCGAGGACAGCAGTTAAACATGTTGCCGGAAGTGTGGGTAGCTGATGTGCCTAAAAATGATAGGAAGTTGAGCCGACATTTCGCCAAAGGCACGGTGGAATTATAGGAAGGTGCCAGAGGATGGATGAGTGAAGATCAACCCTGATGGCTTGTAGAATGAACAATCTCAAACGGGGCGGGCTAAATCAAAATTTTCACATGTGGATGTTCAGCATGTACTATAAAAACAACTAGGGAAGGTGGCGCACTTCGCCGCGCTGATAAGATTTTGTGATCTAGGAAATCGGAATTAGCTGCACTTGTGATCATTTAAGGTGTGTTTGACTGGGGTGTATAAAAAATAATGTTTGTGAAATATGTGCTATGAAAAGCCGTTGTGAAGTTATTGCGTCTGAAAAAGTTGAAAGCCGTTTAATTAAAATAGTTCTTAAAGTATAGGAATGATAAGAAATGTTTGTCATGCCCCCCCCCAAGGCTCAATGGACAATTACATGCAAATTGATTGTGAATAAATGTGTTGTTCACAATTTACATGTTAATAGTCATTTTTAAAAGGAAAAGTAATTTAGTTAAATTTTGCATGCATCATTATTTTAAATTCTAAAATGCTTTTCAAAAATTCTTTTAACTTCTCGGGGTTAAAAGACAAAAAAAATCTATGTAATCATTCAATGTTTTCATGAGGGCCTTTGTGCAAAAGTTTTTTTCTATCTTCTTCCCTGCCTATTCGCCATGGCTATGGGTAAATCTGTTGCAGCTCGTATCAGCTAGTGGAGAAGGGGAGATAGTGGCCGGAAAATGGGGGAATCAAGTACTCGGGCAATGGTGTGACTATTTGGTTCAGCATTTCGGGTTAGAGCTAAAGATATGGTGATTGATTTTGGGGAGAGGCAGTCATGATAGTTTGAGCTCGATGGTGGCCATTCGTTGCCCGCGACGATAGGGGCATCGCCTCGACGGGGTGCCTGCTACTGGGGAAGAGGGAACAGGGGTGAGCCGTGAGCGTGGATGGGGAGTGGAGCTCGACTTGCGCTAGGACGGAGTTTGGCGAATGGATTCAACGTGACTTTGACCTCTGGTTCAATGGCGATTCGATGTCCGAAAACCTGCCCAGGTGCGGCGAGCGGCGATGGATCGCGGTCGGCGCGGGGGATCGAGGTACATGCAAATTGATTGTGAATAAATGTGTTGTTCACAATTTACATGTTAATAGTCATTTTTAAAAGGAAAAGTAATTTAGTTAAATTTTGCATGCATCATTATTTTAAATTCTAAAATGCTTTTCAAAAATTCTTTTAACTTCTCGGGGTTAAAAGACAAAAAAAATCTATGTAATCATTCAATGTTTTCATGAGGGCCTTTGTGCAAAAGTTTTTTTCTATCTTCTTCCCTGCCTATTCGCCATGGCTATGGGTAAATCTGTTGCAGCTCGTATCAGCTAGTGGAGAAGGGGAGATAGTGGCCGGAAAATGGGGGAATCAAGTACTCGGGCAATGGTGTGACTATTTGGTTCAGCATTTCGGGTTAGAGCTAAAGATATGGTGATTGATTTTGGGGAGAGGCAGTCATGATAGTTTGAGCTCGATGGTGGCCATTCGTTGCCCGCGACGATAGGGGCATCGCCTCGACGGGGGTGCCTGCTACTGGGGAAGAGGGAACAGGGGTGAGCCGTGAGCGTGGATGGGGAGTGGAGCTCGACTTGCGCTAGGACGGAGTTTGGCGAATGGATTCAACGTGACTTTGACCTCTCGGTTCAATGGCGATTCGATGTCCGAAAACCTGCCCAGGTGCGGCGAGCGGCGATGGATCGCGGTCGGCGCGGGGGATCGAGGTAGCTTGCGCGTAGGACATCCCATACGGCGTGACCGAACCAAACGGTCGATGAAGCAGAGAAGCGTGAAAAATTAGTCGCAGAAGGACCGTCTGCAAAATAGGGCTACGAAGAGGCCACGCTTGTGCGGCTGGGAGCGGCCACACCGTCAAAAATTGGCGTGTCGCACACCCAGTGTGGCCACGTACGTCAAAATGCTGTCCTTCTTGCTAGGTCTTCATGTGTCTACTTTAGACTATGTAATAAATTTGATATGGATAAAACCCAGTCATTTACATGTACTTCATTATGTTATCTTTGGAATGTAATGTATTTACGAAAATTTCAAAACAATATTAATAGTAGGAATAATATATGTTGACCATACACATATTGTGATGACTTACTCGAATGGAGCCATCAGGTTCTTATGTATGCTTTATTGTTAACCGAACACTACCACAATCGATACTAGAAATCATTGTTCTCTCGACAAGTGGTGTGGTTCGACACGACCATTCATGAACAATGATGCGAGTGATGACAATGACTGGATTAGGAAAATGGTTTGATAGACTTGGTAGTTTTTCTTATATTTATGACTTATGTAACGATAATGTATATATATGCATGTGACTTCTGACTTGTCATGTTTTGAGATATGATGAATACATGTGGATGTGAATGTTTCCAAATGACGTGAATGACTTGTGGATGTGCATGTTTTCAAAAGTATTTTCTATATGATGTGTTGTATTTCTAGCATCAACAACCACCGTTAAAAAGGCCTTATTAATGACGGTTGTTGTCAGGCGGCTGCTACGAACCTCCCTTTATAAATGCGAAGGAGTGCGGCGACCCGTCCTACCCGTCGATATAGGCCTATTTGACCCGCCGCTACAGTGTGTCAGTAACGTAGTGGTAGCTACCAACCTACAGTTCTAGACACGTATGCCCATTCTCAAAACCGTATATATACACGCGAGCACGTACAAATAGATGTACGTTGCACGTTCCATCACCCACCCAGCTGACAGCCACGTCGTCGAGGGCAGCTGGAAATGGAAAGTGGTCCATCGGACGGCGGAAAACGACGCGCACGGCGCGGGATCACCGGCGTAAGTACGCACCCCCGCATCGCCGTCGCTGTTGCCTTCTTCTTCCTCTTCCCGAAATTCTAGCTAGATCATACACCGGGCAGTAGCTCTACGGTCCCTGTCCTCGTCCAATCACAGGCTCAAAGGAGCAAGTTGCGTCGACGACGATGGCGGTTACCAACTGGTGCGCAGCGCTACCATACCAATACCAGGTCGGTAGTTACGAAACAGCCAAAACGGTGGACCCTTTAATCGTGACGTCCGCGCAAGGAACCGAAGACGTCCACTGTGTTGTCGCAAATCAGCAAAATTCTCAAACAGGGCTCCATCTTGCTCACTCGCCGACGACTCCTGTTATCGTCCACTAACGTACGAGAGCCACAGTAAACAAAAACCTCGATCAAATTGTATCATTTCCCTAATCCGTATTTGTTGGATCATAGCACACGAAAAATCCAAGAAAAAATCCTTATGTGATCCCAGAAAAAATAAATATCCCTTGCCCTGCTTGACCTTAGCTGAATCAAATTTCTCTATAGGGATCACCGTTCTTTTAGTTTTAGCAGTGAGCGGTGTTAAGTGGAAGGTAAAAATTGGAGTGCAAAATAATACCACCCCTTTCTGCAATTATGAAATTTAAGTGAATTTTTTTACATTCAGTTAGTTTTGAATAAGAAACCACTAACATAATATTCACATTAGGATAATGTTCAAAAACACAACTAAAGTTCGATTTATCCTCAACTTCTAGTGACCTACTGACCTGAAGAATAGTAGTACAACATAGGGCATGAGTTTTCGTTAGTGACATTAATAATGAGTTAACTAAAAAAATGAAACTCCATACACATAACTAGGTAGAATATATATTCTTCTATGGTATTTTTCATTTGCCTGATGGACATTGTTGTATTTATGGCTATTCCACTTCTCATTGGCATGTTTTTTTTGTCTGTCTCTTTCTTCCTCCACTAATTCTTGAGTTTAGTTATTCAATGATATCTTAATTTTGAATATACATAATTATATTGGGTCTCAGCCATGCACACTATGGTGTTGCTTGTATGATGTCATCTGAAAACTGCGTCCATTGCTCCTTGTATCCGATTCAGATGCCTTAGGCCACGATGTATGCCTAGTGGCCATGTTGTTGGGATGGCAGCATCAAAGCAGTCCCAAACTCCTTGCTTTCATATTTGCATATATATGCTTATACAACATCATGTCGCTGAATATGATTTGATTATCTGCATGTCTTCCATGGATTGTTTATTTTCTCAGGACTCTCTAACTTATACATGCTTTATTATCGTTAATATGTTCGGATGAGGCCCTATGTAGCCAAGCAACTATAGTCCTCAAGTACCAAAAATTTATGGCATAAATATACCTGTAGATGTTGTCCTATTTCTTTGTTTTTAGTTGGTAGGTCCATTTTTAATGATTGAAAAGTTCATGTAAGTATTTTCCAGTTTTGTAGTGCATTTGTCAGCAAAAGAGAAATTAATCAAAAAATGTGAAGATGAAATTATTGATCGAAAATATAGACTCCCAAAATATGTATTGATAGACCTAATGAAACTAGGAAACTTGAAATTTAACAAAACTTTTTTGCACATATTAATTCAACCCAGCTTCTTGGGTTGTTTGTGGGCCTTTTCCGGATCTTCGTACTGGACATTTCATTCCTCTGTTCTGTTGTCTTATTCCACTTTCTCTGCACATGTTGTCAGTATTTTAGTTGTTCAATGACGACTTAATTTTGAATACACATAATTATATTGTGTCAGAGCCATGCACACTATGGAGTTGTTTGCATGCTGTTGTCAAAAAAGTATGGTCATTACTCCACTTATCCAATTTCATATGCCTTATGCAATGATGTATGCGTTACCTGCCATGATGCTGGGATGGCAGCATTGAAGGAGCCCCTAACTCCTTGCTTTGGTATTTTCATATTTGCTTATACAATATGTCAATATCATTCTACTGAATCTGACGTTGTTGTTTTGATGTTTTCCTAGTATTGTTTTCCTAGCATTGTGATCTGCATACAAGCTTCTGGCTATCCCAATAGTAAACCTTCAGATGTACTTATCGCTGATATGTTTGGATGAGGCCCTACCTAGCAAAGCAACTATAGTCCTCGCATATAAAAAATTTGTAGCCTAAAAATATGTTTCCATGTTTCTTTGCTTTTAGTTGGTAGATCCGTTTCCAATAACTGCAAAGAGCTTATAAGCATTTTCTAGTTTTGTGTACTATATTTGTTGGTGAAAGAGAAATTAATTATAAAAATGTGCAAACTAAATTATTGATCAAATATATGTAGACCCCTGTAATTTGTATGGATAAAACTAACAAACCAAGGGGATGGTAATAAGTGTAACATGAATTTTAGCTTCACAATGCTTCAAGAACTTTAGGTAATTATTTATGTATTCAAAATGGCTCTATACATTTTGGTTTATTCCAAACCATGTTTAATATCTAGGTTGCTCTTTTTCGAGACCGAGGTGAGAGGAAGCAACATGGAGCACCCATTGTTGCAATTATTGTAACTTAGCCATCTATATTGTTTTTTCCTTTTTGGCTTCATCAATATCGTTATGTCGTGTTTTCTTTTCTGTAATTTGAGTCAGGTATAAGATGGCCTATAAATCCTTTTTATAACAAGAAAAAAGGACTTTGGACAAAATAGTTGTGTTTCTAAATGCAACGGAGTGCATCCACGCAACAATATTATATAGGACTGCCAGTTTTCATATAAGGATTTAAATTTATTGTTGCAGATAATTACTTGAGTTTCATGGCAAAAAAAAATATTACTTGAGTTGTCTAGAGTCCCCCACCTGGCATTAACAAGACGGCAATGATATACACCAAAGTGGGGCTCACCTACGAGGAGCTACCGGCCCAATCTGAAAAATAAAAGAAAGTCGAAAAAACAAATGGTTTCCATCACAACATGCCGGCACCGAATTAAGCAGATCCGAAGCGGAGCAGTGCCATCCTCTTTTCATCCGACCACGGGATCAGCAGCTAATGCTCCTCGATCCCTATGTACTGGAGAGGCACAGCAGAGAGGCAGATTTGCTAACCCGCGCCTCCGCGAAGCTTCCGAAGGGAATCGTCGCGCGCCAAGCGAGCACTTATACATGTGCTAATTAAGAAATTAGCTACTGCAGCCGCAGCGACGCGTGTATGGGGCACGTTCGTGTGTGTGCATGCCCTCTCATGTCCCATGGAACAGATGCTGAGGATATGGGCCTTGCATATTTGCACGCTGCTGAGATGATCCAAAAAGAAAAGGAAAAAAAAACGAGGAAATGCGTCGTCGCTTTCTCCGGCCGTGCGCCGCTCACTTGTCCGACCCACGTGCTGGTAGCTAGTACCTCTCTCTACACACACGGCTTTGACTCCCTGTGGACCCTATCAGTGCAATATACATGCAGCCTGACCCTGCCAAGATCTTGTCGCTGCAGTAACCCAGCACCGTCGGTGCAGCAGCGGCGCCGAGCACACCCTGGGCGCAGGCTCCACATGCCACCTCTCGTTGTCAATCAAAGTGCTAGTAGTATTCCGGATGGCGAACCCGTAACTCATGTCTCGAAGAATTTTCCGAATCTCCACATCCAAATGTCCATGTCCGTGCTCTTTTCAAAAAGCATTCCGAATGTTTGTGCTCTTTTGTATTTTCAAATTTCATGCGATCAACTTTTTGAATATTGTTTCATCACTTACATTACTATCACCTCTAGCTCGAGACCAGACTTTTTTTTTTTTTTGCGAGGGAACCAGATCAGATAATTGGGTCATGTGGCTCCACTGAGACGAAAAACCAATGCTTATTTTCACTAGACCAAGGAGTCTTCTAGTAAAAAATAACAGCCATTATATTTCACGATTAATGATCATCAGGTCGATTCAATCGTCTAGATCTCTAAACCCAGGAATTAACAATTAATAGCTATTACTGAGAATAATATATTCATAATAATGATTTTCATTTTTATGGTCTACATAAAAACTAGTAATCTATGTTATTTTCATAATCTAATTCATCATTAATATTACTAAGTTATTTGACTTTTATTAGAACTAATGAAAATTGTATAAAGAAATGAAGAATAATTAAATTTTAGTACAATTACTAAGCTACTAAAAAACTATCGATTGTAATATAAAAAAAACTATCGATTGTTAGTTGAGAAAAAATAAAACTCCTCTGTTCTAAATCTGATGTCGTTCCGACCAATGTTTTTGTGTTGCGGCCAACACAAATTTCTGGTATGAAACGTCAACAAATTGAGAATGGAGGAGCAGTTATTATTTTGAATCAAAAAATTCTTCGAGATGAAACTGACAGTCCTTACGGTGGATCTCCAATGAAATGAACCTCATTTTCAAAGAATCTCCAAGAAAGTCTCGAAATCTGTTTTTTTAGTCGAAAGAAGAAGTATATTAATATAAAGTTGAGTACATACTTAAATTACAAGCGCTCCGATTACAACCGATAGCACTCAACATGTAGCTTCAAAACTCAATTCTAAACCTGTGTGACGGTCCGTATGGATGACTGCACATGCAAGTGGATTTCGTGTGCCATAGACGGCTCAACCGAAGTAGTGCCACAACACAATGAATGGCAGCCAACATTCATGTAGCTAAAATTGAGCATCATTTTCTTTCTCAAGTATCCATCCTTCTTGCTTCTACCACCGAAGAAGAAAAGAAACTAGGCCTCCATCGTGATTGGATCTAATCACGATAAAATAGAGAAGGACCCGGAGAATTTTATTCCATGACGGTGACATCATCCCCGCCTCCATGTCGCCGTCCGGAAACCTAATTCTTCATGTCATCATGAAGTTGTTGACGTTGCCGCCGCCACCTTCATCGAAGCCGCCATGAAGAGACCAAATCCTCCCTTCATCTTCGCCGTCGCCGAAGAAGAAGAGGAGGAAACAAATCCCCGATACCAAAATTCTTGGCATGGGAAGAACTCAATAAGACTCGATCTAGACTAAATTATTGGAGAGATGAGACCCCACTCCCTTCGACCCTCGACGGATCGCTAGAGGGAGGAAGGGAGGGGGCCAAAATTGGTGGAGGAGGCGACGGCTTCTCCGGCGACTGGGGCTAGAGGAGGCGGCGGCTGTCTGGCTTGTACAAGAGGTAACTTAGCCTCCAAATCTGTTGGTAAATACGCTTTTGGTCTACGAGCAAAGGATCAAGGAACGGTGATTGTCCATATGTGGAAGATAAGAATAGAGACTATGGGTGTGTTCGTTTCATGGGGTCTAAACTTTATAGCTGTCACATAAAAAAGAATCTTAATATTTATGAGTACTAAATAAAGTTTAATTATAAAATAAATTACAGACCCCTAGACTAATTCACGAGACGAATCTAATGAGGTTAATTAAGTCGTGATTAAAAGACGGTTACTCGTAGCAACACTTTAGCAAAACATAGATTAATTAAGCTCATTAGATTCATCTCGAAAATTAGCATCAATCTCTAAAAGGGTTTTTACATTAAATTGATCGAAATATTTATAAATAATAAGATTCTCTTTGATATGATAGTGCTTAAATTTTAGAGGAGAGAAACGAACAGAGCCTATATAAGGCCAAGAGAGGAATGGACCACTGCAAGTTGGCTACATTTCTGTTGTCGATTCCATGCGTGCGTCGCGCCTCCTGCACACATTTGTCCGAGGCTACACACACGTTGCTTCCTCACCAGCCAATCATTTTATCATCTTGGCTGCACTCAACTCATAATTGTCCGTACGTACGGCAGATGTGGCAAATCTGGTTCCCCCGGGACCACAGTGCAAGCTACCAAATAACGTACTTCCTCTCGTATCAAATTATAAGACGTTTTTGACTTTTATACTTCGACGTTTAATCGTTCAGTCTTATTCAAAAAATTTGTGCAAATGTTATTAATTTGATTATGATTTGTTTTATCGTTAAAGATATTTTGTAAATGACTTATTTATTTGTATATTTGCATCAAAATTTTTGAATAAGATCGAATGGTCAAACACAATATCAGAAAGTCAAAAACGTCTTATAATTTGAAACTGAGGAGTAGTAAAGCTAAGTAGGTCTCTAGGATACATGAATAATGTTGCTCGGCACCGAACGATGAGTGTCCGTGGTACTTTTAGGTGTCCGGTTGCATTGTGAAGTTAGATATAAGAACATGTTGTGGTTTTATCTTAGGCGTTGTCATCCATGCTGTGTTACAAGATCAAGCCTGCGAGATGGTTCACTCAAGAATATTATTGGTGCCAAAACCTGCGCCTAAAAGTGATAGGGAGAAATGGAATAGTGGGACCCGAGGACAGCAGTTAAACATGTTGCTGGAATGGGGTATAGCTGATGTGTATACGCTACGAACTTGAGCCGAAATTTCGCCAAAGGCACAGTGGAATTATTGGAAGGTGCCAGACGATGGATGAGTGAAGATCAACCCTGATGGCTCGTAGAATGAACAATCTGAAACGGGAGGGAGAGGACTAAATCAAAATTTTCACATGGATGCTCAGCATGTACTATAAAAACCATGTAATAAATTTTGATATTGATAAAATCTAGTCATTTACATGTACTTCATTATGTAATCTTTGGAATGTAATGTATCTAACATAAATTTCAAAACCATACTAATAGTACGAATAATATATGTTGAGCATACACATATTGTGATGACTTACTAGAACGGAGCCATCGGATTCTCAAGTACGCTTTATTGTTAACCGTACATGAGGCTAATTCGATAGATGAAGTACTGCACTATTGTGTTTTTAGTTTATCGCTGGATGAGGGCATACGGAGGTTATGATATGACGTTTGTATCCTTGGCATAAGTGAATGAAAGTTCTTGAGATTCGCTCAAGGAAAGAAGAACTTCTTTTGTAATTTCATCTTCTGCTATAATAGACAACCGAGTTCGGTAGTAAATGTACATGCATGTGTCAGTTGGAAGTAGTTAATTCAAATGATACCAAGAGGTACATCTTCCATGCGAGGTGCTCGACTCCATTGATAACATCAATCATGGTGGACGAAAGTTGCCCACGCGAGGTGCCTAATGCTCACAATTGTATGTTCCACATGCAAGAATCCCGATATACCCCATGACCTCTAGGACATAACAAAAGTAGATTGAATCGATCATTACATTTCTTTTCTGCCCTGTTTGATTGATTGCCTCTATACACTTTGGGATTCAACCCGCTACCCTTTTCCCATTAGGTTAGAGAGAAGATCCGGTCCAAGGCCTTCTTCAATTGCATCCAGTGAAATGTCCTTTTTCTCGGATGCACATACAACTTTGAGTTTTTCATATTTTTCATGCATGTATACTTTCTAAGGGCATGAGGAATCTATGGATTTTTTGTTGGTACTTCAAGTGAGGAATCATCATTATTATGAGCGACAACAACACTCTTTTGGAAAACTTGTAACAGATGTCTCGTCTCAGCTTGTTCTATTGGTCTTTTCATATTTTTTCTATCCTAAAGATGATTTAAAAAGATTTCATGCTTGTTATAGATTATATCTTCTACATATTACTTATCTTAATAGACACACACATGTTATTTAGGATAATGTTGGCCTTGTTGATAACATAAATAGTTTTTGTACATTTTAAGAAGTTAGATTAACATCTAGAAGTGTCTAATAAAGAGATACCACAAAAATTACTATAGTAGCCAATTATATCATTGTTTTACTAAAAATTGTGAAAAACTCTGTTATCTAGAAGTTTTCTAGACCATGTTTTCTAATTAATACAGTTTTTTTGTAAACTATGACATCCAAACAGGCCCTAGCATCTCCAATAGTTATGTAAAAATGTACTCTCAGTAAATTGGTTTAAGGAGATTGTAAAAAAATTGTAGATATAATTACATCCTCCATTTCATTTGAATTGACGTTCTAGCAGGAGAATTTTTTTCTTAGTTCACATGACATTGTCACGAATCCATGCACAAGTATAGCTCTTGAGCTAGCTACCTGCTACTTTTTACTAGGCTAGTAGGTACTTTTGGAGCTAAAAGTTAGCAGCCTGCTGCTAGGCCAGAAGCAATGATACTCTATATCTATTAGTGAGAGTCTGTGGCTTTTCTTAATCTTTGTGTCAATAACTAAAAGGTCATGTAATATGAGATAGAAATAGTACCAAATTTATCTATATCAACTTATTTTGTGACACTAGCAATATTTTATATAGAAAAGATCTCAGGATTAAGAGTTGCTCAACATGTGCCAAATGTAGCAACCAAAATGGTTTTTTTTTTGGAGTTAGGAAATTTAGGAAGTAGACTTTTTCCATGGTGGTTACCTAACATAGATACTAACTCTGTCCCATTGAAACTGTCGTTTTTGACTTTTCAGATTTCACATTTGACCGCTTGTCTTATTCAAAAATTTTATAAAAATACTAAAATAAATACATTATTATTAAAGTATCACTAATGATAAATTAAGTTAGAAAAAATAAATAGCATTTACATAATTTTGTGAATAAGACGAACAACCAAAGTATGATGTTTGAAAGTCTAAAACGATATGGTTTTTTTTTGGAGTTAGGAAATTTAGGAAGTAGACTTTTTCCATGGTGGTTACCTAACATAGATACTAACTCTGTCCCATTGAAACTGTCGTTTTTGACTTTTCAGATTTCACATTTGACCGCTTGTCTTATTCAAAAATTTTATAAAAATACTAAAATAAATATATTATTATTAAAGTATCACTAATGATAAATTAAGTTAGAAAAAATAAATAGCATTTACATAATTTTGTGAATAAGACGAACAACCAAAGTATGATGTTTGAAAGTCTAAAACGATACTTTTAATGGGACGAAGGGAATAGGTGCCAAGCAAACTGTCAATTAATAGTCCCGTACATCTTGCCACGCAAAAAAAAAATACATTACATACTTCTGGGTCTTCTACTGTGGTTACCTAACATATATAGATGGGTGCGAAGCAAAATGTCGATATAGTCCCATACATCTCGCCAGGCAAAAAAAAAAGTCATTACGTACTTCTGGGTCTTCTACTAATATACGTACCCCTTGGTCCGCGCAGCACAGAACACCAGCGCGGCGAAGGAGGAGCGTATTACCTGGGTCGCTCGTCGTCACGCGCGGCGTAAATGCAGAGATACGCGCCAACGGCTACCACTGCACTCGTCATCGGCGCCGGAGTTCGCCGGCGGTCGTCACGTGTCTCCGCGACGGCAGCTACAACTCAGGCGGCGGCGTCCGCGCCGTGGGCACGGGAGACGACACTGCCTTCTATTCCATTATTATTAAGGGTACTGCATATATACGGCGTAGCTACCTACAGTTCCGAACACGTACGCCCAGCAGTCTCCAAACCGTATATATACGCGCGAGCACGTACGTATGAATGTACGCTGCACGTTCCGTTACCCACCCCCACGTCGCCGTCGTCGTCGAGGGGCAAACGGAAAGTGGTCCATCGATCGCACGGCGGAAAACGACGCGCACGCGCGCACGGCGCGGGATCACCGGCGTACGTCCGCGCCCCCACATGACCGGGCGCGCGGTAGCTCTACGGTCCCTGTCCTCGTCCAATCACAGGCTCATCAGAGGACGTTGCGTCGACGACGGCCGGTGGCGGTTGCCAACCGGTGCGCAGCGCTACCAAGCCTACCAATACCAGGTCGGTAGTTACGGAACGGCCAAACCGGCGGACCCTGTGCTCGTGACGTTTTCGCAAGGACCCGAAGGCGTCCACTCACTGTGCTGTCGCAAATCAGCAAAATTCTCAAACAGTACTCGATCTTGCCCACTCGCCGACGACTCAGACTCACCATACCAAAAAATAATAATAATAACATTGATCCACCCAATGCATACTGCTATAGAAAACATAGGACAGAGAAAACGTCGTATCATTTCCCTAACTGGAACCTAGTGAGCCATAGCGCACCACATATCCAAGGAAAGGCCATATTTGGAGGACTAATTAAAATTTTGCTCCTTTTAGCTCTTTTTTTCTCTCTAGAGCTAAAGTTTTGTTATAATTCTTTAGCTCATGGAAACGAACACCCTTAAAAGTAACCCTTCCTTTCTTTACCTTATCTGAATCAATTTTGCCTATCTGGATAGAAACTACTCCCTCTATTCTTATACCCTCGATGATGTTGACTATTTTCAGTTATGTTTTACCGTTCGTCTTATTTGGAAAAATATTTTATTATAATTTTTCTTTCATTTCCAAACGAAATTGAAACATGAAATATGATTTTACACATTTCCAAAAATATTTTGAATAAGGAAAACATCCTAACATAATAAAAAATTCAATAATTTAGGAACAGATGAAGTAATTTTATTTCATTTCTTTAGCCTTCCATTACTTGTAGCAGTTAGTGGTGTTAAATGCAGGTCAAAATTAATGTTCGACCCCTGACTTAAACTGGACTTCAGGCTAGTGTAAAACTAAGTATATTTCACGGCACCTCTTTGTGCAATTATGAAATTTAAGTAGAAAAATAATGCTTACATTTGGATTAACTTTGAATAAGAGACCAAGTTGTCATTTTCCCCATATGTTACGGAAATAATATTAACTTTGAAATTTTTGAACAAGACGAATGGTCAAAACGTGATATGCAGCGGTCAACAAATATATGTTTATGGACGGAGAGAGTATGTTATGGGGGTTTATATGAAGGCTTAGTTTACCATTTCCCCATGCGCAGATCATATTAATCCCGCAGGGACCAAGTTGTCATATTTTTTCTCTTGTTTTCCCCATGTGTTACGGAAATCAATTTCGTGAGCACCACAACACAACATGTCAAGAACTGTGGACCAGATCCGTGGCATCGACAATAATGCAGGAAATGTGCCAGTTTTCGTACGATAATATAACGAATGAAACTAATATTCTTCTTATTGCATCTAATAATTACTTGATTAGTAGTAGTAGTCGTCTACAGCCTCCACCTGGCACTGACAGGAGCTGCCAATGATACACAGGGCCCACCTACCAGCAGCTACCCGCGCAAAGCCCGAAAAGAAAAACAGAAGAGAGAAAACAAAATGTTTTCGGCCGCGTCAGTCACGCGCGAGCGCGCCGAAGCAGAGCAGAGCAGAGCATTGCTCTGTTTCGCTTCCCCTCCGGCGCCGGCAGACGGCCATGGCGAGCGAGGCGATCAGCAGCAGCTGAGGTCCGCGAGGAGGTCGTGCACCAGCGCGTCGAGCACGGCGTCCGCGAGCCCGGCGCCGACGTCCTCGCGCTCCGGCTGCAGGGCGGCGGCGTGGAGCAGGCGCGCGTGGGGCACCTCGGCGGCGACGAGCTCGGACACGTTTGCGAGCTCGGCCTTGTGCGCCTCCCAGTACGCCTCGTCGCCGTACCGGCTGCCGTTCTTGGGGCAGTAGAACTCGTCGTCGTCGTCGTATTCGTCCTCGTACGCCGCGGCGTCGGCAGGGTCCTTGGAGGTGCCGAGGTCGTCGGAGCTGGCGAGCAGCTGCGTGAGCTCGCGGAGGATGTCCATGGCCGCGTTCCGGGACGGCGAGAGCTTGGCGTGGGCGGGGGAGGCGAGCTTGGCGTGGACGGGCGAGCGGCTCTCGAAGGGGTGCGGCTCGAGGACGGAGACCGGGCTGCGCTGCTTCTCGTCGTCGTCGTCGGAGTAGGAGGAGGAGGACTCCGAGTCCGAGTCGGAGTGGGTCTTGACGGGGCTGGGCGGCGCCGGCGCGACCTTGAAGGAGTCGGAGAAGTGCAGCGCGGCGGGCTTGTTGTGGGCCTTGCTGCCGCGGAGGATCTTGGAGAGGATGAGCTTGAGGAGCCCGCCGGCGGGCTGGGGCTGGTTCTTCGGGCCGGCATGGGAATGGGAGGCGGTGACTTTGTTCTTGCTGCTGGTGAGGCGCCTGAGCACGGCGGCGGCGTCGGTGGCGGGCGCGGGCCAGCAGAGCGCGGTGTCGTAGCCGTCGAGGAGGCGCGCCGACGAGCAGCCCTTCTCGAGCAGGTGCAGGTCCAGCGAGAAGGGCTCCTGCTGCTCCTCCAGCAGCTCCGACAGGCGCCGGCCGGACGGCGACGGGGACAGGCACGCCATCGCAAGCTTAATTACTGCTACTTGGGAGGAAGAGGAAGCTGTGCGCTTGGTGAACTCGGTGAAGCAGAGAGAGAGAGAGAGAGAGAGAGAGGTGTCTCAACGAGGAGAGCGGGGGCTGTGGGTTCGTGCAGGGACTTGCTGCTTATAATGGACGGGAAGAGGTAGAGACACGGGGAGGGCCAACCTAGTGAGGCAGGGCAGATAAGACAAGGGGATACCAATGAGCGCGAGACAGGAGAGATTCGTGCGGTGCCTTCCTAATCCTCGTGTCTTGTCGTGAGACAAAGCTCCATTTGTTTAATCACATGCTAACCCCTTACTCTAATCCTCTCTTTGTTTCCTGTGTGTTCCATGCGTGGCTCACCTCGACGCCGCCATATCATGTGCACGCGAGAGTGAGCAGCGCACGGGCACTCCGAGCGACCCCCGTGCACGGAAACGGAGGACGCTCCCTCAAAGGCCCGGTACCGTCTATCTGTCTTAAATCCTCAGGTGAAAACTGGAAAAGGTAGGGGTCGCACCGCCCACCGCTCGGCTCCGAGCTGGTGCTCCCTGCGCTCCGCCATTCAATACCTGACGGGCTTCCAGCAGCGGCGTGGTGGCCTTTGGTTTTGAAATTTCTGACGGCGAGCAGGACAGTTATGTTGTTCTGCAGCCTTTCGCCGGTTCCGTCGACAGCGTGGCACTGCTCAGTCCGGCCAACAGAGCGGCGGAAATGTTTGAACGCTGCCGCTGCTACATCTGTGGTCTGGAAACTATTTCGGTTTTGACCGTCTCATTCAGCTACTACTAGTACAGCATCATCGGTACAACTGTATGTCGCACCTGAAAGCAATGATGCAATCGCCGCGAGTTTCAGCACTTCACAGTAGTAGTCCGAATGTACTTTGCTGATGTGGAGTGGAACTTGGCTCATGTTCAGCTTCCCCGTCCTAGAAAATAAGGCAACTTCTCACGTTTTTAAATATCTATACTATACAGGTACTTATACTTTTCTGAATGCCAACAGTTTCATTGGAAGGTGATGATTACACTAATGCCATGGAAACAACACGTTTGAAATCTACACACACATATATAGTACTGTAGCTGTCTAAGATGTATTGCTCTGTTCGGCTGGCATATAAGCCAGCTTATGCTACAGCTTATCTGATGCTGCAGCCTATCTACTTATACTATTACAAGCCAGCTTATGCTGGCTTATAGGCCAGCCGAACAGGGTGTATGATAAAAATAGTTGGACTCGGAAATAGTTTATGGATATAAGCTGCTTATATCGGGATCAGAAAAGAAACGAGTTCCGTCTTGGGACATGCTCTTATCTTTACTACTCATAAAAACACGAGTTGGTGGTGTCCGGTCGTCGTCGTGTCTTCTCCCTTAGCCCAGACGTGCCGACAGGTGGGGTTGTGTTGTCAGCTCCTCCATGGAACTGGAAGCTTCTTGGCTCCTCGCGAACAATCGTACATTCTCTTCTTTTTTTGCGAGGGATCGTACATTCCTACTCCCACAGTTTTTCAGCCACATACCGTTCCGCCGACTCTGTCAGTCTCGATGGGAATACGGAGGAACCGTGAACAGAGCTTGGGCGACGCAAAAATGGTCGTGGCTTCAGCTGTCACGCCGGCGACGAGGAGATTAGCACTGGAGGGATAGCTCTGCGGGCAGCTCATATGGGAAAGCATTCCACGTGCGTTCCTTCCACGAGGTGTGCACGGTCAGATATGCCGGTCTTCGGCTCCGGCTCCAGGAGTCCAGGTAGCCGGGCTCAACCATGGCTTCGAACAAATCCGTGCAGCCGTGCTGGTCAATGGAATATCCAGCCGCTGGATGCATTCATTTTTTTTTTTTGAATGAAAGCTAGATGCATACATCGCCATGTCTTAACAGCGAAGAAGGGCAAGGCTAATTAACAAGCCTGAGGTCGATATTTGTACTCTTTTGCAGTGGGATATGGTTGATGGTTGTCTACTATTGTGAGAAGAAGAAAAAAAAGGCAAAAAGATCCATGGAGCTAACAATGAGCACACGGGCTGCACGGCGGCTGCTGCGCTTACCGCCGATCCAATGCGAATAGAATACAAAAAATTGAATAAAGCTGAGACAAGGATAGCACAGAGACTCAAGGTTACTTTGCATACATTCAGGCAATGGATTGCAGAGGGTGAGGAAGAAGAGATGAACGGGTGGGCCCCACGACGGTGTTGCTATGCTCTCTCAGATATTGCTCTCCGTAGTAGTGGCATCCTACATTTTTCAATAGATATAACAGTTTTTCAAAAAAAAGTTATAAAATGTAATTCTCCTCCATTAAGCATTACAGGTGTGAGTTACTGTTGAATTAAGAACGATTAAAAATGTCATGATAGTTATTAGAATCCACTTTAAGCCACTATAGAAATCAGTCATTCCTGACTTTGTCCAATTCTATATTCAGCTAAGCAAATGATGTTTAAATTATTTTAATATGCTATAGTTGTTATGCAAATTATATATCCATGATATTCTTTTGTGGGGAATATGGGTAAAATCCTGAGAAAATTGGATTTTTATAATTAGTTACTATAATGAAATGTATATAGTTTATAAAATTATAACTTTTTAGGGATTATAATTAACATATATATAACCCGTAGCAACGCACGGGCATACAAACT